>CM061104.1:7478333-8870000 GCA_030770545.1 Macropodus opercularis | reverse complement strand
TGCAGGTCACACTATTCTGAGGCCCTGCATCTAATTCATTTTGCTGTGTCCGCACGCTGTGCACGAATTGGACCGAACTAGCATTACATCATGGAACAAAGTTACCCGATGCCTGCTCGCATTTAGAGCATGATACCATTCAGTCTCACCGATGCACAGAAACACCCACACATGCATGTAGACATAAAAAGCTCCCACACACACACACAGTGGCTGAGCCGTTCACACAGTCACTGCTCAGAGGTTATTTAATGCCCCGAGTGAGAATCTAGACAGAGTAATTTTGACCACAGAGGCATCTGACGTCTGAGCCGCCATGCTTCTGTCCAGAGGGTGTGATGCTTACTCATCCTCCAACAACAAGTCGAAGAAACATAAACAGGGTCTATAATTTGACATGGCATAAATCTGCATGTTATATCAGTGGCCATTCCACTGAGGCCACTAAGGGGATAAATCTATGGTTTCACTATTAATTAAAGCTCTAACATGTGACCTCTCTCCCCTTCCACATCTCAAAACCTTTCACCCACCGAGCATCAGATGATCTATTTTATTTTTCTGTCCACCTACTGATATCTGAGACGTAACTAAATGGCGTAAGTCAGGATGATGTCATCCCGGGGAAAGTTGGTAATAATTCCATGATATAGACTGACGACAACCTCATATGTTACATGAACACAGTTAAGCGTAAGCGTTGAGAGAAGTTTAAATGTAAATACACTTCAGCAGAGGTTTAGGTTTAAATGGACATGATTGTAGGTCGTTTTTATCTAGACATAGAGAAAAAGTCTATGTTAATCATTTGATGAATGCTTGAATGTCCGTTTTCATCTCTAGATGCCTCTCGTCTTCGTTCCACTTGTCCTGATTCTACATTGAACATTTGCCTCCTAACATACCATATGAGACCAGATGGAGCTTCTCCATCCATTTTTATTTAGATTCCACAGTGCATGTATAAATCCATAGTCTTTTAATCCTCCTTATACAACATTCCAAGCGAGTGATGCTACAAATAAAGTTTAGACCGCTAACATATACAACTGCGTGAGCTGACGGCAACATTTTTGACTTGTTTGGGGTAAATCACAAGAGGCTCAGTGGGTGCATTGGGGTGAAGCTACGTAGAGGATGACAGAGCGTGTGATGAGGAATTGAGACGATGGTATGACATTTTAGAAAGAAACGGCTGAGTTGCTGTATTGACCCAATGAAAAGACGTCGTTACCGGTGTATTTGACATTTAGTTTTAGGGCTGTAGTTCTGCCAGTAGGGTCTAAACTTGCCAGCCAGCCATGAGCACAGATTTGGCCTCCAACGTTGTGTGTGATGATAGGGAGCCTTCTATAGCTGCTATCTTTGCACACTTGTTGTGTCTTTGGTGGATTCTCGCAGCCCTGTCTGATGAAGAGATTGAGGAGCGTTGCATGTTGACTCAGCAGGCCTCTACTGTGTTGTCCCAGCTGGTCTGTAGGTGAGTGGGGGGAGTGCAGCCGGAAGTGTGGAGGAGGAGAGCAGACACGGCCGGTCCAGTGCATCCAGAAAACCGGCCAGGCAAACGTACAGACCCTGGCCGACCCGCTCTGCGCTAAGCCCATCCCAGCAAGGAGTCAAGACTGCAACGCACACCGCTGTCCGCCGGTCTGGACCTCTGGACCGTGGTCACAGGTAAACGTGAGTCAGTACAGAGCTACGTGAGTCGGAAAAGGCAGTAGAAGCTACATGCATCCATTCAGGCTACAGACGTCTGCAGTCTGTGCTCATACATCCACCCTCGCCTTGATGGCTTCAGCACATTTTATGACAGTGATCTCAGTGGTTTGGGACTGTGACTGTTCCCACTGAGACCTGCCGTGTTTTGTTCTCTATCCAGTTCCTGTACATAGTGTGGGGTGACTCATTGCACTGTTAAACTTTTTTTAAAACTCCAATTCTACCCTAAATATTCCTAACTACCTGCCACAAACGGCGTCCGGTTCACTTCCTCTCTGGAACGTCTACGTCTGTGCCATAGCATGTCTGCATGGGAATGTTGAGGGGATTTCTGGCCAACTTCAAAGGAAATATTAGGGAAGTAAAGCCTAATAGGTCACCGTAACAAGGTAGCCATGTTGAAACGCTTTCAGTGCATGGACGGCTTGTTAACGTCTTACCGGTGACATCTTGGTCATTTAATAGCAAGTCTTTTAATAGAAATGGACGTCAAACGGTCTTTTGTCTATCTAACTGTCATCTGTAGTACATTGTCACATTTCAACTTAGCGGTAAGTTGAAATGTGACAATGTACTACAGATGCGTTAAAATAGAACCTATTCAACCAATACTCAAGAACAATTTGGTGCCGTTTCAACGCATACATACAGACATCATCATTAAAGACATTAAAACCCCACCTCTATATCGTTTCTCTTGGCAGTGCTCTCGTAAGTGCGGCAATGGCTTAAAGAAGAGGACGGTTCTATGCACGAGCGCCAACCCAGGTGCCCCAACGCACACGCTTCCAGACAGTATGTGTGCAGGTCTCCCCAGACCCGCCAGTCAAGAGCCCTGCTTCCTCAAACGCTGCCAGAAACAGCGCAAGGTCCAGTGGTTCGTCTCTACATGGCAGGAGGTAATGAAGAAATGGTTGTGGTGTGCGTCAGGATATTTTCTCAGTTAGCAGAAGTGAAGTAATAAAGCTCTTTCTCTTTTTTTCCCCTCCAGTGCTCAGTAACGTGTGGTCGCGGCTATCAGTCACGCTTCATCAAGTGTGCCGAGAAGGTGTGTGTGTGTGTGTATGTATTAAACAGCAATACACAGAAAATCACAGTTTCAGCCTCTATCGTAGAATAGCTTTCATGAGCATCCCGTCGTGTAGTCGAGTGATTTTTTTTCTTTTTTATTATGAAGGACACTGCAGGAAAATATAGAGAACTCGCTGCCAAGAAGTGCCACCATGTCCCTAAGCCCATAGTGGAGCTCCACAAGCCCTGCACCCCGAGCCCTTGCCCTGTCCACACGACCCCACCAGTCTACCAGTGGAGCATGCACCATCGGCCCCTTTTCACACCCCAACCTCTGCCCCAGCCCGAATGGCACGGGTCTCCTTGGTCTCAGGTAGGCTGATTAGTAAGAGAGCAGTGCCAAGTATCATATGATCAGCACTGCTAATAGCTGACGAGCCTGCGTTTGCTTCTACTTTGCAGTGCACAGTGACATGTGGGGGAGGAGTGCAGGCCCGGATGGTCCAGTGTCTAGTTGAGGGGAAGCCCTCTCCTGGCTGTGCACTCCATCTTAAACCTCCAATGTCCCAGGCCTGCAACACCAACTTCTGCCCACCATCTGAGAAGAAAGGTAGCCCAACACTCACACGACACACAAACCTGACGTCTCAAATGCAACGGTCACTGATTCTACTTTGTCTCGCTTTCCATAGAACTATCATGTGGGGATTACTTCAGCTGGTGTTACCTGGTGCCCCAGCACGGAGTCTGCAACCACAAGTTCTATGGCAAGCAGTGCTGCCAGTCCTGCTTGAATTCCAACCTGTAATCATACCGACTGATTCTGTCTGACAGTTAGATAGACAAAAGACCGTTTGACGTCCATGCTTGAAAAGACATTGTTTTTGCTTTGAGCTTGTGGCGATCATTAATAATAAAACTTTTCAATGGAGGTCCGGGAGCGCTGCAGTGCCCTTGTGATGCTGGACATCTGGAGACAAGAACCTGGTGGTGACAACACTACGCCGGAATGTGATCAGGACAGTACACAGCAAGGAGACAATTATGAAGAGGAACTAGCAAAATGGGATTCTTGATTAAAGAGAATAGACCTGACATGTCCAAACGAAACAGAAAGCCTGAAAAAGCCCAGCTTTGTTTATGTACTGTATGTAAGTGAACAGATCTGTAACCAGGACACCTGACTTCCCCCAGTCCACCCAAAGGTCTATGATGGCTGACAATCTTTGAATCGCCGCCACACGACAACATGTGATGCTCCCTGGTCTGCACTGCGGTTATTGATGATGAGGGAAATCTGGAGCCAGATAATTAAAAGGAATGTTTCACGAAATCGAGTCAGAACACATTTTACTGTAAGGGTGGATGAAACACAGCGTAGGCTTTGTGTCTTACTGGACAATAGCAGAATAGTTCGCGTTGTCATGAAAGCAAAAAAAGGCAAGAAGAAACTACAGTATGTACGTCAACCGTGAGCGAAATGGTCTGAGATGGTGAAGTGAATTCACACTCTGTGGTGCTATGTTATTGTCCGTTGTCACCAGTTCAGTGTGAAATCCTGGACTTTCAGGAAAGAACAACTGAATTGTGTGACCCATGTACAGTTGTGACTGTTTATTTATTGGCTTTACAATACAGTGTTTTCAGGCTGTATTCATAAGCGGAGCTTTTGTCATATGCGCGTTTATTACTCGACCCTACGCCCCATAACATTTTGTATTACGCTATGTTTCAAAGAACCTGATGCTGACGAAATGCACCTTCATTCACAAATGACTCATTTTATCTTGAAGAAAACAGTAGGCAGTGTTAAAGTTCCCATTCAACAGTAATAAGGGCAACTGGTGCTCATGTGTAGCAACAGAAGGTCTTTATATTACATGAAACTGTTTAACGTTATCTTGGAATGACATAAATACGTTCGTTTCGGTTTAAAAGCACTGACAGATGATGGCTAATGCAATTCCAGTGTGACTTCTACAGTGTAAATGTAGTAACAATAAACAAATGTTTGTCATGTCAGCAACTCAAACCGAGCATGAGTTCATTCTTTTCAGTTGTCATTTGAATTTACAATGGAGGGAACATCATGTCCTAACAAAGATTAGTTTTTAGCTAACATATAATTAACATCAACAGTTTGGATTTTGATATGTTTTCACACACAAATTAGTTCCTTGACTCTTCCTTCACAAGTCTGACGAAAGGGCCTGAATGGACGACTGTAACATTCACAGCTTTGTATGGTGTTTTGCAAAATCTTCTGAAATATGTTTGAAACCCTTTCACTTAATCGGCAGCACACTGCAGATTAGCATCACATGTCACATCGTAATATAACAAAACTCAAAAGAAATGCGATCTGGCATCTAAGAAAACATTCATGGGTCTAAAGCTACAGTCTGGTTTTCAGCCAGCGTTCTGGCTAACAGTAATGCCAATGTGGTATTAGTCTTTTCAACACTTATGACATATTGTGTCTGAGCTGTACTTTTTGTTCATTGCATGTCAAGGAGACACAGATGCCCCAAACCAAATCACTATTGTCATAATCCCTGGGGCACAGGCCCTTCTGATGGGGAAGGGGGGGGGGCGAGTGTGAGAAGACGGAGACAAAGTGAAAAAGGGGAGGAGGAGGCCATTTATGTATTTGGTGCTGTCATAGGAAACTCTGTGAGAAAAAAGGGAGCGAGCCACAAGAAGCACAGAGAAAAAGGGGATTTCCTCTTTGTCAACCGTCTCTCTATGGTTGATTTACGGTTGAGCTGTGGGCACTGCTTGTGTACAGACGCCGTATCACTGAATGCAGGTCAGCACGACGGTGTTTCTCACAACATTCATCTGTTAATTAACCCCTCGCTACCTGTGCAATGCACCATCATCGGCCACTTTGCAGTCACCATGCACTTCTGCAGTGGGCATCCCCTCCTGGCCTCCTTCCTTGATTGCTGACCAGTTCAGATCATCTATTGCTTCGGTGAACATGGCATTCAGGTCCAGCTCCCTCTCCATAATGATTTGTAACAAAGAACAAGAGAAAAGCCAACCACGCAGGAACTGAGGACTAAGAGCATGAAACGCTTTTGTTTGTACAAACACAGTGTTCAGACGGAGTCAGTCAAAATTCAAAGTGATGCCTAATGTCACAACGCTAACGCCACTGACTGCACATGAGAATTCCTCATACAAATGCAATAACTACTGTCACACAGCACGACTAAAGCACGAGACACATCGATGTAAACATAAAAAACACTATGTTACTATGAGCTCTTTTTGGAGAATGTGAAGCTTGAACTTTCATTCATATACCAAATATCATAACAGCAAATCAGTTATTTAGTGGCTTTGTCAGAGGACAATAGCACCCCCTGCTGACTCTATATAGATTAATATAAATATAGAATTGAATTACGCGCATCAAAACAGAAAAACACGCTGACACTAGAAATAAGGTTCATATATAATTAGTTAATAACAGTTATTAATTATCTGTTAATGTGTCAGATGGTAAAAAATGTTCCCTGACCGGGAATCGAACCCGGGCCGCGGCGGTGAGAGCGCCGAATCCTAACCACTAGACCACCAGGGAACTGTGTAGCAAACTAGGTAGATATATTCTATAACTACAATGTTCCTACGCATATGTACGCACCACTACACCAATGTTTCTGAAGTGTCCTGTTTACAGAGGTTGTGAGAGAGTACTAGTCTATCGTAGTAAACTATATGATGGGCACCGCGTTTCTTCTACAGAACGTTGCCTGCCGTATTTACTAATGCGGGTAACGCCCCCATGTGACCTTAAAATGTGCCTGACGAAAAATCCCAATTGGCGCAAAACTTAATATTTTAGCAAAAACAAAAATCTAAAAACATATATAGTGGGCGTATTTTTAAACCTGTGTTTAACTGCATGACTGTAATAAATTGTCCGTTTTTAAAGACGCAGCGACGTATTTGTAATCGTGACGTTCGGACACTGTGTGAAACTTCCTTACGGGGTCCTGTCTTGGGTCCTCGGCCAACGTGGGAGACGCGAAAGTGTGCTGTTGTTTTGAACTTGTTGGGGATTTTGATTGCGCCGAGACATGTTCGCTAGTGTTATTAAGGTCCGCTAAGTGTGTTGTGGGGAGTCCTGTGACACGTGTGTTACCATGATGCCAGGGGACAACCAGTCCAAAACGGTAGCAATCGCCGCCGACGCCACGGCTGGAAGCTGCCAAAACTGTTCTGTTTTGCATCAGGTCAGCTCAACTCTCAACACAGCTAAACGTGTCGGTTTTGTCCCATGAAACATGATTTAATTTTCGGTTGCCTTTCTACCCATCTTAATAGCCAATTAACTCATTGGTCTCCTTGTTTGTTTTGCATTTTTTACCTCAGAACCTGGCCGAATATGTTTCGTCATTCCTGGCGCTAAAACAGAAAATAACGGTGTCAGAGTGAGTACCAATGCATTGAAATAGCAAGACACAGTAAAACACTGACTGTTTAAGTTGCTTTATAGAGTCCAAGCATTTTGCTTTAACTTGATTGACACATTCATGCTCCAACTATGTTATATGCAGTGACACTGTCCGGCTTCAACATCAGCTGGGTGAGCTGCAGATCCGACTGGCTACTTTGGAGAAGAAGACAGCGGATTATGAGTCTGTGCAAGCAGAACTGGAAGAAAAGAAAGTGTGTCCTTTCTCAATATTCGTGTTTCTTAAATTTAAGAAGGCTGGAGTCAGCATTCTGCTCACGCGTTTTGATATGTGTTTATAGGGAGCTCTTAAGGCCTGTGCGCAGATATCTGAAGAGATGGAGCAGCTGAAGCAGGAAAGCAGCAAGACACTGACGGAGTAAGACATGGTGCCACTGCCAGGCACAACCACAACATGTATATGATGTTGTTTCCTCTCTGTTTGTAAGATCCTAACTAGTGTTGTCCACATCTCCAGGAAAAAGAAGCTTGAAGACCATTTGAAGGATGTTGAAGGTTATTTGCATGCACATAGTTTCCATTATTAATATTATGATGTATAAACTGCACCCCTGCTTCTGTGCTTAATTGTCATTTTATTTCTTAGAACTAATGGAAAAGCAGTCACTTGAAAATGCACAGCTGAAGAGAGAAAAGGCTTTGGTAGAAAATGATTTGCTGAAAGCACAGGTAGGCAAAACCAAAACCCTGGTCCAAATCAATTTGATTCATATTAATTGCAGACAAATAACTGGTATAAGGGGAGACATGTGCTTAGACGTTTAGTGAAGTTCACCACTCTGTATGTTGTCATTTTAAACTCTGCAGACATGTTTAAAGAAATCTCAAGCACAAGCAGATCGAATTGAAAAACTGATAGAAGAGAACGACAAAACAACAAGCATGTAAGAGTATATTATTGTTTTTTTTAATTGTTATTAATATTAATAACTTTTTTTTTCTTCCTGTGAGTAAGTGATGTAAGCAAAAAAAGTTTGATGTTGTCTTTTCATCAACAGAAAGGACAGCCTTGCAAATAAAGTGGGACTACTTGAAGGTTTGTATTAATTAGTGGCTAAAACACTATATCAATATTTATGTTCACAAGACTGTCTTGAATCGTTGTTAATGTCACACTTTAGTAAAACTGTTTATTCTTTATATTTGTCCCTGTTTCAGACTCGGTATGTAAACAGAAACATCAGATATCCCAGCTGACCAGGGAAAAGATCCTGCTAGAGAGAAATATCAACGATCTCCAGGTGCTGTACCGACCAGTTGGTTGAATTATTTAGTGCTATTGAAAAGCATACTATCTTCATGTATAATTGTAAATCATTTGCAGATGAGACTGATGAAACTGGAGAGAGAAAGAATTAAAGGTAAACATTTAGAATAGTGCAATAAAAGTATATATTTACTGTGGTGAGATCTTGACCAAATTTCTCTTTGAATTATGTGTCAACAGATTATAAGAGTACATCAACTCAAGCAGGTGCACCAGAGGAACCTAAAGTTGACAAAGGTATACAACTTAGACCATTTTTTTCATGTATCATCTTTAAAAGTAGATTTTTAGTTCTGTTGAGTGTGATTGTTATCATGTGTTTACCAGAAAAGTTTCGGATGCTACTAGAGAATCTGTGGGCCTGTGTGGAACCTCAGCAGCCGCTCTCAGCACAAACGTTGCAGTTAACTGGTGGGTCATTAGCAACTTCTGATTCTTTTAAAATGTTTATTTAAAAAAACTATATTCTTCCAGGTTTTTACAATGAAAATTCATGCATTTGTCTGTAATTTCAGATTCCTGCTCCAATTCTAAATACATTGTGCCCTCCTCTCCACAAAACAGGATGCCCTCTTGTCTCAGTAGTATATCCAAGCCTAATTCTCATAAGTTCAGTGAGCCCCACAGTTATTCCACAAACGCCACTTACACGAAATTAAAACCCTCCCCTCAAGCCATCGTATATCAAACCTCTCTACAGATGCCAAGTGCTAAAGAGAAGACGCATGCACACAGAAAGAGCAAGCGACTGTCTAAGGAACACAAAAACAAGGGGTCTTCTGACTTGGGCAGCCCTGAAGTATCTGTTGAGGAAATAAGGAATTGGCTGAGGCCTTTACTTCCCTGCCTTTCACCTCTACCAGACAAGGTGAGAATTTAATTTAATTTGAATTTCTTATGAACTTTTCTAAAAGCAGTGCATGGGATTGGTTGTAACTTAAGGTAAATGGTCATAGGTTGGTGAGGCTTGGAATTCTCTTATAATGACCATCATTTCAAAACTGACTTGGCTTATTTATTTCAGGTCACAGAGATGGAATCTATGGAGACTGACAATGAAAACCATCCCAAATGTTCAGATGAAACTATTCTCTCTCAACCAGACAAGCGCTCGCTTGTCACTGCACTGCCAGAAAAGGAGAATGTGGACTTGCGAGAAATCACAACACAGACGGTTGAACGAGTTTCTAATGGAAATGACTCCAAAGACTTCACGCAAAATCATCTGAGTGGCATTACTGAAGTGATGAACAGTAGCAGTACAGATGGTGACGAAATGCATCTACAAATTGACATGCAGACTGAGAAAGAGCCAGCAACGGAGCATGTAGTATCAGCTTCATCACCACCTTCCAAGCAAGACATGGGTGAGGATATCTCGTCAGCTTGTGAAAGTCAACAGCCCTCCTGCATCGTGAATCCCGATGGCATTGGTGCTAGTAGAATCTCTGAAACAGAAAATTCTTCAGGAGAGTTGAACAAAGATCAATCAGAGAGAATCGTAAATGTGGATGGAGATATGAGCCCAGCTTATGTTACTGATGACATAACTGTCACTCCTGATGCCAGAGAGTCACCCAGAAGAAGTGATGTCAATGTAATCACTGAAGAAGTGCTAGATGTGCAGCCAACTCCTTACTCAACATTCAGCAACTTTGAGAAAGATACTGTAGTTGCAAATAATGCAAAGGATAGTTTAGAAGTTAAAGAGTGTCATAATGAGTATTGTACTTTAGAACAGGACAGTGATGTTGCCACACCTTTGAAGCCTCCAGAAGACACAGGGTCCTTTGACAAAGACTCAGAGATGCCAGTAGTTACTCTCTACTTGTCAAGTGCCAGTGAAAGCATCAGTAGCATCTCAAATAAAGATGCTGAACCAAGACAGAGCAACAATTCTCCCATTAAGATTCTAAAAGATGACGATTGTCACGAAGCACAAAGAACTGGAGGAGTAGATGCAGCAGATTTTTCTTCAAAGTCAGATCCTGGTTGCACAACTGAATCACCTCAAAACTCAATGTCAAAGGCAGAAGGTGCAGACATGGTCTCCACTGGACTGGACTGTAGTCAAGTAACTATTGAAACACCCACAAAAAAAGATGTTGACATAGAGAAATTGAACAATGAAAAGATGGATGAACATGGGACCCCTGCTTCTGACTCCAACGAGAGTGTGAACTATAAATCCTTTGAAGATAATCCACATTTGCAGTGCAGGCAGATGAGTCCCACATGTCTCTTACCCACTGTGAAAGTGTTGAACTGCAAAACCCCAAGTCCAGAAAAATGTAATGTTGAAAACATTTCGACAAAGACAACAACTCAACAACCTGCAAAGAATAGTTTAGAAGTTAAAGAGTGTCATAATGAGTATTGTACTTTAGAACAGGACAGTGATGTTGCCACACCTTTGAAGCCTCCAGAAGACACAGGGTCCTTTGACAAAGACTCAGAGATGCCAGTAGTTACTCTCTGCTTGTCAAGTGCCAGTGAAAGCATCAGTAGCATCTCAAATAAAGATGCTGAACCAAGACAGAGCAACAATTCTCTTATTAAGATTCTAAAAGATGACAATAGTCATGAAGCACAAAGAACTGGAGGAGTAGATGCAGCAGCTTTTTCTTCAAAGTCAGATCCTGGTTGCACAACTGAATCACCTCAAAACTCAATGTCAAAGGCAGAAGGTGCAGACATGGTCTCCACTGGACTGGACTGTAGTCAAGTAACTATTGAAACACCCACAAAAAAAGATGTTGACATAGAGAAATTGAACAATGAAAAGATGGATGAACATGGGACCCCTGCTTCTGACTCCAACGAGAGTGTGAACTATAAATCCTTTGAAGATAATCCACATTTGCAGTGCAGGCAGATGAGTCCCACATGTCTCTTACCCACTGTGAAAGTGTTGAACTGCGAAACCCCAAGTCCAGAAAAATGTAATGTTGAAAACATTTCGACAAAGACAACAACTCGACAACCTCTACCAGAGACAGAAGGTCTCGCTGAACATGCCCTACACAGAAGAAGCATTAACTCATTATTGCAGGACGCTGCTGCCCCGAAAGAACGAAACAACAGTTTAGAGTCTGGTACGAATGTGCTGGAAAAGCAAAGGCAACATGTGGCTAAAAGTAAAAAAGCTTCTCCAGAGTGCCTAGGCCAAGTTCGCTCTGAAATGGGCCCTCCACTTCCTCCTCTCCTAACCCCACTTACCATATCTCCGAAGGCCGGAAAGTCAATCAATCCAAAGCAAGCTATTGGGAAGCTCTCTTTTTCATCACCCATGGACAGATTGGCTTCCCCCACCACTCCTGTTCAGGCCCACCTGACACCCACTAGACAGCAGCTGACTTCCTCATCTCTAAACAGTCCACTCTCTCCAAACAGAGTCCCTTCATCTCCACTTCAGTTTGGCTCTGCCACTCCAAAACATGCAGTGCCAGTTCCAGGTCGCCTCCCATTGACGGCTATGAATTTGTCCCCGTCCTCTTCCTCCAGTCCATCGCAAGAAAACTCGATGAGGATACTTGACACCATGTATCCTGAGCTTTCTGCCCGAGCCCGAACTCTGAGCATCCTCAGAGGCAATGTCAGTCTTGGTATTTGTTCCTCAGAGAGTGGAGCAGTACCTCCATCAGCGGACAGTCAGCTGTCTGGCTTTAAAACTATCAACTCCACCTCCACGGCTTTCACCAAAACTGAGACGAGGGGAGAAAAACGACGTGCCGTGAATTTGCCTCAGCCTAAAAACAGCAAATGTCTCAGGCTTGATAGCAGCCCACCTACTGTCAATCACAACCAAGTGGCTTCCACCTCAAACTGTGGAGAGGAGATTAGCTCACCTCAGACTCTGAGGGTTGAGCAGTTAAAAACAGAAACATCTCAGCCATTGGAAACGGAAGCACCTGCACAACAAAATATTATCCCTAACTGTTTAAAGAAGATTGAAAACCGGTGCTTTGATCTAACCCCTGTGATCCAGAGCCACCTCCATGTTGGTAACCTCCCCAAAAAACCTGTCTTGCGAGATGAGGAGAAGGAGGTCATCTCAGAGATCTGCCAAAGTGGCTTGGTTAGTATGTTAGTAATATTTGCACTATATTACTGCTACATTCTTGTTTGTAGCATTTATTTTCATTGGCAGGGTTGACTCAAACATTTATTTTGGAGTTGGTTCGTTTTCACAGCTTGACTCTTGTCTTAATTTTAGGCAGATGACATGATTTCAGTGATCTTAAGCAAATTAAAAGCAGAAAAAATGGACCTCAGCACAAACTACATGCAGGCGCTTTGTAGAGTCTACACAGGGATCTGTAGGCAAAAAGGATATTGGGAAAAGGCGCGCACCTTGGCCTGCAGCGTCCTCACGGAAGGTTAGGATTGGTTTAATTCTTACATGTAATTATTAAAGCTCTTCATATTGTACAGATAGAGCTGGGTTATTGTTTGTCTCTGCTTGAACTTAACTGTATTCACGTTTTTTTCCTTTTTTGCTCACTGCAGATTTCACAGATTCTGCAAAGCTGATTTTGTTCATGGTGACAACGTGGCCCAACGTTCTCTCACACAGTAGTTTGCTGTGTCGGGCTATTCATGCTGTCACCAAACTCAAAGCACAGGAAGAGCTTCTCAGCTGCCTTTCAGCATTCCTTGGTTGGGAAAAGGTATTTTATCATGTTAATGGCCAGAATTCAATTGATCATAGAACTTGTATCAATACTTATACCTCTTGATGTTTATCTGAAAGGTGTGGTGTACATTTGTATTCAGCCCCCTGAGCCAATACTTCTGCAATTACAGCAGCAAGACTTTGGGGGAATATCTCTACCAGCTTTCATCTACAGCTGCTGTGGGTCTTTGCAGATTAATGTTTTTCTTGTCTGATAATTGAACCCTGCTTCAAACTTCTCATGTTTCTGTTGTGTAACAAACCACCAAGGACTTCACAGCTGTATTGAGACTGAGATTTAATTACACACAGGTGACTCTATGTACTAATCAGGTGAATTCTGAAGGCAATTGGTTCCACTGACCCTTTAGTTTGGTGGATCAAAGTAAAGGGGACTGGATACAAATGCATGCCACACTTTTCTTTTTTAAAGATTTTCATTAAAACTCCTATTTACTTAACAGTCATATGTTGATGTCTTTGATACCAATAAAATATAATTAAGTTTGTGGTTGTAACATGACAAAAGAGTGAAAAGGTTCAAGGTGTGTGAAAACTATTGTAAAGCACTGTAATTAGTCAAGCTACATGTTGTTGTAATATTGCTAAAAAATACCTTTTGTTATATGCTTTTCACCATCTCGCCTCATCTGGTCTCAGGCTGCAGTCAACCAGGCTGTCACATCATCTTATGTTGCCCATCTTTCTCCATCTGTGTCCTCTGAAATTGAGTGGAACCCATTAAACCTAACTTCTCTACATCTCTGCAGGATCCTCCCTCTGACATCGACCTGCTGATCTCAAGAACTTTGTCTGATGTCCAGTCTGGCTCTAACCTTTCTTTCACAAAACACACTCGGTATGGAGAGGACCTGGGACCTGAGGCTTGGGGGCATGTCTACACGCTGCAACTCCTTTGTGCACACAAGAAGTGGAAATGGACCTATGAAAATATACTTGGGTGTGTGCTTTTATATTTTCTGACATTAGATTAAAATGCTTCATGAATTAGTCTAAGATGTTGGTTTTATTTTGACAGCAACAAGTTGTGGCCATTAATGAACAACTGGGTGACCCAGGGCAGAGATCAACAAGCGGCAGTCTCTGATGTCACTGTTGCTGTTGTTCTCCGACTCATAGGTTAGAATTTGTATTAAGTTGCTTAGACGTGAACCATAATCTATAGTGACCATTATGCTAAGAGGGAATCATTTCATTGTCTTTTGTTAATTCAAACAGGACGCCTGGGTCAACTGGGAATCAAAGAAAAGTGTGTTTCATCTGTGGTAACAGTCGCCAATGTCATCAACACATTTGGTAGACATGGACAATCTGAAGGTAAGAAATATGAGAGTGAATGAATAAATCAGGTTGGCAAGACACAGCCTTAACTTACCTCTGATTTCTACCTAACGTCAATTGATTATTTTTAAAACGAAAAATGTCTTTTTATGTGGTGCCATACAAATGTCTGTTCGTATATAGGCAGATTCCAGTATGTTACAGAATTTATTTCTAATAATCATGTCAAATACACTTAAAAATAAATATTGGTGTGAAATGAGACCAGATAGATCTGTTTTAAGATGCTAATCTTACATGTGTTCTCTCGCCAGATGTGCCCTGGGAGGTCCAGTTAGCAGCTGTCTACTGCATCTACGATCTTTCTCCCTGCAACCCCAAACAAGCCCTGGAAGCCCTTGCTGGGTGGAGAGGAGACGCATCTCAGACCGTTCCTCCTGCTGTCACAAGTTGCATTAACCAGTTATCGTGTGTCTGTAGAAAAGTCAAGAGTTGAGACACATTGCACAAAGTCACATGGGCTGTATCACTCTGCACCTGAAAGAAAGACTGAAGTAAAGCTCATTTCAGTTTTCTGCATTTCAGTTGACAAGAGCTGTTGCTGTTTCTGCTTTTCCTAAAATACAGTGTGTAGCGATGAGTCTTTAATTGCAAAGATGGTTAAGACGCATGTTTTTATGTGTACTCCTACTCTAGAATGGCATGTAAATGTATATATTTTGTAGTGGATGTTTCCTAAAGCTTTTAATGTAAATGTGGTCTCCTACTTTTAAGCTTTACACACCCTGCAATGCTGTGAAACAAAGCCAGGGGCCTTTTGCTCCGCTCAGGCTCTGAAGTTTTGTAAAACCTGTTTATATGTATATTCAGATTTAACGGACGCTTGTAAATATGAGCTGTTAATGTTTGTATCAATTAAACATGACTAGGTTAGATGTTTTGTATAGTTAAAAATGAGAAGATATTTAAGTTTGTCAAATTAAAATTTCTACATATTGAATCTGTCTGTTTTGTCTTTATTGGCTTAGTCTCTTGTACATTATACAAAACCTTAACATTACCTCATGTAGCAGAAGGGATATACAAAAAAAACGACTACATGTCCGAAAAACGTACAACTGTTTGCACAATTAATTGTCCATTAAACGCGATGTGTCACTAAGTTACCACAACATCATTAGTCAATAAAGTGGTTAAAAGCAGCGACAAATTACTACTATCGCGTTTTTACTGCTCGTCTGCCAATGTCTACATCACACGAGAGAATACTTCCGGTAAACGCTTTCAAAGTAAAACTCAATACGGAAATATTTTAAACTCAAACCTCCATATATCTATGAAGATTTGAAATCGAAATGTGATTTCTAGCTAATTGTGGAAGACGAGATTACTTCTGCAAAACTTCTCGATTGTTCATATTTTCTTTCATTGAATGGTGTTTTCTTGACTTGTAGTGAACAAGCTGATACATTCTAAATACCAGACAATTTAAGAAGCACTCGGATGCTATGAGGATGGAGCGAGCGCAGCGCAACAAGAAATGCCCATATGGTTTTTTTACTTAGAAAATGGGTTCATTTCCGGTGATTTCGACCTGCGTGTGGCTCACTTGGTGAATCTTGGAATCCCGAGGGGTGTGTTCAAAGATTTAAATCCCTCGGACATGCGCAGTTGCAGATCCGAGCTGTTTGGGTGCGCCATATTGGTTTATATGGGGAGTGGAGTTGGGTGAGCTGCTTGAAAAAAAATCAAATCAGTTCCTGGACATGAAGCACTGCGAGTGTGTAAATTAACACGGTAGGATCTATTTGGTTTTTTTGAATGCAAAATAGTTAATTTCCCGAACTGTTTGCCATTTTCGAGTGAAGAGGTTATCCGTAAACTCGAGTCCAATGGATCCGAGGACCGCTTGGATCCAGCCGGAGCAGAAGGGACCTGCCAATTCCCTGTGGATGTACATTTGGGAAACCTCTCAGGGATTTCGAGCAGGCTCCGGCATCGACAGCCAGCTTCACCACCAGCGCAGCGTTGCGGCGCATCATGCAAACTCCGCGGACACAAACGGCGAGTGCCGTAGAAGTGCAGCACCGCCACCGGCGGTTATGTTTGGGAAACTGCCGAAGCGAGACGGCGGCGGGGAGAGGGGAAGTGTCCGGAGGAAAGGCTCGCTGTCGCCGTCCTCCTCCTCGCTGGACTCGGAGGCCGAGAGCTCCTCGCCCTCCGGCTCGTCTCTGCAGATAGACCGTTTGAACGTGGCGGAGGAGGCCAGTCGCTTCCTTCACTACGGCGAGCACGAGTTGTACGAGAACGGTCTCCGACAGCAACACCCCTCTCCGGCTCCGCACGCCGCGCAGCAGCACTGTCGCAGCATGCAACAGCCTGGCAGCCACACCCCCACGGGCACCAAGAGCCCGCATGGGAGCAGGCACCACCACTGTAGCTCGCATCCGTCCGGCCGCAGGAGGCTCCTGAACAGGGCCAACACTTTCCACGGCATCAACCCGTTCCTGTTCTCCGGGTCCAATGGCCACTACATCCAGTCTCCCTGCAGCCTGTGGAAAAGCAGGCGCTACAGCCCGGGCATTAATGGGTGAGGACGTGGGCTTTAATGTCCGTCTGTCCTTTTTTTTAATTTACGTCCACTAGGTCAACCAGCATCGAGAGCAATGGCAAATGAATGGAACGAGCATGTGTAAAGTTGTATGAAAACATTCACACTAATGTTTAAAATGCAGACGTTCATCTCTCAGCATTGATCAGAGTTCAGCTCACTGCATGGCCTCAGATGAATGTACCCGCTTGGGTAAATTCAAAGTGCACATTGCTAGATGCTCTAAATGTACATATATCCTGCACACATTTAGACTCATGACTAATTGTCGTACACCTGTACCTTTGCAGTCCATGCGAAACTCAACTCGTGTTCTTGCATGTTTCCTGTTCCGCTGTAGCCTACATGAAGAGATCGTAGACTTTTTTAACTTCATGTCACCCCGACCAGAGGAGGAAGCCATGAGAAGAGACGTCATGAACCGAATAGAAGGTGTCATCAAGGACTTGTGGCCCACAGCGCGGGTGAGTGTACTGAACCCAAACCTTCTGTGGCTGTGGGTAACGTTTGCATCTTGAGACTGACCGTAATGGCTTCTAACGTGATATGTATTTAATGGTAGATACAGTTAGTTAAGTGAAGTTAAGGGGGTTTGATTTCTTGAAATGAGTTCATTCTTTGTAGCTTCACTAACTTTTAACTGCGGAATGAATTGTCTAAACTATTCGACTGTACCTGATGAGGTGGTGGAATGCAAGTTGTCTTACAGTTGACCACTACTGAACATTGAACCACTTCATATGGTGGCTCTTTTAAAGTACCTTAAAACACAAACAATCCCCTGATTTGCGTTTAACTAGCTTAAAGCTTAACATGTTCTCTTTTTTTTTTTTTTTTTTTGTCCTCTTAAACTGAGCCAAAAAGTTCTGTTGCTAGTCATCGGCACCAATTATCTTATTGATGGCGGATGCCTGGTGTGTCCGGACATTGTCCCATCCATAATTATGTCCACTGTCGTCCTCAACATACTCAAACTGTAGCAACCGCTCTGTGCCTGGTCTTTTTTTTTTTTTTTTTTTTTTTTTTTTAAACTTCACATGGGATTGGAACTGAAGCACTGAATGTAGAACTACAGTCTCGAACATGGGGGGCAGACTAGTTTATACTTAATCTACCTAATAACATGCTGTCACAACTTAATTTTTAATTAATGTTGTACTCCACAGGTGGAAATATTTGGCAGCTTCAGCACAGGACTGTATCTTCCTACAAGGTAATGGTTGTTGTTTAATTCAGTCATTTATCCAGGCCTTGTATTACTTACTTACTTATGCTCCTCCAGAAATGCCTCAACATTCTTCTTTTGAGGAAGCGGGAGTAACGTGATGTATTGTACTCCTGTTCATCAGAGGGCTTCAGTGGAGTCATGCCATACAATGATCATTGCTCGTAATGAGCCGTCATGGTGGTTGTACTTGTCACTGAATAGTACTGTGAGGAGAAAATCGTATTTCGGCATTGGTTGTGCAAATACGAGTAGCTGTAGCCTTTGGAAAGCATTCATCAGTGTAGCAGTAATTACTGCAATCTTTCAAATGGGGGAATAAGCAACATATGTAATGCAATGATAGTTTCAGCATTATGTCACTGTACTTATTTACCCAGTCATTAATTTGTCTTGTACTCCATGATCCACAAATGACAGAACGTGACTTTTAACTTGAGTTCATGAGCTAATTTCCTGAAACAACTGCTTAATCGTTCTTTAATTCAGCAATGTAGATGCATAGTTATACTTTTTTGCAAGAACTTGTTTACGACATACTCTGTGCTTGTTCATAGTGATATAGACTTGGTGGTGTTTGGAAAGTGGGACCATCCTCCACTGCAGGAACTGGAACAAGCCCTGAAGAAACACAATGTGGCTGACCCAAATACCATCAAGGTTCTTGACAAAGCTACAGTAAGTCATGGACACCTACCTCCATTTAAGTTTTAAATCTAGCAGCAGTTTGGGCAAAAAAACAGTTAAGTGTTCTGTAATGACTTCTTGCTATTTGACCTGTGGTTTGATGCAAGTCGTCTTGTTCTCAGGTGCCGATCATCAAGCTAACTGACCATGAAACGCAGGTAAAAGTCGACATCAGCTTCAATGTGGAGACTGCTGTAAAAGCAGCTCAATTCATCAAAAGCTACCTTAAGGTAAGAACACACATTTTGCCGCAATCACGTGTATATGTTTATATTATGCTATTATATTCTCATGCTTGTTTTTGTATCTTTTAATAATACACAGAAATACACAGTTCTGCCGCCACTAATCTTCGTCCTTAAGCAGTTTCTGCTGCAGAGGAATCTGAATGAAGTCTTCACTGGTGGCATCAGCTCTTACAGCCTTATTCTAATGGTCATCAGTTTCCTACAGGTACATGTATAGGCCTCCTGCTTTAGTTGTAGAAATCTTCAGCCTGTATTCAAGTGCATAGAATTGACTCTTCCAGTGAACTGACTTACCTCTGCAGGACAGGCAGAGTTTGCCTTGTTCATAAAAGTAAATTACCACATACCAGCTTGTCTTTACGGTCCTGGGATTTTAGTAACGGAGTTGTCCTCCTCCTCCTCTTGGTACAGCTACACCCTCGCATCGACACGCGGCGCGCCAACATCAACCTGGGAATGCTCCTGATAGAGTTCTTTGAGCTGTATGGACGAGATTTCAACTACATGAAAACTGGCATTCGTGTGAAGAATGGAGGGGCCTACTTGTCCAAGGAGGAAATGGTGACAACGATGGGGAATGGGAACAGGCCATCCATGCTCTGCATAGAAGATCCAGTACAGCCAGGTCAGACTGGGAATCAAAATTAATCGATTGCGAGACATGATCCGTTTTTGCATAATCTAGTATACGGAACGACAGTCAGCGGCAGTACATTGATCGCATGACCACTATTGTACCTTTTTGCTGAGGTGGCGTTCATGTTATACATTTGTGACTGTTTTCACAGGGAATGATGTAGGCAGGAGTTCGTATGGCGTTCTGCAAGTCAAGCAGGTGTTTGACTTTGCCTACATGGTGCTAAGTCACGGTGTGTCTCCTCTTGCCCGTGCTTACCCCAACAAAGAGTATGACAGGTTGGTTTCTTTACATTTAGACGTGGTAATGTTCCTCCTTCTACTGGTTGGGGCTTTTATTATGGGCTCGTTCTGTGTTTCAGTACTTTAGGCCGTATCATCAAAGTCAGCCCAGAGGTACTGGCCTACAGGGAATGGACAATTAAGCAGTGGGGAGCAAAGCATCATGTCAGACTGGAAAATCGTGGTAACAATGGGGCAACCTTCAGTTTGCAATGTGAAAAGCCTGTGTACTTTGCTAGACTTTTATTGCAATAGCAGTTTTCTGTTTCTGTCTAGATGTAGACAGCTGTGAGCAGGACCTGGCCCGGTTGGTGCTCGTTGCTATGGAGGATCAGAGAGACACCTCCTCCCCCCTCAGTGTTGATTCCCCCTCACCGTCTCCAGTTTTTTATCCCAGCCCTCAGCACCGTTCATCATCATCAGCATGCTCGCTCTCCTCCTCTTCTGGGAGTGACCTAGTAAGGCCAAAGAGTTCAGACCTTAATTTGTCCCCAATTAAGCAGCTGTATTTTACTTAATTTTTTTTTCTATGAAGCTGAATTAATCTCATGTGTCTCTTTCTAGGAGTTTGATTCTTCTCCCAGCTGTAATGCTGTTCAGCTCCACCCCCTCAGCCTGGCCTCTGTTCATCCAATAATCCAGCTGGCTACTGACCTGAGGGCCACACATCAAGCGGGCTTTATTCACACCCCACCTCCTCAGGTTGTTCTCTTGTTGATTTGACAATGTGAGCAGTTTGTCAGACAGCTCTTGAATCGATTGTCTGTGAACAAACTTAAGGACTAACTTAGGGAGGGAGGAGTCTAGCGTGTCTTTATAATGATCTCTTAGTGATCCAAAACAGAGAAGCCAGATTCTTGTTAAACTGAAGGCATCTTTTTCTTTCCCACCCGTAGGTCCAGATGTCTCTTCCAGAAAACCCCTCTGATCGCCACTTCTACCATGGGACTCCACCTTACATTAGTGTCGTGCACAATCGCACACCCCAAGCTACACCACTCTCCCAGCACACTAACTCTTCAAGCCCTCTACCCAGCCCCCTTCATCAACTCCACCACCCTCAGGTAGGAGGGCAGCAGAGCCACACTTATACAATTACATCCAATTCCCATGGCTCCGCAGAGCCGCACAAATTTAGCTTCAAGCACAACCAAGGCGGCGGCTTCAGAGGTCAAAACCATTCACAAGGTAACTTCAGTCCCCAGCGACGGTTCGTTCCCCAGGGTCATAACACTGCACCAGGCTTCAGGAACCAGCAGCAGTGCAACCGGAGCACCTGGAGACGCAGAAAAAGGGACAATGCACCAGCTCTCAACCAGAGCAGGTGAAACATCGAAGCTGGGGAATTTGACCTCATCAGTATTAGCCCATTGTGAGAATTGTTTCAAGGCACTCAACAACACACCTATGTTGTGCTGCAATTCCCAGGTCAGTTCAAGTTGTCGGTCATTTTCAGATGATCTATGCTCCCAGCGAGCGAGCATTAGGTGTCTCACCTTGTTACATAGGTCTGATGGTAGTCGGAGCCTTCTCTTTTAAATTTGACGTACACCAGCACAGACCTGAGGTGAATGAGGAACCGGTGATTCCAAAGTCTGCTCTCCGGTGTCACGTCCTAGCAGCTAAAACCTGTCAGTGTTTCAGTCATGTATTGAGTTTCCATGCAGCTTGAACATCATGTGCCATAGTACTAAAGCTGTATTTTAGCCCTGGCCTGTCTTGAAGTTTTGACTCTTATGGGGTCTTTTTGATCAGGTTGTGTCCTCGGTTGTTCCCGGAATTCCTTACGCTCACCATTTTTATTCAGAGCTTTGACTGTCACCTACCGATTGTACTCTGGACTGAAGCAAAGCACTACCTTTCTACCTATGCAGCGCAACGCTGACTTGATGTTTTTGGTGTGACTGCACAACATGGACCTTGTCTCAAGTGCTTAAACTGTGATGACTTGTTTGAATGTACTAAGTGTTTTGTCTGTTGGTCATTTATTCTGTCACAGAGGTTTTTTATATATATATATATTTTTGTTCACATTCGCACTATTTTTTTTTTTTTTTTGTGTACTGTAAACATTGCCACCTTATTTTACGTTTGTTGCATTTATGTGCAATAATGTCTAGCTTTTATTTAATTTTTCACATTTCTAGTTTTATTTTAGGGGTTCTACCCACTAAAAGTTCTGATTACTTTGACTCTGATCTGTGCAATAGACAGATTTATGGGCCTTGAAGGAGAGTGAGAGAGAGAGAGAGAGAGTGTGTGTGTGTGTGTACAGCTTTCTAACAGAAGAGGGTGCTATGGTATGTGCCAAAAATCCCATGATGATGTTTAACTTGCCATCATATTTGCCAACTGTCTGTCCTGCATTTTCCACCACTAGTTCTCATTGAAGCCTTTTTGTTGTTTTGTTTTTAATGGTTTTGCCTTTTATGTGGGTGTATTTTCTCTTGACGGACTCTGGGGGAAATACACATTTAGCAGTTACTACAGTCATTTCAGAAATAGGTGCTACTTATTACCAGCAAACTGCTTGTTTTCTGCCTTATCTCCTTTTGGTTCTGTTAAAGCAACAGGTTTACTGCCACCTCCTTAAATTCCTCTAGTCTGTACATAGCCAGAGCTTTCTGCATTAGTTTCTGTAAGCACTGCCAGGATCACTTGACTTTGGTTTTTACATTTTGCTTTGAGGTGTAGATCAGGACAATAATCTTACTGCAGTGGATTGTTATATCATGTCATGTTTTTCTTTTTTTTTTTTTTTTTTTTTTTTTTTTATATATAGTGTTTGAAGTTTTCTTCTCCATATTTAAGGTCAGTATTTTTTTAGACAAGGTTTCAGAGCTCCAGTGTCCACAGCAAGCCACAAGATGACATGGCCTTGGAATGTTGCGTAATTTAGGCGTAGCGCTACTGAGAGAACCTAGATTTGGTAAGGATGTGTTTCTTTACTCTACATTACATTATGACCCTCATTTTCAAAGTAGCGTTTCACCAAGCCTGTCTATGGGATAATCAGTAGGTTGTTGCATCTTTTTTTGCCCCAACCAAATCCCCAGCTCGTGTGTCATTAAGAGTGGCTTGTAAGGTGTAAATATATAGATGTATACCTTGTTTTTTTATGTTTTCTATTTTTTTTTTTTTTTTTTTTAATAAACATTTTAAAACTTCCAACATTTTTGCTGTGTCTTTATAACGGGAAACATGATTCAAATTGCATTTCAGCGTCCGCTTTAGGCATTTGATTATATAGACCTTGAGTGTTATAAAAAGTGTGGCTACTGGTATTGTTGCAAAAATTGGCTTTTAGTCACATTCTTCCACTTTGTGCGCTGTGTTGTTTGCGCCTTGACTCAAACCGTATGTCAAGTCATTGCTTGTGCTAATTTCCTCACATACCGTGAAGCACAGTCACTCTTGTAATGCTTCATGGTTTCTGATGGGGGCACTGGTGGATTAATGCTCAGCTGAGCTGTATCAAATCTATTCCCCGTCAGGTTGTAAAAGTGCAGTGAAGTAGAACATGACGGAGGAAAGAGCTTGAAGAAATTCACCGTTGATGCGTTCAGTCATAGTGACTGGAATGCTCAATTGGTATTCCAATTAAAACCAAGGGGAAAAGTGTCCTGAGACTCTCTTCACCCCTTCCTGATGCACATAGATGCCTAAGGCCCTAGGAAATTAGATCTTGCTTTCATGTCGTCATCCACTTTCTTGGCTCTGTCTTCATTGATAATTAAATAGCAGTGATACTTTGGCACAGGTTTATATTTCATAATTTTGTTAAAGCTGGGCCTTTGTTCCTGAGGGATGTGCACATCAACCAGATTAGATGAGAAGGGCAGCTCTAAACCTGTACTGAAAATCTGCAGATCCAAACATATGACGTCAGGGCTCCGATGGCAAATCCAAGCAACATCACCGGAAACGGCTGACTGACTGTACAGTGTGTAATATGTATAGGCATATTTATCTGTAAGACATGTTGTTCAGATCACATCAGTCAAGCAAGAGTATTTACATGGATGTACAGCTTGAATAATTCACGAAATGTTATTCTTTTCATATCTCCAACAATCATTCGGTGCTTAAATAATTAATAAACGTTCGTGTGATGAACAAACCGATAACTGTCCAGGAATCGTAACGATAACATCTTTTCGGCTTTCATCGGCTTTTCTGTGTTGCTCCACCTTTGCAACACCCTCGAACACAGAGAGACGTGTGATCAAAGGCTCTGCCGTAACTACTGACACATTATGTTTGCTGTGTTCTCAGGATGGAGGGAAGACACATTTCTACTATTATGCTGTTTACTGCACGGAGCCACCTACAGACATAATGAGAGCACAAAGTGTATGAAATGAAGGCGATAATGACGGACATGCTTTTGTTTCAGTAGAAAGAGGAGGCGAAAATGACATAAAAGATGTGAAAGCAGGAGAAAGTGTAGACGTGGTAGAGTTTTCTTCGTGGATGGTTCACGTCATCTCTGTTCACACGCTGTGTAACACTTTGGTTATTTCGACACCTCTACTCAGATACCTGAGAAAACCATGTGTTCTCCCGGTAGCACCACTGGTAGGAACCTGTAAAGTAATGAAAGCGTCATCTCTCGTACTTTACGCTGCTTTTCTTCGTCTTTCCAGCGTCCTGTCACATACAGTATCAGCCATCTTTTTGTTCTGCATGATTAAATGGTATCAAAAGCAAACACATCCACATCCATCAATCTGTCCATAAGACCCACATGAGGCCTGGTGCTCTAAGGGCGTGTTGACACTTTGACATGCTGCGTTCTTCACACATTTCTCACATGTGCTAATAGGAAACCTCCCTTACAGTATAAAACAAAGACTTTTTCTAATTGGTCTTTTGATTGGAACAATATATGACAGGTATACAGACGGGTGACGAATAAAAGTGAGTGGAAGACACATTGCCAATGCTTTGACACAGGTGCAGCGCGTTGTGCTGTTGAGCAAACACCGAGCAGTCATGCTGAGCAGGCCCAGCTGATTCTGCTCCCTTTTGTTTTGCTGGGCGTTTTGTTGTGGGGAGGAAAAGCTGCCACACGGTGACCCAACACCTTACTCAGGCTTTATTTCTTTTCTTTATGGTGAAAGTAAGCCTGCACCCTAAATATCTAATCCATCCCTGCGCAACCGCACATAGAGACTTGTCAAAATGTGTCTAAAATCAGAACCCATTCAAACCAGTCGATGTGTCCTTGTGTAATCATATTTATTCATATTGCAAATTTATAAGGCTTCGCTCTCTTCTTTGTTTCTGAGGTCAAAGCATGTTACTCAGCTTTACGTTAGCTTTAATCCTGAGCCTCTTGTCCTAGATATCTTCACTTACCTTGATTTCATGCTCATTCACAGTTCAATTCAAAGCGTGTTCACTTGAGACATCCTTTCTTCTCTGACTCAAAAAGGCCTGATGGATTCTGTATTGTGACCAGTGAAATGGCTCCATTGAGTCTCTCCAGTATAAAGATCACTAATGACCCATAGACACCAGTTTTCAGGTGCTTCACACAGAACCTATTTTTCTGTTAATCACAAACCCACTATTTTTCTGGAGCTTTAAGAAACCGACTTTGCCCTCAAACTGCCTGACAGCAGAGAGGAGCAGACCCAGTTACATCTGTATCTGCAGATTATGCAATATTATATTTTTAATAACCATTTTTCTTTCTTACAGCTTTGTCATATATTTTACAAGGAAACTGTGAATACCATTATTTTCAACAACCATTGCATGAGCAGTACAATTAGTGTTGTGAGGAAAGGGATGGAAGCACACATCTGCCTTGTACCAGCAGGCTGTTACTGCTTGAGTGACCAGGATTATGAAAAGCATAAGCTTATGTCAACAGAACTATTAAGCACAACATCCTGAAGAAAGGCGGACTGTTGCTGGTAAATAATGTGCGATGCGCAGTGATGTCCACAGAGCTCATTAACTGTTCATTTTCTGTGCTTCGTGTGCCTTTATTTGTTTTTTAAGTGTTTGATACTGGAGTAAAATCGTGAGTTTGTCCTTTCCAGTTGTTTACACGCTTTTAACGTGACTGGCTTTTTTATCTTTCCTAGCATTGTGTGTTTCATAATTAATATGTTGGCCACTGATAAGGCCAGGCGTTTGCATATGTAATGCCTATTGTGTAGACGTTCATTTCGCAGCTCTTTTTGTGCACCCACCGTTGCCCATACAATTCACACCTCATTAACACACTCTGGGTCTTTTGCCTGGTTTGAATAATCTTTTAGACGCATATGTATTTGTTATTCACACTACGAAATTTGTCTTCTTTGAGGGTTAACACTAAAAATAAATGTAGATGATAAGTGATGATGGAAGTGCTTTATTGGCACAGTGGACCTCAATACTATCGGCTTCTCTCGGGTCTTTTTAGCAGCTAGACTAGGGTAGTGTGGTTTTAGACGGACAACTTGTCTGTCTTCTATTTGGTCTGGTTTTCTGTTCAGTGTCGTCAATATCATCTTTTTATTCCTCGCATAGTATTTTGTCCAGCAGCTTGGAGACATGACTCCTTCAGAAAGTAAGAGTGGACTAAAAGGAAGATGAAAGTACCTCACTCCGCTGCTCTTGTTTGTCGGGTAATTGGTGCCAGAGGTAAAATTATGTTGTGGGTTTTTTAGAGCTTGTTTATTGTAGCTTCTTGTTCTTGTTCTTGTAAGTTCTTGATCTTTACAGATCTCTTATGTACAGTCCTTCATAAACAATCAATAAAACAAACCCTCATACAACCTCTATGGATAAATAGAGATAAATTGAGACGCATCAAAAATGGGAAAAGAGTATAAAGCCTACAGCTCCCTATACTTATAATCCTGCTGTGTCATTCACAATCTCAGCCCTCATGCAGCTTTCTACCGTCCAGGGGTTAATTGGATATAGTCAACAGACCTTGGTCAGCAGCCTTGCTGTAACAAGGCAGAGCAATTTCCCCATGGGATTAAAAAAGTTCTTAGAATCTTGAATATGTGTCTTTACTTGTGTGTGGGGGGGGGGACCTCAGTGGTCTCAGTGGTTGAGGCAGATAAAGTGAGGCTGCTGTCTGTGCTCTGTCTTGTCTACAGTCACCATGTGTCATTTTTCATTTCACTATGACCAAACTTACCAATTTGCCATAAAGATGAATTTACTCGTTTACCTAGCAATGGCTCAGAAGAGTTCTTTACAAAGGGAATGACTGACTTTGATTTTGATGTTTACTTCCTAAAATCTGCAAATCTGAAAAACCTTAAAGTAACAAATAAGATAAGAACCCGGCACAGCTCTGCCCAGCAGGGTGACCCTGGTTTGCTACACCGTTGATGCCTGTTGAACGTGTCCTCCGTCTGGCTTGTTTTCTCGATGAGTCAGACCTCTTTCTTTACTTTGTCAGAGGTCACGCTATGGCAGGTACTCATCAAGTCTACGCATATACCTACAAGACAATAAATCTGTGGCTCAAACAACGGTCAGCACAAAGAAATGGAAGACAAACCTAGTGACAAAGGGATGCTGACGTATGTGACATTTGTATCAACATCTTCAAAGCTCTCCCAGTCACGCTGTTCAGCCTGAGCATCGTCTCATGAGAGTTCACAAGGCCTCCGATGCAACATCGGAATGAAACAGTTAGAACCGAACTTGTCTCACTACACCTAATGTCATGGTGAACATATAGTATAGATGCTTTCTAAAAGCGATGTCCTAACGTCATAAGATCACTTAGGCTCTTGTGCTGACTAAAAAGATATATCGTCATGACATCATCACCAAAAACCTGTGGCAGTGTTTTTGAAGAATAAACTGAAATTTAGGGAAAAGGTTTCAGTAAAATGTGATTTATAGCAATAGCTTTCAATTAAATCTAAATAAAAATTTTCCATGTTTATGATCCTACACTCCCAGATCCTTGAATCACTAAATATGACTGGCAGACGCAGGAACATGCGTGTTCTTGAGCCATATTGTAAACTGCCACACGTCATCAGTGGCTAGCATCTGTCAACTAACAACTAATACTGACACCAAATGATCAAATACACGAATGCTGCTCAGTATTCAGTAAAACACTAAAGGCAGACACTTGGCATGAGTGAAGGAACATGGCGGCAAGCTGCCTGGAAGAGTTACTAAAGGCAGTTGTTGTGTTTTTGTAGTAGCACGCTGTGGGGAAGAGACAACCCAAGCATGTTGTGGCTCCATTAAACCTGCGTTAGTCAATGGTCTTGTATCAACAACGATGGATCAAGTGTCTGCAGTAAACTTCAGGAGTGACAGCCCCACAGAGATGTATCACTCAACTTTGCAGACCCATTAGCTCTGCAGAGCCTTTTTAAATTTTTTAACTCATTACTGTTTTGATTCACTCTCATGGCTCCTCATTGTCATTTCTAGCAGCAGCAGGCAGCTGATTGCTGCAAAAAGGCTCCTGTCTAAGCCAGAAAAAAAAATCTGTGAATGAAGGTTTAAATAGGTTATATAAAAATAGGAGTTGGACATAATAATGGTTCATTTTCATTTTATGTCCTGGCTCAGATGGTTAAACATCCTCCATGTACCATAATTATAATTATTAACAGGATGTGTCTGATCATGTGTCTGTATTGCAGTCCATTAACAGTCTTGCACATATAAATAGTAAATCTCAGAAAGGTTTGTTTTTTTTACACCTACTCCTTATCTCCTTAAAGTAATGATGTTGAATGTGTTTGAGGGCATCACAGTATCAAATACAAGACGTTCTGAAATTATAGTTTAGCTGCAAAACTGGGTTGAATATAGCCTGAGGTGTTGCGATGTTAAAAGGGAGTGACAGGTAAATTGACTGTTGGATGATTAATTTCCCCTGGCAAAGATCAAAAGTGTCACCGGAAAAGAGTTTTTCTGACAGCAATAGATGACTTTTAATTGCTTAATTTTATCTACACCTCACTCACTACAAAGCTACAGATCAAAAGATAAGACACATGTATTGAAATGCTCGTCACACATCTGACCGGGGATGATAAGAGAGGACAGTTTGTAATTTTGGGAAGCTTTTATCTGCTTTAAGTGTCATTGCACAAAAACAATGTGTTTCACAAATCAGGCCAACTGTTAAATGATATACGTCTTCTGGATAATTAGTGGGAGAGCTGAGCAACGGTTTTCTGGTTTTATTCCACGTTAAGGCCCTTACTTCGCCTGCATCAGCGGTCGGCATAATTTCTCAGGAAATTGCCTTTTCTTCTTCAGGTAGTTGATCAATTTCAGATTTAGCTTTGTAAGATACAATTTTTTAAATAAGTGCAGTCAACAGAAAAAGCAGCATAAAATGAAGATGCTAGTGCTTCCTGAAAACAGGATGAGGTGGACGGATTCATGTAAAGTTGGTCAAACAGTCACTGTGGTCTCATCTAGGCTCTGCTTGCACAGAGACTAGACTCTCGCACATCTCGGCCTGTTTGTCACATCTCTCACCATAGCCCAAGCAGCTGCACCCCTTGTCAGGGCTTTAATTACAGATCGTGTTCATTAGCACATCCTGCTTCGCATGGTACACAGTCAGCTGTGCTGTGTAGTATTTTAAGACTTGTCAAACTGTGAGAGTGTGTGTGTGTGCGACTCTCTTTACTGCTGTATTCGCTCTGTTCAGTTTAATATGGATTGTCACCATTCTTTTTGAAGTTAGCCTACATGAATCGACTTTTCCAACTTATGAAAAAAAACAACATTTTGACTGTGACTGAGCAGTGCTTTACAAATTAACTTGCTTTGCCCCCAGCGTTCTCCTTTATCTCTTCAAGCCAGCTTATGCTTCCAAACAGTCTTGTGATGCGGGGATTCAAGATTCAAAAAACTTTAGTAATCCTAAAGGGAAATAGTTTTGCCTCATTCCAGCAGCTCTGGGCTTAGACGAGAAGGAGGAAAACACAACCAGAAGTTAACCACTAACTCAAACAAGATAATAAAATAACACGGATACACAACAGTTAGGCATCAAATGTGGTGCGATGATGATATAAATAATGACTCTGATCAGTGTGTCAGTCCCCCTGAAGCTCTTTGGAGCACCTCAGGCATGCTCCTGTCCAGAGGCACTGTACACTGTGTGGTGGGTGGGAATGACTGAATGAATGATGCTGATGATTGAGAGGACTGGAATAACGTTCGTCTCTCAGCCGCAGCACGTAGAGGCTCCAGTTCTTCGCCCAGCACAGAGTCAGGCCTTCCGATTAGTCTTTCCAGCCTGGTGCTGCCTCAGCAGGGCACTGCACTCCACATGAAACTGGCCACCAGAGAGCCACAGAGCTGCCGGACCTGAAAGACATGAGCATCCTCTGAAAACACAGCCAGCGCTGGGCTTGTTGACAGTGCTGCTGACCTTGTTGTACTTTTGGACTCTGATACAACCTCCACATCCTACCCACAAATACAAAGAGGACTAAAAGGACTCCAGTCCACTACCAGCTGTTTTTTTTTTTTTTTAGATGCTGATGTTGCTTGAGATGGCTGAGGTCATATCGATCCACAAAGCTGTCTGCTACTGTCTGGCTCTCTCATACACAACATGCAGTAAGTCTTTCAGCAGGAAATAACCTGTGATGGATTTTGTAAAAGCAACATTCAGTCCTGGCATCAGGTGTCATTAGTAACTTTGCTAGCAACTTGTAATGTGTTTGTATAGGCAACCAGGGTTTTGTTTTATTAAACTTGATTACTCACATAATTGTTTTGACAAAGTTATTCTAAAGGAGTCTGAAAACACTCTGTCTTTACTGGTGGAAATGCAGTGAAAGAGTTTTTGTTTTTGAAGTGCTTCAGAGTCTAAATCAGATCTACATAATATCTTTATAGAAATGTTTGACATGTCTGTGTAGCTGTAGCATGACGTGCCTTGTGTTACATTAATGTTTTCTCCACTCCAAACAGCCTGTCCTGCACCAGATGGTGAATAGACAAAACTAACAACTAGATAACTGGTTATGTAGTGGAACATTAAGCGTCTGATATTTCTTCAAGGGCTCTGGTATCAACAACACTAATGTTTAAATATAAGAAAAAAGTAAGTAACCTAGAGCAGATATGAAGAATGTATTTATCAACACACAGGTTTGTGACTTTCAGAGCCTCAGTTCGTTTAGTGGACTGGCATCGTGTCTGGGTTGAACCCCACTGTGGGGATAGGGCTCCAGCATACCCCCAACCCTGACGGGGGCGAAGCAGCTGAAGATGAGTGAGAAAGTGTAATGATTACTTGTACAGTTTAATTATAAAAAACTGAGAAGACTTATTTTTCTTTTCAGAACAGAAGGTACTGGCCAGTTTGGTATTGAAAAGATATATTGATGTCCTGAAAATGTTTCCAGATCAATAATAGTGAAAACAATTTTAACTTAATTACAGGTCTTGACAGGCCTTTTATTAAAAACAATATTTTGTGCTGATGGAATTCATAATGGAAAAGGTTTAGTCCATTTCTAATCATAAAACTATGGTTGGACATTCTTTGTGCTTATTAACTTTGCATAAACCTGAACAAGATCTGAGGTTTAATTTCCTACAGCTGTCTGATGCAAACATTTCTTGCTCCTCACGTTGGTAATATACTGTAGCATCAAATACTATAAATAAACATTGCCAAGGTAACCAGCAATATTAAATGTGCTCACTGATATGCATCAGCTTTACAATACTGAAGAGAAAGGATCCAACCTACTAACAGCCACCGCTGTTGGAACAGAAAGGTGGGTTTTGACAGAAAATGACCTATAGCCACTCTGAAAGGGAACATTAGGGAATAGTTAATTCAATACATGCAGTAATCACAGGATTAAAAACACATTGAATTTATCCACGCTATACATCAGTGCAGAGCAACTTGTTCTTCTTTTTGGCTGTATCCTCCCTCAAAGACACTTCCAGTGCCTATAATTTGTCTGGAAGCACTGATGCCGTATTTTCATTTTTTAACTCTTAAAAACAACAGCAGCAGGGGAAAGGAGGCTCAAAGTGAAAGGCATGCACTAACATGAGTTCTTAGAAACGGTGGCATATCTGATAAGCTTGATGACACTTTGAAAATATATTAAAATGACAAAAAATATATATAATTTGTTTAAATACCATGTGCTGGTTCTGGTAGAAATGGGGAGTAGGATCAATCCAATGTAATAAGCCTACAGATCCCAGCAGTGGTTTCTCCTCATGGTTCCCAGTTCCAGGCAACAAGGTGGATGTACCTGCATTTCCTGGCAGGCTGTGACCAAAGGGGGGTTACATAAGTGAAAATTAGAAAAGGAGAGATGACATGGGGACTGATGAGATTGCGAGACACCGAGAGCAAGGTGAGAAGACGGATATGAGAAGAGGGAGGACAAAAAAAAAACAACGAAGGAGGAGAAGGAGAAAGAAGTAGTTCAAAATAGTAGTTTAACTGGAAAGTGCTTAAAAGCGGCGCGTCCTCCTTGTGACACGTATCACAGTCAAAATAAGACGGTGGGGGTGAAAGAGAATTCACAGCTGCTCTTATTTTGAGACACACATGCACACAGTGAAGCGGGTTTACAGCCTGGCATCTCACCTCCTCTACATTTTAAAGTGTGCAGAGGACAATCACATTAACTCCCTTCATCGTTTCTTTCCAATTTCACACATTCACCGTTTATATTCATTACATGTTTGCCCTTTATTGTCAATACCACACTTTAATTTGTTACAGGCTGGCGTAATCAGAATAATTTGGAAAAATCAAGCCCTTTATTGTCTGTTATGGGTAAATCAGAGAATGAAAGGTTGAAGCAGAATACGTTACGCTGTGTGAACTGTGAAGTGGGAGCTTTTTTCTCGCCATCTGACGCCGTGGAGAAAGTGTGAATAATTGAAATCATTTTCAAAGAGAAGCTGTGTGAAAATTATGCCAGCAGGAAAAAAATCTCCACCCCTAATGTGAAACATCACGGATTCATCCCCTTGCTTTAAATTTAAATATCCCCATAGCAAACAAGTCATAATTGGGACGTTAGATGCAAATTGGAGGAGTTTTCATGTCTTTACTTCTTCAACTCCTCACTTCTGGAAGTGCCCCAAAATCCGTTTTCTTTAAAGGCTAAGTTACTTACGCCTGTTTATGTGAATACAGGGCATAACCAACAACACAAAAACAGTTTTTAATAGAATAATTAACAATAATTTAAACTACATACGTAGTTCAAAGGTCAGGCTAGGAACGGCTTTTGTTCAGAGCATGCGCAGACCGTTCGACAGATAATCGTTAACGTTTTTGCTTCGACGAGTTTAAACGCTTTGCCGCGCGGTGCTAGCAAAGAGTGAACGTGACGAGCCGGCTAACGTTAGCTCGAGTCCGCCTGGAGAGACAGAGAGATGCCCGCAGGTAGGATTTAATGCGGAATGAAGGGTTTCAGCACATGTTTTCTGGTGAGGAGGAATTATTTATGCTTACGTTATGTTCTGTATTAGCTTGTTTACTTACGGGAGCTTAGTTGACCTGGTTAGCACAGAGCTGTGAAATTTGCATGTAGCGAGTATTTAAGGATGTGAAACGCGAGTCAAAAGTAGATTATTCTACTAAATAATCCCCTAAAACTAAGAGTAGCATAATAGAAAGTCATTCAGGTACAAGCAGCTTATTGTTGAATTGCCTACTTGACTCACAGGAAGACGGGTAACACACATTGAAATCAGGACTGAGGGAGCATCTCTGGCACTTTTACAGTCAAAGGTTTGTTGTCATCGCTGATAAAACACTGATCCTTCTATAGGTTACTGCATTTATTGTAGGTTACAACACGCCACCACCTCCACGCGTGACTGTCGTGGCGTTGCAGGTTTTGCCAGAGGCTCATCGTGGTGCACGTAGACACGCTCTCTGTGGGAGCTGGCGTCTTTTTTATCTTGACCTCCTCTTAACCCTGAAACGGTCAATAGTTGCCAGCTGCTCCACTGCCTCCTGTGCCCAAATTTGTTTACGTTTATCTCATTGTCTGTTTCCCCGCACAGTCTATTTTAGACGCCGGTCTTGTCACGTTAGAACAGAATTTGGAAGCAAAAGTCAATTCACATTTATTTATTATTCTATACGAATGTCGTTTCATTTTGTTTGATAAGATTAGAATTAGCTTGGTTTTATTTTATAGACTTCCAGGACACATCATGGATGTACATATGAAAGGTTGTCTCGTCGACTGCAATATTATAAATTGTGAGATATTAATGAAGATAGACTTTAAGGTAATTAAAGGCTTAACACAAACACTGTGCTTGTGGCTGAATAATGGTGTTACACAGAGGAGTAACTTCTCGGGCAGGTAGTGCCACAACTTAATTATGTTACTTAATAGTTGAAAAAATAATGCACGGGCCCAGAAGGAACTCTCACACGTGACAGTCCTAACAAGCCTTTCACTATTTCTCCTGAATATTAATTTACACAGCTTGGCTATTTGAGGTCAGGAGTCAAATGGGGTAATTAGTGTTGTTGTGGAATGTTGAAATCATCTTTTATCAATCTTTCTAAAAGCTGCTCCGCTCATCATGTTGTTGCTTGTGTCTTATGTGCAGCGTTTGAGCTGCGTGTCCAACGTTTTTTTCTTTTCTGCTCTGAGTTGCCTTTTTACTAAATACTACGTGATATTTCACATCAGTTCAGAGACAATTATGAGACAAAATGTATGTTTATTTTCTTGGGTAAAATTAAACACAATCTGTCTGTTGACTTTTTCAGGCTAAGTTGTAAAATATACTTTTTTGGTTATTATAATTTCAATCTAATTTAACTATACCTTTATTTTCTTCTGGCCTCTGTCGCAGAAATTTTCAGATTTTCCTTTTTTTTTATTGTGCTGTCTATCAGGGGTTTATTATTGATGTGTAAGAGTGACATCTGACTATCAGGAAAGAGCAGGAGAGAAGCAGTGACTAAAAAATGAAATGGTACTAACTGACTTAGGTCAGCTGTGAGGCGGGGAATTCAGGAACAGCGCTAATATGTATAACCTTTCATTTCCTTTGATCTGATTCCCATGGTACAATAAAAACTGTATGGTCTCAGACAGTCTGCACACATCGTAATGTGAATTGGTAGGTCTTAGGCGAAGTACTTATTGAACTGTGTCTAACTTTCTTCATTTTGCCTTCTTGTGATATTGTTTTAAATTCTGTTTTGGTTTTTAGTCGGTGTGGGTTTGAGGTGTGGGTGTTTGAAGGGTGCTGTTGAGGTTTTCTTGTATACAGTGAACTGGTGAGAGGGATGGTGGCACCCTTTTATCGTTCTCATGGCTATTTTGGTTTTGAAAATCGCCAGAGTCTTTGGAATTGACTTTTAAATTGAAGCCCAAAAGCGCAGCGGTTTTTTCCTCCCTCTTCTTACTTGCTAACTTCTCCTTGCTGCTGTATCTTCTTTTTCTCTCTCTCCCCTCTCCCTTAGCCTTCCCTCCCTCCCCTTTCCCTCACTTCCCTCCCACTTTTCTCTCTCACTCTAAAGAGCACAGTCTCTGCACTCCCCTTCATTTCCCACGTCAACATGTTGGCAGGAGGAGCAAGAGGAGAATGCTGCACTCTACCCTTGGTGCGTTCTTGCCACCTCTCCGGCCAGCGCGTGCTGCCTCTGACTCAGACTCACCATCAGCTTTAAGTTGTCTCCGCCTAAAGGACTTAGGAGAGGAGGTGCCGGCAGAACTACAGGATACACCAGAGATTAGAGGCTCTCTCACCAGGGTCCCCAACAGGAATAACAACAGCAGGAGAGCGGAACAGAGCAAATGCTCTTTGTCTGTGGTAGAAACTACTAATACCTCAGCAGTGACCGCCACCTCTGTTTTTTCTCGCTCCTCTTCCTCCTTCTTGGCTCCAAGATCTATGTGGCAAGAAGCAATAAGAAGGAAACAGTATTTCCTGGACCGTACAGGGGAGTCTGGTGAACGGGATAAAGGAGGAGGAGGTCAGGAGAGGAGGAACAGGTCCCCAGACTGGCTGTATGAATCTTACTATTGCATGAGCCAGCAGCATCCTCTGATTGTGTTTCTGCTGCTCATTGTGATGGGAGCCTGTCTGGCTCTGCTGACTGTGTTCTTTGCTTCAGGACTGGTAAGCTGCTCATTCACGATGTGACGCACACGCACACACAGATCAAGTGTAAGCAAAGTAAACAGTTTGGGGAGGGGACTTGCAGGCATCTGAGTGAGTGCACCCATTCTGCAGAGAATCGCATCTTCTGTTAACATGCATAGAAATGGGTCACACAAAGTGGCATGCCAGGGCTTACGGTTGTGCATAGATGCATGTGTACACACAGAAGGGAGCTTGCGCACGAGTCTCTCCCTTTGTCTCGCACATGTCTAAAGACGCACACATAGTGCTCCTGTGCAACATCTGTATGCACGCACATGCACATTCTCACAGCATGAGGTCCTCATGGCAGCACTAATGTGAACAGAAGGGTGAGATAAAAGTGAGGGGGGGGATAAGGGAGTTAGTTATTGTCTGTGCTCAGGGATCACTGAACTACAGTAGGGGAATTGCTTTCTGTGTCTTATTGTTTTGACAGGGGTTTCTGTACTTCTAACACCCTTAAAACCACAATAAGTGATGGCAGCAGTTTGATAATAAAAAAGCAAGTTTATAAGCATTTTGTCTAGACAGGATTTAACACTTGGAAGTTCTAATATGACCCCTTTTATTCCAAGAGATGGATAAGAAGGTGCCTCTCCCATTTATACTATAGACCCATTTATTAGAATCACATTTTTAATACTCTTTTGGACAAATCATAATAATATGGGCACTTTTTAAAATGCACATAGGCAACACAAAGGTTGTTCATCATCATGTCCTATTTCGATTTCCGACCTTTGCTACTGCTGCTTTTTGTACCAAAATTTTTATTTTGGATGTTTCGTTTCATGTAGACGCCCACATTTGTGTCGATGCGGTGGTGAAAAATTAAGCATTAAATATTAATTTTAAAAATGAAGCCCTCTGAAACGTCCCCTTTTGAGAAATATAATTTGTGAGTGATTTGATTGATAGGGTTTTGGAAATATAGAAATATAAGCTTGAAGCACGTTGTGTTGGGCTTTCGGTGAACAAGCATCGTGGCCTGTCTTTTCCTGTTCTGTGTATTTGTCCTGCATCATCGTGTTGTTTTTGCTCTGTGCACTGATAGACTGCTCCCTTGTTTTGTGTTTTTTCCTGCCTCTACGGTTTCATCCCTCTCCTCATGTTTCTGTTTTATTTTTATCCTACATATCATCCCTTCATCTGACTAGCTGGTTGACCTAAATCCTGTGCTGTTTTAGAGCTGTGCTCTGGGCAACTCAAACTCTCTCTGGCTCTGTGCAGACACACACATCCTCCCCTGTCCCAGTGAATCGACTGTGTGCTAGTGAAAGATGCAGAGGGAACGTGGGGGTGGGTGAGGGACTAAGAAGAGGGGACAGATGCAGAAAGAAGAAGTGTGACATAGACTGACAGAAAGCAGACGGTTACATCACTTCTGAAAGGTGCAGCTAATAACAGACTTTAAATTTACAGAATACATGACCAGAGCTTACAGGATTGCCATTATTTATGCAGTATATTTTACGCAGTGGTGCATATTTAGTGTTGAATTAGGTTTGGTTGTCAGTGTTTTATCCTCACCTCCTCAATCGGATGTGACACACCTGTCTACATGTCCATGTCCTGACACTTCTCTGTCCCCCATCACTCCCATGGAAAAGCATTACTGCGATGATGCCTGGCAAACGCAGGCAGCACAAACAACTCCTTTCACTGTGTTATCCTCCTACATCTACCGTGGAAAAAAACTCCTGAAATTTTTATCACAACTTTTAGATCTTGGATTTTAGTGTATTTCAGAAAGGCAGCAGCAAATCCATTATGGATGTGGCTTCAGCGTTGCTACTGGTTAACACTAGTGGCTTTGTAGGCTTTTTCCTCGTTTCATAGTCTTTTCTACGTTACATGCTGTTTTAGAGCATCCCCAGCTTGTTGAATCAGTCAAATTAAAGTGATCGTCAGCTTTAATTTGCCTATAAGTTATTACTAATTGTGTAATAAGTGTAATTTAAAAAGAAAATGTAATGTTAATTTTACACTATGCACCACAATATTGTTTTTCTGGATTTATTAGGACTGGATGCCCCTGATACATTTACATGTGCCTCATTTGTAATTTAGACCTTAAACACTTTTAAACTGTTGTATGCTATGACATGTATGCTAATTGTGTCATTCAGCCATGAAATGAATATTTCAAAACAAAACAAAAGTATATGATAACAATTAAATAATGGACTGCATTTGTGAAATCCAATAAATTACCATTAATCCACACCACAGAAACAATCTTAAATGTCTAAGGTGGCCAATTGTCAAAACTCATCCAAATTGTGTGCTTTTCGAGTATTTTCATATTTGAATTATTCTGCAATATGTCAATGCAATGATCTCTCTTCCTCTTCTCAGGCTTCCTTTGCTTTAAGTGGCAAACAGCCCCAGAGCATCACTGTACTGCCAGCTGAGTTGTTAGGTGTACTCATCTCACAGCTCTTTATTATGCACAATGAAAAATTTGGTCTGACAGTTTACACAACATTTAGTTCAAAGCAAACCAGACTATTTTTTTAGATTTCAAAATGTACAATTTATTGATTGTTTGACTGATGAATGTGTTACGACTGATGCAAACTGTGTTGTGCTAAGTGTTCCCTAGGGTCTAATAATGTAAACGGTTTAAATACATTTAGTCTTCCATAAGGGATGGTTTATATAAGTTTACATTGGTTTATGTTGTACTGTTTGTATGTTAGTATTACAGTCTTTGTATCGGTTTTCCATTGTGATTTCAATCCCTAAGCCAAAAATACTGATAAGCACTTTCCGGCAAGCCCATTTTCTCTGTAATTATTGTTTTTTTCATAAATTACGTATCACTGCCTGTCTTACATTGCTTATGCTGTTATTATAATGCTTTTATACTGTCCCTTTTCAGAACATTGAGGACCATGTGGCCTTTGTAATCACTGTGCCCACAGCACTGGCTATCTTCCTGGCTGTGTTTGTACTTGTCTGCATTGAGTCCATCTTCAAGAAGCTTCTACGTGTTTTCTCCCTGGTCATCTGGGGTTGCTTGGTTGCCATGGGTTACCTTTTTATGTTTTCTGGCGGGATCATCTGTCCATGGGATCAGGTAGGACATAAATGTATTTTATGGTGAATTTGTTACAGAGAGACATGAAACATATTATGTGAAGGATTTGATGTCTTTCTCTTAGTGTTAAGTTTTTGAGATTTTTTTTTTTTAAACTTTATGTTCAAAGTGTATTTGTTTTGTGTTCTTTAAAGTTTGTTTCCACCATCTCCATGTTGTGATGAGAGCATCTGTAGATGGATGTATCAGTATCCCGCTGCAGACGACAAACAACCCGACGCTGAATCTGTGTTTTACCACTCGGTACATCATTCAACAGTCTATGGCAAGACAGATGAAAAGTGGATGTGGTCTGTCACACTAGTAACCAGAGATGCACTTGTTAACGCATTACTACATTTATTCCTTTATTCTGCTTTCTGACAATGTCAGGCCATTATGCAGTTACTGTTTTCTGGTTGAAATAAGGGGGTTGCATATTTTTTTGAGGAGATGCTTTTGTTTACTAGCACAGCACTCCGTTTTTAGCATCTGCCACATTGGAAATGACACATTAGCAGTCTTCCACTTCCCCTCTTTGGTTTATAATAGATTCAGGAAATGTCAAGTATAAGTAGAACTTACGTTACAATAGTTGCATAATATAAAATAATTATTACAGCTCTGACTTTAGGTCCATCTGAGTGGTTTCTGACATACTGAGATGGAAGGAAATTAAATCAACAAAGCTATTTGGATGTATACCCAAAGTAACAAGTCATTGCCCTCTTTGTTCCTGACCTTAAACAACATGCTTATCAGCAAATATATTATTAACAAACCTTTTTAAATCTGTGGTCACTCTGGTTCTACTGTGCGCTTAATAAGTGGCTGTTGCTGTAAAATAAATTGGTTACATGAGGGAGTAAAAGTCTGTGTGGAGGTCTGTATTTCTGTCCATGATTAGAACTTAAAATTGAATAGACCCTCTGAATCAAATAATAAAAAAGTGAAAACATTGTACATGAAATCAGTGGTTCTCAGACCCGTTACTGTATCTTTCCAATATTTGGTCTGCTATTATACTTCTTCTATTATACTTTTATTATAATATCAACTTATGGAAAAGCAATTTGAGATCTAAGGGACTCCTAAATAAACAGGCCCTTGTTAAACATATAACTATATAAATAAATAAATAACAGACAAATGTAATACGGCAATGACATTGTGAAATGATTCTACAAATTCAGCTTTTTCAGTTCATTGTTATGAAATATTTTTGACTCTGCTTTAAATTGTAAAGTTCATGCTGTGGACAGGAACATCACTAACATGTTGCCCTGCAGTCTTTCTAGATTCTTTCTGGAGGAAATGTAGGTTAACCATCTAGCTGCTTAGCAGCCACGTCACCACAGTCACATCACTGTCTGATATTATGAAAAGTTGCATCATGAAATACATTGACCGTTGTGAGAAACAGTAATCTGAAGAAACAGAAGATAACATTATTTAAATAAAAACTGATCAAATTACATAAAGGGCTTCTGTCATAATTTGTTATTGGGAAAACCACAGAATAACATTTCACAATCATGAGCACAGTTTAGTAGAATAAAAGGTGGACATTTTGGAGTTTCATGTAGCCTAAAGGTTCAACAAGTGAGTCCTCAATGATTGTGAAAGGAAAATCATCTGGCTCCACCAGGTCTCACATGCTTATGGCGCAGCATGTTGGCGTTGGTGAAAGCATCACAGTTTGAGAATCTATAATAATCTATATTAATATTATAATCAAGCCATCAGTGACTCGTTTAAAATGTCCTTGAATTGGCTTTCTGGCCTATTTTGCACTGGCACACAGAAAACACCCAATTTGCTGGTGTGGCTTGTCAATATAATATAAGTGGGAAAGATGCAGGATTTGAATTCTGGGAAAATTTGGAAAACTAACTGTGTAACCAGATCAATGTGCCCAGGCTGTTAGTTGGAATTACAATCTAATCTTTATGTGATAATTTCCCTAATTAATTCTGCATCTTCAGTATGAATGCAGTATGTTTATTGAAGTTTAGTGAATATAGCTACAAATGATAAGAGCTTTTATAGTCTTTTTGTAGTGAAGTAGCAAACTGACACACACACACACACACACACACACACACACACACACACACACACACACAGTGCCTAGACCCCCTCCACACTGGAAACTAGAAACTAATCTCTGCCACAGACTGTAGACTAAAAGCCTGATGTAATCTGATACGGCACTTCTGTAATTTGTCTTATGAACCCTGCTTAGTGTCATGATGATGGAATTGATTAATGGGACCAACTAAAGGGGACTGTGCCACGATGGACCACAAAAAGCCACGTCTCCTTAGATGACTTGCTGTACTGTATGTGTATATGCTAACAACTATGGAGGAAGTCCCCCACTGTTTTATTACTACATCAGATAGCACGTATGCAGCATAGCTCAGCAGGTGTCTTTCCCCTGAAGCCTTTGTTCTGATTCACAGTTTGCATGACACAGTTAGCAACAAATTATGTTGCTGTGGTAAATGTGGCAGCAGTATCTTTCTCAGTAGTATTAGAAACTAAGGCTGTGCTCATTTCTTTGTTGACATAGTCAATAATAAATGCTCTATAGAGAATATATATCTAATGGTTATAAGGCTTGTGCATGTAAAGTTTGCACTGGTGTCTTTTTTAGTCGCTACACTCCACTGGTTTTGATCTACAGTAGGACTACAGTATTCGTTTCACCATTTTTAGATTCATGCCTAATCTTAGGCATCGATTGGTAGGCTAGGTGGCTGGAGCAGTCTGTGGGTAGGCTTACAGTAAAAGGCACACCACCAGGTAGAAGAAGAAGTGCTGCGTCAAAGTGACTGGACTCAAACGAAATAAAAATCACAACATGCTGGATTTGGTCACGCAAACGGGATTATTATGAGGAGCAGTCAGATAAACAGAAGAGAAACTGGAAATGCCAGACTGCGCATCTATAAAGATAAGCCCCACTGATTGTTTAAAGCACCAGAGGTTAAGCTGGGGGGTATACACTTGGAGTTATGTTGCCTTTTTAATTCTAGATGCTTTCATCAATACTGTCTAGGGGCATGGACTCTACTACTTCTGCAGTTCATAGGCGACTTATCATTTTATGCATGACGTTTGAAACGTCTCACCAACACTTTAAAGGTTTTTGCTGTAGGTCTTTTTTTTTAGGTATGTGTACGTGTGTGTGTGTAGAGCAGCAACTTTGATGCTGAGTAAAACGGTGTAATAATACATGATGATGAATTTAACAATATAAACACCATGTGTATGCACAGTGTGTCTCGCATATTGATGTGTCTTTGCTGCTTAAGACACTAAGCATGAGTCACAGGCTCTCTGGTTTATAGTTTGTGTTTAGACACCTGTTGACCTCTCTGTCTCCAGCACTATATTGACTAACCTCCGCAGGGCCTCAGTTTTTACTGGCAGCTCCCTCAGACACTGAGGCTCTGTGAGCTTAAAGCTTGTAGCCTTGCCTGCCACAAAGCTTTCTTTGACAAGAGGCATGCAGATAAGATGTTTATGTAATAGTTGCATTGTATATGTATCGAACATAAGCCTGAATTATGGTAAAGTCAGTGTTTATCTATGATGCAAGATAAAAATACCCAGTGCAATTGCCAGCTTGTGAGAAACGTTACTTCCAGCTCTTCAAACACGACTATTCAATTCAGTACAGTTTCTGAATGTTGTCAGGAAGATGCTAAACTTTGCTTTCAGGATTACTAGCAGTCAGTATTGTGTCAAGAATTTTATCAAGTAAGCAATTTTAAATCACCCTTTAATGTAACAGTCTTCTCGATTTCAACCAATTGCTGGTCACTGTCATCAATGTTTACTATGAGCAAGTAGCAAATATGTCTTAATCTTATTAGTAGTGAAGCAAGAGGACGTCAGCCATTCCACACAGCACATTACGTATTTGAGGCCTGGGTTTGATGTCGTCACGCTTTTATTTACTGGTATAAATGAAAATTAAAATAGCAATGCTGTGATTTACTGCAGATTTTACATCCCCAGTCTTAACCAGGAAGCTGCTATTTTCCTCATTTTCAGTTGTTCTCTTCTTTTCTCAGTTTCTTTCATTTCTGCTTCCCATCTCAATGCCCTCTGCATGTGAAGCCCGCTTTCCCACTGGCCTTGCAAATAATCCAGGAAAGGTTAACTGGCACCTGGCTGTAGCCTGTGTGAACACTGGACTCTTTATATCCAGGCGCTGCAGCGGATGAGTTTCTTTAACCCTGCAGCTGAAGGCGTATGAAAGAGGAGAATGTGTGTGTGTGAGTGTTTAGACAGTTAAGCACAGGATGCCTAACGCTACAGTATTTCCTTTTATTTTTATTCCCTAATTTTCTTTCATTTCAGCGATATAATAGTTCTCCATGAATAATTTTCTCTTCTGCAGGTGGGGTTTTGACCTCAGACTCGTGATATCTCTTTGATTTACTAATGTTTTACTTGAACCTGTTTTCCATGATGCCATTGCTCTTCCTCCTTCTTGCTTTCTTTTGCGGCTGTATTTAAAGTTTCTTTCTTTCTCTACAGGTATCGTTCTTCTTGTTCATTGTCTTTGTGGTTTACACCATGCTGCCGTTCTCTATGCGAGACGCCATCATTGCCAGTGTCGTGACCTCTGCTTCCCACACCATTGTGTTGAGTGTCTGCTTGTCGACCTCAGCTGACCGCATGGAGCCAATAGTATGGCAGGTAAGGTGAATAAACAAACTGGCTCAATAATGACTAAAATATGTGAGGTAGGAAATAGGCGTTTTTGTCTAGCTTTCATACCCTACATCTAGCTCATCATCATGGACCTAAAATACAAAGGATTCATAAATTGTACGTTTTTATATCATGCAATAGATGCCCAACACACAGTGCAGTTCCATACTCTCCACTAATATCTACACCCAATAACCAACTGTTATGTTAACGTATTCATTTTTATAAATCAGATGGAATAATAGTTGTTTCCCTGTCATGTTCACAAAACAAGCATGCTTGGTAAATTTTTATCATCTGTGTTTTAGCAAACAAATGTGACCTTTAAAACTAATTTAAGCGTTGCAGGTGAGTGATAGAAATTCTAATGTGTTTTTTTTTTATTCTTTATTAAAAGGTCACTCTTTTTCCAGTAGTATTACACAAAATGTTCAGGCAGTAGGCATATGCTGAGAAAGACAAAGAGAGAACAATATTAGGAAACTAGTTATTTCGGTAATTTATGCTTTTATTATTTTAAACATCAGTGAATGCCAATGCACTTCCGTCTAATGTATAAAGGAAAGCATTGATTTAACAAGCATGTGCACCACACCTCACTGCCAACCTTTAAAAACCAGGATGCCATTCAGCATTTCAGAGCTAAATCACAAAGGGCATTGCTAGCATGCAAAAACGACAAAATAGTACTGCAATAAGTAAATTATTGGGAGGGTGCATAAACCAGCAATAAAAAACGTATTCACCAAGCCATATTTTATCCACAGTAAAATATGCATATAATATTATAACATGCATACTGTACTGTATCAACTGAAACTGAGATTTTACCATTTCATAGAAATTAGACACACATTTCAAAGTTAAAAAGGGAACAAAGCATTTGAAAAGTAACTGCAAAGAAGAAGACATATGTGAACGTGACCCAGAAACTCGGTGGCTGCCGTGTTCTCGGGGCCAAAGCTTATTTAAAATCATCTCAAGCAAAATGGAAAACTGTTCTGTGGTCAGATTAATCAAAATTTGAAATTCCTTTTGGAAACCATGGACATTGTATCCTGCAGTCTGAAGAGGAGATGGACCATCTACCTTGTTATTAGCAGAGAGTTCAAAGCCTGCATCTCTGATGCAATGGGGGGGTGCATAGGGCCTGGTGTGAGCAGCTTGCACATCTAGAAAGGCTTTAGAGCAACAAATGGTCCCATACAGGTGTCGTCTCTTAAAGAAAGGTCTTGCATACATCAGCAAGACATTGCTAAACCACTGTGGCCATCACAAATGCTTCACAGGAAAAGAGATCGTATGTCCTATATAAATAATAGATAATATATAATATTTAATTTGACTTGAGATGCACTACATGCACCTTAAAATACTTTGTCATAAACAAAGCCAGGCTAAGCTTTACACATGTAATAATTCCCAGTGTCATATGTATTATGGTGGCATTCCTGATCTTGAATACAGCTTCTGTGTGAATCATTTTACCAAGGCATTGTTGTAAGGTGACAGATTGCTGCACATTGGCAGTCATGGTCGCATGCCGGGATAGACGTGACACTGGCAAAGAATGTAATGCCCACTAGTAAACACAGACTGTGCCAAATGCTGAGTGTTCACATGTACACACATTTTATGTTTTTAGAAGTCGTGCAAAGGGATAAAAAGCATTCTAATAAAAAAGGTTTGTTTGACTATAAACATTACTTGGACATGAGTAAATGTTAAGTTCATCGTTTCTTTTATAAGCATTAGTAACCAATTTATAAATGGTGTTTTAAATACTTTATTTCGTACATCAATAATTTGTTTGATAATGACATTTTCATATTTCATACTTCATATAGTGATTAATTTATTATTGTTATAAGTCTTCATGCATTTTCTAGTGTTCCTTGGAAATGTGTCAGTATCCATTAGCTTCAGGCAGACTGACACAGGCTGACTTAGTTTTTGTTAAGCTAAAATAACAGACTGTTTGGTCTTCGTGTACTGTACGTCCTCTAACCAAGGCAGTTGTAATTCTCATCCAGTTCTCTTATTCGGTTTCACACTATTTAAATCCTGACTTCCAGAGGTCTGTAAAGTTCTTCAGTGTCTACGCTGATGCATCGTAGTGAGTATATAGGCTGCCCAGGGATGTATCCATGAAGTAGGATGTGGGCTGCCATCGCCGCTTTGCAGTGCAAGTTAAAACATGCATTATTCAACAGAGGTTCCTTATTTCCAAGTCAATAACTTTTCTAACTAATTAAGCGTGGAACTTTGGAATATTTAGATTTTACCCTGACTGCATTTGAATTTAATGTTGTAATTAGCATTACAAAAAAAACTATAAATGAATACAGACAGTGGCTCACTGTGTTCCCCCCTCTCACACCAAAACCAGCCTTAATATGCACTTTGTAACCGACGGCTAAATTATCACAGGGCTCTTTGTCTGATACAGTCTCGTATTCTCTCAGTAACAGCAACTGTCGCGCGTTTTATTCGTTTAAAAGCATGTCAGCCTTCCATTGAATCAAAGTGAAGCTTTTTATCATGGTTGGCTTAATATTTCACTTTGATTGGTTTTTGAGAATTGAGCTTAAAACAGTGGGGGGCAACATGTGTTATTGTACTGTTTGGTCAATTCGGTGTCCATTGTGGCAGCAGTGGCTCAGAGCTGTTGGCCACTAATCGTTGGATCGCTGGTTCGATTCCGGGCTTCTCAGCCATCACTGCTGAAGTGTCCTTGGGCAAGACACTGAACCCCAAGGTGTGTCAGCCTAATAGCATAGCCGCTCTGCCACCGGTGTGTTGTGCGTATGCTGTAGTCTATCTCAGCTGTCATTCAGGAGGCGGGAGACACCCGGGACAGGTCGCCAGTCCATCACAAATCAAGCGGTGTATTGTTTCCCAACCGTTTTATCAAGAGCTAGAGTCACTTTCGGCACCTGCACCTGCAAAACTGAACTGTTTTAAAGGACTAACAATTGCATGTAGTTGCAGAAAGAAATTGCAGTTTCAAATAAATGAGAATCTTAGTGAATATTAGTTAAATATCTGAGGAGATTCTCAGTCATCCAGGTGAAGTTGTCTGAAAGTTGAGTCATGGCAACTGGACTTCTTCTTTGTCGTAAAAACGTTTCACCACCTATCCAGGAAACTTCGTCAGTCTGAGGAAAGCTGGCAGAGACCACAGATTTATCCTCCAATTAGGTTTCACTCCACACCCGTAAAGCATGGGCTCGTTATGAGAACAGAAGGCTGAGGGTAGTGAGTAGGTGTGAACTCTCAACGACCGTGACTCCTCCTCCAACCACAGGGCCGTTAAGTGTGTCCTTCATGGACTTGTGAAGTGGTCTTGATCTTCGTGGGCGTAGTTGAAAGGGCAGCACGGTAGATGGGAAACAAGTAGTGTCTGAGGCGTCCACCTCTGTTGAGGGAGGGGCTGTTTATCTGTACATGTAAATGAGTTATTTGACGGTTCAGAATTGTAGTAGTGAGAGCTGAGATTATAAAATAGTACAGTATGTACATATGTGCTGCTGAAAAATTTATTGGAAAGCAATTTGCAAAGGCCTCAATCTTTTTGTCAAAGCTTTATTCATTAAATTATACATGTTGAACACTGTGCTTTATACACTGTCCAGACCGTTTTGTTACACTTCACATCAAAATACAGCAAAGCCAGTCTTGTAAATGGCCTTTCATTTATTAATGCCTTTAACTGTGAAGTAATTATCTCAGATTATGGGTCTCTTTCAAAATGTGTAGGGAAGGTATAATAAATCCAGGATAGCAAGATGGATGTGTTTTTCTACAGTAAGTAGCAAATGGGGTGATGAACATGACAAGGGGAAACGATGAACATTCACCCAGCAGGTGGACACACTCACGTATATGACTCTGATGTTTGCTTTTGCCAAATATAAAGAACTGACAGGCTGCGGGTGCATTTACACTGTCCATTGCATTAATGTAATTACATACTGTAGAATAGCTTTGTGTCTGAACTAATGGTACTGCATGTGTCTGTGAATCTTATGACGAATTTAATGTTGTAAGCTTTAGGTATTGGCTACCTAACATTGTTATAGAGAATTTATTAATTGGTGCAATCAGAGAACAGCTGTCCAGAATGTCATCATAGTTTGGGCTGACCCAGCAAAACGGCCTGAATCATTGTGAAAATGAAACATTTCAGATTTCTTACTTTTAATACATTTAGTTATTTTATTATAAAAAAAAACATGACCTAATAACTTTTTTACTGATAGATTTATTAGGGTATAGAAAAACTATGCAGAATGGCGGAAATCTGCTGGACACATTTACATCATGAATGGAAAAGAAAATTGCCAGTGGCCACACTGTAATAGAGACTGTAAACAAGAGAAGTGGGTGAGAATGAGACAAGTCAGACGGAGACTGCATCGAGCGTGAACAGGGAGGAGAAAATATTATATCCAGTATTTAAAAACATGGTAGGAGAGAACCATTTGATTTAGTCTGCTTTATATAGAAACAAGTTGAGCTCAGGGCTAACGCGGCTCCTGAGTCCTATTCCATTAACTTATCATCACTGGGCAACATTCTATTATAATAGTTTCCCTAATGGAGCTTGCGTGTAGTGCTGTCGTGAGGGATGCATGCAATGTGAATGAAGTGAAAATAAACACAATACATGGCAATTTTTAGCAAATCTCAAACAGAGGTCTAGTTTGGTGGACTGAACCTTTATGTTTCTGTGTAAATGTCCACTTTTAATTGGATATATACTGTAAATACAGTCAGCGACGGCCTCGTGTACAGCTATACTCTCAATAAATGCCCTTGGACACAAGGGTTTTTATTATCACTTCTGTATCAAAGAGCACTAAATTCAATATAGTATGGCCTATTTGTCAGGCTCTGTGGCCCTGTCAGGTTCAAATGTTATTTGCATTGGTTGCGTAGGCTTACGATGCATGTGTGTGAGCACAAATAAAGATGTACCAAATGGAGAGAGATCACGGTCTCCTGTCAGAGGTTGTAGGGTCGTCTGTCTCCGTTACAGTATCTGTCTCTTTTATCTTTGGTTTCAGATTTCAGGGGAACTTGTATGAAGTTTTTTTTTCTAAACTTGGTTGAGATCTGCAGTACTAACAATTGGATAATTATATTGTAAATTGACAGGGGACAATTTCATTCCATGTTCAAATGAGACCGAGTGGTAGGACGTGTTTGTCGTAATCATTCGGATTAAGGAACAGTCAGGCTTCCCTGTGTGCAGTGAACCTGAACTCAGAGCATATTTACTGTATATACTGTAGAAAACATTTGTGGACACATAACTGACCACTGGGTTTGTTCTTTATGTAGTTTTTAATCTGATTTAACGTATTTCAGTCTTTCAGCGATCTGACAGTGAAGCTCATGCAGCAATTACACGGAGCTATTTTTATTCAGGAGCAGCCTATGTGTCACACACTTCTAATTTACTGTTCTATGAGTTCTAACGTCATTAACACATAGAAATGTTTTGTCTAATAATTGCTTCTCAAGAAAACAAGAGTTACCAGGGCCTTATAACCTTTAGAAAAATGTTTTCACCTCTTTGTAAATTTGGAAATCGTTGACATTGAGAACATAAGAAACCTGCTACTGTACAGTGTGTGTCTTTAACATATACAGTATGATACATATCAGCTTTGTTTTTGCATTTTAAATATATGTCAGGTTGCCATTGAACCCATTACTAAATTTGACTCAATGATTGAATTTGTCTGATATTTATTTAATCTGTCTTTGTCTGTCTGTTATTTGTGAACAGATTTTGGCCAACATTATAATATTCTTGTGTGGCAACATGGCGGGTGCGTACCACAAACATCTGATGGAACTGGCACTTAAACAGACCTATCAGGACACCTGCAACTGCATCAAGTCCCCTATTAAACTGGAGTTTGAGAAGAGACAACAGGTAAAATCATCAATAAGTCTTAATGGCCAGTGAGCAAGTCCAACTCAGGCAGGCAGTGACTGGGTAAAAGTTGAATGATGATTACAGCAACAGGGATAAAATGAACGAGGAATGGATTTTATAGCGTGGATGAGGACAGTTGCATTAATCACGGTGCTCTCTGTGTAAGGAAATGCATGAGCGAGTGAGAAAATAATGTAAACATAGAACAACAAGAAAAAATATTGAATTGAGAACTAACCTATACAAAATGTCCTGGTTTTGTATTTAATCAACTCACCATGCAATTAGCTGTCAGTGCTTTATCGCTGTGGTTCAGGAAGGGAAGAAGTCCCCAGCGTGTTTGTGTCAGAGGGAGTGTTTTACACAGTGTGGTAATAGTTAATGGCCTCAGTCGTTGTAATTATGTTTAGTCCCTGGAGTCTTCTGCAAGTGCTAAACTCTTTGAAGTAAAACCTCTTTAGCACTTTTTGACTTTTTCATAATGAAGACTGAACGATCTTCTGGCTTACTGTGTGTTTTGTTCGTCCTGTGCAAAACTTTACATAAAACTGGTTAGTATTGCTACAGCTACATAGAGCTGATTCTCTCATCATTCTTTTTCCAGTATCTCATCATTTTGTCTTGGTTACTGCATTTCCAAGATCCCTTTGAAGGTTGTAAATACTTGTTGGTCTGCTCTTGGTGTGCAAATGCCCTTTATGCTGTTTCCATCTGTGTGTGAACCTCTTTCTTACCATGCTGTGTATTGTTTGAATGGGTTGGTGAAACTGATGCTGGTGCTTCCAAAAACTCTTGTGAGAAATGAGTGTGTTAAACTTGTTGCTGTGCAGGCTTGTGATGGTGTAGTGTATGTTACAGCTGCTGCCGAATAAGGAGGTAGACACAGCTGTTGACGTGGAAGCCCAGGCATGGGGTGGGGCTGGTTATTCCTATGGTGATTCCAGCATGTGCTGTTATAAGTGCCAAGAGCGAATCTGAAAATGTCTTGGATGCAGTGTTTCACAGTAGCTCTGGAGTATCACTGCTGTCTGCGCCAGATGGTCGGGACAGTGGAGAGACACATTCTCCGTAAACTCACACTATATACTGTTGTTCCTTGCATTTATCCAAAAAAAAAAAACCCACCGGTCTAGTCAGGGCATACGTTTTCAGCAGTGCATATCCAAATAAGACTATTGTGTGCTCATCTTGAACTAGAGTGCTGACAGCCTTTGTTAGTCGTGACGTGGACCTTTCTAGCGTGCAGAGCCCCCTGAGGCTCAGTAGCAGGGACACGATCAGTGGACAGCTTGTAATGTTGGTGACTGCCCCATAGGAAGGTTTTCTTTCACTTAGAGCAGAATTCACAGCAGCCCACAATGAGGTTAAAGTACCATTAAGTGAAACCATTGCAGGTGCAGTGGGTGTGTACAGGGGGCTGGCAATAAATCCACAAACACTATAAACCTGTTTTTGATAAGATATTATTACTTTGGTAACAGGAAGTCAAGCTGAAATAACTATTAACCTTTACTAAGCACATGAACCTTTAAGGGAAGCTCGGGTCATAATCCGAACAGATGTTTTGTCCTGTCAAATATATGATTCAGAATCAAACTGTATATCATACTAGACAGAATTCTCAACACACTGCAGTGACTTTTATATTATTGTCAACATTGTACCCTAGTACTGAAGACCGAATCTATGAAAGAACACAAATTAAAATATGTACAAAAAAAGTGCTTCATATTTGTGATTGTCTACAGTGACTACATTTAGTCTTGATGACAATGTGGCACAGTCATGGGACTCTGGTCAGTTTTATGAGATGGAAACCTGGAGAGGCTTTCAGTTCAGACTGGCTTTAGTTAGCTCTTAGTGGAATCATCATTTGTTTCCCAACAGGGCAATGAGCCAAACACACCTCTAGGTTATGCAAGAGCTATTTGTCCAAGCGTGAGAGTGATGACCTGGTCTCCACAACCACTTGATCTAAATCCTATTTATTGTAGATAGTTAAGAATGAGTTTTCCCAGAAAGTGAAGAAAAAGCTTTCAACAACGTACTGCAGATGGTTTTTCAATTTTTATTCATTTCTTTGCCTGATCCTTTCTTTACTGTTTGTCTTTGTTATTGCCATCAGGAGCGTCTCCTCCTATCGCTCTTGCCAGCTCACATTGCCCGTGTCATGAAAGCTGAGATTATCCAGAGACTGAAGGGCCCGAACTTTGGTCAGATTGAGAACACAAACAATTTTCACAACCTCTATGTCCAGAGACACACTAATGTCAGGTATATATTGTTTATATGTAATTTAACGTCTTGTGTGACTAAAAGAACAGCATGTTCAACACTGCATAGTTATGGTAGCATAGTACAGCATGTGGATTACTACACCCGTGTTCTTCTTCTTTCTTTAGTATACTGTATGCTGATATTGTGGGATTCACACGGCTAGCAAGTGACTGCTCACCTGGAGAGTTGGTGCACATGCTCAATGAGTTGTTTGGGAAATTTGATCAAATTGCAAAGGTAAACACTTCATTACTGAACCTCATCTCTGAACAGCACAGCCTTACAAAGTGCTATTTCTGATTCTTTATTGAAGACTGAAGTTTAATTTTCAACAAAGAAATAAAACACGTGGCAGAAGCTAAGATGTGCAGGTTTAAATGATGAAGCCTTTGCATCTTACTGTAGCTGCCACATCTTAATAATGGTTGCACTTCACATTACAGAAGAAAAACTGTAATTTTAGGAATAAATGTACTGTGATAAAGACGGAAGAGACAACAACTCTTCATAAGTAAAGACAGTTTACACCTGCGTTAGTTATTATGCGATTCCATTAGAAAGCTGTTTGTCAGCATGACCTTTGTCTGACCTCATGTTTATGCGATTGTGCTCCACATTTTATATGCAGGAAAATGAGTGCATGCGGATCAAGATTCTAGGTGATTGTTACTATTGTGTGTCCGGCCTACCAGAGTCTCTGCCAAATCATGCTAAGAACTGTGTGAAAATGGGTCTGGACATGTGCGAGGCCATCAAGTAAGTGCTAATTACAGAACAGAGCTGCTGCAGAGCAACATTCCCTGTTTTTCAATCTAAGTTAAGGAAGTGAAGGTTACAGCAGTGGCACATTCATAATACTGTAAACAATGCTGAAAATGGGTTTGTCCTGATTGGTGATTATGTTGTTGTTGCACATTGAAGACTTAGATGTTAGATTCAAAGACAGAAGCATCTTTCCTGACATGATGAATGGTACAGTGTGGGTCGTGTATTTTTGAACGCGCCACATTAATGTAACTGTTTTTTGGTGCATAACAGGAAAGTGCGAGATGCTACCGGGGTTGATATCAACATGCGTGTTGGTGTGCATTCAGGAAATGTCCTGTGTGGTGTCATTGGACTTCAGAAATGGCAGTATGATGTTTGGTCTCATGATGTCACACTGGCTAACCACATGGAGGCAGGAGGAGTACCAGGGTGAGTGAACGTCCAGTAAAATACGGAGAAATGCAGATATCAGCAGAATGCAGTGATGTGCCAATCATTTAACACCAATGATAATAATAATAATATATCAATAAAATATTTGTTTATGTACTTGTTTTCTAACATATGTCTATTTTGAAATGCGTCTACTCTCATGTATTTAATTTCAGAGAGTTTGTGGCCTTTTTTGCTCCATTTTTGTCTTTCGTTGTCTCACTAAAATAAACCATTGTTTACAGTGTTATTTATTTGTTGTTTTGGCACAACCTCTCCTGTTGCCCCCGTCCCAAATTGTTTTGAAACTACTTATAGGAAATTTAATCAGCATATTTTTAAACAAAACAATCACATCGCTTAAATTCAATATGTGTACTTGTTTCAGCTTAATATACATTTCAAATGATGTGCAGATCATTGCGTTCTGTTTATATTTACATTTTACACAGCAACGTAACCTTTTTAGAAAAAAGCTTGTGGAAGACATCTTTCCATTTACATAAGTGTTACATAAACTCCAGGAGAGTTCACATCACGTCCGTGACACTGGAGCATCTAAAAGGTGCCTATAAAGTAGAAGATGGAGATGGACAAGAAAGGGACCCCTATCTCAAGGAACACGGAGTCATCACCTATCTCGTCATCAACCCAAAGGTGCCACCCCCTTGTTTGTCATGTACACGAAAACAAATATTGGAACATTTTATTTTATTTGTAATCATTTAATCTTTATCCAGGTGGAACATCGAAGTCCGCAGCATCATTATCGTCCCCGACACACTATAGATGGAGCAAAGATGAGGGCCTCGGTCAGGATGACTCGCTACCTGGAGTCATGGGGAGCAGCCAAGCCCTTTGCCAACCTGCACCACAGAGACAGCATGACTAATGAGAATGGGAAGATCAACACTGCAGTAGGTTTTTCTATATACATGTGGATTCATACATGTTAGTTCACTTGTAATCTCTCTCCCACTTTATGCTGTGTCTAGGATGTGCCATTGGGACAGTATCATTTCCAGAGAAGATCAGAAAGGCAAGCTGCTAATTTTACAGTTCCATCACATTTGCCTTTGGCAGAATTATACCCACCTCTCTACTGACAAAATATTTACAGTTGCAAGAAAAAGTGTGTGAACCCCTTGGGATTTCACAGATTTCTGCATAAACTGGTCATAAAATGTTCTGATCTGTTCATCTAAGTCACAACAATAGAAAAACGCAGTCTGCTTAAACCAGTACCGCACAAACAATATATGTTTGCCAAATAATATTGATGCACAAGTTTGTGAAGCAGCACCTGGATGTTCCACAGCACTACTGGCAAAATATTCTGTGGACAGATGAAACCAAAATTGAGTTGTTTAGAAAGAGCACACAAGGCTGTGTGTGGAGAAAGAAAGGTACAGCACAACAAAATCCAAACCTTATCCCCACTGCGAAACACGGTGGAGGGGACGTCATGGTTTGGGGCTTTGCTGCCTCAGGGCCTGGACGGTTTGCTGTCATTGACGGAAAAATGAATTCCAAAGTTTATCAATACATTTTACAGGAAAACTTAAGACCATCTGTCCACAACTGAAGCTCCACAGAGGATGGATGATGCAACAGGACAACGACCCAAAGCACAGAAGTAAATCAGCAACAGAATGGCTTCAACAGAAGAAAATGCTCCTTCTGGACTGGCCCAGGCAGAGTCCGGACCTCAACCCCACTGAGATGCTGTGGCATGACCTCGAGAGCGATTCACACCAGACACCCCCAGAATAGTGCTGCACTGAAGTAGTTTTATAAAGAGTAATGGTTCAAAGTTCCTCCAGACCGTTGTGCAGGTCTGATCTGCAACTACAGGAAACGTTTGGTTGAGGCTCAACCAGGTATTAAGTCCAAAGGTTGACATACTTGTCTTGCAACTGTATTTATTTTCAACTTCTGCTACACCCTTTGATTTCCTCCAGTAGAAACAGTTATTAATTATTTGAACCTGAAATCTATTTTGTATCTTTTGTGGTTACCCATTAAAGGACAAAGTCTCAGAAGAAACGATTTGAGGAAGAACTCAATCAGAGGATGATAAGGACCTTTGATGGGATAAACGCTCAGAAGTACAGTGCACCTCCATATTCATACCTCCCCATCTTTTCTTTGCATAAACAGATCTTTTAGATTTTTAGTTTCCCTCTGTCTCTTTTTTCCCCATTTGTCTTTATGCTTCCAGACAGTGGCTCAAGTCTGAAGATATACAAAGAATATCGTTATTCTTTCACAACAAATCCCTGGAGAAGGAGGTAAGAGGCAGTTGAGGTGCAGCTTATTCACTCCTCACTCCTCAGTAGATGGTTAGATGATAGAAAATTGGTGTAGTTGCTTCAAACTAAATGATGTGACATATGGGAAGTACTCGTTCCTTTGACTGTCCTCAGCTTACCCTGGAATCTTGTAAATTACAGAGACTTGTGGCGTCTGAGTGTGCAATTGAGCGACTCCGAAGCACATTGAAGCAGTTTTAAAAACCCGTTGTTGAAACTTGACCTCTGTTTTTATCCTTTTAGTACAGAGCAACAACCTTGCCAGCCTTCAAATACTATGTCACCTGTGCTTGCTTGATCTTTTTCTGCATTTTCATTGTGCAGATTCTCGTCCTTCCAAAGTACGTAATATTACAGTATTAGGATTAGTGTTGACATAATATTTTACTGTTGCTGTACAAGCCTGTGTAACTGTCTGCATTTATGTAGTAATGTAATTTTATTTTCTAGGACTACTGTCTTGGGAATGTCGTTCGGAATGGCTTTTCTTATCCTTTCGCTGATCCTCTTTATTTGTTTTATTGGGCACTTCCTGGTAAGTAAATCCATTTATATTCTATTTTTTAGTTGTACCCTTTTGATTTTAAAACATTCAGTTAAATTAATGGCGTTATGCCCACTTTCTAATGGGGCACTTTGGCCCTTAACGTTTGTCCTAATTTCATACTAAGGCCACATAAATGGTTCAGTTGCCTCTCTGGAAAGCTTTTAAGTGCCCTTGTTGTTGGCTGAGGTATCCCCTCAGTGCCGCTCCAGTATGACCCTGGGACAAAAATTAATCCTGACCCTGCACATGAAAGAGCTGCTCTTTGTTCATCCACTCACTTTCATCATTGTCTTGGAATTGTTAGCTAATCATTTGTGTTGTTCAGCAGTCACCACAGCCCCTTGTAATGTTGGGGACGGCATATCTTTTACATGTTGTACAACCCCAGCCCAGAAAGCATAGGAAGATCTGCATTAAAACAAAATGAATTACAACGCTCATAGATTCATTGATAACAAAACATTATGAAGTGGATCTATTGGTTGAATTTTCACGTTTTTGAATCAAATCATTACTCGGCATAAACTTTCTTCTTTTTGTTTTCTCTTTCCATAACAAGGTATTGATCTACATCGTATTTCTTGTAAAAACCCTTTCACTCACAGGATTTGAGTTGTTTTAATGGAATGATGCCATTTAGCCTTTAATTTACCCGTAATAGCTATAATACTGAAGTAAGTAGTTTTTTGAGCGCTACATTTCCATTAATGATGCTGCATCATGGCCCATACTTAGCTTATTCTACTGTAATGCCTGTAATGTATATCCCACAGCTACTCGGATGTCACATCCACTCAGCCCTTCTGAGATGATCAAGTAAATAATTTGATCTTTCAATATCATTGAATCACAGGTCTTTTCCGGCTGAGCTGTAACTGCTGGGTTTTTGTATTTCTCTGATCTTGGGGTGAATGTACTGGGGTGTACTGCAGCAGCAGTTGGTTCCCAAGACCACTGTTACCTTTCTCATAGTCTTTCTTAAATATGATTGGCTTAATTCTCGTTAAGGGTTGTGGCACTTGCTTAAACACGACCTCAGTCATTGTATATCGTATGTCACACTTTGCTTAAATAGTCTTATAAAGTTTTCTTCAGATTGAATGTCACATGTCCAACTATTACTTTTTTATGCCGCACTGCTTAAAAGTGGAGTTGAACTACTGGACACATTTAGATCTTGATTCTGAAAAATGAAACCTAAAATCTTTTATGATGGCAACTCTCAGAAGAGAAACTACAAAATGGAATTCAGAAATCAGTGTTCAGGGTGGTTCAGGTTAGAAATCTTTACTTTAATGATCTTACACATGCGTGTGTCTATGTCCATTTCTTCCTCTGTGTAGGTTTGATTGTGTTCCATGACCTTTAATATCTCAGCCCTTTAGTCCTTCTGTGTACTTGACCTTATACATTTTTGTGTTTGTGTGTACATGTCCCTGCAGCACTGCAGTAAAAGTGCCTCCACTTCTTGGATGTGGCTGCTGAGGTCATCAGTCATTATTGCCAACAAGCCGTGGCCTCGCATCACTCTCACCATGACAACCACAGCTCTAATACTCATAATGGCAGTCTTCAACATGGTAAGCTTTATGTGCAGACAGTAAGAGACACCAATTAGAGATTCAGTAGAAATGAACCACCGTTTTGATGGCACTGTCTTATTTGTTGATGCTGAGTAATTATGTAATGAACATGATGTACATGAAGTAATTAATTTGATTTAACTTGTAAAGTGTATCAATAACATTTCTTTTTGGCAAGTGGTTTATTTCAGTACTCAGGAAAAGACAAAACTAAAAATAAAGCATGGTCCCATGACTCTGGTTTAGCCTTCACACAAATTGATTCAGAGATTATAATCTCGTTTTGGGCCGGACAAGTCAGTTGTACAGAGCGGATGAACCAAATTAACTTGGATTTGGTCTTTGGGGCAGCAAATCCTCATCTTATCCTGCAGGATCTTTCTTTCTTTTTTTTGAATGGTCTAACAAGTCTGGTGCTTTAAAAGAGAAGCATATAATGTGCATTGCATTTTTGTTGTGTCTTTTTGCTACTGGAAAGCGTTTTAGACAAACTCCTAATTTCTCTTTACCAGTTTGTGTTTTTTTTTTTGCTTCTAGTTCTTCTTGGAAGACAATGTGTTTCCTCCAGGTCCTGTTTACAATTCATCCAATGAAACAATGTTTTATCCTACCGGGCAACTAATTGCTTTCACTGGCAAAAACAATTTCTACCTTCCTGTAAGTGTTAATGTGATTCTCATTATATCGATTACATTTGTTTAATAACTTCAGCAAATCAGCAAATCTTTCTGTCTGTGTAGTATTTAATTTACAGTTGCATCCTGGGCCTGATATCATGCTCTGTGTTCCTGAGGATAAACTATGAGCTGAAGATGGTGATTATGCTGACAGCTGTGGTGGTCTACAATGTCATTATTCTACAAACACATGCTTCCCTTCTGGATGAGTATAGCAGATTCCTGTACATCACAGAAAGCCTGGACAGGTAAGGGGACATCAATATACATAAATATATGCACAGAGCAGCAATTATAAAATCAAACAGCACTGTGACAAGAGGCCCAACCCCATGTTCAATAACAGATGGCTGTCATGCAGATTGAGCACATTACATTGTTGGCATTACCTATTATAACCTATCTTATACCAGTAGCTTCGTAATGAACCAGAAGTCGTGGAAGTTAGTGAGTGTTCACCACAATCTTTTACGCTTTTCTTGGGTTGTCAATGGGCCCAGTCGTCCAATTAGGGGGGTTTTGCTACATTGTACTGTAACTGCTGTGTTGACAGCTGACAAACCTTGGTCTTTTTTCCACTGGCTTGCTGCTTGTGAACTGAACTTTAACTTGAATTTTTTATGGTTTGTCCTGTGACATAAGAGTTTTCATCAAGAGTTTTGAGCAGTCTTTTATTTCTCTTCCCTACACTTTGCCATCAGGCCATTTGCTATCCTGTTTGCTCATCCCAGCCCAGGGGATGGACATGGTGTCCTTCATGTCTTTGCGTCTGACAAGGCGGGGGCAGACTGATCGTGGTTGTACTATCTGCAGCTGCGTGCCATTTCCAGTGCTGCCTGGTTGATAACGGCTATAACAATGCTGACTTGCCTACTGTATACGTGCCCGTATGTAGCTCTTCTCCAGGGTTTAAGCGTCACACAGCAAGTCGGGCTTCTCTATGGAGACATAGGTGAAGAATAATCTGTTCTCAAACTAGATACTTTGGCTTTTGAGTTTAGCCATGTGAAAGCGTTTGACTTTAAAGCCTGTCAGCAGCCACTGCTGTTGTGCTACTGTAGAAAACGAATGCAGACCTGCTGACTGGGACTGCTGTCAGTGGAGAAGAGTGGCAGGTTCTCATGGGTCACGAAGAGAATCCCTGATCGATGCTTACACAGATCAATCTACATTTAAACAAGGCATTCAAACAGGTTTGTTTGGATGGTATAAGACACTGTATGATAGAAGCTCAGATGGTATTTGTTGGGAACTTTTTCACAGAAACATTGAACAGATGAAGTTCATGACTTGCCCAAAACCTAGAGTGACAGCTCGATCGAAGACTCTGCGTTTATGACCAGAAAGCTTGACGAGCTGTCTTCCTTGACCATGGCCCAAAGTCAGATTTGACTTTCTCTGCTGTCGTGTCAGATGGACACAAGATTCAGGCACTGTAGACGCTGTGCATGGTGATTATTATTTCAGGCCAGATGACAACATACATAAACCTGCCCTGTTGTCCAGTTTATAGCTTCATTTATTTAAATTGAGTTTATTTTTTAAGTAGAGAAAGACTTTGTAGACACATCTGTCCAGAGTAGCTATAGTAGCATAATGTCATATTAATGGCTAAATAATATTTGTATTCAGACCAGATGTGAAACCCACTGTTAGGCTGGAAGCATCCTTAGACATCTTTTATTACGAGATAATGAATAAGCTACCACAAAATGCACAGATTGGAATGCCAGTCACGTCACCAGAATGTTTCGTTGTATTTTCAGTTTGATATATGTTAAGATGTAAATTTACTCGGTAGATATTTACATACCAAGAGTGTGGGTTTTGGGTTGTTTTTTTTCTCAGTGCATATTGTATACACAACAGCTGTGCTGTGGTGTGATTGGTTGCCCAATCCTGCTGAGACCGCGCGCCCTGTTTTAGTGCAGTGATGGTAGGAAGAAAACAGCTTTCAGTGTGTTTACAGGGCTGAGTCTTTGCAGTTTATTGCTTCCTCAGACTGTTTCTAGTCTGTGCTCAGTCCCTGAAATGTAAACAAGCTCTTGTCACAGCAAAGTAGAAGTGACAGTCTTAATGGAGTGACAGCTTGGAATAAAATGGCCTGTTAAGCAACCATATGACACATGGCACAGGCAACTGATTACATTCTAAATTTTAATTAAATGTACTTACTCTCATCTCTCTGCCCTCTCTCCTTTTCTCTGCCCTTCAAGGCCAGGAGTTCTCAAAGACCTGAAGACTATGGGCTCTATCTCCCTCTTTATCTTCTTTATCACTCTGCTTGTGCTTGCCAGACAGGTAGGTCCAAACTACAATAGTTTGAATGATGTTATCGTCTCTCTTCTGCTGCCCTTTCTTATCTAACTTGTTACGTACTGTAGCTTTCAGCTGTGCTTCTATAATACATCAGCATCACATCTTGACTGGAATTTTCATTCAATTTATAATGTTTCGTATTTCTTCCTGTTTTCTCATAATATAACTTCTTAAAGCAAAGATGTTATTGAATTTATTTTGTCCAGTCTTTATAATTGTTATGCTTTATGGCCCAGTTAGGGCAGGCTGCACTGGACTAACTTTAGAAACCTGCACATGCAAAGTTTGAGACCTTACTTATACATATTTCTTGTACATGTATCCCCTTTTTCTCAATGTGGCATTTAGTCTTGTGTCCATACTTGTAGCAGTTTCTATTTCTCCTTGTGACTGGATGATCTGTACATTTGTACCTTCAGTCTCCTCACCTCTGTGTCCTCTTGTAACAGAATGAGTATTACTGTCGGTTAGACTTTCTGTGGAAGAACAAATTCAAGAAGGAGTGTGAAGAAATTGAAACCATGGAGAACCTAAATCGTGTTTTACTGGAGAATGTCTTGCCTGCACATGTGGCAGAACACTTCCTAGCACGCAACTGGAAGAATGAGGTAGGCAAAAACAATGTGTGGACCAACATGTTACCCTGCGGATGTGACTGATTCAGTATCTCTGATCCAGATTTGAAAAAAATATTATTTACCAATATCATAAAAATTATCAATACTGGTGAGAATTAGTAGACACCTGCCTAAAACCTTTGCACCGTACTGTACATATACATATATAATGTGCAAATGTTGGTCCATTTAGACAGAAAACAAAATACACACATTTAAAATATAATAATGTATGTTCTCTTTGGAAATCCCTGATAGTATGCACATGGGTTGGGTTTAGATTCGATCAGTTTTACCTACTTATAATGCAATCCTTGCGTCTCTTACCAGGCACTTTAGTGTAAACGTGTGTGATCTGAGTATTGCACTTGATGGGGGACAAGCTCCACATGTTCTTATTGAACCTGCAACGCCTTTTGGATGAGAGACAAAAATGAAATGCAATTTGCTGACTTGCCAGTAAGATATTCTCATCTGTCATTCTGAGCCCATGTTATGTTCACAGAGTGCTTATCAGGCCGTGAACTGTGAAAAGTAAATTTTTACATCTAATATGTGTCAGAGGGCGTGATGTGTTTAAGGTCATGCAGGTTTAAAGAGCAGTGGTGCTTCTGCTGCAAAATTTCAGAATGAAGAGTCAGCAAATGGCTCTATTCCTACAGCCAACAGGAGCCAGGTTCAAGTTACTGGTCTAATGGATTTGAAAGCCACGTTTTGAATATTTAGGTGTTTAGCCTGCTTTGATTTGTCTCTCTGGTTTATGTCTTAAGATGAGATAGTCACAGAAAATGTCTGACCTGTTTGAAATCAGATATTTGCCTGTAAAATGGTCGTCTGTAGTGTATTTCACCCATCACTGCTTTATACAGCATTGTTTTACAGTTGTCTAATTTCTTTTCTGTGCAGGACCTGTACCACCAGTCCTACGACCTGGTGTGCGTCATGTTCGCCTCTATCCCGGACTTTAAAGAGTTCTACACAGAGTCTGATGTCAACAAGGAAGGACTAGAGTGCCTCAGGCTCCTAAATGAAATCATTGCTGATTTTGATGAGGTAATTAACTCTATCAGTATTCACAAGAGCCACAAACACATCAGAAAACATTTTTCAGGTTTCAGTTCTTTGTTGTGCATCTCAGTTGAGATGATATTTTAATATTCAGGCATTTTACTACGCAGCAGGTCTGTATCCTCCTTAAAAATCCATACACAGCAAACAATGCTGCTATACATGTATTTTGATATAGTTGTGACAACATGCCATATATACAATTACACATTTGTTAACATTGTTTGCATTTGTGCAGCTGCTGTCCAAGCCGAAATTCAGCGGCGTGGAAAAGATCAAGACCATTGGTAGCACTTACATGGCTGCTACTGGACTGAATGCATCACCTGGACCCGAGTACACATCACAGGTCATCACACACATACACACAGAGATCTGTTAAGCACATCAGTCCTACTTTCATCGAGACTGTCCCACAATACACTGTATTCTAACTGGAAAGTCTTCTTCTTCTTCTTCTTCTTCGTCTTCGTCTTCTTCGTCTTCGTCTTCCTCTTCGTCTTCTTCTTCGTCTTCTTCTTCCTCTTCGTCTTCGTCTTCCTCTTCCTCTTCATCTTCTTCTTCCTCTTCGTCTTCCTCTTCGTCTTCGTCTTCCTCTTCTTCTCCTTCTCCTTCTTCTTCTTCTTCTTCTTCTTCTCTTTCTTCTTTCTCTTTCTTCTTCACAGGAGCATGACAGGCAGTACATGCACATAGGGACAATGGTGGAGTTTGCGTTTGCCTTGGTGGGGAAGCTTGATGTTATTAACAAACACTCCTTCAATGACTTCAAACTCAGAGTGGGTAAGTTTAACACCAATAGTACAATAAAGGCAACGCGCTGTGAAACCAAGTTAACTCACCTTTTTGCTAAACATCAGTCTGCAGCTTGTTTCAAAGTGTGAACTTACCATTTTAAGTTGGATCATTAGTGTTTATGATGGCACAGTGAGATTGGTCTGAAGGATAATTCAGCTGCTGTTTAAGTTATGTTTTTGGTTTCCTCTCAAATATGGTTTGAGAAATGAGTCTTTGGAATCACTACAGTAACTATGTGCATTGTTAATATGTTGTCAACTGCCACTGGCATCAATATTTCTTTTGAAAAACGTCAGTTTGCAGGAGTATTAGTGAGGGCATGACGATTAGATGTGCAAGAGGAACATATGCCAAAGGCTCAGTCTTTGTAAGCAGAGATGGGTCACAGCCCCATAATAAACGTCTTGGCTAACCTGCGCTAGTGGGCTCAGGGAATTAGTTTTGCTCTGGGATGGCGAGCTGCCGACCCAGTGGCAGCAGCCACAAATCTTGATGCTCCCTGCACAGCGGTTCACCTGTGGCCTAATGTTTTTAGGCTGTATGCAGCGTTCCTTTATACCACGCACTGCTGCATAGTCCTCCAAAACAAATCAAGTTCACTTTCATGGGTCCACAAAACATTTTCACTAAGTGTTACCCTGGGCTGCTTTTATTTACTTCGCTGAGTATTGAGAGTTGTGACTCGAGTCATCTAAGCTTGGTGCTCTCTTCTACAGAGGAGCCACAGAACAAAACTGAATACATAAAAGCTTTGCAACATTTTCCAAAATGATGCAAATGAAATATTTGGTTTTAAGTGCGCAGTTCACATCAGCAGATACGCCTTGAATAGTAAACACATTGAAAGTCAAACAAGCTTTAATTCACACCCCCAGACTGTCAGTGACTGGACTGTAGATTCTAAAGGCATGTGTCTAAATGATGCAGGTAATTCCAAAGGGTTCACTTAGGTAATTTTGCCGCTATAATGGCAAAGTGAGAGGCTGACTAAAGATTAGAGGGGGGTTGACGACAAAAGCAGACAGGAGCCAGCGCTCTGCTTGCTGCAAGTCAGAGTTCAATACCTTCAACCTGTCTCTGAAGATCACAGCATGGGATGCTCCATTAACTCAGCTGTTAGTGTGTCTGTATGTGTGAGAGCGCGAGAGAGAAAAGAGACTGAACATCCCTGCTGCTTACAGATGGGCCTAAAGCGCTCCATCAGACAGGGATAAAAGTCCCCACCTGCTGGGGCCGGACAAAACCAGCGGCTGTGGGCCTCTGTGCGTTGCTTGCACACTTGCACTACAGTCTCAAGCAATCTGAAAATGGATGCAGGACTGAATAGAGGCCCAGTGTCAATAAGTTGAATATAATTCAAACAATGCTCAAATTATTATTACAGATTGTCACTTTTCATGTGTGTTATTTTACCAAGAGCCTTTGTCCGTCTTGTTACATATGTACAAACTGTATACAACATTCTTTTTTGTTATGTGAACATCTAATACATATGGTTACAAATCAGCGCTATTCAGTGATTGCGTTGTCACTTTTCAGGTATTAACCATGGTCCAGTGATAGCTGGAGTCATTGGCGCCCAGAAACCACAGTATGATATTTGGGGCAACACAGTGAATGTAGCCAGCAGGATGGACAGTACTGGAGTCCTTGGAAAAATACAGGTACGTTTATGTTGCCATTGTGCCATCACAAGCAGCCGATGGCAGCTGTGAAAAGTTTAATAACACTGTTACCAGCCACTAGAGAGAGTCTGAAACCCTGGTTGTCTCGTTCAGTCTTCTTGTTGAGCTGCACGAACATACTGTAGTGTGTTAATATCTGCACTATTGACCTCGCAACCAGTATTGCATTGTTCTTGCCGTTTTGATGTTTCGTCCATGTTCTGAGCACAGCAGTCATTGACCAGGTTAATTTAATTATGGTCAGCTGGTTATTCTACAGGAGTTTCTCTGGTTGTAAAACTACCTGTGTTGCCTCGCAGCTTAAACCTGCCTGTCAGCTTCTCTTGTTATATGGTGCCCTTACAACGTTAGTGTTTCTATCAGTTTTGTGTAGCATCGTTGTGTGGAACAGTTTTGATCCAGATGATGGCCATGACCAGTGTCATTGTGGCAGACACTAATGTATAAATACCACTCACAGTTACGAGTAGAGCTAAAGTGAACCGGTCCCAGCGGTCACGGATCAGCGGCTCTTCAGTGGCAGACACTCCAAACCAGGACATTCTTGATGCCCAGGAGATTGCCCCTTGCTTTTTGGATGTCCCAGTGTTAAAGAGGATTAGAGACAGTCCTCCCTCCCTTCTGCCTCGGGGGAAAAAGCAGGGATTCTCTGTGGGATTCTGACTCATGTCACTCCACAGTTAAACAAGCTGGTGAAACGGCGATTTGATGCTTAGTTAGGACACTGCGTCATGCATTTTTTTCATTTTTGGAGGCTGTCTGATAATCTCTAATCTCCAGTGGAGTGACGGTAGCGTATGTACCATCAATCATGAGCAAAATTGTTTCATACCAAGCCAAAGAGTGGTATTAATTGGTGTTGCCAGGAATTCAGAGCTGATAAAAAGGTAAGGACGCTCTGAAGCGCGTGTCTCATTTTGAGGAGCAGCTGGAGTCTGATATACTGTATGGCCTATTTCTCAGATCACAGCAGCAGCTGTGTCTGTTTGTCCTCTAGGGTCCTTGTGTTGCACCATTGCAGCTCTGGCTCATTGAACTGGGTCTCAATCCAAAGACATACTGCAGGATGGTGGCTGTGTGGGCCAGTGCCTTTGCTCTGTGCAGCCTTGAGGAGGTTTTACATATGCAGCAGGGTTCCCTTGGGTCTCAGGGTAGGATTCTGTGTGGAACCACAGTCATTAGAACGAGGAGCCACCGCCCAAAGCGTCTGAAGCACATGAAGGTTGATATGTGTTGCTCTGTCGCTACTAAGTCTCCTATGATGGACCTGGATATGTTGCTGGACGTGTGCAGAACCCGGCCACAGACATTTTTTTCGCCAAATGCATTTATTGAGGGAGTGGAGGCTGACTCAGTGGCAGTTCAGATTACCTGAGAAGACCAGGGCACACACCCCTTGCTCATCAACACGGCATCTGGGAATACCGCCGACCCTGGAGTGTGCATTCCTGCAGCAGCAGGTGCCAGGTGTGTGAAGCTAAGATTAACAGAGTAACAGCACGTGAGCTGTTTAAAATTCACTTTAAGCATTGCAAATGTTTTAGCGTAGCTTAGCTGAGCCAGTTAACACAGAGTAGAACTCGTCATTTCAAAGTTTATTTGTCTCACAGAAATACTGTACTTCTGCTAGTATTGTGACCTGTAGGTGTTGGATCCAGTTCTGTAATATTATAAGTGAATGTGCTTTACACGTCTGGCTCTCCCTGTAGGTGACGGAGGAGACGAGTCGCATCCTTCTGACCTTGGGTTACATGTGCTCGTGTAGAGGCATCATAAATGTCAAGGGCAAAGGAGAGCTCAAGACCTATTTTGTGCACACAGAGATGACCCGCTCACTGTCACAAGGGAATGTGATGTCATAAGACTGGCTACGAATGTGGAGAATTTTTAATGGCACAAAGGACATTACAGAGAATTTAAGATGGCGGAGGTTCGATCTTCCCAACGCACAAAGGAACCAGGTGTGCACTATAAGGAGAATAATGTTATTTAAATGTTACATTGCAAGTTACTTAGTGTATGCCACAGCTGCAGTATACATTTAGTCACTTCTGTAACTGTAAATGTAGCATGTAAAGCAGCTAGGTAATCGCCATAAAATGTATCGTTATTTGAATGTTGGATCCAGAATCGCTACAGTGACACAAGCTGAAGATCGACTGCAGTTCAGTTACACAGAATAGTCTGAAATAGTCTGAAATAGGGTCTTGACTCAGTGCCAGGAGGCTTGTAGCACTTACTTTGCCATAAAAGCCTTGTATTCAGTCAATATTCTGTTCATTGGACACTGGACATTTTGGCTCTTAAACCGTGGTTACGGTTTTAATAATGTTCATTCAGGGTGAACAATGATAATACGAAACAGACTTGCTAGTGTCGTGGAAATACATAGAGAAGTTCACGTTCTCCCATTTTCACATTCGATTTTATATGTAAGGGAACAATAAAGACAAACCGAGGGGGGAAACTGCATGTTCACTGTTGCATAGGTGAAGCCGGTCCTGTCTGAAAACACAGGCAGCCAACATGGTGACACACGTGTATATAGAAGCACGAAGCCGTGGATGAAGTTTACAGGCTGTCTAGGACCATAAAGAGAGACTTTTAAAAAATGTATGAATATACAATATCCTGGCAGGCAGCTTTCCAAAACGCTCTTTGCACCTAAATCACTTTGCCCTAAATGTTTACAAAACAAAAAATAGAACAACTGGCGTTTTGTGGTGTTTAAATGATCTAAGAGGAAAATGTCTGAATAAAAAAAGGGATGAAAATGTTTTGAGTGTGAGGATTTGAATTTGGAAAACCTGAGCCTGCTCTGCATATACAATAGCTTTAGAGTCTACTAAACAGTGGTTTTGTAATAAAAGAAAATACTACCAAAAAAGTGTTTTGATGTTTTGATGATGCTATTGTTTTTTGTAAAAACCTCATTAAAGTTTCTATGTATTTCAGGCTGTTGGAGTGCTTCTATGATGGTCTTACTGCAGTTCACTGTGACAGGACAGGGCTGAGAGGTGCTCTTGATTTACTATAGATGGCAGGATGATGAAAACGGTGCTGTACACCTGACTGCTAGTCATCCTCAATCCAATACAAAGCCTGTGGTAATAAAACACTGCAGCCAAAAGCGAATATCAAACAATACTGTAATAAAGGTCTGCAGAGTACAGACATTCATTTGACCTTTAGTTGTGACAAGTCAACATACTACCAGACTTTGTTGTTTGTTTTTACACGTAGAGCTGTCATTTGACATCGCAGAGAAGGGCCACACCCCGTAAGATCCAGTATTCTGGAGGAAGTGAAGTCTTCAGGTCTACAGCTGCAATGTAGTTCATGTCTGTCCTGAGGGGCTTCTTGTAGACTGGGCAGGAGTAGAGGCGGGAATCCTTAACCCCTGCAGCACAGAGAAATCGTGATTTTATAAAGACAGTGAAAACACATCATTGTGCACCATCGCAGCATCTGTTCTGCGAGTCTGACTCCATGGCAGATGTTGACAGCACCACTCCACAATAAGATCTAGCTCAGAACGTTGCAGCATAATTGTACCAAGCCTGCTGAAGCATTGCTTTATTTTTTTTGATTGTTAACTTGTTAGTTGTCGTGTTTGTCTGGCATTCAAACGTTTGCGACATGCAACTGAAGTATTCCTCTTCCTCTGTTAACACAGAAACAGAAATGTTTTTCCACAAGCAAACAGCTCGTTTGTCAATACAAACAGGGAAGACGCTAATCTCTCTAAAGGGAGACTTGATTAAGCGGAGAGCCTTTTAAGTATCTACAGACAAATGCATCTTCCACATCAGAGATTCTTGCAACAACTTGTCTATAGAGACATTCACACTCAATGGCCCAAACACACACACACACTTAAACCCAGCAGGCAGGCTTCTTGAGGAAAAGCTGGGATGGGACATGGTGTAAACAAACTGCATTACACGTATCATTGGATCATTAATTCATTTCCTAGGCAGCCTTGCTTGCAGGTGTCCACGAGGGCCCGCCTGTCTAAATATAGTAGTGGTGTTATCCAGAACAAACACCGCGCCTCATACTGCTGGTAATCTATTCCCAGGAAAAATAAATAGCACTTAGTCTGCTTGACATTTAAATGTTACATCCATCCATTCTAAGTGACTGCGTGGGATGCAGACGCTGAGGAGGGAAAAGAGAGACTGGCAGAGAGCGCAGAGGTCAATCCTCTTAGGATAAACAAGATTGAAGCTCCTGCATTGTCAAATAAGAGTTTTCTGTTCCAATTCCACTCCGTTGTTTATATTGAATCAAATTTTGAACAAGGAAAAATCTCACCGTTATTCTCAGCATAAATCCTGATCACAGGCATCGTCTCAAAGAGGACTTTAGGTTTGGAGTCGGTGAGTTTGCAGCTTCGGCGATCCCAGCCGGCTCCTTCCAGGTAAAGGCCGTAGACGTACACTCCCTCTGGGGGCGGCTGGGTAATGTCGTCTTTCATCCACCTGGTCACCTCGTTGCACAGCACCATGCGGTCCAGGGCCCAGCCCTTGTTGGCTCGAGTGATCTCCTACAGGCACAGAGACACATTTATGCCAAGTTCATTTCAACATCTGGTCAGTTTGACACCACAGTTGATTATATGGCTTTATTTTATGAAATGCTGTAACAACAGAACATGAATTCAACAGACGCAAGAACACAACACAGCACAACAAATTAGTCTTGTCTCACTTCTTCTTTTTATCCTAATTTTAAAGCCCATTGGCAAAGCTGTCCAGGGACTGATGACTAATGACAGACAACAGGTGTTGAATTCCAGCTCTGAAGTCTTTACACACTCTGTTAAGCTGCTGGTCCAAGACAAGCTACAGTGTCTAATGAGGAGCAGGAACACAAGCCTGGCTAGAGGCTAGATGGCTGCTTTATTAGGGAAATGAGTAGTTAAACAAATCCCTGCTCGGCGCAACACACACATCTGCATCCCAAATATTTTACATTGTGGAGTAGCTGGTTTTCTCCTCAGAGAGAAGTAAGTTAAAGTGTTTTTGTTTTGTTTTCTAGATTTGCGTATCTGACAGCGATGCTAAATGTTTTCCTATTGTGTGCAGTGTTACGTGTCCGTGGCCGTGCGCCTGCTTATCCCTCAGCGTGCCATCTGCTCTCCTCCCGGCAGCGGGTAAGATAGGTAGGCAGCTTGACGCCACGTGTACCTGTCTCATGGCTGTCAGAAAGCCCTGAGGGTTGAAAAAGCCTGTCATCCAGAAGCAACTGGGCCGCCCTTCAAAGATCCAAGCCTGGAACTGCCGGTTCCGCTCAAGCAACTCTGTAAACCAGAACCCCAGGGTACTGGAGGCCCACGAGGCCTGAAAAACAACGACATGATCAAAACGTCATGATCAGAAACCGAAAACTGTCACAAAGGCAGATCAGAGGAGAGGACAATACGGAGAGATGAAAGAAAATAGATTATGAATCACTGCGTGGCAATTGTCCAAAAGCAGAAAGCACTGCAGGTAGAAAAGTCTCTGAATCCTAATCAGGAAGCCACCCAAGTCTAAATTATTCTGATGATGCAACGTTTGAGAGATCACAGCTTGAATACCAACAGAATCATCAAACACAGGGGATGGGGAGCAGTCATGGAGAGTCGCACTGCTCTGTTGCCCCCTACCCACTGACACTGTCAGCCACAATAAGATTCACAATTAACTCTGTCGGACGCTCCCAACACACCTTCTTCCAGCGTGCAGGAATGCGTGCGTCGTACATGCAGTCCAGGGCGTCCCGCAGGTTCTCGCTCATGATGATTGTCCCATCAATCGCCAGCCTGAGGTCTGTCAGCGTGTTACGAACCAGAACTATGATCCTCTGCATCCGATCGATCTCCTGACGCAGGAAGATGTTCATGGGCTGGAAGGGACCCATCTTCTGGAGGCGCTCTCTCACCTGGGTTCATTTGATCAGATGAGGTGAATATTTGACTGGTGCCTCCACGCTACAGTACAATCATGAATCAAATCAAATGACAGATCGATTTACTCAGACTAGAGCTGTTGCATTGTTGGACTCCTCATTCATGCTTTGCGGTTATCTATGAGACATACTAGACAGACGCTGGCAAACCCAGGGTGTGGTGTGCAGTGACAACTTTTCCATGACGAGCTTTGCACCTTGGCTCAGAAAAGGCACTTCTCACCTTGCTTCTTCTGAAGTGAGAAAACAGCAGCGAACGCCCAAAATAAAAGGCAGCCGGTAAGATTCACAACTCCTCTGTTTATTTCTAGCCTTCGCTTTCCATCGCCTCGCGAACGCGCGTCTCGCCTCGATCGTACCACACCTGCAACTCAATGGCGAGTAGAGAAACGCTGCAGCTGCTGCCTCGCCCTCCCACACGCTCCTTCACGGTGCGTATGCTTACTTCAAAAGGTGCGTAGTCAGGAGGCACTTTCTCCAGCATGTCGTCAGCCAGCCTAGATACCACAGCCTCCCTGGTCTCCCCTCTGCCTGACGAGCTGTCTTTAGGCTGAATGCTGAGGATGGTGTCCAGCACATCCTTAGCCAGTTTGCTCTGGTAGGTTATGTCTGCATTAGGGTGTAGGCCGAACACCTCTGGAGTGTCGTATGCTGGCAAACCCTGTAAAGCAAACACAGCAACACTTAATGCAGCACCAGTCAGTAGATCACTGTGAAAACCGTCTGGTGGATATAGCACAGACTGCTGCTAAAAGGCCCCGGCTCCTGTGGATCAGCTCATCATCTTCTATATGGGTTACATAAGCGGTGTATAGGGTTATTTAAGGATCCCTCTTCTCTCCTTATTTGCAAATAGCCATTTCTGTGCACTGCAGCTTTTGTCAGTGCTAAGCCCACTGATGGCCAGAGGGAATAGCAGACAGCCAAGTGCCTCCGCTGATGCACAGTGTCACCAGCTGCTTTTTCCTACATCCACTGAAGAGCTTTCTGAGGGAGTAACACATGGTCAGATGCATGCACCACTGAGCTGGGAGGGATAGCACGAAACTCCCAACTAGTACAAAGACCCCTTAGCGGTTTTCAGTCCATGAACACGGCCCATTGTGGTGAGACCATCTCTAACATTTATATGGCTGCTGATTTGAATGCATTGAGAGCCAGAACCTGACCCTTAAGTAGACATGTCGCAGCCATATGTTCTGCCATCTCCCCACTAAAACTGCTTTAGAAAACTCCATATTGAATCAAATGATCTGATGTAAACACTGGCTGCTGTAAGTACTGCACACAGACCAGCTCTGCTGCAGAGGACACGTTTATTAGAACTAGCAGCTGTGCCCACATATAGAAATGGACATGAATGCATTCTGATGGACGCTTGGTTTGTTTTTTTTTGGCTGTCAACTTCTGTCTAAAGAATCAGACAAATAAATTCTGAATTATATACACTAACAGGTCGTCGTGATGCTGCACGTTCTCATTTGTTCTGTCTTAGTTAATATACAGTGATGAATACCATAAAAAAAGAAAGAACTATGAAGGAGAAGGTGTGTCCAACCTTTGATGGATAGTGTTTAAGGGAATATGACTTAAGTGGCTGTCACTGGTAGAAATGGGGTAAAAATAATGGGTTTTGGACCAAATCCTGGGCCAAATTAGGTTTAATAAGGGTGGCTTCCAACCAAGGGCACTGAGCTGAAACTGCTTTAATTGCTTCTAAGACACCTTGCAGTGAGTGTCTTTCTGGATGATGACAGGCTGATGCACCATCTGTTACTGCAATCAAACTAATGAGATTCTTTCTAAAACGATCACATTCAGAACAAACTAACTTTGAAACAGCTGCACAAGGCTGCATTATTATAGACAATATAATTTACACAATAATAAACCTGATACGTTATGAGCTTTTTTCATCTTAGTTTAACACACTGATTGTGCAAACAGCAATTACTACATGAACATGGCGAGCAACGCTTTCCACGGCTGCTTTTAACACAGAATTCCTTCTGTGTTCAGCTGGCGTTGGGCAGATCCTTGTGATTTACTGTATGTCATCAGTTGGCTTACGCCTCAAACATCCATCAAACCAACCAATAGAGCCAAGCTTCAGGATAGAGGCTGGCTAACGCACTCAGAGAAATGGGAGGTGATGAACAGAGTCACACTGGGAGCTAAGCAGTGTGGTCATTTATTTCCTCTCAGGGGCTTTAGCTTTGTTCCTGTCTAACTGCATTTGACTGGAATACACAGACATGGGCACAGACAGAGATGCGAGCTGCCTCCTCGCTGTCTGTGCCGACCTGAAGTGTTCAAGTGCATTTTTGTGCCTGTGACAGAAAATGAAATAAGGTTCATTAGCAAATTTACATGGTGTGTGTGTGTGTGTGTGTGTGTGTGTGTGTGTGTGCGCCTTGGAAAGCATGTTACCAAGGCTATGTTTGTCATTCTCCATTTGACAGGTGGTGCTGGGGAATAAGCTGGAGACTGGAAGCCCTGAGCATCCATCATAATGAAAGGAGTCCAGGAACTGCCTTCAGACCACCGCTTAATAATACTAATAAATACATCATCTTTCAGAACATGAGCATGCTTGCATTTTATCAGCATTTTACCCTCAGACAACAGGCCACACAACGGTGTGCATGGTCAGCGACCATCTTCCTGAGCGCCACCCACCTGAATGTATGTCAGATACTGTTCGACGCTGGAGCACTTGGGGACGCCGTAGCCCTTGTAGAAGCTGAACGCAGGTCCAAACATGTCCTCGCTGAACCACACCCTGGCAAAGGTATTGAGCAGACGCTTGTCGTAGTCGTCAGTGACGCGGCCCCCGTATTGAATCTCTCCGATCATGTAGCGCACTGTGTTCCACGACACGCCCTGAGAAGGTTTAAAGCATGGAAGCGATCATCATGATGCTGAGTCTACTGTGACAGACACTGTGAATGCTATGACAAGCAAGTGGTGATGTCAGTGAAGTTCAGCTATTCTTCTCGCTCCTACCTTTTTAATGTCCATATCGTCAAGGTGGTTCTGAATGAACTGGACAGTGGCATTGAAGTCAGCCTGGTTGAACTCATAGGGAATGTTCCAGCCCAGAGGTCCATACTTTCTCCTCTCCTGTACTGTGCTGTGCAGGAATGCAACTCCATACAACATGGGCTTCCACTGCACCATGTTACTGACGTCCAGCAGGTCCTGGTTTATGCCTAGTGAGAGATACATGGATGAAGACTAAGCTGCAGGCTCTGTGGGCCTTTAAACTACATGAAGTTGATCTTTACTGCTGATGTGGTCACGCACATCATGGCACAGTTTGCACATCTTCACGAGTCACATGATTACGTTTTCAATGTGATCCAGGCAAAGACAGCTGGTTTAGAGTAAACAATCTCATCTTTCTTTCTCCTTACGGTTTCTTTATGGAGCTAGACAAGGTCCCACTAATGTCCTAGAATGGCTTCCTCTTTGGAAACAAGTTCATTTGTGTGTTGTGCATCCACCAGTGAGTTGATAAGAATGTACACTGAGTAAAAACACTCCAATCTATTCTGCATCTTGACGTCTGCATTGTGTATTAACCCGAATCTCCCTACCTCCATAGGTCCTCTTAAGCCCCGCCCTCAGGCCTTGAGGTGGTTCATTGGTGAACTTGATTGACATCTGTAAAAGGGTGATGGGAAAGTGTCTGTGGACCTCTGTGGTCATCCAGAGGCGGAAGCCTTCATGTACACTGTCAGTCTCTGTCAGCGTGTCCATCAGCTCGTCCATGAAGTCCAGACCCAGGTGGCAGTTCTGGAGTAAAGCCCAGCCGCCCTGAGGATGATTAATGGCAGAAATCACTATCATTATGTGACGATGTAGCCAAGCTCTCCAGCATAGACTCAGTTCTGTTGGTCTACGGAGGATTACTGAGCTTACAACCGTTAGACTGCTGTCCACACCACCAACTCACATTGGCCATTGTCTGCTGCAGAAGCTTGCGTGCGTGGACCTCTTGCCCCTGTCCCATAGAAACATATCTGGTCTCAGTCTTCAGCCTTTTCCCCAGTGCAATGATGGAATCAGTTGGATCTGAGCCCATGGACAAAAAGCAGATGAGCGGAGTCCGAGGGTCTGATTCCTCCCACATCTTCTCAAAGTCAAGAATCACGCCTTCAATGTACTTCTCCCCCATTGTGTCCATTATATATTTACGGGCCTAGAGACAGAAGGAAACAAACTGAAGCTTCAAAACGTTACATTGGCTCGAGGTGTTACAGCCCAAATTACAAAAACATAATCAAATGAATTCATTTAATTTAACTTCATTTCTGTAATGCTGGCAAGTGGACGACTAGTTAAAAGGATTTATTTTCCTGGGTTTCTCTCTTCAGTCAACACTGAAGGCAGCAGGGGGTCAGACAAGGACAACTACTGGGCTGTTTGTGAATGCAACAAAGCATCCACTCTAGGCTTGTTGGTAGCGGACCGAAAAAGTACCCATCAGTGAAAAATACATTTCTATTAGCCGTTGTAAATGCTGAGGCTCAGTGAGTTTCAGAGAGAGAGCCACTGTACCAAACCAGAGATGATCCACTGGGATGTTACTAAAAACAACAAGTCTCCTTATTACGAGTGTATTTTGGAAGTCAATCAGCTTCTATATCCACAAACACTTAATTAATTAGGAATATTCTGCTTTTGGCTGCTCTGCAGGATTTACAACTTACATTTATTCCTTAAACTAGGCTACCACTATATGTTACATCACAGCTGCATCATACTGCTGCTAATGCAATACGATGCAACCTGAACTGAACTGACTGTGACTACACGCACAGATGCTAGATATGTGTCCTTTTGTAACCTGTGCAATGGTCCTGTCAGGACACCAGCAGCGTATGAGGAGAAGGCGTCTGAAACAGTCCAGAGTTTGATCGTAGGAGTTGGGAAGCACCTCCTCCTCTGGGGCCTCCTTGTCAAACCACAACTTCCACTGCTTCTCGTTTCGACTTATCTGAAAGGCAAGGAAAGCTCTAGGTGGGAACGCAAACGGATCAGAAGACTTTCCATTGCTTCCTGTTCCACGATGTTGGAGAGGAGAATAAAAAAATCAATACAGACAGAAACATCCTGAGATGATACAGTAATAATTATGAAATGTATTAAGTGAAATGGCCAAGGTTTATGTTAAATACTAAAACATATTCACGGTGCTTCCTGGTTTTGAATGTTCTCGAGGATTATGATGCAGCTGCACTCATTTTATTTTTTGGTAGACTCATTGTATTCAGCAAAGAGCTGTTAATCCATCCATCTCTCCCTGTTAATCATCCACACGCAAATATACTGTACTTGTCCTAATGTAAGCTTACAACACACACACACACACACACACACACACACACACACACACAGTCATGCTCATGCTCATGCTCTGCCAAAAGTAATTGATTGGAAGTTTCTCTAAACTAAGCTCATTTCACAGAGCACTGAGCTCCTCCCTCCATGGGAGCCACCGGCCTGTCACTCACCCCACCAGGGTGTGTGTAGCTGTGTGTGCGTGAGAGTACATGGTGATCAGTGTGTGTGTGCGATGAAGCGCGGCATGATGAGATGGATCTTGACATGCTTACTAGAGCAGAGGAGAGCTGTGAAAATATTTAATAAGCACCTAGAGACCACTGCTTAATGTGTGCATACGCAATTGGTCTTTCCATACTTGTGTGGACAGTAGAGCTACAGTGCCACCGTTGTGAGGACACTCTCCAGTTACCCTCAAAGTGTGTGTGTGTGTGCTGTACCTGATCTAGTACGTCAGAGAACTGACACAGTCTGCTGAGCTCTACGAGGTTGAGCCAAGTCATGTCTAGGATCCATTTAGTTGGCTTTTGAGGGCAGGCTTTCAGGTCCAAGGACGCACCACCTGAATGATTCACACACACACACACACACACACACACACACACACACACACACAGCAACGTGTCTGCATACTTTGAAATCAGATCATACAGATCAACACAAGCGTCCCATGCACGTACAGCACATGTGATATGCTGGAGCTGACAGGTGGTGAAGCTGTGTGCATGTATAGTGTAGCTGGCTGTAACCCTGAAGTGCCTGTTTGTTCTAAACCTGGAATGTATTACTTCAGCAAGGTAAATCATATATACAGCTAAAAACTGAAAATAGGCTATTTCAGTCCAACTTTATCAAGGGACCTGAAGGCTGTTTGGCTGTGAGTCATAGTTGTTCACAGCAACAATAACAGCTGACGCTTATCTTCCTTTTATGATGATTTGAATCCTGCCTCAGTACAAGTATCGACCAGTGAACACAATGTCTTTGTCTGCAAGGTTAAACCCTTCCATTATATGCGTTATTCTAGGTACTGACGCAAATCAGGCTCAGATGAGACGGATTCGCCATCGGGCTGGTGAGGGACTGTGGAGAAAACCGCTGCCACAGCCGCTCAGCTCTTAACGCGGTTAACATGGTGGACGCTGGAGTGCGAGACATCAGTCTTTGAGTATGTGGCTGGGTTGCTCACAGTGGCTTCCTGACTTTCCATGCGGAGCTTCCTGCCCATGCGTACGCTCACGTTCCCCTCTTACCTTTGATGAGTGTGAGGAACTCCTCGTGTTTGATCCTGCTTCTCTGCATGTCGATCTTCAGCGTCAACAGCAAAGTGAAGAGAAACTTGTGCTCCTCGTACAGGCCCCGCGCTGCGTGCTTGTACACCTCAAAGGTCATGAACTCTATGATGTTGGTGATGCGTTTACTGGTGATAGGGCTTCTAGAGGACCTGTTAAGCAGATTTTTATAACACACCCCAGATATAAAAGATCAGAGTACAAAACTGTTGTAGTTTCAGCTGATTGGTGCATGAATAATAATCACTTGAATTAGATAAGACATATATCAGGGATATTGACCTAATTAATTAATTGAAATTATTTGAGCCTGAACATCAATAACATGTGGTTCAAATGGCCTCCAATCGTGTTTGTAATATCAACAATAACACAGGAAGTTCTAACCTTAACACAACAACTCAACAACAGCTTCCTTTCCAACAGTCACCTTCTTCTAAATGGAGACAGTTACAGTCCTGTAGCTTATGTTAACCTTCAGGAAGACGTGTGAGCCAAGCTGGATTTGAATAATGTAGATGTGAACGCTCAACATGAGGTGTTATCCTGAACTTCAAGGTTTACCTCATGGATCCCTCACAAACTCTACAGCTGCCTGAAGTTTGTTAGCTCATTGGAGACTAATACAGTATATCAGATGTGGTGATGGACTAGTAGCATTAACAGATGGAGCAGCACGTGTGGCTCATGTTTGTAAGACAGTGACTGAGTTTCAACAAGAACAAATCAACAAAAAGTCGACCACTCACCTGGCGAGAGACAGGTCAAAAAGCCCCAGGAACTGTCTCAGGGAGGTCTGATACATGACATTCACCATACTCATCTCTGTGATGAGGAAGTACAGGATGCTGCCCCTGGTGGCCACTAGACACACACACACAAACACATCGTCTGAAACAGCACCGGCAAACCCGGGAGGTTGTTAGAGGAAATGACCAGTGACACCATTCAATAATAACATTATTTATATTTTTACACTCAACATTGTTTTAGTGTAGTTTGACACCAATGTTCCTTTAGCAACCAGTCTGTCTGGTTTTAATGCTACGTGTATGTGTACAGAGAACATTTCTGGCATTATCCAGGTTTGTTATTGTATGAGCTGCATTTGAAACTGAAAATGAATCATTTTGTGTGACCCGACCGGCCTGAATTAAACCTTGGCAGACGTAAAGTTCTGTAACCAACCAGAACATATCAGGCACAGTATATATGCTGTCTCTGAGCCAGTTGTCATGACCTACCAGGTCGGTACTCTTCTCTGGCAGTATTAATCTGGATCTCGGTCTCTGCAGCAATCTGTAGTTTCTGAGTTACCTCTTCAGCGGTGCGCTTGGTGTTACCAAGGACAAGAATCAGACTCTCATCATCCACCAGTGAACCCTGAGAGAAAATGAAGCAAGAGGGAGACATGAACATTACTGGAGCATATGTACACTACTGCAGGATCAGGCGCTTGGACACGTCTAATTAAAAGCTTTTCTGAGTTATTAGATCATTTTCTGCTTTCTAGATTAATGATTTAGACATCACAGCTATGAAATACGGGAAATAACTAGCAAAGGATTTCTTCCCTTAATGAGCCTGTAGCTTTGCACCAAACCTCAACCGCCTGGGATGGGTTTTCACTGTGATTTAGTCGATTCTAAACATTCGTATGAATGTTTTAATGTTTTTACCTTATTTAACCAGGGAACAAACACAATTGCCAACATTTTAAGGTGCTCCAGTGGTTTAGCTAATTTTCTATTTTTCATATTCAAATTTAAAAGTACAAAGACCAAGAATCAGAATAATTGCTTTCGGATTTCCAGATACAAAATTTCCACCACCCACACTGATTATTATCACAACCCCAAATAACCAATTCAAATGGAGGCACTGCTGTTTATGGCTTGTCTGATATCAGTGCGGTGCTTTTCCCTGCCTGTGTACTGCTGAGCCGGTAAAGCAGGTTGTCTTCTAGTTCCTTCATCTTCCTTTTGTTAGATGTCACATCTTCCAAGAGGATGGTTCTCTCCTTCTCGAGTTCCTGGTGTTGTAAAAAAAAAACACAGAAAACGTCAAAAAAACATACCATATACGTTTACAGTATGATACAGTCAGTCACAAAACTTTAACCCTGTAGAGAGTCTGGGCATCTTCTTACTGAGGTAAGTAAACATGTCAGTGTGGCTGTAGTCCAAACCAAACCCCAAATCCTGTAGAACAGCATGTTGGATTTCAGATTCTTACGGCTGTGATATTGAAGTGTGACATACAGTATGCAAATATCATAGATAAAAGTTGTCTACTGTGGCATAAAGTGAGAGACAATAGCTCAACAGTGTGGAGCCTGTGAAAGCTGTGTGCATAACAAAGATGCGGGTTTATCGCTGAGACAGTACTCTGAGCTCCTGTTATGAATAAATCTATGTTTTGCGCATAGAAAACACCCCATCCCTTTCCTTCCGCATCTGCCAGAAATCTTCCTGGCACAAATCCATCATCAGCCACTACCAGAGGGAAAATGTCTTTCCTGCAGTAGCAACAGTCCTTTCACTGTCACAGCCACTCACTGCACAGGGAGCATTTATAATATATTTATACTGCCCAAAATGAAGAACTCTGGCCCCTCACACTGCTACTGTGTGTTTTAGTGGGTGTATGTTTGCTACTGAATCATAGGTGCACTGTTTCCAGGTCTGTGTGTCTAGGGCTGTAATGACTGCCATGTTCTCAAGTGAAAGATAATAACTTGGCCGTTATAATATTATACACTCTGTGCTGGCTAGAGAAGGGAAATTAGGGAGACAGTAGTGCTGTGAGACTGCATTTAAGAGCTTCTTAAGAAGCTATAAGGAGCCTTGTAATTTACAGCAAGGTAAAGTCTTTCTGTGGAAACAGGCTGCAGGGAAACAATTGATAATAATGTACAGTAAAAGCACAGTAGAGTGGCTGCATTTCAAGTGCTGCACCCTGCCATGATAATGGTGCAGCCACACCCCCACAGAGGAGGTACAAGCTTCCCCAGGTTCCTCGCCACTTAAAGCTTTATGGATGAATGCAGCAGAAAAAAAACGAATGTAACGTCAAGGACACGGGCTTTACTCTCTGGCAAGCACACAGCTACGCACATTTCCAACAAACGGCAAGAAATCTGTCTTAATATCCTTGAGGAGTCATATCTTAAACTCAGTCTAATTAAAAACTGGCTTGAAAAGGCTGCTCTCTCTCTCTCTGTCCCCACCTTCATTCAGTTTTTGTAAAATAGCAGCATCCACACGTGCAGGGCTGATTTCGACTTATTTGAACAAACGGGGCAGAGAGAGAGTGTGTGTGGTCTGAATTAACCTGTTTTTCGGTCAGGATGACTCTGCCCAACAGCTGATCCTCCAGTCCTCTCATGGTGACAGTGAAGTCGATGATAGAGGTGCGAGCGCTGATTTCAGGGGTGTAGGCTGGGTTAGGCAGCTTGGTGGTCACATACAGCCTGAAGCCCTTCATCACATCCACTTCTTTGTCCCCCACCTTCACCTGAAAAAAGGGAAATGCTCAGTGTTCAGCGGCACATACAGCAATGTCACAGTCACATGGAACATGTGTTAGGAAACAACTTTTACACTATTTTTTATTATTATTATTAATTAAAATCTTTTTTAAACCACTTTTGTCACGAACAACAGACAAATGCAGTCAGATAATGATCCATAAATGCATCCTGGTGTCTTGATTCAGACCCGCTGCAAACAGAACAGCTCCTTTGTGTTTACTCTGGCTAGCATTAAATTACTCATGGCACTATACCTTCTAATTATCCAGCTACTATTTGGCCCTGGAGCTGTCGACCTCTCACATCTTCACCTCCTCAAGCCAAGATATTAATCAGAATTAAAGCTTTTCAGGAGAGGACTGGAGGGACACACATGAGGGAGAGTGTAGACACCTCTAATTGGGCCTCTCATTAGCCAGCCTTCAGAGGGAGACTTCTGGGTGAACGTGTTGCTTCCATGCACCACACGCTTACTTACAATCCATAGAGTGTGAGTTTTCCTGCAGTTGTTCGGCAGGATCAATATATGTGTGAGTTCATGTGTTTGAGTGACACAGAGGGAGACAGCTGTGGGGCCAGCTGTTTAATAAGCAGCATCAGCCCAAGCCAGGAGTCGAGGGACAATAATGAGAGTGAGAGAGAGATAGAATAGAGAGACAGTCAAGGTTTCCTGGATGGGAAAGTTCTAAACCAAAACGTATTTCCACCGACCACTTAGTTGTGTTTTGTGGGAAGCTTTCCTCAATCTTTAAAAGCAGACAAGACACATTTTGTGTGCAAATGCATTCCAGGCAGTTTAAACCAATTTATTAGCAGATCTATGCTTAGTTCTCATGCACAATTCTCAATATTTTTGCTAATACTCCAAACACCCAAAGCTTTCTGCAGGGCTGCTATTTTTCACTAATAAAATGCATACAAAGTAAAAACCATTGACACCACAATCGACTTGAAACCAAACATTCGAGGGAATGAGGCGGCTGAGATCAAAAGTGGTTTATTTTTCACTGTCCAGCCACAAATGAAAAGAGCCTAAAAGATACCTATCAGAGAGATCAGAGAGAGGGCACAGGCACAACGACAAACATGGACTATATCCTGTGCATTTGTTGCCATTAGGCGCTAATGAAATGACCTTACTAATGTTGATATTTATCTGCAAACTGAAACACGCTTCTTATTATATTCTTGGCTGCTAAAAGCACAACACAGCTACTTGTCCAAGCAAGAATCAGTGCATAATTAAATGTCGCCACAACTGAAATACCTAATTAGCACATAACTGTAACCTGCACCAGTTTTATTTTTCTGGCAACACACACACACACAGCTCACACGTTAATCTGCCCCAAGACAGTTAACATAATTTGGAACAGGTGTTGCCAAAGACCGTCGGTCGGCCAATTCTCATCACCACACCTGCTCATTTCAGACTCAGACCAAAATAAAAAACAGGTACATGGACGTCATTTCTATCACGTTACCTTGAAAGTCGAGCCAGTTTTTATAAAATTCTTCTCGAGGATATTGTCGAGTGCAGGGTCCAACTCCTCCCCTACATCCTCAATCAAAAGTGGACGACCAAGAGACAAACTGTCCTCCAAGTGATTCTTGAAGTATTTATGGTTCAGCGATGTGATCTGGAATCAGAGAGGTGATACTTTAATTATAAAAGTTCCCCTTTGATTTACTCAATACCCCATAACCACACCGTACTTTTATGGTCTTACATATACTTGTACTGTACATAGACATTATAATAATGGAATCCTCCTACATTTGTTCTCAAACATAAAAAATAAGCAAATGTATTAAGTTAGATAGTGAAATGCATGTGATTCAGTTACACATTTAACCTCTGTTCCTACTGCACTACAAAGTTCAGCCTCTGTCTAGAGACTGTGACTGTACAAGGCAACAATATATTACGTTTTAGGATTATCCATTTTTAGAAAACCCTATAAAAATACATACAGTACAGTTGGTCTGATAAGGTCACTTGTGGAAGTGGTTTGCACCCACTGCTTGAGGAAACTCCTAATAGGACTGCAGAATGCATTCACCCGGCTCAGAGATTGCCCCTAACAGGGCCAGTGACCTTAGCTGCTCTTATTATGCCTGCAGAACCTCGCTGTATTTTCCAAAGCACCATACAAAAGCAAAAGCACAATGGAAAGGATCTGATGGCAAACTGTAGAAACCACAGAATGTAGGACAACAACTTCAGGCAAAGACTTTGAATGCTGAGAATCAAAATGTCACTTTATGAAACTGGCACAGGATGTGACAACGTGAACATGACTATCAGACTCGCACTGACATAAGGTGGACGTACATTAGTTAGTAGATTGAATGGTTCACATTCTGCTACGACAGAAGAATAGCTGCACCACAGGCACCACATCATAAAGCGCACACACACACACACACACACCCACACACACACACACACACATACTGTACCTGAAGCTCATTCCTGGCTTCTTTGTTCTTGATCCAGAGTTTTCCCTGAGTCTGCGGGTCAATGAGGAGGGGGAAGCGAGCCGCTTTGGTGACAATGATGCCGTTCTGAATGGAAAGGTCATCGCTGGGGAGTCCCTGTAGCAGAAGGCAAACTGATGGTGAGGCTCAATCTGTTTGTTTCAGTAAATGCCAGCTAATTTATATGCAAATAAATTATATATATTTTCAATTCGTCTCTTCAGCATGTGTAGAAACATTTTATAATAATGAAATAACAGACACACAACTACATTTACTGTCTTTCAGTGTGTTGTAGATGTGTTCTTTGACTTTAAGTTGACCACTGACCTGTAGGCTCCATTCGCCAACAGTGGATGTGTCAATGAGCAGCTCAGTCAGATTGAGGTTGTTGCCAAACGGGATGTGACGCTGCCTCAACTCCCGTTTCCAGTCGCTCAGTAAGAGATTACGAAACTCCTGATTGAAGGGGCCGGAGTACGAGAGGAACGCCGTGGCCAGAAGAACATCACCTGCAGCACAAAAGGGGTTGTAAAATTCATAATGACCAGGGAAAAAACAAATGCTGTTGCAGAATATGTTCCACAAGTGTTACTCATGGACAGCAGCGACACCCACCAACAAGGCGTTTGGTTTGAGCAGCAAATTCTTTGCTCTGCTCTGTCCATCTCTCCTTCTCACCAGCAAGACCACTGATGAGACTGGATGCTGTCTGCATCTTGTGTCTACAGCGCTCAGCATCCTCCAGCAGCATCTGACAGGTAGGAAGGGAGGGCACATGGACAGGTCAGCAGGTGTCTTGTGTGTCAGAAGCTTGATTACATGACATATGTGACAGATGGAATAATGTGCGCTACAAGCTTTAAGTCATTGGGTTGCTGAGTATGGGTACAGGGAGCTATCTCCACCGTATCAACAAACTTGCTTTTTTCCTCCTTCCATGTGAGCTGGTGAAAATGGTTTGTGTCATTCAAACCAATCCCTCCCCTCAGACAACTACTTTATAAAAGCCGTTAATGGCGACGGTGTAGAGATGCTCAGGAAAGCACTTGTAGTACTTCATTAGTCATATTAGTCTACATGGTAACCATGGTAACAGACGCGTAGCACACGTGGCATGTGGCAAACATGGCGGTGACATTTCTGAAAGGTTTGTTGAAGTGAATAGACTGTTGGTGTTGTATGTTCTCAACAGCAAGTAAATACGTAAGATGCATTTGTTCAATTTATTATAGATTTTAATATTAAATGCAATGTTGGTTTATTGAAGGTGCACATATATGTCGGCCTGTGCTTCTTATCTAACGCCATTCTCATTAGCTGGATGCGTTTGTCCTGTCTAACTGCCTAAACCAGCTTTCCTTTATAAAAACATATTGAAAGGTAAAAGGCTATGTGGTTCAATTGTCTGTTTATCAGCTGCTCACAGGCAATAATGAGGTTGTTTGGCCAAAAGCAATAATGCCATCAATAAAGTCTGTCTGGTTTAAGCTGTGTCTTAATTAAGAAGCGCATCAAAGTCAACAGCCACTGTCTAAGTTTAAAATGCAGTATGTCTGCAACGAGGCCTTCAATCTTGCTTTTGGCCCATGGAGATTAACAGCACGGCATCTTAATCACAAAATTACACAGAAAGGAGTCAACCTGGGCCGTGCAGGTTCCCTAATCAGTGAGCCTTCATGCACGTACCGTTCCTTTTACATGCTGTTTATCACAGAGCAGGTACTGATGATGACAAGCACACACAGTAGACACAAGCCAGTAGACAATCTACACACACAATTAACATTGTAACAGTGCTACATGCAGCTTTATTAATGGGCCAGTGCCTCTACATGTCTGTCACAGGTTACCCCCGAGTTTAGAAAGACACCTGACATCTGTCATATTACTTTATGGGCTGTTTTTTTTTTAAATGAGGGCAACTAATGCGATAAAACGCTACCCATGTAAAATTAGAATAATGAAATAGAATTTAGTCTAATCTTTCACCCTCTCCCCAAAGCAGTTTCCTTCACCTGCTTATACAATCTTTGATTCAGTGCTGATGCACAGAAAGGAGAACAATAAGCTTAGGAAACACATGCGTGAACAGACAGAGATGCCGAATTAGCCTAGTTTTTCCCAGGGAAACATGAATTAAATTAATAAGGCACAACCATAAGAATTGAAAATATTACACAGCACAGTCACTGCATGAGTCACACAAGAAGAATTAATGGTATAATTCCCTGGAACCAATGATGACGACTAACAATGACTGATTTGTTTTAAAGCAGGATTAAGTCAAAATGTCAGCGTTTGTGTTCTGTTGGAAAATCTGCCTTCGAGAGAAATGACCAATACATGTATCATGTAAAAATAATTGTAGGTGTATCTGCGTTGTCGCTCATGACCTGACTGGACACGCTGATCAGACAGAACGCTTGACGGCTCCACTACTGCAACTCGTAAACCACCAATAAAGCGGCTCACCTGTTTCTCCATCATTGCCTTCTCATACTCCCCCTGTACCACATCCAGCTCCGCCTGCTTGGCATCCAGCTCTGCCTGAGCTTTCTGAAGGTCCACGTTTGCTATGGCCAGACGATTCTGCTGCACTGCCAGGTTGGCCTACAGAAGAAAGGGAGAGACAGCGAGGACGGTAATGTTTCATCACACATAAAGCAGCCTTCCAGAGAGATGGCTAAGCAAGACAACAAGTGATTCCACAGAGTGAGAGGAATGGAACAAGTGATGTTAACGTTTTACTGCAGGGACTCTACTGTCCAATCCCTAAACCTCATTTTACTTTTTATTCAAAGACTTTTAAAGGTTCACTCCTGAGGATGCTTTGTAGATGAAGTATTTTGATGAACAAATACATTTCTACAAGAGCGTGACTATCGCATACGTCTGAGATAAACAAGAGCACGATTCGATCTTAAAATAAGTCTAATCTAACGCACAGCAATCTGATTCGTAATTTAGCCAGTAAATGAAAATCTAAATTGCTACATACTAATTAAATGTTCCTCTGGGTTTGATCTCTGTGTCCCACTCAGGACTCTACTTTGTGTCTGGTACAATATGTTTTATGACTAAGCTGCTTCCCCCTGGACAAGCTTTGTAACAAGATCAAATTCAAATAGGCCGTAGGAGCTTTAGTTGAGTCGCCACAGCTTGATCATATTCTCCCTATATGCAACGCAGAGAATAAAAGCCTAATTCTTTCTCTGACTGTGTGACTTTTCGGGGACTTCTGCTACCTAAAGCATCAGCAAATTGCTGCTGCCAAAATTGGGAATAGAATAAATTATTTTATACCAGAGAGTCTGTACTGTTTCTGTACCCTGAGGTTTCACTGCAGCAAATCCAGCACTTTCTTCTTGTGTGTTACTTATTCATCAGTGTACGACTGTGGGGCCACTGACTTTGCCCAAGGAGTTTAGGAGCCAAGCTATGCGTGTTTGTGGAGGCAATGATGACATCACTAGGAAATGTTCCTTTTTAGTCTCATACACTGTCTATTACATTATTTTCTTCCCTGCCTTCCCCACAGCTGTCACACATCTGCTAAATCATGTTAGATGTACCTTCAAGGGTAAGACCTCCTTGTTGATGGAGAAGAAAGAAGCCATGGCTTTCGTCCATGATGCAAGGCCCGCCACATTGCCACATACCCTCTTAGCTGTTTCAATGTTGTAGTCAGGCATGTCAAAATAAGGCTGCAGCAGTTCTACCATTTCCTCATTAATGGTGTCTTTGGGGAATTGCTGCAAGGGAAAATGTGGAAGGAGAAAGGCAAAATTATATGAATTAAAACCCCGGAACTATTCAGTCAGAACACAATGGATGCACTGAACATTTTAACAAGAAATGGAATATATCTGTTATTAAAAAACAAAGAATCTGATGTACAGAGACACAATCACTGGCAGAAAGCCGAGCAGAGAAAACTGGAGACAGAAAGCGGGTAGACAGAACAGCCTACACTGCTGCTGGATTACAAACAACAAGACAGTAAAATGTAGAGACCAAGAAATGCCTAATCAATTATTAAGTACACTGACAATCTGTGTGAGTTGTGCCTGGAAGACTGAGACTGGCTTCAGCGTTTTCAGCTGCCTATACCAGACGTTAGCAAGTACCTGCAGGTTGCCCAGGAAGTTTCCTGCTGTCATGAGTTTTAAGGACTCCTGCCAGGATGGAGTGGTGCAGTTCTTGTCTGGGTCGATCTTCACTGCGTTGACCCGCCGCTGGAAGAGCAGCAACACGCAGTCCATGATCCGCATGATGAGGTGGGGGGGGCGGCCAAGTGTTCGTACAGTCGCAATGTCTGATGGCTTGATGGTCTGAGTGGGTACACAGTGAGAGAACGTACAGAAAGGAGGTTTGACACAGGAACTGTAGAATGACAGTATAATCAGTCCCAGAACAGGAAATGGACATAATGGACACAGTTGTACATGTACTGTGCAAGAAAGACAAGAGAGCAGAAAGTAAAACTAAGCGTGAAGATTCAATCAAAATGTCATCACAGTTAGATGTGTTTTACAATTTTGTGTGGATAATTAATTTAAAAGTAGGATTAAAGAAAATGCCCTGGTAAGAGTCGCCTGGTTTCTCCTGTCTGACCAGCAGAACCTCAGCTTTAACACTGTGATGGAATAGCATTCTTATCTCTGACTGTATTTAAATACATTGTGTCCTCTGTAGACATACAGTAGCTATAATTATGAGAACCTATTGAAAAAGTAAATATAAGTGTAGATATAAACATTTTCTTCAGCAAGACCAAAACCCTATTCAGGGACCTGTCAATGCTGGACCTGAAATGCGGACGCAACAAACTATTAAAGAGGACAGCTTTAATTACAGCGTAGCTCCAGGCCCAGAGCATCACACTTGTCTTACTGTTAAACACATCCACCCACTAGGGAACAAAGGCTGTAGGCAAACCTGCACACAGCCACATGTACCAAGCTACTTAGGGCTCCAAACAGCAGCCTGGAGCAATAATAAAAGCAAGATGGAAAAATATCGGTGGGTGAAACTTAAGCAGGACACAAGTACAACAAACTGACACCGACAAACCATACCTGAGCCTCGGGCCATCTTTCAGGGTACACATGTTCTCAGACATCTGCTGTGTCTGTTTGCATGTGAGAGAAATGGACTTACAGAGGCAGCTAGCGGCCCCATACGTAGAACAGCCTCGTTCTGTACCTGCAGTGCAGCCTCCGCCTCCTCGAGAGCTGGTCGGGCAGCTTCAAGTTTTTCTTCGGCGATGGCCTTGTCAGCTGAAATGCTGTCTACAATCGCCTGAGCCTTGTCTTTGACTTTCTGCACCTCCACCTTCACCCGCTCTGCTGCCTGGGCTTTTACTGTCACCTCCTTCAACACCTAGGAGAACGCACACAAAGCATGAATCAATGCAAGCCCAACCTTTCAACACAGAGTCCTATTCCCACGAGAGTCCACGATTTAGAAATGATTGTTTGTGTACTTTGTGTTCATTTTTTATCTGGCTTCTATTATCAGTATGTCAGCATTTTATTTAGTGTCACTGTAATCCAAACTCTGCACATTGTTAAGTAAATAAGTGAACTGTTGGAAACCAGAATAGTTCTCTAGAGGCGTCCTCTGAGCAGGAACACGCGCTACCTACCGTGTCAGCCTTGTCATTGGCGACCTGCAGCTCCTTCTCTTTTACCTCCAGCTCCTTGCTGAGTGCTGCCACAGACTCAGATGCTTCCTTTAGCTTCTGGAGACCTGTGTTCATCCTAAACAGGCGAAACATTTGACATGACTGGTAGCAGCCTTAGTTACAGCATAGTACATATTGCATCTTGTTTCTGTGATCCATATCTGCACCTGTTGTAAATAGCTACAAAACCTTCTAGATGAACTAACTTAATCCACCGGGCACCAGGTGGTGCAAATATCTGTAAACAGAAAACATCCTTTCATCCCTGGCTGCTTTGCACCGTGTCTCTGGTCAACATTGTAAATGTCATGATATCCTTTCAGCTGCTGCCAGTAAATCTTGAGTGAAACTGTAACATCTGTTTAGCAGGGCTGAGATGTGTTCTGTAACTGAATGAGACTGTGGGTGCAGTAGCTGGGAGGTGTTTCTTAAACAATCAGCTGTGTCAAATAAAGCCATGCTGAATTTCACAAATGACTGCTTACCTGTTTGCCAGCGTCTGCACTTCAGACTTCTTCTCCTTATAAAAGATCTTATAGGCCTGAATGAAGGACAGGTAGGACTTGGGCGTAACATGGGTGGATCGCCTGTATCTAGATTCAAACCACATCACAGTTGGTTAATTTGATGTCGAGACTCATCAAGAACTTCCCGTTGTGCACATTACACAGGCCTGTAATGACCCATTTTGAGTTATTCTCATAATCAGTTCTCTAATGAATGTGATTAAACGTTGCACCTTTGGAAGTAATCGGCACACTTCTCTGCCACACCGTTGTGAAAGGAGCCCATGCACTGAACTACCTCACTTTTGACCTCAGGTGAGCAGTCGATGTCATAGACAGACAGGAAATGCTCCGAAACTGAGGCACATGAAAAAGAGAAATTGGTACATAACCAAACTAAGACTCATATTATATGAGTATGTATATTTATCCCTATGATACTGAATTGCTCTGCGTATGACCTACCTGCAACAAGAGCATCTCTTGGCCAGCGGCTGAACCAGTCCATTGTACAACCAGATATAAGCGCTGGGAACTTTAAAGCCCGATTGCGGAACTTTTCCCCAACGGGTGAGAAGCATAAAACCACGTGGAGATTCTGTCGCACTCGTGACATGAAATAGTCGTACAGGTTTTCATTGGTCGGCGGTCGCTTTGGAAACTCCCGCTTCATAACTGGGATGAGGTCACTGAGGATCTCATCCATCTCATCGCGAGCAAATAAGTTTGACACCTGAGAACAGAGACAAACGTTGTTTATGTCATTCATTCCATCCATATATCTCAATTAAAACAAAGTGTTTTTCTGCTGTTTTCAAATGAAAGGACACTGGCCTGTTCATACAGCAGCAAACCACTCCACTCCCTACCCCTCAGGATTTTATTTTTAGACAGTTTTTTCATACACTACTTCCAATTTGACATTTGCTTTGACTTCTTGATTTCTTCTTACACTTTGCCTTATTAGTATGTTTGACATTTATAAGAGCAATTGCTATGCAGCTAGTTAGTAAGGCTAATTATGATGTTTACTGAAGAAGCCATTTTCAGTGTTTGTTTCCTCTTGCTTATCCTGCAATAGCTGGAAAATAATTGGAAACAAAAACTGATAAAAATGGATAATTTCTTGTTGTGCCTTTTTGGGCACAAAGCTGCAAAATCTGTGCTTAAGCCTCGCTCGTTATGCAGCATGAACATCTTGTCTTTATGGCGAGGAAGAAAACTAAAACCTTCTTTAACATCGTTCTTTATGTTTTTGGCTAAGTCTATAATGAGAGCGTAAGCGAGAGGGCGTGGTAGGCACAGACATAAAGTCTGTCTTGTGGGGGCATGTAGTGTTTTTAGAAGCACCACTATTTGCTCTCGCTTAAAAAAACAGCTTGCTCTTCTTTTTTGTTCCCACCACCTCTGTCACGCACAGTCATGACACTTCTTCAACACAAACGTCTCCCAACATGCACAAACACCCCAACACGTGCACCACTCTCTGCTGGTGCCTTTGATTTTTGCCGACCTCCACGGGTTCAGCGGCTGCTTTACTTTTATCCAGACAGAAAGGCAGAGGAAGGAGACAGTGCTGGGAAAGAGGTGGAAGAGGGGATCGATGGAAATCTTGGCGATGCAGAGTATCAGAAGCAACGGCACCATGAAAGATGAAGGCAAATATAAAATGACAAGAGGAGAAAGGAGGAAATGAGACAAAGTAAACAAAGGTGAAAGGAGGTAAGTGATTGGATATCTAATTATAATATTTTATAATATAATTTATAAAAATCTAAATACCATCCTGATGTTGTATCAAACTATATAGAATATAAAGTACAGTAGGGCCTACATATGGTATGATAAACAGCTCCACATCGGTCCCATGACATTGTTCCAACAGTCTTTAGTGGTTTGTTTATATGCAGTTTACAAACCTCAGGCACCTCCTCATCAGCAGTGAACTAATTGTATAATTGTAGCTTGATTCTGATTAGACCGTGTTTAATATTAACTGGAACGCATGAATATGTATGAATACAATATACGTTCTTGTCGACTGTATTTTGCACATTTGACAAGTCGATGTTAGATATGAGCTTCCATTAATGGGAGCACGTATGCAGGCTGGCTTATGCCTCTTAGCGCTTGTTTAGTCCTCACCTCTCCAGATGACAGGACGTTGTTCATGTACTCGAGGAAGGACTCATCTTTGATTTCGTTGTCAGTAAAGATGAAGCTGATGCCTTTCCCTTGCTGTCCAGCTGTTCTATACAAACCCTTCAGGTCGTCCATCAGGTTAGCTGTGTTGTATGAGCTGAGGACAGAAATGCATGTTTAAATAGGAAGTGATGTACATGTGCTGTTTCAGCTCAGCGTCCAATCCAGTTTTTTGTATGTGCTTTATGTATAAAATGTGAATAGACATTTATGGCAAGAGATGACGTTAGGACCATTAAAGATTATTGGAGAGAATGAGTCAATACTGGAGGCCATTTTAGTAGAGTTGAGCCCATTGTGTGCTGAGGAGAAACACGAGGATCATTCATGTTATTGCCAAACATTAAATAGTGAAAGTGTGACAGTGTAAAATACTGATGGGGACAGAAAAACTCTCGACAGGTTTAAAAACGCGAGAGGAAGTGAGAGAGACGTGAAAAGACCCCAAAAATTGTTGAAACCAAAGAGACCTTTGAAATCAATCAGCTGAATAACAAGGGGACAATGCTTTGCATGCACTGCATGTATAACATCAATAAACAGATTTTACAACGAAAAACACAGTTATTGAATAATTTCTGAGCATTTGTTCCTTTTCCAGCAATGACTCTGAAAGATAACAGCTTTTCAGGGTTCATATCTGAGTCAAATGTATTCAGTAAAAATATTATCTTCTGTGTTTTTATGTGCTTAGGAAAGAAACATTTTAGACAGTCTGTGGCAGCCTTTTGGCTTACTGCTAAAAATATCACTTCCACACAATTCAATAACAGATTGTATTGTAATTGCAACATAGATGGGCTCTAAAGCAACAAAGTCATTAAAATAGACAATGTATTTTATCACATGTGACAGTTTACGTCAGTTCTGCAGAAAACAACTTAATCACAGTGACACATGGCACGGTCTGTTAGGATTACCTTCACGACACGTGAACGTTTCCTTATCGGACAACATGCACACATGCATTTAGTGACTTTTTGCTTGTATGTGTGCGCGAGAACATTACCGCGTCAGTGTGATCTGGAAAATCTTATATCCTGCTATAAAAGAGGCCAGTCTGGTCAGGCTTTGTTTGCCTGAGCCCCCAACGCCGACCAGCAAGGCATTTCCACCAGGTGTTCGAATAATCCTTGACACCTGCTCAAACAAAACCAAACACACACAAAAAGTTTGAAGACTGTCTCAGCATATCTTAAGAGACTTTCAAACACAGTAAACACGAGCAAATAAAGAAGCACCGTTGTCTCCAGCCACCACACAGAGAAGTGACTCTGGTGGAACGTCTGCCTTTAAGTCTATGCCGCATAGACTCATGCCTCAATTTACTGTAATCAAAGCGCCAGGCTACACACACACTGCTGCAGGATACCTTGATGAGATGAATCATAGCATCCTGAAAGAAGACCATGTCCATGCCAGTACCCCTGATGTTCTCATTGTAAAGGCTCAGGAACATGCTCAGGCGCTCCTTCAAACTCTCAAAAGACTCTATAGGCTCGTACACTTTGGGTAAATCGAAGTCGGAGTCTTCAGGCTCCTCTCCTGTCACAAACGAGCGTTTAGACAGCAGAACAACCGCAATACATGGGCAAATGCACGTTTTTAATGAGAGAGCAAAACACCACAACTGCCATAAGTGCATGTCCTGGCAGGTCGGTACCTGTAGCTTCAGGTGCGTCTCGTAGGAAGTCGACAAAGTGTGTGTCCACTATGGTCCTGTGCTCCTCACCCAGCTCCTCCTCCACCAGGTTTACCAACGCCTGGTCAAACCACTCCACATCCTCAGTCGTGGTGAATCTGTCAGCTATCACGCGTTTACACTCGTGCTTCCACAACGACAGCAGCACCTGGAAGTTAAAACACGTTCTTATTTGTAAGTAACGAAGGCAGGTAATAATTAGATGTGGTGACACATGACTACATTTATTTATGTTGTGTCGAGTCTTCCAAGTTGATTGTGATTGTTGTCTGTCAGCACAGCCAGTAATAAAAGATCAGATTTACTGCATTCAGTTATTCAATGAAACAACAAGCCAACAGGGACTTAGTCACCTCAGCAAGAATTGTTCTTATCTGTTTCTTAGCCTTTGCATTGTGTTCTTCACCAAAAGAACATTGTAGAACTTGAGCCATTTCCCTCAAGATAAGATTATTGTGCTGTTTAAACGCCCTCACCTGGACTGAGTTGACCACGTCAGCGTTGGTATTGAGCATCCCTTGCCAAACCCGTGACAGATCCCTCAGGTTGAAAATGTAGTGGAACTTAGCTGGAGTTGGAAGCATCTTGACCTTGGTCAATTGCCACAAATGGCGAGTCAGAGAGACCAGGCAAGGCACCATAGTCCGAACCTCCTCAGTGAAACCACGGCTAGCACAGAAGTGGCCCTCGCTAATGACACCTATACAATAGGATTGATGGGGAGGAGTTGGTCAGTTCAAAGAGACATCACGAGTATAAGATATACTCTGATAACGGCTGAATTATTCCTTTACTCTTCCATACGTATTGCAAACAACGTTTTAAGAGTCAAATGGTTTAATGGAATGATTCTACTACCCACCAAATATCTTATCTATGGAGGAACTGCAGGGCAGGGTGCAATTAAAGATAGAGAACTGCCTTTTCAGTCTCTGTGGGACATCGTTACGGCCTCCCCCCGGGTGGATCATAGCTGCCAGAAACTGAACGTCCACAATATTAGTGAACTCTCCCGGTTTCTCCAGATTGAAGAACCCATTCTGCTCCATCAGCTGCCGGACAATCTCATTAGTCACCTATTATAAAGGGCAAGATCATTACTTGCTGTTATCATCAATTCATTAAATTCTACAATGTAATTGAATCTGCAAAGAGTGAAAATTTTATTATATATTTGAAGATTATTTCATATCAACCGTGCAATGTTTGACACGTTGTTTTAGTTCATGTTTCATGATTCCAGGACAAAAAAAAAGTTTATTCGAGAATAATAACTATGAAATATGTATAAACATTAAAAGTAAAATGTTGGCTTTTTGTTTTCATGAAGTCATCGACCAAATCTCTCCAAACCTGGTCTCCCCACTCGTTGATGACGGGCATGTTGATGTCATCTATGAAAATGGACATTTTCTTTCCAGCGGGGGGTCCATAAGTGGTCCCCATCCTCTTATCCACATAGCTTTCAACTGTTCTCTACAAAGGGAAACGATGAGGATAATAGGTTATAAGCTCTACATTAGCAGACTGCAGAGTGAGATAGTGAGTTGATGAATCTATATCCTGAAGCGTGTAGTTGAACAGTTTTGCTCTACCTGAAACATGAGCGGTGTAGTAGCAGAAGAGAAGTTGAGACTCTTCCTGATGTGGGTCTCAGGGTCATATTTTGACATATAGCCTTTGATAATAACAGTCTTGGCTGTTCCCTGTTCTCCAATCAACAAAACGGCCTAAAGACAAAACAAATAATAATAATAACAATAATAATAATGATAACAATAATAATAATTTCATTTTCTACCTCTTATTTCCCGTTGGGGTTGTGGGTGTGCTGGAGGCTATCCCAGACCCAAACAATCAAAAAGGCAGTAGAGAAGTAACAAATGCTTGCTAACCTCACCTTGCCCTGTTTAGCTATTGTCTGAATCAGGAAGTCTGTCCTAACATTGTCCACGTTTGGGACCAGAATGGAACTGTACTCGGGGGTTAAATCAGATGGATAAACATATTCCTCCACTCTGGTTCTCCAGTGGACCCACTGACCTGGAGGAAGGTGCGCATACATGAAAAAGAAAAGCTGAGACTATATTTCAAGGCACAATGCTTATCCTTGTCAAGGGGCAGCTTTAAAATGTACAGACATTCATGCTCTAGATGAGGACATAGGTGTAACAACGCATGCATACCATCAGCTGTGACATAGTAATCAAACATGGTGTCCTCGCTGTCGGGAGGAATGGCTGGCAAGTTCAGATGGATGCTGTCGTTCGCTCTGAGCCAGACCTCCATCTTCTGCCGATCGTTCAGTTCAAGCAAGGCTCCAACGCTCCACATCAGGGCAAACACGTAGAGCCGCTCTAAGTGCTCTCTGGATAACTCGCCACATTGCTCCTGCAGAGTAACAAGACAACAGGGACTTTACGTCAAGGACTGTTTAAAAAGCAAACAAGTAGTGGAAGAGTTTGCCTGAGAAATGATAACTTGATATAAAAAGCCTTCATGGCAGAGCCACTGTATTAAATTTCATTCCATTGTATAAGTACACAGTACCTGAGAAACGGCATGGCAGGCATTCAGAGCATTCACTACACCCATACCTTAGGTGGTATGAGTCCCTGCAGCATGTTGATGCACTGCATAATGACAAAGGCTTCAAGCATATCCATCTTGAACTCTAGTGACTGCACACTGAAGAGATAAATATCAGAGAAAGAGGAAGAAAATAGCTCCCGGAGCACGTCTGCCTCTTGGAGGGAGCGTTTCTTCAACCAGCCCTGAGAGCAGTGAGAACACTGTAGTCACTTCAGGTTTCTTGAAACATCCTCTGAACACACTAAAAACTTTTATTACTGAGATAATACTGAGAAATGATGCAGTCTTAGTTTCAGTTCACTCACCTCCAGTATAGGGCTCCAGTTCAACACAGATGAACTCATGAACACCATGCCATTGCGTGAGACAGTGGCTGGAGATGCATTGTCAATATTATGCGGCTCAAAAACCACCTTACAATTAGGAGCCATGGGTATACGGTCTCCGTTTGCCAGAGTAAGTGTTCTGTTGTCGTCCAACACTGAGTTTAGGTTCTCGATCCAGATGGCGTCAACTGGTCCATCCAGGACTATCCAGATGTTCTCTCCTGAGAGACAGAAAAAAACATACTGGAGAGCATTTCTAAGGGATGGCAAGAGATGAAATTCATAAAAAAACAAGTCAAGACATATATAAGACATCATTGCATCAGTCATCAGTATCATTTAGTGGCACACAGTACAGCTTATATAGTTATGTGTTTCATGCTGGGTCTGTCTAATGCTTAATGTTTGATCACAAGCTGAATTCTGTGGTACCATTTCATAAGACACATTACTAATATAATTCATGCACACAAGCCATCACCCCCTGCAGTGCAAGGTGCAGTAATACATTTACACCCTGCCTGCTCAAAGCGGCATCAACATAAATGCAGCCTTCATATGGAATTCATCTACCTCAGAAAATACCCATCGATAGCAGGACGAAACTAACTCAAGAGGTTAGACGTATATTTGACACATGAAAGGAAATGTATGTGCTGTATGGTCATATGAATATACAGCACTCATACATTTTTAATACATGCGCCTGTATTTAATATAAAAAACGTATGTGCTCAAGGGCTGGAAGATAAAACGGGTGCTGATGTAGCTTTGAACTGTGGATGCAAGGCTATCCCAAGATATTTAAACTTGTTCTTAATTAAGTAATTTACCCCAAGTTGTTTAAGTGAAAAAAAATCAAAAAAGACTTCCCACACTTCTCTACGTGTTAAGTGAAACTACAGTAGCAGCGCTGGGTTGTGGACGGTGGTCAAACACACATGATGTGAAATGAGCGTGAACAAAGTTCATTTTACATTTTCACCTCCATGCATGAAAAACAATATCCTGTAAAGAACTTATCTAACCTTTCTTTGCTTTTAGTGTTTTTCTCCAAAGTGTAGAGAAGATGCCATCAGTCCAGTCATTTGTGGCCACATCCAGTCGACCAAACATTTGAGGAGCTGTAATGGCTTTGGGGTTCATGCGCATCTCTCTGTGAGGGTGACCGCACTCTATTTGAACAGAATTGAAAGAGCTGAGATTTAAGGGAGCACATCTAAAGCTAAACAAAAACACTACACAAATCAACAATGTTGTTAAGTGAGCGGGATGATTTTCATCCTCATCTGAAGTCCTACCTGTCATGGCTTTCATCAGCATGTGTATACATGCGGTCTTTCCAGCGCCACTGGGCCCCAGGGCCATCATGCCATGGCGAACCCTCTGTGTCTCGAACAGCTGGATGACCTTCAGCTTCCATGGAGGGTGGCTGATGAGACCTGCGTCCTCAACCTTAGGGAGCATAATATAACATTTAATTGTATCTTCAATATGGCTTTACTGTTTCTATGTTTACTGTGTTTACACAGTTACTTAGCAGGCACCATTTGTTTTCCTATAGGGGTCAAATCTGAGGCATTTAGAAAGATACAGCAGCCTCACAGTCCATTAGTCTTTCGCTTGCTTTAATCAGATTCTGTTTTTCTTACGCACTTCTTCACCTTAATCGTTCTCTCTATCTCTTTATGTACATTATTACTCGTCAATTTCACTCTCCTTTAGAAACACAGACAAAACAGTCCCTACTCCTTCCTACCTGTCTGTCGATAGCAGCCTCTAGTTCAGGGTAGCCTGCTTTATCAAGTTGGATGCCTGGGAAGAGGTCCTCAATCAAACTCAGGAAGAGTGGCTCGTCCTCATCGATCTGACACACACACACACACCACATCACACTGTGTTCTGCTGTTATCTATTAACACACTTCCTGCTCTATAAAAATCTATAAAACATTTATGTTTTGCTTTATTTATTTCTCTGTAGACTGACCAGTTTGGAGAGATTCATGTCCCTGAGGACCCTCATGACAATAGTGGACTCTGTGTCACTAGGGTTGGCTCGCTTGGCTGCTCCTAGCGTACGCAGCACTGACAGGATGTTCCGCAGCCCAAAGTCATAGTGAACCTTCATAGTTGAAAAGTAAATTTACTGCAGTTAGCTACACGGCAGACGTTTGCCTGCATTTTAAAACCGATTTCATGTCTGATAAACCCGAAAATCCCAAAGCTTATATTGTATGAGATGAACGAAGAAGAACGCGTGTCAGATTATATTCTCAGGTGTTCTTACTGTCTTTACCTGCTTGGAGAGTTGCTCCTCACACAGCTTGTAAAGAGTGAAGAATTTGCGCGCCAGCTCCATGTTGTCTATAAACCCACAACTGGCCAGTTTGACCCTAATGATGATCTGACGATCTGGAACCATCATGGCCACGGAGCGGAAGCTGATCTTCAGGTTCTCAGGAAGCTCCTGGCGTCCTGCATAACCTGGGTTCTGATTATACACAGAAAAAAAGAGAGCTTCTAAAGATGAGATGAATCTTTAATGGACCCGCAGCGGGGAAGTAGATAAAAACAGAATCATCACATGTTAAATTGCATGTTGCAATAAACAGAACACTTAGATGTAGAGGATATATAGGAAAAAAGATGCTGGCAACACAAGAGAGGGTGAACAATCAACAACAGTTTGAAAACCATTATAGTATACATTATGTAAGGGAGTGAATTAGCATTGAAGTTAATACTGAAACGTCATTTGAGTAAGTTGAATCCTTGTGCACACAGCTAAGGCCTTCCTCTCTGCACGGTCTCTCTGAAAAAATAGATAAATAATGATCTCTGACCCTTCTACTCTCGTAGGAAAATTAATACACTGCTCTCTGGTTAATGAGTTGCCTTGGGTGAGCAACTGCACCAGGAGATAAAGTGATCTAACAGTTAATATATGAAGAGTATGGTAATGAGCTCTGGCTCATATTATTAAAAGGAGACAGGCCCAGACAAGTGCTTGGCGCTTCTTTAAGGCAGCGTTTTTATGTGTAAATAAGGAAAAGATGGCTGCATAAAATGTCAATGTGAATTTTTACATGAAGGCACGATTGTGTGTCACTGACCATTGTCAGGAAGATGCCAAACTCTGGATTCATATCCACATTGTCTCCGTCAGTGAAGACAAAGTTTTTGCGGCGTTCCTTCTTGCAGGTGAGAACTATTGCAATCTGTTGGGCTGCCACTGACAAAACTGGAAGGTCAATGCGGTTGAATTCATCAAAACAGCCCCACGAACCAGACTGAGCCAGACCTGGGTCACACACAAGCAGCTTTATGGTTATTTAAATGCAAATAATTCAACAGTCCGTATACCAAAGACATTCATTTTGTTGCTTCATTCATAACATTAGGTTTATCTTCGGTCCTCTGTACTTGCTTGTGTAATCATATGTCAAGGAATTTAAAATATCTTTCATACTCCAGGAATCCAATGATCCAGGAAAAGAAAATGGCAGCGGCAACATTCTAGATAAGTCAGCTGGACAAGCTCTGCCAGAGAGAGCTTTGCTTCAAAGCTGTCTACCACTGCTGTGAAAGTCTACTGCTGCTGCAATTCAGTTCTGATGTGCCTCCATGGATCACAAATACACAGCACAAAGCAGGTACAGTACAATACACTGGTGACGTTAGGGCTTCATCCCAGTTCTGATGCCACTTATTTTTAATAGCAGCAATCTGTGACTCCCACCTTTAAATATTCGTCCCAAGCCTCTGAAGTCCATCTGGTCAGAGCAGTTGAAGACCACAACATACTTGCCCAGACAGCGGCCCATGTCTTTTATGGTCTCTGTCTTGCCTGATAAAAGACAAAGTTTTATTCATTGGCATAGAACAACAAGGTTCTACTCTAAAAACACTCCAACCGACTCTCTAATGGTCTCCAGCGGTTTCTAGATTGTTTTGGTTTAAATCTCTGAACTAAACTAGTCATTACTGCTGAGTGTCCAGTGTGAAAGCTCCACCAAACTAATGTATTTATGTCAAAAACTAAAACATAAAGGCAGTTGTTCTCTGTCTTCATACTTTACATCTGTCATAAACTGATCCTCAGATTAAACTGATCCTCAGACAGATTATACTCTGCCTCTTGTGCAATTGGAATTGGCTTCAGCAACAAACAACACACATAGACAGACAGACAGACAGACAGATAAATAAAGTCCCACCTGTCCCTGCTGGTCCAGCTGGGGCTCCACCCATACTCATGCCAAGTGCTTGGGCTAAGGTGATGTAGCACCTGAGCAAACAAACACACTTACAATTATTTTCTTTGCTTGCCCTAAAACAGTGAAGTGTGAAAACTTTAGTCACAAAACAGGGACAGGTAAACACTGAGGTCCCTGGCTTTCACCCATAGTAAGCTGTTAGTCAGAGAACATGCCATACAATAAGAATAGTGCATCTCTTCATGTACCCCTGTTCCTGTAGCTTCTATGTTGTGCACTGACTCATCTTTAAACCTGATGCTGTGCCAGACATGATGAACAACAGAGATGTAAAATTTAAAAAGAGTGGAGTTTCAAGAGTGACTACTCCTCGTTTCTAATGTCTTCTCTCTCCAGTTCCACTGCTCTTCTAGTCATTCGTCAGCCAAGACACCAATCAATAAAATATATGAATTATAATCCATGACCCCTGTGTGTCTGTATGCACTTCTGAAAAGGCTTGACTATGTTCCTGGTGAGTCAGCAAATCGTGTCCTTGGAGATCACCTCCCAGACCTTTATCAGGCCTATACAGCCCGTGCTTGTACCTGATGGCACATCCACTAATACATAACGTTGCACAGGTGCTCAATCAAATTTAGGCCAGAGAAAGAGAACGATGACGACTAGTCAGTGGCATCAGTGTCTTTGTCATCCAGGAACTATGCACACACTCTGACCACATGAGGCAGGGTATTGTCATGGCCTAGAAGGAACCCAGGGCCCACTGCATCAGAACGAGGTCAGACAATCACTCTAAGGGTTTAATCTCAGTGGTCAGGATCGTGCCGGCTACAATAAGAAAGTCTGTGTCCAGGGACTCTGCTGGTTTTCACTAAAAGCAAAACTGTACTTGTGATATTGTCAGACAACAAACAACACATCAGAAAAATGAACCTTGCTAAAAGACAGACACAGGTTTTGGAGCGACATGTGCTGCTAACACTCTTTAAGGAGGGCTTTGCTTATTTCAGCAGGACACTGGTCCAGTCTCTGCATAAAAACATAGAAAGCATAGTTCTGGGACATGATAAGGCTGAAAGGAGGCCATGACCGGTTGAACATGTTAACATGTAATCAATCCAAACTGCATGTGAAATCACTGGTTGGTCAATGCAAATGAGATTGCATGAGGAAAATGACAAAATTATTCTGTCTCTGTAAGAGTGTGTATCTGTTTCTGGTGTATGTGTGTGTGTGTGTGGGGGGGGGGGTCTTCTACCTGTCAGTCAGTGGTGTAATAACAAGCCTTTCAGTGCAGCCCAAGAATTCGTTCTGGTAGACAAAGCCCACGTCTGTGATGTTGATGATCATCTTGTCTGAGTCTTCATTGAAGTAGAAACGGCACTGCTTCAGCCATTCAAAGTCACTGGGGCTTTTGACATGCAGTCGGCACTGGGGGGAGTAAGGGCGAGGTCAGGAGAAAAGAGGTGGGACAAAGAGGAGTTTAGAAGAGGGCAATGCAAGAGAGAGGATGGAGATAAAAGGGCAGAGAGAAGAGGGAGAGGAAATCAAAAGGCACCATTCAGCAGGTGATGTGACAGGAGAGATAAAAGTAGTCAGCAAAAGAAAGGAGGAGGGTGGGTGTCGTGACAGGAAGGTGACATTAAAAATGTGGAAGACGTTAAAAGGCAGGTATGAGAAGTGTGACAAAAAGGAGAAGCCAGGAGATGAAAAGGAGGAGACAGTAAGGCAACAGTAGGAAAAAAGGCAAGTCAAGAGCGAAATGAATGATAAAATGGAGTGTAGGTTAAAAGAGAGAGAGTAGACAGGAGTTGGAATAAACACGTATCAAGGTATGATAAATAAAAAACAGTTACTTGTGTTCTAGTCACCTTAGAAACCAGCGATTTACTGCAATAGAGTGGAGACTTCAAAGACAGACATTTTTCTAGGCCTAAATATAATTTGGCCAAAAAAAGCTTTGAAGACTCTTCATAGCAAAAACTATTTCTATTTCTAGAGTCTGAATGTCAAATGCAGTTTACACAAGTATAGGTAGCTAGAGGGATTCTGATATCCAACAACATACTGACCAGATCATCAAATATGTCTCTCTGGTGAACATGGATGGTAATGAGGGTTTCATATTTTGTCCTCTCCACAGCTCCAAGGTCTCTTGTGGTCATGTCAATCAATGTGTTGAGCAGGTCCAGAAAGAGCTGGTTGGTTTTGGCCATAATGCGGCGATCATACCGGGCATTGGTCAGAGCTTCTTCAGAGTCCCTTGTCCATATCATCTGAATGCCTAGCAAACCCACCTGCATCAAGAACAACAACAACATCACTATCAAACAAACTCAAACTCTGAGTAATGGCTTTGTAGGAAACCAAATAAAAATAATTAATTCCAGCTATGACCTGCTGTACATGTACCTGAGCAGGGTAGGAGTTCAGGAACTCGATGAGCTGAAAGCCAGGGTCTTGGATGGCCAGGGCGGCCTGTCGAATCACCAGGTGCAAAGATCTCTGGGATTCCGTCAGCAGAGCATTGAGCCAAACCTCTACATTTCCCTCTGCTGTGACAGCACGTTCTAACTCCACAGTCTCCCCTTCCCGCGAGGACACGGCCAGAATACGGTCGTATATCTAGGAACAATGTCAGTTGATTAAAATCACGGAATGACAATTCGATTATGCTTCTGAAGAAAGAGGACAAATATAATAATACCTGTTTACAGAATTCATTTAGTCACAGCAGAGAGTACATTCCTTTGTTCTGTACCTTGCAGTTAATTGCTTGTCAGAAAGTTTGAACAATGCCATTGTTCTCTGACACTAACCTGCCAAACAGCAAAGTGAGTAGCACAATGAAAATGAAACTCTGTGACAAATTCACCTTGTCGTGGAATCGGACACATTTGATGTTGTCAAAGACGTTGAGAAGGTGGGCCTGGATGGTGTGGGAGTCCGAAGCCTGACCCAGTATCTCCAGCAGAGCAGGGTCAGAGACAAAGAAGAAACGAGGAAACAGCAGACGCTTCTTCTCCAAATACCTGAACAGCATCATGAAAAAAAGTCTCTCCTATTTACAACAGCAGGTGCCCACAGGTTTCGTTTTGAGGTATGAGTTGATTAGGGTATCAGGACTTTATCCTCACCCTGTAAGTGACTTCTGACAGATCTCCAGCTGTTCGAAGAGGTGAGGAAGCAGCTGCCCCATGGTCTCATCTCCCACACATGACTGGACTACATTGGGCATCTCATGCGCTCGCATCATGATTTTTACCCAAGATTTGTCAATATTAGAGAAACGCTTTGCTTCCTGGAAAAATTAAGACAATTGTTCACATTCTGTATAATATCAGACAGTTACTATAATTCACTGTGATGTGATCAGTTGTACCTTCGGCAGCTGTTTTGCAATATCTCCACCCACAAACACAGCCTCCAGGTAGATCCAGAGGTTCTGAACAGTCATCCAATTTTCAATGATATCCGTGGTGTTGGAAAGATTTTGAACCCACTTCTGAATCTGGCCTTTAAATGGTGTGTTGTACCTGGTCAATAATAATAATAATAATAATAATAATAATAATGATGATAATAAGGCTGTAAGCCTCACTCAGAGACAGCTTTTGTGTCTAAATGAATCCTGAATGTACTTTACTCATCAAAGCCCTGATTCTAATGAATGCCAAATTCTACAGCGACGTGCCTGTTGCTCATGAGAGAGCCCAGAATCATCAAGCTGTCCTCCATGCTGGCAATGATCTCTGATGTGCTGTCTCCTCGCAGCAGCAGCTCTCCACGGGTCTTAAAGTTGGCAAACGTAAAAGTCTTGTTGTCCCACTCTGCGATCACTTGTTTTAGCTTCTGTTCAATATCCCGCTCTTTTACCGCACTGATGCAGATGTCCTGCGTAATAACCATTCAAAACGTTATTTATACTTATCATACTGGCAAAACTGTGGATTTAGCACAGATCATGACAGGGAAAACATACTTTGGGTTCATATGTCCATGTAGGTGATTCCTACACTTTTGAGTTAATGAATATCTCTTTATATTTATCAATAAAATATGAATTATCATCATTTTTCATTACTGTTATTTTAAACCTTGCTTTGAAGCAAGGTTTAACCCACAGTAGTGTCAACACTGAGCAGACAGTGTGAATTATTGATGAAGAGCGTTGTAGAAAAAACTTCACTACCTCAATCTCCTCTTTATACTTGAGCAGAGGCGCCTCCATTATGTTGCGCAGCTTGAACGTATCGGTTTCCACCTCAAAGGTATGCCCAGTAACCTGCCAGTAACCCACAAACCCACATGGAGGTTTTATACTAAATGTCAGCAGGTATTAGTATTATTTTACTGCATTTGATGATTAATGTCAAACGACTGCAGTGCCGTTTGTGCAGCCTTGTTCCGCTGACCTCAGTGATCCTCTTCCAGTGGCGTGTCATCATAGCCTTGTTAGTCATGAGTTCCAGCACAGGACAGCACTCGCTGAATTCCTCAATTGTTTTCTTCAGGTCCAAGTAAGCCTGCCACTCCTTCAGAGCGCGAGGCAGCTTACGACACCTGCAGTCAACATGTTAGCACAAGTGAAAGTTGTTTGGTATTGAGCAATTTATTGATGACTTGAAAGTGATCACGTTTATTTCACCATAAAAGAAGGTCTGACCTCGTCTGAAAGTCCAGTAGCTCATTATTGACCTTCTCAATGTTGATGTCGGCCCAGAGTATATCATAGTAACCATTGACGGTTTCAATGACACTGGTGTAAAGGCCATACAACTTCTGCAGCAGAGTGAGCTGCTTTTTAATCTCCAACAGCTGGGGATGCTGGGTAACGGGGAGGCCGAACAGCTCCTCTCCACCTGTGTAAGTGATGTACTTCCTGAACAGGTTGTCAAATCGATTCTAAAACAGAAAGGAACATCAACAAAATGCCTATAAACAGTAGTACACTTTAAAAAATGCAAATCAGATGATGGCTAACCTGGAACATGATGAGTCTATCACTGGCATCCTGTGGAGCCAGTCCCATCACCATGGGGCCATCCTGAAGAGGGGATGAATTAGTTTGTGGCACTAAACGATGCTTTAATTAAGCTATAATGACTTTGTGTTGTAAATAAAATAAATAGAAACATTTGTGCCTGCAGGTGTTTACTTTTCATTCACCTTCTCATAATCTTGGTAAAAGTGTTGACAGTCTTCCAGGAAGGTTTTCACGTTGCTGACCAGTTCTCCTCTGAAGTTTGGCTGCAGGGCCACCAGCTCATTCTGCAACTCAGTGCTACGAGACAGCAGCTTCTCCCAGGAGTAACGGAGTGTATCCACCTTATCTGCCTCTTCTTTAGCAACTACTAGCGCATATTTATGAAGCATGGCATAGGAATCCTGTGTGGAAGAAAACCAGCAACATTCAAATACTACTGAACACTGAATGAAAACATCCAGTCTTCTTCCATTATGTCATGTGGATGAAAGGAGGCTGATCCCCTGAGTCAGCAAGTACCAGTTGTCTATAATGACATAATGTGGTGCTTTACCTCTATAGGTCCCACTTGAAAATCAATAGTGATCTGATGCTCTCTAATCTCCTTGAGTGCTGCCATGGCAATGCGAATGTCATCCAGGTCTTTGATCTGACAATTCAGTTTCTTTCCTGCTTCATCTATAAAAGCAAAGATCTGCTCCATCTCTGATCGGTATTTCCTGTTACAATACAGTCCGTAGTCGAGCATCCAGTTTTTTGTTTCAGCAGTGAGGGACATCTTCAGGTCCACTGGTACAAAAAGTAAATATGAGCAGACAAAATGCAGGGAGGCGTAGTTTTATATTCTATAGCGGTGTCATATTTGATGTTTAATCAGTAACAAGATACAGATATTGTAATTTATTCTAACCTGTGTATAGAGCCAAAGCTCCAACTGTTATATATTCTGGTTCAGAGTTTATTTGCAGCTCCAGATCTCGATAGAACAGAATCTGGCTCTCAAACTCTGACAGCAAGGGACTTCCCTGGATGAATCTGAAACATACCAACCAAAATGAGCCACTTACATGATAGTGCGCTTTGACTCCATGTAAACTGGTGTAAATAAAAGAACGGTTAGGTGCTGTATCAGTGGTATCAATATCAGTGATATCATACTTCCTCATGGTGTCTTCACGATCTTTTCTCCAGATATGATGGTAGTGGCTGAAATGGGCAAGAGCCATCATCACTTCCTGAATAATATAATAACATAAAACAGTCAAATGTCTCATTGTTTAAGGAAACAAAGTGTGAGAAATACAAACAAACAAAACACTTGAGAAATAGGATGGATTGCTTCATTAATTAGCTTCTTGTTGAGATGAAAGAGTATGAACCTTTCTGGTGGAGCTGATGGAGGAGCTGAGGACAGACACCAGTTTGACTATCTCCTTGTTTTCCGCCACACTCTTGTGATAGTTTCTGGCTTGGAATGGGATTGCCTGCATCACAGATGCTGAAATGTCTGAGGTGCTGCCATCTGGAAAGTGTAGAGAACAGAATCTATGTTGTCACAGAATGTGAGGAGAGCTGTAGTCAGGCTGCATCTGAAACAAAACAGCGTTCAAAGCTTTCCTTTCATGACACTGCTCGTGCATATTCACACAGGTTTCAAATTCCCTTAAAACCACTACACATTCTATTTTGTATTATGTATAAAATTCTGTATTTTACTGTTCATATACTGATCATATCCAATTGACAGATTGTGTAAGCAAGTCATGCAAGCTATGCGACTATGGTTATAATATGTGTTGTTTAAAGCTATTGGTAAATCCTAGTAAGATGTGGTTTTGCTCTGCTGAGCTGTGACATAGAAAGCTAATGATCAAAGTTCGGGTTGGCATGTTGTAAACAATATAAATAGTTCAACATAGAATTTGAAATGGCTAAAGGGTTCTGATGTAACATAAGGTGAGGTCTCTTACTAGACAGGCTCCTATATGTTGTTGCTCCGTCTTCTGACCCACTGTCAGAACTGTCCTGTTTCAGAGCCGCCATCCGTCGCTCACTCATTTTTCTCTGCAAAAACAACAACAGAAGGGAAACGCATGTTTAAGTTGGTAGTATGGAGAATAAAAAATATTATCATTAACAAGTTGCAGTTATGAGTGTTCCTTCAGAAACTATTAACTAACCTAATCACTTGCCTCATTAGGTCAAACGCACCTTAGAGATCCTCTGTTTGCTCCACTGGCCGACTCCTTTGCCGACGCTGACCACATACTCCACGGCTCGGTTTAAGGCCTGCTGAACCTCCTCCAGTGCTGGCACAATGGCCATGTTTGGGATGGAGAGGATCACGTTGACTCTGAAGATGGCCTGTTGGCTGCTGCTTTTTCCACGACTCTGTAAGTCACTTTCAGCTGAAGGTGGAGAGTGGAGAGTGACTAGGATGCAACATTATGTTCAAAGATGCTCATTTTATGAGCTAAGCACACAGGAAAGAATGTATGTCTAAATGTACTCAACCAATACTTTAGTATTTAATCAAGCTTTTATGTATTCTGGTATTTTATATGATTTACTTGACAATGAGCTAAACTGTTAAGGGCAGAAACACAGTAACAAAGCACCCACTTAAGAAATGCATGAGTGAGGAGGTGTGGATGCGCTTGCGCAGCATCTCCAGCGTGTTGCGTGTCAGTTTGAGCAAGGCCTCTACATTGCGGTGGTTGAAGTAAGAGAGCAGCTCCTGGGCTTCCCCCTCCATTACTTCCAACAGATCCCTCTTCTTCTTCCTCCTTATCATGGGAGAGGAGGGGCCGACACTGGCAGTATGGAGCAAACCATTTTTAGAGAAGAGACGGCTCTCTGAGTGGCCCTCGTCTTCACCTGGGATCAAGGATTTGGTATTATACACAAAAACCAAAATGAGGGGTATAAAATGGCTCTCAAGGCACAAGTTGCATCAGTTAAATCTGATGCTAATATTTGCATACCCCCACTGTCAACGTGGCCCATGGCCTTAGTCTCGGTGCTGCTTTCATCTTCAGCCTTCTCCACCTGTGGAGTGTGGTCAAACTCCAGCAGCATGTTGATCAGTTCATTTGTAGCCTCTTCCACTAGTGAGCTCTTAATGTGCAGATTCTGTGCCTGTTTTATGCACAGGTCCTAAACATATTTGTACATTTGACAAACATGAATTCAATCAAACAAGGATTAAACCATAAACGATGAAGAACAGAAACACCACCATTAAAAGGTAGACAGTCATGGGAGTGATATTCAATAATAGAACATTGTTTTTACCTTGGTGGTCTGAACAAACTCCTCACAGCTCACTGGTTCATCCTCTGGCAGAACACACAGTGTGGAAGCACTCATCTCCTGCAATACTGCATCGATCCTATACTCCACCAAATCATTCACCCTGTCCATCAGCAGCTCCAAGTCGGCTGGAGATGTCAGAGAAGAGGAAGGCAAGCGTTGGAGGAGAGGAAGAGAACGGTGGGAAAGTCAGCACATGTGCAACATGAGAAATGAGTGAGAAAAGGCTCAGACAGGTGTAGAGATGGCTGGTGTGTAATGATTTGAGGTACTCACTAGAAGACAGACACATATGTTAATGCTAACACTAGGAGACAGTGTCATCTGGTCCTGAGGTGCAACATGTGTCAGCATATGAGACATTAATCTCAGTTTTTTTCCTTGATCTTTGTACTCACCCAAAGCCTTGTCAATACGGATCAGGTACTTGTCTATGTTCAGTGATGTCCAGTTGAGGGAGGTCAAACCTGGCTGTATAGCCTCATCCACCTGTCAAGCATCAAGGATGGAAATGTTTGGTTTAATCCCAGACTGTTTCAACGACATTGCTGAATAGCAGATTAAATATCCAGAAGTCTCATAGCTTTCGTGGTGGTCATATTTACTTACTATCTAGTATGAACTGGATTAAATGCAAGTAAACTAATCATTTATTGGTTTAAGTAATTACATGTGATCTTTTATACCACTACATTTAGGGTTATATAAATGTATAGAAATAACTAAATGACATAAATTAAATGATAACACCTTACCTTTGCCACATGTGGGGTGGCTAGTTGCTCAAAAGCAACCTTAATTTTAGCCCGCACTCTGCTGTTCTCGCTCAGCATTAGCTACAGAGGGAAAAATAGTAATACATATTTCATGATACACTGACTTGCTTGATGCTAGTCAACTTCATCTTGTCTCTTGCAGTTGCATGTCAATGCAGAGATGTAATGTAGACGTGCCTTTAATTTGTTGTAGTTCTTTTTGAGGGTGCCCTGTGTCTGCTGCAGCAGAGCAGCAAACGGTGGTATCTCCAAATTCATCTTTGTCATGCAGTTCGCCTCCCGGATCTGCGTCAGAATCTCAGGGTCGAAGTTCACAAAGAGCTCCCCTGTCTCAGCAGACCTGACCAGCAGCGAGGCCTGCAGACCCACCCTGGCATTCTTCATCTGGGCCAGAGGTGTCAAGGGTGGTTGGGTAGTTTAGAACGGGGTGAGAGAGTGACAAGAAACAATTGACTCATGTTAGCTTTCAGCATACACCATATCTGTATCACTATTCTTTCCTGTTACCTTTTCCATCCAGTTGTGATGGTAGAGCATCTCAAATTCCAACAGGACCCTTGCTACCCTGTTAAAATTCCTGATTATCCTCTTGGCTTCTGGTGTAGAAAGAACTCCAGGATGCTACACAGGAATAGAATGGTGCTTTAAGGCTTAAATAACTAAACAGTTAATAAACAGAGTTTGCTTACAAAGAGGCAGATACTGTAGTCAACATTACAGTACTTGTTGAAAGAGATCCATGGGACCCTGGATCCTGCTGTATAGTTGCCGAGCCCACATAATGCGACCTGCATCTGGAGGTAGGTCCCGGCCAATGGGGGGGTCCAGTTTCTGCTTCATGTAGATACGGGAGACCGTTTCAATATCACGGCCATAGTTCTGCAGAATGCACTGATACTTCTCATCGATGCCGAGGTCTGGAATGCCCAGTCTGATTAAAAAAGTAGGGGCATTTTATTACAGTCCACTATATGCAACCAACAATAAAGTAAATTGTGGATAAATATTAAAAAGATGAGATTACAAGATGACTAGAAAGACATTTATATGTGTCTGGAATTTAGTGGGTCATTATGCATAAAATAATGACTCAGGACACGAGCAACCTGTTGCCTGCAGCAATTATGTTATTAGTTGAACCTGTAGAGTAGAGTCTATTCAGAGTCCTGGAGCTTCTACCCGCTAGCATTCAATTAGACATTGTCTTAACTTGAGATGCTCAGTGAATACAATTAGCTGTCTTAGGTTCGCTTCCAGTGCTGAGTATTACATAGAGAAATACAAGGAGTGAAGTAAATTACTGTACCTTTCAAATTTCTTCAGCACGTCTAGAGCTCTTTCAGTATTTTGGATTTTTTCAAAGGTACTATTCATAAAACTCTTTAGCTGGTTCTGAAAGCACAAAGATCAACAAAAGCATTAATGATATTGACAAAAAGACATGAAGTCACAGGTGCTCGCTCTCGCTCATCTGACTCTCAGCACACCTGCACGTTTTGTTGTGCAGGATCGTGTGTAGAATATTCAACTTACATGGAGCTCAGCGGTGTCTTTGCAGAATTCCTCATAGTCCACATCAAAGTCTGTTCTTCTCTGGTCAAGGAAACTGTATTGTTTTTTCTTCATGTTCAGCATAATAGCCTGCCACACACAGTACGTTTAACAGACTAAATATAAATCATGAAAAAATGCAGCGCCAGGCATATGAAAGCATTACTTGGACCATGACAGGGTCATAGGAATGATGCGGTAGGTAAAACTGCTGGCAGGCTACTTCCGACGTTATGTTAGTATTGTAATATTGTTAGTGTGCGTGCATGCATGCGTGCGCATTAATCCCATACACTACTAACAGCTGGGGACATTACCTCCCACTTTCCCTGCATTTCTGCAGTCTGCACATCCATGAAAGCAGAAACAAACATAAATAGATCACTTAATGCAAATTCGGCACCTAATGGTTTTTTAAACATAGTGACTATCAGAATCAATCTAAAGCTTCTAGTTAACAAAATTGAATTCACTTATAGAATTATCCAGTACTATCTCAGGGTTTCAGTACTGGTACTACTTCCTTTTATTTACTGCACCTTCATTAAATGTAATACAATTAAAACATTTATATTGTTAATCTCATTGTAATACATCAATTCAAAATGTTTCTTTTAGAATGTGTTCATTCTAAATATAGCTCTAAACTCAAGACATTCAGCTGCCCAACATTTGCTATTCACTGACATCTCTGAATGACAGTAGAGATCCAGGCTCAGCTGGACTCAGTGGCATTTCATCAGTGACTGGAATGGCTCCCTATGCCTCATAGTATGTCTCAACAACATTCAAACTTAACAATATACCCACTTGAAACCTGGTGGCCATGGTCTCCAGCCCTTCTATTTTAGACTCCTGCAGGGCAGAGTAGGTAGAAATGGTGCTGAACATTTCCAGGATCTTGTTGAGGCGTCGCTGGAATGTGTCAAACTTCCCGAAAATGTACATCTCACTGAAGTCAAACTGTCGCTCAGAGGGAGTTTGTTCCAGCTTCGCCTTCATTTTATGGAAATGCCGTTGGTACTCCTGGAAGACACAGGTTGACATGTAACAAAACTCTCGTTTCGTATTATGTCGAAGCAGTAACAACTGCTGGCCTATGTCTCGTTAATCGTCATTACCTGGTTTAGGTGAATGGCTGCTTTTATTTTGTCAACAACAACCTGCAGAGGCTGGTCCCATATTGAATTGCAGCCGTTATTATTGATGTAGGCTTTGCAGGCTGTGATCATCTGGTTTGTGACCTAGAGAAGATGATTTAAATAACGCTCTTCCACACATCTTTTATTATATTTTTTATATGTATAGTATTCCTATTTATCCATTTTATTATTAATCAATTGCCTCAGTTGGCAAACATCTAATTTCTCACTGGTTCACTGCCTTATGTTACAGTTTGGACTTTTTCCCACCAGGGGGAGTTATTATTTATTGAGTTTTGTGTTCCTCTACAGCCACCATACCTGCCATCCTGACACACCTGTCCGTCATTACCCACTCACCTCAGTCCTCTTATACGGTTTGTTTTCGTTCACTCGTCGCTGGTGTGTCATCCCTAATCGCTACTTGGCTTGCTCTCCCTCATCCCCGACCTCTGGCTAACGTGAGTTTAGAGAAGTGTTTTCATAGCAGTTTGTAGTCCTGCCTTGGCAGTGGTTTTTGGTTCTAGTGTAAGGATAACTTTCGTTTCTTTCCCGTCTTGGGCTTTTGAGTTTATAGTCAGTCATAGTTTAGTCTTTTAGGATAGAGTAATTTTGTTAGTTCCCGCTTGCGGTGTTTTCAGTTTCTAGCCTTCTCATAGTTTAGTTTTTTTTCATAGTGATTTGACCACTATCGCTTTTTGTTCTGTTTTCTGTTTCCCGAGATTCATACTCGTTATTGTCCAGCTCCGCTGTGATTTTCTTTTGTTTGTAAACCCTGTTGAATAAATTGTCAACTTGCTGCAGATTCCTCCTCGTGGTCATTTGCACCTGGGTCCGAGCTCAGCTCGTTTATTCGGGCATTGTGACAGAACACACCAGCCACAATGGACCCAGCAAATGTCTCCGCGGCGGATTCGCCAGCTGCCGTTTCTGGCACCCCACCCGTATCACAGCCGGGGCCTAGTAATGTCGAGCTCGCGGATGTTAGAGAGACGGCCGAGCGTGCGCTCAGGATCAGCCGTCACTTCCAGTCGGAGGTGAGGCTAACGCTGCCAGCCCGTTTCAGTGGCGTGGCTGCGCAGTGTGATACTTTTCTGGCATCTCTCCGTCTTAAGTTTGAGTTGGAACCCCTCACCTTTTTCACGGAGAGGAGCAAAGTTATTTTTGCGCTCTCTCAATTGGAGGGGCGTGCCTTTGAATGGGGCATGGCGGAATGGGAACGTTGCGCTGAGTGTTGTGCGAGCTTCGAAAAGTTTTCCGAGGAACTGTCCCTCATATTTAACCCCGCCGCCAGTCGGCGCGTTACTGCCGCCACAATGTTTCGTCTCTCCCAGGCTGACAGGAGTGTTTATGAATACACTATTGAGTTCCGGACCCTGGCCGCTCGCCTTAACTGGCCGGAGAACATTCTCTGTGATAAATATTACGAAGGACTGGCTGGGAGAATCAAGGACGAGATGGTGGGGAGCGCCCTTCCCGCCACCCTACGGGAACTCCAGTCTCTGTCGGCGGCAGTGGATCAACGTCACCAGGAGCGTTGCCAGGAGCGACGCCTGCTGGAGGGGGTTCGTCATCCACGGGGACGCCGGTTTTTTCTAGGAGGACACGGGCGCGGCTCACCAGACCCAGATGAATGGCTCGGCACCGAAAGGCTTCCTCCACGTTCTCCGCCGACTCCACCCGTTCCTGCTTCGGCTCCTCCTCTACCTTCGTTTCCTGGCCCGGGCTCGTCGCCGGATGGGGAGGAACCTATGCAGATCGGGAGATTCCGACTCACGGAGGAGGAACGAAGGAGACGCCGCAGATCAGGGCTTTGCATGTACTGTGGGCAGGAGGGGCATCTGGTGTCACGCTGTCCGTTAAACGGAGACGCTCGCCAGCGGTCCGGGAGACGCTGGTGAGCAGATCGGTTCAATTCTCTCCCCCCAAGGAACCCGCGTTTTCGGTGGTCTTCTCGGCTCCTGGGAAGGACCACACCTCCCTGGCTCTTGTGGATTCCGGGGCAGAGGCTAGCTTCATGGATCTGGGCTTGGCAAAGTCTTTGGGTCTCAAGCTCATCCGGCTGGTAAGACCCGTCACTGTTAACTCTTTCAATGAACGTGTGATTCACACTATCACCTGCCGTACCGAACCTGTTAAAATGACTGTTGCTGGCAACCACCAGGAGGTGCTAGAGTTTAATGTGTTTTCCTGCCCGGAGTTTCCAGTGATTCTAGGGTTACCCTGGCTGCAGAGGCACAACCCTCACATTGACTGGGTCTCCTGTAAGATTTTAGGGTGGAGCAACTACTGTATGGGGAACTGTCTCTTTTCCGCTTCTCTTCCCCGGAGCCCAGCAGGGAGTTGTGACGAGCCGGTCACGACTGACCTGTCGGGAATACCCGAGGAATACCACGACCTGGGCACCGTTTTTTGTAAGAGGAGGGCCACTTCTCTGCCTCCACACCGCCCATACGACTGCAGTATTGAGCTTCTTCCAGGCACATCACCACCCAGAGGTCGCACTTTCTCGTTGACTCGACCGGAACGAAGGGTCATGGAGGAATACATCACTGGGGCCCTGGGTTCAGGACTGATCCGTCCCTCTTCCTCTCCTGCGGGCGCAGGATTCTTCTTCGTGGCGAAAAAGGATGGCGGGCTGCGGCCGTGCATTGACTACAGAGGACTCAACTCCATCACGGTAAAGAATAAATACCCTATTCCTCTTATGTCCTCAGCTTTTGAGATGCTACAGGATGCAATCATTTTCTCTAAGCTCGATCTCAGAAACGCATATCACCTGGTGCGTATTAAGGAGGGGGACGAGTGGAAGACGGCCTTTAATACACCAACTGGGCACTACGAGTATTTGGTAATGCCTTTTGGACTCACTAACGCTCCCGCAGTTTTCCAGGCCCTGGTGAACGACGTTTTAAGAGACATGGTAAATAAGTTTGTTTTTGTCTATCTTGATGACATTTTAATATATTCCAGCTCCAAGGAGGAGCATGTTAAACACGTACGGGCTGTGCTTCTGCGTCTGTTGGAGAACCAGCTGTTCGTGAAGGCGGAGAAGTGTGAGTTCCACACAACCAAGACTTCCTTCCTTGGTTTCGTCATCGAACCAGGAAGGGTGGCTATGGACCCGGCCAAGGTGGCAGCGGTCGCTGAGTGGGCAGAGCCCAGGGACCGTCAGCAGTTGCAGCGGTTCCTGGGTTTCGCAAATTTCTACCGGCGCTTCATCAGGGGCTTTAGTAAAGTGGCCGCGCCCCTGCACGCACTCACGTCATCCAAGACGACGTTCAGATGGTCGGTCGAGGCCGGGAGGGCGTTCACTAGGCTGAAGGACCTGTTTACCTCAGCACCTATCCTCCGCCTCCCGGACCTCGACAGGCAGTTCATAGTGGAGGTGGACGCCTCCAGCACAGGGGTCGGGGCGGTGTTGTCTCAACGGTTTGAGGACAATAAGGTGCACCCTTGTGCCTTTTTTTCGAAGAAACTCTCCAGCGCTGAGCGAAACTACGACGTTGGCAACCGGGAACTACTGGCAGTTAAATTAGCACTGGAGGAGTGGAGACATTGGTTGGAGGGAACCTCCCTTCCTTTTTTGGTTTGGACGGACCATAAGAACTTAGAGTACATTAGAACAGCCAAGAGGCTAAACGCCCGTCAGTCCCGGTGGGCTCTGTTTTTCGCACGTTTTGAGTTTACCCTGTCTTATCGCCCGGGTTCGGAGAATGTTAAGCCTGACGCTCTCTCACGTCAGTTTGAGTTCCCCAGTGACTTTGAGAATAGCACTAACGATGCTTTTATCCTAGCGCCTTCCAGGGTCCGGGCGATGCGCTGGGACGTTGAGGAGCGTGTTCGGAGCTTTCGCCACTCACAGCCTATTCCAGAGGGTTGTCCCCCTCGGTGTCTGTTTGTCCCTGTGTCCTTGCGTCCTCAGGTTCTGAGATGGGGACACGATTCGCGGCTGGCCTGTCACCCGGGAGTCAGCCGTACCACTTCCCTGGTCCTTCAGCGGTTCTGGTGGCCATCGGTGCGAGGTGATGTCCGGAGGTACGTCGCGGCCTGTCGGGTCTGCGCCGCCAACAAGACATCGCACCGGCCGCCTGCTGGACTGCTTCATCCTTTGCCCATTCCATCACGTCCATGGTCACACATTTCACTGGACTTCATAACCGGACTCCCACCTTCTTCTGGTAACACTGTCATACTCACCATAGTCGACAGATTTTCCAAATTAGTTCACCTTGTCCCATTGTCCAAGCTGCCCACAGCCAAAGAGACTGCCAACCTGCTCGTCACTCACGTAGTCAGGATGCATGGGATCCCAGAGGACGTAGTCTCTGACCGAGGGCCACAGTTTGCGTCGGCCACATGGAGGGAATTCTGCCGGGCTCTCGGGACGTCGGTGAGCCTATCTTCAGGTTTTCACCCACAGAGTAACGGCCAGACTGAGCGAATAAATCAGGAGGTGGAATCCCTCCTGAGATGCACTGCCTCGGCCCAACCCAGCTCCTGGTCTGCTCAGTTACCGTGGGTCGAGTACGCGCACAATACTTTGCCATCGTTTTCCCTGGGATGTTCCCCTTTCGAGGCGGCATATGGTTTCCAGCCGCCCCTTTTTCCGGAGCAGGGGGCCCAAGTCGGGGTTTCGTCCATAGCGGGCTTCATCCGGCGCTGCAGGACCACATGGTCCCGGGTCCGAGCACAACTCCTCCGCGGGCAGGCGAGGGCGGAACGGTACGCCAATCGCCGTCGCTCCCCGGCTCCAGATTACCACGTTGGAGATGAGGTTTGGTTATCTACACAGAATTTGAAGCTTAAAGACTACAGCAAGAAACTCGCTCCACGGTTCATTGGACCTTTCCGTGTTACCCAGATCATTAATCCTGTTTCCATAAAACTCTCTCTCCCGGCCAGCTTGAGGGTTCACCCTGTGTTCCACGTCTCATGTGTCAAACCAGTGGTCAACTCTGCTCTCTCTCCTCCGGTTGACGCCCCCCCCCCCGCCCGCATCATTGATGGCGGCCCGGCCTACACAGTCAGCTCCATCCTCCGGTCTCGTCGGCGGGGCCGTGGACTCCAGTACCTCGTAGACTGGGAGGGCTATGGACCGGAGCACCGCAGCTGGGTCCCGTCAAGACACATCCTGGACCGTTCTCTCATCCGGGACTTTCATCTACAGCATCCTGCGGAGCCCTCATAGGTCGCCAGGAGGCGCCCTTGGGGGGGGGGCTCTGTTACAGTTTGGACTTTTTCCCACCAGGGGGAGTTATTATTTATTGAGTTTTGTGTTCCTCTACAGCCACCATACCTGCCATCCTGACACACCTGTCCGTCATTACCCACTCACCTCAGTCCTCTTATACGGTTTGTTTTCGTTCACTCGTCGCTGGTGTGTCATCCCTAATCGCTACTTGGCTTGCTCTCCCTCATCCCCGACCTCTGGCTAACGTGAGTTTAGAGAAGTGTTTTCATAGCAGTTTGTAGTCCTGCCTTGGCAGTGGTTTTTGGTTCTAGTGTAAGGATAACTTTCGTTTCTTTCCCGTCTTGGGCTTTTGAGTTTATAGTCAGTCATAGTTTAGTCTTTTAGGATAGAGTAATTTTGTTAGTTCCCGCTTGCGGTGTTTTCAGTTTCTAGCCTTCTCATAGTTTAGTTTTTTTTCATAGTGATTTGACCACTATCGCTTTTTGTTCTGTTTTCTGTTTCCCGAGATTCATACTCGTTATTGTCCAGCTCCGCTGTGATTTTCTTTTGTTTGTAAACCCTGTTGAATAAATTGTCAACTTGCTGCAGATTCCTCCTCGTGGTCATTTGCACCTGGGTCCGAGCTCAGCTCGTTTATTCGGGCATTGTGACACCTTAACCCATATAAAATAAAAAATAAAACTGGAAAGAGCAGCAGGCACCCATACCTTGATAAATAGTGATGTTATCTTTTCAGATGTGTTGTAGTAACGAGAAATGCTGTGAATCATTCTGATGGCATTGATCAAACCCGGGATTGCATCCACCATCGATACCTGGAGGGAAACAGAGCTCAGACCTTACGTGTGTTCATCTTGTGTAATTATTTTCAGAACCTGAACAATTCAGCATTAGTGAAGTACATTTGATGCAGCAGACTACTTTAAGTATTTCTCTTACAGGGTCACTGTTGTAAAGAGGATCACAGAACTTCTCCAGGCTGTATAGGTACTTGACATTGTCTTTGGACTCGTTGGCTGCATCTGTAATTCTGGTGTCCAGCTCCCGCCATGACTAAACAAAACAAACTCTTGTTATTATTCAGTTCTTACATGGAAGGCTTGTCAAAACTTCCTGACCTTACCAAACCCACTGGAAAGAAAAGGAAAACTGATATAATGCAGACATTACGGCAAAACGTGTCCTGTGAGACCTTAACATCAAAGAGTTCAAACCTAGCAGTCATGAAAAGTAATTCCTGACCTTTATAAGTTTAGATTTGGCCATCAAGAGCACACCCAGTACAGCTTTGACATCAGGACTTTTAAGCTGCTCCAGAAGGTAGTTGAAGCGACACATCCGTCTTTTCCAGTGGTCCAGTTCAGCCCGAGGACCAAGGTCATCGGCCTCCTTTCTGAGCTGATCACTCTCAGCTAGAACCTGGACAGCAGAGGCACTTCATAATGTTCAAAATCGAAGTTCCTTGCTCTACACATATTCAATTATCTATTTAAATAAATGCTTGAGCAGTAATATTATAATATATAGCAACACATTCCATTTGAGAATTTAAAGACTGATGCATTAGATGGATAGCAGCTAACATGTCACCTGTTCTATCTGTTTAATCCAGACTTTCATGCAGGCCTCCATCTTTTCGAGGGCCTCGTTGCTGTTGGCTGCTGCCATGTAATCAGAGGGGCCTTTCAGCATGCGAAGGTCAAATGTGTCACACTCTTTCAGGGTGACCTTAAGGCAAGTTCCACAATTATTGTTAGCTAAGGAACATTTGCTTCCCAAGCACTGGCATGAGTGTGGTCTGGATATTGAACAGAATATATTTGGATGGTGTATAAAGAATAATAAGTAGTATTTCAGTAGTATTTTACTGTTTTAAACCAACTAAGCCAAATTAATGTAGAAAGCAAGATTAATATACAGTAGTGTCTGTTCCTTACCTTTTCTTGCAGACTCTCCTGTGCTCCAGCCAAAACAGACACAAAATTTTCCAAAGATGATATAAAGTCCTGTTTGACGGACTGGGCCTGCGGACTGTCCAGCTCCCCCCAGCCATGGTTCATCTTCCGTAGTGTGGGGATGAAGATCTCAGACAGCAACTGCTCCACACTTTTCAACAGACCACCCTCGGTTGTATCCAGCATATTGAAATTTACATCCTATGAAGAGAGAGAGAGAATAAATCAGCCATATTTTACTGTACTGAATAAGTGGCTGTTTACTGAGTGACTGAGGAACTACATCACCAAGTAAATGTCAGAACCATTGGCACTATGACAGACACTGAATGGTTAATGTGCAATTTATACATGTTATAGGTATCAGCATCTCAGCATCGCATAACTGTTTATGCAGAAGGAAAAGATGAGCTTAGCAAACAAATTATGGACCAATTAAACTGTTATTAAACCCACTCAGTGTCAACATGCAGCTGCTGCAGCAAAACCAACTACATCCTGCTGAAGATGGTCACTGAGGAGTCCACTGAAGGCATGAACTGCATATTAATATGGAAAAATGCTGAAAATGTGCAGTGACTAGAAAAATGGTGAAATTCTGAACAACTAGGACAGAAGGTCAAAAGCTATTAAAATGCAGACCATCAGGCTGAAAGTATCTGTCTTTTGAGGAGAAATAGTTTTGGTTTGGTGTGATATATCTGTTATTTGTCTAATTCATCTGGTTCAGTACAAGAGGTCTCTTCATTGGGCTACAAAATAATAAGCATAGGAAACCAGTGAAAGCAGCTTTTAAAAAGAAAGTGTTACTGTCCTCATACTGTCAATAATTTGCTAATATGCATCAAGCAACAAATGTTTTATGCATATAGTATATTGAAGCTGCTGTGTCTGACTGATCTGAGCACAGTCTTGTCTGTTAAACTCTTGAAACATATTCAAATGTGCAGGCAACTGGTAAATAAAAACACATTGAGCCCATGGGCATCCTCCAAATCCTCCAAATTATTATATGAACAATAAGGCAAATACAAAGTCCAAGCTTTTCCAGACCCTGTAAGTCTAAAGTCCAACTGACAGCCGATCCAGCTGAGCCGCCATCCTCAGAAACGGATGTTCCTGCTGATGAGGCTTCTGGGGAAAGGATGGCTGTTCTTGCATGTTTTCCCCGAATCTTATCCTGCGTCTTTAGTGGCAAGAAAAAGAGCCAAGGACAGGACAGTGCTTAGAAGAATCTAGCGTGGTACATCATTTCCTCCTCGATACTTGGGCCTCCTCTGGACGTTGCTGAACTCTTGGCCATATATGGCAGCCAACAGTGGGAGCATTGTGGCCATATTGTTATTTAGAAGGAAGCTCTGCTGGATTTGCCTCATCAACCTTCACAGAACGACAGTACTGACCACATACAAAACCAACATAAAGTGACTCACTCTGTGTATATTCTCAGAGGTTACTGCCTTGGAAGTGTTGGCTCTGGTGAAGAAGACACACACCCCGGTCAGTGCCACATCCTTCCCGTCTGTCACAAACACTTTAGATTTCTTGCTGCGATCAGGCTGCTGGGCAACAGTCGGAGTGGACACAGAGGCTGACGCTGCTGCTGCTGCTGAAACAATGAATTGGACATGAAGACAATACCAGGTATCATCACAATCCATTTTGACTTCTTACTGTGATCCTAATATCAGTACGTTAATGTTATTATTGCCATATCATTTTTGAGATATATGAGACCATGACTCATTAAGCCTTTATGTGGTTCATGTTACCTGCTTCAATCGGTTCAGTGTCTTGATGGTAGAACATGAGGTGTGGGAGACCCTCAGCCACAAAGAATTGCTCCATGCGATCAATCTGAGGCCGATGCAACACAGTCACGCACAATATTAAATACAGTAGATGCACCAGACTAACTAGCTTGACTCAATTAAAAAACCACCTCAGTGGTTCGCAGTCAGTGTAAACACTAGTTCATATTATCTGAGCCACTTTCACACCCGTTTATTTTAGTTGTAAAGCTAGTAACACATGTGTGTGTTACTGTAAGAGTACAGCACCTGATTCCCCTCCAGAATAGCATCTTCCACATCAGATTTCTCCAGTCCCAGGCATGAAGCCACAATGCTGAGGATGTAGTCGTGCCTTCCATCCAGCTGGGCTCGCTTAGCTTCACGCTCTTCCTTCTGCTTTTGCTGAACAAAGCGTACAAAGAAATGAACTTCACAATAACGGGATGTTGAGTTACAGTTCGACTGAACAAAGAAGCACCTATTAGGCTGCATCGCCAAAGTGATGAATATAATGCTTTCAAAGAATCCATTCAAGCACTGGTTCATTGATGGATTAAAACCATCATTCATGTACTGGAAAGTATTGGACTACATCTTATTCAACTAGTTCGGCTATATTTTGCACTATCCTGGTGTTACAGAAGCTTAATCTCTTCTTTTTCAATGTAGGGTTGTTCTATTTAGGCCAGGTTTAGGTGTCGATGAGCTACAAAACGCATGACTGTCAGCTCACAAATGAAAACAGACTAATGAAAATATGTATTATCGCAGCTGTATAATATAAATACAATATAAAATATATTACAAGATGCTTCTAAGGTTTCAAGTTACTAAAAACTTAAAACCAATAGACTGCATTAAAACTCCAGCTACTACTGTGACCTCCATAATAAACCTGTAGTAGAATTATTACCTTTCTGAAAGCATCATCTTGAACTGATAAATTACAGTATAACCTTGTAAAAGGAGAGCTAATGGCTATATTAGACAGAATTCAGCACGGTGTAGTATTTCTAATATACAGTACGGAAGGCCTTCAGTTACATTTTAAGTTTCATCCAACAGCAAAGCCAGTTTTCTGCAGGATGGACAGTCAAATTGCCCACCACGTGTTGCCAGGCCCTGCTACTTAGTAACAAAGGAACGAGGTCAGCCAGTAAATTACATGAAACCCGGGGTTGCATGGTCTGCCTGCTGCAGGGTGCATTACAATTCTTTCATTTACCCTTTCCTCTATCCACTTGGAATTTAAACAGAGGGTGAAATATTTCCTAGACACCAGACATTTTTTGCATTGATGTCATTGTGGTCTGAAAATCTTTTAAAATGACTCTGTCTTCTACAGAAAAGCATTAAACATCCCAAGGTTTTGTGAAAGTTTAAATGGCCCACGGTTTAGAACAAGTGAAATACTGTAATTGAAGGGGATCTCCTCTCCACTGCGCTTTGAAATACACATTCATTTACTGTTAGGCAGCCATGTCCTTATGTGTATGGGTTGTTTCTCGCTAAATGAAGCTGACCTCTGAACTGTGAAGTAAACACTGGAAGAGCAAAAGACATACTGCACATGCACGCACACTGGAACTCAACCCCTATGGTTTGTACTGAGAAGCAGATTGGAGAGATTTGATGTGACAGATGCGAGGGATAGATCAGACAGAACCCAGAATAAAGCACTAAAGGGAACAAAAAGAACAGAAGAAAATATGCCAAATCAGAAGACAGTTATGATGCCTGGACAGACAGGAAGCACTGAAGCCAGAACTGAATACAGGATCAAAAATATACACAAGGCTTGTGAAGCAGATGAAGGAAAAAAGACTAGTATATGATGGGTGGCTGACAGCAATGATGGAAAAAGATCAGAAAAGGTAGGTCAGAGAGGAGAATCTAAAAAATGGGTGTATGGGTAACATGTAACGTAAGGATCACGTGCACAGTGACACCAGCTGCATGTTTCACGGAGATTAGTAAAACCAGCAACACATTAGCCCTTCAGCAGCTTTAAAAGAGATCAGTTTCCCACAGTCCTAACACCGTGCCTCTGAAACTGCTGAATTATTAACCTCTCATATGTAAATCATGGTAATGTTTGCCAGACACCAACAAAAGTTCTGTAAGGATCAGAAGGTGCATGTCACCGGTCGCCCCAACAGATAATGAGGTGATTTCTAAGGAGACCTTGAGTTGCTAACAGGACCCAGTTCAGTCAGTACAGGCATGTTTTATGACATGTTACCTACGCAGACGGGTCCAGGTGTCAGCGCTTATTTATATTTCACTCCCATCAAACATAAATATAAGAATCATCCTTGAAACAAAACAGACCCAACGGTGAACAATACTGAAACGAGCACACGCTGAATACAGGACAACAATAACGGGGTCCGACTGTGACACGCGCACACACTGTATTTTGTTCCCTTAGCACAGACACTAAGCCAGCACTGGCAGAACGGCTGCAACATTAATATCTTTCTGACTCAAACAAAGCTCTATCCTGGGATAAGCGATGGCAAGACTCACAATCCCTACAATAAACAAACTGGCTTTTGGAATTTAAAAAAACACGCACATACACTTGTGACTCACAAAAATACAACGTGCAGCCGGATAGCTGAGATAAACTAGAGTGTTATTAGTTAACCAATATTCAAAAAATTTATTCAGAATGCTAATCCTCAAACACAGGAAATTATTCAGTTCACTTCAACCACATCTGGGGGGGGGGGGGGGAATTAACGTGCATGCTCAAAGTGAATGCAAAGGTTTTGTGCTGCTGATTTTGTTTCCTTTCAAATTACACTATAGTAAATGAAACAATCCCTCAAAGCCAACACTTAGTATAATACATGAGAATTATGTGCACAGATAAACTAGAATTTGAACTAAATCTCAAATGATGACAGTGCAGCATGATGTCTCTTACCTGGATGACCTTATACACTGTTTGCTTCCACAGCTGCTTTCGAAACCCGTGCAACATGACAGTTCTTAGTGTCTGTCTACAGACCTTCTATATTCTCTCAGCGTCCTGCTATCACTTTCTCATCTGCGTGTACACAGGGGACCTGAGTCCTCCTGCCCTCCAAGGGATTAGCCCTATCAGGTTGTGTCTGGTACCCACTCAGCCTGCCTGCTTTAGGATTTATGCTTATTCTTGTCAACGTTTTCTTGGCTAGTTGTGATCAGCATGAACATGATTCTCAGTGAACTTTAAAAGAAAAACTTTTTAGCTTGTGAGCTAAACTGGAACATGGAAATGTGGAAACATTTATATGTAAAGCAGTGACAGCTTTATCACAAAAAAGTGTTTGGATGGCAAAAATAAAATGGCTTGTTTTTTTTTATGGAACCACATGTTGGCCTGAATGTTTAATTAATGAATGTGTTTTTATTTGCAGAAACACAGAAACTAGATGTAAAAAGATATTTTATTTCTGTGCAAGATCTCGCAATATAAACATAACGTTTAAAGGATGTTTGATATCGTTTCTCTTCCTTACAGCACTGCACAAAGTGTTCTCAGGAAAGAGTGGAGCTTCTTCACTGGTCGTTGAATCTTTCCTTGATAAATACACACACTGAGGCTGTTGTCAGATAAAATAAGCGGTTATTGCTGCTTGTGAGGAGCCTATGTTACCTGCAGAGCACACAGAAAGGTTTTGAAATAAGCCCTTGGCCATAAACAAAAGCTGTTTTCTAGGCTTTTCCTCTTTGTTGAACTTCTATGTACGTTTTGATCCAAACACATCAGCTGTTCACAGCATCCTGGCCCATTAATGATGAATTACATCTGGCCAGAGCAGTCAAGGAGCCAAGTCGTGTAACTTCAGAACACTTAGGTCACCTTACCTTGCTTTGGTAGCGTGGTTTGAAATGCAGCATCGTCGGCACACTGACATTTGATTTCAAGTCGTCCAACCTTCTTAATTGGCTCTGGTTTCCATGAAATTAGAGAATTACTGCTTCCAACAAAGAAGACACGACAGAGAACAAGTGGCACGGGAGCAATCAGACTTCTTATCCCCTACCTGAAAAGGGTTACTGCCCTAAAATTGTGAGCGTGTTGCTCCTAAAGGGCTCTGCTGGCGAAATAATGTGGTGTTGGATGACCACCTGTCAGCCAAGTAATTATCAAGGCCCCGCTCTCACCTTACAAATCTATTACAACAATGCAGTGACGACACAGAGACGCTGGTGAGGGAGGGGGACGATGTGGAAAGCTTGCTGATGTGTATATTGAAATACAGACACATTAACACTGTCAGACGTCTACATTATGCACCCAGAAGAGTGTCACTCTAGAAGCTCACACATTAGCAACCTGTTGGGACATTGTATGCAATACCACTGTGTGCTAACTGAAACAAACTAGTAACCGTAGGAACAGCTACAAAATTCGGCTTACTGTACCAATGAGCTCGTAACATGACATTTCACAGCCTGTTTTACTCTAATATTGGTGAATTGATAAATAAAATATAATGACATTAAACTACTTTATATGATTTTCTAATATCTCCCTTAATTCTTTTTCCCAACCTGAATAAATTAATCGTTTTCTAGCAACTATAATGTGAGCCATGCTTATTGTTGCATAGTAAATACCATTTGTTTTTTGGATGCAACGCAATTACAAAATGCCACCTGGGGCCCTCTATTGTGACATTTTGTAAATTAATGAACAATCAAGCAAAAAAAAAGTGTCAAATGAACGGTGATGAAAATAATCAGTAGTTGCAGCTCTAGTGAGGAGACCCCAATCATTCACACAGCTCAGACTAGCAAAAACATAAACCTCCCACAATTTACTATTCAGTTCTGCTAGCTTTTTATACTCCGGCATGAAAAGCACAGCTCTCTCCATATGGATCCAGCTGGAAGTTTGATGCTGAAGAAATGCAACTGAAAAGCTTTGCATTTAAAAGCAGTTCGATCATCAATATTTTACCGCGCCATGACTGATTTTCTATGTTGAACTGTCTGGTTGTGAACTGCCGTGAAATATGAGAGTAACTGTAAATTATAAATGAGGGTGTGGGGAGGTCTAAAAGAGAAGGGCATAGACAGAGAAGAGTCTTCATTCCTCCCTGAGGAACCTGAGGTCTACGCTGACACACGCATGGACAAACAAATCAAGTTGTAGCACCAGTATGTCAAAACCTACAGAGACTATTTTGTCAAAGTGAAACTGAATAAATAACATTGTTTTATATCGACACAATGTTTATTTTTACCTTGTCTACAGTCTGTTAGTAGGCAAAAGAAGGACTCTAGGTTGTCTAATGTTTAAACCGATCTACACGTTAGATCCGTCGGTTTACTCCAGTCACCACAGCACCAGAAGCGTCTCTACAGCCAGCATTTAACAGAAATGACAAAAAGCTCCATAGTGACAGCTGCTGGTTTACTAACGGTCACAGACACTATTAAACTGTCAAAATATGTTTTGAATTATGAACAACAGGCACGTGGTTAAAAACACTATGATTTGCAGTGTGTGTAGAACGTGTAGCATGTATATTTATTTATTTTCCACATGTTTTTCAACAAGGTTTTAATAGGTCAATTCTTCTTTTGTAACCTACATAAATACCGAACTTGTCGCTGTAAACAGACATTTAAAATGCGTCCATTAAATACTCCTCTTAAGGATGCTGACATTAATGAATGCGAAACCTTATTGGCTCTATGACCTGGCGCTTTTGAATGGACAAAGCACAGACACGCTGCCATCTAGAGGACTGAGGCTGACAACACACCCAGCAAACAGCAGCTCTGTCTGGCTTCTGCTGAGAGACACGGCAGCAGCTAGATGGGCAGTTACCCGCTGCACATGAGCCACAGGCTGGAGCAGTGTGGGCTGAAGAACAACCAGCACCGTCATAAGCTAAACCCCATAAGCTCAAGCTGTTGCTACGTTTCCCCTTTAAGAGCCTGGGGCTGGTTGGTGCCTTTTGGTTTGGTTAGTAAACATTAAAACGTCGCGCAGGTTATGAAACTAAAGAAGGAGACAGCAGAGCCACTAATCCGCGTCCGCTTCGGATAAAGCCTCGGGGTAGCGGGTGTGTGTCCGGAGCTCAAACCTGCATCTCTTTGCGGGCCTCCACCGGGACGGACGGCTGGGAGGGTCTGCTCCGGTAGCCGCCCTTGGCGAGCCGAGGGCCGGAGAAGGACATGGCTACAGGAAATCACAGCCTGCTCCGTGAGTGGGTTTAGGCTTCAAGGTGCATCCACGGCGATCGACGTGACCTCCGCTAGCTACAGCGCAAGTTCGGGATACTTCAGGAAGACTTGAGCCAGCGGTCGTCCACAAAACTACGTTTTGAAGCCGTCTGTTGGGTAGTGGTTTCCATGGCAACGCGGTACTTCTAAAAAGGGGGCCGACGACCGGGTGGGCGAAAGAAAGGCAGATGAACTTTTTGTTGTTTTCGATCGCTTTAAATTGAAACCTTTAAAGTACAGGCCATGTGTGATCACCTGGACCGTGACAAGTCTGGCATCACAGCGCGAATTCTTTAATTATGAGATCAACGAATCTGCGCCGACGGGTCGTCACGGTGCATTTCTCCCTCATCACACAAGTTTTGTGTTGATCTCCCCGTGCGCTCGTGCGCGCGCAGGTGTGTCTGATGATCAGTGCACCTGCATTAGGCAGAATGATAATAAATCCAGATTGTTAGTAAGGAAAGACTAAGCCCAATAAATGTGACATGTTACTTTTATTTCCCCTTATAAATTGTGTAACGTATGACCGTCGACATCTCGATCTGACGTCAGCAGAGCAATGTGTGATACTGACCACTAGGTGGGAGCAGTGCACTGTTGCCGCTATCCAGGGCTGTGCTGCAGCTGTCAGAGAGAAGTGGGTTATGTTTGTGGGGCAAATGACCTCATACTGTAGCATCATCATCATCACTAGGCGATGAAGAGAGATTTGAAGGATTTCCCTCGTTGTCATTTTATCCCGGGAATCCAGTAAAACATCTCGTCATTCCAGTCATTGCTAATTCCATTAACAACTTGTAATCATACATAAACAATACGTGTTTGATTGCTAAATGATGAAACATAAGATCCCGACGATCCTAGAAGAACATTACACTCGTGTGGAAACATTCTACTATAAGGGCCTGTTGACAGGGTTAAATAGTGGACTACTATGTCGATCTACGAGAAAAAAAACAGGGATATTCACAGCGTTTCTTCTTATGACACCTTAAAACATCTTGTGCTTGAATTATTCAAGCACAAGATCCTGAAGAGAGACACCCACGCAGCCTGCAACAGCACCGCAGTGAGCGACGCTGGGGTCTGCTGTGGCGCACACTAAATTTGGGTGGCGCACAATGCACCAAAACCCCCCGAACCGGAATCCCAGGATATCCCACCCCCACCCATCCCTCGAAACGGAATAGCCCTCCTACCTCAGTCTTCCTCCCCTCCTCTTTTACCTACCCTTTCCTCACTATCACCCCGGTTTCCTCCTCCCCCTTCTCCCTCACGTCCCAACTCGGGAGCGCCGCCGATCGGTCGTCAGGATTTTCCCTTCTCGGCCAAAATGGAGGAGGTGGTCTCTCACTTAATGAAGGGAGCACAGATTGTGTGACCGGATCTGCTTCAATGAAAGGATCAGCTTTTGCTGACAAATAACTGCTGCAACATTAAACCCGCAGAGGATATCGTTCGCTATTTACGCACAAGCGACAACAGCCATGAGCGCAGGAGAGGGACTAGATGAGGCTGCGAAGGACGCGGCAGACATAGCGGCGTTTTTCAAATCCGGTAAGTCGGGAAGGGGCGAGTCTGGCTCCGGGGAGCTCGAACTCATATTCCTCGTGAAATACGTGCGTATAGATTGTCAGGCACTGGCCCCATTTTGGGTTGGACCAGACAAGCTGCGAAATGTTGGATGCTTACAGTTCGCTCCCAGCGTCTTTGGGTCTGCACGAGTATGTTTGACGTTACGCCCTGTATCCATCCAAAACGTGGGGTATTTGTCTTTTCTCTAAGACGCTTGTGGTCAATCCTGTAAAACCACGCGTGAGTTTGAACTCGCAGATGTGATGCACGGGTAGAGGCTATAGGCCATGAACGCGCATATGGGCAATAGGTTGCGCTCTAGGCACCGGGCCTGTCTGATTGGGTGGCATCATCATAACAAATAAAGGGAGACGTGCCTGCCGTATCACTCTACGTTCGAGCGTAAACGCCTATTATAGTCGCAGGAGACCGCACCGGTGCCTCATACTTGTGTCATGCACTTGTGTTGTGATGCCATGTAAGCAACATGATCTCACCCAGATCTCACTCTAATGGCGATACTTGCTAACACACTTGAGTTGAGCCTCGTTGGAAGATTGGGCTGCTTGGATATTGTCAACATATTTAAAAGTAACGCGAATCTCCAGTGTTGGGAGACCCTCAGACCTCCATCACCAGAAAAAGCAGCTGTCTTGCTCTGTCTCAGCTGTTTCTCTCTGTGACACCTGGTGCCGTTGGGTCTGCTGGTCACCACATCCATAGACCAGACACACGCCGGAACAAACACTAGGGCAAAGAAGGCACATACGCCCACCTATAAGTGGAAATGAATAATTAAATGCAACTGACATGTGCTTACTGTACATGAGCATACTCTATATGCCGTTCACACGTATTTTGAGCAGTTGTATAGTCAATGAAGCACATTCTTTGTTCAGCAAACAAACTCCGCTGTTCAGATGTTTAGGAATGTTGTCATCATAGATTGTTTTCAAATGGCAGAGTTTCTCTTACGGTTGGTTGGAGGCCTGCCAACACATTTTCCTATAGCTGTGTTGTATCAAGCTGGAAAGTTGGCTCACAGTGATGTTGGACTGCTTGGATATTTATATAGCAGCAAATGCAGTTCATACAGTATTCATGATGGAGACAGAAATAGGTTATGGCCTCAGGAAACTTTTAGAAGAGACTGTTCTGAAGAGAAGGTATGGAAGAAAAGTTTGTAGGAGAAAACCGTTTAATGCCGACTTAGTAATGTAGAAATGTGTGAGTCTGGTTGAAATTAGAAATCCCAGCCACTGTTGGGATGCAGAAAAGAGAGATAATACATTTATTTTTAACAGTTATACGTGAATAGTGTGCATGACAACCTTTCTTGCAGTTGCACTGTGCAGGACCAGTAGCCATCGCCATCCTGTTTCCTGTAGCCTCTACAGCAGGATCCCTAATTGCTGCCAGCTTGTTGCATGTTGAAATCTTGGCACACGGCTCCTCATCCTGCAGTAGTTGAGCCCAAGCACTTTATTTCTGGGGCTCTGTGCATGTGTGCGTCTACTCGGTTTTTCTGGGGCTCTCAGATGCCCCAGTTAGACAGTGAAGGGCAAAGTGTGGCGGATTCTTCCGCTAAGCAAGCTTTAAGTGACTCGCTAAGAGCTTCAATTAGAAAAGACAAACTCAGTGACTGGCTGGACGATCAGACGTGAGTTTGTAGCTGCACAGCTGTGTGGTTGTTTTGGTGGTTGAAGGGAGATTTCCAACAAATCCCAGCGTTTGATCCTGCTCTAGTTTGGATTTTACTCACCTGAATGGATATTATTATGATCGACTCTTCAAAATACTCTGTGTTCCTTTCGGCTTGATTATTTTCAGCGAGCAGATGGAGCTCCATCTCTGAGTCCCACACTGTTGCTGTGGATCACAGCTCAGTCGCTGAGTCACTCTCCCAAGTTGCTCATGCCATGATTTACAGCCCAATACCAGAATGTTTGAAACCGGTCAAAGCTGAGAAATATTCCAATGTTTTTCAACCTTTTTCAACCTGGCAGGAGCACTGGAGTCAGGATATTACACCTTTGCAAAACAAACTTGGAGATGCAATAACATGCCTCACAACCATATTTAGTTGCTTTCCAGCCTCATATTACATTAACAGCACAATATGTTGACTGGTAAACTTGTGTTTTCTTTGTACATTACCACTATGTGAATAAAATGATCCTTCTGTTGGTGACATCCAAGTGATGCAATTACATCTGTAAATTAACCACTGTCAGATATGTTGGAACTCTATGACGAGATCCGTTTAGGCAGAGCTAAATAAAAATGTGCTTAATAGTATATTTTTACAATGTATTAATTCATAAAAAGTCTCTTGAGTGACAGCTAATGAAATTACTGTGCCCGTGCAAATAGCATTATTGCACAGAGCTGCTCTTTGAAACGCGGTTGATATAAAAGCGACCGGATGCACTGGAAGCTGGAATATGATTAAATAACTGTCAAAGCAGCTTGTCACAACTATGCTGGTCACAAGACAGTGGACATCAGTCCAAACACCCATGGTTAGTATGGACTCAGGTAAGAACGTACTGCACTGTAGCAGTCTGCAGTGTTTGTACCAGGGGAGTAACTGATCGACAGTGAGTGATTATAACTTTTTTTTAGTTGAGTTTACACTGAGCTTGTCATTCATTTTGTGCACTGAGGGCAGGAGTCGACATCATCCTATCAAAGCTGTTATTGATAGTCCGGAGAGCGAACCCGGTGACCTGTGGCAGCACGGGCTGTAATGGGAACCAAATCACTGAGCAGGGATTTTTAATTTTCCTCTAGCACAGTCACAGTCGATGAAAGCATAATGACCTAATGTTATCTTGCATACTCAAGCAGAAATCTTATATAACTACAGTATGTAGCCGAGGAGGCAGACTTCAGCAGGCTGTGTGCATCATGTGGTGTACAACGCACAGTAAATATCGCTGATATAAAGAGGGGTGAGTGGAAGACACAGAGACTTAGAGTCAACCAAATCAAATGAAGCCATAAAATAGCTCCCAGAGAGGAAGCACACAGAGGGACAAGCAAGCTTTCACTCATCAAATTATAGAGCTGAGGCTTGGGTGGAGCACGCCCTGCAAAATGTAGGCTGCTCCCGCTCTCCAAGAGGCCGAAGCCTTACGGTTGCATCCAGGGCAGCCTAATTGGCACTTGGTCAGATTTAAGGACTGTAAGCTTCCAATGGCAGTGCCTGCGCTGCTACAGTAAAGGGCCTGGGCCCACATGCACTGTTTTGTCTGTCTCAGCTCAAACATGCCACACGCAGTGGACGTCACCGTGACGACATGGTTCGAAGCAGTCGCATTGTAATAAATACATACGCTCCATCCATGTCCATCGTCATTTCAGTTAGCTCAGTGTCACTATCACTGAATTCAGTACTTCAAACTAATTTCAATTAATATACGACTAATTGATCAATGTAAGCAATACCATGTTCTCCATCCACACCAAGAGAGAGAGGCGTAATTGGGCGCCTTCCTTTACCACCCAACCTACTGTCAGATGTTGGATGTGTGTTATTGTCTGTTCCTTTGTAGTGTTTAATGGAGATTTTTATGATCGAGTGTGACACAATTACCAGTTTTACAGCCAGATCACCCTGATCGATCTCATCAGAGCCTCTCGACCTTTTAGGCAGAGTTGTAATACATTCCATGGACATGTAAGCCGCCCCCCTGCCAAAGTATTGATTGCTGTGAAGTGACGTGCATATTGGTGCCAAAGGTCGCTTTGGAACAGGACCTCAAGGAATCAGGAGGCTATTTTTCCATTCACTTGATTTGAGCCATTTTCCCCCTTCATGAATGTACAGTGATAAAACGATGCAGGATCCAGTCATCATGGTTAGAATCACATACGTATATGTGAGATGCTGGATGCAGCCTCCTGGGCACCTGCGATACTCACGCATACATATACATGAGGCATCCACATGCACACAAGGATAAATCACTACATCCCGCTCATATCGCCCGGGGCCGTAAAGTATGGGATGCATGGGTGAAGGGATGGGGAGGCTGAACCAGGGACCATGACAATAGGCTGTGGGTTGGCCTGTGTCTCTCCTGCAAATCCCCCGTCTGCTAATAGAGAAGCCTCTATCAGTCAGCTGCGGGCTCCCACTCCTTCTATGCCTTGTCATTTCTTTTATCGGCTCCTCCACTCCTCTCCCACACAGCCTCCCATCATTACCTCATACCTCGCCTTGTTTTGTATTATCTGGTCTCTTAATCGTGATCCCCCACCGGTGCAATGCACGTCTGTCCTGTTTTTGGAAATGAAACATCTTAAACGAAGGTTATAAAAACTAACTGATGTGTGAACAAAGAGATGCATCATTCATGGGCAGTGGTGTAGGTGATCACCTCACCGGTGCAGCAGTTCACAGGTCTCCTATCTCCTCTCATTTCCTACAGCTTAGACTGAATTTGAAGTCGCAAGCCTCCCACAATACTTTGTGCCTTTGAAAAATCGCTCATGCACTCACGAGGCCATGCCCCCTTTGACTCCTGTGACACAGACAGTGTTTTTACGAACTCCCTCTTGAGAGAGTGCAGCACTGTCACAAAGTCGAGTGTCATGTTATTCATCCACAAAAAAACGCTAGCGATCGATCCACAAGCTTTTCCTACAAGGTCCACGGTTAAATGAAACTAATTGTTGTCCCTTCAGTTACTATGAAATAAAGAATGAAGCGGGGTCTGGACTCAGCTTTGGTAAAATCATCAAATAGTCAAAGTAAATCCTGCGTTGTGTGTGTTTGTATACTCGTGTGAGACTGCTTGTCTTCTGTCAACAGCTGTGCTCAGTCTGTCCAGCAGGAACTCTGTAGTCGCTCGCTCTCTCACACACACTGTAACATTCCCCTTTGCTTTGAAGACAGCAGCAGGCTCTGATCCCTGTCGCGTGAACAGTGCCAGCCCAGTGCTCCTCTGGCTTAGGATGGCTAAACAGCCGCTTGGCCTCTTTGGCTTGGGATAAAATAGGTCGAGGATGAAACTCCACGAGCCTGAAAATGTACCAGTTAAGTCTGTGCTGTTTTACAAAGACAAACTGACACTTTTGTTGTACTGCTGTTTGTTTTGCAGCTCACACATTGAGGCTGGGCTGGAGTTTACTGCAAAAAAACCCCACATGTATAAAAAGTTGTGGGACATTGATGACTGGTCTTTCTTATAGCTCGCTCACAGCATCGAGTGAAAGCTCTCAGACTGGTGGTGTCCTCCTTCTATGCTGTTTGTAGATTACTTTGCCTGCTTTCCTTCACTGACTCCCTCCTGTTCATCTGGCCGTCTTGCCACCTAATCCTTGCCTGGCACTGCAGTACATGCTGACCCCAGTTTCTCCAGACAGTATCCAGACACTGTACATTCCATCACAGTGCGGGCAATCAAGCAATAAATATCATAAACATTCATGATGCCTACATTTGTAACTTTGTTACAAGTTTATGAATGGGAACTAGATGCTCATCAGGTCTGGGTCCTCTTCACTGGTCTACTTTATCCACTCCACACTTCACGGCATAGAGCATGTGAACAGGTGCTCACTGTAATCCTCACTCGGCAGCAGCATATGCTGGGCTGTTCTTCTCAGATGGGCAGTCAGGAGAAGAGCTGAACAGTCCCAGTCCTCCGCTCCCTGACACTATAGTGTCCTGCTGATGAGCAACCAGGAAGAAAGTTCGACAATCTGCTACCAGATACAAGACGCAGTACGTGTGCAGTCCTCATAAAGAATTCCCTATGTTTTAAAGGTCATGCTAGAATAATTATTTATTAAGTAGCTTTAAATTTATTTTATATTTACTGTACTCCTGATGAATGTAATCTCAAATAAGACCTATGTGATGAATGAGTGGATGATGAATCCATCGCAATTAATTATTCAATCCTGAACCAGCAGCAACGTTCTAAGTTGGACCTGGAGTTTTATCTCTGCTCTAATGTTACAAGCCTAGAATACCAAGCAATAGGTCGGCTGGATATTTCATCATCCTTGAGAGAATTTGGATCTTGAGAGATAAAGATACTGTATCCACTGTATCTCAAAATGATTCATTTTGTTATCAGCTTTTGTGCTGTGGAGCCATACATCTGTTGGTGTGTGTGTGTGCGGCAGAATGTGAGAGCGTATGGTACAGGACAGGCGATAAAGAGAGAAGAAGGATCAATAGTTTCAATCTATACGCACTTTTTGATGTTTGTGCATTCACACATGTATGTGGTGTGTGTGTGTGTGTGCGTGCAGCATGTGTAGAGGTGTTTAATCACGGGGTGGAACTATACAGATGCTCCCATCTACGAGTCTTTCGTTTGAACTCTGTAATCACAAAGCTCGAACGTTAGACACAGAAACATTTGGGTCACATGTCAGCCTGTCGCTCTTTATTTACTTCCTGTCTCTTAAGTGTAGTTCTGATGTGTTTGTTTCTTTTCAGATTGCCCTCTGCCAAAATGTGAATCCAAACTGGACGGCCCAGGTCAAACTTCAGGTACAGTACGTCTGACTGTTTGCTATATTATTTTATATTGTATTGCTATAGCTGACGGCCCGGGGACGCGTGTGGTCAGTCAGTTTGTGTATAGCTAATGTGCTCAGTGCCTTGAAGTGTGCATGTGTGTGAGGAAGCAGACAGGGCACCTTGTAAAATGTGCACTTTAAGTAAAATGTTATGTTCCGTCAAAGCTCGGCTGTGTCGAATCCCATTACATTCAAGTGTGTTCTGTGGCATCCGCCGGCAACCGTGACCTCGTGGGTTCACATAATACCCTCAGGACAGGCGAACTATAAATACACATCTCTCTCTCCACGATGGGTTTTGGGGCGTAAATGGGGCAGTTGTTTGGCCAGATTAGGGACTACACATACAGTAGGATATCCCAAATGAATGTGAGTCTCTTCTCTGGCTTTAGATTATAGAGTTTTAATCTGTCTTGGGCTGAAATGCATTAGAAGTGTTAAAAGCTGATTAGGTTTAAAGGCTGGGCATCACCTGTGCCAGGGAAGCTAACGTACATGTGATGCTTTACAGTATTAGGGCAGATGGAGGAATTGTTGTGATCTCTCAACAAACATCAGTAGATCGTGTTTCATTCATCTCTCTGAGCCTCATGTGCTTGATGTAGTGCTGACGTTTCTGATGTTTTTCTAATTGGGTCATGCACGGATGAACGTATCACAGGACGGTTTTCAACTGTCTTAGTCCCAGTTGCCAAACTCTGAAATGTAAATGGGAAGTGATTGGTACATGCCAGGCAAATCCTGTGTGCAGGCTCTGTGCCCCCCAAACCCTGACACTTGCAAACCAGCAACAGACTCGTTGGAAAAAAAGCAGAAACTCATTCATTTGTCGATCACCCCCGTCAGCAGTGCAGAGATATTCATGTTAAAAGAATTGGCATCGTCCTTTTAACACGTCAAACAAGGTCAATTAGCTTTTCCTGAAGCATCCTGTTGCACTGTAACATGAGACTGGAGTGTGCAAAGTTTGCAAGTATTAGGACTAAAACATTTTGGAGAGCTAGCACATCCCGCATCGATTATTTTTATTTACATACATTAAAGACCTGTTTTCACGTTTTTATGTCTGTGTGTCTGGATTAAGAGGTTAAAGAAAAATTACATTTTGATATATACACATAGGTCCAGAGTATTAATGATGTTTGTTTCTATTTTATCCCAAACACCATGTTACTTGTCACTTTTTCCACATTATCATCATCAGTGGACTCATATTAATGATGTAGGTTTACTAATACTAGATGCCAGTAGAGGGTCAGCTTAAAGCCTGGCATTGATAAACCATAGGCCTTTCTTTAGTGCTGGGTGATGTCTGTATCAGTCAACCTGTTGCCAACTCAACCTTTTCTCCAACATCAACCTTTTTCTCCTGTCTGTTCTGTCAGCGCTCATCTGTGCTACTCGTCTCATACGCTGCCACATACATAGAGAAGATCACTGAACAAAACATTCTGACTACAGATGTGGACTATTCACGTCGTGTCCCAGTAATAGTGCTGCTGTGCTTATGGATTTACAAACTACTTCATGTAAATAGTTGGACTTCCCAGATATGCTCTGGCTTTTAGTCTGGAATAATCTGCAGCCAGCTGCCTGCTAAATCAGGATGCCTATAATCTCTAGCTACACTAATAATATTCAGAACACAGAGTATGGCAAATTAAACAAGAACAATTTACAGAGGTTGGATGTTAAGCATGGCCTTTGCATATCTTCCATTCAAAAACAAATATTAGAAATGTGAAGGAAGAGAAAAAAGGGAAGTGTGACGAATAGAGACAAATAATATATTTGATTGTCTAATTTCCACCATATGTTTATGTGCAGTTTAATTTCGTCTTGAACTCAATCTCTCATCTCTGCTCACACTGAGCTCGCTGTGTGGTTCCCATTGAACGGAGCTTTGAACACTAACCATGTGCACTGCGGGTTAGACGAGCACACACACACACACACACACTTCTAAGCAACAGAGGAAGTGGTTTTATCTGGAGTTCATTGGACTTTTCTTTTTATTGTCCCCTGCAGAGGCCAGGGTGGGGAAGACTAAACTCTATATGGTGTGTGTGTGTGTGTGTGTGTGGATGTGGTTGTGTGTGCTCCATCTCTTTCTCTCTTCTCATAAATGCTGGATAGGCTGATTTATGATTGCTTTGTTTGTAATTAGTTTCATCCTTTGTGTACTAATACATAAGCTGGGATGTTTAAAATGAGAGAAGCCAATGCCCCAAATGAAACTTGTATCGCTGCAAAATAAATAATCACAGGAAGAAAGGGCTGATAGGAGTTGAACAGTTGTCCCTACCTCTGTGCAGGAACGGTATGTGTGGTATCATGTCGTAACCAAGAGCTCGGTTAAACTTTATGTGAACTTTGAAAACATTAAATTACAAAATTAGACGAGGTGCTGCCACCTAGTTTGAATCCATGTATGTAACTGACAAGGACCATCCATAACCTTGGTTGGGGCAAGCGTTACGCTTCTAACCAAGCATAGACCATCCACCCGGCCCATGCAAAATAGTGTGTGATCATCCATTTAGGTTGCTCTGAAGCCCGCACTGTGTCACTGCAGGGAGAAGGAGAGTTTGCAGAGTTGACTCTGAGGCTGACGAGTTGAAAAAGAGCTTTATCGTGCTCTGTGGTGTACTCATGCCGTGGAGCAGACACATCGGAGGGTGTCCGGGGGATTGTTACAGGCACAATATGCTGTAACTTTGTTTGTTTCTTTCTTTCCTTTTATTTCTAATTGGTTTGCAGCATGTGACGCCCTGGGAAATTATTAGATTTAAAGCTTTAATACCACCAGATTATTCATGACACCAAAAATTGCTTTGGGTAAAACCACCGGGAACCACCTTCTCTCTCTTTCACACACAAAGGCGGTTGATCGAAAGGCTTCCTGTGGTGTCTTACACGGAGACAGCTGGAATGCGCTCGTGTCGCGTTTGTGTGTGCGTTTTCTTTTTCAGGTGTGCATGTGACTTCTGCGAGTGCCCTTCTTGCTGCTTTGCGTGCGCTTGTTCGCGTGTGTGAGCGTTTGTGCAGGCGGCCTTAATTGGATCATGCTGTAGAACACTGGCTGTGTTGGTTTTAGAAAGAGCACAGCTTGCATCCGCCTGTCACAGGATATCAACATAATGATTTTTGTTTGACCAGGTGATATTTCCTGTGTCCGAAAATAAACCCAAATCCAAAAAGCTGAGTTGAGTTCTGTATAATGGTCTTTACACCTAGATTTACTCATCTGTACTAGTATTAGTTATTAATTACTTCATCGAAAATAAGGTCAGTTAATTTATTGTTTATATGTGTAATTATTAGGTGCTTGAGGGCTAAAGAAAAATTACAACTAACGAAACAAAGAACAATTAACAAACTCATTTAATTAATTTATCAAGGTCTTATTTATTAATAGGCCAGTCCAACATAACACACACCTGCACGGGCAGAGGCCTCCCTCGTGTCACGCCGCTGGTCACATTCAGCAATGATTTTCCAACTCATCATGTGTAACTGTCCTCAGTTATGCAAACACACACACACACACACACACACACCCCACTATGCTATGTGACAACTGGCTCTTCTGTAAACCACGTTTTGCTCTATCCTACTCTCTAGTCTTCATTTAGCAACATTTGGGTAAAGTATTGGTGAGTTCTACGTTTCTCATTTTTCCAACTGCTTCTCTACGCTCTCTCTTTCATCTCTTCCCCTTCGCTCACACCTCTCTTTGCTCGCCCCTCCCCCTTCAGCCCTCGTATCGTTCCCTTTTCCCACATCATCGTCTCTGTCGTCTCTCTCTCTCTCCCTCTCTCACCCAGCGACCCCGGTCTTTTCCTGGAGAGCACTGAAGCATGGAAAAATCAAGGTTCCGCTCCATCATCCAACCAATCGGCATCAGCCTCTGTTTCATGCATCAGCCAGTTGCTTGCTAGAGCTGTCCAGTCTGGGAGGGGCCGAGCGCGACTGGTGGGGCGGGGGTCGCGTGCTGGTCGCTCCTTGACTCTGCGTGTATAAAGAATGCTTGGCTGCTCCGGGGACGGGCAAATATCACCACCATGCACTCTCCATCCTCTGCTGCGGATGTCTTCTCAGTTTTCGGTTGAGGTGCTGCGGGATTAATCGCAAAAGAAATGACACAAGAAGGCTTTTCATTCACTCACAAGAGCATGACGTCAGGTTGTGTGGTAGACTTGTCATAACTGTGGAAATACAGGCAACGATCGGGGTTTGAGTGGAAGACTGTTATGACTGCAGCAGTGACATCACAGGCAGAAATTAGAAACATAAGCCCATGGAGGGGAAAACATATTGTCCCCTGCGTTTTTATCCTGCAGCCGACTAATAGTTAGTGGTTTATGTTGCTGTAGAGACAGTATGAGAATGAATGCCACTGCCAAAAGATGACACCTGTTTACTTTAAGCGATGTTGATGATTCTTGACACCTGCAGGGTAGATTGTACCAACTCTCATCCTTTGGAAGCTCCTGAAACCCTCCCGTGCTGTGATATTGGCTGATTTATTGGTTAGTTGACTGGTCTGAGCGCAGAGGGAGACGTGTCCATCTTGTCCGCTCAACCTTGTAAGTATGAGCGTTTAACAAGTGCATAATACTGCAGCGAGATTAACCTTGGTCAAATGTCCGTCTTTGGGTTTAGAAGAAGTGCTGATGATAAAAGGCTCATTTGATCTACATCATTGTGTGAATGATAATGCGTATGTCATTGGTGAGTGTCTGTGGCACAGCGGTAGCATCCTGCTCCTCTAAACTCTATACTTAGAACCTCTTCTCGGCATCACGGGTCTATTTTTGATCTGCCAACTAATGAACGCGTGTGAGTCATGTGGTCTCACTTCACCACCTGTACAAGGTTTATGTTTACGTGAAGTGTGAACGGATGAAAATGCTTCAGTCCATATCATCCTTTTCAAATCATTTGCACAGCATGTGTACGTTAGGGCACTAAATAATTCATTAAAATAAGCAAACTGTGTTTTCATCAAACAGCTGCTTGCTGCTGGTTCGCTTGTACATCACAGGTAATCGCTCGGTTCATTTTGCCCTTAGTTGATCGCTTAGGTGTTAATTTAATTGTTGGATCTGAGGTAGACGCTCTTGGCCTGATGCTCACCTCAGTGTCCAGGTGTTGCGGCCTATTCTTAGCAGGACGTATCTGTTGTCAGCTCGTCATTTTTAAATTTATGAAGACAAAAAGAACAACGCACAGGTGTTGTGACAGATTATTGTGTTCTTTGTGCAGCTGTAGCTGCTCGATGTGACTCTGTGATGGAAACCATTGAGTTCACAAGTAATTCCTTCAATATATCAGAACTTTATTTAGAGTTTTTGTCTTATTGTTTATTCTCAGTAAAGCCAAGGGGCAAGCTTCATTCATGTGCAGCTCGATGATGTGATTATGAGAGTCAGGAATGTTTGAAAACAGATGTGGTTGTGACTCCACCTTATCACATACACAATTAGTAATTGTCAGCTATTGTGTTTTGCATTAGTACCGTTTTGTATTACTCAATATTTCTAGATGTGTGTTCATAGATTCTGAGTATGGTTATGGTATAGTTTGCCCTATTTAACTAAAAACTGTTAACTCACGAGTAGGCAGTTTTTTTTCCCTCATATTATTGTTTGTTTGCATGTTATTATGTTATGTTATTATTCCACGTGGGTCTCTCCTGTAAAAACCGTGCATGTTATAAAGCAGTTTAGTAGCAGTATAATATTTCCTATCTGTGTGCAGTTAGGGTGGAGTCGGAGTCAGATGTGGTTCTGTGTTGTTTGTTTGAACTTGAGGCCCCAGAGCCATAAAAAGACCCAAAATTAAATGGCTGAAGCGCAGCATCCCGAACTGCAGACAAACAGACAGACTCTGAACTCGTGTTTGTTACGCTGTGCTTGTTTCTTCTTCTCACTTTTCTCACATTTGTCTGTTGCTTTGTGTCTCTGAACAAACATGAAAATAAGTGGGGGAGATTAGATTTGGAGCTACTATAATCTAAATTGGTGGGAAGGATTTCCTTCCGTAAAAACACTTGCAAATCAATCGACAAGATGCAAACACACAGTACTTCCACCAGTTAGCAACAGCTTATTTACCTCTTTCTGCTGTTATTCTTTCATTGGGCAGGTATGTAGAGCAGTATGCAAACATGTAACCTTAGCGGCCGCTGGCCACTCTTTTAGGCTGTTTCCAGCCACAGGCACCTGGGTATCCATGCATATACGTCAGATATTCCATCTGATAGTCCTGTCACTCCCTGTTTGTCTAAGCCAGTTGTTTGGAAGGCTGAGATAACAGCGCACGGTGCTGGGATTCAGTAGCTGCCCGCTGGCTTGGATAGAGGCTATAGAGCCATAGCCTGTAGTTCCCATCTGCTATGTACCCAACAGGAGATTGGTCTTTGTTGAGGACAAGTCTAGTGAAAATCTATTTACAGAGGGATGGAGTGACAGGGAGCCAAGCAGAGAACAGCCATGGGAGACGAAGGTAGCATTAGAAAGGGCTGAAGGGGTGAATGGAAAGACTCCTCAGACGTACACATTCACACCCACACACAAGCAAGCACGACAATACAATAACAGACGTGCCAAGGGTCTGTCATCTCTCTGTTTTTGAGCGTCTTTCTCTTGGAAGTGGCTCTGACTGATGAGCTTGTAAACAGGAACTATGTTGCTTTTAGCAAGCTGCAAGTCCTGCAGGTGCACACACACACACGCACGCACACACACACACACACACACACACACACACACACACACACACACACACACACACACACTCACTCACACACACACACACACACACACACACACACACACACAGATACTGTTTATAAAAAGAAGTCACAGAAACACAGTGAAGCAGGATAAAAGCATGTTTCTACTTCTGAATGAGTCGGTGCTCACGCGCTTTGTTTTCATCCTGAACCAGGAATAAATGTGCTGTTGAAAAAGTGACCGAGGAATTTAGATGCAAATCAGATACCTTTGTATAAATATAAGAGCAGATATTTGATATGCATTGTCACTGCTTTTTGCGATCGTAGGCTTCTTGTGACAGGGTGTTTGTTTCAAGCACACTTTTGTTTTCCCCCTTTCTCTCCCCCTCCTTTCTGCTCCCTGCCTGTCAAGTGTTATTTGGTCTGCTGTGGTTTATTGGCTTGGTTTTGTTGTGTGTTGGGACAATCGGAGGCCAGTTTGGTTAGAGGAAACTGATGAATGGTGTTCCCTGAGCCGTACAAAGCATCCTCCTCTCCACTTCATTGATGTGTTGATGCGACTCAGCTGGCTGCCCAGTGAGTCTGTATTATATACTGTTGTGGGCTTACAGGCAGGCCGATGCACATGGATGCTCAACGCTGAAAAGGGCTTTTATTCTTTTGTACAGTGTAGATCACGCTCACGCCCCTGCTCTTCTAGCATGTATAGTATAGTGAGACCTTTCTGCAGGTAACGTTTTAGTGAGAATAATATTTAATCCTCTACACTACGTCGAATGCATTTGCTAGTAATAGTTATGAGGTTCCCGAGTAGAATGTTGTGTTAATTGTACACAACACAACTCACTCTCTGTGTATCTCCTTGTTCCAGCTGACTTGTCCCTGTGAGGGGTGACAGTCGCTCTCAGTTATTTGTTCCAGCGGGATCCATCTGATATGTGACCTGGCTCGCATACAGCAGTCCGTACGTTCAGCTGGCAGACAGGACACAAGGCAAGACTCCACCAGCGAAGCGAAGTTAGCTCGGAGCTCTTATGTGTTTGGCGCAGTTTGATCCACTTTCTAAAGCCTTCAGGAAACGTATTTGATGCATGAGTCGTAGCAGAATGTCTCCGTACATCTCACTGTGTATAACCAGTGAGATTATCACTTTTGAAGGCTTGTTTTTGTCACCTAACCGTCACTCGTCGCTGATGCTGAACATGGCTCATCTGTCCAAGTGGTCTCATTTCCACCACGCGGCCTTTCTCAGGAACAGAAAACGTCGTCCGACTCTGGAACCACATCAGCCAACGAACAAAGTTGGTAAGTGGTCCGACAACGAGCTGTAGTGAAGAGTATAAACAAGTGAGGGCACAGATTGTTGTCTTCAACATTAGTAATGATCACAGGGCTTTTAGTTGCTGGACTTTTTAACTTGCAAGAATAGTAAACAATTTTTAGCAAAGCTTTTGTCACACACACACACACGGTTATCAACCCTTCGACGTTTTCCATGCACGATCTTATTTCAGTGCGCTCTTTGTTCTGGTACTCAGCTGAACTGATTCTGGCTCTCAATCACGCATATGAGAGTGGACATGCATGATGATTGGAATTGGATTTGGCCGTGCTTTCTGAAACGAGGGAAGACTTAGATAACTCTGTTTCCATGCATTCACGCACAAACGAATATGTTGTTGGACGTTTTTTGATGTCAAAATGGCATAAAGGTCCAAATATAAAGGTTTCACACATGGTTATAAATGAATTCAGTGGAGAATCCCTGTTTGATGGCATTTTTACAGCCTAACTCCGCATTTTCAACACTTTTTGCCTGTCATGTGTTCAACTTCTTTGTTGAAAATTAGTTAAGTATGGCAACATTTTTCAGTGCATCCGTTTACATCAGGATTATGGACCCAGTGCGATCATTCGTAGTGACCAATAGGACCGAAGTATTAATCTGTGGGAAGATTACAACCCCTCATTATCAAAGCCTATTTTACCCATAAATCCACCAGCTACAACTGTTTGGCCGGCTTAACTTTTTCCCTGTGAGTAGATGGCCGGGCACAGAGGGACGGGAGAAACTGTTCGATGCAAATCAGCAGTCCTTAATAAATCTTGTTCTGGGGAGGGGTAGTGACATGGGAGGGGGACATGGCAAAGAAAAGCCAGTTGGTGAAGGAAAAAAGAAGCTGGCACGGCCTGGTTCTCTGCAGCTCAGTGGGCAGCAGGGCGTTGGCCCAGTGCTGCATGTGGCGCGGCTGTTGTTCGGTCGCCTTCTCGCCACGCAACAATGGTGCCATTAGACATGTAGAACTGCTGGGGTGATGGCCACTGGAGTCTTCAGCGTTGCGTAGCGCAGGCCTCCACCAACTTCGACTGTCTATTGCTGGTTTTGGATAACAATGGCAGTGCTGGATAATCACAGCTGGCAGTACGCCCAGGCTGGAAAAACATTGATCAGACTCTCAGGTAGAGTATTTTTCTGAAATTTTGTGTTAATTCAGTATCCTCTTTATTTAGACTTTAGAAGGGTAGAGCCATCGGACGTCTATGAATCACGTCTGCAGTTAAAGAGTAAGATTACGATCCCTTTATTTTAGTGAAGGTGTATATATTTATGTATTTTAATGATGACTCAATTGCTGATAAATGATTTTATTATACACTTGGGAAGTTTGTTGGTTTTATGCTCTATTCTACTGTTTTGGTTTTTTGTTTTGTGACTTTAGTAATGTTTACAGATAGGACCTTAAATAATAAAGGTAGTTGAAAACATAACGCTATCGTCATCATTTTGTCTCTGGACTTTGTACCACACATGTGAAGGTCATTTGAGACAGTCTTTATGATGCAAAGTGTGTGTACTGTATAGAATGTGTGTATGTGGTGGGTGGGGTCGAGGGGCTTGGGGGTGGGTTTGCATTTGTTTCAGACAAGTTATACACGCTTTCACATTCTCTACATTTCATAATGGCTTTTGGATATGTGCTAGAAAATACACTATAGGACAGCAAAGATTCACTTGTTATGGTCATGTGGTTTATTTTAGATCAACTCCTGCAATGGCTTTGCTCATTTGCAGCGTGCTCGGCATGTTATTAGTCAAATGGGGCGGTCCGCTAAACTTGGGACTGCAGTCATGGCATCAGAATGTCTATGGCCTCTGTCTGGGAAGAGTTTGGGGGGGTTGAATGGCTGGATGACTGAGTGATGAACTAACTGTGCTAATGTTTGTGGTTTGTGAGTAGCTCACTATTACTAATTACAGCCGCTCCCATGAGGGCAAAGGAACAGATACTGTCATGATGCTCACGATGCTCATCTGGTGTTACTACTTTAATTGGGGGCAGGCTTTGTGGCTTCGTCCCTGTCCTGTTGAGGATGAACTGTGACCTCCATACCTGTATGGCAGTAATTTGCTGTATTATAGTCTGTAAAAATGATCACAACACACTTTTTGTCTGAACTGTGTGTAGGCCTGCGCAGCTTTTCTGTTTCATCCACTCTTGTTCCGTGCAGGGGTAACGAATGCAGATGTCTGAGGTGATGACTGCTCTGGGGCAGTAAAGAGAAATTCCTCTATTTGTCATGACGAAAGCGCTGCAGAATCAGATCACAACACGTCTAGCCGGGGAGGATTTATGATGCTCCTGCGGTAGTTGAAGTAGAAGTACTCATCCAGAGGCATTTCACAAAGCTTGGAGTTATGGGTTCAGGGTAAGAATCGCTGTGATGATGACTGTACTACTAATTAATCTTGTTTGTCACTGGAGATAAGTCAACATTTATTCGTATGCAGTAAATCGCAACAAAACTAAACAAAACATTGTTGAGAGAAAGACTTATCTTGACTTGGATGGCACATTAAACTTTTTTAAACGTTCAAAATCCATAATCAGAGACAATTGTTACAGTCTGCTGTGTAAATGCTGGTTGGAGCTGTGGCAGGTTGGTAATGACAAGAAGACAAAGGCCTCCAAAGAAAGAGCTGCGGCACTAAATCAAAACGGCAAACCTGGCCACATCGCACTCTGTGGACAAAGACCTCCGTTTAAAAGAGACTAAGTAGTGGCAAGTGACAAAGAGAGTTGCCAATAGTGAGACGTAGGGGAACACTAAATATGTTCAAAGTCAATAGAGTCAACAGAGGAGGAAAACAATAGAGAGCGAGAGACAGACAGGGTGGTGGGGCGTCAAATGAGAGAAGAGAGGAAAACCTGAGAGATTAGTAAATTATCCACAGACTTCTGGTTGTAATTCAGGCCCAGTGAGCTGTGAACGGAATCGAGAAACAGTTGCGCAACCATAATAAGAACACACACAGTACTTAAGTTCTGTCAAGGTTTGTTACGACCTCAGCCAGCTTACAAACCCAACACAGAACTGCTTGTAGTACACGTGCACTCAGTGTGAGTGTGTGAGTGTGCGTATAAAATTATTGCTGTTTTCACAATCAGTCTTTATTATTTTTTACATTTAGGCTGATCGCGTGAAGCCGTGTTGTCAGTAAAGGGCTGAAAAATAAATGATCATTTCATAGTTTAATTAGTCGTTGCACTGCTGTAGTGTTTGTTTACGTAGTGCTTGTTCGTGTAAAATGGTCATACTTGCCTTTTGCTGTGAGCTTGGACTGACATCGGCTCATGACAAATTGATTAGCAGTTGAATTAGCTGATTTGTTTCGGTATATGCGTTTCTAAAATTGTATCTTTTAGACTAAGATGTTGAACCAAATTAGCACCTTTGATTTTGTGGTTTTTATACACAATACACAACTGATGATCTGTATTAATTTTTAGGTTGCATACTTAAATATACCATGTGCCACGAGATTAGTTTTGGCTCCCTGGCTTTTTTCTTGTTTTTGCGCTGTGGGGTTATATCCAGGTCGAGGGGCTGCGGTGGGAGCGAAGTGTTATTTTTGCTGTAAGCCACACTGTAACAACAATACGAGAAACCTGATGAAAGCTGAGCTCACCACAGTCCCCAGGCCCCTTGCCAACTTGGGATGAAGGTCACAGAACTGGAGTAGAGTAGACGCTGCCAGCAGTGGTTTTCCATCGGAGGGAGGAGAAGAACAACGGTGCTCGTCAAAAAGAGGAATCTGAGAAAAAAAACAACAAAAGGAAGAGAGTTTTTTGTTTTTCTTATCTTCTCATCTCACTGCAACACACGCTTGCCGTTGCTCTAGTCTGGGTTGTCACACAGGGGACGTAACAAGCCACCAGCGGCCCGTCCTACGTACGTGTACAGTAGCCGGGGCTCAGGCTCAGCGCTCACGTTGCAAACAGCAGCATCTGGGGCGACGGCAGCCTGATACCTTCGCACACTGGAGGGTTAAGCAGAAATAACACGCAGCGTGGAGCCGAGAGGGAGGAGAGCGGATAAAAAAACCTGTTGATTCATGGATTTTGTTTTCATTTAAGGTTTGGATGTGAAAAGGCCAAAAGAAATTACTGCAGCGTTAGACTGCGGACGTCAGCAGTTTAGAAGATTTACATTGAGTTTTCTAGGCCATTCTGTTTGTGTTGAACTCAGCCAGCGTCCAGTTTACGCATCAGAACAACAGCAGAAGCACAGCACTGCCTCAACGACGCTGAGGTCTGGATGTTTCTAGGATGACACCGATGTTACGTTTCCCAGAGCGAGGTATCGATTCTGTGTCGTGCCGAAGCGAACTCCCTCGTGGGTCGCCTGTGACCTGTGCCCTGCTTTCCGCCTGGCTTCTGTGGAGGTTTACCCAGAAAAGCTAATAAAGTGGCACATCCCCTCTCTCCAAGGGAGCACTATTCTTAGAGTCCTGCACCGAGTGCCAGTCGCACTCATGCTTGCAAAGATGCATGCGCCCGCCTACACACGTCGCACCTGAACAGATCCAGGATTCTTCGAGGCAGCGACTCCCACATGCAGCGCTCGAACTGCAGCGCACAGTAATGACTAAATGAATCCACTCCCACACTCTCTCGGTTTCTGTTCTGTTCCTGAAAACTCCCCACAGTCTGAGCTCGGCCAGCTGAGGCCAGACTGAGCCAAACTAGGCTGCACAGGCTGACAAATGCCTTTCAGTTGCCTCTTTTCACACATAGTAAGGTTCACATACTGGGCTCTGACCCAGATACGAAGTATGAAAGGGCCGTCTGAAATCCATCGCTGCCTCATGACTGTAAATGTCTTTGTATAGCAAACAATATGTTCTTATGGGGCCTGCGTCTATACAAGCGCCATTATCAATGAATACTGGGAATCCGTTTGTTGCATTTGTGCTATGTAATGAAATGACTTGCTGGGTATGTGTCGTTGGTTTAAAACGTAAGTCAGTAAGTAGAATGTTTGGATCTCACAGTATTATCGTGCTCGTGCTGAGGGGGTCAAGACAACAAGTCAAGGGAGTTGCCCTGTGGAGTTGTGTAGCAGGCTGCTGTAATACAAACACAGCCCTGCTTGCAATTGCTCTGAGTTGAGGTTACAAGGTTACGAGCCAGACGAGTGGCATCATGTGGCAGATCCACCATGAACAGTGCAGCCTGTGGTCCAAAGGACTGGAAGCAAGCGACTTGGCCGTCCGTGCTCCTCCGTGCTGTGGAAAGACGACACAGTACATGTTACGGTTTTTGTCTGCCTAAACCTTTTCCGCTGTGATGTAAACATTTATACCCCCTTTCTGGAAACAAGTCTGCAACCCAGTTAGAATCCCAAAAAATGTAGGATGTGTTCAGTCTGTGGTGTGAAGCACTGGTACGAGGCGACGACACAGTCTGTTCCGTAGTAGTGTGCTCAGATCGGCACGTGAGCGCTTCCAGCCTGGAGGTAGGAGGGCAACAGGAAATGGATTGGCACAGTTTCTGAGCACTGTCCTGTTGTACTGAGAAACACCAGCGTGAGTGGAAGGATTTAGGCCACAAGCCTTTACAGCGGAGTTGCAAAGAGCAGAAGCCTCCTGCTCCAGCTCTGGTTGGATCCTCAACGCAGCCTCAGGAGTGAAAACACAGCGACTCTGGAGTCATGCGTCTCAAACGTGGCTTGAGAAATGATGTTGAAAACCCAGCATGAAACCATCCAGTACCATTTAGAGGCTCGTTGTTCTGTGTCTTTGTGTGTACCCAGCCGGGTCTTCTGGCCTTAGAGCTGCAGGAAATCACGCAGTGTGACAGGGTGCTGCCACTACTCAGCTCACTCTTTACCGATGCCAAACAGGGCAAATTAGAACGGAAACTGCAAACACACACGGGAGTGAAGGCGTCGTCGGATGTTTAAGAGCTGAACGCGAGTGATGCTGAGTAACGGCAGCTCTGTACAATGGGGATAAACACGATTTTGAACATTGAACCGCTTTTACACGTGCACTTAATCTGAATCTGAATTTGAATTTACAAGTGCATCGCTCGAAAGCAGCAGCATGAATGTATTTCTGAAGCCAGTGCATGCGACAATCACTGTCCCTTTGATGAATAGATGCATAGGAGGTCTGAAGGAGAGACAGCATGCGCCTGTGAATGTCTGTGTTCATATTCTCTCATACATTTATACTAATGTGCATGTGTCATGAATAACATCCTGGCAGCTTCCACCGCTGTGGCTCGTTCTCTAACTGATCCTCTGCCTGTCATGTGTGCAGTTGATCAACTCATCTCACCATCTTGTATTTCCTGCTCCAATCAGATTTAGTCTAATGAGAAAAAAAGTTTGGATTTCCAGAGCCTTGTTTTCTGGACGAACGCTCGGCGCGTTGCCACTTCGTTCGGGGCACGGTGTGCACGCCGCCAGTAAAATGGATCGCTCTTATTACGAATGTGTTATGAACCAGCATCCTGTGATTGAAAAGCTTTATTTCATGCTCGGCGGACTTGTAAATGAGGGCTTGTGTGTAGTGAAGAGAGGAGACTGTCGTGTGTTAGTGTGCGCAGCGGGAGGCGATAATGGGATTTCATGAATCACAGTGTGTAAGGTAATATTTTATTTCTGTTGAATATTGTATGGGTGATTGCTGCACGTATATGAACAACACTGTGGTTGCATTGTGTCCTTGTGTCTAATTCACTGTCTTGGCGTCAGCTGATCCGTCACACACGCTTTGCATCCAGTTTTGGATCATTTCATGTAGTGTGTAATGCTCTGAACTGATTACCAGAGAGAAGTGAAACCCTTATCGCCACTACAGTCTCCTCCCATCTCAGCTGGTTGTGACATTGCCTGTGAGTCGCGTTGTGTCCCGTCTGGCCACTTGTGAGCTAATGTGCTGCTGTAATCGATATTAAAGGGGCCATTAAAACCTGTAGGAGTTGTTTAGCTGTCTCGCTGCCTTGCTGCAGTCCACTCTGGTTATTATTATCTGCCTCGCTGTGCGCCGCGCTTCTGTCTGTTCCTATGTTCTTCTCTATGCTCTTGCTTGAGTCATTATCCGCTTGTGCTTCTCTGGTCCCCTTGTTTCATCGTAAGACTGTCTCACGGTGTTTGATGCATCTTGTCTGTCCACCCATACGTCTTTCTGTCACATATTATATATATTTTTTGTGCAATGATGCTCATGTCACTTTGCTGCTGCTCTCCCTTCTTACATGAAGCTGGGCACCTAAAAAGATTACAGCTCGTAGGGGAAAATGCTGAGTTCTGAGTAATCGCTGGCTGGAGGCTGGGGCTTCTGCTGTAGTAAGGAGAGCATCTAGAACCACGATTGGTTTTTATTTGCACTCGTTGGGCATGATTCAGCACGCGGCCGTCTAGCCATTACCTAATGAGCTCATTTCCAGTGGTAGTCGCTGTGATTAAATGTTTATATTTTACCCGTCCAAGCAGCAAACTGTTTGTGTAAAGACGTCAGCGCCTTGCCTCTGTCCTCTGTCTGCTCAACAAACCCTCAAAGAATTTCCCATAACAAAATGTTTGTTTTTTTCCATCATCATCCCATTATACTTGTTTATATGAAGACAGTGAGAATACAAATTGTGTCAGTAGTGAGTTACAACTGCGATGCACAAAAGAAAGAATAATTATGGCTCTTTTCTCATCCTCCATTAATTTATTTGATTTGCTGTTTCGTTATCTGTGTATGAGTGTGTGTGTGTTTGCATGTGTGAGATAAATCACAGCTAGATCAGGGATCATGACGAAATGCATCAGAGAGCCGCTTCCCTCGCCTCCCAGCATATCATGGTGTTTGTATTTATTTTTAACTAACTGCTGTGTCATAGCTGTTAACTATACTTTATCGTACTGTCCATGTGATTCACACAAGTAACTAGTGGCCCATCTGTTGAGAAGCTGAGGCAACGAGATGACGTTTCTAAACCAACACAGATACCAGCCCAGGCTCTTGTTTAGAGCGTCGACAGATGTACCAACTAATTACTTAGTAATTATTCTGATATGCTGACAGTCTAATTCCTGCTAAACTGGATAATAAATGACAATACAGTGCAGTTGTTTTTCTTGCTGCAGCTGTTCGTGTTTTGCTCTAAGTAAACCTATAAAGACTCTGCACTGTCATCAGCAGACGTCGACACGTTGAAACTCACTACATACTGTTAATGGTGTTCTTCTGAATGCATCTGAGTCGAGTTGGTGTTATAATAATGCCAAAGAACGATGGTTTGCCCGTGGTTTGGTCCGTTTTAAGGTCTAGGGTGTGATCCTGCCCTGCTGACTTCCTTTTCTCTGTGTTGCAGGATTTCATCGCAATGAGGATATGAAGGCCATCGATGTGCTTCCCATCCTCAAGGAGAAGGTGGCCTTTCTCTCAGGTCGGACAGAAGTTGGAAGGAGCATTTGTGTCTTTGTGTTGTCATAATAACCCTGCATGGAAGTCAGTGCTGTGTGATTCGTGTATGTGTTTATTACTGTGTACTGATGCAGATCTCAGGTTGGAGTGACGTCTAGATCATTTAGGCTGAAGTGGCATGAATATTAAATCATGTTTTTGGTTTTGACTTGATGTGTTAGACTCACATCTTGGGTATCGCTGTATCAGTGTGGCTTGTTGTAATTGCTGCTTGTTAGGTTATGTCTGTGCACGCTCTTATTTCTGAGTTGCTTCTGACCTGACCTTTGCTAACAGCGCAGACGTTGCCTTAATTGTGAGTGTTTGTCTCTGTTCACTCACTGTCAGAGTTGTTGGGTGTTGCAGTCTCATTGAAAGGCCATTAGCAGCCTCTGACATCGTGAGACTAATCTGACCGCTGCTCCTCACAGTGACTCAGTACAGTATGACTAACTGCAGACGGATACAAATGAGCTGCTGTCATCTCAGGGAATAACTGTATTCCGGCTTGAAGCTGCTGAAGGAAAGACGTCTGCGACAGCTGTGCTACAGTCAACAGTAAATGCAGCATAATATACACGTTTCTACCCAAAGGTGGCAGAGACAGACGTGGTGGCCCTGTTCTCACCTTTCCAGCACGGAGCAACCACGACAGAATACGACCTGAGGACCTGCGCCGGCTCATAGCCTACCTGGCCACCGTCCCCAGGTAGTAGCGTTCATGAGCACACACACTGGGTTCACGTGGAGCGTCCAGCCTTGATTTGATCCGTGGGCACAGATGTACAATCAGATGCACATGCCCTGACTTTCATCCCCTGCTCTTGATTATAGAGGTGGATTTGAAACAGCCCCTGCTTGGCTTCTCAGGCAGTATCTCATCCCTTTGTGTCAAACTTTTCCACCTTGCATGGATTTGAAATGCCAAAGCTTAACCTGAAGCACAAAGAGCGGCGTTGGTTTTATTTGGGATTCTCTGTGAAGACTCAGCCCTTTCTTCTTTTCCACCCTCTCATTTCCTCTTAGCTCTGTACAAAAACCTGCTAATGTTTTGTTAAGGGTTTCCATTCTGTCCTGTTTACTAACTCGGTTCTCTCTCGCTCATTTCTAATTTTAAAAAGTTTTGTGTTGAGCACCACTGGATTTTTTTCTCATCAGGCCCCTGATGGCTTTTATTTCCTGTTTCTCTGCTTGCTGTGCTGCCGTGTGGACTTTGCAGGATGCGTGTAGCCACAGGATGTTCTTTCAGAGCTGTGCCTATTCTGCACAAACCGATGTTCAAATCTAGAAGCGCCTTTTCGTCACATTTAACACTCCGCTCCGGGCTGTTCAGACCGGAGTCGGTGGCGATTAGGTTGGAGGAAAGCCTCCACTTGTCTGATCTGCTGCTTCTGATCTCCCCTGTGCTGCGCTTTCTTGTACTTTAAAGTCTTTTTGGAAGTAGAGCTTGGAGAGGATGCAGATGGCTTCGCTAATAAAGTGCAGCAAATGCAGTAAAACCATATATTACATTGAAACAGTTCATTTTCTGTCACATCTGCATCTCTCTCTCTCTCTCTCTCCCTCCAACTCTCCCTCCTACCCTCCCTCTCCTTTCCGTCCTCTTTGCGCCGCGTTTCTCGATCCGTCTGGCTGCCGTTCTGTTTTCAGAGAGCGAGGTCACAATGAGTTAGAGCAGAGGGCCTGCTTCTGTGTCTGTCTCCTAGCTAGACACTCTGAGATTAAGCTCTTTACCAGGGAGAAACAGCCTTTTATGGACTTACACAGAAGCAGGACTCCTGGTAAGCAGCAGTGGAAATTTCAACGCTTGAATGTTTAAATTTTCTTTCCTCGCCACATGCTCCGGAGATTTGTGTGGGACCTTCGATTCAAGGCTCTCTTTTTATTTTGACATCTTTACAGTAATAACAGGCTTTTTACAAATGCATTTTTACGAGTCTATTTTTCTTACTTGGGCAGTGACAGTGATTGTTTTATTGTTTTTATCTGAATGACTTTGTCTTCTGGTAGTTTAAAGCTCATCCCCTGTGTTATTTTCCTCTCGATCCTGGGATCTGACCTCTTTATTTATGTCTCTGTAGCGAGGAGGTGGCCAGACATGGCTTCACAGTTATTGTGGACATGCGTGGTTCTAAGTGGGACAGCATCAAGCCTCTGTTGAAGATCCTACAGGAGTCTTTTCCTTCTTGTATCCACGTCGCCCTCATCATCAAGCCGGACAACTTCTGGCAGAAGCAGAGGACCAACTTTGGCAGCTCCAAGTTTGAATTTGAGGTGAGAACATCTTTACACAAGTCAATAATAATAAATAAAAGAAATGTTTTGTCATTTATGTCTTAGTTTCTGTTATTTTACTAGCAGAAATGATTTAAACATTTTCCTCTAGATGCTGCTGTTGTTTATTATATTATTGATTATTATCATTATATTTAAAAGTAGTGATGTAGTTAGTATAATATAGTCAGTTAGTCTTAATTTGTCAGCCCTAATTGAACTGCTGCTTGGTGACAGTCACACTGTTCTGTCCCATGTGGCCATGTGGCGCTGGTAAATTTAGTCCTGACCCAGTTACTATGGAAACGGAATATGTAGGACATGGTGAAGCAGTTCATCCTAACAGTGGTGAACTGGTTTCAGACAGGCCACTTGTTGTGTTCGGATGATGTGGAACATTAATCACATAAGGAGCGCTGCGGTTGCTGGTTCCATTCTCTGGCTGCAGAGCTCTCAGGCAGACTCTCGCTTGAATCCTGATTTGTTTTACGTCTGTGTTTGCCCTCGTGAACCTCAGCAGCTTCTGTTTTGATTTCCTAGGGGCTTATGTCTGTGTATTTCCATCTTATGAATGATAACATAAATATTGCTTTAAATGTCCGGAATGTGTTTTTATGGTCACCCCACCTATTCTAACAATAGAGCCACTCACTCTGCACTATTCTCAATATCTGGTTTTAATTCAGACAAGGTAAAATCAGATTCCTTGTTATACGTCAGTTGCAGCTACGTGTTTCAACTCTTTGCCTCTCTCTTGGTCTTTCCCCGCATCCCCTTCTTCACCTCGTCTCATTCTTTGCTGACCCACACACACATGCCCTCACCAGACAGTGATGGTCTCCTTAGAAGGTTTATCCAAGATTGTGGACCCATCCCAGCTGACTGCTGACTTCGAGGGCAGTCTCGAGTACAATCATGATGAATGGATTGAGGTTAGAATACTTTTGTTCTGTTTTCCTTTCCTCTTGCTCTTTAAAAGTTACAAAAGTATTTCATTACAGATTTGTGTTTGTTTAATGTTGAAATCAGCAGCACAAGGATTTATTAAAACATCTCCAGTTCGGCTAACTTTCTATTTGTGTTTCAGGTGCGGCTCGCATTTGAGACCTTTGCCAGCGATGCAGCACGATCTCTGTCACGCCTCGAGGAGCTCCAGGAAACGCTGTCCCAGCGTGACCTTCCACGGGACCTGGAGGGGGCTCGACGGCTTATGGAAGAACATGCTGCACTGAAGAAAAGAGCCACTAAGGCGTCGGTGGAGGAGCTGGACACACAGGGAAGAAGGCTGCTCCAAAGGTTACAGTCACAAACCTCAGGAGGTGAAAGTGTCTATGGGAACCGGGCCGGCGGAGCCAGCGGAGATTCCAACGACCATCACGGTTTCCACACGCACGCGGACGCACACAACCTAGTAGCTAAAGTGACGGGTTTGTTGGATAAGCTGCACGGGACGCGCCAGAATCTGCAGCAGCTGTGGCACATGAGGAAGCTGAAGCTGGATCAGTGTTTCCAGCTGCGACTGTTTGAACAGGATGCGGAGAAGGTAAGAGCGATGTTCAGTTCTGTTCTTAGCACCAATTGTGCTAAGATTATTGGTTCCTGACGCTGTTTAGTTCTTAGTTTCAAGATGGCTTTTCCACAACACGTCACTGCATCCTCACCGCTGCTGCTGTAAGTAACGGGTCAAGGAAGGACTCTGTTCATTCGTGGCACCTTCTCTCTGCTCTTCACGTAGATGTTTGACTGGATCATGCACAACAAGGGGCTTTTCCTCAATAGTTACACAGAGATTGGAGGGAACCACCAGCACGCGGTGGAGCTGCAGACCCAGCACAACCACTTTGCTATGAATTGCATGGTAAGACGCTGCCTTTCTCTGTCTGTGTTACACACACACACACACACACTACTGGCTATGATCAGCTATGATCCACAAACACAGCTGTCTTCTTCTTCGCAGCCTTTATTGTCAGCCATTCTTTCCCTCGGACCGTGACCTAATGTAAATTTGCATTTTATGCCCTGCCACTGTTTCATACTGTATTATTCTTCTATTTTCCTCTCTGCCCTAACTTGGCCTCTCCCTGTCATGTCTTGTCACAGTACTGTTCCCATAATTGACCCATAGTGACCCTGTGCACATCCCATAGCTGTTTCCTGCCCTCTCTTACGTCGCGCTTCCCCGTCTTGTACCTTACTGTCAGTGGTCTCTGCTACTGACACTCTGCTGCCTTCCTTTGTTTTTCACTTAACCCATTCCCTGACAAACTAAATCAGCCCAACCTTAACATGCAAAGATATTTGGTGTTCACAGTATGACAAAAGCATCACCAAGGTAGAGCAGTGAAGTTTTAGTGGCCACCTAAAGCCAAACTGTGTGGAGCTGTGGGTTGAGATGACCCAGTGAGAATAGACAGATGGAAATGAGCAGAAAGTCACACAGTGTGCACATACAGAACACACCCAGAGTGACCAACACCCCCTGCATCCATTCTTCCACAGGAAGCAGCGCTTCCCCTTCCTGTTGCCTGCTCGGCTGAAGGGAAATGCATGGTGTCGGGGTGTGTGTGAGCGGATTCATGCCAATTTAGAAACTGTGTTTTCCAAAACGTGAACATTTATGAAAGAGTTAAGCAAAATAGGTGAAGGTTTGTCACTCTCCACATTGTCATCAATGATCTCAAAACGTTGTTGCTATATCTTTCAGATTATCTATAATATTATGTTGCTGTTGTGTCTTCTATGGGAGTCACATGCACTTTAGGAATAAAGGACTTAATAACATAACAGGCAATAGATTTACACCATTAACATTTGCACAGTACTAATTCACAGTAGCAGCACCGAGTTAATCATACTTTTCAGATTGTAGATTTTTTAAAAGATTGTCTGTGATTTGTCAATTGACTTGATTTATCTGACAAAAGGGATTATTAGTGTCCTTACTAACCAACGTTATTGTAAAGTTGTGGCAAATCTCAAGTTTAATGCTTGGTTTAGAGAAGTAAAACTGAATCTCTTCATAAAATAATTAAGGGTTAATTTGGAGTTAATCTAAAATTAGGAGTTCAAGTGGGAAATCTCAGCGCTTGTGTTTCAGAAAGACATCTGAGCACAGTGAGGTTACAGTGCATGTGCTAGACTGGCCTGTCTCTGATACTGGACAGTTCATCTATTCACAAAGTAAACATTAATGTTAATGGTCACCCAGCCGAGTTCTGTCCATCAGGTCTGGATTAAAGCTTTACCCCCCAGTGTGTAGTAGTAGGAGTAGTGCAGCCTCTGTTATTACTTCATAATGTGGTGCAGATGGCACAAAGACCTTCAGGGTTATTGGTTGTGACTGTTTCTCTTTGTTTTCTCTTAATTCCCCCTTCGGCCCTCATTATTTATTTATTGTGTACTTATGTGGACGTGTATAATATGACATAATACTTATAGTGACTTAAGCACTGCTCTCTCTGTTATTTAACCGTCTTTGTAAAACAATTAATGGGATAAGTAGTTCTCCTGAGCGCTGCAGTTCTTTTGTGTCTCTCACCAGACCCACTGCTGTGTATTAGAGAGCAGCTGGACTTCTCATGAGAGCCATCCATCTAAATACATCACCGTCTCCCTTACTCTCAAGCCATCATTAGAGTTAATCTTGGGTTTTTGATGCTTTTGCTTACTGGATTTCCTGAACTTTGCTTGTGCTTGATTTGTGGGTAAGCAAAAGTAAAACTAGTAGAACAAAAAGACTGGATTAAATAATACAAAGCATTATTCCAATGCCTTCGTCGAATCAGTCGTCCCAACAGCTTTTCCTTCCCCCTGTGATTAGAACGAGACAACAAGAGGCATAATAAGCACTGAAAGCAGTAATTGAATGGAATAATAACAGATTTGTTAATTAGCATTTGCTGATCCATGCCTATCTGCACTAAACAGGTTGGAACTCATATATTAAAAACAGGTTCTTTTATTTACAGGCCTTGAATTGAATGACTTTTCAATATCCGCAAACAGTCCTCACTGTATGCGTGAAAGGAATTATAGTATATCACACCAACAGGCGTAACTGCAGAGAAACATGCAGCCAGTCTTGTTTGAATGCATGTATGTACCATCATGCATCATCGTTCACAAAGTGAAACCTCAACAACACTGCACCTGGCACCAAAATGTGAACCTCACAGAGAAATACACAGTCAGCTGTGTCAAAGCTGAGCTTTCTGTAGAGTTAAACCAGTGGAGCTTTGATTGAATTCAAAACAGTAACTTCTGGTTTGTCTGACCTTCTACTCTGTGTCTCCTTAAACACAGAATGTGTATGTGAACATTAACCGAATCATGTCAGTGGGGAACCGACTCTTGGAGTCGGGCCACTACGCCTCCCAGCAGATCCAACAGATCTCAGGCCAGCTGGAGCAGGAGTGGAAGGCCTTTGCTGCAGCGCTGGATGAACGCAGCACCCTGTTGGAGATGTCTGCCAGCTTCCACCAGAAAGCAGACCAGGTACAGACGCACAGCACTGTCAGGTGCACATCTGATGACGTTAACAGAAAAAGCATATCAACGTGCCCACGTATAATAATCAAGCAACATGCAAACAGTCACTGAACAAAACATTTACAGTATTTACATTTACATTTACAGTGTTGAGATTTGTTTCCACCAGCACTAGATGTTTAAAACAGAAACGATCTGATATTTTATGACCTTATAATCCAGAGTAAATTCTGCATATTATACAGTGTTCATGCTGTGCGTTCTCGTCCCAGTACATGAGCAAAGTGGAGCCGTGGTGTAAAGCGTGTGGGGAAGGTGAGCTGCCATCTGAGCTCCAGGATCTGGAAGACACAATCCACCATCACCAGGGCCTGTATGAGCACATCACCACCGCATACTCTGAGGTCAGCGTGCACAAGCTCAGAGTGCTGAACAAAACAGTGATTACTTACACTAGGATGCTCAGTGAGTTGGTTGCTATATGTCAAACAGGTAAGCCAGGATGGCAAGTCTCTACTGGACAAACTGCAGCGACCTTTGACCCCAGGAAGTGCTGATTCGCTCATGGCGTCGGCAAACTACTCCAAGGCTGTACACCATGTTCTGGACATAATCCACGAGGTTCTGCATCACCAGAGGCAGCTGGAAAACATCTGGCAGCATCGCAAAGTTCGCCTCCACCAGCGTCTGCAGCTGTGTGTCTTCCAGCAGGATGTACAACAAGTAAGAGATGCTGTCAGACACAAGCAGAACCCAGCGACAGTGACACCACCTCAGCAGGCTGTGTTGTGCAGACAGTGGCTGACATCCACACGCTCTCTTATCTCTCTCTCTCGCTCACAGATCTGTTTCCATGGCTTCAAGTATACGGGCTTGTGTTCTTGAAACTTATTGGCTACATCTAATCCTGAACTGTAACCATAGCTCAATGCTAACCTTAAACCGAATCATTTCATTGCCTGTGGTGTTTCCAATATAAATAACATTAAGCATGACCGATAGTGTTACTGATGTTAATCTGGTTACTGAGCTACTTTGTATAAAGATTATGAAGATTAGGAAGTCATGGTTTTGGATGCAGATATCTTAAGCCTCTATTGTAGATTATGTACAGTGATGCACGTATCTATGCTGGATGACAGAGGGTGTGATTTACAGGGTTTAAAATGTTCAGCTCCAGTTTCTTCCAAGCCGTTTTTCCTTTTTCCCTGTGTTGTCAGATTCGCTGTTCTTCTCTGCGACTGTCTGGATAGCAGAGCCCATAGATCAAAACTACAGATTTGGTGTTTCTCTGCCTTTCTGCCCTTTGGGCATGAACTCTTTTCTCTCTCTCTGCTTCTCTCATGCTGGCTGTATCTCCTTGCTCCTGCCTTTCACCCCCTCCATCCTCTCTTTCATCACCCTTTCTCTTGGTAGTAGTTTCCATGGTGATGCAACGTACTGTCACATAAAGTGTCGAGGGCATTGCGCACGTGTTCGTGTGTGTTTGTCCCATGAAAAGTATTCTCTAAGAGACCTTGAAAACGCCATGAAAATTATGTATGATGATTATGTACAAAGATTTATAGCTAATCTCATCCATAGAGCCAATGTTTACACTTAGTGCTTCTCCAGACTTCATATAAAGAAAGCTTAGTTGTCCACGCTAGTATAATTTAAACAAGACAGAAAAAGAGTAAGGAAAGAGGTGAGGAGAGCAATGAGCATGACAGAGCAGTGTGGGAGAGAGCAATGACATCCATACTATAACCATTGAAGCTATGATGTGATCTTTACAGCCAATAAAGCCAATTGCCCCACCTACTGTTTAAAATGTGAACTGCACTCTCACGTTTTGCTTACACGCAGCCTGTTGGTGTTTTTGTGTCCAGGTGCTGGATTGGATAGAAAACCACGGCGAGGCCTTCCTCAGTAAACACACAGGTGTGGGGAAATCTTTGCACAGGGCCAGAGCTCTGCAGAAGAGACACGAAGACTTTGAAGAGGTCGCACAGGTTGGTTTGTAAAGTTACACAATTGCATAAAAAAGTGACTGCGTGTGAAATACTGGGCTCTTATTTCACATATACTAACTTGAATATTTCAGAACACCTACACCAATGCTGACAAGTTGCTAGAGGCAGCAGAGCAGCTGGCCCAGACCGGGGAGTGTGACCCAGAGGAGATTTACCAGGCTGCCCACCAGCTAGAAGATCGCATCCAGGACTTTGTGCGGCGCGTCGAACAGCGTAAAGTCCTGCTGGACATGTCCGTCGCCTTCCACACACATGTCAAAGAGGTGCGCGTTCTTTCCGTAAATCATCGTAATGACATGTCCATCCTCTGTCAAAATGAACAGGGCTCTGGGCTAATGTGTCGACTCCACATCCTGTTTACATAGACTCACAGAGACGGTCTGAGCCATGGTGTTATTAATGAAGCCAGTCTTTAATGTCCATATGGACTAAGCTCTTTCTTCCCATCTGTCATCTCACATGTCACCATGTGTGTGTTCACATCCTCATGTGTGTTAATCTGAACCTCCAACTCTCCCACCTCTCCTGTGCCTAAATCGAACAGTTTACAGCGGAGAAACAGCATGAACTACGCTGGAGGAGTGGGAATCTGTCTGCACTGGTTTTTATGGAGCAGACAGATGATGTAACTCCAGATTTCACTTGTGTGATGTGTGTGTATTCCCTGTGGATAATGTGTAACCAACGGCAGCATATGACACTAAGTGGATGATGGTTATTACCAGTAGTAAGTGTGTGTGCGTGAGCCGGTACTATGGGTGTTAGACGAACCGTAGGTGCCAGGGTCTCTCTCCTGCAGCCTGAATGTTGTGCCAGGGCCTTAGCACACTAAGCCAACTCACCCAGATGGCTAATCTGCTACAATGACCATTCACAAATAAACACCCGCTTTGATATCCTTCTCTTATCTCGTCTAGCAGTTCTCATGCCGAGCTCTGTAGACCAGCCTGCTGCTGTTTGTCTTCTCGTGGAGGTGTGGCGTTCATTTAACTGGCCTGTCTGCTCTGTCCATCACTGTCTCAGCTGTGGACGTGGTTGGAGGAGCTTCAGAAGGAACTGCTGGACGACGTGTACGCAGAGTCGGTGGAGACTGTGCAGGAGCTGATCAAGCGCTTTGGCCAGCAGCAGCAGACGACCCTGCAGGCTACGGTCAACGTCATCAAGGAGGGGGAGGGACTGATTCAGCAGCTCAGGTGACAGTGGAGACTAATCACAGACTCACTAATGTTTGGGAATGAGTTTGAGCTGTTGCTCAGTGAAAAGTCAAGGGGCCTCTTAAATTTAGTTTTTCTTGTTTCAATTTGGTGCATCTTTTAATTTAGTTTTAATGGAAGCTATTAAACAATACAAACCACTTCATGGTATATAAACTAAGGTTTTATATGCGTTGAACCGTAGATGTAGTAATGTCCAATAGGATGAGGCTATTATTTCAACAATCCAGATCCCCACAGGGTCACAAATACTAAAACGAAGGCAGATAGACTAAGTGAATTGAGGAACAGAAGGGTAAACCAACTTCCAACCACATCTCTGACCATTCTACAGTAAACACTGTACACACTATTTAATCGACTCCTTCCACAGAGACTCTGCCATCTCGAGTAACAAGGCTCCCCACAACAGCTCCATGGCCCACATCGAGAGCGTGCTGCAGCAGCTGGACGAGGCCCAGGGCCAGATGGAGGAACTCTTCCAGGAACGGAAGATCAAGCTGGAGCTCTTCCTGCAGCTACGCATCTTTGAGAGGGATGCAATCGATGTGAGTAGGCCAGAGCAGTGATGCAGTGAGTGAGTAACCCTAACCCCTAAACGCGTCCCCCTCGCCTTAGAAGTGTATGGATGTGTTCTTTCTTACCACAGCTGTCAGAAACAAATCAGACTACTCAGTGCAAAGGATTCTAGCGAATGAGCGTTTATAGAACAGTATTTGAGGATGATGTCATTTATGCATAATGAGGGTCCTGCTGGCAACGTGACCCGCTGTGTTTGTACTATTACAAGCACTCATCCCGCAACGTTTAGGCCAATCTAAGAGGAGACAAGGAAGGAGTGGGAGTAGATGAAGACTATGAAGTGGTGGGTAATAGAGAAAGATTATGCAAGAGAGTATCTGAAAAAGAGGCCTTTAATGAGCACTAAAAGTCATAGCTGGCCCAGAAATGTAAAACCTCCAGACAGGAGGAAGACGTGAGTTGAAAAGTAGAGAAAAGTCGACCAAGTTGTAAGAATCTGAATGACGATTTCCTCCATACAAAAGAACAGGAGAAGGCGTTAAACCGAGCCAAACTGGCTGTGACTCTGAGCTGATGCAACCTTATGCTCCTGGGGTAAAGCTCGGTTGGATCCACACCAATACTCTCATGTGTGCTGCATTAAAAACTCTTTAGTTCCACTTCCCCTCATTCCTGTTTTGTCTCCCTTTCTCCCGACAGCCACTGGCTGCGTCGTAACACCCCGCTGTGAGAGTGAATGCCTTTTCTCAGCTGCTGCTCCGATATGATGATATGACAATATTTGTTTACGTTGCTGGCGATTTTGTTTATCGTGCCTAACAAATCAGATTTGTTCAGCTTTAACATGCTGACAGCTGAATTATGTTCTGTCATTTTAGGAGCAAAAGCCCGAAGCTCACAAGTAGGATTAAATTCCTGGTGATAGCGTAAGTGAAGAGAGGTCTGCAGGAAGTAATTGGCACAGACAGGGTGAGCTTGTGGAGCGTGAATAAAAATGCGTGTAGTAAAATGCTGTTCAGTCAAAAACCCTCGTTACTACATATGCATTTGGATTCAAAATACAAGATTTGAAAGCACGGCCTGTGTCCCAAGATAACATGGTTACGTGTGTTTTGCTAATGAGATGCTCTTTCTGTTACCACTTCGACCCATTTGCTTTGGCGTTTTTGCTGTTGTCAGCTGCGTTTGTTTAGATCAGATTAGTTTGGTTTGTTTAGATTTGTTCGAGACGTAAATATTGTGTATGAGATTATGGTGGAGAGTTTATTTTTTATACAAACCCAACTGCCAGAAAAGTTTCTTCTAAAACCCAATAAAAACAAAAATCATTCGTCCATTTGGAGTTGGAGTGAAAGAAAAGGCTTAATACAGTGAGATGTTCATAGTTTATTCTGGCTGCGTTGATAACAGGTGAAAGTTCATCGCTTGTAGGCGTAACCACCAACGATTCGATGTTTGAGAAAAGATTCAGGGTTTTAAGGGAAGTGAGACGAAACCACTGGTACATGTAATGATATTTGAGCTCTGTGGTCGGCCGTCGCACTGCCGTGACGAGTGCCACCACGCAATGCACGAGCCACTTTGAAGGAGCATTGCGTGACACAGAGCTCTATTATCCAAGGTGCAGGTCAGTCTAGTTCTCTGGACCTGAACTCGTGTCAGATGCGAATGTGATCAGGGTTTTAGATAGATTTCATTCTGCGCTGGCTCGATCAGCTGCCTCTGTAGACGCAGATAGTGTGTGTGCCCTGACCGCAGTGCTCGTTACATGCAGAGGAGAATGAGACGGTGCTGAGCAGCTGAAGACTTTTACCCCACACAAATGAAACTGCAGTCGTTCTGGTGTGTTGTATCATATGTGCCCATGCAACGTCTGTGCTCCACTGTGTGCTCATAGTTCTCTTGACATTTATTTTGCATTGGTAATTGCAAAAGTACAGCTAAGCCTGACATTAGCTCTACATGTCAGGTCAAGGAACGGTGGTGAGTCTGTTAGCAGCTCATGTAGAGGTACGCCCACAGCTGCACACACAGCCTTTCTATGACACCATGCCGGAGCATGAGGATGGGTGGAGGAGGCTTTTGCTTCTCTCTGTTCCCCCCCACACACACAGCCACCCACACAAACACACACACACACACACATGCACTGTGACACTCCCTCCTGGCTTGATTGACTGAAGGTGTGTGTTCAAGGTGAGGGCACACGTTTTGCCGTCTTCTCAGACGGAGAGTCTTTATTACAGCGCAGCAGCCTGAACGAAACAAAGTCAGAGAGCAGGCTTATCGCTCCTCGTTAATTAGTTTCCGCAGTGTTTGAGGGAAATGATCTTCTTTCACACAGAGGGCATTTTGCTAAATTGTAAGCGGAGGGGAAGGCAGTGTGCAGATGAGAGCTTGGTAAGTTTCTACTTTGGTGCCAGATTTGTACATTTCAAGGTCGCTCGGTTTGCTAGCAAAGAAAAAACATGTTGCAGAGGTGCATTAAATTAGCTTTTTATTTAGTTTCCTGTTTACTGTTTTTAATAACAACTTCAATTGATTTGCAACAAACCTTCAACTTTACCCCGTAGAAGATATTGTATGTGTTTGGATCCCCGGCTGTGACGAGCTGCTCTGTGGCCATTTCTGGGTTCAGGTTTGTTTCTTGGACAGCTTCTGAAAATGTAGGGAAAAAGGCTTTGACCGTAAATGGATCAGGTTCTGGTGTAAAACGGCAGCTACCGCAGTCACATTGATGAATTGATCAGCTATAATACATGTTTTCCTCAGATCATATTAACTGATATGTTCCGTGAGTAAAACAATTCAAGAAGTAACGCTTACGTGGTCACACATGATCATAGACCTGCAAACACTTTCACTTTCTCAATCTTTCTTCCACTGCCTGGAAACTCAGCATTTAGTCTTTGTTGGAGCACTTTTAAGTCTTTCATGTAGTAAATGTATTTGCCTTCCAGGGAAATAGAATTTGCATCACACAACAACGCAAGCAAATTATCATGACAGTTTGAAGAAACATGGCTCATTAGCATTGCTAAATTAAAAGAACATATTTCATAAAGCTAATTGTGCTCTGTTGGGAGCTACAGTAAATAAAGACATTACAATTTACAGTAACTGCGAATGCCCCAGGACAGGACGAATCAAAGTGTACACGCCTTTATTTAAAAAAAGAAAAATGACAGACAGCGCTCGAAGCTGCCAGGATCAAGACGCCCCTGATATCATGACTCAGTCTGTGTGGGCAGTCAGAGGCAAGTGCTGACATCTCTGTACATCTGTTTTACCAGCCGTGCTTTACCTTATGTAACATTAACCCATTATTATGGCAGCCTCTTTAAGGTGTTAAATATTCTATCTATCATTAAAGTTCACGGTTCCTCTGTCCTTCCGTAAGCAAGTAAAACATCTCCTTTCTGTCTTCTGTTGTCTCGCTCCCTCAGATCATCTCAGACCTGGAGTCATGGAACGAGGAGCTGTCACAGCAGATGAGCGACTTTGACACAGAGGACCTGACACTGGCCGAACAGAGGCTCCAGCATCATGCAGACAAGGCCCTGACGATGAACAACCTCACCTTCGACGTCATCCACCAGGGACAAGAGCTGCTGCAATACGTCACAGAGGTCCAGGCGTCAGGTGAGTGAGGGGGAGGAAATGCTATGACAATAAGTAATAATAGCTACGAAGACGTGAAACAAACAGATACTGGTAGTTAAATGTGTGCTGTGTGCAGGTGTGGAGCTGTTATGTGACAGAGACGTGGACATGGCCACGCGGGTCCAGGACCTGCTGGAGTTTCTCCATGAGAAGCAGCAGGAGTTGGACTTGGCCGCGGAGCAGCACAGGAGACATCTGGAGCAGTGTGTCCAATTAAGGCACTTACAAGCAGAAGTCAAACAGGTGCAGTGTGTACTTGAAGAAGAGAATGGGTCAGGGATGCGCAGCGGCTGAGCATGAAGGCAGGAGCTGGGAGGTGCGGGCGGGATTTTTGAAGGGTGCAGAAAGAAAGCAACCACAGAAGAAGCTAAATGTGACGTGATCTTCCTCCTAGGACTGAGGTCAAGCTTAAATACTGAACGATATGGGCTTTGTTGGTGTTGCTATGTTTCCTAAACAAAGGGAGAGTGAGACGAGTGGATGTGCAAAACAGGACAAATCAGCCAGACAGAATCTGATTTGAGGGGACAAATGAGATAGAGTCTCCTGTTTGTTGTTGTGTGAAAAGCACGTCACCCAGCTATTAACTCAGTTGAATATGACCACAGCGAGTTTGCAATGTAGGGATATTTCAAGGCCAAATAAAGACAAACATAGACGGGTTTCAAAACATGTCCTGATAGCTTATTGTTGCAGCCAAACGACAACAGGCTCCGTGCTTCAGCGTGGGCTGGAATGAAAAACAAACTGGACACAAGTGGATGGAGATAAAAGACTGAGACTGAAATAACCCAAATCATACTAAAGGACTGATCTGCACGTGCATCGCGCTGATCTGACGAATGTGACAGTGTAATATTTTTACTCGTATCTACCCATAGTGAGCAGCTGGGCTCTGCAGCTAACGGTCATTCATAAACCTAAATATTCCAGAGAGATGGAGTCTATGTTTTAATCCAACATATAAACTACACTGGTGTCTTTACAGAAATACGTCACGGTCACAAAGCAAAGCGCGCATTACACACTCTGCACTGAACGCTGGGAAGGTACAGTAAGCGCAGCCCTGTGTGACTAACCTTGGATCCAACCATAATCTGCTAATTGTCGACTGTGAACTTCTGCTACTGAGTCGTTTGAAATAGTTCAGCCTTTCAATCCAAACATTACTGCTGCACTACAGTTGCCATTGTTGATGTGTTTTATGTTTCTGTTTGCGTTCAGAGGCTGCTACGCCATTAGAGAACAGAGTAGATTAGGAAAGATTAATGTATGACACAGAAGCACTGTAGGTCTGCTATAGTGTCGGTTCCGGGGGTTTGATGGCGTATTGGCACATAGAGTATTATATTATAGTATTATATGGTACGCAGCAAAGCGCACATCTGATGTTCAGCAAAGCACAGGCAGTGAAACAGAGTCACGGTCGTGTTGCATCATCACTTTTATAGCCCAGCCTCAGTTGCACTGCTGCCTGTCACCCACACAGCAGGTGTGCTCGCTGAGTCAGAGAGAGGCGTCTTTGACAGACTACCCTTTGGCAGAATTGGGCCAGCGAAGCGCGTGTGTGTGTGTCTGAGAGGCAGGGGTGTGGTAGCCAGAGAGATTTGTACAGAAGGGACATGAGACTGATTAACTGAGGGAAACGTGTGCAAGGTGAGGTAGGAAGAGACTCATGGGATTAAAACGGGTAAAAAGGTTGATGAAGTAATTAAGAAATTGTACGCGATGAGAAGAGTGAAGCTGAAACAGATTTTTTTTTCCATCACATAGACAGTAAGCTGCTCATATATGCTAAACGTAAAGTGTGTGTGGCAGGTGCTGGGTTGGATCCGTAACGGAGAGTCCATGCTGAACGCTGGTCTCATCACAGCCAGCTCACTACAGGAAGCTGAGCAGCTGCAGAAAGAGCACGAGCAATTCCAGCATGCGATCGAGGTAAATACCAACAATGTGAATGGAGGTTTCACTTGCATATTACATGTTGCCTCATACTATTCCTCACCTCTGCATCTCTGCTGCTTCTTTGCCCTTCATCGCTGTAAAACGTCTTCACCACCTCAACTCAAGTCACAAAGTCAAAGGAGTGATGAATAATTATCTCTGCTCTTTACCCCTGTTAGTTTTTGTAGACACTCCCTTATCTCCCTTAGTCAAGCAAGAAGCAAAATCCCACTTCAACACTCCAGGACTGTCTTTATGACACGGCTATAGTCAGCTTTAGCTTTATGCTTTCTAGCCTTTCCTCTTACTCTTCAAGCTGCCCTGCAGGGCCTGTAGGAAGCTGGGGTTGTATTTTGTAAGCAATCATTTTGACACAGGGATTCGTGTAACTGCTGAATTATTTTTACAACTTGCCTCATTCCCGATGCAGAAAACCCATCAGAGTGCGCTGCAGGTGCAGCAGAAAGCCGAGGCCTTACTCCAGGCCAATCACTACGACATGGACATGATCCGAGACTGCGCAGAAAAGGTGAGTCTCTTACAACGTGACACATTCGTGAGCAAAAGAGAATCACCGCTGGCAGCGCGCTCGCTCAGCTAACGGTTGCGTTTGGCTCAAAGGTGGCCGACCACTGGCAGCAGCTGATGCTGAAGATGGAGGACAGGCTCAAGCTGGTTAACGCTTCAGTGGCGTTCTACAAGACCTCTGAGCAGGTACCGTGTGTGTGTGAGTGAGTGAGTGTATGAAAGTCAAACACTAAAGCTGTCTGAGTGATAATTACTCCATGAATTATGTATGATGGGAAGTGCACTTGTTTGCTGTGCCACCTGTGTCTCAGGTGTGCAGCGTGTTGGAAAGCCTGGAGCAGGAGTACAAACGAGAAGAAGACTGGTGTGGGGGTGCCGATAAACTAGGTCCAAACAGTGAGTCCGACCACGTCACTCCCATGATCAGCAAACATCTGGAGCAGAAGGAGGCCTTCCTCAAGGTGAGGCCCCTGTGGTGCTTTAACGTTCTGTCGGAAAGCCGTGCAGTTAACTGTGTTGTTCTCCTGCCCATACGCAGGCCTGTACGCTAGCCAGGAGGAATGCCGATGTCTTCTTGAAGTACCTGCACAGGAACAGCGTCAACATGCCGGGCATGCTGTCCCACGTCAAAGCACCAGAGACTCAGGTTAAGAGTAAGTAGACCACTCAGCAGTCGCCTCGACCTCTTACACATTATGTTCACTGTCCATCATTTCTTCGTTTTTTCTCGGTGTTTTGTTTGGTCAGACATATTGAACGAGTTGCTGCAGAGAGAAAACCGAGTGCTCCACTTCTGGACCATGCGGAAGCGGAGGCTGGATCAGTGCCAGCAATACGTGGTGTTTGAACGCAGCGCCAAACAGGTGTGTGCTCGTGTGTGATGGGCCGCGGGTTTCTGTGTCAACTAACAACGGGAGCAGCTTCTGAATGGAGTCAGGGCTGAGCAGACCGGTTCACTGTGCCATTCACTTCACTACAGGCAGGGGGAATAGGGATACGTCTCCTTCTGTGACATGACTGGCTCCTTTTGCTTTGATCAGCATGGTTGTATGTCCCACAGCTGCAAATTCCATCTAGTTTTTCTTTATTTTCTTAGTAACGATACATGATTAAATGATTAAATATACTGGAAGTGATGGAGACCTTGTCAAGATGTCGACCATTACGTGGTATAGTAAATTAAACTGTGTACTCAGTTGAAGTACAACTACTACTTTTCCTTCTTTATCTCGTGAAGCCTTCTGTTGCCAGTCACTTAGCGCCATCTTGTGGTGGCTGGAGATCACAGTGCAGGCACACACCATTGCGCTTCACCAGTAGAATCAGATGACATCATACGTGTTTCTAGGACAGGGCTATTCTAGGGCCGTCCAGGTTTCATCCCCAGGGCCCGTTGCTTTCCAGACCTGCAGTTTAACTGGGTCACTTCTCATGTACACAAGAAATGCAGTTTTAAATATGAACACATCCAGTCAACTTTCCTAATTCTGAATTTCACTGAATATAATGAGTCGTAAAAGGATTGTCAGATATAAACGGACGTTTCACCTCAGCACTGAGGTGAGCTCAGCTGACTTGTGGACGGTTGACTCCCCAGGCCTTGGAGTGGATCCATGACACTGGAGAGTTTTACCTGTCCACACACACATCTACTGGCTCCAGCATTCACCACACACAGGAGCTGCTGAAGGAGCACGAAGACTTCCAGATCACAGCAAAGGTATGTGTGTGTGTGTGTGTGTGTGTAAGTCTGTGAATGACAAACTGTATATACATGTTTTTGTACAAGCTGCTTGCTTAGTGTGTGTTCGCACAGACCTGCGCTCTGCTGTGAGGCCCGGTCCCTCGGCGCATTGTCCCGATTCCCGATCGCTGTCATTGTGTTACAGAACAAGCCATTGTGTTGGTTAAGCAGCACACTGATTCCTAACTCCCGCTCTCTCTTTATACCTTTCCCCTACCGGTGCTGGTCCCTCTCCTCGCCCTACATGTCTCCCTATTGACAGCAAACCAAAGAGCGAGTAAAGCTGTTGATACAGCTGGCGGACGGGTTTTGTGACAAGGGCCACGCCCATGCCCTGGAGATAAAGAAATGGGTCTCCTCAGTGGACAAACGCTACAGAGACTTCTCTCTTCGCATGGACAAGTACCGAACCTGCCTGGAAACGGCGCTGGGGATTTCTTCTGACTCCAACAAGGCTGTGAGTACAGATCAGCTCTGGACCTCCTAATGTGTTTCATCAAATTGGCCTCGTTTAGTTTGTGTTAAGCTGCAGTTTCATTAAAGCTTGCACCAGGTGTTCGGCTGTAGATAGACCCCCTTCACCACATGTTCCTGTTTAAACGTCATCTCCCAAGAGATCATTGTAATTAAACGGTGCTAAAAGAAGGTAAACACAGTACATCACACGTCAGAGTGCTGCCTACCGAGGACCGTGCCTGTCTGCTGTTTTTGCAGAGTAAAGATCTGCAACTAGACATAATCCCAGCCAGTGCTCCAGGGTCAGAGGTCAAGTTGAGGGATGCAGCGCATGAACTCAACGAGGAGAAGAGGAAATCGGCTCGAAGGAAGGAGTAAGTGCAGCAGACATTTCCGTGGCACGTAGTCCCCCGATGAGAACCTGATGTTCAGCTTGACAGGTTTCCTACGCAGCCCTGGATCAACGCCTGCATGAGCAATTCAGACATTTCCAGCCAGCAAAGAAAACATATATTTATTTTCCCATGAATTTACATTTTCTAGCTGAGCCAGACTTTTCATTTGAAATTGTTAGTGTTGTGATAATGCGGAGATTATTTTTAAATTACCCAGATGATATGAATCTATCGTAGTAAAGCTGATATCTTCAAATCTAAGTATGAAAACAATGAAATTGTTATTATTAAATGTTTTATAAGCGAAAGGGAAACAAATCACGCTGACATTGTAAAACTCCTGAAAAACAACATCAGCAGCAATAACTGATTTAAGAAGGTGGATGTTTACCATGTGTGTCCCACCATGTGTGTAAAACCACAATAGATGACCACAATCTCAACTCACACTGTGCAACGTCTTTCAGATTCATAATGGCTGAACTGATTCAAACAGAGAAAGCCTATGTGAGAGATCTGCGGGAGTGTTTGGATGTAAGTATGAGCACAAACACACACTCCTTGATCTCAAAAATAGTCAACGTTATTTATGTCCTGTGTGTGTGTGTGTGTGCGCACAGACGTACCTGTGGGAGATGACCAGCGGTGTAGAGGAGATTCCTCCTGGTATCGTGAACAAGGAGCACATCATATTTGGAAACATGCAGGATCTCTACGAGTTTCATCACAAGTCAGTAGTGCGGCAATGAGCGACGTCTGTTTCTCTGCCTCCGAGTGTTCCTGCCTTAAACGTTCCTGTCTCTGTACAGTATATTCCTCAAGGAGTTGGAGAAGTACGAACAGCTTCCAGAGGATGTCGGCCATTGTTTTGTGACCTGGGTGAGGAATCTGACTTTTGGATGCTCTTTTATCATCCGTCACTCTTTCTGTCCTGTTTAGTCCATTTTAAATTTTTAGCAGCTGAACTGTTGATTTTGTTTTTCCCATTCAGGCTGATAAATTCCAGATGTATGTAAACTACTGTAAAAACAAGCCGGACTCCACTCAGCTCATCCTGGAACACGCTGGACCCTACTTTGACGTAAGTAACTACTGATGCTGTGTGATGTGTGATCACTTGTGCTTTTATTTTTCAAATGAATGATGTCTCACATTTAATAGACTCCTTGGATTAGAGGCGTTTCAGCCCGTGTAGAGATGATTGTCTTGTGTTTTTACAGGAAATCCAACAAAGGCATCGTCTCGCCAACTCCATTTCCTCTTACTTGATCAAACCAGTCCAGAGAATTACTAAGTACCAGCTTCTCCTGAAGGTACCTCCTGCAATCACACATACTGTATATGTATGTAATAATGTGTCCTACATCTCTTTATTTTTTGTGTGTGTTTGCTGTAGGAGTTGTTGACATGCTGTGAGGAGGGTAAAGGTGAGATTAAGGATGGTCTTGAAGTGATGCTCAGTGTTCCCAAGAGGGCTAATGATGCCATGCACCTGTCCATGCTGGAAGGTACGCACATACACACACCTGTGCTGCTCCTGTAAACCTCACTTGCTTGTGTTTTTGATAAACGCCCCCTCGCGTCTCACTGACTGTGTCGAACTTTGACTTTGCATTTGTGAATGGAATCACTTCAGCCGCTCAGAGTTGCTCAGCTATGAGTCAGACGTAACTTTCATTCAGTTTCACTTCGATCGCCGCCCACGGACATGTTACATCTAGAACACATGTTCAACTCCTCTCCTCCCTTGACTACTTCAGGTTTTGATGGGAACATTGACTCCCAGGGAGAGCTGATACTCCAGGAGTCCTTCCAAGTATGGGATCCCAAGACTCTCATCCGTAAGGGTCGTGATCGACACCTCTTCCTCTTCGAAATGTCCCTGGTCTTCAGCAAAGAGGTCAAAGACTCCAATGGGCGCAGCAAATACCTCTACAAGAGCAAGCTCTTTGTGAGTAAAATGCTCCTTTATGTTCTGAGTTAGTCCTTGATTGGGCTCATAAGACGCAAAGCTGTGATCAGAATCATATCAGAAAATAAAGATTCCACATTATTGTAACATTTTACCAGAATGGTGTTATAATAATAAAAATAATATTCATGTTTCGCCTAAACTGGCGCTTGTGCTTGTCGCCTCCTCAGACGTCAGAGCTCGGAGTGACAGAACATGTGGAGGGAGACCCTTGTAAGTTTGCCCTGTGGTTGGGCAGGACTCCGACCTCAGACAACAAGATAGTCCTCAAGGTATCAAATGCAATGTTTGTATATACATGTATAAATGATCAGATAAGCGTTGAGAGCAAAACATTGCTGTCTACGGACCTTCAGATCCAATAGGGTGTAAAATAGAGGATGGTTCACACATGAAGACGAAGCGTCCATGTCTGTAGTCCACCCCCACTAAGTCCTACATTGTTCCCAGGAAGGTTTGCTCCCGGTGGGGGGTGAAGTGTTACTTCTGTGCTACTTCTCCAGTCATCACTCATAAACATTAGCACTGCATTAGCGTGAGTTCTCACACCCACTGAGTCAGAAGCAGTGTTTTATTCAGGGTGTGTGTATAGTTATGTGTTTGTCAGTGTGTTACAGTGTGTCCATGCGCAGCTTTCTGTCCTATTACATAACTTTTGATGATCGTATTAATCTTATGAGCCTTATGTAACGTGGCGCCTCAGCAGCCTTGGCGCTGCTGGTTGCTAAGTGAAGGAGGGAGAGAAGACACGGGCGGCGGTAGTCATATGCTAAACACAGTGTCTACCCATCCACTCAGTGATGTCAACAAACGCCGGGCTAAGCTCGTGTGAAGCTGAGGAGACGTGTTCTCTTTTTTATTGTGTCACGTGTCCCAGGCTTCAAGTCTTGAGAACAAGCAAGACTGGATCAAACACATTCGGGAAGTCATCCAGGAGCGGACCATACACCTGCGTGGTGCTCTGAAGGAGCCCATCCACATCCCTAAGGCCACCACCGCTAAACATAAAGGCAGACGGTAAGATGACAGCGAAGCAGCATAGAAGCCTTCTCATGTGTTAGTGGTGCTGTTAATCCAGGACACACAGACAGGAGCAACCTGGGGATCAGTGTGTTGCTCAAGGACTAAAGTGCATCAAAGTGTTTTCGTTGGATGTTATTAATGTTGTTTTGTTGCAACAAATGAAACTCACCACAGCGGTAAATTTAAAAATCCATTCAGTCATCAGTTACTGTAGCTGTGCAATATCCGAACCACACTAGAGAAAATCCCCTGGTATATAAACTCAGGAACTAACATTTCATTAACATTAGATTCATCGAAATCAAGAATATGCATATAGCGTATATAATTAATATTATTAATCACTGAGATTGTGACGTCTGTCTGCAGGGATGGAGAAGAGTTGGACAGCCAGGGAGATGCCAGCAGCCAGCCAGATACCATCTCCATTGCCTCACGGACTTCCCAGAACACACTGGACAGTGATAAGGTAGGAACACACACACCTCCAGGCATCTGCGTCCTGTAAAAGCCAGCGGTAGCATCATACGGTTTGAGTGTGTGATTGTTTTTCATGCCCCCCACATCTGCGTCGACTTCACTCAGCCAATATGCAGCAGTCTTTTGTCCACATGCAGCGTTGACGGGACCACCCTGGGTGGGTGCAGGCACCTCCGTACAAGTTATTTCCTGTGTGTGTTTGTGTGTGTGAGAGAGACAAAGAATCCCAACTCACTGGAAGGAGGGACATTCGGCCATGATTATAACTGGTAATAGCAGCACAGACGGCCTGTCCTCCTACGCTCAGTATGAGCGACTGTACAGCAAACACACACCAGCATACACAGATAAAAGGTTCCCATACTTTTATTCCCTGCTAATTATAAACATGTGAGGTCATTATTTTCACACTTGATTTGGACTTTTCCCAGCGTCACTCCACGCACTTGTGCAATTAGAAAGTATAGAAAGAATACGAAAGTTAGCTTGGTCCCCTTAGGACATACTCACACGCATGAGCCACCAGACGCCCAGTAACACACAGACGTGGATTCTGTGCGTTGTGTGTCTCTATCCCTGTCTCTCTGTGAGACCTCTCATTCAGAGACGGCCACAGTGGTGTGTCTGTGTTAGTGCGTGTGTGCGCCTATGCTTTAGTGACTGACTTGTGTGTCAGCAGCTTCAGCCTCCTACGCTCTCTTCACAGAGGATGCTCGTCTGTATGGCAGACAGGAGAGCACAGTTTTAGGTCCTCGCAGCTATCGATCCCACATTTTGCTTTGAACGTCGAAACAATTTGCGTTTTGTTTTTTTAATGCTATCAAACTGTCAGGTGATTATTTTGCTTGATAAATGGACAGTGGTGGGTTGTTTCAGGACATGGATGGATCAGCTGCTTCGCTCTGGGAGAGCAGCACCCAACAGGGAATCGTATAAGCTTGACAAGCTCGAATAGTCTGATTGTAAGCTGTCAGCTGCCACGGCGGAGAGCAGCGCCTACTGGGTCCTTGGATGTTCTAATGGAGCAGGATTTTAATTACCAAGAGAAAAACTCCATGACAGAGGAAAAAGACAAAATACCTTCCAGGCATCTTGCGTTTAAGCACTGAGCCTCTCCTCAAAGTGATTTTGGAAAACTTGAGTAGAGGTCAGGCGGCTGCGTGGAGTTTGTAAGGTTTCCTTTTCGCAATGAGGGAGTGGAAAACAATGGAGAGACTGGAGGACAGAATCTCACATCCTGTTTCTCAGCTCCTCAGCTCTCTGGCTTTACCACACTACCAGCGGGTATGTTGCAAGTAATGTGTTTCGCGTTATGTGGAAGGAAAAAAACCCACATTTGATGATGAACAGTCTGTTTTTATATAGAAGAGTGTACAGCAGCAGTATAAGCACTGCAGCACTCGCCAATAATGGGAGGGAGGGAATCAGTGTGAATGCTCTGTAGGTCACTATTACTAATTAATAGTTATTGCTATTATAACTGTATAGTTACTGTGAAAGACCTTGTTAAATGATAAACAAACATTAAGAGAAGCTCAGAATATTTATAGATCTTCATTCCTTGCAAACTGCTGATGATTATTGAAGGATTGAACTTGTCGACCCTCTGCTGCGCTGGTGCTTCACATCCTTCTGTGGGAACGTCACATTTCTATGAGCAAAAAGAACATGAAGCGACCACCTTTTGTACCGTTCAGTGGAAAAACCTTGTGAGCACAATGGTTGGACCTCATTCGGCTCTTGCCTGTGTAGACACTCAGATGATCAGAGTCAGACTGTCACAGTGACGTTTCATGTGCTAGAATGACTCATCAATCATCACTCGCATGTTTACTTTAATGTGCGGTACATCTAAATAAATACTAGATTGTTCTGTTTAGTAATTAATTAGCAATGTTTTTACTTAGTGACTGCTTGTTAGAACCACATTATAATACATACAGTACATACAGGATAGTCATGTGTTTAGGTTTTGTTATTATTCTTATTCAAATGCAGAAGAAATGTAAAATGTATGAAATGTGCATCTACTGAACAGAGAGATACAAAACTGGACTTACAGTTATATACTGTACAGTGTAATTGGTTGTGGGAAATGGGGGCAGCAAGTTCCAGCGTTTGTTAACAGATCTCTCGTCCATCCTCGCTCCCTTCCAGCTGTCCGGTGGCTGTGAGCTGACGGTGGTGATCCATGACTTTGTGGCCAGCAATGGCAGCAGTGGGGAGCTCACGGTGCGCAGAGGCCAGACCGTGGAGGTTCTGGAGCGACTCCACGACAAGCCGGACTGGTGCCTGGTGCGGACCGCGGACCATTCTCCAGCCCAGGAGGGCATCGTCCCCTGCTCCATCCTCTGTATCGCCCACTCCAGGTCCTCCATGGAGATGGAGGGACTCTTCAACCACAAAGGTAGGAAGAGATTTTCTTGGATTTTCACAGTTACATTGGCAGGTGGACAGGAAGTTGTGTCGCTAAACAGCTGCTCGCCACACATGGACACATCAGGGGATGCTAATAGGAGGGATTTGTTGTTTGCAAACATGGCATTGCTGACTGGCGGTGCCTTCATTTCTCACTCGACAGATGCTTGGTAAAGGATGTACAGTAAATGCATTTCTAGGTGTTGCTATGCAACTGTGAATCGTCTGCTTAAAGCGCTGCTCTTTTGATATTCTTAAATAATTTCTGCTTTTACGAGCGCTGTAGAAATCTGAAGCATAGAAATCTAAACAGGCCCCCTAATACACATGAACTATGAAACAGCCATTTGAGTGTGGAGACCCCGAAGGACACGATGCCAGAGTCTGCATCTGTTCCTGCCTAAAGGATCTAATTAGAGGAAACAAACCAACGTTTGTTCTTTGTCCATGTTAGCGTCACAGCAGATGTACTTATAGAGGCAGACACATCAGATGCTGATGACTGATTTACAGTCAGAGCTTTGGGGGCTATCTGTAAATGCTTACAGGGTCTCGGTGTGAGTCACGTCCACTGGTGGCGTCTGTTTTATATATTCCTGCTGAACATTAAAGGAAGTCAGGGCAGATCCCAACTACTTGGCTTATGCATGCAGCTGCAGGTTCATTGTTTTTCATCCGTTTCGCCTGGTAAAGCCCGTGTCTCCATTCGTTGTTTCTCGATTCTGCGTAACTAAGCCTTGTGGTTTGTGTCTGTTTACTTGTGTGGTCGGAGGGAGTGACGAAAGGCAACCGAAGAGACAGAGAAGCAAGAAAATAAAATGTCTTTGCAGCTCTGTCAGCCTTTTGTGTTTTCTTACTCCCTTTGTAGGCCACTTTGTCCAGGGTTGTGCAAGGGTGGTGGTTAAGGTGATTAAAATAGTTGTCCACTAGTCCTGCTGTGGCCCACAGCGAGGAATAATTGCCTGCTGGGGGCAGATGCCTGCGTCTGGAAGAACAGAATAGAATCAAATCAAGGGGTGCCACGCGGTAGAATTAGTCCTGGCAGCTAGTGCTCTGCCCTCAGCTCTTCTAGATGTTAACTCAGCATCGTTTAAGTTAACATCGTGCCCTTTTGCAGCACTTTCAGACTCGAGGTTGAACTTAGAGTGCATCCAGTCTGCATCACTGCTCTGTCGAGCTCGGTGTGCATGCGGCCATCGCCAGGTAAAATAACACTGTATCGTTGAGTCTTGAATGGATATTTACTAGATTTAATTCTGCAGGAGCAGTTTGTGGAGTATGACACATATTCTGCTGTTCATTTCTGTTGGATTTCATAACCAAGTCTATATTTATTCCCAAGTCTCCTGCACAACTTGTATGCATCCGAATGCCTGTGAAATATACACCCGCCCACACAAACTGAGTGGGTGCCTCTACAAAGGGTTATACGGTAGATGTGCTGCATGTTTCCAGACATCCCTTTGGAGCAGGAGAGGCACAGTGGAGGCTTGCCCAGTATCCTCACAGCAGCCCACTTGTGAGGGAGGGAAGGAGATACAAAGACACAGAGAGAGAAAACATCCTACTCTAATGCCGCAGTTCACTTTATTCCTCACACTGGACTTCACGTTCTCTCGCTGGAATTTCGGCGACGTCGTTTCTGCAGAATGATTTTCACTTTCATGGAGTCATTTCAAAAGCAAGGTTAGGTTTCGCATTTTCAGTCAGGTGTCTTACTGTGCTGGGACTGCTGTGAGGGAATAAGTGGGAATTTCAGCGGCTTGACAGTTGACTGACCGTTGACATGGCCCGTGGACTTGAGTCTTTAGTGTCATTAAACCCATTTGGCTCCATGGATTCAGCACAGGGAGGACACTCAAACTGCAAGTTCTGGCTCTTGGATCTCGGTAGGTGCCTCGGTCGTGTGTAACATGAATAACAACGTAATTGTCGGTTTGCACTGCTGCTTGTGCAAACCGACAATCTTTCAATCTCAGGTTTCTGCGCTTGGTGCTGTACTGGGGATGAAATCACAGTTAGATTTCAGATGTGCAGAGGTGTTCAGATGCTTTTAAAGCAGAGGGTGGATTATGTTGTGGCATTATTGCAGTGGAAGTCATTTGGTGAATGCTGCGTGATGAGATGTTAAATCTGTTATGTGTGGATGCCAGGCCAGGCTGGCAGCACACAGATGGGAAGAGCGTGTTGCAGTAGACCCCAGGGAGCAGGAAATAACATGAGGTCAAATGTAGAAGAATAAAACAATCAAAAGCTTCTTGCAAGTCTTATACCGACTATAAATATCAGACTAGTTCAGCCAGACTGTGGTCTCTCCCACCCCGACTCCACGCCCTCCCTAACTATGGCTTTTGGTGGCAAGTTTCCTCCAGCATTGTCCGCATTTTTACAGAGCTGCCAGCCAAACCCCCTGGAGCTTTCTCCAAAGCTCTGCTCCTCCACCCGTAAAACTGTGCCTGTGTGTCTGTACCACACCTTCTGGATAAGACCACACGAGAGATGCTCCCCCAGTGACACCTCTGGAATCCGAGGCATGCTTCTGGGGGGCTGTGCAGACTTTCGGGATGACTCCAGTTGTACAGCTTGTCCTCCCCTCCCTCCTATTTTGAGACGCACTCTGTTGTTGTCTGCAAATCTGAAATGTTCTTGTGACTGAATTATGATGCCTTGTCAGTAGCTTGCAGAAAAATTAGGATGGTGTTATTGAATTTGAATTTCGATCCGAATCATCGTAGCATATTGAGGATCAGGTGTCAGCAGACAGCACATACTGTACTTCGCTCCTGTGGCATCACTCCTGCAGCACAATCATACTTCCTCCATTTTTGTTTCCCATGAGCTTGACCAGCTGTTCGTAAGGTGTCTCCACAATGAAAGGGCAAAGGTCAGAGATTGTGCAGTGTGTGTGTGTGTTTGTCTCAAGGAGGAATGTGTCAAGGCTACTGACCCCATGTTTCATCCATTTACACCCTTCTTAACACGACCTTAGTTGTGTCATATAGAGGAGAGGAGGTGCAGCTCTTGGCTTGTTGCCCAGTGGCCCAAAGCAAAGCATTATTCCCAGTTTAATTACTGCCAGTTATTTTTGCATTATTGTTCACACCAGTACTACACGACATGTTACGTTGTGCCTGAGGGAAGCAGTCAGATTAGTCGACACGAGTCCTGACACGAGCGTCAGGCTCACTTGTTCCCTGTAACATCACAGGTTTGGTCCTAATGTAACGTAACGTGTTACATGATGCACACAAGTAGCTGTGTGGTGTAGTTCCTCAGCTTCTATCTAGCTCCCGATCTGTCATAGCAGGACCACAACATTTTTTGGCACGAGTACTGAATAAATCAGAATATCAGCGGAACGGAGCAGCTGCAGCATATGGGAGCCGAGCGTCCAGAATTACAATCTGAACAGGCCCTAACTGTAACACACGGGTGCCACTGTGTTCCCGGAGAGTTTTCATGAATTAAGACTTTCCTTCTAACAGTGCGTTTGATTTTCGGTTTAGATCCCAAGGTGCAGCCGTAGCTTTGTCACGTTTGCTCTGGGGAGGATAAACTTAACAGTGTTAGCGAGATATTTTCCCACCAACCCGTCTTCGTTATGCTTCCATCACTTGCCTGATGGATAAGACAGAGACCAAGCTGAGCTTATGCTGAAAGTGTCCAGCTGACCTGGGCTTTGTCGGGGTGAGATGGAGCGAGCGGCCTCACGCAAGGTGGCTTTCGCTGATGTGGGAGAAGCTCGTTGTGCAGAGCGGCTTTCTTCAACTTCACATCAGCAGGGTGCAGTAAAAATGACTCAAAGACGCTGCACGTCCACATGCAGCTGTGTTCATTCAGAGGGAAGCAGTTCTGTGTTCCACACCTGCCGTTCATGAGAACCTTCAGTCGATTTATGTGGCTTAATGATAAGCAGCTGCGTTCGACCACTTTTATAGCACAATTGCAAAGAGAGCGAAAACCTGAAACCCTCCGACCTTTTGTTATTTAACCAAGCTGCTGGGCTGAGGCCTAAAATTGTCCAGATGTGGCGGATACTCGTCATCTTACGCAATGAAAACAACTCTTAAGATTATTTTGCCACAAAGATATGTTGATTTAGTTTCGCCATGACTCGGAGCAGCACCGCTCAAAGTGAACATCTGTTCAGGAGTGTTTGGTGAGAATTCAGCATCCTGGAATGGGTCTCATTTTTCATTTCATTTTTCATATTCTCCTTTGCTCGTCTGAGAAGATTTTGCCTCCTACAGCTTCCCCAAGGAGCCGCTCTCACTCTGAGGGGGAGGCCAATCTGCCTACTGCACACAACCCTGACAACAGGACAATAAAACAAACGCACGCATCAACACATCAACATTCTCTCGTCTTGCGTTTTTGGGGGTTGTTATTTTGATTTCTTCTTCTTCATACTGCAGGACTGTTTTTGCTGCGGTGTCTTTTGTGATATAAACACACCTTTAACAGCACCAGACGGGAGTAATCACCTGGATTAGAGTCTAGTCTAGTGGAAGGGCTTAGCAACATGGCAATAGGTGTGTTATTGGTGAGATGTTTCTAAACCTCCACCTTTTTTTGTCTTCACTTTTAGACACGTTGTCCGTGTCCAGTAACGACGCCCTGCAGCCAGGCTCAAGTCAGACCTTGGGCCCTCACAGCTCACCAGGCCCCAAACGTCCAGGGAACACACTAAGGAAGTGGTTGACCAGCCCCGTGAGGCGGCTCAGCTCTGGAAAAGCTGACGGCCACGTCAAGAAGCTCGCCCATAAGCACAAGAAGAACCGCGATGGCGCCAGGAAGAACATGGACACAATTCCCGGCTCCCAGAAGGACTCAGACGACAGTGCCGCTACACCGCAGGACGAAACGCTGGAAGAAGTAAGAACCAAAGACGTTAATGATGACTGTCAGGGCGTTAGAAATCTAGTCACCCTCTTAAAATCCGTGCTCTCTCTGTAGCGCATGCGTAACGAAGGGCTGAGCAGTGGCACCTTGTCCAAGTCTTCCTCATCGGGAATGCAGAGCTGCGGCGAGGAAGAAGGAGAGGAGGGGGCCGACGCTGTCCCTCTTCCTCCCCCGATGGCCATCCAGCAACACAGCCTGCTGCAGCCCGACTCCCAGGATGACAAGGTGGGTCACAGAGGGCAATGCCAACACACGCATACACTGATATACATGGTGGCAGACAATGGAATGCAGAAAACACAAAGCACAATAGTATCCGGCACAAATACGGACTGTGCTGTGCTTTTACGCTTCACCAGAGCAGATGTGATTTATATGTTGTTGTACTTCTGCCTCATCAGCAGTCAAAGAGGCTCACTGAGGCCGTTTTACTTATAAAGTTCTACTGAACATATGAGGTTAACAGTTTCATGGTTTTATATTTGGGCAGGTTTTAGCGTTTGATGCAACTAGAGCTTTGTAAATGTCGCTGCTCATCAAGCTTAGAAAAGCAGGACTAAACTTTTTGACTTTGCCACTAATACGCTCTTCTTTTCTCTCCTGTCGTCTTGATGGTCGCATGCTCTTTCCTTCAGCTTTACGTTGGTTTCTGTTCTGCTTCTCTTCTTTCCCAGTTTCCCTATCTTACCATATAAGACCACTTCGTCACCTCTAGTCTGGATCCTTCATTATTTAACTTCTTTGCCTTTTTCGTTACTGTCTTTCACCTGCTGAACGTTTGTGATTTTTTAAGTGAATACTCCATTGATGTGTTTCTGCAGTATTGAGTTGTTTCTGGGAATCAGTGGTAAATTCCCATTAAGTCTTGCTGTGCACAAGGGATCCTCTTAAGTCCGTACCTCAGACTGGGCTCTGTTGCAGAGGCACACTTCCTCCCCCGTGGAGTATTTAGCAACACTGTTTGCTTTATGTAAGCTGTTTGACCAATCATGACCCTGCTTGAAGAGCAGTCCAATCCCAGATCTTACCCCTGACCTCAACCCACCTCATAACCCAGCCTGCGATTGGCTCCGACTTGGCCCCCGATTAATCCTTTTATTAGGGTGATCTCTCACAGACCAGTCCCTATGTCATGTGGAATATCGGGTCCAAACTCAACAATGGTGAGCCTGATCACATACCAAGTAGTCGCCTGTGGAGATGTATCGCGCGCATGCAACGCCGCCAAGCTTTACGGGTTTGACAACTACCGGTAACGTGCGTTCTTTCTTCTGTTTGCTCTCTCTGCGCATTAGTCTGCGTCTCGTCTCTCCGCTCGCCCCAGCAGCTCTGAGACGCCCAGTGCCGCGGAGCTCGTCAGTGCCATCGAAGAGCTGGTGAAGAGCAAGATGGTGAGAGGAACTGAGCACATTAGCACACGCGACAATTCCGATTATGTACGCAGGAGCACAAACACCTTTTTTTTTTCTAGTGTTGTTGACAGAGAATAGCACCATGGCCGACTAGTCATCTGTTAGGACTGTGACTCACTACGCCAGCTGTCCTCTGCTCCAACAAATGGGCACTGCACTCACTGGCCTACGTGCAGATACATACCTAACAGTGCACTTTCGTCTGGGGTCATTAAGCGTTAGCCTGATCCTAGTTACGCAAATACAACACATACAAGTTCTGTAAATAGTCTTTGGCCTCTGGTTCTCATTTTTTCCTCCCCTTTCTTAGTCTCTGGAGGATCGTCCCAGTTCTCTGTCGGTAGAGCAGGGCGACAGCAGTTCGCCCTCCCTCAACCCCTCCGACAACTCCCTCCTGTCGTCCTCTTCGCCCATCGATGAGCTGGACGAGCGCAAGTCTGGCTTCCTCAAGAAGAGACAGTGAGTTGAAAGCATCTCGTTCGTGTTTTGGTAAACAGAAGTGGGCCGAGGTCAATTAGTTAATCACGGTCGTCTTTGTTTGTGCACTAATACTGAGCTCTTATGATGTTCAGCCATGACGGGCGCATTATGTTTGTAACACATCATGACTATTTCTGTTTTGCCTCTCAGTTATGTGCTGCTGGAGCTTGTGGAAACCGAGAGAGACTATGTCAGAGACCTGGGATCAGTGGTGGAGGTAAAAGAAACCACAGGAAAATATAACAATATATTAAAATATCCCAGAATCAGTTATCAAAGGTAATTTTGTTGTGTGCTCTCCCCTCAGGGCTACATGAGCAGGATGAAGGAGGAAGGAGTTCCAGATGACATGAGAGGAAAAGACAAGATTGTCTTTGGAAACATCCATCAGATTTATGACTGGCACAAAGAGTAGGCAGACGGTCTTTAACATGCCCCACAGATTCCACTCGGAAATAAATGTTAATGTTGTATATCCGCTCCAGCCCTCAGATGCACAACACTTCAAATCGAACAGACTGGCAGACGTGTTGCTTGGCAGATTAAACAATTTATTTCTCCTTTGGTCTGTTCGCAGCTTTTTCCTGGGAGAGCTGGAGAAGTGTTTGGAGGAACCCGACAGGCTGGCTCTGTTATTTGTCAAGCAGGTGGGAAACCTAGCCGCAAACAGTAATTACTAAAAGGTTTTGGTTGACGCATGCACTTTAAAAGCATCTTACAGTGATGCAACCAAAGTCTACTGTTCTGAGCCGTGATGTGTTCCTGGCCTCCCAACGCTTTCTTCTGACTTTACTCCGTTTGCAGGAGCGGAGGCTACACATGTACATTGTGTACTGCCAGAACAAGCCGAAATCAGAGCACATCGTGTCGGAGTACATCGACACGTACTTTGAAGTAAGCTTGTTAAGCATCTCACACCAGCCCGGCCTGCAGTACATCCTGCCGTTTTCTAGATCCGTTAACATTTGAATGTTTGTCAGGACCTCAAGCAGCGACTGGGCCACCGGTTGCAGATCACTGACCTGCTAATCAAACCCGTGCAGCGCATAATGAAGTACCAGCTGCTACTGAAGGTAAGTCCGTTATGAGTGGAGTGAGTTCATCTTATCGATTAATCGATATAGTGAAGCTATTTAACATCTCTGTGCCGTCGCCGTCTTTTCCAGGATCTTCTAAAAGTGTCTAAAAAGGCTGGAGTGGACACCGCAGACCTGGAGGTGAGAGAAACTGTCCTGGTCCAAGCTCAGATTTCCATCAACATACGTACGGTTGCTTTGATTGCTCGGGCTGTTGACTGACTGCCTGACGTCTCTTCTTTTAATCTGATGGACAGAAAGCTGTGGAGGTGATGTGTGTGGTCCCCAAGCGCTGCAATGACATGATGAATGTCGGGCGCCTTCAAGGCTTCGATGTAAGTCTGCTTTTCTGCATATGTGTGTGCTAGTTGTTTTTTTAAATAAATGCACAAGGGTAAAATAACATGAATGTTTTACTTCTTGTAAAGTCATTCCAGTCAATCACCACAAGGTGTCAGTGCAACCCTTGGTTTGGGTTTGTTTGTAGCCTGTTCCAGGTTTTGAAAACTTGAACGAGAATGTGATTCTCTTATCCGCTCGCCTCTTCTCCAGGGTAAAATTGTAGCTCAAGGCAGGTTGCTCCTTCAAGACACCTTCATGGTGTCAGACCAGGATGGAGGGCTTCTGTCCCGGATGAAAGAGAGGAGAGTCTTCCTGTTCGAGCAGATCCTCATTTTCAGCGAGCCCTTAGACAAAAAGAAGGGCTTCTCTACTCCTGGCTACCTCTTCAAGAACAGCATCAAGGTGAGTGTGGCTCCCCTTAGTTGCCAATTGTAAAACCGCTCACTAATAATACTGTTGATTTAAGTACATTATGCAAATTATAAACCGTACCTTTACATTTTTCCTCTGCACCATTCTTTGTCTTCCTCTCTCTCCTTTCACACCTCATGGCTCCAGGTCAGCTGGTTGGGTCTAGAGGAAAATGCAGATGACCCCTGCAAATTCACGCTTACTTCCAGATCCTCTAGTGGGAACCTAGAGAGGTACACCCTCCATTCAACCAGTCCGGGAATCAGTCAGCTCTGGGTCCACCAAGTGAGCCAGATACTGGAGAACCAGCGCAATTTCCTTAATGGTAAAGCATCAACCGCACAAAGTTTTGAGCTTAAACATGTAAAAGTAGGATTATTTGAGATTTACCCATGATTTTACAATTTACCCACGGTATAGTTTTGTGACATGACCTTGTTACTTATCCTTGCCAACAGCTCTGACGTCCCCCATTGAGTATCAGAGGAACCATGTGGGGGGTGGGGGGCCAGGTGGTCCACCCAGCAGTAGCAGCAGCAGTACTGGAGGCCTGCCAGGGGGCAGCAGCTCCTCCAATACTACCTCCAACATGGGAGGGGGCGGTGGGGGCGGCGGCTCTGGAGGATCAGGGGACAGCTCATCTTCTCTGTGTGGCCCTCGCTCGCGACCCTCCCGCATCCCCCAACCATCCTCACGCCTTCCCCAACCTGTCCACCACCACCACCCCCCAGGCCCCGAGGGGCCTGACAGAACAGCAGGTATGTGGTCACCCTGCCACCAAGACTCCCCTCAGACCTCCCCTTTTAAACCCCACTCAGACACCACCACAAACGGAGCGCGGATAGCGACAGACGTGCCTAAAATGAGGATCCCGGAGGGTCCTCATGGAAGTAACAGTAATAATAGTAACAGGGCGTCAGGCAACACGGAGGGCTGTGTGAGACAGGCCCGGGGGGGCTATGAAGAAACCCAGAAACCTCACACAGCTGGAATACCACAAGTGGCCGTGGCTCCTCTGAATTTGCCCCTAAAAAGCCCTCGAGTCGTGCAGGTAGCGCCTCTGATTTCACCACAGTCCCCTAGCGGAGGAGGAAAGGAAGCATTTGCTCCATCGAGCCCGGCTCATAAAAGCAACGCTTTGTGGGCCATGGTCCCTGCTATGCCCCCGTCTCCTGCCAGCTGGTCTGGCTCCTTCTCCTTCCCCGGCGATAGCGCTGGCGGAGGGGACTCTTTGGGCAAAGGAAGCCATGGGACACTCTCTCATCACCGCCACTCCCTCCACAGTAAGGAAGTAGACCGCATGAGCACTTGCTCCTCCACCAGCGAGCAGTCCATACAGTCTACCCAGAGCAACGGGGTAAGATGCCGAGTGAAGGCCCAGACTACAGTGAGGCCTAGAGCTGCTCACTAGTGACTAACCCCAGCCAGCCACCCTACCACTGGCTGTGAGAATGGCTTGCACAGCGGAGGTTAACAGCTGTCTGAGTGCACTAACTCCACCGGCATGGTGTGTGCGAGGGAACATCTGGCTCTCCCAGAGTCTACTAACAGCGTCGGTCTGTCGTATCTACTTGCTAAGAGACATACTACAGTTTTAGTATGTGTTTGCTTCTCTGCTGCAGCTGATACACACTAACATTTACCAGATGAGCCTGAACGCACAGTTTCTCCGTCATCGCTTTCATTCATTCTTCCGTGGGACCAATCTCACGTAACAATCAGTGATCTCTGGTGGAAACTCTTGTCTGGTGTGAAGAATATTTGTCAAACCGCCTCTTTCCTCTTTCTTTCTGCTGAACTTTGGTCAGCGTTGACACTACACTAGTTCCTGTTTGTTTCACTTACACGTATGCCTGCGTTTCTTCAACGCGCCCTCTCAGAATCGCGTAAATAATAAAGTAGCTTACATTCACAGTCCAGGCTTCACACCTTGAAGGTTCTGACATCACAGCATGTTGTTTTTTTTGTGCATCTGCTGGATCGCAAAATTGGTGAGAAGTTGCTCATGTGCTGATAAACATGTGTGCTTCTCTTTTCAGAATGACAGGTGCATATATTTCGTGTCGCAGTGTCCTGTGTAACACATGTTCTCCTCTGACAGAGTGAAAGCAGTAGCAGCAGCAGTGTGTCCACCATGTTGGTGACCCAGGACTATGTGGCAGTGAAGGAGGATGAGATCAGTGTCGTGCAGGGTGAGGTGGTCCAAATGCTGGCCAGCAACCAGCAGAGCATGTTCCTGGTGTACCGGGCAGCCAACGAGCACTGCCCTGCAGCTGAGGGCTGGATCCCTGGCTTTGTGTTAGGACATACCTCATCCTCTGTCACACCCGAGCTGCCCGAAGGAACCATCAAGTAAGAATGAGTGAGACTTAAGCAAGCTGTGTTCGTCCGGATTTTATAAAGACAAAGTCCAAACTGAAATCTGTTCCCTGTAGAAAATCATTATCATGGCACACGGCGCTCCGCATCCGCAGAAAATCTGAAAAAAGAGACAAGGAAGGTAGGAAAATGGAGAACGGGCACCGCAAGTCCCAGGACAGCCCGGCCAACAAAGTCTCTGTCAAGGTACCAGTGATCACAACACAACACAGTTACGATTCATTTGCTCTCTGTCAGAAGTTAAATTGTATCCTTTCATTACAGCTTCTAAATCCCAACTTTATCTATGATGGTATGTACCCGTTACACGTTATTTCTAAGGAATGAGCATGAATGAAAAGTGAATGAATCTTCAGCGTAGCTTGAGATTTGCATTAGTCATAATGATTTTCCTGTCGTGGCCTAGAGTAGAGGCAGACTATGACAGAAACGCTTTCTCTCCAGCTCCTCCGGAGTTCCTCGTCCCCGTTAGCGCTGTAGCGTGCGAGGGCGGCGACAGCGTTACTCTGAGGTGCAAAGTGTGCGGCCGGCCCCGCGCCGCCGTCACCTGGCAAGGCCCCGACAACAGCTCTCTGAGCAACAACGGGCGCTACAGCATCACTTACAGGTGACGTTTGTCTCTGTTGTGTTTGCAAATGTGCAAAATGTACAAACGAATTGAAAGGCTTTACTGCACAGTCTAGTTTGGAGAGCTCTGTGGTGCTTTCAGGGACCTTCCTTCCTGTCTGATTGTGTGCTTCTTCTTCCTCCTGTCTTTCTACAGTGAGACGGGAGAGGCAGCCCTGCGTATACTGGGAGTCTCTCTCGAGGACAGTGGTGTGTACACTTGTGTTGCCGCGAATGTAGCGGGCTCTGTCACTTCCTCTGCCAGCCTTCGAGTCTCAGGTGAGAGCCCCGTGATCCACCTTTTAACAATTAAAGGTTAGGATCAGTGGGTTATATAATGGACCTATTCTAATTACACGTTCTCAGGAATTCCTGATGATGGCAGTGAAGTTGTGTGGAAAGGCAGCTTTGAGTCCTACTACACTGAGATCACGGAGCTAGGAAGGTAAGAAGAAACCCATGAAATCCCCTGATGCCTTCTGTGTCTGTCTGTCACGTCGCTCACCGGCCACATCAAAGCTTGTGAATTCTCAGTATAACTGTGAACAACACAACATTTGCAATATCAGTAATGAATCTGTGTCAAAGTGGAAGTGAGTATTTGAATCAGGAGAGCATGTCCACCTGTTTCGGTCTGTTAAAGTGATATTAATGCACAAGAAACGGACGAGTGCTTGCTGGAAAATCACGAAGCGATGATGCAGAGTGACGTCAAACATTCCACTCAGCCTTCTTCCTCCTCCGCAGGGGCCGCTTCTCAGTGACCAAGAGGTGTGACCAGAGGGGGAGTAAGAGGACGGTGGCGGCGAAACACGTCAACAAGAAGTTGCTGCGTCGAGAACAGGTGCTGCAGGAGATCAGACTCCTGCAGACGCTGGACCACCCCAACCTGGTCAAGCTGCTGGACACGTACGAGGCGGCCAACAGCTACGTACTTGTACTAGAGATGTAAGTATTTCAAACTCTTCTCTTTTTACGTCCTTCAAGGCGTTGAAGTGCATCTTGTCTGTCTCCAGGGCAGACCAGGGGCGCTTCCTGGACTATATAGTGAGCTGGGGCAACCTGACGGAGGAGAAAGTGGCTCTGTATCTCAGAGATATTCTGGAGGCTCTGCACTACCTGCACAGCTGGAGGATCGCACACCTAGACCTCAAGGTAAATACACATTATCACGTCACAGGACTCTGCTTGACATGAGGAAATGTGTTATTGTTTGTATCAGATCATCATTTGCAGACTAAACTGCACTTTGCATCACAGTTGGCAAACCAATTCAAATCCCATATGTGGATTGGATATATGTGGAATAATTCAAAAGTATTAATATGGCTGTGAATGATTTCCCGCTGCTGTAGCCGGAGAACATCGTGGTGGAGCATGCCGCGTCCCAGCCGATCATCAAGCTGACAGACTTTGGTGACGCCGTTCAGCTGAGTCCTCCCTGCTCCTACGTCCATCCGCTGCTGGGGAGCCCAGAGTTCTCTGCTCCTGAGCTGGTCCTGGCTCAGCCTGTCTCACTGACGTCTGACCTGTGGAGCTTAGGTCTGTATAACATGGGATACTGTGATGACGTGTGTTGGGCATGTACATAGACTCTAGGTATTTGTTGACCTGTTAATGATGGGCGGGTTTATTCACAGGGGTGGTGACCTATGTTGTACTAAGTGGCGCCTCTCCCTTCCTGGATGAGAGTCTGGAGGAGACTTGTCTGAACATCTGTCGCCTGGACTTCAGCTTCCCTGAGGACTATTTCCAGTGTGTGAGCCCAGCTGCCAGGGACTTTGTCTGCCTGTTACTTCAGCGAGAGCCGGAGCGAAGGCCCTCGGCGGCGTCCTGCCTCGAGCAGCCCTGGCTCCAGCCTCGAGGTCTGACGAACAGAGACTCTGGACATCCCACCTTGAACCACACACAGCTGTCATCTCAGAACCATCACACGGCACATCTGGACACCTCCAGACTCATTTCCTTCATAGAGAGACGGAAACACCAGAATGATGTCCGGCCCGTTGGTGCAGTTAAGGCCTTCTTACACAGCCGTCTGCTCAACCGCACCTGAACGAGCATGTACTGTAGCTGCTGGTTTAGAGGATCCACGCCTGCGTAGCAAACTAAAGCGAACGAGGAACCTGGTTCAGATTAGCGGGACCACCAGCACCGTGATTTCCTTCTCCGTCATTAAGCCACAAACGTCCTGCTGCTGACTGACTGACTACTCTGCTGATTAATCCTTTGACTTCTTCCCTCCGCTCCTGAACCTTGGCATATTGTCATTATGCCGGCACAACAAAATAAAACTGTTGGAGTCTGTCTGAGATTCCCAACTTGGACTTAGCAGGGAGAAAACCGAGCTTTCTCAACCGCCCGGCGTGAGCGAGTCTTGCGTTTCGGACAGAGAAAATAGAAATACTGTATAATAAGAGTTATTCAGGCTGCTTTCGGTCGAACACAAGAAAATGTTGTTTTTGTAATGAAAGAATTACTTTTTGTAAATGAAACAATGTACAGCGAGGAAACAGAGAACTGTCTTTATTCATACCTTTTGGAAAACAAAGGTTAGTGACTAAGTAGGAAGAAAACGAGACAAATGACATGTGTGACCTTCTGGTACCCATCGGCAGGGTCCATTGATTCTGGATGAAGACCAAACCCACGTTTTCCAGAAACACGTTGTAGTTACACACAGTGCAATAGTCTGCTGATCTTTATGTTCCTGTTTCAGTTTGAAAGGTCATTTCAGTTTATAAATCTAAGCAAAATATACTATAATGTAAAAGCATTGAAGCAATTCAGCAAAGCTTCTCAGACGTCTACCTGCATCCGCCTTATTTGTAGATCAAGTAATCCTGCCTTTCATCATTACGTCGAACAATTTGTCTCAGATGAACAAAGCGTATTTCACTGGCCGAGCATTATTGAGCCCACGCCGTCAGTGAGGCGAGTCACTTCCAGATGAACCTTCACTATGAACAAAAGCTTCTGAAAATGCACTCAATGTATTTTGCATCAATTCCCATGTGCAATGTTGCAGCTTTAACATTTATGCAACTATTTATGAAGATTTGTGTTGTAGCTATATTCTTAAAAAAAAGGCATGTACGTACCTGGTACTGCAGTAGATGTCTGTATTGTGTTAAATCTTCTGTATTAATTTCAGTATTACAATCTGCAAAAACCCCCACAAAAGAGGAGGCTTTTCAGAAATAATGTATAAAAATGTGTATCTATAATATATAGGCACTTATGGTTTCATTTTGTCCTCGTTGCGTTTTATTTTCTGTAACAAAACCAAAGTTGACGACGCTTTCTTTTCATGTTAAGTTATAACAGAGCACAACTAAAGCAGACCAGCGAGTGTTTACGTAGGCTCACTCTGGCTTTATTTATTCTTACTGTAATAAGATTTGTTTGGTGGTATGTTGCTGGGGAAAAAAGCGAATATTTCACTCGAGCTGTGCACAAAGTGGTTTGCTGTGTATGTTTGTTTGGCTTTTGTAGGTAGATGCTGTTGTGTGTTGCTAGATTATTTTAGCGTCTCAGTTCGAATAATGAATTTTACATGACTGGAGGTGGCGACATTTTAGGACACGTCCGAAATCTTGTGCCACCAACATTGAAATACACTATTCTTGCGATGACAGGTCTCTGCCGTGAAAGTGAAATCTCTTCCGGTTATTTTTGTTTTGAATGCGCTGATGTCTTTCGGTTAAGGTTGTGCAAACTTCATTGTTAGAAGTGCCAGTAGAGTAAATCACCCAAATGACGCGGGTGAAGCATTGTTAAATTATCAAAAAGGTCGAAAATCGTTGAGTTTGTTGCTGTTTCTCTGTACAGTCTCTCATTTTGTGTCCTTTTAATTTATTGCTATGGGTCCGGGTTTCCTAAAAATCATGCTGTTGACCTGTTTGTGAAACTCTCTTTAAGCCTATCAATGAAAAAGAATGATGTATGTGATTAATGCCTTTGGGAAACTCAGGCTGTTCGTGATGTAAAGATGTACAGAGAGGGTCAAGCAGTTTGCCCAAACCCACAAAGTAAACCTCATAACTATATGTCATATTTTAAATACATAGAACAAGACTGCAGCAATGTCATTTTGAATGTCTTACTATGACTTCCTTTTACTTTTGCATGTATATTTCTTTGTACAGAAGACTGTGTTTATGTTATTGTATGTGCTGTAAATATTTTATTTTGTCCCCTGTTTTTTTGCCATTAAACGTACAAGGACAAGTGGTGGGCCTGAATGTGCACGTATCGTATAATATAGTAGAGTGAAATTCAAAGTGCAGCCTTTGTCTTGCTTCTGCTTCTTTCCCATAAGCTTCGGGGGCTGGCAGATGGAGGCGGCGTCGGATTCCTGGTAAGAGAGGAGACGTGGGAAAAACCCTTGAAAGGGTCAACAGTCACACGTCACATGCTGTGATACAGAGGCTTCACTCTGTTTGTCTGACAAGACTTGGATCAAATTGAGTGACCCTTGTGTCTTCATACGTGAAGACGGCTTTCATGAGGCTGTGTTAGAAAACAATGAAAAAAGGTTTTTAAAAAAAAAAGTGTTCATGGTAAAATGACGTGAGCATATTTATGTGCATATTTATGAAGATCTGTAGCTGTGATAGCCCACAAAGACGAACTGAGGACGTGGGCGTTGGTGATGTTATCAGACCTCTGCAGATGCTACTGCCGTGTATGAATTAGTACACAGTGGTGTCACAACTTCCCCACCTCTTCAACCACCTCTCACATTTCTGTTCTTATTAAGCAAAATAGAGAAGTTACCATAAAGACACATTTATGCGTCACACATTTGTCATTTGAAGAATTCCTGCAGAATCTGGAAAACACATAACACAGAATGTGGAAAACTGCTTTCTGGGTCAGTGAATGGCCATAGTGGAAGCTGGGTTGTTTACACGAGGAGGTAGCCAAGCGGTGATTTCACGCTTTAATATCCTGTTCCCGCGCCGTGAGAGAACGTGTGTTTCTACGTTCACGTGTGTGAAATGTGCAACTATTTCCAACAGGTGTGAGTCCAGGTTGTTTGTTTCGAAGCTGCAGCAGCACCAACTATTTTGCATGCAACCACTGAGGATCTATCTATGTAATCTCTCCACCTTATCTCTTCATCAGATCTCATGCAAGATCTGTGAAGTGTGAAGGTGATGCATGCTGTCTGTGTTTCTTCTTTCATGTTCTGCTTTAGGTCCTTGATTGGCTGAGACAGACGCTGCCTCATACAGTGTTTACTATGGTGTTTGTAGGATTCAAACACCGTTGTAAAGAAGTGAACATCGTGACATTTTTGATAATCATAAGCTACTTTCAAATCTTTGACGCATTCAGTAATATAGAGAAATCTCTGTTGTGCATGTGGTTGAATGTTAGAAAAGCTAAAACACAGAGTTCTTTCTTAGAGACAGGAATTTTCTCAGTAATATATGAAACGCACTGTGAGATCAGTATCAAAATTACAGTAAACCACCACTAGATGGCACTAAAAACTAAAAGAGAGACAAGAGAGAAGCAGAGAAAATTTGATAAGAAAACTGGAAGTACTTCGCAGACGAACCGCCTTGTTCCTTATTGCCTGTTATACTTCAGAAAGTAGATAAACACATTTTTATAACTTAAAAATCATAGCATGACACGACTTGATTCATTACTCATTTGTACATCTAATAAAAGTAGAAACTGATACTGGTGCACATGTCAGATCCGTGTCCAGCTCTGTCATCATACTATTACAGTGCTGGATTTAATGTATGCAAACGTAAAGGCCGCATAGGTGAGAAGAGAGCCTGCACAGAAGAAATCAGTGAAAGTGTGAAGATGGTGATTGACTTCCAGAGGAAACCACCACATCACACACCGGTGAGCATCCAGGGCTCAGACATGTAGTGGACGGTTTTAAGTACCTGGGTGTTCAGCTCAACCGTAAACTGGACGGGACTCGTGAGGAACTCATCTGTTAAGGACACTGTGACTCTGTGTTGTCTCTGCTTACCTTTAAACTGGTGAAGCCTGAGCTGTGCATGGTGTGATCACAACGCTTGCCAACTTCTAGCAGGCTACTCATCACAAGTCAGACTTGTGTTTCAGAGGCGCCACTCAGCGTCACCCGTACACCATGTGTCAGGTCTAGCGTCTGAAAAAACAACACACACAGTCGCTGTTGGCTTGACGTTATTCAGGTACCACCCCTCACCCGTGCCGCTCGGACCTTTATTGTGGAGAGCGCCGGTTGGACTTTTGTTGTGGAGAGCTCCGCCGGATGCTCTCTCACCCCACCCCCCCCACCCCCAGCTTTGTGTGTTTGTTTTCACCTGTGCCTCATTTTCACTACCACAGCATTTAAGCCCCCGTTCTCCGAAACGACAGTATTGAGTGTTTCCTGACAATCTGCTTTTGAAGGCCTGGCACTGTGTCTAGTTTCAGTTAAATAAAGTAACTACACAAAAGGTTTGCCCCACAGCCAGCATGACACATGACACATGGTGTACGGGTGACGCTGAGTGGCGCCTCTGAAACACAAGTCTGATTTGAGATGAGTAGCCTGCTAGAAGTTGGCAAGAGGTTGTGATCACACTGTGCACAGCTCAGGCTTCACCAGTTTAAAGGTAAGCAGAGGCAACACAGAGTCACAGTGTCCTTAACAGACCAGCTCACACACCTGGTCCACAGCCTGCCTCACCTGAACCAGACTTCCATACTACTCCTTCAGCTCTCAGTCAGCCCCGTCGGTCCTCTCTACCGGCCATACGAGCCTCGGCTCATACTATACGCCGGAACTCGCTCCTCGCCTCTCTCCCTCTGAGGCCCGCCGTATCTGGAAGGAGCTGAAGTTTCAGGCTGACCCACTCTACTCATCACCTGCTTCAACCATTTCTGAGTCCAAGCCTCAGCCTCACCTATCCTGGGCCTCTCTTCGAGTAGCCCATGCTCCTCGCCACGCAGAGCCTGCTCCAGCAGCCAAATTACACCCTGGCCTTGTATTCACCCTGTCGGCTACCAATTCTCGCCGTAGGGAACGGAGGGAGGTGGTGGCCCTGTGGAGACAGACCTGGAGTGACGTCCTGCTCTCACAGCCATACTCCCAGCAGCAGACTTCCGCTCATGCGCGGCTGATCCCATTACCCATGCCCAACCCATGCCCAACCCCTGCCTTGCAGCATCCACATCAGTCTCCGCCTAGGGAGATCATCTTGCCCACGTTTTCATTACCACGGCATTCAAGCCCCGTTCTCCGACACAACAGTGTCGGAACGTCACCCATGTTCGCTCATGTTTTGTCCATGTTTTTCCACTTTTGTTGCTCATGCCTCTCGCTCACGGAACCCGGAACTTTCTAGAACTCTGTCATTTTCACTAACTGTGCCGAAACCCCTTGGACTCGGACGAGCCAGGGGGAGGATCTTAGTCGTTTCCACCCTGGACTGGGTTACTGGGGTTTACCGCCAGGATCATGAGAGGTTTCCTGGACTCCTCGCTACACAAAAGGTATGCCCCACAGCCAGCACGACACACTACACATGGTATACGGGCGCCCAGTGGCGCTTCTGAAATATAAGTCTGACGCATCTGAGGCCACTTTCCTCCTTGTGTGACTCCTGCCATGTCTCAGCCAAGGTCAGATGTTAAATAGTGCTGAAAAAAGAGAATAGTAATAATATTAAGTAGAAAATAAATGTACATGGAACCTTTCAAACATGTCAGACATGTTTCAGTGCTCGTTGAATGAGTGAAGAACAACATGAATGAACCACACTCAACCTCTGGCTTCCCTTCATTTGTACTGTTGAATGTATCACTTCCGCTTAAGTGAAAGCCGCTGTGAGCAAACTGTTTATAGAGCCCTGCACTAAATAGCACAAATGTTTCTTTGTGGTATAAACCCATTTTAGTATTCTTAGGTTTTCACGTTTAACCATGATAAACACAACATAAAACACAAACAATCAGACATCAACTTGTCAAACTCTGTTCTAATAAGGACATGACATAAACATAATAACATTTCTACACATTAGGGACAATCATGTAACAATTGCAATACGAGTATAAATATTCATAATTATAATAAAAAATACAAAACCTTAAAGAAACAATGAATTGCTGAAACCACCATGGTAACTGGTAATTTCATATAGCGTCAATCAGGAAATGAGTATTCAGAAACTGTCTAGACCTAAAATCCGTGTCTGCACGGGGTTAAATGCCAACGTGCTGTAATGATCAGTTCATCAGAGTTCATCTGTGGGAACACTTGATGCTGAAGTGGGGCAACTTCATGCCCCGAAGTCAGATTTTTAATCCAGCTCAGTGTGTGAACTCAGTCGTCACTGGCCTCATTTGTTTTTCATTCTGTTTGTTACCCTGCCACAGCGGTAGAGCGGCATGAAGGAAGACAGAGGTGGATGTGGTTTGAGCAGTTTAGGTCAACAAAACCCTTGACGATGCCAAAGCTTCAGGATACCTGAGCTTTGGCTTTGAGGCTACACATGCAGAAAGACTGTGAAACGTGTTAACCAGACTGGGAACCTCGAGTAAAACACTGTGATAATGTAACTGCAGCACGAGGATGAGGCCAAAAGGTGCAGCAGTAACTATGATGTAGTTCACGTCACACGTGTTCGTATGTGATCTAAGTCCTTGCTCAACCACCGCAGGGCGATCGAGATGCGGGGTCTTCTGTGTGGGGACGTTGATGTTGTTCATCGTAGCATCGTAGTTTTACAGCGTCTTCATTAATGAGCAGCTATAATACTTGTGACCGCGGAAAAGGAGTATTGAAACAGACTCTGGCTCATATATAAAGGTGGCATCCTGCTGACTCACTGGGTTTCATATCCTTCTGCTCTGATACTGTACACCCACTTTAGAAAGTCATTTTTCCACTTTATGCACACTTTGTGAAGCAGGTTTCTTTTAAACTTGACAGTTAAAGTCACTCATTAAGTCGCTTTTCCTTTTAGAAGACGTGCACTTGCTGATCTAAAGTGAGAAACTGCCTGGTTTCTCTGAAATGCCTGAAGTCGTTCTTGGTCTGTGGGTAAATGCTTTTTGCTGCTTTGTGACAATGACCCCATCAGGTTGTAGAAAGATAGAATTTTCACTTTATTTATATGGCATCAAATCACAACTGTACAGAATCACATTGAAAAAACAACAAGCTCCAGCAAAGCAGGCTCGATGGGCGGCCACCTGCCTCCACTTCAACAGATAAACCGTAAAGGTCTGGCGTCAACCTAAGCTGTTTACTGTCAATTCAGTGAAGGTATAAATTCAAATGAACAACAGGCACCTGAAGCAAAGGGACAGAATAGTCTTTGAATAAATGAAAAACGAAAACATGTTTTCTCTTTTTGCGTTTATTAGCTAAATAAGTGCAGAAATGTTTTTCAGCTATTTGCCGCTCAGATGTGCACGCAGTCTGCAAAGGTTACGAGCTGACTTGGTCACGTGCTTCCCCTTTCAGGTTGTGGTTTTCTGTAGGTTGGGGGTTAGGTGCAAACCTGCCGCTACAGCTCTCAAACCTGTTGTACTAAGGTCGACTGCTGCACCTTTTGCTGCATTACCTCTGACACACGCAGATCTGGGGCAATCGCGAGTGTGGCCATCATGTGCTAAATCCATTAATTTTTGAAAGTTTCTTCAACCTCAGAATCTGTCATTTCAAAACTATACAGAAACATTTTTTTCATTTCATCCTCATATGATAAAAAATATTTACACAATTACAGTCCCACAGTTTATAAAACCCCAAACATTATCAAAAGAGTTCCATATATACATATATCAATCATACATTTAAAACATCAATTGCTGCTAAAATAACTTTCTATATTGGATCGAACTGGTTCATTCATTAATAGATGTCCTCAATAGAAAACCTCTGACCACTTCACACAGCTGTGCTCCTCTCATCTAGGCTTGAGGTTTGCGAATATACTGATGACCTGTCCTGAGGCATGTAGACTTTGATCATCTGGCACAGTTTGCATGGAGCCTTCATAATCAGCTTCCGCAGGTGCCTCCTGAACTTCTGCCCAACAAACACGTACAGGATGGGGTTCAGGCAGCTGTGGGAGTAGGCGATGGCCTCGGTGATATGTAAAGCCAGGAAGATGGCTTTGCTGCTGTCGCATTCTGTGTAGACTTGCATCAACTCCAGTGCTTTGAAGAACGATGCGACATTGTAGGGGACCCAGCAGCACACAAACGTGGCTACCACTATGATTACCACACGGATGGCCTGCTTCTTCGATGACTGGGTGAACAGAAGCGTCCAGATGATCCGCGAGTAGCAGAAGCCCATGATGAACAGAGGCACAAGCAGACCCACAACGTTCATTTTCAACAGGCTGAAGACCTTCCACAGGTGGTTGCTGCTGTCATTCCGACCAGCTGTGGGGAAATCGGGGTAGCAGGACAGAGTCTGACCATTATCCTGCTGTTTGATGAAGAGCACGTCGGGGAAAGAGGCCAAAAACCCAGCACCCCAGGTGGCGGCAGCCGCGATCATTCCAGCGGACCGTGTCCGCGCTTTCATGGCGCAAATAGCGTGGACTATAGCCAAATACCGGTCAACGCTCATCAGGGTGACGAAAAAGATCCCACAGTAGAAAACAATATGATAAATTCCCAGGACAATCTTGCACATCGCATCCCCGAACTCCCACTGTGCCCGGGCCTGGTGGGCTAAGAAGGGAAGGGAGCAAACCAGGAGAAGATCCGCGATGGCCAAGTTCAGCAGACACACGTCGGTCATGCTGCGGAGTCGCACACCACAAGCAATGACCCAGATGACCAGAGAGTTCCCCAGAAGGCCCAGGATGAAGAACACTGCGTAGAGAGCTGGAAGGAAATTGGCCTTGTGATGCTCATACACACACCTGCCATAGTCGACGGTCCCGTAATCAGGGTAATCGTATTCTGTAGAAGAGCTGGTGCCGTAAGAAAGACAAGTGTTTGTTAAAATGCAAACTATGCTGCTATGCACTGAGACTACGGCCAAGCCAGCCGCCATTCGCTCATCCATCGTCAAGGCAGATGCGCTATTTTAAGTATTATTGTTTATTTAGTACTTATATTTAGGTCCTAATAAATCATAAACCATGCAGTAGAAGTACCCAGTTCTTTGTGAGGTGAGAGAACAATTCCTCTCGAACGAGATATTAGTCTGGGCCTGGCATTATGCACTTGAGAAAATTATACTGTATTTTCAGTATGAAATGCCGTATTTAAGTACTAATAAATCATAAACTGTACAGTAAAAGAACACAGTTCTTTGTGAGGTGACAGCTTTGCCGTGTGTATTCATATTTATTTTGTAGTAATATATAATTAGAACAGATCAGGTTTGTTATGAAAACACAAAGCAGCGACCATCTCGGTTTGTGCTCCGCTGTAAACTGTAGGAACCGGAACAGTTTTTTAAAGGACTGGCTTGACCACAGTGCACTGTGGGAGCTCAATCCTAAACGCTGACGTACTAGAGAGTAGACAAAACAGGGAAACACAAGTCCACCCAAATTCACACACACAACAGAACGGACAGGAATGTGTGGTATCACGTGGGGGATTCTTACCCAGGGGGGATCTCTGTTGCGTAGCTCTCGCCGTCCAGAGAAGTGCTTGTCGAGTTGACTGCAGCCATAGTCGAATTTCTAGAGAAAAAAAAGTGACGTACTTCCTCAAATTGAAACCAGCTGTTTCCACAAATATTCGTAGAAGACCCAGCTTTGTGTGATGTACGAAAGTAGAAAAGTTAAGTGCGAGGGCCCCTGGTCACCGGTGACTAACTAAGTAATGTTATGCTGAACTGATACACACTGTGGAGTAACACTTATGGTAAACGTGCGTGAATTATCTTCCACATTGTCGTGAATTATGTATGAAAAACCACAAACACGTTCTACCACATCACCTACGGAGAAGAGCCTGTATCTCATGATTGTTTTAGTGACTCGTCATGACTCCAGAGTCACAGCGGGGCAACAATATTTTGTCTTATTGCATGAATTACTCTGTAATTTTACCATTGTGTGGTATGTTTACATGACTTTGTGTGGTCACATACAGATGTTTTGATCTAAAGAGCACCACCAAAAAGTCACTCATTTACTGTTGACACTACTCTGAGGAAATACTGTTCCTTTACTGTGAGCGCCCAAATAAAAAATGATATTTTATATAGGTATTGTCTATTATAGTATTATTAAGAACATCGTTCCATGTGTAGAAGCCAACGCAGGCTGATGACTGTATCATGTGTCTTTACAAAATGTACAAATATAAATAGATGCTAGTTTTTGTAAATACTATGCGGTATCTTCAATAAAGTTATCTAAAACATTATCCAGTGTAAACTGTTAGTTTGTGTCATTAATGAGTCTGGAACTTGACGCCTCGTCTGCCGCTTGAAGAATTCAGCGCTTCATTCAGTGTAATAGTGCTATCACTGCCCATCCGGTGATGTACAGACATTATTGGTTGCAGAACTGATTGATTGATAAGCAGCATGTCGTGGTTTTGAGGTGGTTAGGCCTAAACGATAAGCAGCATGTCATGGTTTTGAGGTGGTTAGGCCTAAACGATAAGCAGCATGGCTAATTTTCTTTGCATGAAACAAAAGCACGGTGAGGACGAAACCTTAAGATTAAGGACAATAGTAAATATACTTTACAATAGTAAATAAAAGACAAACTAAAACATAGCAAACTTAAAATGTGAAATAAAAACTTTCATTAAAAATTAATTATAAAAATAAATATTCTTCGCTTTCTCTGTAAACACCATAAGTATGTAAAACACTGCCCTAGACTATATGTATTTAAATGTATTCAAAAGCATAGCAGCGCCTACTTCATGACTGGATGACTACGACAGCCGTCAGACAGCCTCCGACAGCTGCAAACATAAGAAATATGACTCATAAAAAATATAATTAATGTTACCTGGCAGTGATGGACAGAAGATAAAATACTGTGGTGTTCATGCTGTATCTGAAGAAAGCCTCAATGGAAAGATACGATCAGCTGAGCATCAAATTAGACTCTGGCACATGAAGAGATGTGAGGCAGGGTTTGAGCGACAGGTGAAGCACCATTTTTGATGCATCCGTCCCCTAACCAGACAATTCAGGGTGGGCTTGTGGCTTTGCATATGCGATATTTATGGTTTGCTTCTTCCTGAGAATGCTTTCGAAACACAGAAAGCCCACAGACTCTGCAATACACAAAACCACAAGTCCACATTTGCAAGTTTAAGAACATGCAAGGTGTCTCTGACCAAACCTGCAGGTTCTGAAGCCACAGCTGGAGGCTTGCAGACTGCTGAGCGCATGGAAAAAGCCATCGTGCAGTCAAGAGCTGCAAGTATCTCAGAACAGCACGTAAAGAAAGTCAGTGACTTGGGGAAAAGCTCTGACTAATACCTGAAGGGTACATTGCGATGGGACTATTGCATCTCGCAGACTCTTGTTTTTATGCTTCATTTTGAGTCAGTCTGTAGCTAAATTGGAGGCTTAGATGAACAAACGTGGACATGTTAGTCACTAGATTGTTATTAGATGACACATGGATTCTGACCCACTCATGCTTTTCAAATAAATACAAGCTGCCATGAATGACTGACAGCTCGAGCTGCTGTGTGGCATTATTGTACACTGCTACGTCACACATACAGAAACACACACCCAACAGTGGTTGAAGCTCAGAGATCAAAGGACTCTGTTTTTTAATCACCTGTTATGATCAGAATAACCACAAAGCATTTTCTTTATTTTACTTGGTCACGTGCTTCCCCTTTCTGGTTGTTGTTTTCTTGTAACCTGTAACGTCGGGGTTTGTTACAGGTTTGTTCACCGAAAAGGAGCTCACTGAATTCATTCCACTCTTTTAAGTATTTTATTTAATATATAAAGTAACACATGGACATGAGTCATTTGTGTGAGTGCATATCTACACAATACAGGAACACACAGTCTTCTATTTGCTCAACTCATTTTCAGCACATGTATCATATCTGCATGGTAATACAGAAATACTATATTTCCACATGTCTGATCCCACATAAGTATCACTGCTTCTCAGTATTCACAGTGACAATAGTAATAAAGATTGAAATACTGCTGAGGAGCATTCACAGTGATTTCCAGAACAATCTTGCACATCGCATCCCCGAACTCCCACTGTGCCCGGGCCTGGTGGGCTAAGAAGGGAAGGGAGCAAACCAGGAGAAGAGTCGCGATGGCCAAGTTCAGCAGACACACGTCGATCAGGCTGCGGAGTCGCACACTACGAGCAATGACCCAGATGACCAGAGAGTTCCCCAGAAGGCCCAGGATGAAGAACACTGCGTAGAGAGCTGGAAGGAAATTGGCCCTGTGGCGCTCATACACACACCTGCCATAGTCGTCGGTCCCGTAATCAGGGTAATCGTATTCTGTAGAAGAGCTGGTACCGTAAGAAAGACAAGTATTTGTTAGAATACAAACTATGCTGCTATGCACTGAGACTACGGCCAAGCCAGCCGCCATTTGCTCATGACCGTGCTATTTTCATAAATATATATTATATATATTTAAATTAACTGTATTTTCAGTATGAAATGCCATATTTAAGTACTAATAAATCATAAACTGTACAGTAAAAGAACACAGTTCTTTGTGAGGTGACAGCTTTGCCGTGTGTATTCATATTTATTTTGTAGTAATATATAATTAGAACAGATCAGGTTTATTATGAAAACACAAAGCAGCGACCATCTCGGTTTGTGCTCCGCTGTAAACTGTAGGAACCGGAACAGTTTTTAAAGGACTGGCTTGACCGCAGTGCACTGTGGGAGCTCAAGCCTTAAACGCTGACGTACTAGAGAGTAGACAAAACAGGGAAACGTGCGTGAATTATCTTCTGTGACGGTTTGGCCCTCCAGCCCCTGGAGGGCGCCCTTGTCCCCTGTTCCTCTTTGTTGGGCTTTTTGTTTTTGTTCGTTATTGATTTCACCTGGTTTTCATTTCCTGTTTGTCTAGTATTTAAGTTCCTCTTTTTTGTTTTCTCGTCGCTGGCTGATTAGTTGATGTTACCTTGCGTTAGTTCTGTTTGTACACATGTGTTATTGCGTGTGTGGTAGTGTTACTATAGGTGTTACTGTGTTCGTGTTTGAGGTTACGTGGTTATGCATGTCTGTAAGTGATGATTGTCACATTTGATTCTGCAGTCTATGGTTTGTTTGTTGATTATCCCCTGTTTGTCTGCTACCTATGGTTTGTCTACAGCTTTGTATTTTGGATGTCTTGTTGTGTTCAGCTTTGTTTAGTGTTTAAGTTTTTGTAGCCTTGGGTTTTGTCAGAGTGTGTATTGTGTTTTGTCTTAGTTCTATGTTAAGTTTTGTAGCCCATGTTTGTCTAGGTTTAGGTCACTTACTTATAGTTTGTAACCACCGGTGTTTGTGTTTAGTTTGTCTGTTTTCTTTTCCTTAAGATTAAATTATCATTTAATGGTGCTCCTGTCTTGGGTTCGTGCAATTGGGTCCTCACCATCCGGTTTGTTAGAGTGGGCACAGGCTCTTGGCTGAGCAGCCCTTTAGTTTGTCTGGCGCCACCGTGTGGCGATATTACGAGTCTGAACCAGGGGTTCAGGTATCTCCTGCCCCTGGGTGCTATTGAGTTAAGTAGCGAGTCGTAACATCTTCCACATTGTCGTGATTTTATGTATGAAAAACCACAAACACGTTCTACCACATCACCTACGGAGAAGAGCCTGTATCTCATGATTGTTTTAGTGACTCGTCATGACTCCAGAGTCACAGCAGGGCAACAATATTTTGTCTTATTGCATGAATTACTCTGTGTTTTTACCATTGTGTGGTATGTTTACATGTGGTCACATACAGATGTTTTGATCTAAAGAGCACCACCAAAAAGTCACTCATTTACTGTTGACACTAGTCTGAGGAAATACTGTTCCTTTACTGTGAGCGCCCAAATAAAAAATTATATAGGTATTGTCTATTATAGTATTATTAAGAACATCGTTCCATGTGTAGAAGCCAACGCAGGCTGATGACTGTATCATGTGTCTTTACAAAATGTACAAATATAAATAGATGCTAGTTTTTGTAAATACTATGCGGTATCTTCAATAAAGTTATCTAAAACATTATCCTTACAAAAATATCTGGTCACATACCAGTACAGTATAGCTATGAAAGGCTACTTTAGAAATGTACACAGGTACAATAACTAAGAATCACACACACAATTTTGGCTATAAAACTATAACATGTCAAATTCCTCCAGATGCATAATAAGGATTTAATTAAAGATAAATGATTACATATTTTTAAGATTGGGCAATAAATTAGGAAGTTACTCTTTTTTTTTGTTAGTTTGTGTCATTAATGAGTCTGGAACTTGACGCCTCGTCTGCCGCTTGAAGAATTCAGCGCTTCATTCAGTGTAATAGTGCTATCACTGCCCATCCGGTGATGTACAGACATTATTGGTTATTGGTTGCAGAACTGATTGATTGATAAGCAGCATGTCGTGGTTTTGAGGTGGTTAGGCGTAAACGATAAGCAGCATGTCATGGTTTTGAGGTGGTTAGGCCTAAACGATAAGCAGCATGGCTAATTTTCTTTGCATGAAACAAAAGCACGGTGAGGACGAAACCTTAAGATTAAGGACAATAGTAAATATAATTTACAATAGTAAATAAAAGACAAACTAAAACATAGGAAACTTAAAATGTGAAATAAAAACTTTCATTAAAAATTATTCATAAAAAAATAAATATTCTTCGCTTTCTCTGTAAACACCATAAGTATGTAAAACACTGCCCTAGACTATATGTATTTAAATGTATTCAAAAGCATAGCAGCGCCTACTTCATGACTGGATGACTACGACAGCCGTCAGACAGCCTCCGACAGCTGCAAACATAAGAAATATGACTCGTAAAAAATATAATCAATGTTACCTGGCAGTGATGGACAGAAGATAAAATACTGTGGTGTTCATGCTGTATCTCAGGAAAGCCTCAATGCAAAGATACGATCAGCTGAGCATCAAATTAGACTCTGGCACACGAAGAGATGTGAGGCAGGGTTTGAGCGACAGGTGAAGCACCATTTTTTATGCACCCGTCCCCTAACCAGACAATTCAGGGTGGGCTTGTGGCTTTGCATATGCGATATTTATGGTTTGCTTCTTCCTGAGAATGCTTTGGAAACACTTCTGTACAGGCCCACAGACTCTGCAATACACAAAACCACAAGTCCAGATTTGCAAGTTTAAGAACATGCAAGTCATGGCAACTGGACTTCTTCTAGTTAGTAGAAACGTTTCACCACCTATCCAGGTGGCTTCTTCAGTCTGTGGGAAGTTGGTGGAGACCACTAATTTATCCTCCAGTTGGGTTTCACTTAACACCTGTGTAGAATGGGTTCGTTATGCGAACAGAGGGGGGTGTGAGGGTAGTGAGTAGGTGTGACTCCTCAACTACCGTGACTCCTCCTCCAACCATTACAGGGTCGTTAAGTGTCTCCTTTGTGGGGGGACGTGTGAAGTGGCCTTGATCTTCCTGGGCATAGTTGAAAGGGCAGCATGGTAGACGGGAGACAAGTTGTGTCTGAGGCCCCCACCTCTGTTGAGAGAGGGGCTGTTTACCTGGACATGTACGGCTTCTCTGACGCCTCGTTCAAACCACCTGTCTTCTCTGTCCAGAATGTGAACGTTATTGTCTTCAAATGAGTGTCCTTTGTCTTTTAAGTGGAGATACACGGCAGATACTGGTCCTGACGTGTTGTTCCTCCTATGCTGGGCCATCCTCTTGTGTAATGGCTGTTTGGTTTCGCCAATGTATAGTTCCGAGCACTCTTCACTGCATTGAACTGCATATACTATGTTGCTCCTCTTATGTTTTGGTGTTGGATCCTTTGGGTGCACAAGCTTCTGTCTGAGGGTGTTGGTGGGTTTGAAGTAGACGGGTATGTTATAGTTTCTAAAAATCCTTTTAAGCTTTTCGGGCACTCCGGCCATATAAGGAATGACCAGATTCTTCCGTTGGCTTTGGGTGTCAGGCTGTTCTGTTGTCCTTGTTCTGGGACGTGACGCAGCCTTGTTGAAGGCCCATCTGGGGTAGCCACAGGTCCTGAGAGCTGTCCTTAGATGCATGTTCTCCTTCTTCTTGGCTACAGTGGAAGTGGGAATGTTCTCCGCTCTGTGGTTCAGGGTCCTGATGACTCCTAGTTTGTGCTGCAGGGGGTGATGAGAGTCAAACAGAAGATATTGGTCTGTGTGGGTGGGTTTCCTGTATATTTCTATTTCCAAGCCGCCGTCATTCCCTCTGATGACTGCGCAGTCCAGAAAGGCCAGTCTGTTGTTTTTGGTGTCTTCTCTGGTGAACCTGATGTTGCTGTCCACTGTATTTATGTGGTCTGTGAAAGTCTGTACCTCCTGGATCTTGATCTTCACCCAGGTGTCATCCACATATCTGAACCAATGGGTTGGGGCTGTTCCTGAGAAAGAGTCAAGAGCTTTCTTCTCCACTTCTTCCATATATAGGTTGGCCACAATAGGTGACACAGGAGAGCCCATAGCGCAGCCATGCCTCTGTCTGTAGAAGTCCCCTCTATAGCTGAAATATGTGGTGTTAAGGCATAAGTCCAGGAGTGAACAAATCTGACCTGGGTTGAGGTTGCTTCTGGTGCTGAGGGTGCTGTCCTCTTCCAGTCTTTTCCTAACAGCTGTTAGAGCATCGCTGGTGGGGATGCTGGTGAAGAGTGATGTAACATCAAAGGAAACCATGGTTTCATCCAATTCCAGTTTCAGTCCTCTGACCTTGTCTGCAAATTCCTCGGAGTTTCGGATGTGATGGTCTGTGTGTCCAACCAGAGGTGCCAGGATAGTGGCCAAGTGTTTTGCAAAGACAAATGGGTGAAGAACCTCTCGGACAGGGAACTTTCCCAGTCTGAGAGGGACGTTCTGGCTAAAGGCCTTAACTTTGCCATCACACCCAAGGAGGTTCCTGTCGTGGATTTCATCACAGCCACAGAGTCTGCCATTAGGAACAACAACTTACCATCGTCAGAAGCTGAACAACTACGGCTCAAAGTCTCTGCTGCCTTGGCCAGTGCACAGCCACCACAACCTAACCTCACCAGGCAGGAGAGGAGTGCACTCTCAGCCCTCAGCAGGGATGAAACCATCACCATACTGCCGGCGGACAAAGGAAGATGCACTGTTGTTCTCAACACCACAGACTACCATTAAAAGGTCGTCTCACTGTTAGAGGACCAACACACCTACGAAAAGCTCAAAAGAGACCCCACCAGCAGCTACAAAAAGAAAATCATAGCTCATCTCAAAGAGCTGGAAACAGAGCAGACCATCGACAGGATGACATACCACCGCCTGTATCCTGGAGAGGCCACTCCCTGCATTTATGGACTTCCTAAGATCCACAAGGAGGGAGCCCCGCTCAGACCCATAATCAGCAGCATCAACTCGGTCACATATAACATTGCAAAACACTTGGCCACTATCCTGGCACCTAATGTGTACATCATTATTACAACAAATCACATTAAAACTGTGTTATAACTTACACTCCCATTAGGGAAATGTTTTATATAGTTGAACACACATGACTAAAATATCTACTCCATATATCTTGAAAATCCAAAATGCACCAAGATGCATCAGCTTTTAACTTTATCAAAGCCTGTGTCATGGAATCTTGTGCAAAAATCAGTGCAAATACCACAGAACACATGTACCCTAAACCATACACAACAGTAAACATGTTTTCATAAAAGTCCAACATTACAAACTGTGGCAAACAAATCTGGAACAGTAGAAGAGCCATTTCGAACCCCGATTTATGCTTCCAGCTGATTCTTCAAAGTTTGAATTTTGGGTACCAGCTCACTTTTACCCAGTTTGAGCATTACTTGCTGAATAAAATTGAAAGTGTTTTTCATGCACTTGAGGTGCATTTTCCAGGTGCAGGGCGTAGATCAGTCCGAAAAGGACACAGAAGGCCTGAGGTAGGTTGGACAGTTCATCCATTACCACAGACCCTTCCAAGATGATCCCTACTCTGGATGGGTTGACCTGGGTATTTTCTTGACCAAGGCAGAGAATTCCCACTGGAGTTTAACTGTACGAGTCCTTGTCAGTTACATCCTATTATTGAAAGAAACGTTTTGACAAGGAGAGAACAAACATGCCAGTTAGAAAATGGTTTTTGTGCACCAAAAATAACCTGTGACTGTTCATAATGAACAGCATTGTACAACATAAACCACACTGAAAGTAATTTATATTAAAAGGACGATATTGAATTTTTATCACATGTCATATTCAGATCTGTACAGGTTGCAACACTTTGCCCAAAATATGTAGTTTACTCACTTTCAGTCACAGCCGTGCTGAATTTTTTTTTTTTTTTCGTTATTTTCACGTTCCCATCGTGCATTGCATGACTAAAACTTGGGAATTTTAAGCTATTTCACTTAAAATTATTCACAGGCTCAACTAGGTCTACAAATTAGTATAACATACTTACATCTGCTAGTAATGCAACCAAAACTTAATCGATTTGAGCAATGTAAGTACATTATACTTTAAATGTTTGATTAGATACAAAGTCTGGGTTTACAGTGTACAGAAACACACACCCAACAGTGGTTGAAGCTCAGAGATCAAAGGACTCTGTTTTTTAATCACCTGTTATGATCAGAATAACCACAAAGCAACCGTTTTTAATTTTCATTATTTTACTTTTTCTGACACAATACAGTTACACGTATATATTGATTTACATGGTTTGGTACCTTACTTACAATAACCTGGAAACTACTTCACAGCTCTGAAAGCACCGCACCTGCACACACTGCGGTTCTGTGACACACACACGTCGTTAATAATCCGATTTCACAGGTGTGTTTGACGTCTCTTTGTCTGTGGTGTCTCTGTAGCTCAAAGATCTGCCGTGATGGCTATGGAAGCATTTATTCAGCACTTTGCCCAGAGACTTCCTAAACTTCTCGCCTATGAATGCGTAGATGACTGGATTCACGCAGCAGTGGGACAGGGCAAGGGCCTCTGTGATGCCCGTGGCAAAGTTGACGGCGGCGGAAGCCTCGCAGCTGTTCAGGATTTCCATTAACTCCAGCGACTTCAGGAAAACGGTGACGTTGTAGGGAACCCAGCACACCACAAACACACACACTATGGTGAAGATCAGCTTCACGGCTTTGTCCTTTTTGGAGTTCCTGGACCTAAACAGCACAGCAACGATTTGCACATAGCAGAAAATCATGATGGGAAGGCACACAAACAGGCCCACGGTGTTCTCTGTGAAGTTTCGTCGCATCTTCCAAAAGTACTGATTGTCCTCTGGATACTCTGGGTGGCACTCAGAGCTGTTGTTCTCTTTATCTATCTCCAGCGAAGCAAAGGCCACCTGAGGGGCGGCCAGTACGATAGACACCACCCAGACAGAGAAGCTAACTACGACCCCGTAGCGACGCGTCCGCGTCCGCATGGCTGCCACAGCGTGGACTATGGCCAGGTAACGGTCCAAACTCATGAGGGTCACGAAAAAGGTTCCACTGTAGAAACCCAACTGTTGAGCAGAAGAACGTCTGAGTTAGAGCATGGTGTGACACTGGAGGTCAACCCGCTTCAGGAGTCATGAGTGTTACGTGTAAATGTGAGTTTGTAACTCCTGGGGTTAGGGTAATATGTTAAATAAACAAAAAGATTTCATAAAACACCTGATAGACGCCTGTTACCAGTTTGCATGACGTCAGGTTTTGGGAGCTGACGACCCACAGAGGAAGGGAAACAGCCAGCAGGAAGTCAGACAGGGCCAGATTCAGAAGGCACACGTCCGCCATGGTTTTCAGCTTGATGTGCCGAAGCAGAATCCAGAGAACGGTGCTGTTACCTGTAAAATCAGGCCCAAAGATGATTCATTATTTTGTTCAGACATTATCTCATTATGTGTGACGCATGTTTCTTCTTTCTGAACATACCTAGCAGACCTAGACAAAACAGCACGTAGTAAAAAACTGGCAAGATCATGAATCCGAACTCCTGATTACAGTCCGGAGCATCTGAGTAATCATAGTCCTGGTACATTGTTAGGTCGTCCTCTGAGCCGTTCATACTGCTGCAAGACAAAGAGCAGAACATTTATGCGTCATTATCATCTAACTCTGTAGTACACTGCATATCTTAAATGGCCATATACAGTAGTAACGAGAGTTGACTATTTTATTCCAGTCTTGGCACCAACTAGCTTTAATGTGTGTGTTTAAAGTACTGGCGTCTGTGTTACAACCTCAGTTCTAGGCTCGTGGTCCAGCAAGTTATTTTAATTGGAGTTGCAAAAATCTGAGATTCAACCACCCGACCTGTTGCATCATACAGTATCTCATCTCTTCTGGGAGATCCACCACCAAATTTCATCTCACATCTTCAGTAGATTACCAAAAAAATAAAATAAAAATACTGTGAATCCTTCACAGATCTTAATCTACCTGTAGCAAGCCAACTAGCGCGTTCGCTAAAATTGAAAAGGAAATGTACTACCTGCTTCCTCTAACTACAGCCAGGTCGTTCTACTCCTCGTTCGCTTTTCTTGTGATTTCATGAAAAGGAAATCTTTCCTTTGCTTGTTCTGAAGTTTCTGTGAGCTCTCGCCTCCACTCACGCTCATGACCAGAAAACAGAAACACGGTTTCTCCTCTTTAATACAATAACGGTATTCCATGTGTTCAGCTCTGAACATGTGCAGCTACAGACTCCATCTGAAAGTCACGTATGTATTAAATGTGAGTGATTTCTAAGATATTACTGGATTTCCCTGCCCTTTACGTTGAACTTCTCCTTTGGTGAGTCAGAGCTGAACAGCCACTGTGGGCTACTTCGTACACTGTGAGTCTATATTCAGACCTGATGCTTGTGTCACAACAAGCATCAAAAACATCCTTTTATTGTGACCAAAATCGAATTCATGTGATCTCGTTTAACCACATCTCAAACCTTTTTCTCTCAGGAGCGACGTACACAGAACCAACCACCCGCTCGACACCCATGCCGACCCTCACTTCCTGTGGCTGACACACACACGTGTGCGCACAGAATCCTCAACTACACACTGTGTTTATAGCTGTAGGAGGTGAGAGATGTCTAGCAAATAGAAACCAAACATGTAAACATGTAATTTAAAAAGCTCTTACCACAGTCTTCGCCAGAATAACTGTTCCTGAGTCTGTACGTTCTGGAGCTGCTAGGTCTTACTGTACATGTCATCTCGTCAACTTGCAGCACTCGCTTTTTGTGTCAAATCCTGCTGCACGGCTCACTTCTGGTAACGTGAACCCTGGCTTTTGTTGTTTCCTCTGCATTGTGTTAAACCTGCAAAGAGGTGTCAGCGCGGTTTTCTGAGAAATGTTCCTTTATCTGTTCACGTGTGGCAAGAAAAAAACAGGGGAGGAAAGATTCTAATGAGGCGCTTGTCTCTGCTCTTACACTATAGTAACTCTGACACAAAACGAAAAGACCATTCAAGGCCCAGTGACCTACAGAAGTTGTTTAAAACTTAAAAACACAAAATGCCTAAACAGAACTGAATAAACTGGAATTTTTTATTCTTGAATATGTACTTTCTCGTAATGTGCCTCTACAAAAAAGCAGGTTTTGTCACAAAGTAAAAATTGGATTTGTGACCTTTATTTTTTTTTAAAGGTTTTAATGTTTTGAATGTGACTGCGTGCTTGATGAATGTGACTTTATTCATGAGGAACAGTCACCACAGTGAAGAAAATCCTGAATGAGTCAACTGCCTTGTGTTCAGAGAATGAACCCCGCATCTCACCAACTACTCTTCAAAACACTGGAGATAAGATCAGACCACACGTACAGAGAAAGGCTGCAGAGCCTCACTATGATTTTAAAGAGTGCATCATGTGTTGTGGGCCACTGTGGAGTTAGAAGAAAACAACCACACGAAGCCGCTGTGATAACAAATCAAAACATATTACACACACAAACACAAAGGAACACCCTAGACGTTTTTATAAAATGGCATATTTAGTTGTGTTACTTTCGCTCTGGAAGCTTTGACTCATCGGACAACTGTACAAAAACATTTTCCCCAAAGAAAGTGAATCACAAAAAAAAAACAACTTTTTAAACCAACAAATGTGAAACAAAAACACACACATACATGTTCCACAGGTCATCAGACAGGCTGGTTAGAAGCTATAGATATATATATAACAACAGGAATATAAAAACACTGAAAATACAATCTGTGACATCACATTCATGTGGCATTTCACACCAATGGCACTTTGGACATTGACTTAAAAAGCTCTAATGATAAGAACATTATTACCATGTGCAGATACAGTGAATAATACTGAATATCACTGGCTTCTATGGGAAACCGCAGAGCTCGTGCAGCCTGAGGGATGGATGCCGAAGCAGAAGGATGATGGATGAACAGAAGACGGATGCACGTCCGTGTAAGGTCCTTCACATGGCAACGGTGGTTGTGACGTCAGACGACCTGGACACAATGGAGCTTTTCCGGTAGTAGCTGTCTGACGTGTCCGTGACGGAGGGCAGGAGCACCCCGGGCACCCACTTGCTCAGCAGGTGCACGGCTCGCTTCATGAACTTCTGGCCAACGAAGGCGTATATGATGGGGTTGAGGCAGCAGTGAGTGTAGGCGATGGTCTCAGTCACTGTCAGGGCCAGCGAGGTGTTCGTGTCGTGCATGGGCTGCAGGAACTTCACGAAGAGGCAGATGTTGTACGGGGCCCAGAACAAGAAGAACACGACCACGATGGAGACGATGAGCTTGACGACGCGGTGCTTCTTGGCGGTCCTCATGTTGACCAGCGTGGGGATGATCCTGCAGTAGCACACCAGCATCACCGCCAGGGGAACCAGGAGGCCCAGAATACTGATGGCGAAGGGGATGTACGGGTGCCGGGCCTCCAGCTCCTGGTCGTAGCTGCAGCTGAACCCATTGGACTCGTTCGTCACCTTATTGAAGATGAACGGCGGCAGAGAGACGCAGAAGCTGAGCAGCCACACAATCAGGCTCAGGGCGATGCTCGACGCCCAGGTGCGGTACCTGGCCACGGTGTGCGCGTGCATGATGATCACGTAGCGGTCCAGCGTCATCACGATCATGAAGAAGGTGCTGCTGAAGAAGCCCGTGTAGTGGACGCCGGCCACGAAGCGGCACATGAACTCCCCCATGGTCCACGAGCCGACGACGGAGAAGTGCGCGTAGAAAGGCAGCGTGAAGATGAAGAGCAGGTCCGACACGGCCAGGTTGAAGAGGCAGATGTCCGTCATGTTGCTCTGGTTGCGGTGCTTCACCAGGACGCACACCACGAGCCCATTACCTGGGGAGAGGATGACGCGTTACGCAGCTGGTCAACACGCGTTACACACAGCTGGTCCACACGCGTTACGCACAGCTGGTCCACACACGTTACGCACAGCTGGTCGACACACGTTACACAGCTGGTCCACACGCGTTACGCACAGCTGGTCAACACACGTTACACAGCTGGTCCACACGCGTTACACAGCTGGTCCACACGCGTTACGCACAGCTGGTCAACACACGTTACACAGCTGGTCCACACGCGTTACACAGCTGGTCCACACGCGTTACGCACAGCTGGTCCACACACGTTACACAGCTGGTCCACACGCGTTACACAGCTGGTCCACACGCGTTACGCACAGCTGGTCCACACACGTTACACACAGCTGGTCAACACACGCAACCCACCTATGACGCCGAGGATGACCACCAGACTGTAGAGAGTGGGCAGGAACACTTGGCCAAAGTCCCTGAGCCCCGCGGGGGGAGAGGGGAACGTCATGTTTTCGTCGTAGTAGGCGGAATAATCAGCCACCGTGGTCGAGTTGCTGGTGTCGTCTACACAGAGAAGGTTTAAACATCAGTCGCATCTCTTGTGTTATTATTTGCATTCACATCCAGCAGAGAGACAGAAAAAACTCAATTCCGATTCTTCCCAGTAGCAGCTTTACTTTCCCAGTGAGCACAGCGAATAGCTAATAAACAGCTAATAAACAAAGAGCGTTTGGTAGTAAGAGACTTATGTGAGTCTAGGGTGTTTGCGCCACCTGGTGGTTTTCTCTGGTCATCTAAACGTGTTACCATGTCTACACACATAAAGTAGTAGCACTAAAACAAACATCATTCCAACATCATTCATAAAGAAACCATAAAAACAAACCATAACCATGTTTACTAAACACCTAGTTAACCACACTAAACACACTAAACACACTAAAACACACTCATCCTCTGCCTTATGCTTTTAATGTGCAACCTGTTTTACGAGACACATTTTTGAAGTCGATCAATTTTTGTATTTTACAAGGAAAGTAAAATAATAACAAATCTAAAATAAACACAGTATATATTGACTGACATGATATGACGACATTCAATTACAATTCAAAATGAAAATGTAAAAGAAATGCAATATAACCTCCTGTAATAAAGTACTTTGATCGTTTTGGAAAGTAAAACAAAAGTGTGCAGCAATGTGTTGATATATATCAGCATAATAAGTTAATACACTTACCTGTAGACGTGCTGCTGAATAATACGTCTGACATGGTGAGATTCATGGTGAGATTCATGGTGAGAGCTAATCAGTCTGCAGCTCAGGTCTCTGTCTGGATCTTAATAGATGTGATGCCTTCAGGTGAACGTCGATGAACTGTCTTAGTTAGTCCCCTGATAATGAAACACAAGAGCAGATGTTGCTTCCTGTACGTCCCCAAATGTGAGATCCTTATCAGGCCGCAGTTCACACTGCACATAAGTAACGATTCAACAGAAAGCACAAGGAAATGAATTGTGCACTTAGTCTATAAAAAACTGCCTGTTTTAGTGTCATGACATAAACAATGTGTTTTTAAGCATAGAGATTTATCCATATGAAGAATAGACGCCGGCGTGTTTTCCATCTGATTGTGGTTTTATGTGCCTTCATTCAACTTCATTGTAAGTAGATACCATCTTAACTTCAACAACGAAGTAAACATCTTCTAGATTTACACATAGTCCAGTAGACTGTAAGGCCTAGTCGCAGTCTTTATGCGTTGAGGCTGTTTTCTATTCTAGTCCAAGCTTTTTCTAGTTTCTGTTATACCTGACATATTTATGTTGTTATTGTTGTTGTTAAAGTGATGCTGTCCATCTCTGCTGGCCATCCAACGTCAGTCTCCTCTGGTACAACACACATCACAGGCTTCATTATAAACATTTTGCATGTTGTGTGTGTGTGACCTTGTGGTTAGGGTTATATATATATATATACTGTGTGTGTGTGTGTGTGTGTGTGTGTGTGTGTGTGTGTGTGTGTGTACATTACTGTGCAAAGGTTTCAGGCAGGTGTGAAAATGTGCTGTAAACAAAGAATGCTTTCAAAAATTGAAGTGTTAAACGTTTATTTTTGTAAATGAACAAAATGCAGTGAATGAACAACAGATAAATCTAAATCACATCAATATATGGTGTCACCACCCTTTGCCTTCTAAACAGCAGCAGTTCTTCCAGGTTCACTTGCTCACAGTGTTTGAAGGAACTGGGCTGTAGGTTGTTCAAACATCTTGGAGAACTAACCACAGATCTTCTGTGGATGCAGGGTTTCTCACATCCTTTTGTCTCTGCAGGTGATGCCAGACTCACTCCATGATGCTGAGATCAGGGCTCTGTGGGGGCCATGACATCACTTACAGTACTGACGTAGTAACTAAATATTAATTTGATGTAAATGAACGAATCTTTTGTTCACTCACTTTGTATTTTGTAAATTGACATAAGTAAACTTGTTTTGCTTTTTCTGAAAGCCTTTACAGCATTTTTTCATACCTGCCTGTGTGTGTGTATATATATATATACACACATACATACACTAGTAAGTGTCCAAAGTACAATACAGGATGAAACCTCCAAGAGCCATGAATACATTCGGAGGATGGCTCCAATGGATGTACCACCGCCAGGTAACTGAAGTGGCTGATATCAAGAAATCCTACCAATGGCTAGAAAGGGCTGGACTGAAAGACAGCACAGAGGCACTAATCATGGCTGCACAGGAACAGGCCTTGAGCACCAGAGCAATAGAGGCCCAGATATACCACACCACAAGACGCCAGGTGCAGGCTGTGCAAAGAGGCCTCTGAGACAATCCAGCACATAACTGCAGGGTGTAAGATGCTGGCAGGAAAGGCAAACATGGAGCTTTATAACCAAGTGGCTGGTATAGTGTACAGGAACATCTGTGCAGAGTACAGACTGGAAGCACCAAGGTCTAGGTGGGAAACACCCCCTAAGGTGGTAGAGAACGACCGAGCCAAGATCCTGTGGGACTTCCAGATAGAGACAGATAAAATGGTAATGGCGAACCAACCGGACATTGTGGTGGTGGACAAACAGCAGACACGAGCCGTTGTGGTTGACATAGCAATACCTTGCGATGCTAACATCAGAAAGAAGGAACTCGAGAAATTAGAGAAATACCAGGGGCTTAAAGAAGAACTTAAGAAGGCCTGGAAAGTCAAGGCGAAAGTGGTGCCCGTGGTCATCGGAGCACCCGGGGCAGTAACCCCCAAACTGGAGGAGTGGCTAGAACAGATCCCAGGAAAGACCTCAGACATCTCAGTCCAGAAAAGTGCAGGAACAGCTAAGATACTGGCAGAACCCTCAAGCTCCCAGGCCTCTGGTAGAGGACCCGAGCTCAGATGGATGAGACCGCCCACGGGGGGCGAGGAGGGACATTTATATATATATAACTGTACATGTATGTGAATCACTTTAAACTGCTTTAGTGCAAGTGAACATGACACTTTCTGTGAGCCAAACAACCCCAAACAGGAAATGGTTTGTGTGAGACCACTGACATGATGTCTTCTATTGTAGCTGACTGATCTTCTGCTGCTGCCCTCTGTGCCGTTGGTGCAGCCCAGGTCGCACAGTTTGCTCAGTTGTTTCAGCCACTAAAGGCACAAAGGCTTGTTCCTCAAAGCCACAAGTACAACGGTGCCTGTCTAAGACATGGGATTATGACCAGAATACGTATATTTAATTGCTCTTAGGCAACATCCTGCATCTTTTCTGCAGGCTGTGGTCCAGCCTTCAAACCAAATATCCCACACAAATAGTCCAGCCCATTATAACTTGCCTGTGGGTAGTGGAGATAACCAGTCTTTATAAGCAGCCATCTGCCTACACGACTTTATGTGCAGAATGTACAGGAGGTGCATAAAGAGATAAATATCAAAGACGTGACCAGACTGCACTTTCACACTAACAGGGATTTTTCTTGTTATCGGGAAACTCACTGAAACACAGATGAAAGTCTGAGGACTTTGTTGTGACAGCCGACAGCCAGACTACTGTCAGGATGTCAGAAACGCATCAGCTTTGTCTATTATCTGACCTCACTCCTCTTAGCTCTTACATTTGAATCTGTCAAGTACCAGTCAGTTGAACTGTTTGTTTCTGTCCTGCACATAATAAGTTTGCCTGTTTGAAATATTATAAACAAAATAAACCAGAGACTGTGCAGGCGTGTGTGTGTGTGCAGTTGTCAGCGCTGGCTTTTATCTTACCCTTGCTGGTCCTCTGAACAATTCTTACTTCCACTGAAAGCAGAGAGAAATCCATGACTTCCTACTTCCCGAAAATAAAACAAAACTGCAGTACGGCTCAGTGTTTCCATGCAGGAATTCTGCGGATGTCTCCAAGGCGACTCCCACATTCCACATAGTTTTGTCATGGACAGCTCAAAAGAAGTAAAAACCAAAATAACTGTACAAAGATGTGTGTTTCTGTTTTTGCATTTGTTCTTTGTATACCATCACACTGAATTTGAACTGCCACACTTGAACTGTGAACAAAGTTGAGAAAGTGTGACATTAATCAGTCATTTTCATCCACACGTCCAATTTATGGATCTGTTATAAAACCCATCTCTGCAAACAACACGTTTTGGAAGAAGCAGCTTAGCGACATCGCACTTACACACACATCAATCCGTACTACATCTACGTGACCATGTCTTTCCTATCTTAGTATATGTGGGGGTTGCAACATGATTCTGTTGAGTTTTATATGTTATTGAGCATTGTGTCTGATTTAGAAATACAAATGAAGTCTGTCTCTTCTTGACTCAACACGGGGGGGGGGGGCCAACAGTGAGTTTCCGTTCTTTTGGCACAGAGGTATTAGATATAACTTCCTCATTTTGGGTTGGGTCAGAACGCTCCCCCTCTGTGTCGGGACTGAAGGCTGAAAGAGGCAGAATGGGTTCTATTTGCACAGATGAAAGCATTCCTAGGTTCAGCGTCTCAGTTTATCCCTCTGTTAATCAAAAACAATCCTGCTTCTGGTAACTGCATGCAGCATCAGGGCTGCATGGAACCAGGGCTCCAGCCTCCCCAGCTTCACTCGTCACAACAAAAGCAAAAGCAAAAGAGTGTGGTTGACCCCCGTGCAGCACTGCAGTGGAGGATGCATTTAAAATGCAAAGGTTTCCACTCAGAATTATTTAAACTATACATTTGAGAAAACAGATAAAATGCAAGAACAGACAGGCACCGACTCCTCTGAGCTTTCCTCTTACTGCCTGCTGCCTGGCAAAGCAGCAGATGCTTCAGGCCTCTGAAACGCTGGTGCATGGACTCTAATCCTACTTGCGTCAACGTAACTTGATGTATTTAAAGTATACCCCCCCCCCCCCCCACCCACACACACACGCCTTAAACACAGATTTAAATGTATCCCAAAAGCATATAATATACAAGAGTGTGCACATGATAAGGTGCTTCTTGCTTTATGCTGCATGGTGTTGATCATAGTGTTGGTGCTTTATTTAGAAATGATACCACAGCACGAGACACAAAAAAACTGAAAGACAGGCACACACAAGCGTACACACACACACACACACACATGCAGTACAGTACAGTGTGTACAGTATAATGGTTCATAGGCACATCGATGTTTACGGAAGATCACCATTCTCACCTGCCACTGTTTTTCAAACCTGTGGGTATAGCTCAGCAGATCAGTACTTGTTTGCTTAAATGTAGAATTATTTAATATGTTCATTTTTCAAGGTAAGCACATACCTGCTTCCTCCATATGCTTACATCCTCACAGTTTCCTGTGTGACAGCTGTCTCGTGTTGCTGAGGCAAATAGCATTTTCAGCGTTATGAAAAAGTCCTTTTACATACAGACTCATAATTAATAGAAAAATACTATACGGTTAAAGAAAATTAGTATAACCCTTATATTTACAAAATAAATGTTTCAATCATTGTCGCATAAAGGCAAAGCACGCGAGCTCTGACACACAATCATCAGGATTTTAATGTAGGCTAGCATGTCATGTAATCAGTCTAGAAATCATACTTTCTTACTGCACGATGCAAAACTCAAACCTGCTGTGGTTTGGTTTTCAGCTTGTACATTCTGAATGTTCTGAAAACCCTGCAAACAGGATCGTTGCTTACATGGTGCGTGCGTCTGGCTTTTTCTTGCTTGGACGTCTGGTGCAGGATGTGTCCTGCCCTGACATCACACTCACAACACAGACAACACTCAGCCCAGTTATAATCAGCACAGGTAAAAGCAAATGACGCCGTTAATCTACACCAGTTTGCCTAAATGACGCACACTGCTGCCGTTTTACCATGTCAGTCATGCATGCACAGGTTAGGCTGCTGGTGAGATGGAAATCTTTCTGCTGCTCTTTGTTGTGGACGTGGTTTGTCATAAAACGTGCTCATCAAAGCACATCTAATCTGCTTAATCTCTACATAACTTGTTCGCATGCTGATGTTTCAAAATAGATTTTTTTTTTCCGTTGAGTTTGACTCTATGTACAGTGCATTTGACACTGAGAACTTTTTAATTACAAGAGACTCTGTTACACTAATCAGCATGTACATAAGTGACAGTGAGGTGATCCAACCACTTACCTGTACCTGAATCAGCCTTCTGTGTGCTGTTGTGCATGTGCTGTGTAGGTAACAGGAGCTCTGGAAAATCTAGGCTTTGTCCCTTGTGGCTGACAGAGATGACTGTTAAGACGGCCTAAGACTGTTGAAACGGCTACTGTTTGCATTGTTCTTTGCCCTGTTGCTCCTTTTCCATGTGCAGTCACAGTATATTTGTTATGTTTGGCATCACATACATTAATCACCAGTGAATAGCCAGACATTAATAGTCTTAGTCCACTGACTGACTGACTTTCTATTTTCTTTCAGATGTTTTCAACAACAACAACAACAGGTAATTTATTCCTTTGTTGCAAATCTTTTCTGTATGGCCAACATATTATGACACGTGTTTATAAAAACTTGTTATATATAAAATAAAATGTACAGAATAAATGCTCTTGAAATGCAGGTTATGGTAATTATTTGTCGAGCTCCTGCACAAGTCAACGCACTCCAAGTTCTTTGAAGCGAGTAGAATTGTGTGGTCTGTGAGCGACCTCTTGTGGTGGATCGTGGTATCACGTGTTCGCAAAGCACAAGGCATGCCGGGAGATTGATGCCGGGAGAAAAGATTTGAATTCTTGTCATGAGCTTTCAACGAGACATTACGTGCATGTAGCAGCGACGTGGTTGTAGCGGTGATATTCATACATTAGGTGTTACACAGAATCCTAATTCGTAGTGATGTCGTTGTGTTTGCGTTGCGCTCGGTGGTTCACTTCAATGAGGATGATTGACAGGAGCCCTGCTGACGAACGCGACCTTGATGGAGCCGTCAAGTTGCAACAAACGACAGGAAACTATGACGTGTTGCCTCCAAAATAATAGCGTGGGTTCCTCTAAACTCGAGGCGTTGGTTCGCACCGCTCAGTTAAAGGTCGCAGCCTCCTCCATAAAACTCCGCTGTGAACGCGTGAACCCTGCGTGACGCAAAAACACGCAAGACGAGAGACGACAGGAAGACGGTTGCAACGATTTATTGTCTGCGTGGGCGTGGTCTTATTTTGAAACGCCATTTAGGAATGTCTTTAGGAAGGGAGAGCCCAATTGCCCTATACGAGATTTCCAGTCATTTTCAAAGGGGGGAAAAAAATTGAAAATAGCTTAATATTTGTTAAGTATGAAAGATATCAAAACACAGGATGGAAGCACTCGATTCCCAGAAAAACTGGATATTTGGTTTATTTAAAGTAATAATGTACAGTATCTGAATTCAGTAAGAGATAGATTTATCTTATACTGATGACCTTTGGTAATTAAATAAAAACATCTTTACAATCCTCTGACTGTATGGAATGAAAAAAAAATTACCTGCTTGATCACTCAGCTATAAAAACTGTCTAAACTGTCAGTGGAATGAAGTTTCAGTTTTACCATAAACCAAGTTTCCTGTTGTTCTGCTGCTGTTGGCAGCTGGATCCTGTCAGTCTTTCTGGATTTAGCATTTTACTGCAACCGTATAACATATCAAACATCAAACTAACAACTTTAGTCTCCTCAGATGAAAAAGTCTGCTTTGTCCTTTCCTTTAAATTGCATCAGTGTAATCATCCACTGCTATTTATTGGTTAAGTGGGCACAGGTATTATACTAGTCAACTCTGTTCAGTGTTAGTGTAGTGTCTTTCAAAACATCCAGACTAAAGCTTTGAGATCCCACTTTTACAAGCACTGACATTTCCTCTATGCAAAGTGAGCCTCCTCTCAGTCTCCATAAAGACATGACATCACAGGAGCTGCAGCTCCATCAGATCACCTCCAACACCAACCATGTTCTCTGTAGCATCTGCTGCTGGATCCTGTGAGTCTTACTGTGACACTGACCGTATGAGCACAACACACTGACTGTTCATACTAACACACATTTCTCCACAGGTGTGAAGTGTGAACAGCTGACTCAGCAACTGTGCAGCCAGGTCAACGTCTGACCATCGCCTGTCAGGTCTCTTAATCGCTTAGCAGCTCTCGCACACATTGGATCAGGGAGCCTGCAGGACAACGTATCTGAAAACTACCCAACTTAAAGCCAGAGGACTGGAGTGAATTGGAAGTGCACATACTGGGTATGGAACATACTACAAAGATTCACTAAAGAACAAGATCAGTATCAAAGCCCAACAGAAGTAGCAAGTGAATTAGAAAATAATTGGTCAAATAGTAAGAAAACACATTTGCAGTTGGACTGCAGACTAGAAACTAGATTCTGTATCAAACTAAACCCTCAAAAGAACACGTCTAAATAAACAGCATTTCACTGTGCGAAAACATTAGCACAAACTCACAAATTAGTAAAGTAGAACAAAGACCTTAGTGGATGAACAGTTAATCTGACCTGAAGACGAGGAGTCATCTCACCAATTTATTATTGGACGCCCAAAAAGAGACCCTCAGTCTCTCCTGCAGGGGATCTGGATTCACATACAACTGCTGTGTTAGGTCTTGGATCAGACAACCTGCAGGAAGGGGACTTGAATGGATGGGGAGGAGCTACTCTGACGCCAGCTGCAATAGCTATGCCAGCAGTCTCAAAGGCCGTTTAGAAGTCAGTAGAGATGACAGCAGCAGCACAACGTATCTGAAAACTACCCAACTTAAAGCCAGAGGACTCTGTATTACTGTGCTAGAGAGACACTGGTTAAAGTAAACTGAGAAGCTCTACAAAAACTTTTTCCTCCAGTCTACACACTAGGTGGCAGTATGGGATCAAAGACTTAAGAGCATGAAGAGAACAAATACAAGGCTGAACATGTTGCCAGTTCCATAAAATCTTTTAGAGTTTCAACTGAAAGTCATTTCCATTTCTCAGACCACTTTGAAATCAGTTGTGGAAACTAGGCTTTGATAGTTGTGCTGTTGTCTTCATCATTAAGGAGCAGAACATTTTGCTCACACAGCAGCAGCTTAGAGTCATTTCTGCCAGGTTTGCTCCTCTACACGAACGCAGTCCTACCTAACACTACAGCGATGAAAACTACCCTTGCAGCAATAGACTACTGTAAAAACAGGGGTAGGATACATTCCCCTGCTGGGAGGCCTCCCATTGTACTAGAAAACTGAACCTAGACTTGCTAACTTTTACTACCTGATTTTACTCTTTGCAGAGAATTCAAACTTGGCAGAGATGAGTCAGCATTTAACCCTGAAATCTATGGGTCAAAGCCCTTTAACAGCGATTCCATATAAAATTTAGGATGTGATGAGTGACAGCACAACTAGGGCTTTATATTTAGATGATTCATTGTGGTGGGGGACAAACCCAGGCAGCCATATGAACCATGTGCTAAAACCACCATCATTCTCAAGGGGGAGACAAAAACAGCAATATGTTCAGCCCAGCACCAGCTATGAACCTCAGGAAGTCCCATGTCCACAGATTTCTGAAACGAGAGACAAGAAATCTATAAATGCAAAATTATATACATAATTTAAACCATGAAAACATTCAGGCAATTCATACTCACCATTGGTTCAGTCAGTCGTTCTTGCAGCCACCGTGTTGTCCTTTGAGCAGATCAAGCTCCAGATGAGACCGGGCCAAACATGTTGCCAGATTGATTTGATATTTTTTGTGTGTGTCATTTTCTTCTCATACCACAGTTCTGTGCAGACAACCATTGAACCTCAGTGGCAGTAAAAGCTCCAAATGGAACATAAAAAACCCATCTACCAGGGGGGCTGTTAACTAGCATTATGGCCCTTTCAACAGGGAGGAGGGAGAGGAAAAAAAAAATATATAAATAAAATTGCCCAAACAATGTTGCTGATGCAAAAAAAGTTAAATTGGTTTTTATTTTAACACATACATGACTAAGGCTTCTGTTGTGGTCATCACTAGGATGAAACTTCTAATTGAAAGCTCACCGAGTTGCTTCGAGTCACCTCTGCCAGGTTTGCTCCTCTATATATGCAAACGATCCGAACTATACTGAGACACGTACGGATGAAATAGTCATAAGAGCTGTGCAGTCATCTACTACTGTAGAAATAAAAACAGGGGTGGGATAAATTCCCCTGCTGGGAGGCCTCCCATTGTACTAGAAAATTATAACAAGCCTGTCAATGCACCAGCTTTCACTATATTTTACTCTCGCTTCGCAGAGGGATTCAAACTTGGCAGAGATGAGTCAGCATTTAAGTCAGTTAGTGATTCCACATACAAATTTAGAATGTGATTAGTAGAACTATGCTCAGCAACAACATTGGGGCTTTATATTTAAACCATGAAGGTGGAGCAGTAAACTGCCAATTGATGGACCATGTATAAAGCTATTGTACATTTGTGAACCAAAAAAAACACACACCACAGGAGAAAAGAACAGTTGAACAGGACAAACTGGCAACACGTCCAGCCCAGACCCATCTAGATCTCTACAAATGGTGAGTCTTTTTTTTTCATTGTCTATCTTGCCCTCCCCCATAAGTTCCAAACAGTAAGTTTCACGGCCGCTGTGCCGTCATTTCTCCAAGAATTTCTCCAGCTCGTACGTACGCAAATTTCTTCCTTCAACATTTCCACCATAGACCTGGAAGGTTAAAATGCCTCATTTTAAATTTTGCGCCAGATTAGGCGACATTTACTTCTATTAGAATTGATTGGTCTGTGGACAACAGCTGTCCCTGAGATTAGCTTCAACTAAAATAAAAATACTTCAGTCTATGTTTTTTGTATCCAGCCTACTGGGAGACCATGACACAAACAATGCTGAAACAACAACCAAACCTACTGTGACCACAGACCACAAATAAAAACCTACTGTACTGGGACCACACCCCACAACCAACATATAGCAATATTTGAACACAATGAAAACACCTGGCGTCATTCATTACACACAACAACTCGAAATTGAAGACACTTGTTGCTAATGCTGTGACCACATGTATAAAAGCAAGTTCAGAGTGCACAGTGGATGAAGATTCCAAACAAACACAATGGATGAAGGCAGAGTCAGGGGAACAGGAATTTGAGTCAGAGGAGGGAGAAGAGCTGGCCATGGAAGAAGAGGAGTAGGCCAACGAGGAAGAGGAGGGAAAGGAGGGAGAGCAACACAACCTCACACCATCATTACGGACGAGATGTGAGCAACAGTCATTGACCATGGCATGACAATGGCTGAAGCAGGACAGGTCCTTGGGTCTTACAACACCCAACGTCTCCTCACCTTCCTAGAGGAGCTAAAAGACATCCTCCCGGACCACCAACAACACCTTCCTGGGCCCGCATATCACATTTATGTGATCATTTGGGACAATGTAAGCTTCCACAGAACAAACCAAATCAGAGAGTGGTTCACCATCAACAGTAACCACTTTTTAAACGTCTGTCTGCCACCCTACTCCCCTTTCCTGAACCGTATAGAGGAGTTCTTCTCATCGTGGAGATGGAAGGTTTATGACAGACAACCATACACTAGAGAGAACCTCCTAAGGGCAATGGAGCTGGCCTGTGTTGACATCCCAGTGGAGGCCTTCTAAGGCGTTTTCCCGCGCTGCCTGGCAAGAGACAATATAGCCTGCGATGTGGATGAGGTGATGTGGCCCGATGCAGCTCAGCAACAGTGATTGTGGTGTGTGTTTGGTGTGAATAAAGTAAATAAAAAAACTTCACACCCTGATCATGAGTACTGTTATGTGCAATAGATTCTGTTTTTGCATTGAGTTGTGTTACAGTAGTGTACATGCAGAATTTACTATAGATTTATACTCTTCATATGAAACTCACAAATCTAAAAGCCTAATCCTCTGCAGAGATCTAAGAACATCCATTACTGTAAAGTTTCTAAAAATATGCATTGGCAGTTATGAAACAAAGAACTTTCTCACAAATTGAGCATTGTGTTTTCAATTGTTTTGCTGTAGTGTGTAATGATGTGTATAGTGTTTACATTTTTGAAAGCTTCGAGCTGCTCTTTTAGTGTGAAAGTTTGAGTTTTGAAGTGAGAAGGTGTGATTGGGTTTATGTAGCTTTAGAAAAGGGTGTTGGGTTTAGACATTGGGGAACATGGAGGAAACGTTTGTGAAATGTGTTTTAGCATTTGAGAAAAACTGTAAGACAATGAGAAATAAATGATAATATGGCATCAATGCTCAAGCTTAATAACTACTCTCACTTTTCGCGTTCGAACAAGACTCCCCGTTCAAATGGGCGACTAAGACAAGCCACGGATAGTCGCCATAACATTTATATTAATGCGGATATATTATATATATTTATATTTTTCTAGACTTCTGATATTTACTATTCTTTTGCATTCTTTGATTAATGGTACTTTATGATCAAGTATCATGAAATGATGGTTAAGAAGAGTACATGCAAATATATATTTCCCCTAAATATCTGTATTTAACAAACAAATGTCATATTGTTAAGGTAAAAAGGAAAATATTTTTTGCAGTATAATGAACGTTTTTAAACTGCAAATCTTACACATACCTCGTCAAAATCTGTAATTTAAACTAAAGATTACAATTAATTTTACTTGCTTGTTGTTTTACAGTATTCGTCCATTCTATTAGCAAAATATCTATGTTTTATCAACGTGTTTTCTACAAACCATCACAGTAATAAGTGAGGCTTCCCACATGGAGCGTCATAACCAAGTGGCTGGTATAGTGTACAGGAACATCTGTGCAGAGTACGGACTGGAGGCACCAAGGTCTAGGTGGGAAACACCCCCTAAGGTGGTAGAGAACGACCGAGCCAAGATCCTGTGGGACTTCCGGATACAGACAGATAAAATGGTAATGGCGAACCAACCGGACATTGTGGTGGTGGACAAACAGCTGAGACAAGCCGTGTGGTTGAAATAGCAATACCTTGCTATGCTAACATCAGAAAGAAGGAACTCGAGAAATTAGAGAAATACCAGGGGCTCAAAGAAGAACTTGAGAAGGCCTAGAAAGTTAAGGCCAAAGTGGTGCCCGTGGTCAGCACTCGGGGCAGTAACCCCCAAACTGGAGGAGTGTCTAGAACAGATCCCAGGAAAGACGTGCTTCCCCTTTCAGGTTGTGGTTTTCTTGTAACCTGTAACGTTGGGGTTTGTTACAGGTTTGTTCACTGAATTCATTCCAGTCTTTTAAGTATTTTATTTAATATATAAAGTAACACATGGACATGAGTCATTTTTGTGAGTGCATATCTACACAATATATGTATCATATCTGCATGGTAATACAGAAATACTATATTTCCACATGTCTGATCCCACACAAGTGTCACTGCTTTTCAGTATTCACAGTGACAATAGTAATAAAGATTGAAATACTGCTGAGGAGCATTCACAGTGATTTCCAGAACAATCTTGCACATCACACCCCCCAACTCCCACTGTGCCCGGGCCTGGTGGGCAAAGAAGGGAAGGGAGCAAACCAGGAGAAGATCCGCGATGGCCAAGTTCAGCAGAAACACGTCGGTCAGGCTGCGGAGTCGCTCACTACGAGCAAAGACCCAGATGACCAGGGAGATCCCCAGAAGGCCCAGGATGAAGAAGACTGCGTAGAGAGCTGGAAGGAAATTGGCCTTGTGATGCTCATACACACACCTGCCATAGTCGACGGTCCCGTAATCAGGGTAATCGTATTCTGTAGAAGAGCTGGTACCGTAAGAAAGACAAGTATTTGTTAAAATGCAAACTATGCACTGAGACTACGGCCAAGACAGCCGCCATTCGCTCATCCATCATCAAGGCAGATGCGCTATTTTAAGTATTGTTGTTTATTTAGTACTTATATTTAGGTCCTAATAAATCATAAACCATGCAGTAGAAGTACACAGTTCTTTGTGAGGTGAGAGAACAATTCCTCTGGAAGGAGATATTAGTCTGGGCCTGGCATTATGCACTTGAGAAAATTATACTGTATTTTCAGTATGAAATGCCATATTTAAGTAAATCATAAACTGTATAGTTAAAGAACACAGTTCTTTGTGAGGTGACAGCTTTGCCGTGTGTATTCATATTTATTTTGTAGTAATATATAATTAGAACAGATCAGGTTTGTTATGAAAACACAAAGCAGCGACCGTCTCGGTTTGTGCTCCGCTGTAAACTGTAGGAACCGGAACAGTTTTTTAAAGGACTGGCTTGACCGCAGTGCACTGTGGGAGCTCAATCCTAAACGCTGACGTACTAGAGAGTAGACAAAACAGGGAAACACAAGTCCACCCAAATTCACACACACAACAGAACAGACAGGAATGTGTGGTATCACGTGGGGGATTCTTACCCAGGGGGGATCTCTGTTGCGTAGCTCTCGCCGTCCAGAGAAGTGCTTGTCGAGTTGACTGCAGCCATAGTCGAATTTCTAGAGAAAAAAAAGTGACGTACTTCCTCAAATTGAAACCAGCTGTTTCCACAAATATTGGTAGAAGACCCAGCTTTGTGTGATGTACGAAAGCAGAAAAGTTAAGTGCGAGGGCCCCTGGTCACCGGTGACTAACTAAGTAATGTTATGCTGAACTGATACACACTGTGGAGTAACACTTATGGTAAACGTGCGTGAATTATCTTCCACATTGTCGTGATTTTATGTATGAAAAACCACAAACACGTTCTACCACATCACCTACGGAGAAGAGCCTGTATCTCATGATTGTTTTAGTGACTCGTCATGACTCCAGAGTCAAAGCGGGGCAACAATATTTTGTCTTATTGCATGAATTACTAGTATTTTTACCATTGTGTGGTATGTTTGCATGACTTTGTGTGGTCACATACAGATGTTTTGATCTAAAGAGCACCACCAAAAAGTCACTCATTTACTGTTGACACTACTCTGAGGAAATACTGTTCCTTTACTGTGAGCGCCCAAATAAAAAATGATATTTTATATAGGTATTGTCTATTATAGTATTATTAAGAACATCGTTCCATGTGTAGAAGCCAACGCAGGCTGATGACTGTATCATGTGTCTGTACAAAATGTACAAGTATAAATATATGCTAGTTTTTGTAAATACTATGCGGTATCTTCAATAAAGTTATCTAAAACATTATCCAGTGTAAACTGTTAGTTTGTGTCATTAATGAGTCTGGAACTTGACGCCTCGTCTGCCGCTTGAAGAATTCAGCGCTTCATTCAGTGTAATAGTGCTATCACTGCCCATCCGGTGATGTACAGACATTATTGGTTATTGGTTGCAGAACTGATTGATTGATAAGCAGCATGTCATGGTTTTGAGGTGGTTAGGCCTAAACGATAAGCAGCATGTCATGGTTTTGAGGTGGTTAGGCCTAAACGATAAGCGGCATGGCTAATTTTCTTTGCATGAAACAAAAGCACGACGAGGACGAAACCTTAAGATTAAGGACAATAGTAAATATAATTTACAATAGTAAATAAAAGACAAACTAAAACATAGGAAACTTAAAATGTGAAATAAAAACTTTCATTAAAAATTATTAATAAAAAATAAATAATCTTCACTTTGTCTGTAAACGCCATAAGTATGTAAAACACTGCCCTAGACTATTTGTATTTAAATGTATTTAAAAGCATAGCAGCGCCTACTTCATGACTGGATGACTGCGACAGCCGTCAGACAGCCTCCGACAGCTGCAAACATATGAAATATGACTCATAAAAAATACAATTAATGTTACCTGGCAGTGATGGACAGAAGAAAAAATACTGTGGTGTTCATGCTGTATCTCAGGAAAGCCTCAATGCAAAGATACGATCAGCTGAGCATCAAATTAGACTCTGGCACATGAAGAGATGTGAGGTAGGGTTTGAGCGACAGGTGAAGGACGCACCATTTTTGATGCACCCGTCCCCTAACCAGACAATTCAGGGTGGGCTTGTGGCTTTGCATATGCGATATTTATCGTTTGCTTCTTCCTGAGAATGCTTTCGAAACACTTCTGTACAGGCCCACAGACTCTGGAATACACAAAACCACAAGTCCACATTTGCAAGTTTAAGAACATGCTCTGACCAAACCTGGTCAGAGCATGTTCTGAAGCCACAGCTGGAGGCTTGCAGACTGCTGAGCGCATGGAAAAAGCCATCGTGCAGTCAAGAGCTGCAAGTATCTCAGAACAGCACGGTGTAAAGAAAGTCAGTGACTTGGGGAAAAGCTCTGACTAATACCTGAAGGGTAAATTGCGATGGGACTATTGCATCTCTCAGACTCGTTTTTTTATCTTCTTTATTTTTTATTTTCTTTATTTCACTTTTTCTGATTTGATTTACATAGTTTGAAAGTCCTATAATTGTACACACATTTAAAATAAATCACTCCCTTACTTACAATAACCTGGAAACTCATCAACACGTGTTACGCAGCTGGTCAGCACGCGTTGCACAGCTGGTCAGAACGAAGCGTTCTGTTGGGAGCATAAGGAGCCATGAGGTCTTTAAGATAAGATGGAGCTTTATTATAAAGAGCTTTGTAGGTGAGGAGAAGAATTTTGAATTCTATCCTAGATTTGACCTATCTACTATCCTACATTTAAACTGAACAACAACAACAGGTAATTTATTCCTTTGTTGCAAATCTTTTCTGTACGGCCAACATATTATGACACGTGTTTATAAAAACTTGTTATATATAAAATAAAATGTACAGAATAAATGCTCTTGAAATGCAGGTTTTTGTAATTATTTGTCGAGCTCCTGCACAAGTCAACGCACTCCAAGTTCTTTGAAGCGAGTAGAATTGTGTGGTCTGTGAGCGACCTCCTGTGGTGGATCGTGGTATCACGTGTGTGCAAAGCACAAGGCATGCCGGGAGATTGATGCCGGGAGAAAGGATTTAAATTCTTGTCATGAGCTTTCAACGAGACATTACGTGCATGTAGCAGCGACGTGGTTGTAGCGGTGATATTCATACATTAGGTGTTACACAGAATCCTAATTCGTAGTAATGTGGTTGTGTTTGCGTTGCGCTTGGTGGTTCACTTCAACGAGGATGATTGACGGGAGCGCTGCTGACGAACGCGACCTTGATGGAGCCGCCGCGTCAAGTTGTAACAAGACAGGAAACTATGACGTGTTTCTTCCAAAATAATAGCGTGGGTTCCTCTCAACTCGAGGCGTTGGTTCGTACCGCTCAGTTAAAGGTCGCAGCTTCCTCCATAAAACTCCGCTGTGAACGCGTGAACCCTGCGTGACGCAAAAACACGCAAGACGAGAGACGACAGGAAGACGGTTGCAACGATTTATGGTCTGCGTGGGCGTGGTCTTATTTTGAAACGCCATTTAGGAAGGTCCAATTGCCCATTCATTTTCAATGGGGGAAAAAAAAAGAAAATAGCTTAATATTTCAAAAAGTATGAAAGATATCAAAACACAGAATGGAACCACTTGATTCCCGGAAAAACTGGATATTTGGTTTATTTAAAGTAATACTGTGAATGCTCTCAGCATTCTAACCATTACAGCCCTGTAGGAGGTGGTCCATGCAAACTCTGCCTTATATATGAAGGCACCAACCGAGTCCGTTAAATTCGAGGAACCAACCGCTTGGTAAAGCTTTGGATGATTTTGGACGAAGTTTACTGAATTGTGGTCTTTAAAAGACACTATAATTGTCTGGAGCTTATTATTTACAATGTGTTCAAGAGCAGCTATTATCTATTATGGTCAAAAGTCAAGTTGATAAAAGTCTGGTGAATGATCATGGTTTCATTATTATACAGGAGTTTGGAGTGAGATCAGACTGGATCAGTATCCCGCTGAGGTGAAGAGACCTGGAGAGACTGTCGAGATATCGTGCGTCACATCTGGTTACACCATGACAAACAACGGTATTTCCTGGACAAGACAGAAGTCAGGAAAAGCTCTGGAGTGCAAATACAAATACGACCACTCTGAGCTACGCCAGCTCCTTTCAAAACCAATTCACCTTTTCTGAAGATGTTCCCAGCAGCACCCAGTACCTGGAGATCAAGACCCTGAACACAAGATTCTGCTGTTTACTATTGTGCTCGATACACAGTGAGTGAAGTCAGTGGAGCAGCTGCACAAAAACCTCCTTAGGTCATGTTTCCAAAGAGGATGATTCAGACTAGTGGAAGAAATTACACTGGACAGTAATTCTCATCAGAAACTGTGTATTACTACACTTACTTCATTGGGTAAATGGGTAAAGTGGGTGCGTTACTGTACATTAAGAGATAAATTTATCTGATACTGATGACCTTTGGTAATTAAATAAAAACATCTTTACAATCCTCTGACTGTACGGAATGGAAAAAAAAAAAATCACCTGCTTGATCACTCGGCTATAAAAACTGTCTAAACTGTCAGTGGAATGAAGTTTCAGTTTTACCATAAACCAAGCTTCTGGTTGTTCTGCTGCTGTTGGCAGCTGGATCCCGTCAGTCTTTCTGGATTTAGCATTTTACTGCAACCGTATAACATATCAAACATCAAACTAACAACTTTAGTCTCCTCAGCAGAAAAAGTCTGCTTTGTCCTTTCCTTTAAATTGCATCAGTGTAATCATCCACTGCTATTTATTGGTTAAGTGAGCACAGGTATTATACTAGTCAACTCTGTTCAGTGTTAGTGTAGTGTCTTTCAAAACATCCAGACTAAAGCTTTCTTAAGATCCCACTTTTACAACCGCTCACATTTCCTCTATGCAAAGTGAGCCTCCTCTCAGTCTCTATAAAGACATCACATGAGCTGCAGCTGAAGCAGAGAAGCTCCATCAGATCCCCTCCAACACCCACCATGTTCTCTGATGCATCTGCTGCTGGATCCTGTGAGTCTCACTGAGACACTGACCGTATGAGCACAACACACTGACTGTTCACACTAACACACGTTTTCACAGTGAAGATTGAGGAGCTCACATAAGCTCAACATCGGCATCATCCATTGATTTGATGCTACTGACAACTGGAGTCTATCAAGATCAGATGATCGAGAGTTCTTTGCGCATTTTTCAAATCAAATATATTATGTTCCTGTGGGAGGAAGCTGGACTACATGGAAAGAACTCATGCTCAATGTAGAAACTCAAGCAAAGCCCAACAGAAGTAGCAAGTGAATTAAAAAATTGGTCAAATGGTAAGAAAACATTTGCAGATTGACTGCAGCCTAGAAACTAGATTCTGTATCAAACTAAACCCTCAAAAGAACACATCTAAATAAACAGCATATCACTGTGCGAAACAAGTCTCAGTCTGTCCTGCAGGGGATCTGGGTTCACATTGAACTGCTGTGTTAGGTCTTGGATCAGACAACCTGCAGGAAGGGGACTTTAATGGATGGGGCGCTACTCTGACACCAGCCGCAACAGCCATCCAGTGTCAGAGGCCATTTAGAAGTCAGTAGAGATGACAGCAGCAGCACAACGACATATCTGAAACTATCCAACTTAAAGCCTGAGGACTCTGTTGTGTATTACTGTGCTAGAGAGACACTGGTTAAAGTAAACTGAGAAGCTCTACAATTTTTTTTCCCTCCAGTCTACACAGTAGGTGGCAGTATGGGATCAACAACTTAAGAGCATGAAGAGAACAAATGATGTTTAATTTTAAGATTTTCAGTTTGTCTTTGAAGGTAAAATGCAACAAATCCTCACAACAATACACCAAACAGATACAATCACCTCTGACAGAGTAGTCAGTGAGAAGTTTGATCAAGTGCCAATACAGAAAGAGTCAAAACAGGTTTACATCTACAGACATTAAACATCTGACGGACAAAAAAAAAAAAAAGTGTTTGGTGATGAATAAGTTCATAATGCTTTTCAGATGTTTTTATCCACAGGCCTCAGGGGAGAAAAAAAAAAAGCCTGGGTTGAGAGGGAGAGTCCTGTGCTTGACACGTCACCGTCGTGTGGCTGCTCTGCCTCTTCAGTCTCATTTCTGAATTCAATGAGTCATCTTCATGCTCGTTTCTGACCACTCATTCTGGTACAAAGCTGAACATGTTGCCAGTTTCGTAAAATCTTTTTTTTTTTTTTTTTTTTTTTTTAGAGCTTCAACTGGAAGTCCTTTCCATTTCTCAGACTACTTTGGAATCAGTTGCGGAAACTAGACTCCGGTAGTTGTGCTGTTGTCTTCATCATTAAGGAGCAAAACATTTTGCTCACTCCGCAGCAGCTTAGAGTCATTTCTGCCAGGTTTGCTCCTCTACACGAACGCAGTCCTACCTAACACTACAGCGATGAAAACTATCCTTGCAGCAATAGACTACTGTAAAAACAGGGGTAGGATACATTCCCCTGCTGGGAGGCCTCCCATTGTACTAGAAAACTGAACCTAGACTTGCTAACTTTTACTACCTGATTTTACTCTTTGCAGAGAATTCAAACTTGGCAGAGATGAGTCAGCATTTAACCCTGAAATCTATGGGTCAAAGCCCTTTAACAGTGATTCCATATAAAATTTAGGATGTGATGAGTGACAGCACAACTAGGGCTTTATATTTAGATGATTCATTGTGGTGGGGGACAAACCCAGGCAGCCATATGAACCATGTGCCAAAACCACCATCATTCTCAAGGGGGAGACAAAAACAGCAATATGTTCAGCCCAGCACCAGCTATGAACCTCAGGAAGTCCCATGTCCACAGATTTCTGAAACGAGAGACAAGAAATCTATAAATGCAAAATTATATACATAATTTAAACCATGAAAACATTCAGGCAATTCATACTCACCATTGGTTCAGTCAGTCGTTCTTGCAGCCACCGTGTTGTCCTTTGAGCAGATCAAGCTCCAGATGAGACCGGGCCAAACATGTTGCCAGATTGATTTGATATTTTTTGTGTGTGTCATTTTCTTCTCATACCACAGTTCTGTGCAGACAACCATTGAACCTCAGTGGCAGTAAAAGCTCCAAATGGAACATAAAAAAACCCATCTACCAGGGGGGCTGTTAACTAGCATTATGGCCCTTTCAACAGGGAGGAGGGAGAGGAAAAAAAAAAAATATAAATAAAATTGCCCAAACAATGTTGCTGACGCAAAAAAAAAAAAAGTTAGTGGTTTTTCTTTATCAACACATACATGACTAAGGCTTCTGTTGTGGTCATCACTAGGATGAAACTTCTAATTGAAAGCTCACCGAGTTGCTTCGAGTCACCTCTGCCAGGTTTGCTCCTCTATATATGCAAACGATCCGAACTATACTGAGACACGTACGGATGAAATAGTCATAAGAGCTGTGCAGTCATCTACTACTGTAGAAATAAAAACAGGGGTGGGATAAATTCCCCTGCTGGGAGGCCTCCCATTGTACTAGAAAATTATAACAAGCCTGTCAATGCACCAGCTTTCACTATATTTTACTCTCGCCTCGCAGAGGGATTCAAACTTGGCAGAGATGAGTCAGCATTTAAGTCAGTTAGTGATTCCACATACAAATTTAGAATGTGATTAGAACTATGCTCAGCAACAACATTGGGGCTTTATATTTAAACCATGAAGGGGAGGAGTAAACTGCCAATTGATGGACCATGTATAAAGCTATTGTACATTTGTGAACAAAAATAAATTAAAAAAAAAAAACCACAGGAGAAAAGAACAGTTGAACAGGACAAACTGGCAACACGTCCACCCCAGACCCATCTAGAGACTTGAAAGAACTGTCCACAGATCCCTGGAGCCACCTGTGTAGGGACAAGCAAGCAGTTAATGTTTCTTAAAACCTCAATGCCATTTCAGGTCTAGATGCGCAATTCATACTCACCGTTTCAAAACGCATTAGGGTTTTATGGTTTGATCCTGGCGTTGGTTCAGTTGTGGCTGCTGTACCTCCTCAGTCTCTTCTCGTCTCCAGTTTGTTCGTTCCTGCATCCTCCGAGTGCTGATCATGCTCCCAGATGGTGCAGGGCCAAACATGTTGCCAGTATTGATTTTTGTGTTGACTAGTGAATGCAGTTTGTAACTGGGGGGGTGGGGGGGGTGTCCAGTAATTCACCCAAACAAATGTTGCGTCAATAGCTTTTTGCTTCAAACTGCTGTTGTGGTCACCTCTAGGATAAAATTTCTAAACTGGACACTCAGCTGCTTTGAGTCACCTCTGCCAGGTTTGCTCCTCTACACAAGTAACCTGTCTCAACACATATGGATGTAATAGTCCTTAGAACTGCACAATAATCTACTACTGTAAAACTAGAGCAGGGGTGGGATAAATCCCCCTGCTGGGAGGCCTCCCATGGTACTAGAAAACTGAATACATACACTATTCTACTCCAGCTTCAGAGGGATTCAAACTTGGCAGAGATGAGTCAGCATTTAACCCTGAAATCTATGGGTTAAAGATACAACATTTTGGATAGTGATGACCACAACGCATTTAAAGTTTATCAATTGGCTACAATTAAAAGCTTGCTCTGTGGGATTTAGTTGTGTAAGGTCTTAAAGCTTACTTGTAAAGTGCCTTGAGATAACTGAATTGGCACCATATAACAAAAGTTGAATGACTATAGTTAATAAAAAAAACAGTTGGGTTAAACTTCAATTAAAGTATTCATCTGGGTAGCTTAGCTGTCAATCATATTGTATCAAACAAAAAAAAAAAGCTATGACATTAGCTATGCTCAAAATAATATGGCCAAATTAAATTTTGAACAGGGCATAAACTGGCAACATGTCAGGGCCGGTGCCATCCACTGTCTCAGGGGAGACACCTGATGTCCATAAAAACCCGGAACAACCTGGGTAGAGACAAGAAATCTACAGTTAACATGCAATGCACAACACACCAAATAATGAGGACACTCCTGTTGTACTCACCATTGTGTGGTCTTTTATTCAAGCAGTTTCTTGATGCTGTAGCTCTCTTCAGTCCAGCCTCCTCCATCGTCTCTTGGCTGGCCCACGTCTGCTCCTACGTCCATGTCATGTGCCCACTCCTTCACAGAGTCCTCATCATCTCCAGCTGGTACAGGACACGTTGCCAGTTTAACTTGTTTAAAGGCCAATGAACCTGAAAGTGCCTTAAATTAGTGGTTGACTTCCTAAATTGACCACCAATGTTTTGGTCTGACAGGGTCTGTTTAATTGCAATGTGACTTTAATGTCTTGAATCTAACCTGGTGCATATAAACTTCAACTACCAAAACCTAAGCTGAGACATTTTTACCCAAGTGGGTGATCACTGAGCATCAGCTTCGAGTCTTCTCTGCCAGGTTTGAGCGTCTAAATATGTAAAAGCCGTCAAAACTAAGTCAATCTGCACAGCGATCAGCTACAAAAACGCAGAGCAGGGGCTGATAAGTTCCCCTGCTGGGAGGCCTCCCAATAAAAGTTTATAAAGACAACGCGAAGACCTATCGACACAAACGTGTTAGAGTTTCAGAGGGATTCAAACTTGGCAGAGGCAAGTCAGCACTTTACCCAGAAACGTTTAAGGGATAACATTTAACATTAAAATTTAGGATGTGACAATAACTACAGTCAGCAGTAACTTGAAAGCAAAGAAGTCATCCTATAGCAACGTAGACATAAAATGCTATGAGAATCATCCCAAAGCAAATTGGTCTGGGGCCCAAGTCAGTAAGTGTAACTGGCAACATGTCAGGCCTGTACCAGCTTCTGAGGAGACTGAGGTGCACGGGGCTGTGAGCACCTGGGTAGAGAAAAGACACCTACAGTTAATGTTCCTAAATTACAAACCTATCACAACCATACGCTAAAGTCGTACTCACGTGGTGTCTTGTGCAGATGTCTAACATTTCCTGGCATCTGTGGCTGCTCCTCCCCCTCAGTCTCCCAGAGCCTCCTGGCTTGCAAGTCTGTCGTTCTGGCTCACACTGCGTTGTCTGCACCGTACTTCGGGTTTGCCAGCACCTCAGATTCTTTGCCCTACATCCGTTGCCTCCTCTGCAGACATTAAAACCTGCAACAAACTTTTCAGTGCAGCCATAAACTGAAGTACAGTGTACAACGCTTCAGTAAGCTAACAGCAGAGAAACTAAAATACAGCAACTCATGAAACAAAAAAACATTTTAGATTTAACATATCCAGTGTTTGTGTCCAAAGGAGTAGTTTTCCCAAGATTGTCCAAAGATTAGAGTCACTGATCAGTGAGGGGCAAAGTCTTTTGAGTCCCGAGTGAGTGATTGTCTCACTACCTTTGAGTCCAGTGTCAACTGAATATTTCTTCGGTTTAAAGTGTACACAACCATATAAACTTTACAGCATTTCAGTTTAGAAAACAAAACAACAGTACAGTCTTTTTTTTTTAAACCTGGTACATCGATGTATCACTTGAGCTTTGGTAGTTGTGCTGTTGAGATGAATCACAATGAGAAACTTAATAGTAGAAAAAGTCTGGCAATGTACCGACTTGACCTTAAAACAGGGGGAGGAATTCAAACTTGGCAGATATAAGCCAGCACTTAACCCTGAAATTGTTAAGGGTCAATTACAATCACAGCACAACTGCACAGAGCAACAATATTAGAGTCAGAATTACAGAACAGTGTACAAAACCAAATTTGACAGTATAAAGAACATGTACCAATGTGACACCAATACATATTTTAGTTAACTGGTTTTAGAAATTAGAACCACAGAGAAACCGGGGCAATAAAAAAAATAAAATAAAAAAAAAAATAAAAAAAATAAAAAAACCCACCCACACAGGACAGAGCTACTGCCACAAAAGTGAAACTGCTCCTGGATTGATCTGTTAAAATAAAATAATGTTTAATAGATGGGGGAATAAAATGTTACTTGTACATGTTCAAAGCTGACAGATCCTGGATCAGGGTCCTATTAAGTTAAAATCAAATCAGAGAAAGGAGGAAGCAGAGAGAAAGATTGAAAGCTAAATGTCCACATTCAGTCAGATAAGTTCTGTTTTCATGTGCAGCCTGGATGAACGCTACCTGACAGATGAAGGGTTAAAAACAGACTTATCTGAATAAATGGACACTTTTGGTTCTCAGTTATTAAACAACTGTAACCATTGGCCAATTTGATAAGTTAGTAACTTATATTCAGGGCATAATACTATACCAGGAGTTTGTGGGAGGGTCAATAGCATTTACACCTGGTAGTTCAACTTTTACAGGACTGATTCAGATGAAGAGGCCATGTGTCATTTTCACTTGTAAATTCACAGATTTTAGCAATTTATTCTGATTCTTTGCTGATAAAATGCCTAATTTTAAATTTTGCGCCAGATTAGGCGACATTTACTTCTATTAGAATTGATTGGTCTGTGGACAACAGCTGTCCCTGAGATTAGCTTCAACTAAAATAAAAATACTTCAGTCTATGTTTTTTGTATCCAGCCTACTGGGAGACCATGACACAAACAATGCTGAAACAACAACCAAACCTACTGTGACCACAGACCACAAATAAAAACCTACTGTACTGGGACCACACCCCACAACCAGTTATACTGGGGACACAGGCACCATCAAGTAAAGGCCACATGGCCCAAGCCATTTGCCACCAAGATGCAGAACTAGAATAGACTCCGCCTTCCTTGGCGCCAACAGGCTGATCAGAGGACTACAATAAAATAGATAGAGGACAGAGAGCGAGTAAGAGCAAAGCAGCAGCAATTGAGAGCACAGCAGGCAAGAAAGCAAGGAAACAGTGACAGAGAGCAAGGGAGCTCGCGATTATGGCATAGCAGCCAAGGAAACACACGGACTTACTCTTAACGACGAGAAACTGGATGGTCCTGCTGGATGAAGCTGGAAAGAAAGGTTAGTAGGCACGGCGGCCATCAAAAACCCACTTACGGTGTATAGACCTTCCAGGTCTATGGTGGAAATGTTGAAGAAAGAAATTGGCGTACGTACGAGCTGGAGAAATTCTTGGAGAAATGACGGCACAGTGGCCGTGAAACTTACTGTTTGGACCTTATGGTCTGACAACAAAATGGATCCAGGCATCAAAATGGATGAAATGCGATACACCTGAAATAAAAGCATGTGAGGCAAAACAATGGGGGGGTTGAGACAGCGAAAGAGGGGGGCAAAAGAGGAGAAAGAAGGGGGGCAAGACAGACAATGAAAATTGACTCACCATTTGTAGAGATCTGAGGGGGGGAAAGGTTATTGCATATTAAATAGACAGCCTGGCCTTGATCTACCCCTCAGAAACCAAGTTCACACATCTGACCTGCTCTAACTGCTAAAGGCCAAACCTTATAGCCTTCACACTAGCCACCAACCACACGGCCGACCACCACCTACATCTACCCAAGTAGAAGCCCCACCACCAGCTACAGCTAACCAAGCAGATGGCCGGCCACCAACACCTGACCAAGCTAACCTCTCAAATACAAAGACAACGGTTTCATCCAGAAATAAAAAGACCAGTAGTCGGCTGGTCATTGCAAATTAGACCAGTAGTCGGCTGGCCTCACCAGTAGACGGCTGGCAATTTTGGCTAAGACCAGTGGTCGGCTGGTCATTCTGAGTTGGACCAGTAGTCGGCTGGTCTTACCAGTAGTCGGCTGGTCTACCTAACAAATGCCGCGGCACATTATTCATGTTGACTGGATGAAACCAACATTTGAGGCAGTTCTGGCACGGCGGCCAAAGGACAGTTAGAAAAGTATGAAAGTCACCACCTACATAGATCCAATCTGATCAGCCAGACAACAGGCTCAGCGGCCAAGCAAATAAAAGGGACTTACAGTTCGTAGATCTACCTGAAAACACAAAACAAATACTGAAGTTACATACTGCTCATTTGTGTTAATGTTTCAGGCTTTGAAGATTCCTGTACTCACCTGAAAAGCAGAGAGTACTGGACGCCTCCATTGCTCATGGTTCAGGTGTCCTACACCTGTGGCTGACGATCCTGGAGGAGGATCACAGAACGTGGGGAAATGTAAAAACGTTTCTGAAGCAGTTGGTAAATTCAATTAAAGCTGGATTTTCCCCCCAGAAACTTTGAGGCCGATGTGAAGAAAAACTAAAGTCCAGGCCAAACATGGAGCCAAACTGCGTCACAACCAGCAGCGGTCAAGACGATTCTTTGCTCGGTAGCAACTCACAGACTCTCAGCGCTGCACTGGCTCTTTTAGACGTGTATTACAATTAACATTAAGGAATTTTAAATAACACGTTGAGTATTCGACGGATAAACGCAGTTCAGCCCCAGTTAGCGTGTGTCCACCAGGCCCGGTGGCGTCCAACACCTGACGTTAATCGCACAACAGCCGCTCAGGTAACTTCCAGAACGTCACTCACCTCTTCAGATGCCTTTGGATCAGGTTTCCAGTCCGGACCAGCTCGACCCGGTTCTACTTTGGCTTTTGTCTTAGCAAACGCGATTGGTTTGTCAAGCGCCAAAGTGGGTTTTCAAAAGCCCGCTCACGCGACCACAAGTGGTTGGCGCGTGCTCTTAGTGGCGTCTGACGTCAGGCTTTTATTGGCCGAGTGTTGCGTTAAATGAACGCAGCGGGTCGTAAAAATCAAACTCACCTGCCTGGTGGAGGCACGTGAGCCTTTAGACGCCTGATGGTTAGTTTTTGGATTCTTCATGAGTGAAACGTTTTGAAATGTAGTAACATTTTATATTAATATGATTTACTGAAACAGTGTATTTATCACAAACCTGATGGAAAAAAAAACGTATTAATTATTATTTACTACTGTTAAAGTCCTGAGGCGCCATGACTGCATTTCCTGTTTCCAACCACCAGGTGGCAGTAGAAGTAAAATAAATATAGTGGTAAAACATCAAACATGTTTTCTAAAACACCAGTGTTGTCTTTTTTGTAATCTTGCAATGAAGTTTGCTGTTATGTTGTGGTGAATTGTATTAATTTATAAAAAATAACTCTTTTTCTTTTCATAAAATAAACCTGGCAAACATCTAAGTCAATGAGAGGAGGAGTCAATGCAAACTCCTCTGCTGTCCAGCTCTACTTATGTGTCTGAGAGAGGATGAGAGACAAGCAGAGGTGCGGTGACATGATGGGCTTCAGGACGGGGCTGCTGCTGACTCTCTGCTGGGCAGGATGTTCCTGTAAACATTTTCACTGGCCTTAATCTGACTTATATATTTATACATATCTTCAAACAGCCATCACACAGGTACATGTCATTGCTTCTGTTTTATCCTGGCAGGTGCTGCTGGTCAGACTCTGACTCAATCAGAACCAGTAGGTAAAAAACCCAGTGAATCCCACAGATTGACCTTTACAGCGTCTGGATTTAACTTTGATGGCTCCACTATGAACTGGGTCAGACAGGCTCCAGGACCAGGACCTGAGTGGATCGCTTTTATTGGCAGTAAAAGTTTACAGGTTTTTTTCGATTGCTAAACGGCAGTGAGCACAACTGGAGCTACATGTGCAAAACTCAAACTACAGTCTATTCTACCAACAGTCACCTGAGCTAAACAGTTCACATCACCTGCAAAACTCATTCCAAGCAACACAACTCTAACACATGACTCAAAACAGGCTCAGTGCAGCAAAACACTATGCACAACCCTCACTGAGATAACACACACTGTCACTCAGAACGCACAGAGAAAAAACACTAGCATCAAGCCCCAATACAGAAAATACTAACTTACACCTTTACAGTTTAAAGAATTTCATGCCAAGTAATATTTTCTTCAAAGAAAAGACTGACACTCTTTCACATGATTTATTAAAATGTTTTAGAACATAACAATTTTTTAAGGTAAATGAAATATAGCAGTTTGCTTCAATAGTCTCTAGTAATTTATGGAATTACAGTAATGAGAAAAAAAAAGGTAGAAACTACAAGTACATCGTTTAATTCGAACAAATAATTGAGGGGATAATCCTGCCTCTCTCAATGAGAGACCCTGGTTCACGACGTGGTCTATAAGTGTAGCCCTTATTTCCTCTGAAACAACAGCTCTTTGTCTTCTTTGTCTTCCTCCACGCATCCACTCTCTTCCCTTATCCTTCTCCCTCCACAAACCCATCTTCCTTGTTCCATTTCCAAAATTACTCTTTCTGAGCTCTGCCTATATACTGTGTGTGTATATATGTTGTCTGTACTTTGGATTAATTTAGCATCACAATCATCCATGTCCACAGATGTTGACTCCGTCTGTAAACGGAAGGCACAGCCAACATGCAGCATTCGGGTGTTCAGTCATGCATTTACAGTAACAGGCCTCATTCATTGACTGGTATGGTAAGTCTGATGCAAACAGTGTTAGTTTAAACATTATTGCACAGCCTCACCTGCTGTGTGGCCTTTGTGCAATAAGTGACAGCTATCCTGTCCATGATCTTAATGTTAATTCAGTGATTCCAAAATAACACAGTGAATGTATAATCAATATAAACGTTTCTATTAAACTATAACTACACTGAGAAAAGAGACCTGTTTAAATTACTTCTGGCATAGAGCAGGAGTCTTACCTTTGATTTCCTCCTGCTGAACTGAAAGATGCTGAGAAGCCCTTTCTTCTCCGGTCTCCCTAAAGTTGCAGGACTAGAGCAAATGGAGTCTATGCAAAGAAAAGAAGAGGAGGAAGGACGTGACAAAAAACAAGATGAGTCATAATGGGAAACTATTTAGCAGGAATAAAACAAAGCGAGGGCCAATTTATTTCACCATACAAAGAGTAATTTAGTTGATGTACTTTGGTTTCATAAAGACAGTGGGGAGCTGTGAGTTTACTGTACAGATTTACACTGACAGGCGCCTACCTGACTACTACAACAACTACCATTTAGCTCAGCAGAGGGCGCCATATGCTTATTATTCTCAAGAGCTACTTCTACCTCGACTGTCTACAAAGAAGTGACACTGTATCATAATAACAGGACAGATAGGGAAGGTAAATGACAAAGTTACTGTGTACTGGGTTATGAGTAGCTGAAGAACAGCGGAGGAAAGTAAAGTTAATACAAGAAACCTTGATAGAAATGTGATATTAATACAAATGTCAAATTGAAAACAATGAAACCAAACAAACTTTTTTCAAGACCATTGACTAGCAAGCAAATACGCTGTTCAACGCAGTTAAAAGGTGGCGTTAATAAGCAAGCAGCAGTACGGTGGGTTAGACAACCAGAAGGACGTGGTCGGCCTGTGCAGCACTAAGACAGACAGCAACTCCTGACCAATACCTGAGTAGTTTAGAGCAGGGGCAGAAGCCATTTTAGGCTGCAGAACTGGAAAACATGAAAACATGTCAAATCACTTACAGTCGCATAAGATTTGGTTAAATCTTCTGTTCATTGATTCATCTGATTCATATATTAAATGAGCAGGGTTTTTTGTACTAATGGAGAAATCATACTGCCTTTACCTTACTTTTATCCGGCGCGGCTATTATGTTCTTTACGGTAGTTCTTTAATGAAGGCCAATTGAATGTGAGCGAAGCAAGACCACGTGACCTCACTTCACAGCCAATCGATTCCGAGGATCACAGGCCCTACATTTTGCAACATTACCTGCAGATGAAAGAAATTTCGAGGTTGCAAAGAATTAACAAACACACGATGACAGTTGCGTGTCGCTAGCGAAACAAAGGGAGAGACAGACGACAGCCTGTAGATCTGGACCATGTTTGGCCTCACACACAACTGCGAGGTATTCTTCCATTTATTTCAAAGGTAAGCACTTCATTTGAACATTTTTATTCTTGCTTATTTTGAACAGCTGCCCTGCTTTTATTGTTTTTGAATTGTACTGAATTTGTTTGATTCGACAGTAAATAATGTCACGTGCAGGCTATTTAATAACATATCGCAGCAAATAGTTAAATATTATAATCTTCTGGACCTTTGCTTCCAAAAAACGTGTGTTACCGGACCTCTTTAAATTTTAGTTGAATACTCTGCTTTAGAGCCTCTAAGCCAGTGTGTTCACAAATATTACCACAGCCTAAAGGTTAAAAATCATTTTTATTAACTGTGCATTACAATATTAAATGTTTCTTTAAAATATCACAAAATACATCATGGTCTTAAAGGTTTATGGTTTGAAAAAATTGTAAAATATGTCAATACCATTGAAGACAAAAAAACAGTTCTTTTTTGTTTTCTTTTAGTTACTACAAGACTGATCCTTGCAACAAAGCTTGTGTAGCCAGCAACAATCTGAGATGTGCACGTCTGCTTAGACTAAGAACACGTCTGTTAGGACATGGTTGTGGAAGCCACCAACTGAAGGTGATACTTAAAGTCCTTCCTGTAACATCATACCATCTAGATGAAAACTACAGAGCCTTGACGCAAATGACATCACATGCAGACCAACTGTCGTCTTTACTGGGGCTAAGGTTGAAGGTGGTTCAGTTTGACTTTTCAGGGTTATTTTAAAGACGTGATAGTTCTTGTAAGTGTCGTGGAAGCTCTCTGGGCTGATGCGGCCTAGTCCAGGAGACATTACTGTGTCGCAGCTATTACTGCGGCCTCTAAACGTCCTGAAAAGCGCCGTCGGAGAAAAAGCCTTTGGCAGCATTAATGCATCAACACGTCACATATTAGAAAAGTCAGTCCCCGTGTTACACCGGCCGCACACCCAGACCTGCAGCTTTGTCTGACTTATCACCTGTATCTGTACTTGTGCTTATTTTTACTTCAGAATTCAGTCTTTTATTTTGTTTTATGGTAGAAGCTATAGCTGTTTATAAAACCACTACATTAACATTAGTTTGTGAAATACTGTTTCTTTTATGCATAGGGTGATGCTGCTTTCACATGTTTGATAAGATTCCATTTCATTATTTTAACTCTGAATACATTCTACACTAAACACCATAAGAACTTTCGTTTTGATGTGCAACATTTCTTGTCTGTCTAAAAAGTGTGTTTTCTGTTTATTTCTCTAAGAGCTGTATGTGAATAAGTCTTTTATTTTTAAGGAAGAAGATGATGCTGCTTACAAGATTTGTCAAGATTTTCAATTCACTATTTTAGATCTGACCACATTCTTCACTGAAGAACTTTCTTTTTGTGGAACATTAAACATTTTGTGTCTATCTAAAATATCTTTTTTTTTTTTTTTTGTTCTGTTAAAAATGATCTCTATAAGTCAGAGAAACGCATCCACCAGCTTCTCCTTCCCCTGACCATCCACTCTCCTCAAAAAATACCATTCTTTCATCGCAAAGGTAAATCTTATTTCATTAAATCATTATTTCACTACTAGATGTCTGTTTGTTTAATTTTGCCTCAAGGGTTTTGCGAAATATAGGACCTACAAGACACCTATCTCTAAGTAGAGCTGTCAGTAGAAGCTGATGTTATTTACAAGCAGTATAACATGAACAGCATTTGACTATTTTAACTCTGAACACGTTCCTCACTAAACATTATAAGAACTTTCTTTTTGTCAATTCCTGTTTGTGTGAAATGTTTTCAGCAGGGGAGTCAGCACTTCCCACGTTACCCCTGCCTTCCTCATCCTTCCCCTCGGCCACAAGTCAGACATCAGACACCCTCCGAAACTGAAGGGATACACACATAAGAATGTAAAACATGATGCAGAATTCACGCACCCAACGGCACAGCCAGTAACACACCGGGGCCATCTTGGGTTGTAGCAGCGACCACCTCAAATCAGTGCTCATCAGGGTGACGAAAAAGACCCCACAGTAAAAAACAATATGATAAATTCCCAGGACAATCTTGCACATCGCATCCCCGAACTCCCACTGTGTCCGGGCCTGGTGGGCTAAGAAGGGAAGGGAGCAAACCAGTTCAGCAGACACATGATGGTCAGGCTGCGGAGTCGCATACAAGGCACAAGCTTTCATTTTCAACAGGAGCTCACTGAATTCATTCCAGTCTTTTAAGTATTTTATTTAATATATATGAAGTAACACATGAACATGAGTAATTTGTGTGAGTCTGAAGGCACAAAGCACAAACATGAGATAAAATGCTGGTTTCCACTTCCTATTCTCTGCCTAAAACAACTAGTTTAAGAAAACAACTGTATGATTATCTACATAATATAGGAACACACAGTCTTTTACTTGCTCAACTCATTTTCAGCACATGTATCAGCATGGTAATACAGAAAGACTTTATTTCCACATGTCTGATCCCACACACCTTAAAGAGCTGAATATTTTGATATTTGAATTATTTCCGTAGCTTGCGGACGTTTCTAAGTATCACTTCTCTCAGTTTTCACACTGATGATAATAATAATAAAGGTTCAAATACTGTGAATGCTCCGCATCATTCACAGTGATTCCCAGGACAATCTTGCACATCGCATCCCCCAACTCCCACTGTGCCCGGGCCTGGTGGGCTAAGAAGGGAAGGGAGCAAACCAGGAGAAGAGTCGCGATGGCCAAGTTCAGCAGAGACACGTTGGTCAGGCTGCGGAGTCGCTCACTACGAGCAAAGACCCCGATGAGCAGAGAGTTCCCCAGAAGGCCCAGGATGAAGAAGACTGCAGAGAGCTGGAACAGAACTGGCCCCGTGATGCTCACATACATCTCTGCCATAGTCGTCGGTTCCATAATCAGATTAATTGTATTCTGTGGAAGAGCGCGCTATTTTCATTATTATATATTATATATATTTTAATTAACCGTGTTTTCAGTATGGAAAGATATGCTAAGTACTATTAAATCATAATCTGTATAGTAAAAGAAAACAGTTTGTTGTGAGGCTTTGCCGTGTGTCTTCATATTTATTTTGTAGTAATATACAATTAGAACAGACCAGTCTTATTATGAAAACACAAAACAGCGACCATCTCTGTCCATCCGGTGATGCTTTATTGTGAAGTACAGACATTATTAGTCATTGGTTGCAGAACTGTTTGATTGGTTGGTTTTGATTCCATCAGAACTTCCTGGAGAAATACAGCTGGTATGTGCAGGGCAACACAGAAGAAAGCCGGGAAAGACGAAGGCAAGAGGAATGTAGAAAGAGAGAACAAGCAGAGGAAGATTAATCATATGTACATAGTATGTCTTACCAATCTGGGGACCAAACTCAGTCCAGTAGCAGGGCGGACACGTCGAAAGGCAGGGGAAGCCAGTGGAGAAGCCTGAGCTCTTGTTGTAAAAAATTCAAAATTAGTCTACCCCGAGTTTAAGGGACTACAGAAGCAAAACGGCTTATGCCAAATCCGACGATTAACGAGTCAAGGGACGGTAACTTCATGACATGGATCAAGGACAGAGTCCAGATAACCTGGCCCACACCACACGTTTGGTGTTTACAGGGTTTGGTTAAATTCGCGGGGTGACAGGATTTCAACAACACAACGCTCTCTGGCAAAACGCTGTCGTGTGTATTCCTATTTATTTTGTAGTTATATAAAATTAGAAAGTAGAATACGGACGAACAGGGAAACACAAATCAAATTCACACAATCAACAGAACAATATATGTGTAGTATCTTACCCTGAGGAGCTGTCTGTTGTCTGTCTCGCTGCTGAAGCACTTGTAGAGTGCAGCCATGGTCGACTTTATATAGTGGGTTGCACTGCCCAACGGCATAAAAATCAGCAGCAGTTTTGTTTCTGTTTATTGTTCTTCCTCCTCCTAGAGACAGAGACTTCTGTACGTAGTAGAGCAGATGACTCACAGGTTGACTTATCGATTCCATATGGCAGGATGCACGTAGAGGTAATCATAATCCAAAATCGCGAGCGATTTCCGCACATTTCCATTGGGAGGAAACCGGAGATAACCGGTTTGGAGATAACCAAAGTTAGTCTACCCCGATACCCGCGGAAACAGGAGAACGTGCAAACTCCACGGTCACCTCCGCTGAGGACCCGGGACCTCCTTGCTGTGAGACGACAGTGCTAATCACCAGAGAGTTATATCTTTATAATAAATGAAAATCATTACAGGAATGAAAACATTACCGGACTTTATTCTGTATTGCAATTAATATATATTAAAATAACTGTACATTCTACTCTTTTTATGGTAATTTAATGTAAAAATATACAGTTACAAAGAAATCTATCTGCAGTAAAATTATGTATTAATGTGTAAATCGTGTAAACCTGGATACAGTCATGTCCGTAAGAAACACAAAACACAACTGCAGGACATATTACAGCATTTTATTGCAAAGTTCAACATTACAATAAATCTAATGGGGCTTTACAAATGGTTGGCGTAGATTTCACAGTTACTTGAGATGACTTCAAACTGAACAGATAAGTCTATTGTTGCTCTTAAGTGTTCGGTGTTGATATAAAATAAAACAACTTAAATGCCCCTTTGATCTACAGTTTTAAGAGTTTTGGACAATGTGCAGTAGAATAAATGAACACAAGAACTAATGGACACTTGTCGGGGTGGGGTGTTCAACAACTGGAACTTAGTATAGATGCTGTCACTTCTTATTGAAGAATCACAAGGAGCAGTGTAAGCTGTGGCACAGTCCTCTCTGCAGACATCAAGACAATGAGAATTAATGACAATATGGCATCGATGCTCAAGCTTAATAACTACCACCGTCCAAGGACCCGTCTCTTTATTGTCTCTCTCTGATCGTCCATCTTCAAATTACATCACTTTCCAAACTGTTTAACATATCAAACGCAAAATAGTCTTACAACAAAACCTTTTTTTGTATATGTGTAACCTGTGTTGCAGCTAACAGTCAAGTTTCAGAGTCGTTGCCCCGGTTATTCAGTCGGAGTTTGCTTTGAACAGGTTGTTTCCAGACGCTCAGTGTAGTCGCCATTTAAAACTTTATTTATAGCTTCTAGTCGTGGTGTGGCCACATAACAAGGCCACAAACTAAAACATGATCAATGATCGATGTGTTTTCTACAAACCATCACAGTAATAAGTGAGGCTTCCAACTGTTTCTTAAGTTACAGTAATAGCGTGTATGTATTATGGTGATATGCTGTTTAACATTTAACGGTAACATACTGTGGTTATTTAACAGTTCTGAATCATCATTTTCATAAACGTTTCTAAAAGCGGCCATTTTGTGGTGAGAGACTTACAGTATGTGAGTCCCCCTTTTAAAGAGAATTAATTTTAGGATGTTTGCGCCACCTGGTGGTTTTCTCTGGTCATCTAAACGTGTTACCATGTCTACACATATAAAATAGTAGCATTAAATCACACATCATTCCAACATCATTCACAAAGAAACAATAAAAACAAACAAATATAATCAACAGGACGCATCCATAACCATGTTAACTAAACACCTAGTTAACCACACTAAACAAAAACCTGTTTTACAAGATGCATTTTTGAAGTCGATCAATTTTTGTAATTTACTAGGAAAGTAAAATAATCTAAAATAAACCGAGTATATATTGACTGACTTAAAATATGACGATACATATATATACTGTATGTGTGTGTGTGTGTGTACAGTACTGTGCAAAGGTTTCAGGCAGGTGTGAAAATGTGCTGTAAACAAAGAACGCTTTCAAAAACTGAAGTGTTAAACATTTACTTTCATAAATGAACAAAATGCAGTGAATGAACAACAGAGAAATCTAAATCACATCAATATTTGGTGTCACCATCCTTGGTGTTCACTTGCTCACAGTTGTTGAAGGAACTCAGCGACACCAAATATTGATTTGATTTAGATTTTTCTTTTGTTCACTCACTTTGCATTTTGTAAATTGACACGAATAAACATTTTTTTAATTTCTGAAAGCATTTACAGCATTTTTTCCACACCTGCCTAAAACTTTTGCACAGTACTGTATCTATATATATATAAACTGTACATGTATGTGAATCACTTTAAACTGCTTTAGTGCAAGTGAATGTGACACTTTCCTTGCTAGTCCTCTGGAGAACGATTCTTACTTCCGCTGAAAGCAGTGGGAAAATATCCATACCTTTCTAATCCGTGAAATAAAAACAACTGCAGTTCAGCTCAGTGTTTCCAAGCAGGAATTCTTTGGTTGGCAGTTCTCCAAGGTGACTCCCACACATGTGGAGGCATCACATACATTAATCACCAGTGAATAGCCAGACATTAATAGTCTTAGTCCACTGACTAACTGACTTTCTATTTTCTTTCAGATGTTTTCAACAACAGCAACAGGTAATTTATTCCTTTGTTGCAAATCTTTTCTGTACAGCCAACATATTATGACACGTGTTTATAAAAACTTGTTACGTTAAATGCAGGTTTTTGTAATTATTTGTCGAGCTCCTGCACAAGTCAACGCACTCCAAGTTCTTTGAAGCGAGTAGAATTGTTTGGTCTGTGAGCGACCTCTTGTGGTGGATCGTGGTATCACGTGTGTGCAAAGCACAAGGCATGCCGGGAGATTGATGCCGGGAGAAAAGATTTGAATTCTTGTCATAAGCTTTCAACGAGACATTACGTGCATGTAGCAGCGACGTGGTTGTAGCGGTGATATTCATACATTAGGTGTTACACAGAATCCTAATTCGTAGTGATGTGGTTGTGTTTGCGTTGCGCTCGGTGGTTCGCCCGTCGCTCAGTAAACTCCAACGAGGATGATTGACAGGAGCGCTGCTGACGAACGCGACCTTGATGGAGCCGCCGCGTCAAGTTGCACCAAACGACAGGAAACTATGACGTGTTGCCTCCAAAATAATAGCGTAGGTTCCTCTAAACTCGAGGCGTTGGTTCGTGCCGCTTAGTTAAAGGTCGTAGGCTGCTCAATAAAACTCTGTGAACGCGTGAACCCTGCGTGAAGCAAATACACGTAAGACGAGAGACGAAAGGAAGACGGTTGCAACGATTTATTGTGTGCGTGGGCGTAGTCTTATTTTGAAACGCCATTTAGGAAAGTCTCTTCACTATTCCGTTAAAGTCCTGACGCTCCAGTGAAAATCAACCAGGGGGATCCGAACATTATATCAAGTGGATTTACAAAGTGAATGAGTGGGAGAGAGACGGGATGAGTTGATCTGGGCTTAAAGAAGTTGGGTTTGGTCACAGCATGGGTCGAGCCTGGCGGCGTGGTTAGTCCCTGCCGGTGTTTGTGGCGTCACCTCAGGTTACCGAGTTGTCACCGTGCGCTCTGTCACTTGTTGGACCTGTCGCGGTCAACGCCAGGTCCCGTCGTTTCCTGGCAAAACGCGCCGTTTGCCGCCTCAAACCTCGACGGAGACGTAACGCGACTCGATGCACCAGCGAACAGGTGGCACCACGAGAAGAGCCGCCGAGTTTCGGAGCAGCAGCGGGTTCGAGAGCAGCCCGAGAGCCGCCGCCTGACGTTGGACGCAATCACGGCAACGAGCGAGGCCCCCAAGCCGCCGGGGTAAGACGTCCACCATGTCCAATTCACATCAGCGGCTGTGTATTTAATTAGCAGATGTGACGTCACGTTCAGCCGTTTGAGCTCAGGGAATGAAAATCAACGGCACCGTAGCGGTCTCGCGCCGTGTTTAGCTGGTCCAACTGCACGTCAGTCAAAAAGCAAAGCACCGCTAATGTTATTATATAACACGTGGCTTGATTTTTAACGTTTCAAAAAAACTATAACAAACTATTAGCAAGTGAATGTGCTTTAATTTGCAACTCGTTCACTGGTTGTCACCACAGCATAGCATGTACTGTATGCACTGTACTACAGTAAACAACAACAACAACAACACATGCAGCTGCGGGCCTGTAATTGTAGGATGTGGCTGGTAGCTGCACTTAGTATCTGTCTGGTGTTTTCCATGTGTTCCATCCTCTGCCACACACATAATGTACCAAATGAGTCTTCCACAAAAGATACTGTCACCAGAGGGATATGGATAAATGCTCCATGTTAGTTGGGCACTTACACAAAGAGGCGCCATTCCTAATGTTATTAATGTTTTTCTAATGAAACCTACAGTACATCGTTATTACAAGTTGTTATGTAGAAACACGACAAATAACCATCTGTTGCCTCTGACATTCAACTAACAATATTTCAATGCTATCATTAGCATGACACCAGTAATTATGTGCCTTTTAGATGTTACTCATGTAGTCAGTGGCTAAATGCTGCTGAGTGACTCACTTGTGAATTGTAATTGTTGTTTAACTTGGTGTTTCTGTGTCTCATGCTGCAGAGGCTTCGAGCCTTATGTGAGCACAGGATGCATTGTGCATTAATGCTGTAGGATCCACTGAACTCCTCCATCTGTAGTGCATGTGTACAATAAAGGCGCCACAGCAGCAGAGTGAGGGGATAAAGTAAAATGTGTTGTTCACTGGGTCGAGTTACTGAGTACTGATGAAGTTAAGTAGGGTTTGGTCTGTTTTTCCTCTATTCAATTCAAGTAAAGGTCCCTTTTAATCACGTCCAATCCAACATTCTGTCCATATAAATTACCACGACAACCTCCTTTGTGTTGTGAGCTTTCTTTCGTCATCACACAGGGAGCAGTTACTTTACTACACAGTATAGTCATACGTAAAAGCAGCTAATAAACCACATTACCCTAAAACCTGTAAAACTGTGTGTATAAAAGTGTGGGCCATGAGACTGGTAGAATGAGACCCTAGGTGCCCTCAGATGTAATATGCTGAAAATATATCTGACCCAGTCATAACTTTTTATGATAAATGCATGATGCACAATTTGAGTGTCTTGGTGTGTTGGGTCATATGACTTGAATTTTAATTAGCGTAGCAGTTTGTTAAGGTAGATACACAACATTGTTAATTAGCAGCTGGTGTTTTCCTCTGCATGTCTGGGCCTGTGAGCTTATTTGTGTGTTTATTGAGCTTTAGCCCAGAAGCCTCAAATTCAGGTGGTTTTGTTACATGTCATCCCCACTGAAGCAGTATGCTGTATATGAATGCAAAGGAAGGAATAACTAAATTCCACATTTACAGACTGGTTTCACAGAGCTGTTAGAGGTTTATTAGACCTTTTCTTTATTTCAGTCTGGGCTCTCTGTAGACGCAGGCATGTGTGACATCACAAGCTTGTGAGTTTACTCTGGTCACGTGGTTTAGGAGCTGAGCATCAACCGCCCACGGCCCTGCTTTTTAAACATTTAATGCCGCACAGAGTTGTGCATTTCTCTAGAATTTTCCTAATTGTAACCTGTGAAGTGCAAAGAATCCAAAGGACCAATCTTCTGTTTTTACATCTCTATTTGTTGTGTCACCACTCTCACTATTGGTAGGTCTCACCTTTCATTTTACTGTAAATGCATTTGATGGTTGTACTAATTGTTTAGTATTTGTAGTTTCTATGTGAAATGTTGAGACACATCAGCAGGAAGACTGGATAGATTTTACAGATCAAAACCATTCGTTTTTTTTATTTAGTACAAACCCAGGGACAGTTATTGGCCACCAGCTGTTTGTGTGTAGAGTAAATGCCCTGGGGCACCAACGAGCAACGAGAAGTGAGATTAACACCTGTTTCTAGCTCCAGTGTTAAAGCTTATTAATAGAAGTAAGTATGGGTAGACTAGGGATTGTAAGATGTTATTCCTCCGAGTCACTGCCATGGTCTCACATGATGGGAACATTTTAGGCAGATGCAGACACATCCTACCCACCCTACACACCCTTCCAAAAGCTACTGTATTTAGAAGTTTAAGGTCTGTGTGGTCAGCCACCAGCTCAGCACTGCTGACTAAGGGAGTTCCCTCTTATTGTGCTGTTCTTTTGGCAAAGAGGAAAATGTCTTAGTGGTATGGTCACATCTGGACACTGGTTATTTTTTAGGATGGGTTAAATTTAATCCCTGTGAAATATGAGCAGTGAGACAGTATGTGGTGTTGGCAGAGGATAGCACGTATCTGCTAATGTCTGCGTCCCTTTCTCAGGCCATCTGTTTTTCTTAAATAGAAAGGGTGTGGATGGAGTGCGTCCATGAGATACATTTGCAGGACAGAAGCTTGGCCAAAGTACACGCTGATTAACCCTATTAGATCACAAGCGTACAATATAACCGTTGCCTAATGTGTGAGTATATTAAGCAGTGCGTTTGTGGTGGAAACATAGCCCGTGACTGACCTTACTCTGTAAATGTTTTGTTCTGATGAACATCCTGAACATATGAGATAAAGATAAAGTGCTCAATGTACCACTTGTAATCACAAGTCAGTACTGTTTGCAATATCTACAAAAACAGCTCTCTGAACATATATCTAAAGCCATGTTACGGTGGCTTGTAAACATTTGGCACATCTGGACCAGCTGTGGTAATCGCTCCCGTTAGGTCCCAATACATTGTTCAGCCTGTTTTCTTACCTTTGTCCCTGGTGAAAGAAACACTAATCGGCATGTCTAATAACAAACCACTGTCTCTGTTTAGCCTTTACACCAGTGTCTGTCTCATGCAGCTGTTGTGGACTTCTCAGGTTTATTTCTGGAAGACTGTCATATTTTAATCGCTGTGGTATGTGGGTTTGTGATAGAGGGAGACACACAGATTGTGTGTGTGTGTGTGTGTGTGCATCCATTCTGGCAGATATGACTCCTCTAACGTCAGCTGATTTGCCGTTGCTGTCGTAGCGCCTGATAAGGCAGAGGTGTGCCTAGCTGAGAATGCTCTTGCCTATTTTTTTAAACTTTTCAACTTCTCCTTATTTCTTGGACGAAATCAAGGTTTAACCACATGGTGTCACAATGTTACAGTAAAGAAATTGTTACAAAATGGGCAGTAGGAACATTTCTATTAAGAAATAATTTTTATTAAATAATAATTATGACCTCCTGGTCTGCTTCTAAATCTCTTATTGCTTTCTTATCAGATGTTGATCTCCGCCCACCTACTTTGCTTTTCTTTTTGTTTTTGCTCTGTTTTCAGATAGTGTGTTAAGGAACCAGAGTGAAAGGCTACGGTTACTATTCTTGAGGGTATTATTATGTCCTGGAAAACATTGTGCTGTGGCAGCATGCCTATGTGTCACTGGTCAAGTGGACAAGATGACCATGTTTCAAAAAAAGCTGAAGGAGGATAGAATAGGAGAAAACTAATGGGGTGGGGTGTTGTTACTGCTGCTGTGAGCTGAGAAGGTGTGAAACAGATACTCGGAGATCATGACTGTGACTGACTCAACTCGCTATAATCATGAATGTATCCTAAACGATTGTAAAGTAGAAGCATCCTAATTAATCGTGGGGAGGAATATTTCATTTAATGCCTCAGGTGTGGTGGAAATTTCGTTGAAACCTCTTGGGTTATTACGTGACTCTGCAGTCCTCTGTTACAGGTTATGCAATGCTCTAACCTGGTTGTCATCTCTCAACGACTTGATGCATATTTTCAGTTCCTTTGCTACTGATAAGATATTTCTGACTAATTCGTACCACATGTACTTGAGATAGAACACGTAGAATGTCTGAGCTTACCAGAGATTTGTCGAGTGTCGTGTTGAACGAGACAAGAGGGCGACAGGTTGTGTAGTGGTTCACACCGTCACTTTAGAGGTATGGAATATTTTATTGGTAACCACCTATAGTTGTGGAGGGTTGTTTGTCTTTCTATGTCAGCACCTTGAGATTACTTTTGTGACTGCTGGTGATTTGGTGCTATATTAGTAAGCTCACAATTTTGCCTCTATGGACAATTTTGTACCTCAGTGGCTGTTGTGGTTGGTCGCCTTTGAGTATGAATACAGAAGGTCAGACTCATTACTACTGAGTCCTTTACCTTGCAGCTTGTTTTTTTACGTGGCTGGTAATATGAGAATCAAAGCATATGCTAAACTGTGTGCCTAGTAACGGCAAACAAATGTTTTAATAAGCTCATGTTTCTCCGCTAATCACTTCTACACCAGAAAATCCTTGTTCTTTCCTTATCTCGTGTTTTTCTTCACTTTTGTTTCTGTTTTCTGGATCACTCTGCCCTAGTGTGTGTGCATCCAGAATCCACAGCTGCAACTAAACTTAGCTCTGATCTCTTTTGCAGTTACGTGGTGTAAATATAGGTTGTCATGGGGACACCATGACACCCAAGAGGTATGCTGACTGGGTAGCAGGATATTGTATGTGTATGTTTAGTCTGTAAGGGTGTGGCTAAGCGTCCGGGATGTCTATCATTAGGGTCTAATGCGCAAGAGGAGTAGAGAATCCAAGTTAGAGACTGGCTTCCCTTTAATGTTCAGTACGTGTACTGTAAGTAGGTGGTTGTCATGTTTTAAGTGGCACTTCATGATAAAACCTGCTCACTTTGTTCTGCTCTTTGCTTTTGTCTGTTGCTTACTGTATATAATGCCATGTTTTCTATAAAAATCACCAATCACATCTATATCTCATACACTTTACTACGCACAGAATGGAGTTTTACAGGTTTAAGGATGTTCGTGGATCTGAGATAATGCATCAAACCACGCTCACTCACGTTTATTATTAATCCTGTCTGTTCACAAACTGCTGTCATATTTGTTCCCAAAGTAAAACCATTCCAGTGCAATGATGCTAAAACATAGCTGTATTTCTTCTCACCAATACTTCCTGGAGTTTCACAAGACTGATAAGCTGGTCAGCTGGACGTCTGTTTGACAGGACAGACACTCAAGTCTATATCTATATATAAGGGAAGTCTGTATCTAAAAGAATAAGGCTGTCTGTCTGACTGACCTTGAGTAGTTTTGGCTCTGCTGCTCATGCTCAACTGACTTTGATGTTGGTTAGTCAGTGGGTTAGTCAGCATGTGTCTGTTTTTGTTCTCCTTACAATACTAGCAACATAACTCATTGTGCTGCTTCTGTACAACTGTGTTGTACATATACATAACAGACTGAATGAAGCAATTATTGAACTATTGTCCATATATTCATTTAGTTAGTTTATTGTGGTTGAAGTGTTCTTTTTTAAATTTATCACTGCGTCTTTGCATAGAAACAGCCCTAAATCGTGCAGAGTGCCTTGACCAGCTGTGAGCATGGATGTACAGTATTATTATCTGTCTTTGTAGATATAAACTACATTGTGCCCTAGAGGCACGGTGTCAACTACCATGTTAATCCCTGTTCACTGTTCTTTTTCCTTGCTCTGGATGATTTAAGCACACGTGCGTCTTTGACAGTGATCTCACCGTCCGTTTCGTTCTTATCGTAGAAACATTAATGTGAGAGTCACAGCACCTCAAGCCCAAGCAAAGAGCTAGAAAAACATGTTGATAGAGGTTAGTGAAAGAACTATGTCCTTGTTAATGCTGTTTAGTCAAGTGAAGTGAACTGAGTGGTTCTGAATGCTCCATTAGGGAGCTTTCCCCTGTGTGTGTGTGTGTGTGTGTGTGTGTGTGTGTGTGTGTGTGTTGTTCTGTAACTCAGTCCCTGTAGCAGTTCAGCACTTACAGTACTGTCCTCCTGTGCCAGAGCAAGGCTTCCTGCATTTGGTTCCCTGCTTCTGCTTTACTCTCTTTCTCTCTGTTTACGCTTGCTCATTCTAACTCTGTGGGAGACGAGGCCTCTCCTAAAGGCGTCTTTGTGTGTCTGAGAGAGAGGGAAAGAGAGAGGGGGAAAGTGAAATGTTATGGTGAGACAAGCAGCAAGGGAAAGTGAGAGGAAGATACTTGCTGACTCTTTTAAGCTGGGCCAGGGCTTAAAAAAATAGACCCTTCAAAAAAACAAATGTTGTTATAGGTCTTCTGAATAAAATTATTTTCTTTATGCCTATGTCTAAGTAATGGCTGTACGTTTAGTCAAAACACCTTGCGCTTAATGATTAGACAATGGACTAGAATAGAGATTAAATGCATTGTCATTCCTGATTTTATTGGTCTCTTGTTCAATGCTTATTGAGACATTCAACATTACATAATGTGTAAATGATACCATGAGCCCGGTGGGTTGGAGTTTGTTGATATGTGACAGAAATGTTAATGGTTAACTTTTGCTGGGTTAGAGTCCGCACTCTGCTCTGTGTTCACGTGCATCTTCCTTTGCTGTGCTGCATTTGCATTTCCACATTTGGACGTGAAGACCATGAAGGATACGAAACTATACAACACTGGATTACGCTGCACACACATTTTCTGAATGAGCCACGTCTGTGGGACGGTCCAGTAGATACAGTAACACTCCTGGAACACCAGGACTGTTACCGTGAGTCTTAAGTTTATGTTTATTGTCGTTTATCTTGGGGTAATATTTGTGTTGTAAAGTAAAGAGAGTGCGTAACGAAATGTGTTGCATAAAATCGCTATTTGTCTCTAATCAGCTCTGTCAGGTTAACTAGAGGTTATGCTGAGCGGAGGACAATTGTTCAAATAAGATCCATTCACTGGTGTATCTGATGTCTCGAGCTGTGGTTTGATTGTAGATTTTTTTCATGATTTTGAGTGATTCGGGGAACCGCAAGACTCCGTGACCTGCATGGAATATTTTTTTGTGGTGCAAAAAAGTGTCTTTACATTGCTAAAACTAATTCTCATCATCAGGCGTTAGTCACTCAGTTAACCTAAGGGAGGAGGTAATGTGTAAGTATGTTCTAGAGAAAGAGTTGTTGTAAAAGATGAACACATTACGTGGAGAAACAGATGGAAGGAATATTTTCTAGGCAGCCAAAGGAATCACCTCAGCATCATATCTGTAGACTGTTACATAATCTAAATGTGGTAATAATCAGAAACAGGCAACACTGTTATTTAGGCTACTATTGTGGTGGTGACAGTGTCCTATTTGCATTAGACATGGGTGCTGAAGAAAAACAATAATTACTGAGATAACATAGGATAATACCCACAGTACTAACGTCTATTTTTTACATCTAGTGTCTCTTCATCACTCAGCGGGAGAATGAAGGCCCGTGCTCCACCTCCACCGCAGGCCCCTCAGCCTGCTCCTCGCCATATCTTTAGGAGCACTTTACCTGACGGGGGAGGGACATCAGGGGTGGACTCCAAGGAGAACATGCTGAGGCCCACGGTGGATCTACAGCTAACTCTACCACACGGATACCAGATTTCTGTAACTGAGGATGGAAGGTAAGCTGACACAAGGGCCCGTACTAAGACATATTTACTCCCAAAGCATTTGGCCAAAATATACTATAACCAAATTTGGCACTTTCCTTCCTGATGTGTTACAATATATCAATATATTATGAATATATCAGCGCATTATCTCAATGAGGACACTTTTTAATGCCGCTCAGAACACTTTACTTTTCTTTGTTATTACAAGACAGTGTGAGACCTGTTTGTCACTTCTGGGTCTTTTTGGGTTACTTTGCTTGTGGGGCCTTGTCAAGGGTTCCCATTCCCAGACTCAGCACAAGCTTTGTCTGACAGCCAACAGATGAATGCTGACCTAGTAAAGCTCTCTCTCCCTAATGAGGGTGTCCTTTAGGGCAGTTCTTTTATTACTCACGTGATACGTCTCACTAGTAACACAAAATAAAGTTGTTTTTTTACAAAGTATCTGAGGCCTGACTAGCAAACATTTAAAACTAAAACGTGGAAAACTGTTTTGTAGTCTTCAGTTGCTCATAATAATCCTTGTCAAACAAAGGTTTGAAAATACTTTTTCATATATATTAAAATTTAAATATTGAAATCTCTTATTAACCAAAGTGTAGCTGTGGACTTATTGTGGTACATCATGAATGGTTAGGTTACCCTGGAGATATGTGGAAATTTGCCTAAGCAACGTGACTTGATTTGACAAACTATCTGTGCGTAGCATAGTAAAGTTCACAATGCAACTCAGCACAGAAACTAAGGCTGCTACTGGGGCGTTGTAAGACAAATAGTTTCACACCATATATGCACTTCTCTCTGACGCTGTCTTTATTGCTCCCTCTTTATCTTGGTTTCATGTCTCTCATTAAACTGTTTATTACTAGTTTTAATTATTAAGTATAACACCAATGCCACCCAGCCAAAAGGACATTTTTGTTTATATATGAAGGGGAGAATGAGAGGCAACATTGTAAATTGCTTTGGGTACAGATAAGTTGACTTCATTTTATTAGCTGTCAGATATCTGATATCTTTATTACTCAACATTTCTGATGATTCACACGTTATTACATAAATTATTAAATTGAGTAGGTGTCATACAAAAGGTAATATTAAATATCAGGAAACAGTGTTGTAATGATGATGATATGGGGAAACACATGATCCAGGACACAGTGTGATGGATTTCAGATTTGAATTGTAGACTGGGTCTGTGTGTTAGTGATTGTCAATGACTTCCTTTGTAGTGGCATCTCTCATTTCTGTCATTTGATCTGGCTGTTCCCAGAAAACACTGGAGACTGTCTCTCTTCTGTATCTTAGGATGGACACAAGGCAGTTGTGTAGGACTCCTTGTTGGTTGAACTTCTCCAGATACATACAGTGAAGAACAAACTCGAATATTTTGTCATGTCAACCATTGTAAAGTAAAGGGAGTGCATAACGAAATGTCTATGTAATGCAGTGACGTTATTGATTATTGGATTTTGTCACTGCTTTCTACTACCATCTCTAGATGAACCATACTGATTAATGTATATCTACTGTACAACATACTGTCCCATTACAGGATAGCATCCTTTGTCATGTGTCACAAGAATGTGTAAATACAGTCAGGGAAAAAATATTTGAAATTTAGATTTAGTAAGTTTGCCCACTACCAAAGAAATGATCAGTCTATAATGTCAATGCTAAGTTTATTTATATCATTTATTTGATAGACACAACACTGACAAAGAGTAGATATGAATATTTTTGCATTGGAACATTATTCTTTCACATCTTGGTGAACCCATGTCCATCTGATTTGGGTAAGGTGTTGTTTTTATTCCAAATCATGTTACAACCTGTGTCATTCATGGTAAACTGTGATTGGTAGTAGCTCAGCTATAGTTTAAATTGTGTTGAGCTAGTTTACTAATTTTAGGTAGACTTTGTAGTCATCTCTCGCTTTCTCCTTGGTTCTTTTTCTCTTCCTGTGGTTCTCTTCCAACCCCCTCCCTCCCCTCCTCCCCTCTCCTCGCTGCCCTGTCTTTCACTTTCTCTGTGTTCACCCCTGTTCATTCTCTTTCACCCTCCCTCAGTAAGGCGCTGATGGACCTGCTGGTCGAGCTGTGTAGCCGCTACCACTTGAATCCAGCACTGCACACACTGGAGCTGCTGTCGGCCGAGGGCCACCCTTTGGGGTTCAAGCCCAACGCTCTTCTGGGCTCCCTCAACGTGGCCTGTGTTCTTATCAAAGAGAAGGTTCTGGAGGAGAAAGTGGTACGCAGACCAGCCCCCAAAGTGCCAGAGGTGAGTCATAGCTCGGTAAAAAATGCATTTAATACATGCCACTTCTTAAAATCCTGTTGGTAGATTACACAGTGATGTTAAACTGGAACCAAGACTGTAATAACATGTCTACCAATGTAATGCAAGGCTGTGCACAGTGTCAGGTAAAGCTTTTCTCCTAATCTAATAGTTGGACAGTGAGAATGTCCTATATTCAAGGTTCCTTAGCCTGACGCCATGTGTAATATTGATTCCTTGCCTCTCTGCCTCTTACCTCTGACTGCTGGCAGAAAGCAAGGCAAGTGAAACCTATAAGAGCCCACGCTAAGGTAGGAAGCTGGTTGGTATTAAACTGGTTTAGCTTGACCCTGGAGTCTCTTCTTGGACCTTACATTCAATCTCTTCATCGTCTGTTAATGGCTCATCAGCTTGTTTGAAGTATTTTTATTAGTCTTTTCTTTTTTCTTCTTTCTCTGGCTCTCTTCTTCTCTCCTCCTACAGTTTGAATATTTCATGAGTGCCTTACCTTTAGTTACCATGCATTATTTCTCTGCTCTTCTCAGGGCTCACTGACTGCTCTCCCCCTATGACCCCGTCTGACTTAACACTGTTTCAGATCTGGCCATCAATCGTGTAATTCTGTTTTATCTTTCTTCCCATTGTTCAATCAGTCTCCACAGTTAAAGGGGAAAATTTGATATACTCTGTATACAGCTGTCACTTGGATGCAGCCTTATACAACCCCACAGTAATAAAGCCATTGTTCAAGAGGGTTTGAATGTTTCATCTCTTCAGTGTGTAATAGTAGCGCTTGCATTTGTTGTGCAGATGCACTGTGCTATACTTATTTAACAGTTGTGTGCCTTTCGTTGGATTACAACAAATAATAGATGAACAGAAGTAAACACAATGAATGTGCAGTACAGTAGCCTTGTAATACTGAACATACTGTAAAGATCTATTCAGTGTCTTTCAAATTGACACAGTGAAGCAATCTGACGGAGTTATGTCGGATTCTTTATTTGTTTATCAACAACGTATTTGACTGTGAAACTTTAATGAGAAAACCATTAGACTGTGGCAAAAGGCGGCGCTCCAAGGTGCTTTTTTTCTGGTTGTGTACGTGTGTAGTGTTGTGGGACTGACTACCAAACACACACAAATCTAACATCATTGTGGATGGCCTGTTTGCCCACACACACACACACACACACAGTCCTAGCCACTAATCTATTAAATGTTCCATTTAATCTAATGTTGCTCATTACTTTGTGCATTTCGATGTCTTTCTCTCTCCATTTTCCCTACTATTTGTTTTATAGCTTTTACAGTCATACTTTGGAGGAAATTGAACTCCAAAGAATTTGTGGCAGCTCATAAGCTAATTATTAGTATTTTTCCAGACCTAATTTGGCTGTTAGCTTCAGGCACAAACCTATTCATTAGACCTATTCTAAACTTTGACTGTGTATGTTGGGTCCGTACAATAGGTTTTCTTTCATTAAGACCAACTTTTGTTTTTAGTGATAATAAAGGTGTAGCCATGGAGCGTGTTTACTCTCTGCTGCCCTGTGCCTGAGCTGGAGGATTTCTCTAATGTCTAATGTCTTATCTTCTCCTCTGTCTAAATTAGAAAACTGTGCGTTTGATGGTCAACTACCACAGCAGCCAGAAGGCAGTGGTACGGGTCAACCCATTTATACCACTTCAGGCTCTGATACCAGTCATCTGTGAGAAGTGTGACTTTGACTCTGGACATGTCCTGTTACTGAAGGACGGCATTAGTCGGCACGAGTTACCGCTGGACAAATCTTTGACGGACCTGGGGATCAAGGAACTCTATGTACATGATCAGAGTCTAGGTAAGACACTTTTGTATGGATTAATAAGTAAAAAGCAGAAAAGGTCATGGAAAGTTATTGGCACCTAGTGTATGTACTGTACCTACAGGGTCATAATGTCTCCTCATTGTTAAACATCATTTTTCATTAGGATATTACAGGGATTACAAGGATTTACAAGAAATTACTGGATTTAGCAAGTCAGTACTAAGAAAAATGTAGCATAGGGAACGATCAGAAAGCAGTGCAATATTTGTAGGTTTCCTTGTCCCTTGTAATCTGAGGTTTATCAATACTGTTCATTTGCCCAATCCTAATCCCTACCAAAAAGGTCTCGTTGGTTTGGCTGAGAGTGTATTGGATACAAAAATGTTTGCTCGTGTTGAACTGTACAGAGTAAAAACAGTAAAGAGGAAAACGCAATTTGTGGCTGGGAAAATAATGTCTCTCTTGCAAACCCATTAGTAATTCATTGTATGCTGCTGTGAGGCTTGACCAGTGCTGTATGTAAGTTTTAGTTGATATATTTATTAACTAAATGGAAGTTCAACGTTGCAGGAACAGAAAAGCTTGTTTATTTTTCTCTTCATTCCCTAGTACAACTCCATTAGTACAAAAAAAAACTGCTCATACAATATATTAATCAGATAAATCAATGAGCAGACTGTAAGTGATTTGACATGTTTTCATGTTTTCCAGTTCTGCAGCCTAAAATGGCTTCTGCCCCTGCTCTAAACTACTCAGGTATTGGTCAGGAGTTGCTGTCTGTCTTAGTGCTGCACAGGCCGACCACGTCCTTCTGGTTGTCTAACCCACCGTACTGCTGCTTGCTTATTAACGCCACCTTTTAACTGCGTTGAACAGCGTATTTGCTTGCTAGTCAATGGTCTTGAAATAAGTATTTGTTTGGTTTCTTTGTTTTCAATTTGACATTTGTATTAATATCACATTTCTATCAAGGTTTCTTGTATTAACTTTACTTTCCTCCGCTGTTCTTCAGCTACTCATAACCCAGTACACAGTAACTTTGTCATTTACCTTCCCTATCTGTCCTGTTATTATGATACAGTGTCACTTCTTTGTAGACAGTCGAGGTAGAAGTAGCTCTTGAGAATAATAAGCATATGGCGCCCTCTGCTGAGCTAAATGGTAGTTGTTGTAGTAGTCAGGTAGGCGCCTGTCAGTGTAAATCTGTACAGTAAACTCACAGCTCCCCACTGTCTTTATGAAACCAAAGTACATCAACTAAATTACTCTTTGTATGGTGAAATAAATTGGCCCTCGCTTTGTTTTATTCCTGCTAAATAGTTTCTCATTATGACTCTTCTTGTTTTTTGTCACGTCCTTCCTCCTCTTCTTTTCTTTGCATAGAGTCCATTTGCTCTAGTCCTGCAACTTTAGGGAGACCGGAGAAGAAAGGGCTTCTCAGCATCTTTCAGTTCAGCAGAAGGAAATCAAAGGTAAGACTCCTGCTCTATGCCAGAAGTAATTTAAACAGGTCTCTTTTCTCAGTGTAGTTATAGTTTAATAGAAACGTTTATATTGATTATACATTCACTGTGTTATTTTGGATTCACTGAATTAACATTAAGATCATGGACAGGATAGCTGTCACTTATTGCACAAATGCCACACAGCAGGTGAGGCTGTGCAATAATGTTCAAACTAACACTGAGTGGCACATACTGTTTGCATCAGACTTACCGTACCAGTCTATGAATGAGGCCTGTTACTGTAAATGCATGACTGAACACCTGAATGCTGCATGTTGGCTGTGCCTTCCGTTTACAGACGGAGTCAACATCTGTGGACATGGATGATTGTGATGCTAAATTAATCCAAAGTACAGACACGCAATCCAATGTAAGTATTACTAACACTGGAATGTTTCTAGAGGTGATGAACAAAATCAAAGTGTTAATTTACTGAAGGACAGTACACACTACAACAACTACCAATTACAGTACAATACCATTAATGACAGTAGTGGTTGTTCAGTTGTGGTCATGTGTGCTTTTGTCCTCCAGAGGGCAGCAGCTGGCTTCATATAGTTAGTTATACAGTCTTGGGCTCCTTACGTCACAGATCCAGGGAGGCGTATGAACAGTTCTTGTGGCATAGCTGTTTATCCTAGAGTCAAGTCTGTGATCTTAGTCCCAGAAGGATATAACCTTGAAGCTGCAAAGAAGTTAGTGGGTAGGGTGATCTTTAAAGGTCTTATAAGAAGTTTTCATCATAAAAACTGAAATAATAAAAACCGTTGTTGATGATTCTAGCGTGTGCAGCGTACATCCATGTGATAGCAGACGCACATGAGATGCTACATTAAGCAGCCATCTACCATTTATACCAATAACTTAATCATGGTAATTGAATTTTAAAGCCATAGTAGCCTTAGTTCAGCAGCAGCCATTTGAGGCTCATCTAAGATCAATAGCATTTGATCGTGTTAGCTGGAAAACACTGCCTGGCTGACTCGGCTTTGCTTGGCTGTCTTCTCTATAATTTATCTCCTTGATCTTTGTCTTGAGGACTCATTGTCTCCATCATCATCCTGTTCTATAAGATCTTTTTTGTCTTCACTGGGTGAATCCAAATAAATATTTTTCTGTTGTTATTTCTTTATTGCTTGATACAATGAGCTGAAATGGTAACTATAATGTGACATTTTAAAACTTTATTTATGTGCCATGGTATTTATTTATTTATGTTTTTTTTCATATGGCTGTTTTAGTAACCTCTGTCTTTAACAATATGTCAACGAGGGAGTGTTATCAGACCACACGCATGCATTGATACACACAGGCACAGCCCTTAATGAACAATCAGAGATAAGGGGCTGTGCTTTTAGTGCTAATGTTGCCAAGACAGGGTAATATGATGCCTTCAGACTGATAACACTGTGTGTTTGTGTGTTTGTGTGTGTGTGTGTGCCGGGCAGTGCCGAAGTATAAAACCCGCTTTTTGGAGACATAGGGTCAGAAGAGGTCAAAGCTTTTCTTCATCATCAGTTGAGTTAACAGATGCTGTCTTGCTAATATTCTCCTACTATGACATTGGTGTCTTCTTGTTATTCTGACTTCCTAATCAGAATAACAACATGTAGCTTGATGCCCAGCGAATTTAAATAATTTTCAAGGCCTATGTTATTGTGTCGCCTTCCAACTAGCCTGTATATATTTATACTGTACATAATTTGCATGGGTTTGCAAACTCCAAACTCCATTCCTGAGAGTTATACTATAGCATGTAAGTCAGGCCGAGGTTCAATAAGCTTGTTTAAGCTGTGAACGCATGCTAAGCTTGGATTCCTGCCAAGTGTCAGAGTACATTTGCTAATAATTTCTTATCTTGTTGTTTTGACAGATTTTCCGTTGTTTAGAGAGGGAAATGAGTAGAATAGGGCAGGTGAAAAAGTCAGACAGAGTTCATGTGAATGTTCTGCTTTAAACTTCCATCATTTTTTGTTCTGTCAACCTGTCGTTGCTGTCTACCTTCATCCTGTTCTTACACTTGTCATGCAGCACAATGAACAAGGGTTACTTTATTTCTAAAGAGCGACTCGACGTGCTGTAGGTAGGCTTGTTTAAGGCTTTTTGTTGCTTATGTTTGCATTTTATTGCAACCCTTTGTTGCAGCAGTTTTATACATACCGACTACAGGTACAGGGGGTAGCGATTCCTTCGAATTCACCATTTCTGGGCCACTGCAAGGAGAGAACAATAGATAAAGCATAGAAGGGACTGCAGGTTTTTGTCTGTAGGCACTGTGCAACATGTGATGCTGAATTGCTTGTCAGATGGATGCTTTTTTTTTTTTTTTTTTACACATAATCAGTTCTTGATAACTACTGTAAGTAGTGTAGCATGCTCAACACCATAAAACACAATCTGCTAGTTTTTCTCTTTCTTTTGTTTGCAGCACAGCGGTAGAATTGCCAATTATATATTGTTTGTACACTGTAGGAATCGAAATCAAAACATATAGTGTTTTTCCTGAGTGTGAAGAAGCTTGCATGCTAACTGGACTCTCTTCAAGGCTGTTTGTTCACTGAGTTTCCATGTTCCCTTTCTACTGTTCATTCCTCCCCACTGTGAGATGTTCTAACCTTGGGTCCAATTAATTCTAATGAAGTGAACTTTATGTTCCTTTCTGCTCTGCTTTTATGGTGTATCCAGGCTCAGTTAATCTGCTTTTAAGCACTTTTCTTTTCTTAGATCATAGGGTCGGGGAGGGGGGGGGGGTTAAGTCCCCCCAAGACTTTGTACCAAGCTGAGCCATGGGGAAGTTTGGATTTTCATAAGCATGTTGGGCTGTCTTTGATCAGATACAGAGAACCATATTTGCTCAAGAGCTTTAGTCAGACTTTGAAAAATTTGATGTACTTTTTATTAGGACAAGTAAAGTCTTGTACATGGGGTAGTTTAAACTCCTGTTACCTGTTCGTTAGCAGGATGTCCTACAAGGGTTCATCCGTACTATTTTCTTCTGATGTTTCTTACACTCACATAGTCTGAACTTTATTTTTTATGTTATCAACAGTGTCTGTCTACAGTGTCTGGAGTCCCTGTAGAAGATCGGCCCAGCACCTTAGGCCAGTCTCAGTCAGTGATGAACCTACCTAGGATGTCTCCCAAGGCAGAGAACAAGAAAAGGAGGGCCCCAGCACCACCTGGAGCTGTGACACCCATGGCACAAACTAGCTTTGAGGGCTATCAGGTGAGGGGATCAAGGACAAATGTTGCATAACACTGAGTGCAAAACTGTACAATTGTGGGCCTTTTTACATCATAGCAAAAAATGTGTTACTTGTCAGTAAAAGTGATGATACTGTATGGCATAGTGGGGTGAAAGAAAGACAGCAATTCCCTGGTCTCACCATCTCAAACATGAAAACACTCATAGTTGTCGTTTTTATCTTAAAGGCAAGAAGGAAGATCTTATAAGAAAGCAATCTAGATGTCTAGGACTTGACGTGGTATGTCTGAAAGCCGCAGTCAGGTTAAGGCAGCCTTTCTTTCCAGTATTTTGGCCTGAGATTTGGCACCTCAAGGTCCCAGTGACCTTGTATAGTCTACTGTAGAGAAGCAGCTCCCTGCAGTCTCATTACAGCGTGTTATGGGAGCATGTTGGGAAATGTTGTTTGGCAACCAACAGGCTTCCTCCCTCCCTCTGATAATAGGTTTTGTTTATTTGCAGGAGCTTGTATTCTTGACGCATTCTGTTGAGAGGAAATGCAGTACAACTATAATGGTTTTATCCTCTTTAGCCTAATTAACTAAACTGGACTGGGAATGAAGGGGTGGAAAAAAGCGATGAGTCACTCTGTCATTTACCTTTTACCTGGTATCTTGCCTCATCAACCTAAATCATCAGATGTGTAGATGTTTAATATCTTACTTTAATGCAGTGCAGTTTGATGCCTCATTATAGCTCTGTGCACCTGTCAGATTAAAAATTATGAAGAGTGAAATACTGAGACACCACTTTGGCCACAGGAGCAGCTACTTAGATCATGAGTTAGTTAGGTCCCATAAGGGCATGACTGGTCTAATAATGGATTCCCTCATCTTGCTCTTACTCAGTCCCTGAACTGTCACTAAGCCATGTATGAGGCCTGTATTTATGCACATGTAGTCCTATTATAGCTTGTTGAGCACAGGCTGAGAACCACATATGCAGTAACGATATATTAAAACGTGTTGGTTTCAATTCAGCTCAGTTTACTGACTTAAACGACAGTGAAATTGTCATATTAGTCGCTGGAGGTGGCATGAAGCTACAAAAGGAAATGTTCAAAACGATTAAGCTCTAGTGAGACAGGTGGCACACTATACTTTCAAAATATAATGGTTCAGATACAGGTTTGTCAACAAGGGATGGGCTGGAAGTGGCTGCTAGAACTCTAGAACACACAATTGATATTTAAATGTTTAATTGCCGTTTGGTTTGTTTTATTTTGCCACCTGAGACTTGTCACGCACCGACACACTTGACTACAGTTCAACCAGTCTTGTGTGTGTATTTAAAAGAGAGAGAGGAGCATTAGGAACATCATAGCAGGTCATCTGAGGACAGCTTCCTATGATGACTGTGCTCATTAAAGACCTCCCTCTGCTTTGTACTAGCTAAAGAGGTCAGCTAATTGTGACTTAAAAGACACAGTAATGAACACTGATGTGGTAATATACGGTATAAGGATTACAAGATAGCAAATGTGCTTCCAATATACCAAGATCACTAAGGACGATTATTTAAATCAGTATGAAATATAGTTACATTGACATTATTGAGTCAAATTATTCTTAAAATCTATACTGTTCAGTGTTCTTTCACATGCATGATAGGCAACTTTCACAAATGTGATGTGGAAACATTTTAAACATCTTATGAATCTAAATCTAATCTAGATTTTTTCCAGTAGTTTTGACAGAAAAATATTGTGTAGATTTTAAATGAAGAATTTATTATACTGAGATATAGGGACACTCTCCCAGGAAGAATGTAGGGTCATCTTCTACTATAGGAAAATTAGAAATGGATGTCTGTGGAAGTTTGCAGTTTATTTTTTTCAGCCTCAACAATCAACAATCTGTGTCTGTCTCTCTGAGAGCAGTACTGAATTAAATTATGTTTTGGAACACTGGGTTCAGGGAAGCACAAGTTTGTTTTGAGGGAGTTTTACAGCAGTGATAAGCAATCCGTTAGCTAGGCCTGTCTGCAATGCATCTTCTGATGGAGTTGAGATAAAATATTCTAAGCTTCTGCTTCACTGCTCATTGACAGAAGGAGCTTCACGAGGCTTCAATTATGCACGTGTTGCTGTATGTGTAGGAAAAGTGAAAGATAAAGACGAACTGCAGAGCTAGAGAGCAAAGCGTGACTTACAGGGTCGTGGACGGAGACAGAGAGTTAAAGCAAGGTAGCATCAGGTCTTCTGAGGGCTGAGATGTGTGCATTAGAGCTGTGCAACATTAACTATGTATAAGCATAGGGGTCGTATTTCTAGAATGCAGCACAGCATGAAATCTGGTTGGGATGTACAGTATGTAGCAACACTCTCAGCTTGCAGAAGGACACATTAGAGTGAAAGTTCATATCACAGCAAGCTAAGCTGTAAATGTTCCTGTTTTGATAACAGGTAAAATAATAAAAACTGTGCTGGACATAATGGGGTCAAATGTCTTGGTTTTCATAGTTGTCACATGTGACAATAAAATAACAGTAAAAGCTTTGACAATATTTATATGATAATTAATCTGATATCAATTGATTATTTCTCCCCGCAGTGCTGTCAGTCAGAAACTGCCTTTACATTTTTCTGTCTGGTGTGACTAAGCTTTTGTGCTTGCTGTAAGCTTGCTTGTGACTGTGTGGCTTTTTGATTGTTCGAGTGACATACGTTCTTCCTGCTGATGATCTGTCACCGGAAAAATGGAAATCTGGCAACGGGGGAAGGCTTGTTTTTCTCAGCTGTCTGTTTCCTAATTGTCCTTAACGGCAGCTAACTTTAATCCGCTCTGCTTCAGTCAGCCAAACAATACATATCAGTGTTTGGTAATATAGGGTTTTTGTGAGCGGTTTTCGTTTTGCTTTCTTCGCCTCTACTTTTCTTTGTTTACCTATTCACTATTTTTTCTCTCCTTGGATATCAGCTCTTCTGTCGCTACATTCCCTCTGTTTTGTCTCCTCTTTGCTTTCTGACTGGTTGCAGCTACATCCAATTAATACAACCTCCACTTAACATAAACAAAGCAGGTCAGCTATAGTGCTATTGGGTTTCATCACTGTTGGTCCCTGTGGTATGTGTGGTTGGATAGGCTTACTCTCAGTCAGATAAGAATCTGAGAGAACAAGAGACCAAAACAACTGAGGGCAAAAAAAGACAAAAGTAGGGAACCTGGGTTTGGATGAAGGTTGAAAAGGATATTTACCTATTTTAGGCCATCCCTCTCTGGTGTCTGTCAATATATTCCCATAGGTTTTTTCAACAGAATAATTTCACAGCAAAGAAATCAAGGCTGCTGATATCTTAAACATCAGGTGATCTAACGAGACATGTATATTTTATTATCCATGTTATATTATGACTTTAGTATAGATGCACACAGTCAATGTATTGACAGTCCACAACATTAGCACATTAGTAGAAGTTTAGCATGTGTATAGTTGATACTGCCATTTGTACAAACTGTTTATCTGTGTGAGAGGCTGTACATGGTAATAAGATGAGTCTGTACAGCCAGAAACCTTTGTGAAACACGTTTGCAAGCCATGCACACAGCTGTTGTTGTCCTTGGTTGCAAACAAACTTTCTTTTATTAACTGAATTACAGTTATGCATCTACACTTATACTTTACATACACTTTATGTCCATTTAATCGTGGGATTGTGGTGACTGACAAGCTTAACCTTAGGCAGACAAAGACACAAATCCACTAACTGCAACCCAAGGCCACTGAAATTGTTTACATCTTGAGAAAATGTGAACAGGGAGAGCCCCTGACTGTTCTGAAGCTTTGGAACAGCAACTGCAAAAATACAACCCACGGTACAACTACCAGCTAGCCTTAATCTCCATCCACTTATAAGGAGCTGCAGAGTAGGAACAGACATGTTCTCTAATGCAGCGGGAGCCATGAGCATGTTTTCCTATGAGCTGGTCCCATCTGGGGCAATGGCAGACAACGACAGCCGAAGCATTATTTATGTCCAGTCTAATCCATAATTTGGTTTTGGCAGTGCGCAGTGATTCCCAACCTGTGTGTTGCAGCACATAAGTGTGCCACAAGAAATCATCAGGTGTGCCGTGGAACATTTTCAATTTCACCGGATAATATCTGTGAGTGAGCGGCGTGTCGTGAAAAGCAAAATAATGAAACGCTTCCACAGAGGACAGCTGAACGTTCCGCTGCCACCAGCCGGTTGAGCCGCGCTAAATACGGCTCATAGGACACAGTCATGCTTCGAGTGAAAGCAAACAAGGTGAACTGAAAGTTATCTCGTCTTTGGATTGACTTTTACTGGGGAACCAACCGAGACACCTCCACTATGACTGGTGTGCGGGGAAAACTTGTCCTACATGGTTCCACGTAAACTTAAACACAAACATTTGTGCTGTGGCTCAAAAGGGTTGGGAAACACTGCTCTAATGTATTCATTTATTCCTTTATGAGGAAAAACTAAACCCAAACATTCTATATCCCTCAGGTAGCCAAGGTGCACATGCATCCCTGTAGGCATCATAAGAATCCCAGATTTCCCACACATGGTTTATGTCATATTTCACATTCTGAGAATATGTCTACTGTATATATTGTTCGATCTGATATTTATGGTTTTTTTCTAATACCAAAATCAGTCAAACCACCATACTCCATACTAAGATGCTCAGATTGGTGAGGAATAAAGTTACTGACTTACTACGTTTTCACATCGGTTCACTTCAGTTTATTCATACAGTGCCTGTCAGTACTGTAAATGTAGGGAAAAGGTCAAGAAAACAGTACATTTCCGTGTGGTTAGTAGGACAAAGCACACGACAAAGGAAGTGGGTCAGTGTTGTGTCTCCTTGCTCTTAGCCAGATTTTTGTACATCCCCCCATCTTCACACACATTGTTAAGTAAAAGTTTCCTTTGCCCCCCCCCCCAACACGTTTATCATAAGGTCCCACAACACTCACTGTCCATCTGTCTGCCTATACATATACCATCTGAATATACTCTGAGTACACATGCTGTATGCGCACACAGACTTTGTTTCACATTCCACATTAGCGCTGTAATGTTGCCCTCTTTCAAAGAGCCTCTCCTATCATGAGCCCTTCAAAACAACTGATGAATGGTCACACAACCAGTTTGGAGCCCCCATGGGTGGCCCGGTCTGATGTGCTACAACATGGGGCCCTTCACCTTTAACCCTAACCATAGAGTGGAAAATGTAAGGGTCTCCCCAGACTGTCCTGGCATGGCCTCGCAGACGCTTTTGTGTAAAGGCACATTCCCATAAAAACATGCCCAAAGACAAATGTGTTGTCGCTCCCCAATTGTTCTTTAATCAGAGCCCATACAAAACTGAAGAAAACGTGAAAGTACAGTAGCATATTGATAGATTACAACAGCTTGTTCAGAATGTAGGCAGTGTGGTTGGTGTTGCTTTGTCTTGAACAGCATTGATTAGTGTTGGAGTCTGTACTTTTATTTATTATATTACTTGTTTCTTTCCTACGTCACCATTTAGTTGTGATCGCGTTTCAGACAACAGAATGAAAAATTACGTTTTTGTTACTTGTGTTTCAGTGGAAGTAAACAAAATTACACAGAAACAAAGTCAGAAAATCAGAGGATGACTCTGTAGTTGATACTCAGATATAATTGTTTGTGTTGATTATGTTTCTTTGTAGTAGAGAAAGAGAGAGAGTCTCACTATTGTGTTTCTACACAAATCTACTGCAGATGTGAAAACGGTAAACAACACACATATTGTTTATATCGCCATATTGCACACTCAGCTTAATACAGAGTGTGACCTTGAATATGGTGTAGTACATGTCATGGCCTCTCTCTCAGACAGTGTTGGGTTTATGCTGTGTTCTCCTTTTGTTTGTGTTAATAAACCAATGACTACAGTCTAACACACAAACATACTTCACGGGCAAGTCAGTCATCCATTTCAGCTTCAACTTTGGCCCACATCTACTGGAGGGTCTGTATTCATGTTTGCAAAAATCCCAGAGAGGGAGAAAAGTTTGGGAGCAAAGAATCCACCATTTGGATTCCCACAGCACGCCATGCTGTGAGTTCATTGAGTTGAACTAGGTTGGTCTGCGGACAGGCACGTTAAGCTAACCTTTTCCTTACCTTGTTGCGTGATGCAACTTCACATGCAGCTCTGGGCATGTTCTCTACAGTTTCAGAGTGAAGACACCTTCAACACAACAGCAGTACTAGAGATTTCTTAAAATAAGAACATGTCAACTGTTCCAAGCTCGCTCAAATTGATGGTTGACTTTGCAATGAGTGACAAAGGATAAAAAAGGAACGTTTCATGTTTGATTGTTCAATTTCAGAACAAAAAGAGTTGACACAAAAACACATAAAACAGAAAGGAATGCAATCAATTATAAGACGTTTCATCCTATTCTCATTAGATTTTAAAAGGCATCCAGATTTTTCAAAGCTTGTTTGTATTTATTCTGTTTATCAGTTTTCCCCATTTATCCTACGTTCTTGTAACAGAAATAATTATAAAGGCAAATATTTAATTTATTTTATTTTGAACATGGGTTTGTTTTACATGAGTAACCTTTGTTTTTCCATAATATTTTTCCATGCACATCTCCATATGTACTATCACAATAATACAATCAAATTAACAGTGTCACTGCTAGACCTGTAGGATAATTTAACAGGAATGTTGTTACACTGGAATCGAAGACTCAGATACTTGTCAGGACTTCGCTTGTTTTAATTACTCAGTAGTAAACTGTCGTTCAGTCCTGGCAGAGTGATTTATAGTCAGACCACACACATGCACAAGGTGCTCACATATTAATTTTCCACACTCTCTTTTTTTTGTCTTTCAATTATTTTCTATCAGATTGGCCTTGGCTCAGAAAGCCAGCAGCGCAAAAGAAAGGCTCCAGCCCCTCCACCTACACCAGCTTCCATCGCCACTGGCTCTGATGATACTTCAGCCTCTGCTGCTCCCACTCCTGATAGCCCCGGTACTAAAACACCCACCCCAGCCTTCCACACCAACGTAGCAGCGTCCCTTCCAGTTTCTTCTATCATCGTGGTAACACAAACAATAAATCCAGTTTCTTTGAAAACAGAAGTACAACCTCCAGCTGTTTGTCATGCCACCACAAGTGCCAGCTCCCCAACCCCAAGCAGCAGCACAGCAGACAGCCTAGCTCTCCATGATTCCAGCTCTGAACTCAGCCAGGGTCTTGATGACTCTGATGATGACCTAAACCAGGCTGAGTCCCACTCTAACACCCTCACCAGCAGCACTGGGAGTGAGTCTCGGTCTAATGCGATAATGCCCAGTAGCAGGATGGGTGACACTGAAAAGTCTAGCAGCATGGCTGCCAAGTTTAATCCAAAGACGACCTCAGCCAGCAGCTACAGGTCAGATACGGAGTCAGCCCTCAACTTGAAAATGGATGAAGTGGAGACCAACAGACACAGCGCAATCGGTAATTATACAATACACAGAGATCAGCGTGGCTTATGCAAACATTCAGCACCTGACACAGATTTACGATAAAATAACAAATGTACGTTATTTTAAATTTAAAGTTAAGTTAAAGATAGGAAACGCAGACACTGTGCAATTTTATATTCTCAAAGAGCAACAGCTGGTGCACCAAATGACAGCAGAGGGTTTTATAATTATAAAGCACTCACAGCACCACAGGCAGTAAAAGTGTAATGAGATCTACCTGATGCCGCACGTCATCATGCCATAGATCATGTTTTAAAATCTTTCATGTTCACGTATACAAACAGATTCACAGTAACAAACATTTTACTCTACTCAAAGACAACAAACTCCCTCTTCAGCTGTCACAATGTAGCAATGCCTGAAACCTAAACTGTCATGAGTGACATACATAGACTGGCCGTGTATGTGCTTGTGCTGATTTACAAGAACTAGTGGAGCTTGTTTTTTATTACTTCTTGAAACAATACAGTCTTTGTCTCCTGCCTATGCTTATCAGTCGTTCCCGTTCTTCGTTTCTTTTTTTTCTCTATTTCTTTTCTACACGTGCATCCACTCACGCCAGACCTTCAAAGATGGCAGATACAAAGACAGATCCATCGCAGATTTAAACAGGTTCTACTTGAACTTTCCCTGGCCTCATATTGATCTTTATATAACCTAGATCTTTCTCCTTAGCAATGTGAGATAGCATTAGAAGGCAGTCGTGCCTGACAGAGGCAAAGATGAGAGAGTTGCAGACCTCAGAAAAAGGATGAGAAAGGTGAGAGTACCAGAATGAAGTTCAGAGAAAAGAGCATGGGAAGGTTTTGGCAGCAGGTTGACAGGGTGGAAACAAGGGGACTGGGGGGTAGGGGAGAGGATGGGGGCAATGATGGGCAGGCAGATGAAAGCCAAAGAAAAAGATGAAGTATGAGGAGGTTAGTGCATTAGACAGGATGGAACACAGCACAAGGATCATTAATAAATGTATAGACCTACTGCAGCAACCTGTACTTGCTGACCTGACAGTGTTTGCCTTTTCTGCTCTCTTTTGCTTTCAGTCTCTCAACAGTATTCAGTTAAGCTTCGTATCTATACTACAATACTTTTGTTCTCGAAGCCACATGTTCTCTTACAGACCTTTTTTTCAGCTGGAATCCTCAGCCTTAACCTTTCACCTTACTATGCTATAGACATATTTTTCTTTGCAGCCTGACTTTGGTGTAAATGAACAGCCCGTAACATATTTAGGCTGTAATGAATAGCTGGTGTACACATTTAGGCTCGGCAACTACACCCTGCATGTACAGTGTAGGGTGTTGCCCTTGTGCTTGTATAGAAATGTACACAGTACATTTATTAGGTTTCACTTAGTCTTTCATTTATATAGGTTTTATTTAGTCTTTAATTTATGTAGGTTTCCTTTAGTCTTTAATTTATGCAAACTTGATGTGTATGTTCAACAGTAAACAGTTATTTGCTTCAAGAAGGTTTTTTTATTTTTCATTTAGACCATATGCTAGGAACTAATATTAGATATTTATCCTCCAAACAGGGACTTGAGTTTGTCATCACAGTCATTGACATTATGTCCAGGTTAATGTCTATTCTATCTATTTCCAGTTTGACCTTGGTTAAGGGTTAGAGCTTTACAATGCATCTGACTTTTATGTAAACTAAGGCACTACCTGTTTTAAAGCTGGGAACTATGCGTACAACATTTAAAATGTCTTTGTAAATGATTGAATATACTGTCCGTTGGAGATTACACAGAAATATACAGGAAAAAAAAGTTACTCCTGGCACCTTTTTCTTAGATAATGATCAGAACACATTATATGACCAATTTATGCAGAAATCCATGCAAACCCAAAGGGTTCACATACGTTTTCTTGCAACTGTAGATATATTAAAAATGATTTTAGAAGCATACGTTAAAAAGCTCTTAACAATACTGTAAAATGTAACAAGACGTTCGCATGTACTATTTCCCATCTTTACATCATTTCTTGCGCTGCTTGCATGTTGTTCCTTCTGCAGGAACAAGTGATCAGCCAGCACCACTCAAACCTCCTCGTTTCCCAGCCCTGGAGCCTCCAAAGCTTGTCCGACCCCCTACCCCACCCATTTCTCCCTCATTTTCCCCTCCCATTGTGTCTGCAGGCAGCAACTCCCCACAGAGTCCCATGGAGGTGGAGGAAGCAGCTCCCCAGTGTAGGTTCCAGATGGACTATATCTCCACTGACTTAACTCTGCGTTTCTTTTCCTTCCTAGAGTTCTTCTCCTGATTTGATGACTTTTAGGTTATCTCTCACTTTAGCAGCTTTCCTTTTCTACCAAACCTGTTTGTATTAAGGTGTGTGCACTGTACGTGTCTCTGTGAATGTGAACCTGCAAGCCCTGTAAAAAAGGTCTGGTCTGGTCAGGACCAGTCAACTGTCTTCTATGTTACCATATAGCACAAGAGGGAATATAAGCTGTATAATGAAATGAAGGCTGAACTTCCTTTCATCACTGTCCTTAACCTGGTTAGATTTTGTAAATATTTTCATTTTCATGACCCTGTTTCAGATTTTTTTAATTTACATTTTATGTCTTTATCTATATGCTGTTGCCTTTGTCCCTCACTGTTCTTCTCTCTTCTCTCTACCCTACACCTTTTTTTGTAGTGTACTGTTGTGGGCCTGTGCGTCTGCGCTCCAAAAACTCCTGAAGTCCCTCTCCTTGGCTTGACCCTTCCTACATTTGCGTTTTCATCAACCCCCCTTTTCTTCTTATTTCTGCTGGACTATTGTTGGACTGTTTCCGCTCTGAGCTTCATCATCCTCCTGTCACTTTTACCAAATGCTCTGTTTCTATTGCACTCGTATCTGTTATAGTCTAGCTTTGTTCAAGTGTGCTTTGCTGTCACAGTAAACGTGTATAGGCCACTGCGTCTGCCTTTGTGGTGGGTCAGGTTTGAGCCTGTCGAGGACAGAAGATGATGCAAGTGAAAGCAAGTCGTGTTCTCCAATTTCAAACTCAAATCAATAACCTTGTTTTGGTTTCTTATTTTTTTACAACTGTGTGTATATACCTTTTGGTGGTTTTACATTTCAGATTGATTTGCTGGTTGTCATTGATTATGCATGAGGTCAGGGTTATAAGTGGATAAAAAGAATGTAGGTAGAAGACTGTACCATGACACACGAGCTAAGCTCTGAATGTATCGGTTACAGTGTGTTTTGTAAGTGACAAGGCTATGAGGCAAGGCCATGTGATAGCTATGGTATTAGTGAGTTATATCTGTTATATCTGCAGATCAATGCCTGGGCAGTGTATGTTTCTCTTAGTCCCTCACGTTGTGGATTATTTTCAAAACCTGAGGCTGGAATGCATGCTGTAATAATATGGATGTGTGATCTGTGTAAGGCATGTTGGTTTGAGGTGGTGTAGGAAAACTAAGTCTACACAGAAATACTGCTATCTTGTTTGTAAAACGTAATTAAACATAATAATTTCAGGATGAAGATTATGACTAGTTTTTATCATTTGACTTGTCTTGCCTTGTGTCACATTACAGAGTAATGCAGGTGGAGATAGCCATTAACTCTGATATACAAGCAGACCTTATTCAAAATGTATCATACAGTCAACCAGACTTTTTTGTCGAATGCAGATCTGACATGAATGAAGTAAATAGGTAAAGGCTGAATCAGCACATGATTGAGATTTGTTTGGGATGTTATGGATGTTGCATAGTGAGATTTCTATTTACTGATTTGCTTGGGATTGGAGGCACTTTTTTGCTGAATTAACTGAAGCATGCACCTTATACCATGTAGTTAGAGGTTTGAGAATGATCTCTGGGTTTTTATAATACCAGTAAATACATATGTAAACATGTGAGTGGATATAATGGTGTGTGTCTGTCTATGTGTGCACTTGCCTGTGTGTGTGTGTGTGTGTGTGTGTGTGTGTGCTGATTGCGGCTGCAACTGGCATGACTAAGCTGTTGCTGGGAAGCAGCTGGGAGGACAGCCCTGTGAGTCATTACCACATCTCCTGGAACTGACTGTTCTCTCTACACCATTAGGAACAGACCCAAAACTGACAGACGCGCGCACACACACTCACCCACACACACACAGTGATTGATATATTGTACAATACATGCCCAAATGCACACACCTGGTAGTGCTAACAAGGTTTCCCCCATGCTGAATGAGTTCCCATAAGCCTAACCTGGTGCATTGATTTCATTCATTCTCTTGGACTAGTGAGGTACTAGAGATTCAGTGACAGACTGAATAGCTTCTCCAAACCCACAGGACTGACCAGAGCATGACTATACTGAAGAAACGAGAGGGCATTAAACAATAATATTTGACTAGAACCTATAACAGTACTGTAAAAAGCAAATGAAAAGGCTTTGTTTACAGTACATCCACCCACACACCATTAAATCTGTTTTATCAAGCCACAAGTGGTTGTGCTCTGGGCTTCTGTTTGTATATTTGTGTTTTCTGGTTTGTGTTTGTGGCATCAGAGTGAATGTTGAAACTAACGTAAATGTTTCTTTCCTGTTCCTTTCCACATTGTGATCCCTCTGCGTTCATGCATGCTTCCGTTTAAACAAACGTCCTGAAGATTTGTTATTGTTTTTATTCGTATTAACTTAACTAGATGCTAACATCTCTTATGGAAAAGTAAATGAAACCTTTTTTACGCATGGCTTGAATAAATGAAAACATGATCCTTTATGGATTTTACATTTTTCTGAATTTAAAAAACCTTCATTATTTATTGTTAACACAGTAATCTGTTGCTAACCTCGGCCAATGCTGATGAAAACGTTGTCTCGTCTTCTACCAGCCTGGATCCACTCCATGCAAACCTCTAAATTCACTGGCCAGAATGAAGAAACAGAGAAACCAGAGGAGGAGACCGCGTCGCTGGGCGGCAGTAGCAGTGGAAGCAGCCTGCCTGACCAGGGTTACGCCGCCTCTGAGGGCATGTTAGAGGGTGAGGACTCAGGTGTGGTCAGCTCCCCATCAGACACGCAGCCCGCATCCCCAGAAGGAAGTTTGTCTTTAGATGGAAGCAGCAGAGGCAGTAGAGAGAGGCAGCTGGGACCAGTACGAGACCATTCCAGTGACAGCGATGAGGGCTGTGCCACCTGGGGATCAAGCCAAAGGTGCAAACAGTAGGAACGCCACAGTCATGCAGACATTTCAATTCTTAGATCACTTCAGTTATAACCAGTAGCAACTTTTTTTATATTTGAGTTGTAGCCAAACCTGGCTCTCTCAACTGTTAGCGTTGGCCTTTGTTGGTTATGGTTCCTGGCTCTCCTGCATCACTTTTCACATTTTAAATTGTTGTGAAATGTGTATGGTCATGTGCCCAGAACAGGAATCCTGGATCAATGCTCATGCTCAGAAAAAACTTTCTGAATTTAGGGCTGGCTTGAGTTCTGGCTTCATGCTGCTGGCTTCCCAGTATTCCAGGAAAGCACCATAACCCTGTTTTCTCAGAATGGTTGAGGAAACAAAGACCAGCCCAAGTTCTCTAGAAGACAAATTCTATTTGGTTTGGCCCTCTTGTTGCAATTTGTTATGACTAATGTACCACTAAGTCATGAGAATGATCTGCTGAACCCACGAAGACAGTGAGGAAAGGTTTAACTGTGGTAATAATATCTTTTCAATCTATCAGGCTCCAATAAAAATAAAAATTCAACTCTGAACAAGCAAAAAATATTTAACAAACCCATTTATCTTATGAACTGCACTTCGCCTTTTTTACCAATTGGTAATTGAAGAGTGCGAGAAGTAGCGCCAACATCACTGTGGAAAAAATATTTGCTAATATTTTTCTGACTGTGTAAATCTCAATTTCAAAGCAAACCTGCAAACTGAGTGTTCACATTTTGTATTTGTTAAATCCGTAAGCAGATGTAGTAGTTATGATGGCCCGTCCAACAATGAAATGAATGAAATGAAATGAATACTATTATGATAGGAAAGCGTTTTGTTTGCATTGCATCTTGGTGGTAGATGATTATCTAAAAATCATGTGTGGCTTTTTCACTTATATTTTTATGTATCTTCTTAAGGAGCAATGACATCAGCTCACAGCCTAAGGCAAGCGGATTTAAAGCCAATTGTGAAGATGCCCCTGTCACAGCCCAGCTGCAAGAGGCTTTGGCAGATTCTGAAGGAGGCCTTGCAGGTGCGGCAGCAAACCAAAACCTCTGGGGATTTATTTTTCTATATTGAAATGTTCTGATTGGCGAAGACAGTACAGTTATTCAAAGTGGGAATGACTTTTAGTTCAGTACATGATTCAATTCTTCACGATGCCACTGTATCTCTAGATGGACGTGTTGTAGGAGACAAATGCCAAGGCATCAGTATTACGATTAGTGAAAGTAGACTGTATAACTTGATTTGATCTCATTTCCATCCAATCAACCAGATCACATGCATGTCTCTGTGAGGAAGACGTCATATACGATGTCAGCTGATAGTAATGAGGTGCCAGTGTCTGTAGTGGACATAGATGTGCCAGTCACAGCCATCGATGATGTACTGGAGGAGTATGAACACAACATGGCCGAACTAGAGGCAACATCAATTACCAGGACTGAGTCATCCAGCGCCAAAGGTAGAATAGAATCTGAGTATTGTGCTTTTTTGTTCAAATCTATTTGTGCACGTCTGGATGACATGTAAAATAAGTCTAAACCTAGCCCAAAATCTGTTTCCTAACAATTATACATCAAATAGATTTTCTTACCTTTTTATTTGTATTCTTGTCATAGGTCCAGACCTTTTTCACCAGCCCAGTATTGAGCTACAGAACAAAAATAACAATGCGTATACAGACATTAAACCACTGTCACCACCTGAACAGCAGAAGTCAATGAAAAATTATGATTTACATGATACACAGGAAGAAAAGATAATACAGAAAAATATGAAAGAGATTAGTGTCTCTGAAACCAGAGGGAAGGGAGGTAAACAAAAAGCAGCATCAGCAGTCAAATCGAATGTTGACATGCCCAATCAAAGAGAGAGCACCCAACTCAGACCTGAGCCCGTGAAAACTAACACTTCGAAACCTGATCCTACACCAGCTGCGAAAAGATCCGTGTCTACCAAAAGTGAAGAGACGCTTAGGGTTGTACAAAACAACTCCAGCTCCAACTCCACCGCTCATGGCAAAATCACATGCGTCTCATCACGCTTCGGTATGAAAACATTTACTGTGGTCCCTCCAAAACCCTCTGTTGCACATTCTGGTACAAGAGAACAAGCTGGCACTTTGACTGCAGGTGCCATCAAAATTGACGATCAAGGAAACATGGTGAAAGAGGCCTTCTGTCCGAACAGAGTTGATAATTCATTCAAGCCTGAGTTGGCCTCCAAGGAGGAAACCCTTCTTCTTGGAAAAGCCAAAGCTTTTTGGAACTCACAAGAAAACACTGTACCCTCCAGCAAAGCTCCAATTGACAGGGCTAAGGAGAACACGGAGAACCTGAAAAGTACTCCCACCACAGAAAGTACACTGAAGATGAGTAACGCTGACAAGAGAAAAACAGAAACAGTCCAGCCTGAAAAAATATTTAAAGAAGAAGCTAAAGAACCAGTGAAGGACGTCCAAGTTGCAAAAGAGGAGGAGGTGGAGAGCAAAGTTTCAGTGTCCAAAAACATCCAACTGCCAAGTAATAAACCTGCTCTTCCCCCTCCACTTCTTAAAGACTTCAAAAGAGACCTGTCCTTCCTTAAGCCATCCAGGCGCACCTCAAGCCACTATGTGGCATCCGCCATCACTAAATACACCCCAAAGACACTGGTTAAACCCAACTCTATTGCTAATATCCCAGAATCTTCTGTGACTGTGAAAGCGCATGCTGTCACATCCATGCAAGTGAATCCACATCAGTCTTCTCAGTCATCTTTGTCAAATAGTAAGAAGACTAAGCCCAACCCTCCTGGACCCAAGAGGTCTGTGAGCTACCCAGAGTTTATGTCAGATGTCCAGAGAGATTCTGGAGAAGTGAGACTGGACAGGGAAGAATTTGGCAGTGTTGTTGGCTCCACCAAAGGCAGCTCTGATGTCCTGGAAACCGCCAAGAATAAGCACATGCAGTCTAGTGATCCCGTCAAAATAAAAGTGACCACCAATAATGACAAGGATAACACTAAGCATGTTCGATCCACAAGCCCTGCCCCTAGACAAAGCAGTCTTCTACACTCATCAGCCAACCTACACACAACTCCAAAGACGGTTTCCCAAGGCCAGACAAGTGTAAGCATGGATTAGAAATATTGCATGTTATGGGCCAAATTCCTCCAGTAAATACTAAAACGTGGCCAAATTGTTGCTGTGTTACAGAACATGAACATGACCCAGACAGACGCCTATCTACCACCTGATGTGAAACCACCGCCATCTGTCACAGGGCCTGACGGTGCTGTGATCCCTCCACCTGTAACAGTGTTTGGACCAATTAAAAAATTCCGACCGGTTATCTGTGGGCCAATAGCTAAAGAGACGTCGCTGCACAGCAGCCTGATGGAGGCAATCCAGACAGGCCAAGGCAGAGATAGACTTAAGAAGGTAAGATCAAAATAAACATAGTACAGCAGATGAAAGGGAACGTGTTGGCAGAAGCTCAAACAGGGATTTGATATTTGCCTTCTTATTGTATTATTAGATTTCCCACTCTGGTCCCAGCCACACGAAGAAAGCGTCTTATGTCGAGGAGCAGAATGAAAGGTCTGCTCTTATGTCTGCCATTAGAGCTCAGAGCAACACTGACAGGCTGAGAAAGGTAAAATGACCTCGCAAGCTATTCAGTATCACACGTCTGTCAAGTCTAACCTAAGTGACCCACAGTATGATCTCAAGTAGGAGATTATTTCTAATAATCTCAGGGATCCACTTGCTTTTCATAATGCCATAATGTTGTGGATTTAGTTTCATGTTTGAATTGTCTTAACAATAGTTAGATGAATTGATGTGTGAAGTGAAGATTCCCACAGGATTGTTTTACTCCAGAAAGAACAAACGTACGTATTGTAATTATGTAGCGTAATCACTGTGTTTTTGTCAGTCTAGGTTAGCTGGTTAGTAGCTCACATAACTACGCGTGACGGGGTTATGCAAGCGTGACTGTTTATTTCCATCCCTCTACACAGACTGTGAGTCGTGGTTTTCTGTCATGTAGGGACCCATGTGGAATGAAAGGGGCAGAAAACGTGTTGCTGTAGCTGAAACATCTGCGGTTCTATTCTGGAGGTTCCTTACCAGAAGCGGAATCTGTGGAATGTTGCATGACTAAATCAAGCTCCAAAATACTCTCCGAAAAGTGAAAAAATAAAACAAAATTACTACCTACATTGGAGTTTGGAAGATGAATAAGATAAAACGATTAAGTTAAAAAATAAAGTTTGAATGTTCGTGGAAACATTATAACAAATAGATGGAGGTTATGGGTAAAATATGCGAGAGCAGCGTATGTTTATGCGTCTATGACCATTCTCTCAATTCTTTCTACAGACCAAATCCGAGGCTGCTGATGAGCTTGAGAAATTCAGGAAGGTAGCTGATGAGGACGAGAGAAGTGCAGACCCCCCCTCTTCCCCTGCCCCTTCTCCCTCCGCCGCTCCCTCTGTTTTTATCCCACCACCACCACCGTCCCTGCCACCAACACCTTTTGGTGCACCTCCACCTCCTCCTCCTCCTCCCCCTGGGTTGCCCAAGGGTAAGCCTAGCTCCGTGACACATCCAAGTGCTAACACCCCCATGAACCCTGCTTCGGCTCGGGCGGCTATGCTGGAGGCCATTCGCTCTGGATCTGCTGCTGAAAGACTAAAAAAGGTACAAATACAGAAGAGAGATGAGACTGCAGCATATAATTGCAGTGCAACAAAGACAGCATATTCGAAAGTTTTTGCAGAAGAGTAGATAAGATGATTGTAATTTTACTTTTAGCTGCTTGACAAATTAAATCTACCACAGTTTTTTTCCTCTTTATTTTGTCTGTCCTCTTAGTTTGAGAGACATTTGGTTTCTCAGATCTAGTTAGAGGACATTGCTGGTACTGCATCAAATGGATAATTAAGATGATAATAACAATAGTGTTTGGAAGATAATCACCATCTCTTTCATATCTGAAGAGATAATAAATTAAATCATAACATTTCATCAGTATAGACATTTTTTTTAATTCAGGGGTTTTACTGTACTGTTTTTTCTTCCTGTTGGATGTATAGTCAAACTCCCTGCACTGCACATGTTGACGTTTTCTCTCCTGCAAGTTATGACACATTCCTTCTGTCATTACTCGAATGGAGCGATACAAACATAACATATTGTGTCTCTTTTAACTAGGTCACCTTGCCCACGAAGACAGTTCAAGTGAATGGCAGACTGAGAACCATCCAGTCTAACTCTGCATCTCTTCCTCGGCAGTAATTAGGGGAGCCATCACCACAACGACAAATAATTCATCTTTTTTGCCATTGTTCTTTTGCAAGAAATATTGGGAAACTGATTAGTCACTTTTTGGAGTGAATGCTTTTTTTTTTTTTACTTAAGGTCAGTTTTGGGCCTTATTCTTAAACTAGTTCAAAAACAGTAATGCAGGGAGAATTTCCTATTTTGCTTATAGAATATTAAATCACCTTTAATATTCTTTTAATAATATCTTTTGAGACTATTTTTGTAGATGGCAAAATGAACATTTCTTCTTGCAAGGAGAATGTTTCTCTGTCAGTAGCCAAACACCAGTAACATCCGTCATACAGTAGGTGAAAGGTTTGCAGTCAGATCTCTTAGCATGTTCGTGTTACACATTGGAGATGATACATGGTTTGCCTTCTGTACGTTCATTCACTAGATTTACCTAGAAAATAGCACAAAATGTGTGCCAATGGAAGCTACTTTGATTGGTTTGTACTACTTTAATTTTTGTTGATGATTTGTATTGTTTTTACAGTCTTGAGTTTGCCTTTTACCTTATTACGTTATACAATCAGTGTTATGTATGTGATGTTCGCTGTAAAATCCAGTATGTGGTGCAATAAGTCAGATCTGTTGTTTTCAGATTCAACAAATCTTCAGCACACACATAACCTATAAATCACTTTGCTCAGATTTGGTCCATGGTCCATGCCAACGTCTGCAGTTTTTGGCTTTGAGGAGAAGTATGATTGTGATTACTCACTAGTGCCTCAGCGTGTTTCTGTTATGTTTAGGCTGGTTTTGAAACTTTGCAGACATTGCTGTAGATGGTTAGGGCTCTACATGAATATGTATGACTGACCATGACTCTTTATGTTTATTGTATGAGATATCATATGTCGGTACTTTTGAAACGCTAATATTAAATTATATCTGTGGTGGATGACACCATACGCAACTTTATTTATCAGTAAACTGTTATCAATAGGTAATGGTTATCTAACGCTAAAGAGATATTGTAGAAAGGCAGTAGTTGCCCATGGCCTTCATTTATATAAATGTTATGACATTTCATTTAATGCCTGTGTTTGTTAGTGTGACCCGTTGCCATTAAACGGTGCAGTTGAAGTATCACTGTCCATGCTGAAGTTTAAAATGAAGACCACTCTAGAGCATCCATGTCAAGTGTGAATGGTGGCTGCTGACATTAGTGAGATAAGAGTGAGAGGAGTTGGATTCTAGTTTTATAGAGATTTATTTAAATTTATGGACAACTGCAAAATTGAAAACAATATTTCAGTCTTGTTTGCTAAGTGAAAACTTTGAAAGCTGTTCTGTCTTTTTTTCACGGGAAGGGATTATTTTGTTTCTGCTAAATTGTTTCGTCATATTTTATTATAGCCTACTGCACTTTGTTGAATTTTGCAAACTAAAGAAACACCATTGCTTGGTTTTGATTTAATTATTTGATAGAATGCTAATCCACCATTAGCATCAATGTTTTATAAGCTATAGCTGCACATTTTTTGGAACTTTGCACAGTTACTTTTGTCTACTTTATTTTTGATTCAATAAATAATTTTGTAATGTTTTTTCAGTGTCTGGTGTGTTATACCTACCAACGATTGTCACTATACCCACTTGAATGGCATCTGATGTCGGTACGTTTTGCTGTGCTGTTGCTGTGCACTTCCCAGCACTGTGGTTGCCTGTAGACTGTGGTCATCCTGCTGTCTTTAAGAAATATATCGTAACCGCTCTCCCTGCCACGCCACAGATGAGCTGCTGTTCCGGGTAGAAGCTCACAACCCTGAGTCATCTCTATGCGGCTGCACAAAATGATTCTCACAGAACTTGAACCTAACCTCCGTTCCTGATTTCTGAAACACTAGTCACTGTGCCCCTCCACGTTCCTACAGGAGAACGTCCACATACATAGGTCATTTTGTGGCAGACAAATCCTTTTGCACATCGTAATTATGTTGTTTGCTAGCAAGGACAGTATGTATGCAAGTCAAGTATGTAGACTTGACCTACACTTATTTTAAATGTTCCGTTTAAAATTACGTTACGTTACGCTTACGTTATGCACATCTGCTTTTCCTAATCTCACTGACGGATGATGCATTCTAGCCGTAGAATAAGCTCCTTGGCTTTTTTGGCCACTGATGGCTATAAATTCCTTCAGAAGGTTCATAGTAGTTGCGGGCAGTCAAATGTGCTTTTGCAAATGTCTGAGGGGTGTATGTGGATCAGTGGGTGGGTGTGTAGTTCCTAATGTATGGCTCAGACAGGAATGGGGTGTTCCATATCACCGTGCCAATCAGCAGCCTACCTACTACGTCTTAGATAATAATGCGAGTTGGACCACATCTTATACAGTAGTCTGTTGATTGTACTTGTGTGGGATGTCTCTTACTATGATTTTGCAGGATCGCTGCATTTTTGTTACTCAAAGAAGAACAATAAATAATATAAAGAGTATCGAGTTCCCTCTGTGGCAGCTTTACTGAAAGCATATTCATCCGTATTCCTGTGAGACACGCTATTGAAAGCCTTTCACCAAATGCCATGGCTTCTGTTACATAGCTTTGTTAGTCTTGACTGGCTGACTTATGAGTGATGGACACAGTGACAGCCGCAATCAGCAGGGGTGTATATTGACTTTGTGTTCTTATGTTGGCTACTCTAATATATATCTGATCAATCACTTTTCAACAAAGGGGCCTGTGTGATGCTCGATGTCTGATGAAGTGAAATCAACATAATGTGGTATAGTTTACATCTCAGTGCGAGACTCGTGGAAAAAGGCTTTGTTGCACATTAGCACCCTGAATATGAGCGACGTGACGTGTTTTCATATTAGGCATATGTGTGACACAATGGCTGCACAACACCTTTCTGTGTGTGTGTGTGTGTGTGTGTGTGTACACAGGGTGCACAGCGTGAGGCCTCTGTTGTCCTAATCGTACACACTCACACAGGAATGATGACCTTTTGCACATCAGACTCCCATGGTGTGTTCCCATCACTTAACATAATCCATGTCTGAAACATGACAGGCAGAATGAGAAACGAAGTGAATGCTGGGTTGTCCCTGGCGTCACTTAACTATAAGCCAGAACTTTATTATAGATTTTACTGTGGAGTTCAGTTCAAGTCACAGCCACTGGTGCATGTTCTGCTCCCTAAGTACAGAATAAATCTTTATATGTTTTCAACATCTTAATTGCAATAACACACTGTCTGTGTGTACTTGATGTTACTCACAGTCATGTAAACGGATGATCTTATGCAATACACTTACACGGCTCAAGGGAATAAAATAACAACAGTGGAAGGTAACTCTGGTGCAGTGAGATCCGACCCCCAGTTGTGCAACAGACATAGCTCACAGCTGCTGTTTTTACTTTAGATTGTGCTTGTCAGAACAGTGCTGTTAATTAAAATGTGGCTTTCTGGTCTTAGGTTCAGTTTGCTGTGTACCGTGAAGGTATTCTCTTCATGTGACCATTTGGTTCTGACAGCTAAACAGACACAATGCTCCACTAAATGTAACTGGTCATCAGAAACCTCAAACAAATGAAGGCGTTTATGGGAACGTTTATGGAGCATGTATATTTTAATTGTCACAACTCAAAGGAAACCGGTCTTTGAATATTGGGATTTGATCCAAAGAAAGTCTTTTACTATCATGGGAAGTTTATGTCATTTTTAACAACAGATTGGCATAAAACAACATATTTGATGTGCCCAAAGTCAGTCTTACTGTACACTGACCAATGTTGTGTTTGAAATACGAAGTTCACTAATAGTTATAGAGCAGCAGTAGTTAACAGCAGTGTGCTTGTACAGTTATACTCAACATTACACATCACCCTAACCCTAACCCAGAGTGTAATATTTCATGTCTTGCTTTTATACCTCTTTCGTTCTGTGGCAAGCAATTGATGGACTCAGTTATTATGTTTACACTATCCATCGGAACAACATAAACTAAAAGCTCTAATGCTGCCATTAACAGCACCATTAAAGTTCGCAGAGACGTGAGATTGAAGAGTGAAGCTAGTGATGAGAGTCAGGTCCAGTAGGATGCTGGTGATGACTGTAGGTTCGGTTTAGTTTGACGCACGCGCAACCTCAGGCGGTAACTTTGATTAAATACGAAATCACTTTGATTGGAGCAAATGACCCCTGCCCTCAGTAAAGATATGAAATGAGCAGCTTGTACCATATTAAAGTGTTCATTTATACACTGACCCCGTGTTTTATACAAAGCCCGTGTGTTTCATAGCCGCGCACACCGAACTTTAAATTCTGGCGAGGCGGCTCTTAAACAGAGAGGAATCCTCCGAACACGCCCTTATTCCCGTGGGACGTGAACGCCGCATTAATCACCCCTCATTTGTGGGCGTGCTCTAGTCCAAAGGGGAGGGGCTGTGTGCGTGCGCGAGCGAATGCGTGCGTGTATGTATGTATGTGTGTCCTCTCCGGCCGCTCGAGATGAGCTGTCTGCAGTGTTTGCAGTGACTGTTTTCGCCGCCTCCTCTTCTTGCACATGTCTGTTTGTCCAGTCGGGGAATGAAAGCTTGGCCCGAAGCAGCGCTGCCGAGTGTCCCTTCATGTCCAGCCCGCCGCTCTTCATCTCCGCGCTCCTCTCTGGGGGACCGTAGCCCGCCCCCGACTCATCCGATCCGGCTGTGAGGTGAGTTGCACGTTACCGACTGGAGGAGCCCTCCTCGTGCGCCTGGCTGGGAGGATTTTCAGGGGGGAAAAAAAGTCCGCGGGGAGTGGTGACCGAGCGCGTGCGATAAAAGTTCAACGTGCCGCTGCGGTGACACGCGCTGTGTTGCGGGTCGGGACGCACGTGCACACTGCGCGCGACCGCCTCGCCCCGGCGGGACCCCGGGTCCTTCTCTGCTTTTTCTGGCCCAACTTTGTGGGCAAGTTTATCGGTGGCGTCGGTCCGCGGCACCGGGCGTTTCTAGCCCAACGCTGGCACCGCAGACCTGTTCCGGGCTGAGTGCGCGTGCCGGTAAGCTGCCCGAATGTCGCTTTTGAAACCCTCCGTGAGTCGAGTGTGTCTGGGCGAGCGGTATTTTGATCACAACAACCTGCCTTGTTTACAGTTGCGTAACAACAGCCCACAGCGGCGTGTACTTCACCGTCTACCCAGGAGGACTCTGGCTAACCCGTATCGCTCCCCCCTCCCTCGCTCCTCACCCCCCTTTCCTCCCACCCTCAACTCTGTTCTGTGAGTTTCGCCAGTCTCGCCTTTTATCGCCTCGTCCTTTTGGCAGCATTTGCTTTGGGGGTGGGGGGCGTTTTCCCAGGCACACATACCCATGTAGCCCCTGCAGCGGTTCCCAAAGTGGGCTCCGGGGTCTCTCTGGGGGCCCCTGGGTGTGTTCCAGAAGGTCTCCAGAGGAGTGAGGAAGAAGAAGTCTCACTTGTCAAGCAGGACGGAATCAGTTCAACAGCAAGTGGAATATGGTGTATTATGGGATGGAGTAGGGACCTCGACGCACATGTCGTTTGATGGGGAAGTGTGTGGAGCTCCTCGCCCATTCATCCATCCGCTGGCCTTTATTTTCCCCAGATCACTACTGCGAATGCACGTTGTGACTACAAATGGTCTACTCCTCTAATGCTCCATGGTGATATTCCCTGAGTGAGGCAGTGAGTGGGAGAGAGTCTGGTGATTACCCACTTTAGCATTAAATGCAAATAGTCTCATTTGTCCTGTCATTTGGGCACTTGTCCAAATCAATTTCTTTATTGGCTGCATGTGGTCTGCAGAAACTTGCACAAGCACCTAAATTTATGATCCTGGGAACTATCGACGTTGGCCTGTGTGTTCTGAATGCAGAGCGGGGCACTGCCCGGACTGTTTGGAGGCTCTTAGAGACTGATGTGCATGGTTACATTTTGCAGGTAGTGAATCCCATTTGTCCTTCCATCGCTCATGTCATACTGGACCTCGTGATGAAAGCCTGACGTGAGTTTTTCCAGTACTGGACATTTTTGCATTCTCTTAAATTTAGCTGTGCAGGCTGCTCGGGCAGATCTACTGATCTTTTGTTTTCTTAGGTGGGATCTCTGTGGGTAGAGAGTTGCTGAGTAAATCTATTTAACGAGTAAGAACTGATAAACAGGTGGTTTCAGTGCACTTAACGCTGGGACTCTTTCCTTCAGCCATCAATTTAATACTGGCAAATTAATTCAAATTCCATATGTTAGAAAGTTTTTATGTCAACCTCTGCACACCTTTCAAAATTAAGTAATTAAGCCAGCAAAGCACAGTCAGCAGCCTTTCCAGAGTTACTGCATTGGAGCTGGCCTACCACTCACCGTGGTCACCTGCTCTGCACTGCTTAGAAGCTTCACACATGCAGCTTCTTGTGTCCATGATCATGTGGAAGGTGCAAATTATTCTTCTAATTCCATAATGTCTTTGCCTCTTCCGTTCCATCTCGGAGGATTTCTCTTTTCCTGGCCTCTGCCCATTATTTTCTGCTTTCTTTCATTTAATTATGTTGTGGTTACATCTCTGTGCACATGGCAACTGTTGGAGCTGTGGTTTCGTTCACCCCCTCAGCACCAGTCCTGCTATTTCAAGTCCATGCTCTGTAAGCACAGGCATGATGGGGCATGAACTCTTCAAGACTGCAGGCTGCCAAAAGGCTGCTGACTGCTCATATTGCACATAATTATACTTACAATAAGTTATACTTAGCTCTCTGTAGGAGTCAGACGTGTACATTTTGTCTTTTGGAGATTGCTTATAGAATTGAATCATCTGGTTCTGGTCCTCGTACCTCAATGGTTTTTGCTCAAGTACTGTATAATGATATCTGATGCATAATCAAGCGAGTGTCAGTTTCAATTTTAGCACTTCAGATCCAAATAAAATGATGCATTTCCGCTTCTCCTGTGTGTATTTAGTTTCATCTTTTGCAAAAAAAGAAAAGGCACGTAGTGCCAGATCTAGCCTGTTAGCTGTTATCGATGGTGTAAGAGCCTGTGGTCCTGCTCTAGGCAGCATTCCATTGGGTCTTGCATCAGCCAGCGCTGATTGAGCTCTGGACAGTTTAGGCTTATACGCTGTTAATACCCCCTCCCTGATGTCATGAAACCATTAACCCAAGCCTGCTATGGGACCACAGCACAGTCCATGTCTGTCAGATGAGTCCTTACCCTCTGTACCTAAATGTTTAGTACTGTTTGTTGTCTGGCTAAAGATTAATTTTGGACTCGTATGCACAATCGAGTGTTATTTCTACATACTCTGCACTGGGTCAGGTTTCACATACTTCGCCTTTACAAATCTTCACGTTTGTGTTGTTTGAGCTGGTATCTTAACCACAAGTTAACAGTTGTTGAGCCAAATGTGTCTGGCTGTTGATTTTGTAACAGATTATTATTGTTTGATTATGTAGTTTGGTACCTTAACTATAACTGCTGAGTAATCATGTTTTTTCTTGTGTGAAGTAATTTCTAAGAACCTAAACCGCCACCAGAGGAAAAGCTCTGTGGTATTATTCTTCCCCCTCCCTTCGTACTGTAAATATGGAACTGTACAAACCCCAATCTTACCGCTCTCGTGATGTAATGCTTGCTCGTCAAACCGCCACAGTGTACGGTGGGTTGAGTTTCTCGCTGCCTGGTGTTGGTCCAAATGTGACTGAAACCCAAACCTGTGAGAGGCAAGAATGTTGCCTTTATTCTGTTGGTAACTGAACACCTGAGGGACCACTGGCTCAGGTGCGTACCGCACTGAGAAGTGTCTGATGTACATCATTTTTACTCATTCCCTCGTCTTCACCTTCTTTTATCTCTGCTGTCTTTCAGTTCACATTTGTTTCTTCGTCCGCCCGTCTGCCACCTCAACTGTCTCTATCGTTAGCTGGCCTTTCTCCCAGTTTCACTGACTTTATCTCTATCTGTCTCTTTCAGTTGAGCTGCATCTTAAAATCTGTAATGCAAAATCAAAACAACCCACGGTTAGTTGGCTTTGGTAGATGCGCCTTGTGATTAAAAACAAGCAGGGCTTTTCCCCCAGATACAGGCATTTTCTTCCTCTCTTCAGTAATATCACTGTGCTGAACTCTACTCCTTGTCTGCAGAGGTGCTTGAAAACGTGTGAATATTCTCTCTTTGCATAATTTTGTGATTAGACATGTAATTTCCAAGTCCAAAGACTAGGTAAGGAAAATCCAGTTAAATTAGACATTTATGTATTTAACTTGGGAAATTATCAAAAATGTCGAGCAACACTAATATAAACATGTTTGGTAGCTGTTCAGCAGCAACAATTTTGGCCAATTCCTCTCTAAAACCAGCTTTAACTCTGAAATAGAGCTTGTTTCAGGTCCTTCCACAGCATCGGGACAAAATCTCCCATAGTATGGGGGGAAAGGCCGTTTGTAGTCTTGCTGCACAGTGTTGCCTAACATTAAACATCTTAAAGCCAAAATGTTCTACCTTGGTCTCGGCTCTCTTCATCCCCACCCTGTTTTATTCCAGCATCAGCAGCTCTTCTTTCTCTGAAGAGCTGGGAAAGCCTTTGCTTGAGCCATCGCACATTGTCAGATTGTCATGTCGTTGATTGAAACACTGGGTTTTGATTTGTGTGCGCACAAGCATTTTAGGTTATATTTCTGCAGAACTAGAGAAAATGCTAAACTAAACTAGCACCGGTGTGCAAATATGTTTTTTTAGTACATGTGGCATTTCCTGCTCTTGACTTTTTTTCAGTAAAATTCCCAGACTTAGAAGTGATTAGGACTTTAAGTGGAGGACTTAGGAACAGGACTTATGTTAAGCCTTTGCTAATATGATTTTGTAAGTAAAACATTGCCGAAAAAAAAGTCAGTTGTATTTGGGTAGGATTATAGCTCCTTTTGATGAGGATGGCAATGCCAGACTTGATTATAGTTTTAGCAGGGTTGTATTATGTAAAAGTGGCTTTAATGTGATCATTTTGTGCAATGTCAAGTTTAGTAAAATGGTTTAAAGAAGCGACAAACCCATCAAACGTATCCTTTTGGGGTCACCATTTGGGTCAACCTGTACACAAGCACCATTACTCCCCAAGCCATCCATTCACCAGTGTCATTGCATAAGACCAGTTCTCCCAAGCAGTCCAGTGAAATCCTCATCCAATTAGGCACTGTCCACATTTCCAAAAGGCCTTTCTCTCATAGACTCGAGCTATTCAGCCTCCCCCTGCATGACATCAGGCCCTCTCTTATAGCTCCACTTTACGCTGCTGCTCTCGGATAATAAAAGCTGCCAATTAATGACTAATCAACATGTGCAACAAGCACATCCAGAGAGGAGTGACTACCATCTAATCTGCTGATTAGAAGAGGAGACAGAGATGCTCTGTTCAGCTCTGTCTCTGTGTTGCATCGCCGCAGAAACAACAACCAGCCCACACACACACACACACACACACACACACACACTGACAACCTCATTTGAGAAAGTCGAATTAATTGTAGTTTTCATTCAGGGGTTTCTTGGAATACCCATGCTTTTGTCTGTTCGCCAGTTTTGTTTGTTACTGTAAATACCGCAGAATGGCTGCATTAAATACCGTCTAAACAGTTTGTACTTGTATTTATCACCTGTGTGAGGACTCGTCTTTTTGTTTGGATAGTTTTTGTGTTCTATTCAGTAAGAAAAAAGAGTTGTGTACATCCAACAAGGGGTTTTGAGAATCCGTTCACAGCTTCCCATCACAGTAAGGGAACACAACCCACCTATACTGTTGACCGCCTCACGTTCAGTATATGTAGGTCGCATGTCTGTAGGAAGTTTTGATACCTTGCAGCTTCGAGGAGAATGCTCTCTCTCCAGGGGGTGGGTTACGGTCAGCACAATCGCTATAATAGGTTCCACAAACACGGGGCTGGATCCATGCCATTTCTTAAATTAAGACGCTGTTTATGTTCTGGACCGGAGCACTGCAGAATGAGGGGAGGGGAGGAGTCCAAAAGAGGCAGCAAGGGTTTGAAAAGGAAGGAGGAGGTAGTTGATACAGCGGTGTTACAGTGCACTTAGGTTAACAATGAGAAGCAGGCTGGTAGAAGAGCTTGGATGAATGGTGGGCGTGGTGCCTGAGGCAGCAGTGGGGTAAGAGGTTTAAGGCCTTACAGCATATAGTACAGTACAACTAGACGACTATTGATCCGCAAGGGTAAAGGATGGTTGGGTGACCCTTACACATTTCATTAATGGATTTTTTTTGTCCTCATGGATGAAACTTGATCATTAAACGAAATCTGTATCTTGTTAATATAGCAGTACTGATTAATGCAGCTATAAATAAAAGAGACAGCTGGTTGCAGAGAGGGAAACAGAAGACGACCTGTTGGGTCATCAGCCTTCATGAGTCATTTCACCTGAATGTCAAACCACAGCACAGGCTGCTCTGAACCGGCTATAGGTGTGTGTCTAAAAACACCGATGTCAAACTCGAACCGAAGACCATCAGTCGTCAAAAAATTGGGGAAGTCCCCAAAACAGTGGCTAGAAGAAGGGCCTTAGGCCAACTGTGGCTGTAGAAGTGAAAATTCGTTTTATTGCTTCAATGCCAAGTCAAACCTATAAACGGATTATTGCAACCCAGGTAATAATTTTAGAAATGCAGTAAGTCGTATTGAAGGCGTGTGTACGCGTTTGCACACACTGGATCACTGACTTGCAAAGACTTCCACTGGTTGCAGCAGTGACGTCTGAGGCCGTTGGCATATGTTAGTTAAGCGTCATCTTTCAGCTGTATTCTCTGGGTTGCTGTGAGGTCCAATGCTAACGCTGTGGGCTGTTTCTCTGCTGAATCATTGACACTAGACACAGTCTCATACATGAAAATACAAGGAGCTATTTAATATTGGGATTAACGTATCAGTGTGTTGTTAATTCTGGGACTGTAGTTTGTATTTCTAGGACAACTATAGTTGTTTGTTTGAATGCTGGGCACATTGCGACACTGTTGATTAAAACAATAAAAAAAAATACATACATTTTGTGATTTTAAAGGGTTCTACTGAGGTATGAAGTACAAAACGCGACCTCTTACGCAGTGTTCAAGTCCATGCTGCTGCATTAGATTGGGGTCCACTGTAACGCACACGTTTGTGTTGTTTTTTTACTCGGTACCCTATATGGAAAGAATGTGCTCTGCATTCCAAAGATGACTGAGCAGCGCTGAACAGACCTGTGTTAAGCTGTGTCCAGTCCAATCAGCTGAAGTCAGGCTGACTGAGATGAGCACATTTTACAATTATGTACACAAGGAAAGTTGACACAGCTGTGCCGCTCAGCTGTAGAGATACTTGCTGAGCGTGGGAGTTGTTTTATGGCCGCTGAACGCATTAGCGCAGGTTTTATGTGTGAGTGGATGGTTCTGTGAAATTAAGCGCAAATGTAACTAAATCTACGTTAGTTAAAGTAAAGAAAAAACTGAATCCTCATTGTTAATTGCCAGATTTTTCAGATATTAGCTCAGTTCCTCATCATTGTGTTGTCCCAGAATCTGCATGTTAGTGACGCGCTTATGTTTCTGCCTGTTCTACCATTTGTATGCTGGGACAGTAACATGTCCTGCTCAATATTTGAACCCATGCTTTGTTTAATTCAGCCACTTCCACACAGTAGTTCAGCTGGACTGTTGTTCCAAAAGAAACAGCCAGTTCAGTAATAACTTCGAGTTCAATGCAAGGTTTCTACTGATGCCAAAGACTCTACTGCATGTTTGTCTCAATCAACACCACCCGTTGAGTCAAACGATTGTCTTGTAGCCCATGTAAAGGAAAGTGACCTGTCACCATGCTCCTCTGAAGTCGGGCGGACTGACACAGTCGAGCACATGAATGGACAGAAAAGCAGAAATTCTAGTCTAATGAACGCCGGTTGAGACAAACAAGCCCGACCAACTTACAGGAAGATCCAAATACAAATCCAACTTTTTTTACAAGGGACTGTTTGGCAGTGCAGCTCATAAGCCTTTCATTTATTTCAGCTTTGGCTTACATACAGTCTATGAGGTTAAAAGTTTAATTTCCATTTCCCACTCTAGGTATTTTTATTGGACACGTTGGAAGGGTTTGAGGAAGGGGGAAAGAACCTAATAACGTGTTATTTGATATGGGAGGAAACTGTGGTCTTAATAAGTAATGACTCTATTTAAAACCAAAATGAGATTTAATAAACATTTTCTAAATGTATATTCATCATTTGTGAGAAGACGTAACTTTGCTTAGTTTGCCTTTTGCAGTCCTCCCCTGTTTTTATCCGTGCATTGCTTGTCATATTTACCCTGCCTGCACTGTTTAGTATGCAACCTCTAATGGTGGTATAACGTCCATCTTTGGTCTGGTGAGCTGGACAGACACTGATCCACCACAGTGTAAAACAGGAGAACTGTTCAGGGAAATGTTTCTTCTGTTTCAATTAGGCTTTACTTTAAATAGCCCAGGTTTCTGGTGATCCCAAGCCTTGCCTTTGGCTTCTCTGCAGGGCTTATCACCAAGGCATGTTAAAGACGGACCCTTGAGATGTAAGCACGTCTCTACACCCCTGGACTAACTAGCATGTAGCACTGAATGTACAAATTGTGAAGGGTTACAACTTTGTGCTGCTTTTCTTTATTGCTATTACGTGGAGGTTCAAACAAGTACAGGGAAGTAAAGACAAACCAGAAGGATGAGGTTCATCACGGTCCACTGCAAGTGATGTGCAGTACTGCCTGAAGTATAGCGGGTTGAAGTTCTATATTTGGGTGAAACTGGACACTCGGAGCGTCGACGGTGGAGTCGGACCTTAGTAAACTAATAGAAGTCTAAAACTTAATATTCCAGATAAATGTTCAGTGAAGTGTTTGAAGCCCCACCAACGATGATACTGGGCCCCCTGGGTTTGAAGTCCACACACTAACATTCACCAAACAATGATTAATAAACCCGCTGCAGTCGCTTCACTGCTGGGTCCCGCCACGTTTCAGCCACTGTCAACATCTGAGGTGGTTACATTTCAGTTCATTGTTCAAGTGGAAGGAATCACGTCCAAGTGCTCTGAGAAAGTCTAATCCCCTCAGTGGAATGGCTTTGATAGTGTTGGACTGCAGCACAGGCGCATGTGTGTTTGGTCAGTATATCAGTCACCGAGGGTCACATGTGGGCTCTAGGAAACATGGGTTGTGAGGTATTTTAATGCCGCATGGAACGCCTGAGCTTTTTTCCCATGTTTTATCATGCACAGCTGAAGCAGGACTCACACCTGTGATGTGGAAAGGGGGGGGAGTAGCTAGTTAGTTAGCTGAACCCTACTTCTGTCCCTCTTACACAACCTCCTGACTCCTGAAATATAATAGGCGCACAGTTCATCCACGGCTAGTCAGCAAGTCTGCGGTGCCTAATGAGGGGCTGCCCTGAGAGTTTAGGCTGATGTTAATTTGTTTTGTTTTTGTTGTAAGCTGTGTGTCTGTAAATAATGTGTAAATGACGAGCTGTCCTTGCATGCCAGGCCACACACACACTCGCCGACTGACCGACTAATACACGCACACACACACACACACACGTTACAAGCAAGCTCTTTCAGCGGCCCTAGTCATCCCGGTGCCAGGCTCTTTCTTTAGAACGCATCCATTGGCTTTGTCATTATTTGCAGGCCCAGTTTTTGAGGAATAAAAAGATACAAGTTTTTATTTTTAAGTTCTTAGAGGAAAGCTTTGAACATCTGTTTGTTGACTGAATTTTTAGGATAATCCACATCATGTTACAGAAAACTGCACAGTTTATAGTTGCCATAATGGAAAGGTGACAAAAAAGCTGTTTAATTTTATAGAGTTATTGGACAATGCATCATACAGTACACCCTAATCTATTTCCTACTTCAGGTGCTGCCGTTGAAAACCATTTAACTTGTATCGTCTTTGAAGGTTTTGCACATTAAAGGCGAGTTCAGCTTGCGGTGAAATCTTTTACTGGGAGCGAAGAGGTCGCGTTGCCGTACACTGACTGGAGACAGCACAATACATACAACTCGAACTTCTCAAACACTGAATCGTCCTAAAAATAGAGACTTCAAACACAGGCGCATATGCAGAAGTGTGTGTACGGGGAGAAATGCACACAAATATAAACACGGTACAGCCACAAGTGCAGCTCACAACCGCTGGTACAAACATGAGATAATATTAGGTGTCTATAAAATGACAGGTCGTATTTTTAAAATACCAACAGAGGTCATGAACTGTGGCATAAAAGACCATCTTTCTGGTGAGCCTGTACTGCTTGGCTCCAAATTTACCCAGAGGGTCTAACTTAAGATCTGGAGAGGTGCCCGCAGTATATTTTTGGTTGCGTGTTTACAGGTTTTCAGCGGCAGCAGTAGCTACAGGTTATTAGGATATCCACTTTAAGAAGTTCAAATAGGCTGAAGGCCATGTTGTTGAATCTGTGGTCGTTTGGACCCACAGACGGCCAGAAGCGAGGCTTCGTAGAGCAGAAGGACCTTTTAAAGGTGTGTGAACTCGCAGATTGCGCCTCAGAAGATGCTTGAATAATTTATTGCTGTGAGATTGAAGTATGGTGGGGTATGTGAAGAGTCAGAATCGTATAATGAATGATGTAGAACGTCCAATGATGGGAGGACGTTCTACGATGGAAGTGCCTCACCTCAGTCTATGGGCTTCATAAAAGAGACTTGTGTAATTCAGGCTGCACTTCTCAAGCCCAAAAATCTATTTTCTCTACAAATGTACTGTGGAACTGTAAAATGAAGCCTCTTGTTATCCAAATAAATCTCATTCTGGTTTATCTTTTTTTTTTTTCTTTTTTCACCAACTGAATAAACTTTCACTAAATCTCAGCTACAGAAGGTTCCGAGTGTTGCAGTATCGGAATAAGATTCAGTTCTTTTGCCTGCGCTTCACAATTTGTAAACGACTCCTGCTTGTTGGTGTTGATTACTTTGGGTCTATGTGGGTTAAGAAGTGCTCTGTGCTATATCTGTCTTCTCAGAACTTAGACTTCAACTTGCTTTCCTTCGGTCGACCTCCTCTGCTTGCTCTCCTGGACCTTCTCACCCTCCCCCTGCTTCCTTTGGAGTTTTCCGTTAACCTCCATTTGTCTGCTCTTGTCCCTATGCAGGTTCTGCGGTGTTCGTCTTCTGTGGAAACCGATCCAACCGGTCAACTTGCGCGAAGGAGCCGACAAACACAAAACATGGCTGTGGCCGGATGTCCGGATTATTTTCTACATCATCCAAATTATCAGGTAAACGATCTCTTCCTGTTTTATTCCTTTTAACACGGATTCAAATGCTATTTGACATTTAAGAACGTTTGGGTGTGGAATTGCAGAACAAAGCATCTTATTCTCTATGTTTTAACAGGAATTAAATATTAAACCAATCCACGAAGTAATTGCAGGAGTTTTAGTTTCCAGTACTTCTGGGAAATAGCCAAGAAGAGAAATAGAGAAACCATTGTTATGCTCACCAGTAGTCCTCGACCAACAAAGATCCCACCAAACACATGTGCAATGGGCCTAGAGATCACTAGAAACCCCAGGGTAATGTCTCGGAAACCAGACCCACGTGTTCACATGTTCACCATCAGGAGGACATAGAGAACCAAAGGTGTGCAGGAGATGTTTGGAGGAAGCCACTGTTGACCCACAATGTGATAATAAACGCTGAAGCATCTTGCTATATGTGCCACTGACCCTGAAGTAATTTTGTCTCTCATGCCTCTTAATCAGATTTTACTTTGACCCTTTCAGTTTAAAATAATAGTTTTTTTCTTCAGCACAAAGAAAGAGACATTTGATTTAGTGCATTTAGGTGGTGATACGATCGCACCGGCCTTTGCAGAGCAGAGGCCTTGCAAATGTTTGTATTGGGGCGGTAGCTTTATTAGCCTGATCAGAAGCTGCCCTGTTGTCTGCTCATTATCTGGGTCATGACTTTATCTGTGACCACTCACCTCAGAGCTCAGAGAGGTCACAGAGTTCACCCTGCTTGAGTCTCCCAGGTCAACACAGCTTAGAGAGACCAGCTTCTATGCAGCCAAAGGTCTGTGTTTATGCGTTTGTGGCAGAGTTGAGTCAGTGTTGATTGTGCAAGGTTTTTGTGTTTCTGTTTTATGGCTTCAGTTTCAGAGATGAATCCACATATCGTGTAAAGCGGCGTCGTACCTTTATTAGAACCAGAGGGAATGAGCACTGGATTGAGGCTCAGGTGAGACCCACTTAGTAAATAATGATCGGTCACAGAGCTGAAACCACCTGACTAATTTTGCGTAGGTCCCCTTCTGCTGCCAAAACAAGTCTTTCCTGTCTAGGCCAGTGCTGGACGGGCCCCAAGGTGACAGCAGAATATCCTTTAAGTCCTATAAGTTGCAAGGTGTGGTGGCCATAGATCAGATAACCTTAGTGCATTCTGACCGACTTTCCTGGATGACTATGATATAAAAGGAAAATCATCAAGCCAGCCAAACCTTTTTATTGCCCCATCCAGTTCTGCTTACAGCTGGGAACTAGTGTGAGTGTGTTTGATTATTGCCAGCACGAAATGCATCACATTGTGCAATAGATCTTCTGGGAATCAATTGAGACGCTTGCACAGGGAGACTCTTTGCTCCCCGTGCACTCAAGTGAAACTTGGATGCCCATGACTGGTGGTCCTTCCATGGACCACTTGCTGGTGGTGCTGCTGTTTTGAGAAATGAACCGACACATCCGTGCACACATCACAGTTGGCTCCCAGTTTTGCTTACATCACGTTTGTCCACAGACTCTGTTTGCACTTTTCAGTCTGTTGCTGTCCATCCCATCCCGTGATCTTGTAACAAGGATTTCACGTCACCTGACACTGGTTCTAATGTTGTTACTGATCTTTGTTCTGTAAAGTCCAAAACTAGAGCAATGCAAATACGCAGAGCTTATTCTCCTTTACTTTACATATGTGCTTATTTGCTTTATTGTCTCATTTTTCCTAACACACCCACACAGCTGAATAGTTTCCTCATCTTTGACATGGCTTTAATAGGCGAAATTGACAACGTAAAGCTTCTGAAAACGTGAAATAACGCTGAGTCATTTTTAGACTGATCCCACTGCAGTTCCAGTACACAGACCTTAATGTACACACACGTTTAGACACACATACACAGAGCGATGGAGTCGCTCGGCTGTTTGCAAAGCATTCAGCTATAACAGATGTACCTTGACTTGCTGAATGAGAAAACCCATTCAGTGTGAAATTCCTGGGTTATGGAAGATTTTCCCTGATAATACTGAAGCGGCAGTTCAAAACAGATTGAAGTGGAGATAATATTCACGCTAAAGTGACACAATAATAGCCAACAGTACAGTGGTTATATTACAGTATATTCAAATACAAATGCTTATATGTAAGCTGTACCTTTACAGGTTGGACATTCTATATGTATTTATATTACACTAAATTCATATTTCATGGATGTGGCCAGTGAGTGTAAATTGCAGTACATTTATAGGGACTGTACCATCATACAGTCCGAACACAGCCGGTCAACATGAATCAAGATGCACTTGCTCTTCAGAAAGCACAGTTTTCTTGAGAAATGCCATCTATAAATATATCTATTTTTTAGCGCTTCACACGGCGTTTAAACATGTTTGGTGGCCCGACCTTACCTTGTGACGAAAGCTCTAGCCGATTTGCTGCAGTGTAAACAAACGTATAATCAAAGCACTAGAGCAGACGTTGGCGTGCCCTCCTGATCTCATTCTGGTTAATTAAGCAAGGCCTTCCCGCTTGCCGTCTTGTTTTCATCCATGTTATAACAGGACTATCCTCTTTTGCTGTCAGCAGGAATGATCTGACAGAAGCACGGATCAGATCCCTTGATCTCATGTCCACTTGTCTAAACCTTTCTGAGAACACTGTTTTACGTGGGTAACTAACGTAATGGAACCTGCGTGCATGTCACACCGGTCAGCTGACGTTTGAGGTCATTCTCAGCTGTTCCTTTACAGCCAGAAGCAGTCTCAGTAAGTCCAGTATTCACTGCTATCCGCTCCCTGCATAATAACCTCACACTGACCTCGAAAGGTGCAGCTTTGACATGAGTCTTGTTTGTGGCCCAGCCTATAGAGCTTTGTGTCTGTCCTGCTTTCATTGGCTTAACCCCGTCCCTGACCTTCCATTGACCCCCTGTTAAAAAGCTGAACCCTCCTATTTGAAGTTCCTTTCAACTTCTTCAGTATGAAAAGGCCCTTATATGCTACTGGTCAAAAGCTGGCCTACTCTCAGTCCTGTTTGACCCCTCTTTAAGAACTTAAGAACACGTGTGTGTTTTTATGTCTATGTGTGTGAGAGACATGAGGGGGGGGGGCTAAAGGCATAGAAAAAACTAAGTCTGCAATCTCTTTATTAAAAAAAGAAACATTTAGCAGCGTTTCGGTTTGGGCGACTGCGCAGGGATCTGTCACAGTCTGGTGGCTGGATCTCTAAACTGTGTGCTGACAGGGTTTGCTATGTCAAAAGAACAAGTCGCGTGACGCTGTGGTTATTTCGTCATTATTCTCGCATTCAAAGACAGGAGCTGCGTTAGGAGCCACCAATTTCTTTTTCAATCGAACCATAACGTCTGGATCTCGAGACAATACAGAAACAGGACAATGCAATGTAACGATTGGATGCGGTTGGGTTATTTAGTATAGAAGAGGGGGCTGGTGGCGGACAGACTTACGTCCTGTGACATTGTACGTCCAGTTATATCCAGTTCTGTCTGAATGCAGGCACTAGTTGAGATGCTAAGAAGAAACACTGAGGAGTTATTCGTCCGAACACAAAAGTTAAACATTTCGCAGGCAGATCTTTGATTGCACATCGCCAAATAATCCAAATGAACGCCTGCATTGAAGAATGGAGGCATCACAGGGGAATTCATCAAGGTTTTTTCTCACAGTGAGTCAGTTCCCTTCAAACAGTTACTTGAAACGCTACAGTTTTTTTCAGTGTCTGCTATAATTTCTGATCCATATCAAAGTGGAATGTTTATTATGGGTTGCATATATGTTCCAAATGTTGCTTTATGATAATGAAGAGGACTGTTGAAATAGGGCAGAGCCAAAGGAGCGACCGCTTGTTTTATTATTAAATAAGACACATTTCTGATTTTGTGCCTATGGATGTATTTGTATAACATGAACAGAACTAATATTAAACCACTGTAACATCTGGGAACGAGACAAAGGTGCAAACACGTGAACGAAATACATCGTATTACAAAAAGCTAATCCAGCTCTGCCTGCGTTGTCTGTCGCTGCTACAAATGAGGCCGAACGACCGCGGAAGCTCTTATTACAACATCAGAGGAGGTCTGCTGTGTAAGAGAGACACGGCGTCAGTAGCGATGTTTTTCTGAACACAGTAGTCCGTCCCAGTACGTTCTGTTCCTTCTGCTGCTGTTACGCTCATGCAACAGATAATCTAGTGTTGTCCTCCTCAGTAGCTGCTAGAAACGTGCCCAAATCAAATAATCGTATAAACATACTGACATGCTCTTGTGTTTGGTAGTGAACAGCTTTGCTGTGACTGAAATTTAGCACAGAATAGGTAACAAAGGTCAAACCGGGACAGTGGTCAGGCCTCTCCGCTCTGTTACACACCTGAACATGTTCACACGCTGCTGGCCGATGTAGCGGCATATTCACACACACACACAAAAAACAGTGGACGCTCTCTGAGCTCAGCGTTGTTGAAAAGCTATTGTATACTTTTATCAGAGTTTTACTAATGTGTATTCATTTGCCTTTTTCTTTTGACTGATGCCTTTCATGAGCTGCTTTATTACGTTTACTTGACGCTTATGGTTTTACAAAAGCTGAACATTATTCATTCAACAGAATTATCTGTTCAAATTTGTGCTCTCACACTGTAATGTGAGTCACTGATATAATATCTGTACAGTACATACTCTATAGTTTTCTTATGGGACAACACATTAATATACAGTTGTAACCATTGTTGACTACATTATAATTTGATGTGCTTTGTGATGTGGGCAACAAATTAATTATTTAATTAAAACCATTTTATTTAGGCTTTGGGAACTCTAAAATGCTGGCATGATGTATTCTCAATGTGCCTTTATTGTCTTCGTCATCATCTTTCTGCTTCTTTCTCCTTCAGCAGGACAATATAGACCGGTCCTCCAATCACAGACAAGCTGACCACATTGGTCCGAAATTCCAGCAGTCCGCCAATCGGAGTTCTCCTAACCACCAAGGTTAGTTTTCAACGTTCCGCAGTTCCTGTGTGTTACCGTTTGTGTGTGTGTGTGTGTGCAACATATACAGTGAGAATGCTGTGTGCAGTTTCTCTAAACTTATATTCATACATACTACGACACCTGGGACTAGTACTAGTACCATGGTAGCGAGTGTCCGTATAGAAAAGCAGCTTGATGGTGGGTCGAAGGACATATATATTTGGGTCTCTTCCGCGGTAAACATTACTGCAGTTCAAAGGGCGGCTGCAGGGACACAGGGTGCCATTTTAATTATGCTGTCTACCTAATTGTGCCATTCAGGGTTCATCCATGACAATCGGAGCATGAGATTTAAGCACAATATTGGCTCAGCATGGGAGGTAAGGGCGGGGCGTCGGCGAGGACCGAATTAGAACGCTTGGCCCTAGCATGGGAAATAAATGGAGCAGAAATTACATTGTCATCTTTGAGGATCAGCCGGGATGGAGGGAACCCAGAAGGACCCGAGAAGCTGAGTGCAGAGGAACAGCTTTGATTACACTGTTAGGACGTTTCACGTGGCTACACAGTTTGCTTTAGTTTTAAGACTCCTCTCTGACACATCTTAAAATCTGTACAACAGGTGCTGAAACTCTGTGTTAGTGAAGCAGATTATAGAATGTTGCTCTGTGCCTCTGGTGTAATTTGCAGTAGGATCATAATCCTTGCGGAGACTATTAAACCTGTCTTCTAGCAAACCCACACATTCGCTTCATTCTTTTACTTCTTTAGTATTGGTGCGTTTGCTATAAAGCCAAATTCACAAACCTGTTAATATTTCAGGGAACAGGATGACTGTATAGGAAGACGAGCTGCTGTTGTTTCATGTGTTTGGAATAAGACGATATAGACATTTGCAAGGTAATATATGATGTTTAGAAAAAGAAGTAGGTCCATGTGATTTTCTCAACGGGGCGTCTATAAAAGGCATTTGTTTTTTAGTTGTTTTTTCTTTGAATGCTGGCTTTCAAGACATTTCATCTTCCCTCTACTCCATCTATCTGTCGGTCAGTTTTGACTGATTGATTTATTCTACGTCTCAGGTCAGTCACCGATTTAAAACTGCTGCCAGTACCCAGCCGGTTCTCAGTCATTTGGTCTCATGTATGCGTTTGTAGCCACCTGAAAGTCAGACAGAACCCACACACAGATGTCCCTCGAAATGTTAATGGCTTGCTAAGTGCTCATGCTGCTGCATGTCAGAGCCGATGCAGCCTTTCAAATGGAAACATCAAGAACTAGATGAATAACTTGTTTGTTGTATTTGCCTGAAAGACTTCACCCTAGCCTCTTGTCATCGTGGAAGTTTTGTGTGTGTGTGTGCGCGCACATGTGTGTGTTACATGGTCATGCAGCTGCTAGGCAACTAATCCCATCAATAGTACCAATGCAGTGCGGCAATGTGATGGCACGGCTCAGCCATGACCTCAAGCCTGGAAATGAAGTTCCCACCTCCAGTTACTCCAGTTATGCCTCTGTAGAGAGCTGTCACAGGAACACGTACATGGACGTACAGTCTACACACAGACACACAGTTTCACTCACAACCTGCAAGAGACAACATTTAAGTATTAAATCAATATTATTAACTGGTCTTGTCATATTAGAAGGTTAATGATGTATTGACTGATAATGTTTGTCAAGATATTTGACTTAATCCTGAAAATTTGATGGCAAGTTATTCAGTACAGGTTGCATTACTACCAAATGGCAAACCAACACTGCCCTAACTTTTGTCCACAGTTGTCAGTGCAGTGTGTAAAGTGTGATACTGCCTTCACATTGTTGTGCTTACGCTTTGTGACACCACTCTTCCTTTTCATGTGGCCTTGCCTCACTGCCCCTGAAGGCTGTGGTTCTGACCCTATGTTTACTCATCTTCCTTCTTTCCCTTCTGTTCACCTTTACACGCCCCCACTGCTCATGTTTCGCCTGATCGTCCCCTCCCATTAGTAGTTACGAGCAGCCACCAGACACCTTACAGTTTAGACTATGCTCCCACCCAGTTTAACAGAAACCCCTCTGCTGGACTTGTATTTAGGGGCACCCCTGGTTGTACGTCCGTGGCAACAGGTACTGAGCTTTAAGTTTGCACAGTGAGCCGCTTACTGATGACTGGATGATGTTTTTAAATCCTGCTTTGTTGACTTCTGTGGAACTTTTAAAGCCTATGAGTGATATGTCTGGAGGAAGAAAGAGGAAGCAAACACTGGTCGACACTTCCTGTCTGCAGTGAAGAACCGAGGTGGCTTGGTGATGCTCCGGAGCTTGAATCCTGCAGTGTGTGAAGGCGAGATTAATTACTTTACTGTAAATTTCAGGACATCTTAAGAGATGTTTCTGTATCACTGGACTCCCACAGGAGAACGATCCCAAGCACATCTCAAGTCCTCCGAGGTTGTAGAAGAAGTCCTGGAAGATTCCCGTGTGGCCGACTTAAACCCAATGGAAACTCTCTGGCAGGGTTTTTAAGAAAGCAGTTTCAGCACAAAACGGTAGTGAACTGAAAACCGTTCCCCATGAACAGTAGGCTCAGGCTCCTCAGGAGCGCTGCCAGCGGCTGGTTTCTGGTTCTGCATCGTGTTTGCAACAGGTCATTACAGCAAGAAGGTGCTCTATGAAGCACTGACGGAGCTTGTTACAAAGGGGTGAAATCGTTGTGAGACTGCAGTAGTCATTACGTGTTGGGAATCACTTGGAATCACTCTCGACAATGTTCTGTGTCGAGATAATTTTGCCAATTCACCAAACAAACGTGAGTACGTACAGTATGTGCGTGTCTTCATTGCTGTCCCCCCTCCTCCCGCCGTTTTGTGTTTAGTATCACTGATGAACAAAAAGCGTTTACACTGTATTTGTCGATGAAGGAGAACGTGGATCTGCTGGCAATACAGCCGTTTGTTGTGCACTCAGTCAGTGCAGTGTTTGACACTTCGTGCGTTGAAGCTCATACTGTGTTGTTTACGGCGTAGGAATATGCGCTGGAGTGCATCACAACTGTAGATTCTCACTGTCGACATCTAGCTTTGTGTGCTCCCTGCTCGCTGAGCTGCTGCGATATTTTAAGAGGATCTAATTAATGGCTGTAATATTGTAAGGTCAGGCGTGCCACGACCGCTCTGTGCTCGGCTTGCATAAATAAAGGTGTTTACGTTCTCTCTTGTGCTTGCCAAGGCCAAGTATCGGGAATAAGTTCTCTTTCCCGTGCTCCCTGTCAAAGCACAGCCGTAGCGTGCTGCCTGGTTGAAATGTGCGTGCGTGCCTGTCTGCGTGCCGTCTGTCTCATCGGCCTATCTGCCTCACTCCTGGGCGCATGACGTGTACTTTTTGTTTGGCTGATCGTGACACGCAAAGGTGATCGCGATTGTGTAATTGATAGTGAGTCACAAATTGTATCTGCGCACGGGGTTTGTGTTGTTCGTTTGTTTGACTGCCAACCGCTCTGACTGTTCCCCATCTTGAGGCTAAAGTAGGGCAGGAAATGTATTTTCTCTCACTAGCTTGAGGGCATATGTCTCACCTAATGAGTGACGGATGATGAGCGGTGTTCTCGGGAGAGGATTTGGATTTTTTTCCGACTTTTAACAGAGTTCGGTTTCACCTGACAACAGTAATTAAGAGTTTCTTTGATAAAAATCATTGCAACGTAATTTTTTTTTACTGCTGGTGATGTTGCCCTAGTCTTGTTTATGGCCTTGTATCCACCCCGTGTCCTTTTGGTATATAGCTCTTTAGCTCTCCAGGCTATCTATAAGTAGCTGCTCAGCTTACTCGCCACTATTAATACCTACAGATTAACCACCTGTGATTCTCAAGCACCTGCGATACACCTACCTGACACGTTCTCAGGAAAAGCTCCTCAAAGGCAGCACAGAAAATCAGGCAGTTGTGGCCATCGGCGCTGAAGGAACAGCCACGCTGCCCCATCCAGGGATGGAAATGTTGACTAGGGTCCACACCAGTGGGTCATGTTGTTCTTGTTCACATTGAAATGTTTAAAAAAAATCAATCATGTGTATTTCTGGAAACCAGTTTTCTTGCCAATGGCTGACTTGGAAGCCAGAGGTGTTAAAATGTAACATCAATCAAATTACCCTTTTCCAGTGAGGGGCTTTCAGTGGAGCAGTGGCACAGTTGACGGCTTTGGAGAGGCATGACCCTCACACACACCTCATGATCCAGCTGTCAGCTGTTCTGTGACCTGAGCTGAGAGGAAGTTTCATTAGTCATCTGCGGTACAGCTGAAGTCACATGTAACTTTCATAATAAAAGTCAAATAAAGCCAACAGATCCAAACCCACAGCGTCATGGTTACTGTAAAGATGATTATCCTGTTGTGCAAAGATCAGCGTGACTCCATCGACATTTACTAAAATCTTTCTTCTTGTGGTTTCTGTAATAATATTAATATCAGCTCAGTAATTGAGAGCTCCCTGCCCTTTATACTTAGAGCTTGTCTCCCCCTAGTGGTGAAGTTGTTTTACAAGCTCTGGAAACAATATTTGGACATTGAATTCACAAGGAGACAAATTTGGTTTTCATTGTAAAGAATAGAAATCATTAAATTAGTTACTGGTGCAAATTGTATTTTATTTACCCACAAGCTGAGCTCGAGACTCCTGGAGTGAGCTGCAGCGTTCACTTCATAATTAAAGTGCACCACTAGTTTTCACAGGATGCATTTCACTCACATAATTCCTGCTTTCTTTAAAAAGAATATGGTTTGGTACTCGTACTCTCTTTGCAGCAGAGGCTCATAGCGCGAGGCCTGGGCCCCCAGTCATAAGAGTTTAAAGGTGCTATGGGCAGGTTTGAGCTTGTACCACCTTTTTTTTTTTCCCCTGGAAATTTGGCTCGCAGCACAATGCGTGTAGTCAAGATAGTCTTGCTGATTAAGCACTCTGGCAAAACGGGTTACCAGTGCGTGTCTGTTTTTTTTTTTTTAAATTGAAAATAAAGGTGGTGCAAACTGAGGTAACAGGTTCAAATCATGGCCATAATGAAATGACAGGGAAATACAAGTGATGAAGGAAAGTGTTTTTATAAGATGCCTTTCTTCTTTTTCATTTCCTCAACAGTTTAAGAGTAAAACCCATCATGCTGAGGTTTTTCTTTCTTAAATCAGTGACGGTGTCTTTTCCTCCTGCAGAGGATGACGTGGACTTGGAGGCCCTGGTGAATGACATGAACTCGTCGCTCGAGAGCCTTTACTCTACTTGTGGTGGTCAGCAGACAGAGTCTACCCCACTACTGCACAACGGACAGACCTCTTCTACACACCAACACCCCCACCACCATCACCATCATTGCACACAGCACAACCAGCAACGGCAGGGTCACCACTCACACACACCAAGTCACGTCTCCCCGGAGCCGCCATCGTCTTCGTCCTCATCTGCAGCCTCGCACCAAACTGGCCTCAGACGGTCACAGCCTATGCACATCCTCGCTGTCCGGTAGGTTCTTACCTAAAATCCATCGGTTGAAATACGTCTTTTGTCCAGGTTATGTAGAGCTGAAATAAATAGTCAGCAATTAATTGTACTGTCGGAAAACAGATCAGCAAGGAACGACAACCGATCCTGCTTCGACATTGCTGCTTTTCTACGTTGTAATTTATTTATGTTGGCGTGTTTGATGACCTGGTGAGAGGCTTCTGGAAACTGTCATAAGCAACACACGCACACACTTACAAGTCAACTCCTCTTCCCTCATCCCCTGTCATTCCTCCACACCCTCTCAATAATGGGGCGCTGCCTTTCCTCCAAACTCTTTATCTGTAGCCCTCGAACGACCTGTTCCTTCTTGTCACTCTCAGTTTTTCAAACTATATTCAGCAGTAGCAGAGAAGCGAAAAGATATCTCATTTATTTTAGTGGAGATGCCTCTCTTAATTTAAAAGTAGCAACTCGTATTCAGCCCGAGGGTAAGAGTATGTATTGAAAAGTAGGAGCACACATTAACGCGCTGAAGTATGGCTGCATACATACAGACGCATATTCACAGTGGAGCTGCTGTCACCTCCTATTATTCGCCTTTGGAGCATTTGACACAAACAGGAGGAGGGATGATCAGGTAATGGAGTATTCTGTCTTATGAGCTCTCTTTCTCTCAAAGGCAGCCACAAGCTCACAGACACAGGCCCTGAAGTTCTTATTATTCAGGGACGACCTCTGGATAACCCCGTTCTCAAGCTCAGATGAGACGACATCAAAAGGCCCGTTCCCTTTTGAACTCGCCGGGTTCTGCGCAGAGACAGAGCCAGATAGAGAAAGAGACTAAGAGAGTCTTTGACTTCAGTTCTCTGAGCTTACTGTCGAGTTAGAATTTCACAAACCAACCTGCCCATTTCCTTTTTTTTTTTAATGATTTAATCCTGAAAACTTTATGACCAACTGTCAACTCATCACTTCACTTTTTGGGCCACAAGCTTAGACTGTAGGTACCTAATTTAAACACTTCTTTAAAGTGATGTCTTGATTCAATATTGATGCTTGATAAATATTGCAGAAAATTAGCCGGCAGGCTGCGGGGGTCTGTGATTTCCACTTGCTGGAAGACGGTTCATTATGGGTAGATCAGACAGAAACAGACATGAGCCTGAGTACTGTACAGCAATGCTTTATTCATTCTAAGTCTCCATCCTGCACATTTCAAATGTGTCAGCAGGACTCTCTTTAAAGTATTTCTGCTTCACTTTTTGAGATTGTTCCAGGTCACGACCTCAGACTTGAGTTCGTGTTTTCACCGTGACTTGAACGCACCAGTCATTTGCTATGTTGTGACTTTTCCTCTGCTGTGTCCTTGCTGCGTTGTCCAGGAGGTTGCAGGTGGAGGAGCAGCAGCTGAGGACATCGTCGCTCCCAGCCATCCCGAACCCCTTCCCAGAACTTTGCAGCCCAGCGAGCTCACCTGTTCTCAGTCCTGGGTCCCTGCCTCCTGGTGAACCATCCACTAGCAAATATGTAAGTCAGAACCTACCAGACGTATTGTTGCAGCTCTTTACCAATTCTCTGCTCTAATTTGGTTGCGTTGGACACACGGCATTCTCCTCAGAGTACGGCTGATGATGTTGGACACGTTTCTTTTTTGAAAAACAGGATGAGACATCTGCTGATTTTGATTTACTGCTATGTTGATAACTGAGGCATATGCGACTGAAGTAACTTGTTTTGAAGGATGTCGAATTTGAAAATCATAAATCAGCCACATTTAGTGGTCAACTGTCTGTCGAACGCAAGCATTTAGGAATTTTCCTCGCTTAACATCTGCCCCATGTTTTGCTCATCTGAGGCATGTTGATTGCTTGCATGTGATGGCACTGTACTGTACAGTGCATGTGTCCGCTCAAGACGGTTTGTGGCTTTGTTTGAAGAAAAAAGAATGAGGTGAGGAAGAGCGGAGGAGCCGAGAGGTCGTGTTTGTGTTTTTGCCTTACCTGCACACAAGACTGCAGTTGTGTGACATTCATATGCTGATGTGCTGACAAAGCTTCGGAGAAGGGTCTGTCTATTTCTGGCAGCCAGGCCCCCCCCATCGTCGCTGTTAATGATCTTCACATGGGGCCAGCCGATGTTGGTTACAGTAACAAACCAGTTTATGGTAATGTGAGGGCGGAGTATTTCTCATAAATACTCTTCTTGGCTGTCATCCTGCCCCGATCATGGCTCCTATGGTGAGAGATGATAGAGTTCACTTCCAGTTTAGTTATCCGGAGCCAAATGCAAATCTGAGTTTAATATGGCTCGTTCAGTTTTGGATGTCGGCTCGCAAATCACTTGGCCGATTGATAAACCCGTGACATCCTGTAAATGTTTCAAGAATTGGGAAGTTGTGGAGATTATCAGTTACCATCTGTGACATGCATAAAGCTCTACGTGGTTAATGTTGAACTAATCCTCAGAAACCTAAATGTCATTTCATGTTCATTGTCGTCATGACTGGGAAAGTTCTCTCTTTCTATGTGAGAATGTTCCAGTGGAGTTTATTTTACCGGTCAAAGATCAAAATCCTTTAATGATTATCAATTTGCAGGGAATTATTATCTGTGACAAACACATTTGAAACAGGCGTATCTGGTAAGTTGATGGGAGTCGATGACCTGCCCAGGACGGGAATGTTGTACGTTTTTAACTTCCCAGACGACACGCTGACAGTGCAGCGTAGGCCATGTGGAAATGTGGAGGACTGGCAGGGGAACTGGAGATTATTCTTTGATCTTACAGTAATCAGATGATGAAGTGAAAGTAAAAATGGGGCTATGTGATTCATAAACTCCCACACATCAGACCAGCCAGTGCACAGTGAATATTTCATGAGGTGCTAGTGTCAAACACCGGATTGATTCGGGATGTTTTAAGCCATGTTCAGGTGCATAAGCTTGGTCATTTTGTACATGTGTATTAAAAACTGAGAGTTTCAGAGGAGCATAAGAACATAAACATTTTCATGACTGTAAACTGTTCCTAGATTTTAAGAAAAACAGTTTTTACTGGTTTTGTTTTGCATAAGCCATCAAACATTTGCAGTGAAAACACTGGAAACTGGAAAATCATTTCTTTTGTGTATGTTGGCAGTGCACACGTGTAAACCCGTGTGAGTGCACATGGCTGCTTGTTTTGTTTTTAGATGCACGGGTCTGTGTTTTTTTGTGCTTATGTCTGCCTGTTTTGTCTTTGTGAGTTCTGTAAACTATTTACAGCATTGGCAGTGTCTGTCCATTGTTGATGGCAATGGAAAGTATGTCTCATTGCGGCTGTTCTTCGGTGGAAATTCAATTCTGCACCTTTCCACAGCAAAAACCTCATCGCACACATGTGCTGGTGGCGCTTTCTTGTAAATACAGATTCCTCCCTTGAGTGGTTCAGTGCTAAACGAGCTGGATGGGCTCCTTAGGTTTTGACAAGTGGGACGGTGAGTGGGAAAATCATTGTTCCCGGCCCATTATCTGTCAACTTAATCATCTCAATCACGTGCTCTCTTTCATTGCCATTTTCCTTTTTATTTTTTCATCCGTCTTTGTGGATGTTAGTCAGCCTGTCTCTGTCTACCCCTCTCCCCCACCCTCTGCTCCAGTCTGAGCAGCCAACATGCTTTTGAAAGGTTTCTCTCATTAGTTTACAGAATTTTCCAACCTCCGGGCACTCTCTGGCCGGCTCTGATACTTTTGTCCTTCTGCTTTTCCTTACCTCATTGCTTGGCGTCTGTGCAGGAGTCGTGGGGACAGAGCACTGGGATGTCAGGAATCTCCAGGAAGGTGTTCGACATGGTTGTTTAGTTGGCTCGCTCTCCTGCGGATGCAGATGTGTCCACAGCAGGTGTGTGTGCACCAGAATCAGTACATGATGGGGTTTGGACGTGGACACAGGTGGACACAAATCTTAAAACACACACCTCTCCAAACATAATCTTTTACTTTGCCTGTGCTCTATATCCATGAATTTTCTCTGTCGAGGTTTCTGACAGACAGTCCAGTGTTGTGTAATGCAGACTAGCGCTAGGCACTCACATGGACACAGTGTTCCCGTAGCTGCCCAGTCTTTCAGTGTGGGAACACTGATTTGATCAGTGGGCTGCCAGGTTTTGTTGGATTTACTGTACCTGGACTGGATGTGCTTTAACTCCGGTCTACGGTGCGGTAGGTGCTCCACCCCATGTTCCATTAGCTTTTATTCCTCTGTCTGTACCTGTGTCTCGACCATGTTAATGTTCATATTTAGTTAGTCGTCCCTCTCCAACCTCCGCAATTCTTTTTTATCTTAGCTGGACAGTAGTACTGTACAGTAACCAAAAATGTTAGCTCAGTAGATGAGCAATTGCTTGCACGTGATGAAGTTAGAGGCCTAAAATAGCTCCTGGTGCCAGGCGAGCAGTGGAGGTTGGGTTGGCCAAATGGGCTGTTGGTGCTCAGTGCCAGAGTCATTATCCAGTCGAGCTAGTCTGACTAAAATAAAGGTAGCGCTGGTTGGTTCGACCAAATGGGCTCGATATCTGCTGAGCATCTCGTCACGCTTTCCAGCAGTAACTAAATGTTTTATTTTTGTTGAGTGGGTGGCTGCTAGGTATGTGCAGTATTATACAAATGTTGTACAGTCAGTAGGGTTTGTAAAATGTTCACCGTTGTGTAAATTTGACCCCTGCTCTAATATTATCATATGCATGTCACATGTCCAGACGTTAGAATTTAGGGGGTAAACATCACATTTTGTACGTTTTATTATGAACATACTATTTGTTAGTATTGAGTGTTAAGTGTGTTGGTCTAATGCATCATTTGTTGTTATTTATCTGAACTTTTATAGGAATCTTAATTTAAAGGTGTTACTCTTTTGTGTGGATTGGTGATTTCCCTACAGTGGTTCCTATTTCTAAGATTCAGGACTCTCATGTGCATCGTCCTCACAACTGTTGCTCCTCATTTCTATTTAGGTTGGATGAATGGACTCAGTGGTGAGCGTGAGCCAAAAGGTTTAAAAAGCAAAGTGAAGCTTATACTCGTGATAATTCTCTGTGGAATTATTATTATTATTATATTACGGTTTAGGTCATGTTCAAAATATTAATTAGCGCTGCTTCAAAAGTCGTTTCATTTCATCTCAGTGATGTGTGAAAAGTCCCGAGGCTTGTAAATACCAATGAGTTACCTATTCAAACAAAGTTCTCTTAGCACAGCAAGTGCTGGTTGCTGAAAAGAAGGCAGCAGACTTTAAACTAGAAACGCCCGCTACATAAATGATGGGCATCGATCCATTGCGCTTCTCACTCGCTGAAGCATGGCATTCCCTGGCTGCGTCCTTCCTGAATGTTGGAAATGCTCTGGGTCAGAGGGCAGATTTTTCCACTGTAAATGGAAAAGCAGAAAGGAATGCTGTTGATGCCCAAACCGTTGGCCTCAGTGTGTGGGAATGCTTTTGGAGCTGCACATGTGTGTTTTACCATACGAGTGTGTTTGTGGGGAGGCTCGTTTTTCAGTAATGTGCGTGTGCGTGCGTGCGGCTCACTCTTCAGTCTGCTTTTAAATGGATCTTAAAGTTGGAACATGGAGCGCACACACAACCGCACAAGCACTTGCTATTGTGTAATCGCCACGGTGTGTGTAATTCGTAGTGTTTATGTCACTTCAATTGTTTATGACTTTGTGATTATTTATAACTGACGCGCGTATAAATACTGCGTCCAAACTGGATGTTTTATTGAGCTTGTGCGTGCGTGCATCCGTGTGTGTATGATAAATGCACGGCTGCCTACTGGCCTCTTGACTCCCAACGTTACTAGTCTAGTGCATGTTATCTGATGCTCTTTGTGGCAGAGGTAAAGGGAGCATGCAGGCAGTACTTTGTCAACATACATGTCTGTGCTCTATTTCTGTCTTTCGAGCACACACACACACACACACACACACACACCCCGACATACATACAAACTGCATTGAGTGACTGGATTTGCAGCCTTTGGTGCTGTGAAATACAAATTGTCTGACTGCTGTTGATCAAATGAGCCCTGGAACAGAGCCAGGCAGGTTGTGGGTGAGTCTGGAACATCTCATGTGTCAGGCCCATATTTATCCCCTGCTGCTAAATAGAAACATGCCCCGATCTGCTCGCTAGACCTATGTATGTAGAAAATACGACCAATGTGTTGCTGACAGAACACTGTCACTATCAGATAGTTCACGGAGAAGCATCTGACTTGTGTTTTGCACCTGGTGCTAACTTTTAAGTCATCCTAAAATCCAGTGTAACGCTAATAAAATTGCACATAGTTGGTCAGTTACTAACATTCATCCTCACACTGTGCGAGAGAACTGCAAATAAAAAAACCCAAAACATTCATTTACACTAAGTCCCATGTTTTTGAGTCGGTGCTAAGATTTTACCACAACAGGCAACATGATGGCATCGGAGAGACAATGCAACCAAACAAGAGCAGGAACAGGCTCAATCTATAAAGCAAAAAATAAGCCAGTGTATGTGGGTCCCTTTTACGCCAGCTGTATATGATGTCATTGTAGTTAATATTGTAGTGATTTTGAGATTTATGAGGGAATCTCATTCTGAACATTTAAAATTGTCAAGGTAGGAGACCACGAGCCTTAAGTATTAGCCAGTAGTTAATAATTCATTCAGTTCATTTCTGCATTATTTGTAACTAAATACATGCCTTCAGCTGGGTCACCCAGGAATTATGACGATGAGGGATGATGATGCACCTTTAATGGTCCATCTTTCTTTCTGTTTCCCAGAGAACAGGCAGTGTAAGATTAGAAGCCCCGGCGTTCACCCAGTAATGGGACTAAATCGCATCACTCCTGCTGCTTATGGGAATCCCTGATAATGTTCACTGGCTCCTCCAGCTTTAGACTGACTGATTAGCAAATGCATGCTTTCATGCGTCTGTGCGCGTTATTGATTAGGTAAAATAATGCAGACGAGTCAAACCTTTAACATCCATATGATTTAAAACTTATTTTAGCAAATAAAGTTTAGCGATTTTTCAACCTTATAGTGCACTTTCTAGATTTGTTTGTGAAACACAAAACATGTGTCTGAAGCTGAACATTGTTTAGCTCATGTAGGTCATGAAGACTGCCCCTCTCTCTCTCTCTCTCTCTCTCTCTCTCTCTCTCTTCCCCTCTCTGTGTGTCTCTCTCTCAGAAAGTAGGCCAGCTCAGATTTCTGAACCTACTGCTGTGAAGACAGAAAAGGAGGGAGGAAAGAGTAATAAACACAATGAGAATTTAGGAAAGTGGTCAAAAAATTAAATGTTACTTCCTAAAGAAGGTGCTTTATTTTTCTCATAGTTAACTGAAGAACGATCTCACTCAATGAAAAGTGTGAATGGTAACTGATTGGTCTAAAACAGGAGAGTGACTCAACTGTAAGGGAGGAAATGTGAGAGTAGCAGAAGATACGGTGAGCTTAGCATCCCCAGAGAACACAGGTTGTACACAAGTGTGCCACAAAGTCTCATTCCTCCCTGTGGGAAATTGTGTTTTCTTAATTTACTGTCTCTGTTACTGTGTTTATTGATTTTCAATATTGCTGTCAGTCAGTAGTTTAGTTATGGATTCGTGAGGATCTGGTCACTCAGCTGTTGCTGCTTTTTAGATGCTGTCGACTGCAGCTTAATTTATTTTCTTGAGTCCAACATGCAACGCTGTCACTGCAGTCCATTTATCAGTGTATGGCCAAAATCATGCCAATGCTGTCATCCTTTGTTTGCCCGGTCACAATTCCCCTGCCCCCCCATTCTGCCCTCCTGCTGTAATTGGACAATGTCTCCAAATCAGCAGTGGTCTGAAAGGACATTTGCTGCCTGGGGTTTCCTGGCATTCAGCCCTCATGCACAATTAAGCGTCCGATCCCACTTTTGGTCCTGTTGATAAACTATTTGGCTGTTGGGGTGTTTCTGTGCAGGCGGCCACAGTAAAGAGGGGAGAGGTGGTTGTTGTGACAGCGTGCATGTGCAACAATAAAAGCGTTTTACCTTTCAACCAACTGTTTTGGATTTCAGGAGATTTAAATGAATGTACATGGGGATAAGATCAAGGAGTTACAGTCACTAGGTCACCCAAACTGTTGGACTCAAGTCAAACAAGTACAATTTTTGCATTGGTCTTGAAGACACCACAGCCATTGAGCCTCCTTTGAGGTACATCAAAATGACCAGACAAACAAAAACTAAAATGTCTTCTCATCCTTTTTAAGTTAGTTTGGTTCATTGATTGAAAAATATTGCTAACTGTATATTTTCACATCCCAAAGATCGCCTGTTATAGATTTAATATTATTTATGGCTTGTCCAAATGTCTGACCTAAATCTGTTCATCCCGACCTGTTAATTGCCAATTAAATTTGACTCGGCGTGGCTGTAGGTTTTCCAGTCTTCAGTATTCTGGGCCTGTGTGGGTGTCAGGTCCATTGTTTATAGACAGAGCAGGCTCTGTGGCCGAACTAACTACCCAATGTACAGTGTGCGGTCTAATGCATGGCTGCACAGGGATGGCAGCCTGCCACTGTACGTGACTTTGTATTGTCAGTGTGCTCTGGGAGTCTTTCCCTCTATACATCTCTTTCTCTATATACTGCCGCTCGCTCTCTCCCCTCCACCCTGTTCTTCCTCCTGTCTTTCTGCTTTTTCCCCCACTAAATCTCCTCCTGTATTCTTTTTGCTCCACTGAGCCCAGATAGGCTTCTATGTCTTGGGCCTTAATTTGAAGCTGTAATTGGATGACAAGGGACAGTTCGCCGTCCCTTCCTCATGAGTCAGCAGAGTTTTCTTGGCTGGTGCCTCCCACTCCTGCTGACTTCAGGCAATGAGTGGGGATGGCCGATTGTCCGAGGTTCATTCAGGTTTTTGTGTCTCCATCTCATCATGCGCACATGGGTTTCCAGGGGTGGCCCAGACCACACACAGCACCACATTACAGAGAGCATTTGTTCATAGGAATATGGAGCTTTGTTGGGATGTGTGAGCCAAATCAGCGTATAAATGGCTACAGTGTAGATGATTTGTAAGACAAATACGTGTCAGAGAAAGGGACTGGTAAAAGCCAGGAGAAACTAGTGGAATAATCATTTACTAGGGATCACGTTTCCATTTCATATTGGTCAAATTTAAATACCATGGAGCTTAGTCAATTTCCTACATTTTTGAAATCAGTATTGTATTATTGACTCTCGAGTCAATTACTAATTGGTTTTCTGTATTCACAGGGTTTTGCAACCAATCTTTCTAGTACTTAACCTGAAGGCTGAATTCTCCCTATTTATACTTTACAAATGTAGAAAAATGGGGGTTTTGGCATTAACTGTGCTATGTTACCACTACTGACCTGCCTTCGTGGCGCAGTTGTTATCCTGGTTGCATTTCCCTGTTTCACAACAGAACAACACAACATGAAGAAATGACTCTTAATGTGTGTTTGTTTGCCTAATGGCTAATAGCCTTTTAGACGTGTAATCTGCTACAGTAACTCTGATGTAATGGCTTGTAATCTGTATGTAATGCCAGTGGAACTATTTATAGACCAGCAAACTCTGAACGGACGTGAGTGTGCAAGTGAGTGCTGGGCGTGCGCGCACATGCTGGTGAACTTACTTGAGCTCGCACGGTAGACGTTCTCATACGGCGCAGTTTGTGTTCTCTCTGTTGCATCTGTAGCTGTGTGTGTGTGTGTGTGTGTGTGTGTGTGTGTTGCCTGACTCTTTCAGCCTCTCCCTGGGGGATTACATCACAGGGCAGTTAACAGACCTGAGTTATCAGAAAGGTTGAGAGACACGGTTATGCAGTTACTTATAAGCGTCACAGTTTTTGTGATTCTCTCCCGTTCTTTTTTTATTTTTTACCTGCCTCTTTGTCTTTAGGACGAAGCTAAGAAGCGGAGGAGGGCGGGTAGAACGTGCTGCGTGCCGTCATTCCTTCCACGCGCTAAGATGCGAGTTCCACAGCTAATGAGTGATCGGCTCCTTCCCAGCAGGGTCATTAGATCGGTTTGAAACAGAACATTGCGTTACTGCTGGTCAGGCTTTGAAGTCGTGCATGAAAATGATCATCTCTAAATCACCGGTCAGAGCTCTGGCCTGGTCACCTCCTGAATTACGTGAAACCAAAAGTGAAGCATGCTGTTTTTGTGCTGTATTGCACCGTCAGAGGGTGGTAGTTTAGTTAATTAGCACTTTTATAATGGGAACTGAAAAAACACAATGTTAAAGTATAATATGAGGATTCTTTTTATTGGCTTTTGTATTAGTGGATTATTGTCATGAGCTCCCGTGCCTCCTGTTTGCCCCAAGTATTTCTCTCCACCACCAAAGTCTTGTCACCAATAATAAGTAATTTCTTATATGTCCAGCTTTTCTGTTCCTCACTGCCAGTACAGTCTGGGCTAAGCTTTGATCAAGGTCCCTACAGAAACCCACATGATGGTTAAATAGATCTATAGGATATTTTGACGATATCCTCAAGTGTTTGACACCAGTTCACATTGCATTACATATTCTTTTGTTCCTATTCTTCTGGTCACAACTGCCTGAAACATGATTATCTGGTGCCTCTTTTGTATGCAAACCTCAGTGTCTGACATGCGTTAATGAACAATGGGATAATGGGGTAGTTAACCTTGCTCTGACCTCTGTGGTCAGTGGAGACCTGTATTTTTAGTCAGCCGGAGTCCCAGTGTCGCTCGTGTCCTCTCGACAAAGCTCTGTATCTAATTTCACCTAATTCTCAGTGAGAGGATTTAGGTTAATGGAGCGACTGACAGTTGCGGCACCGTATGCAGAAACCTGTATCGCAGCGTGTGTGCAGCCTTCTCGGGGCTTTCCCCACCATCCGGTGACGTAGGAGAGGGTGTGTTCACTCTGGGTGAGTGTGTGTGGAGTGTAAGGGGGGGGGGGGGGGGGGTGGCTGGATGAGACAGCTGTGCAGGCTACAGACGCACTTAACAGTAGGAAGTATTCATACTACACATTCTGCTGCAGTGTGTCATCAGACGGTTTCTGTCTTGCTCACTTCCCTCTGCTTCCCACTCGCCTTCCCTTCACTTCTCATCCTGTCTCAGTCCCTATCTCATACGCGCACACACCCACCTACGTGCCCATGTGCATGTTCAATCACACACGTCTCCGTCTCGCTCTCACCCCTCCCCCAAGCCCCACTCACCCATTCCCTCTCCTCGTCCCTCCCCAAAAGTTTCCCGCTATAGTAAATTAAGTTGTATCTCTCTTGCTGTTACCGCATTCGCCACCATTTCCTCCTTCCTTCTGTGGAACTGTGCTTATTCCTGGATTACACTTCACCCACACATGTACAAACACACGCCCTCCCTCCCTCAGAAAAAAGTAAGGAAAGGGGGGGGGGGTAAGTTGTTGCTTCAAGGACAACGTAAAGCAGTTCTCGCCTCTCTCAGACGGGGTGTGTCAAGGCTTTTGTCCGTCTGATGCCATATTAAATATCGACTTTAAAGGAGGAGTGGGGGGCTGTGTGTGTGTGTGTGTGTGTGCGTGCGTGCGTGCCTCAAGGTTTTTTGTTCTTGAGAGAGAAAGAATGTTGGCACCACGCTAGCCGCCAGGGAAGGAAGAAAGGGTCGGAGCAGCTCAAGTGCTGCTCCAGGTTTGTATCATTTCATTTGCGCTATAATGAGTCTTGTTACTGCTGCGAGAGGCAGAGACATCTGACTGGGAAGTTCAAAGTTAAGCCACAGGGAGGGAGGACTGGAGGGAAAGCAAAAGAGACGCGAGGGAGCAGAGAAAAACATATGAGCCTCCCAACACGCCCTCACTTGAAAACGGCAGAACGTTTCGGAGGCAAGGGCAAAACTTTTTTTTTTTCCTGTTCCCTCCTTTGTTTCCACCGCTTCCTCCTCGGCGTCGTCCTTTTGCCCTCCGCCCTTCTCAACTGAACCCTCTCTCTGAGCTCTGAAAAAGAAACTGAAGCAGGGACCTGGTGCGGTCTGAAAAAGTTGGCTGCGTCTGTGCATGACTGTGCGTCTGTGTGTGTGTGTGTGTGTGTGTGTGTGTACTGAAGTGTGTGTATGTGCCTCTGAGGGTGTGTGTGTGCGCACGCCTGGGTCTGTGTGGGAATGATTACATCAGCCTGCTGCAGCTCTGCGATTGGTTCCTGAGCGTGTGGTTTGATTCAGTGTGCCTCGGAGCCCGTGGCTGAGGCTGTAACCCTTTGTGAGGGGGAGAGGGAGGGAGAAAGCGAGAGAGGGAGAGAGAGAAGGGAAGATAGTTGTCAGACTCAACCGGCACTGTACTGTACCTGCTGCCATTCGCTCGCTCGCTGCCTCTGTGGCGCTCTGCTGTAGGCTGTACACCAGGTCAGACAGTGTTTTTTTTTGTTTGTTTGTTTTTGTTTTTTTATTGGCAGAGCTGGCGGCCTCAATAGACCACAAGACTCGTATCCACGCTATGTGACAGGTAGCACGGCCGCTGTTGCTGCCTATATTTGTATCTGTATTTGGAGGAGACAAAGACACAAGACAGCTAGGTGTTCTGTCTTAGTGGCTGTGTGTGTGAGTGTGTGTGACTGTGTGTGTGTGTGTGAGAGAGAGTGCGTGGAGAGCCAGACTCAGTCCAAAAATGCCTTCGTGTTCCCCGGACTGCTGCCTATTACAGGCCGTGGAGGTAAGACCGCTCTCTTTCTCGTTTTATCCGTGTCCTTCTACATCTCTGCCTCCTTTTTCTTTCTTTCGCGTTTTTAGACCTTTTCTCTTTGAAGTAATGCGACGTTTAACCAGAGGTGAGAATGGGGAGTGTGTAAATACCTCAATTTGTCTTTTTCAAGCAGAGCAATAAAAATGAATTCCAATACGCAGCTTTGAATGGTTGAGGCTCCAGCGCTTTTCTGGTCTTGAGCGTTTTGGATGGATTTGTGCCTCGGGCCTGGTTTGTGCAAACTGTGATGCAAGCTGTGTCTTCGCTCAGGAAGAGAAGCGAATGTCTTTGTCATGATACGTTATGTGGGATGCAAGCATCAGTTATGTGTGTGGGGTTAGCGAGCGGGAATCCTCTGCAGGTTAAGTAGGCTGCTCTGGTTCTCTCTCCGACACATTAGATGCTCTTCTGAGAATGTGAAAGAGAACCTGTGGACACTAACTGGAAGTGCATTAAGGACTGTGCACGTCGCTGTGAATGGCAGTTGTATTTTTTAGGATTTGTGTTTCTTTTAGATGATGAAAATGAAAGTCTTAGCTGCTATATACCGTGTGATAACATACAAGGATGTCTGGCTGCAAACGTTTTATCGACATTCATATTTTGTCTCATCGTGGGCCTAATTTCAACACAAGAACTTATAGAATACATAACCTTGCCTTGCTGTGGTGTCTCATCTCTGGACACCTGCAAACCCTTTCTCAATCAGCTATAATGGCAAAAGCTGCGCTTACTGCCCCTTAAGCTATAGTTTGGTTTTGTGTTCACAACTGCAGATTCTTGTTTTTCACTACAGTATATTTGCATTTATATTATACTTACAAGTTTCTATAATAAATGCTTGTGTGATTTCTAACTCCACAATTACTACATAGTGTGTTCTGTTCTGTTCTATTGTGTGCTGTAATTACAGGCCTGTGTATGCCTATAGTGTATGGAGCATGTATATGATAAATACTATTCTAGTGTTGGAAGTAAATTGCTGGCTTCACCCACCTATTAGAGTTTTCAAAATGGCTTGAGTTAAATGACTTTATCTTGGTGAAGGGTCTCCATTTGAAAAGCATGTCTTGAACATATTTGTTTTTCTTGATGTCTGCATGTTGAGCATTAACAGTTGAAGCCTTTTGCCAGTTTTCGGTCTCCCTCCCTGTATCACTGTGTCCGTCAGGTTCCTACAGTACCTGCAAGTTATTGTAACTGACCCTAATCTGTTTTACAGATTGTGAAGATCTTCAGTGAAGATGGCATTGGTAAGGTGGTGGAGATCCCAGCCGACATGACGGCCAGAGACCTGTGCCAGCTCCTGGTTTATAAAAGCCATTGTGTGGACGACAACAGTTGGGCACTCGTTGAGCATCACCCGCTGCTGGGGCTAGGTGAGCGGCAGAGAAACATTATTCACACGCACAGAAACAACACACTCAGCCATTCTCTCGCTTGCCCACACAGAAACTCAAAGAGTTTTGGGTGGGCTGAGACATGCAATGCAACCACTGTAATACGCCACTGACCACTGACATCTGCCTGCATGTGTGCCCGCATACTTGGGCAGTTGACGCACATAGTCTCACGCAGGCATGACTTCAGGCATGAGTGCATGCACATACCAGCATATGCACGAACAGAGCTGTGAGGTCCAGTGAAGCACTGGGGTACGACACAGTGCGAAGGGTCGTTGGATGAGTAGTGCTGAGAAGAGAACCAGCGGACTTGTGCCAACAGAACGTGAAATGGAAAATGCACGTGAGGTCGCGAGTTGTTTTAGTAGTGACAGCCAGTGAGTTTCTGATTCAGTAAGTTGTACGTCGGAGGACGTCGGATGAGGAATACAGTAACTAATGCTAACTGCAAGAAAGAACGAAGAGCTATTTGCGTTCAGGGATTATTCCACACAAGACAACAGCAGCCTGTCGTGCCTTCTGGTACGGAAGAAACATTCAAGCACGTCTTTGGGCAGACACTCGCAGGTCTTTAATGCCATCTCGTAAATTTAGGACACACAGCAATTGATAGCTTTTAAAGCCTGAAACACAACGTGTCATGGGCACTGTGAAGCCAACAGAGTGTTGTATATGGCATTCAACATCTTCTACTGATATTCGTATACTTTACGATCTCAACACCGCTTGGGTTAGGGTCTTTTTGGACAGTTGCACGTCACATTGTAGGAATGACATGTAAAATCGTATTATGACATTTTATTCATCAGGTCAGAGTGGAAGGCGCTAGATGAGAAGCTGAGGAGGGTCAAATTGATAATAGAGGGTTGCACTGTAACAAAATCTATTCTATGTGTGAATATATCAGCATGACGCGACTGACCCAGCACAGTAAGTGACACAGCAGAGACGATTGGTGGATAAAAGCTCGTCCTTCATCTTAGAGCACATTTTACATGACACAATGAAATAGTGGAAAAAGTATAAAACAGCCCTCGAACAGGGGAGAATCAAGGTGTTGCTGCTGCATTAATGAGGAAGACAGCTTTGTGTTTCTGTCAGGCTGATTGTGTTAGAGTTGGCACCGCAACAGCAAGTTTGGAAAGCCTGTGGCCAGATGAACGTTAGAAAACCCAGCCTCCCCCTCAGGAGAGGGCGATTATAAAGCACTTATGGAAGACAAGTTAAGCTTGTGCTCTGCGCTCATGTCTGTGCAGTTTAACAGATGTGGGAGAAAAGGGGGTGTAGTTTTATATAGAGTGCTGCGCCTGGTCGTGAAACGCAGAGAGAGAGACATATGCAGCAACGCTTCACTTGTGTAGAACGGACAACTTGTGTCAGTACAGGCCTTTGTTTTATTTTTCCAAGAATTTATGGCTATGGCTTCCCATGAGCTGATCTGCTGTCATGTGAGGAAACTTTTTCGAAAATATATTGCATTGTTCAGAGAACAGGTCCCAAAGCACTAACGTAATATTTCACCATCCATCACGATCTGATTACATTTCTCATCAGCGCTGACAACACGATGCTGCCAAGTACAGTTAGGCAGGCGTACTGTGAATGACATCATTTTGGCTTGGAGTCACGCTATTCTATTATAGTCCTTGTTCTATTGTGGTGCACCTGTACTTGCAAACGTGTTCTTTTCAGCTCCAGAATAACTATTTATCATATGTTGTGTTTCGAAGTTTCAGCATATGAGATGTAATGAAGCAGCAGCTGCTCATTGCTAAAATTGAAGGGTTTTGCTCCTACCACTGCAGCGTGCGCGGATTTGTATCTGTACATCGGGATAATATTAAAATACAAGGAAAATAAGCACGGTGTGAAAAGTAAACATCAAGGTTTGACTTGTTTGTGTGTCACTTAGTTGTCTTAGCTGAGCCAATTCGTTTGCTGACGTTTTGTATTTGGAAAACTGACGGTGAGGTAAAGGTCTAGTGTGATTTATTTAAAGTTGTGGATTTAAATTATAAGTGGCGACTTGAAGTGTAGTATTTTAGAAAATGTGCTTTTCAGGTGAAGTGAAATGAGGCCGTCTTTGTTTCATATTGCTTCCTGGCGTGGCTGCAGTGTACACATGTGCTATGGTACTTCATGTGTGCACGTGGATGGGTGGCAGACCAGAATAGAAGCTTCAGGGCCATGAACAATAGTGTGTTTGAGTAGAGAGGCCTATTCCCGTACACTGCAGCCTCCTCTGGATCCAGTGCTGAATAGTATAAAACGATCCTGTGAGATAAGTAACACTGACCTCTGCTCGTCAGCCCGCAAAGGTTAACAACTCCGGGACAGCGAGGTCGTGTTGTCAGGGTGAGTCACTGTCACGAACACGAGTGACTCATCAGACAGGCAACAGGATGAAAAAGTAGAAGAAGAGTAACGTTGGGGATAGAGAGGCAGCGACAGGGGAGACATGAAATGAGAATGTGATGTGTGATCAAAAAGAGATGGCAGAGCACATACTGATAATGCAAAAGTTGGTTTAGTTGCAAAATTTTAATGAAACCTCTTGGGCATGATTTTTTTTTTTTTTGATGAAAGGCATTTACAGAGAACGCTCTGTCTGGCTGAGTCATGTCCGGTCACAGCGTCGCAGTCTTAGAATTTAAATCACTGGCACCTCTGACCACATTCATACAAGGACACACTTTAAACTGAATCACATCCTCTTTTATTCACGCTGAAAGAGCCTGGTTAGATGATTAGTCACAGCCCATTTGACGAGCACAAACTATTAAAACCAGTTCGCCGTTAAAGCTTGTTCTTCGCTAAACAGGTCGAGTCATTTTAGATTAATAATGGTTTAAATTGGATCAAAATGTTATGTAAGAGAGAGAAGACGTGTGCTTTTTTGGAAGCACCCTGGGAAAGAAAGGGTGGAAAGGTTTGGATGGCAGAGCGTCACTTGCAACAGACTCTGACCTGACTTGTCAAGACAGTCCGACTGAAACAAAGCAGATCATGGTGCAGACATGAAGAAACATCAGCCTATTTTAGGCTGATGGGGAAAACCTCACCCCACTGGCAAAACTAAAAGTAAACACAGACATTTCACATTTTCATTTTCATCTTTACTCATTCTCACTTTTGTTTCGGGACTTCTGAGAAATGCTGACAACACATCAACCCTCCATTATATCTACAAAGGTCATTGTCAGCTTGGGTCGGTTGTTTGAAACAACATACTTTAAAAAAAATTAAAAGTAAGTTATCTGTAATTTAAAAAAATCTAATCTAATGTTCCTCCCCTCAGAGCGCTGTCTAGAAGACCACGAGCTGGTGGTTCAGGTCCAGGCCTCTATGAACAGCGACAGTCGATTCCTCTTCAGGAAGAACTATGCCAAATATGAATTCTTCAGAAGCCCCTTGGTAAAAGCTTTTTCTTAGACTTGACATGTTGTGTGACTCCTGATGAAATGTGCCAGCTACTGTAGGAGGACGGACGGCTCATGTAATCTGTAAATTAGCGGTTGAATGACCCTTAATTCAGAGATTATATGACGTCTCTCTTTGTTTTGTGTTCTTGTGAATGTTGCGACAGCTAATTGGACTAATGAGACATTTCTTTGTCTGTAATAAATTCCTGCCCTATAATTACTGTCACGCTGGCTGATATTCTCTATCTCCACCTTTTCTTTTGCGCCAGACGTTTTTCCCGGAGCATATGGTTGCATGGTGCCAGGAAACCAATCGGACGATTCCGCCATCTCAGCTCCTCAAGGTACGCAGACTGTTTTTTCTGCGTCTTTATGTCACGCACACATTAGTTTACCCAGAGTCAGCTGGGTACAATCAAGCTGACATACCTAACCTCTGACCCTTAGACAGCGTGTCTCGTCAGAGCCTGCAGTAATAACTACTGTTGATCCGCTGTTGACACATGACCGTCTCGACGCACACCGCAGGCCCGACACCTGTGACGGATGGAATTAGGCAGGCAGAAATAGGACGGGGAGGACTCTTCCTCACCTGCACACCCAATGTTTGCACAGCGCAAATTCACACACATGGGTCATGTTACTAGTCTGTCACACACACCACTCACTCGCACTTTTCGCATGAAGAAGAACATATGTGGGAGGAGAGCAAACAAAAAGGTGACTTTGACGAGCTTTGGTCCTAATGCGTGGAGCTTTTACATGCCGTCTGGCTTTCTCCCGTGCGCTGTAATGGAGCTGTCAAAGGCAGAACCACAAGTGGAATCCGTCCCTTCATCCTTGCCACTCACAGAAAGCTTTTAACTCTCCTTCTGATCACATAGACGACGTGCTCCATTAAGCTCCACACAGAGGACTCGGGAAATGAATGGCGAGGACTCGGCCAGAACTGTGTCAGGAATCCCCAGTGTTTGACTTATTCCAAACACAAGATCTTTGCACTGAAGTGGAGTGCTGCCCACAGCAAGCTGAGCTCGACCAGGTGTTTGCAGAATGTGAGGCGCGAATGTCGGAGCAAAGGCGTAATATGTAGTACTTTCCAAGAAGAAAGGTTATGTGAATGGATGTTGTGTGCATATGTGCTCTGCAAACGTGGGCCGTTGCCCATGCATGAGGCCCACTGCAGGAAGTTTCCAAAATGCTGTGAAACACATGCTTTAGATATTGAGGAGGTCCCCTGGAATGGATTAGCCTCTAGCCGCAAGCCACAGAACCAAATCCAGCCTTAATAACTTAACCTGCCACTTCATGGTGTGATACTTTTGCGAGACGTGAAAACTGCACACAGGTCGCTACAAGACCCAGGTTGTAAAGGCTCCCGGTAGGAATGGACGTACTTGGCGTATCCTGGCAGGAGCATTGCATAACATGTCTTTTTCTTTTTTTTTTTTTTTTAGTCTTTCAAGTCCGTGAGAAGTACATGGAAATCTGCCTTTTTCCTTTTAGCTCTACCTGCGTAACGCTTTCCAAAGCAACGGTTCTGTATGTGCGTTCCAGCTGAAGGTCGCAGTCAGCGGTGGCCACGCGTTTCAGGGCTCTGCACTCGTATTTCAGACCGCAGAGAGTCTGGCTTTATCGTGGTTGCTGCTGCTGCGGTGTGTAAGCATTCAAGCTGCTGCCCATCCCAACCATCAGCTGTCAGTCTCACACTGATGCACGAAGCCCAGATGACACGCTGTTCTTTGATTAAAAAGTAGTCACCTCCCATCTGTGATTCCTCTGCAGATGGTGCGTCCCGCTGCTTTCGGTAGCTGGCTGTGGTTTTCACGAGGCAGCGCAGGGCAACATTATGAAGTGAGTCAGTGGCTTCATAGCGTTCTTGCTCTGTCTTTTAGAACTTCCTAGCCACGAGTAGCTGCCCAGAGATCCAGGGTTACCTGTACGTGAAGGAGGTGGGGAGGAAGTCATGGAAGAAGGTTTACATGTTTCTGCGGCGCTCGGGACTCTACTGCTCCACAAAAGGAAGCTCAAAGGTAACGGCAATAACTGACATGCAGACTATGTTAAAAAATCCAGATTAAATGCCTCCACGTGGCTTCCAGTTATCAGCTTGTTTGTGATGGTGGTCTGTTTGTTTGTGTGTCCTGACTTATTAATGACTTCTGTCTGCAGGAGCCCAGACATCTGCAGCTACTAGCAGACTTGGAGGACAGCAACGTCTTCACTGTTATCACAGGCAAAAAGCAGCATGGCGCCCCCACAGACTACGGGTTCTGTATCAAGGTGGGTCTAAGATGGAAAGAGCTCGAATGAACACTGATCGTAATTAAATAGTATGAGCTGAGCATAGGTTGAAACTGAGTCACTGGTACGAATATGTGCTGTATTTTATTGCTGTTTTTGTTCATATGTACAGTACCCTTCAGTAAATAAAACAAAAAATAGGATTTATTTACTAGCTTAGGTAAATTCATCAGTAATGTTGGAGGTGATAATGGTCTAAAATGTATTTCTGGGCAGCCCAATAAGTGTCGAGGGGAGCTGAAGGAGCTGAGGATGCTGTGTGCCGAGGACGAGCAGGGCAGGACCTGCTGGATGACCGCGTTTCGACTCTTTAAGGTAAAAATGTCCCGATCAAATGTCACACATCTCTAACGACGTGCTAAGCATTTAGTGTGGTTCACCACTCTGTTGTTTTTTCTTTACAGTATGGGATTGTATTGTACCAGAATTATAAGATTCCCCAGCAAAGAAAAACCTTACTTTCACACTTCTCAGCCCCTGTGGTAGGTTTTCTTCTTTGTCTAATATTCATAAACACTTTCTCATGTATTTGACTTCAGTACAACCACGGAAATGTCCGCACCAGGAGGAGCCATCAAACTAGTCAGACCAGTAAATGAGAGCGATGTCATCATCCAGATACTGGTTCTACTCCACTTTTTACTGCTCTGCCTTTGTCAGACGTCTTCACGTGTCTTTGTCTCCCCCTAGCGGAGTGTTTCGGAGAATTCCCTTGTGGCAATGGATTTCTCAGGGAGAATAGGCAGAGTGATTGACAACCCCGTGGAAGCTCAGAGCGCTGCCATGGAGGAGGGACATGCATGGAGGGTGAGACACATTTGATTTTAATCGCAGTCAGTACCAGTAACTTATTATCTATAATGACATGTTGAGGAAAACTATAAATACAGTCGTTGCCCATTACGAGCTACGGTTTGTAAGAGATCGTGAACTAATTCCTGTGGTATTGTCTCTGTGTGGCATCTCTCTCAGAAGAGGAGTCAGCGAATGAACATATTAGGCTCCCACAGTCCGCTGCACCACTCCTCACTAAGTTCAGGTACTTTCTTTTTCATTTGAAACTTAATGGGTTTTTTGTTTTGTATATAAATAATATTTAAAATGCGTTTTCCCTCTGCAGTCATCCACATAGCTCAGCTGTGGTTCCATGGCAGGATAACCAGAGAAGAGTCGCATCGCATTATCCACCAACAGGGACAAGTAGATGGGTAAGTGAGCTAATTAACAACGAACGATCACTGCACGATAACAAGACGAGACGAGTGAATCCTCCTCTCTGTTGCTCACTGTTGTTGTGCAGGTTGTTTCTGCTGAGGGTCAGTCAAAGCAACCCCAAGGCGTTTGTGCTCACGTTGTGCCATCACCAGAAAATCAAACATTTCCAGATACTACCGGTATGAGACTTTTTATCCACCATTTACAGTTTTTGCGCTGGAAAAGCGATTATACTAGTCAATCCGCTGTGTAGCTCTAATTTATGGTAATGGTTTGAATCTGCTCATGCTTGAATAAAAATAAAAAACCTTTTCTTTCTACTGAAATGAAAAAGCGGCCGCATGTTGTGATGTAGTGTAATGTGTTTCCTTTATTCACCTGGTGCTTTGCTTTTTCTTGCCATGTGCCAGTGTGAAGAGGACGGACAAATCTTCTTCAGCCTTGACGACGGCGCCACCAAATTCACCGACCTGATTCAGCTGGTGGAGTTCTACCAGCTCAACAGAGGCGTGCTGCCTTGCAAACTCAAACACCCGTGCACCATTGTGGCCTTATGACACCTTTGGATCATGACCCTGTCACTTGACCTGACTCTGCCTAAAATGAACGGAACAAAATGAACATCTCTGTCGGCTGGTTGTTTTTTGTCCCCATAAGAAGCTGGTGAATTGACTCATGTTTGATTGTTGTCATTTTATATTGTGAGTCTGCCGAAGACTGCTGACTGTCAGATTTCTTTTAGCGAGTCTTGATGTTTGAGGAGCTTGATACGCAACTCGCGCGCGAGGTTCCTCGGTTAATGAAAAGCGGGAAAAACGAGATGAACACTGCCGTTTGTGTGGATGTTGTCGCAGAATCTTCCAACGCCTAGCTAACCGTACGTCATAAGCTCGGAGCCAGAGACCCTCAAAGTTTTATAGCGCAGCTCAAGTGGAGACTGCGTTTCCCTCCAACTGGACAACGGGACATTTTAAGGTTTTGTGTGGACCCTGAGAACAAGCTGTCTCATTAAAACGTTTCATCAGGTCCCTGGAAGAACGTACATGTAAAGTTTACGTTGATTTGTCAGTTTTGCACTCATTGAACTGGGAGTGGCCTTTTTAGGTGCACGACCTGGTGCATTCATTAACTGTTACAACCCCCTCGTGCAACGACTTGCCCTAATCCTACATGGGTGATACCTGGAGACGACCTGCAGACAAAGGCTAAAGAAATGTGTAGAACCATTGACATCGAGGCTTTTATTTTATTTTTTTATGCTGACAATACATCTGCATTGTGCACCCTCATAAATGAATTTGCTCATCTCTGACCTTACAGGGTTTTCCTTTTTGCAGTTACATTATCAATATTCACGTTAATCATTTGTTTTGGCGTATGTGTGTTTAAAGCTGTTGGCTGTTGTGGTCCTGCCTGCTCCCGCTCCCCAGAGTATGTCCCAGGCACCTTCCACAGAATGAATATGACTGTGACTGTAATGGTGAAATGAAATCCAGGCAACTATTCGTGGGGGAAATTAGCGAGTGTAGCCGAATGCAGCACTGTCTTTTTTTTTTTTTCCTCTCACACAGTGCAGGGAAAGAAAAACCACTAAAGTGTCATCCAGGAGTTTTACCCACTCAATCAGCAAATCAGAGGACACACTATCTGTATCACTCTTTGCCAAACAAAACTCCTTTATCCTGGAGAGGTAGTGGAGCCTGTGGGGAACAGCTGTCCCGGTTGCTGTTCCAGCAACGACCTCCTACCCCGACATAGGAGCATAGAGCTCAGACCCAACATAAGCAGTAGACTGTACGTTGCATTCCCTGTAATGTAGCCTTTTTCTGCCTGTGTACAAATATAGTCCCACTGCGTGATGATGAGGAGGATGATGTATTTTCATGTGACAGTAATACTAGTATTAGACTCTTCAGCCCATACAATACACCTGCCTTTTGTCAGCATAAAGATATTTTCATAGATGTGTCTGCAATACAGGAAATATTCCTAGTTTTGGACAACCTGCTGTACGTCATATTATTTTATTATCATTAGTTAAAATGCTACTAAACAGATAAAACATGAAGAGCGAGGTTACAGAACGCTACTAGACGTTCCTTGTTCCTCGTTTAGGTGATTTGTCCCTTCGGGCCACCAGCCAGAGCGTTTTTGTATTTAGCCACCACAGATGCGTGACGTACCTTGAGGTCTTCTTGATCCGCACCTGGTTTAAGATGCAGTACGTGTCTGGGATGCAGGTTAGCCTCACTATATCGACACGTGCATGGTTGCCATTATTTATCGAAGTTGCAATGAGTCAAAACAATGTTTAACGTGTTGTTGCAGCATAATGTATTTATTTATCTGGATCTGAGCGATTACTTGAAAATGTTTTTGTTGTTTTTTTTTCTTCTCAATGCTGTTTTTTACGGTTTTCTTTTGATTACCATGAAATGATTCATCATTGGATATTATTATTATTATTACAGTAGTAGTTTTGATCCCTCACCAATAATTCTGTCGCCATAAACACTTGTTATGCAGTGTTTTTAAAGCACAATGGCATCCGTACTTACAGCAATGCTGATCTAATGCATAACGTGGATTTTATCACAAAGAAGTCAAACATAATTTCTTCCAAACACATAAGAGTCTTTATGCTTTTTACTTTTTACTACTTCTGTTCTGTTTTTTCTCCCATGTCCCTGGACACATTGTCCTGTAACCTGACCTGATGTTAAAAAGCTTCAAGTCTGATCATCATCATTGTCCTGTGGAGCCCTGAACTAGGAAAAAAATATCTGGAGAAGGAATTAGGAAAAGTTTAAACTCCCATTAACACGTAGAAAGAATGAAATGAAACCGGCTCATACATGAAGTGCTGTCATAACTATTCAAAGTCATATTTCGTGTAATTCAGGTCACGCCAGAACTAAACGTTGAGCTGAGTTACAGTAACGGCTTCCTTTTAGCACAATGAAGTACATTAATTAGTCTGTAGGCTTCCTTTTTTTTAGTTGCATGAATATGTATCTTGCGTTTGTTGTGTGGGGATCCTGTCACTGATGCACAGGTGTTTGGACATGGATTCAGCTGTTGGTGGTATTTGAAGCCACCTTAAGGTATTAGTCCTCACTGAATTTATGATGCGTAAGTACTAATTTGCTCTTCCACACTCATCTTCAAGCTCCCAATATCGCCGATGTCTTTGTGGCAGATGTGAATAGTAGCAGATGTGCGCGTACGAGCAGAAGCAGGTCGGGAAGCGTAGTCACGTCGCGCTGCAGAGTGTTTACATGAAAACTGTCTTAGGTCTTACTCTCACTTGCCAGAAAGAAAATCCAATGTCCACATTTTTACACTTAACAGAAATGAATGTAACTGGGCTGCTCAGGGTCGACGTGGGGCAAGTTGAAAACTACTGGTCCATCAAAAGTCTCTGACGTCATGACGTGATGATGGCCTCATGAATATTTTAGTTTTATAAAGCTGAGAGATGTTAACTTTATTATTTGCACCACCCATCTGCTAGTTGTGATTACTTGAAAATAGTCCTTGCAGCAGAATTGAGTATGTCGAGCGTTTGAGAGCACAGTTAGAATAAGTTAGTTAGTCTTCTTATTGTTTAAGCTGCCGGTGAGAGAGCGCACAGTAAAATAGCTGAGACTACCTGAGCTAGATTTAAATCCTGGTCACCAACAACGTTACCTGTTCGTCTTCACTCGACAGCTTAACTATTGAAGCACACTCAGTTTTCATGACACCTATTCATTTGGAACATGTTGTAATTATTGATTTTTGTCCTATGAGGTTGTGTCTTTTGAAGATAATCAAGTACACACTCAAATGTAAATAAAATAATCGTGTAGCACACGGTCAGTTCTGGAAGCCAGGTCACCTGTAAGCAGACGTGATGACGACTCTTGCTCTGCATAAACCACACTGATTAAACCAAACTACTCAACTGAATGACAGGCCAAGCTTCCCTTCAAAGATGAGACAACTCCAACAACACAAAACACTGAAAGATTCTGGCAAAAGGTGACTGGTGGATAATCATCTCGGCTCTTTCATAACATTGCCACAATGCAAGAAACCATGGCTGTACAAATGAGTAAAATAAAATATATCTATATATAAAAAATAAACTATTATGTATTTCAGGGAATGCAAAAGGAAAACAGCAACTTTTCTCTTTTACATAAGAGGAAGCTCCTGTATTCATAATGTGCTTTGCTTCAATTTGTAAATAGTTGAATGGCTTATAAATCTTAATTGTAACCTTTTCAGGTATTTTTGTACAAATAAGGGACTGATATATTCTGTTTATTGTAATTAGAATAAAACATTAATACATTGATATAAAAAGCAACACTGTCTTTGTCTTTATTGAAGAAAACCATATTTAACGTTCTACTTACTACTTTCCTGCTTTTGTTACTTTTAATCAGTGTTGCGTGAACGTTCTCCGCGCTCTGTCCTAAGCCAAGTCTGAATATTAATGTAATTAGCTGTAGGTTACTTTCTGCTGACGGTTGGTTTGACTTAGTTTTTCCACTAGATGGCAGAGGTCCACTATTCCAGCAACTCAATAAAACTAAGCAACACCGTCATGTTAAACTATCCGTAGATATTTAAATCCTGCATAGTATATATTTGAATAATAATGATATGACCTTTGACTGCTGGCTAACAATTTGAGCCAGTTAATGTATACGGTAAGAAACGCACACAGTCTTTCTGAGATATGACACCTGTTGTATGGTGCCCTTTGAACAGTCAAAGTACTGACATTTCAAGGCAAAACTAGAGATTAAAGATTAAATATTAACGTGATGCTTTTCAGTCTGCTGCCACAGTCGCTTTACTTAATGGTTTGCATACAGCATAATAACCTGCCGCTGCCTACATACAGAGTTATTTACATTATAGCGAGCAGTGCAGTGGCCTCCAGTAACAGTGTAATAATTATAATAATGTGTAATGGGTTTGTTTGTAATGTATTATTACACTGCATAGGTGATTTCAGTGATTTTGGTTAGAGGTGATGAGTGAAAAAGTGAGGAGGACTGAGCTTAGGGTGAGGGGCCAGGCCATCAACACGTGTGTGTGTGTACTGAAATCTCATGAATCAGTCTTGTGCGTTGCCTGCGAGCCCTGTTCCTATTGGCTGGCTTAGTTGGAGGTGGTGGGGGTGGGGGTGGTTCGTGGCTAGATATAAGGAGCAAATGTCTTCTGTCCTGCTTACACACACACACAAACACACACATCACGTGCACCTCTGTCTGTCTGTGGACGCTGAAGAAGAAGAGAGGATCCACCTGAGAGTGTGAGTACATGGACACACACACATCCAACATGTCTAATCCTATTTGAGATAAGAATGAGGATAAGGGCTCTGCATCCCAGCAAGGGAAAGCGATACACAGTGTGAAACACTTGTTGAATGATACGGTGGAGGAAAAGAGCAATGTCCACAAGTTGGGTCATTTCAATCGGCAACGTTTGAGAAAATGACATGAGAATGTCTTTCAAGCTTTTTGTGACTGGCTAATTATTTTATTGTGCAGATTTTTACAAGTTTCTAAATAGATCCCTGCACTATGTGAGAGCTTCTGTTGTACCATGTTTACTGTCATGTCATGTTAAAATCCCTTGAGCTCTTCGTCCTGCTTAAAAATAGCATCGTTTCTCTCCTCTTTGAGTTAAAGGCTGTCACTAAATTCAATGCACACACACACACATGTCCCTTTGACTTATATGAAACATTATTAAAACGGTTTAATTGCATTTTTCAAATATGTATAGCTGTTACTAGATCACAGTGCAACTTAAAAATACAATTTATGATTTGATTATTACCACACAAATAGAATCACTTAGTGGCTCCGTTCACACTGTTTCATATTTGTGTGGAACTACAGAATGAAGGTCTCAGTGTGATGTTTATGTGTCCACAGATTTGAAAATATCTAACACACAACTGTTTTTGAAAGAAACTGCATCAGCACAAATGAATGAATAGTCATTTCATTTCATTCAAATGACGTCTCATTGTTATTATCCACAGTGAGGTTAATATATGTGCTACGTTCACTGATCGCTTTATTAGGTACAGTACACCTAGAGGATCATAGCGAGTGTCTGAGTGGAGCTGGGGTAAATTATGTCACAAACCAAGCTGAACCATGATCAACAGGTTGACATGACTGTGTTTCAGCGGCAGCATGGACGCAGCAGAGTTTCGACGTAGAGGGAAGGAGATGGTCGACTATGTGGCCGACTACCTGGAGAGCATCGAGCAGCGGCCGGTCTACCCAGATCTGGAACCAGGGTACCTCCGGTCCTTGATCCCCACCGAGGCCCCGCTGGAGCCCGAGAGTTATGAGGATATCATGAAAGATGTGGAGAGGGTCATAATGCCAGGCGTGAGCTCACACTTTCACGTTTTTACGTAATGGATGCTTGCCGGTGTTCTCACGTGTGGCGGAGACTGTGTTGGAGTGAATTTATTGAGCGATGTTTAAAAAAAACCCTTGACATTACTGGTAGAGAAAGTTAAAGTCAGTTATAAAGAAAACATTAGCAACAGTACACACTAGTTCATGAAAGTGCTCTTAATCATTATTAGGACAGTCGGACGAAGAATAAAAAGGGAATCACAACAGTGCTGCACATCTTGCATCGATTGTTGTGACATGTTTACATGGGGTCCGTGGTAAAAAAGGTCTTTTCCCCCTGGTGAGAATCAGGCCAGTGCTTCATAGTGCGTGTTTCTCCGTCTTCAGGTCACCCACTGGCACAGCCCGTTCTTCTTTGCCTACTTTCCCGCTGCATCCTCTTACCCTGCCATGCTGGCTGACATGCTGTGCGGAGCCCTCGGCTGCATCGGCTTCTCCTGGGTAACAAACGCTCTGTCTGGGGCTTTTCTTTATTTAATCTTTCGGTCACATCTGCGCTGTGTGTTTGGGTGTGTTTCAGGCTGCCAGTCCAGCCTGTACAGAGCTGGAAACCGTGATGCTGGACTGGCTTGGGAAGATGCTCCAGCTTCCAGAGGGATTCCTGGCCGGCACTGACGGCCACGGAGGAGGTGTCATTCAGGTACTGTACATCTTTACACCTAATTAAATCAATGCACGTTTGTTGTGACTTTTTGTAGTCCACGTCTCGTTTCTCTGATTTACTTGCTGTTCGACTTTCAGAAAGACAAAAGTGTTAATAGTCCACAAGCAATTTGTGGACTATTGACTATCCGCCCTCTGCTTTCTCTGTTCGTGTCACACCAGTTGAAAATCTGCAGGAAATTGCCTTTTAATATGTCACCCACAGGCAGACACGGATGACGATTATGGAGCTGGGATTGTTTCGTGCTGCGAGAGGCTAAGCGTTATTTTAGTGCTCCATTGACTAAAATGGCAGCGGAGGACGCGGCGCGTGTGTCTGTGTGTCCAGATTTTCGCAGGCGGTGGAGCATGAGCGTGCACTCTGATGACAGATCGTTTCATGCCTCTTGTGTTGGTGTGTGCTCATCTGGCTCATCGTCTTTTTGTTTCTGTCTTGTCACTCTCCTTTTTAAGTGCTGCTTACCAGCTCACCATGGCAACGGACGTGGCAGCAGGCTAATGAGTGTTGTCACAGCACATTGTGGGTCTGTTATTATAAACCATATAACAACAAGAAAAGGGAAGTGGACGGGTTTCAGAACGACCCTCTGGCGACCTTAGATTTCCCTTTTTGCTGCTCTGTGAGTCATTTGGTGGCAGAACATGAATGAAATAAATTACAAATGACCAAAGCTGAAGATTCTAATTTGACTTGCAGCGTCTCTTTGGATGAAAGCACCATCTCTTCATTAAAGCAACACTTCCTGGTCTGATGTGCACTAGTTCAGTTTCTCTTTGTAGCTGCTAAAAGAAAGAACTGCAGTCGTTGTCGCAGTATATTGTGTTGACACTGTAGGAGGAAAACTGGTGGAAAGCTTCAGGTTCACAGGCTGCTGTAATGTGCTTAGTGTTCTGTGTGGCAGGAAGTGCACTTGGATACGTCTGGAAAATGAGTGTTTGCTTTTGCTTTGTGTTTGCTTTAACAGCCTGGAGTCTAATCAGGCGGATGTGATGGATGGGCTGACTGACTGATCTCCTCTGTGCATCTTTGTTTAACTCTGCTTCTGACAAAAAATGACAGGACTCGCATTAACCACCGTTGTGCTCATTGATCGAATGATTTGACCGTTTCCTTGACTTTCCAGTGCTAATGGCCTCTGATCTATCAGCAGCCTCAGACCCTTCTCCCTGTCTCTGGACACCTGATGATGATTGTCTATTTCTAAATGAAGAGGAGCATTTCACTACAGCAGACGTTTAGCTGTGACAAAACATGACAGTGGAGCAATCCTCTAATCTTCCTGCAGGGCACAGCCAGCGAGGCCACCCTGATGTCCTTGCTCGCCGCTCGCTGTAAAGCAATCCGACGCGCTGAGTCCACCAACCCTGACAAATCAGAGGCTGAAATCCTCTCCCAGCTGGTGGCATACACCTCTGAGCAGGTAGGTACAAAACGCAGTTTATGGGTCAGGTAGCGACGGGATCTATATGGTCACTATAAAAACTAAATACACTAATCATCCTGTGCTCTCAGTGCTGAAAGTACGCGTCCTGTAAATAAGTTGATTGCGGGTTTGAGAGCGGTCTGTGTGAACTTAGATCATTAAAGGTTACGTCAGGGATAGTGACAGAGTGAGACTGGGTCAGCGAGGCAGTAGCCGGCTCTGATCAGGTTTAATACCAGGCGGACTTGGTGATTGAGTTAGGACGTCGCCTCAGGGCCACACAGACCTTTACAGAGCGAACTGTCGCTTGCTTTTCTACTGAAACTGACTCAGGTCAATTCTGCTTCGCATGTCTAAAGTAAATAATCTATTGCAGATGATAAGAGATAATCTGCGTGTGGTCACAAGTCTGAAAGAGCAACGTTAAATAAAGCTTTGATTCTGTAAACATAGCAGTGATTTTAGGATAAGTGACTTTGGTTATTCTCTGTATTCGGGAAACGTTTGATGGGAACATCCTACAGAAGCCATTGATCTGATAAATTACTGAAGCAGGTTTACAAACATTGGAAGGGATTCAACACGACGATCCAGCAACTTCTTTACTTGTGTCTCACAACGGTCTGCTCTGCTCTTTCCCCTCCTCAGGCTCACTCCTCAGTGGAGCGTGCGGCTCTGATTGGAGGGGTGATGATGAAGAAGGTTCCCACTGACCACACGTATGCCGTCAGAGGGGAGATGCTGAAGACAATGGTGGCGAAGGACAAAGCAGCTGGATTAATCCCCTTCTACGTAAGACAAGACACAAACCATCATCCCTCCAGCTGCTACACAGCTGACGCACACAAACAGACGCGCACAGTCATATCTACAACGTAAAACATTGTTAACGTTCATAGTTGTTCATATGTGCTACTGGATTGTTTTTTCTACACAGTAAACCTTACAGCCAGTTGCAAAACCACGCACGGCTTCCTGTGACGCTGCTGTGCTCACCCCGAGGCTTCTGTTCAAGGATAACATGGTTTCTGTTGAACCTAATGCACGTCTATCTGGTTAAGGACAACAATCTCGGTCTCGTCTGGGCCTACAGATCTCTATTGGTGTACGACATTCAGGAGGCTACAATAGCCCATCAGCTGTGAATCATCTGTGCGCGTTTAGTCTGATGAAAGCCGACGTCACTGTTAATATGACAGCGCGCTCATGATCTGAATGTGTGTGTTTCAGTTCTGTGCGACTCTTGGCACCACTCCGTCGTGCGCGTTCGATCACATCACCGAGCTGGGACCCATATGTGAGTCTGCAACACACAACTGATCGTAAATTGTGTTTAATGCTGTTGCCTTTGCTGTTGCTGCACAGCACACGCACACACGTACAGTACACAGGTGTGTCACGCTTATGAGTAGCTGTGTTTAAAAAAGCCTCTTTAGATAAACAATATAAAAGCAGAGTGTGTGGCAGAGAAAACCACAGGAAAACACAACATGTGCTCTGCTGTCTGTTGCAGGTACTAAGGAAAACATGTGGATGCACATTGATGCTGCGTATGCTGGGAGTGCATTCATCTGCCCCGAGTTTAGACCTTTGCTGAATGGCGTAGAGGTACGTAACAACAGAAAAACATGATAGCGCTTTAAAATGTGACCAAACCAAGTCACCCGCCACAAAGCGTACGCACACGAGACACAGCTGCTGCTGAATGACAGCGAACCGTTTCAGTTGTGTGCGAAATACGTCCTATATCATCTACGAAGGGAAACACTAACGGCTCACTTTAATTTCCAGCTGCTTTAGCCCCGTTTGAAAATGCCACAATGTTAATGTCAAGGAGTGCGTAATAGGCCAAACAATCGGCATAAGACGCAGGAGCATCAATTTGCCTTTTGAAGCCGCTGCAGCTGCTTTTGCTCCCCAAGCTGTGCAGAGACGCAGAGATAAGGACAGAGTAATTTCCTGAGGCAGCGTTAGACCTTTATATATATCACTGTTTATTAGACACACAAGTTCAAACAACGTTGGGAGACAACAGAAAACAGCCTTAGCTGTAAAACAACCAACTGTTGTTTGGATGCAAGATTCTGGGTTTTTCTTTAAAGAACAGAATGAGAACTTACAGGTTTTCATGGTTATTTAGGCCTCGTGCAGCAACTCGTAGTGAATAACAGGCTATTAGTATAGAATTATAAAATAGAAGTAAATACATAACTTTGACATATTAGGATAATAATGGATTGGCATGAGAACGGATGCCACTCCTTTTGGACGCGAGCGCAGCCCTGATGGAGAGCTGGTTGCTAGGATATGAGTGATGGCCAGACAGGCAACCACCCTCCTTTGAATCAGTCAGCATGGCAACTGTCATCCAAGAGCCGGGCTCACATTGTCTGTCTACGCTGTGTTATTGCATTTTAGGAGGAAGGGGAAAAGGATATTACAAAAGAAATCAAACAAAAAGATGGGAGTAGATTAGGAAAGGTTTTGCTTTCTTTGAATAAACCCTCCCACCAAAGGGTTTGCTTCCCAAACGCACAGCAAGCTGAAGGCTTCATGGGCCTGCTTTGCATTTCAAATAAACTGTCTGCTTTAGTCTGTTGGTGAGAGGTTTGCCTCTGCATCAGTAAGGGAAGGAGTGTTTCTACAAAAACATTTTATAACCATTATTTTATTACTTATTATTTTCTTAAGACTAATGAAAAACGCAAAGAAAAAACAAAGGAGCCCAGTGAAGCCACTGATACAGTATTGTTCAAAATAATAGCAGTACAATGTGACTAACACAACACAATAATCCCGGGTTTGAGTATATTTTAACAAATTACCAGTAGGTGCAGTAGATTCTCAGAAAACAAACAAGACCCAGCATCATGACGCTTGCTCTTAAGGCTGAGGTCAGAAATTTTGTGAAAAAACGGGTGTGAATCACGTGGCCCCTGTTTAAAGATGAAGCCAGCACTTGTTGAACATGCATTTGAAAGCCTGAGCAAAATGGGTCGTTCAAGACATTGTTCAGAAGAACAGCGTACTTTGATTAAAAGGTTGATTGGAGAGGGGAAAAACCTATAAAATGGAGAGCAAAAACCAGAGACGTGGAAGAAAACGGAAGACAACCATCGAAATGGATGGAAGATGAAGCAGAACGGCAACGGCTCAGCCAATGATCAGCTCCAGGATGATCAGACAGTCTGGAGTTACCTGTAAGTACTGTGACAGTTAGAAGACGTCTGTGTGAAGCTAATCTATTTTCAAGAATCCCCCGAAAAGTCCCTCTGTTAAAAATGTTACAATTACAAATGTTACCGTTACAATTTGCCAAAGAACACGTCAACTGGCCTAAAGAGAGATGGAGGAACATTTTGGGGACTGACGAGAGTAAAATTGTTCTTTTTGGGTCCAAGGTCCACAGACAGTTTGTGAGACGGCCCCCAGACTCTGAATTCAAGCCACGGTACACAGTGAAGACGGTGAAGCACGGTGGTGCCAGCATCGTGATGTGGGCATGTTTCTCCTACTACGGTGTTGGGCCTGTTTATCGCATACCAGGGATCATGGATCAGTTTGCATATGTCAAAATGCTTGAGGAGGTCATGTTGCCTTATGCTGAAGAGGACATGCCCTCGAAATGGTTGTTTCAACAAGCCAATAACCTCAAACACACTAGTAAACGAGCAAGGTATTGGTTCCAAACCAACAAAATGAATGTTGTGCAGTGGCCAGTCCAGTCCCGGATGGGGTGATATCAAAAATGCCACGAAATGTGAACGAATTGTGGAAAGTTGTTAAAGAATCATGGAGTAGAATAATAGCAGAGATGTTGGTTGACTCCATGCCACACAGATGTGATGTCACACAACTAAATATTAGTGTAGTGATTGACAGGATTGCTAAATTCTAGAAGCAAAAAAGGTTTTGAGTTTGTACGGTCAACGGCGGACGCTGCTATTTCTTTGAACACACCCAGTTGCACAGCCTTAAGAGCGAGCATATCATGATGCTGGCTCGTCTTTGTTTTCTGAGAATCTACTGCACCTACTGGTCACATTGCACTGCTGTTATTTTGAACTTGCTTTCTTCTCTTTAGTTTGCAGACTCCTTCAACTTCAACCCACACAAATGGCTTTTAGTCAACTTTGACTGCTCTGCAATGTGGTAGGTCTTGAAAATACAAGTCACACTTTTTACAGCCCTTTAATATTTTTGTTATTTATTCTTAGCTTCAGCTTCCACCATTTGCTAGAAAGGCTGCTAATCATTAGTACAAAGGCCTACTGATGTGACAAACTGATATCCATCTGCACCCAGTCGCTGGCGCAGTAGAAACAGAGCTGTGCCTTCCACCTGCCTCTTCTGTCAGCAGCAAACAAAACACAAAATGGAAGCAGATGTGGTTCAACCCCCGACATGTTGTGGAGGGAAAAGGTTCATCAAACCTTTTTCCATCACCCTGGCACATAATGCCAGAGGCATCATCATTATCATTGTCATCATATACTGTAAAACAAGGCGAACAATCTTTAAATGCAGAACCATCTACATTTGTATGTAGAATGTATAATAATGGTACATGCGTCTAAAATGTTTGATGTCTCCTGTGAACAGGGTGAAGAAACGAGCGGACATCATTGGAGCTTTCAAGATGGAACCTCTCTACCTCAAACACGAAAACCAGGAGTCAGGCAAGCGATTTTACTTCACTTCTATGATAAAGAGGCAAGAGAACCGGTGAAGCTGGGGTCGTACAGCGTGGCCTTCGCGCACTTAAAGGAACCAACGTTGAGGATGTCTTGGTTAAGAACTGGGGTTAAGGTTAAAGAGGGTCAATAATGTGCGTGTATACATATACAGAAGTGAAGCTGATTCACAGCATGACCTGTGCAGCAGAAGAGAAAACTCAAAGCATGTGTGGAGATGTGCAGGCTCTCATCCTGCAGATGGGCTCAGATCCGCACTGTAATTTATCAGACGGACAGAAAGACAAAGCGCTACACTGAGGCACGGCACAAAAGCCTCCTGTCATATAATCTGGACTCTTCAATGTAATTAGTGGTTATTAGCAGCAGCTAACGCAGGCTTTCGTTCTGCAGAGATAAGCTGTCTGTGTGGGCTGACAGCGCAGTCAGTTACAGGGTGCAGTGAAGGCAACACCTGGAGAGCTATTCATCCAAAATGCATTTTTCAATTGTAGTTCCCTGTCAGCGCTCTGATGATTATGCTGCTGCAGGTTGTCTCATGAGTTAGTCGAATATTGTGAAATGGATGGACTCATATTCCATTAATGATGGGCCACACTGTAAGAGATCATGCAAAACAACTAGTCTCACGTGTTTTTCTGCTCAACAGGGCTGGTCACAGATTACAGGGTAAGATACGCTCAATTATTGTTCAAGCAACCACAGCAGCATCTGCACCGATCACGCTGACCACTGTCCCGTCCACGCGTGTCCTGCAGCACTGGCAGATTCCGCTGGGACGACGCTTTCGCTCGCTAAAGCTGTGGTTCGTCTTCCGTATGTACGGGCTCAAAGGTCTGCAGGCTCATATACGCAAGGTAGGCAACCTGCTGACATCCTGTAGGAAGGGTAAGACGTCAACGGTGTCACTATGCATTTTAACAGCCAGCACACCCTGAAAACCGTGGCTTCCTCCTGCGTCATCAGAACTGGCTCAAAGCTTAGCGCATGGCTAAGTGCAGTGACTGGCCTGGTCTTCCTCCACTCATCTCTCTCTCTCTCTCTTTTCTATCCAATCGCTACTCCTGAAAAAAGAAAACACTTCTGATAATCACACATGCCTCGTCTCGATGGTAAAGGCCACCCCTCCTCTCTCCTCTTCTAATCCTCCTTACTGCTCAGGCAGCACCTCCTCGTCCCTCTCTCTATCAGCATATGCTGTCGGTGTGTCTGGTAGAGATGTTCTCATAAGCGTCCTTTTCTTGCTTCACCCCTACAGTGCGTGTCTGTTTTTCTCCCCCTCATCTTCGTCTTCCTCTCCGCTGTCTGGTCTGTCAATCAAATGAGTCTGTTTTGTGTTTCCTCTCCATTTCAAGTGAAAGGGCAGGAAGAGCACGGATCCCTCCAGCAATAAGCCACAACATACAGTTTTACTTGATGTGTCTTCTGGCTTCAGAACAGGAAATTGTCCAGTTAGTTGCTGTTATTTAAACCACTGTGGACTTGTTCTTGTTAATTACAGGATACAATACACATAAGTTAGTTATCTGGTCACACTTTGCCCTTTAAGAAGTAACTCATTTCAGACTTTGATACAGAATATTTCATAGGTAATAATTATGTAATATGAGCCTCCCAGGATACGCTTGTCTGTGATTTTCAGTTGTCATGTTGCAGCTCACACAGTAACATTTAGCCCATTGCTTTGCTGGAGGAGAGAGTTACCTGATCTCTAGGTTTAATATGACACAGTGCTGCCATCTAGTGAAAATCAGCCTGTACAGTAAATGTGGAGGTGATTCTGATTGAATCATTTTCATCTGCCGCCTCATGTTTAGTTGCAGTATCGGCTGCACCGGTTAATTATGACGTTTTATCAAAATGCTGAATCGATTTCTGCAGACAAGGAACAATAATCAATACATAATTCAATCTGAATATCGGTGCTATGACACTACTGTAAAATAGTGTGAACAATGCAAGTCATAATATTCTATACACTTTGTGTTTGCAGCAAGTAGCCCTGGCTAAAGAGTTTGAGAGCCTGGTGCGAGCAGATAAGAGGTTTGAGATCTGTGCTGAGGTCATCATGGGACTGGTCTGCTTCAGGCTTAAGGTGACTGCATATGGACGTATTTTCTTCCAAGATGTTAATGAATCATGAATGAATGCTGCCGCCACTGAATTTGTGTGTAGTTAATTCCAACGCATATTTTACAACAGCAACTATTTAAAATAACGACAGTTTGATGTTTATGGAACAGTTTAAATGTCAGAGCATTTTATTGTTTAGGGCCAAATGTACCATCTGTATAAAAATGAAAGCTAAGCACCGATATATGTCTAACTGACTTGAACCTTGTTCCCGTTGTCTGCCTCCGTCTCTCAGGGGTCCAATGAGCTGAACCAGAACTTGCTGAAGAAACTCACCAAGAGCCGAGAGATCCACCTGGTGCCCTGCCAGCTCGCAGGCCGCTTCGTCCTGCGTTTTGCCATATGCGCACGCACCACCGAGTCGCGTCACATCCAGCAGGCGTGGCGGCACATCACGCAGTTGACCTTTGAGCTTTTGCAGGAGCCGGGCCATTGACCCCGAGCCTGACTACACTGAGGCCTGAACGAGAACCAAAGTTAGGACAATGTTAAATGTCAAAAAGGGAATGAACAATAGTGTCACAGTTTCTGTAGTGATCCAGTGTGTGTCAGTCAGCAGCCAGTTTGTCTAGTCTAGTAATCAGTGCTCATTAATTGTCTGATTTAGTGATTTTGGAATTGAAGGAAGTGAAAAAAAAACAACGACGTTCCTGAAGTTACTCACTCCATCGGTTTTGCTTTGTAGATGCCTGTTTGTTGTCCTCATTCTACACCGATCCCTCCACAGCCTTGCCTTTAGTGTTTGTGCCACGCTTTTGCCCTCTATGTAAGAAATGTGTCTGTGTGAAGCAGTGTCGGTTCGGGATCCTTTTGAGTTCTGCAATGAATGTCTGAGCACAAAGTACACGCGATTAAATTAGTCTGTCATGTAAAAACTACTTGATGTGTTTAGTTTTATATGGAAGATTCGAAAGATGGGAAATTATTTTATTTACAGGTGTACAGAAATAAAACAGATTTCACATTGAATAATTTATCACATCGGCCTTAATGTGATGCACTGCTGTTATAAGCGCTTAAACTTATTTCATTAACAGAACATATATATGGTTAATATGAAATAGCAACCAGATGTTTTATGGCCCTTCACGCCACCTAATGTATGTTAGTCCCACATTGTACATGTTTCACTGAATTGTCAAGATTTAAGATTGTATAATGAATGAAGTGTGAGACACTTGGCGTCCACATCGTAACGTAATGTGTCTGGTCACTGATCCCTCACATTTGACTGTAAGTAAAGCTCTGTTAATGATCAAGGTGTTTCCTCCATTGCTACATGTCTGCTGTGGGTTTATTTGAATAAAGCCAGTTGTCGTCTGCATGGTGACTTTTATTTTTTAACCTCATTTAAGTTTTTAATACATCAGAACCTTGGTGACAAGCAAAACCTTCTCGGAGGAATGTACGTTGTCTGTAAAACATCGCTTTGCGTCTGGAGGACTGAAGGGCTAAATAAAGCAGGACGTGCCCTGCACTAAATGATTCATTTCCAACCCGGGCTGATGGGATGTGTGGGGCACAGCGCTGCTTTTACATACCGTAGGTCCTAGTTCAAGTGCTTTGTAATAGTGTATTTGACCTGTGGAGCCTGCATGAATAAAACATTGGCTTTTAGTAGACACTCTGTTCAGATGGGTTATTGAATGGGACATCAATTCTTAAATGCTCACAGAGGGATAGATCCAAGGTAGAGCGACTTCACAGCACAGCCTTCAAATATATTATTTATAATAAATCATTATTCTGCAGATTGATGTATGTCCGTCTTAGCTTCCCTTCACGGGCTCCCTGTAAAACCCAGGATATAATTTAAACTCCTTCTCCTCACTTACACAGCGCTCAATGAGAAAACACCATGATATCTTCAAAACCTTTTAGTTTCATATCTTCCCAGAAAGAATGTGTCATTCTCAGACATTTCGTGTTTGTGTGTTTACATCGGGACCACAGAATTTCCCTAAAGTTGCAGTAGCGTGTTTCCTCCACCAGATGGGGCCATTGGTCACGTTGTCTGGAGAGAGTCTGTGACATTTGTCACCATTTGACGGCTGAACCAACAAACCAGTGTAGGACACAATCTGTCCTTTGGGTCAAATACACTAGTGCACTATATCAAGGCTAGTTTGGTAAACAAGGACTTCAGTGTTAACAGCTGATTGCATAAGCGAATCGCTCACTACTGTCACAAAGGTAAACTCAAATCAGTAAAACAGATTTTAAAGCGAAACGTGAAACCCAGCAAAGCCAATTTGCTACTCGCTGAACGAACAGACTAAAAGTAAATTTAAAGCGAATACGCGCGATAACACGAGTTATTCATTGACGTTCTCGTGATGTGACACACTGGCTGCTGGGTATTATCACAGAGTTCAACGCCGTTAAGCTTCACAGTTTTTCAGCCGGTCGTGATCGTTTTCTCGCCAGCAGAGTTACATCAAATCATATTAGCTCACTCTCACCTCTCTGATCAGTCTCCTTTGTGTCTGCAGCAGGCGGCTTCCTTTCAGTAAAAACAGCTCTAAAAGCCTTTTGTGCGCTACCTGCCCAGCTCCAGCAGCAGCATTCAGGCAGATATTTCCCCTTGAGGGATCGGTAGACAGCAAAACAGATTTAAAAGGAAAGTGAATAATGGACTTACTTTCATCTAGTGTCCAGACACATGACTCTGTTTGCAAAAGTTCAGCATATGGACTAGAATGATGATAAAACGCCAGGAAGGTCTAATAAATGCATAAGTGATTGTGAAGATAAAACAGTAACGTTATAAAAATAAGAACGTCATCGAGGAGGCTGAGGCTGATGAGTCCAGTGCAGCAGTGGAGTCCATGCATATTTGGACTACAGGTTGTTTTTTTTAATTTGGGAGACAATATGTAGGAAAACGTTACAATCTACAGCTGCAGCCATCAGCTGCTAGACTGAAACCGAAGTCACCGCTGCACTTGAGAACTTAATGCTCTGAGCCAAACTGTGCACTGATTGCTATTAACCTAAACACTTACAATTCTATTAGGATAAGTGTTTCCCTGTTGATAATTTGATATTAGCATCATATGAGTGTTATTTTAACAGCTCGAGAGATGAGAGGGTTGGGTTACACATCTCGCCGTAATATCATGGGGAGAGAAGAGTGTTTCCTAGTCTTCATGTTGTTTTGTCATTACCGTAATGACAGAAAAGGACTGAGTTTGACACCAACCAGCTAACGTGCTACAAGCCCACACATTAGAAACTCCTTGAACTAGTTTCTAAATTTAGCACAGCAGGCTACTTCTCTATAAAGTGAATGGAGAGCGGAGACGCCGCCTTTTGACAGAGAGCGTTTACTTCCTGTGTCTCTGTGACCTGTGACCTTTGCATTACTGGTGTATAAATTTAGATGAGACCATCAGCTGGTGGGAGTCTCACTATATTAGCCACAGAGACCAATCAAACATTTTATTCAATGACTGAGTTCTGATTATGAACTTCATTAAACCAATTGCATTGGATTTACATTGTGGTTGAGAGGGGGGGGGGGGGTGTAAGTGAGAAAAGAAATGTGCAGTTACGATGTTAAGGCATAAGTCGAAAAGCAAAAAGGGAGGAAAACAAACAGAAATCAATGGACAGAGAGACAGACTCCATTATCTGCCATTTGTCAAGCTGCATAATTTGAACAGCGACACTTGGTTTTTCTGTACATTCCACTTGGCTCTGTCCTCTAATTGCTGCGCCCACAACATGGCCACAACACTTCCTCCTTGCACTGTGGCACAGATTCTTTGGGGCGTACGGTGCATTTGAAAGCACTGACAAAGGCACAAGGCAATTAGTGAGACCATCTCTTGGCAGCCTTCCAGATGTGAGCCTTAATGTACAGAACAGCTGGTAATGCTGTGGGGCCACTTAGTTGTTAAGAGCACAGTTCAATCATAGACAAATAATCCCTCATACAAATATTCTCGGGGTATTTCCCATTGTTCCAAGTTATACTTTTTGCAGTACGAAGCAATATTGTAAATTTTAAATTGGCCAAAAGAAATAAATATCAAATAACTAAATGTCCGTCAGCTGCAAAATGATTTGGGCCTCACCCATAGTTACTGTAGCTATGAAATATCACAATAAACAGAAATGTCTTTTTTTTATTATGAGCTGTGTTCATGTGGGTTTTGATGTTTCTGTTCCAGTGATCAGTTAAGAACTGACACACATGACGGACATGAGCAGCACAACACAGAAGACAACAGCATGAGATCAACCTGCTGCTTGGAAAACCCAAAACCAGTGGGACAAGATGTCATTTATCTCTGATGTTCTGGTTCATGTCATGTGTCTTTGTTATACACATTATGTGCAGTTTTATCGGCTTTTAATTAGCTTAGCTGTCATCATTACCTCCAGTTCCTCTAAACAAATGCAATAAGTAACACACAGGTCATCGATGGAAGGCAGTTATATGACCTTTGAATCTCTAGTGATTAAAACTCTCAGCCTCATCAGCCAGTACGTAGAGCATGAGGACTGAACGGCTGCTTGCGTTTTCTGTGAATGATAAAATAATGAATTTACAGCATTAGAAGAATAATCCTGATGGATGCAATCAGAGAATCTTGCAGAGGACAGTGTAGATATTGTGAGAACGTCTGGGCAGTCAGATCAAAAGTTCTCCTTCAAGATTCCTATGCAAAAAGAAAGAAGCGAAGAGAAGGAGGAACAACTCAACAACCCTACACTGCAGTATGAACGGAGAGTCAAGCTCTTCCCCCGTCGGTTCGTCTTTCAGCTTCACATTCTATCAACGTCCCTGCATTTAGTGCTGCTGTTCTGCAGACACCTCTGCATGCAGGTATCCACTTAAACCCCCAGTCAGCTGACTTAAACCCAAACGCTTTAATGAATAAAAACCTTAATCAGCAGCCTGCGACTAAGCTGTTTCCTTCCTGACACGTTGAGCCGCCTTTAGTGCTGCATGGTTGCACCAGCGCTGGAGTGGACACACCTCAGCCTCTAATAGATGCACTGCAGCAGCACCAGCGTGCAATAGGTTTATGTGTGGTTAAATAGGAGCTCTCTGCCTTCCTTCTGTTTCTTCTCTCAGTGCAAATCAAATTCTCAGCGTTCTGTCTTTCCGGCTCATTCAGGCGTGTGGGTTTCAGGTCTCACTTTAGGCAGCTAAAAATACTTTATCTTCATTCACTGCCCACTGAATCAGACACGTAATTCACTTTGACGGGCCCCATCAGTACCGTCTTTGTAGACAGTCCAGAAACAAGAAAGACCACCCACGCTCTGAAATGCGAAGGAATCCAGTAGAGGAGAGAAGGGAAGGTGGCACGTGATGCAGCCGCTGTGGCACTAAAACGCAACAACAAAAGGTCACAAATCAAGATGCAGCAAAGTGCAGATTGGAGGTAAAGTTGTCTTCATATCTTTGATAAATGTTTGCATTTCTAGTTATTCTGTTCAACCCTTAAGCCCAAGCCTGAGTTAGACAGTTACACTGAAACCAGCAGGTTTTCCCAGCAGCAAAAACAGGCTCAGCGTGAGATGGAATGGGCAACACGTTCACATGGAAATGTTCTGTTATGCACAAATGTGTTGTGACGTGTTAAGATGTACAAATGACCACATACATTTGGTTTAAATGCTTCAGCAAATCAATCACAAGTCCATAAATGGGACAAAGATGCATTTACTGGTACAGAAACACTCAAACAAAACTGAAAGCTAATCCATAATGGAACAGACTCACGTAATCATGTACCAGCATTATTAGGGGCTTTAAGACACATCACTGCTATTTCTGATGTGCAGTATGAAAAGACTGACTCTATGTGCTGCCATAGTAGATATATTACACTTTAAAGCTCTACTCACATTGAGCACCAACAATATCTGTGCATATTTCCTCAAGTACTAGAATTAAGAATGTACTTTGAGACTTTTTTGTTCTGTTTATGTCATTGCAGTTATATTTTTCTTTGATTTATATAACTCACTCCTCTTAATGGGAATTCAATCAACATAGCACTTAACACTATGCTAACGCTATGAACTAACTAGTTAATGAGCACATTCAGGACATTTTGCCTGAACTACTGCTGATCTGGGGTTTAGACTCCAGACAAGGCTCTGTAATCACTTCCCCCCAGTCTGATGTGACGCAAATCAGGACATAAACGTAGGTGGCTCTCATGTTTGAAGGCAGGTACAGGACGACACACGTCTGCATGAACGTTCAAGAGCTCACTCACACGCACAGGCCCCATGTGAACACAGTACGACGTCTGTCGCTGCAAGCGAAACAAACACCTGGATTACAGCTGCGTTTTCCACTCTCACAGACAGATACGTGACTCGCGCCTTCCACTGGGAGGACGGGAGCAAGCACCAACACAGGCTTTATTGCTGGCACATCACTGCGCCTGGCGTAACAGCTGACTGGGGGGTAACCCTTGCAGCCAGGAGGCACTTGTCTTATTGATTAGAGTAGTGAACGGTGCAGCCCCCCCCTCTCGTCTCATGCCTTCTCCCAAATACCTGTGAGGTGTCTGTAAACGCAGACAGCGTCTACTGCATCACTCCTCACCTGTGCTTCTCGGGCTGTGGTGAAGTTGTATTTCGCACACATGGCTCCTCCCACGGCCCCATCGCTCCCTCGCTCCTCCAGATTCGCTGGGACACACCACTCCTGCTCCTGTGGGCCAATCACTCTTTTTACCTCTCACCCTCACAGCGCACTCCCTCATTCTCTCTCTCTTTCTCTCCTCCTGTCTCTTCCCTGGCTGCTCACTTGCTTCCTGCTGTTTCCTTCTCCCTTCACCAGAGGCATCTCACACTCTAATAGGACCTGCAAACCAGCTCTGCAAGGTAAGAAACGTGCATCTCTTATTTTTCCACATGGATTTTGACAAGAAAAATACCCCAGTGTCAAAAGGGCTACTGAACAACAGGCAGGTTTGTTTTGTTGTGTACTTTATTGTGCAGGCTGATTCAGTCTGAACTGCTGGACTAGGTTCAAACACGTTTGCCTCACTAACCGTATTCCAGGAGACCAGTCTCTACAAGCAGGGGCAACGACTTGAGCTGTTTGAGTCTTCACACGCTTGTTTTTACAAGGCTCCTGTGGCTCCTATGCCTAAATGGCTCAAGCCACTTGGAGCCACAACCCCAGGACAATGGTGACATGAGCTCAACGGCCAGCTGCTCAGCGAAGGCAGAGTTCAATAAGAGCGGACATGAATCCAAACGTTCATGTTATTAGTCATTGTCATATTAGGCTAAACCAGTAATGAACAGTGCTAATTTTGTAATTGTGTTTATCCAGGCAATGAGCATGTACACATAATATTTATGGAAGAAAAGATGAAATGGTCTTAGTCTGAAAGCACAAAAAAAGTACTAAACTGAAAAGGGAATGAATCACAAGTGATTGCTTATTATTATTAACACAACGCTGACAGACATGACCACAGCTGCATCTGACAGAGACGTTGGAAAACGATTCAGAGCAACACGACTTACAGGATTAAAAACGTGAAAACCCCAACTATGTCACTGACGCGACAGAGAAGCGCTCAGCAGCTCCCAGGCAGACATCTGACAGCTGCTTGATGCCCTGTCACCAGGTTGTAATCACACCTGGAGTAACAGCTTGTTCCTCACTGATGTTGCTAAACAACCACTGTCGTTACTGTTGTTAATGAAAACTCGCACATTCAGTCTAGATTTGTTTAACTGAAGGAAGTAAAACAATGACATTTAAGTCAGGGAAACAAGTGCTGCTTACTCTAAACCTAATCATATGAAACCACAACTCAAGCCTGACTGCAGTGAACCCACGACACCCATGTTCTGCTGGTGCTGGTGAGTTCATTCAAAACCAATACCTTCCCAGTAATTGCAGTAATGACTGTGTTCTCTGTTGCAGTTTACTTAGGACGGTTGAACACTATTAATTGCGTTTTAATTTCACATACTCGCTCACTCGTTTGCTTGACTTGCATAGAAGCTGTGGTGTTTTATACATAGAAACAAATTAACCTAAGAAATCAGTTGCAATTAAAATAAATATAATCACTGTGTGTGTGTGTGGGGGGGTTAATTTAATCCTTCACCACTTGACGTTGTGTGTGTTGCACCTACTGTTTAAGTGAATAATGTGAGACATCATGAAGCGGCCTGGCAGGTCCTCAAAGGCAGCTGTTAACTGTGTGTAGTGTCCAGCGTGTGTTTGTTAAACCTGCTGCTATTGCTCCGTCCATCAATGCTACTAATGCTGCCAGCGAGTTTTCCAGCTTAAAGTGAACAAGGTCTTGTATTATTGCTCATCATCACTTTCCAAATATCTCCACGTCATCACTTTCAGAGTTGAGATGCTTTTAGTGAGAACCTCTATTTCAATGCTGTTTTCTTGCCAACAGGAAATGGGTTCCAATCAGAAAATGGGCTACAAGTGTCGCATAGCAGGAGTATTCCTGCTCCTGTTGGCCAGTATTGCTTCCCTGGTTGCTGTTGCCGTTATTCAGGACACGTGGAGGTTTAAGCAGTACAGCGAAGAGGTGAAAGCCACACAGAGAAGCAGTATGACTGTAGCTTGCCCGTAGATCTCCTCTGCTTAGAACAGACATGCAGGTGTAGCCTTAGCTCTCACACATGCACCATGCGTTGACGTGTTGCCTGACGTATCCTAAGCACCAGAACATCCACGTAAACAGAACTGTCTTCTTCTCTTCAGTATGGCATTGTGATAGACTCGGGATCGTCTCGGTCCAACGTGCACTTGTATAAATGGCCTGGGGACAAGCAGAATGAAACAGGAGTAGTGACTGAACTCATGAACTGTAAAGTTGCAGGTGAGCCACGCGTGTGCTGTAGCAGGAGCCAGGCCAAAGCTTTGTGCGCTTTCTCTAAAACTGTTTGCTTTGCTCTCTGTGCCTGACTATGTTACTGTAGCTTGGTCTTGTGTCCTCAGGGGACGGCATCTCTGAGATGAAGGTTGACCCACAGAAAGATGCAGAATCGTGGAAAGCTTTCAAAGCGTGCATGGATCAGATCATCCAAGCCGTCCCCGCGCAGAAACACAACGCCACACCTCTGTTTCTGGGAGCTACAGCTGGAATGCGACTGCTCCAGTGAGAAAGTGTCAAATGAATCACATGAACTGAGCAGTTTAACCTATAACACACAAGCCAAAAGTTACACAAACGGGCAGGTGTCGTCTCTTCACACTAGTCATTACTAATTACAGTACTTACTGTGTGCCAGCACAGAGAATATGCAGCAGGTTTTGGTTTTTCTTTGTCTTGGAAACTTGGAGCCACAACCAGACACTGCAGTGGGGAAGCTACCGCTGTCCCAAAGCCCAAAGCGCCGCTGACGGCCTGTTTAAACATAGAGCTCAGTGCTTAGACTGCAAACACGGCACAAACGTGTAAGTTGCTTTTTAAAATGATGAAATTATGAAGACGTGTCATTTGGTTTCGTGTTGTGTTTTGCCATTAGTGCGAAGGATCCACAGAGGTCCAGTGAAATTCTGGCGAGCCTCAGAGAATATCTGTCTTCTTTGCCCTTCTCCTTCCAAAACGCCTCCATCATCACTGGCCAGGAAGAAGGCCTGTATGGCTGGATCACTGTCAACTACCTCATGGGAAACTTCCTAGAGGTACAGCGAGACACGGAGCTTTAAACATATGGAAAAGTGACGCCGTGTCACGTTTCTTGTGTTGTCATCTTTGCAGAAGAATCTGTGGAACGCCTACGTGCGTCCAGCAGGGGCAAAGACCGTAGGGTCCATGGACCTGGGTGGAGCGTCCACTCAGATCGCCTTCGCCGTCCAGGACGATCTCAGTGGGCCTGACTACATGCACGTCAAACTGTACGGTTACCCCTACAATGTCTACACACACAGCTTCCTCTGCTACGGCAAGAACGAGGCTGAGAAGATGGTTCTGGACAAAATACTGCAGGTGCACCGCTTCTCCCGGCTTTGTTCTGGATGAGTGTGTTGAGCCTCCTCCCTTTACACTGTGGGTCTTTATGTTCATGTTAAAGTGCACATGGAAGCGCAGACGCCTGCATTTTTTGCATACACAGGCAAACCAGGATCCATTAATACCTAGTTAAGCATCGATTAGTGAACACTGCTGCTGGCGAGATGGGGATGCATTATGTCATTAAGAGCCACAAATGTCGTCTAGTTGTGAGAAATGCATTATTTCTGGCACTTAAAGCGCCTGTGATGGGAAAACACTCACATGATGTGTGACATGTAATGGGCATCCTTTCCTTCCCGTCTTTCTCTGTCCTTACTCACGTCCGACTTCCTCCTCTTGTGACATACTTTTCCCGTCTGGTAATGTGCCAGGAATCAGCTGATCCAGCTCACGTTTTGAATCCCTGCTACCAAGAAGGTTTCAACATCACTTTGAACGCCTCCTCCATTTATGACACCGAATGCACCGCGAAACCCAAAGACTACAAGCCAGGACAGAAGTATTTCATGGTGGGAGCTGCTGACTCGGACAAGTGCAAGAGCATAGTGAGGTCCATATTCGATTTCCAGACGTGCTCCTCATCCCAGTGTTCCTTCAATGGCGTGGAGCAGCCACCGGTCACTGGAGAGTTCATGGTAAGGCCTGGTGGGGACACATGGAGGCAGGGTGGACCACGATGCAACAGCACTTGATGTACTGGATTCTGCTGTGTCTGACAGGCATATGCAGGATTCTTCTTCACCGCCAAGATTCTGCGGCTGAACGGCACCTCTGACCTTGATCAGTTCAATTCCTCGATTAGGAAATTCTGCCACACTCCCTGGGGAGAGGTGAGTCCTGCCAACTGGAAACAAAATGACAAACAAAAGGAAGGAAGGACATTGTTCTGTGTTAAATCTCTTTCTCTTTGCTGATTTCAGGCGAGTAAAGAACATAAAGATGTGTCCAGTAAATACCTACGGACTTACTGTTACGCAACTCACTACGTCTTCACGCTTCTGACAGACGGATACAAGTTTGACAAAGAGACCTGGAAAAACATTAACTTCAAAAGAGAGGTCAGTCAAAAACCATGAACGTTCACTTTGACATCTCTTGGCTTCCGCTGCGTTTTACACAGGGTGACGCCGGTGCACAGCCAACGTATTTATTCTGTGTTGTAGCTACAAGGGTTGCTGGGTGTGCTGCCGTAATTAACAACTTTTAACATCCACAGGAGTGTGGGCCACCCGTCGGCACCCATTAAAAGGCCGGTGTCAGACATGGCAGACGTCTGCGATAAAAAGTTGCGGGCAGAGAGAAAAGCAGGCAGTGTATCGCTCCGGGACGCCCCCAGGACTCGGGCTGTCTTTTACAATGGATCTCCCTCAACAGAAGGGAATTCCTCTTCTGCGACACTCTGCTCTCGAGTCACAAACTATTACAACATCTCGAAAAGTCCCACAGCATAGTGGCAGATTACAAATAGCGTGGGAGTTACCCTTTAGACTACATTACAAGAAAAGGCCTCAAGCTGGCGATGCACCAGTGCCACAAGACAAGAGGGTTAGTGTGATGTGTGGTGCCTTCGGGCGGATGATTGGTCTCTGTAGAGGAAGCTACTGAGCAGACACTCTTGGGTTTCTAATATGTTCCTTGGCTGTTATGACTCATCTTTCACCCTACAGCTATAACTGTATAACGTCATGACAGGGCTGTTCTGTGTTCCCAGCTTCGTGATGTACTAGCTGTTTGGCAGCATTTACTACTCAAACCAAGTGTGCAGCCTGAAAGTGTCCTCTTCTCTCCACAGGTGAAGAAAACCAGCATAGGGTGGAGTCTGGGCTACATGCTGAGTATGTCCAACATGATCCCGTCCGAAGTGAAAGAGACCCCCCCCCTCACAGACCCCGTGTTCGCCGGCCTCATCTTCCTGTTCTCGGCGCTAACCATCGTAACCGCCGTGTTCGTTTTCATCATCATCATTCGCACCTGCTACTGAGCGCGTGCAGTACAACGGGATCGTCTTTAAAAGCCCACGTAAGTAGCTGGAGGCTACGGTAGCATATGCAGAGGCACTTAGAGTTCACTGAATCCTTTAACCTGAGCCGTTCAGGCTAAAGGATTGAAAACCGAGAGCCTTCACAGATGAACCGCTCATCTTTGAGCTTGAAATTGGTTCTAAAAAGTATTTGTTTTTTTTTACCTCAGGGACATTTAGCTCCACCAAAGGAAATAATGGTTTACAGGTTAACGCGGGACAAGGCGAGGCATGAATGACAAAAGGTGAAAGAGCCCCAGAAAAGCCTGCGTCCTCCTTTTTGTCATGCGTTGTGTAATCACTGTATAATATTACGATGAGATCACAAGTTTGAGCTTGTGTGCTCTAACACACACAGACTCCAGGGCAAAAGCTCTGGTTATTTATGGCTTAGCAACCTGTTTTGTTTTTCTCTCTGTACTATAGGCGCAATTGCAAAGAACGCATCTGCTTCTAAAAGCCAGTGGTAGCACTTAGTGTTTTATACAATGTATGATATCCTTTGAAATTATAACCATGCAACAATACTCTACACAGTTACTGAATGAAAGCGTAAATAAATAGTGTATTGAATGTAAAATGTGCCACTGTTGTGAGGTGCAGGTGTTACACACAGTTATGTTATGAATTTGTGAGAATCCATGTTCATAATCAGTTTGTATGACTATTACTTGTCATGTTTGTGTTGATATATTTACTCTTACATGGCGTGAGGTTCAGGTCAGATTAAGTCATGTGCTCTGGGAAGAGACAAGGAAAAAACATACTAGCTGTTGAGGAACCTGTTTCATGTCCTGCCTTACAGAGGTCTCCTCTTTAAAACACGTCAGGCCTGCTTGAACTAACATAGCCTGTCGTACTGTGTCACCTCAGGGACAGCAGCCGGTGTTTAGCAGCAGTACTTCCTGTATATGCGTACGTTTCCCAGCTCTGTAGAAATAAACTGATGCTGAACTTTGAGTCAGTCTCCAGTTCTTCATGTGTGATTCCTCCAACAGTCTATGCACCAAAAATAATGACTTCATGCTAATCTCTCCCTGTTCCTATTGTCTGTGTGTTGGGTGATATAGCAGCACAGCAACCTTTAGTGTCTCTAAACAACATATATTATTAGTAGTATTATAAACACTTCATGCTCAAACTGTTTAGCATTTTCCTATTTTCTGCACTTTCTTTTTCTTTCTACGTTTCTTCCGTCGCCTGTGGACGGATGTGAGACATGTGTCACTGGTTACTTATGTTTAAGTCAGCGGGGTGTTCTGAGAACACAGCCTGTCAATACTGACAGCTCGCACAGGCACGATGCAGTTTCTAATCTAGTCCATACACAGTGCTGTTAACATAACATGAAAGGTATGTGATGGTTTTAAGCTCTGATGAAATGCTTATTGGATTTCTTGGCACGAGCCACAATCAGTTCGCATCAAAAACCCTGAGGCCATTACAGACTCATAGATCATCATCAGGCATAAAAAAACCAAGAATCCCTGTTATGATATTTAATCTCGTTCCATACAAGAGAAAGTGAAATGTTTGACTGAAAACTGTATGAATCCAAAGTCGACATCCTGTTTCCACTGGTCTCCTTTCAGGGACGTGATTTAGTTTTTGTTGTAGAGACTGACGCATGAGGCTTGTGATGTATTGACAGGACTGTGTCTGTTTTGATAGTAATCGTTTCTATTTACAGCATATAATAAAGATGCAAATGCTACTCAGTGTCTGTTATATTCTAAATTATTTTACTGAGGTAATTTTGTCAGACTGAGAGAAGAATCTAATGTCATTTATGGCTAAACAATAGACTGAAATCATAATTGACACCTTAACACAGAAGTTACAAAACGCAATCATACGCCACTTTAAATCTGCATCACATTTCACTAACATTTCGTTTTTCAACCCTTGCGTCAAACTGTGTGCAGTACCGCCCTCTAGTGGCGGCGTCGCCTTGCAGCTGCAAAACATGCAAGATGAGTACTGACTGTTTGAAACCTTTTTTATTGAAAGATTTGTCTAAAAAGAAAACAAAGAACAAAGAAACGAGGCGTTTGAAACTACAGCAATATCCACTGGTTCTACAGACACTCTCAGAATCACAATTTGAAAGATAAATGGTAGGCATGTGACCAAGCAAATAAAAAAATAGCATCATCAAAGTTATTTCTGTTGCATCTTCTTTTACACACCTGTACAAAAATGATCTCATAAATATTACTTTTGTTCTTGCTCTCTCTCTCTTCTCGCTCTCTTCGTTCTATAATTTCCACACGAGGTTTGTTCTGTATCTGCTTGAGTTTGGTTGGACCGTGCTTTGTCTCTGCGTCTGTCTCTATCAACTTCCTGCCACTGGTAGAGGGTCCGGTGGGTGGGGGGGCGGCCAACGGAGCGACTTCATACTAGAGTCCGTACGGCATTCGTTTGTTTTTCCTCTCTGTCCCTCTGACTATTTAAGTTCCGGCTTTATGGAGTCGCAAGTATTTCACACCCACCCTGAACAAGACAACCTCAGTCCCCAATACTGAAGTATTTAGCAGCTCACACAATGTTTCAAACAAGAAATAAAATGCAACACAAGACGATTAGAAGTGAAAGCACCTCCTCGTGTTTTCAGGAGAATACATGTACACGCAAGGAGTGAATTTAACAGAAATGCCCTTTCCTTTAATGGAGCTCATCCTCCTGCTCACATGTCAATGGCTTGTGTTTGGCAAGACAACGGTGTAAAAACATTGCGTTAAAAACAATTAGACAGTTTTAGGAAGCCGCTAGAACGAGTTACAGCATCACACTGTCAGGTTGTAGTTGTGAGGTTGATCAGGCAAAGCGAACACACCAGTTTTCCACAGGTTATTCTGCGTTTGCAGTCTGTTTGTCACTACAGCAAAAACCTCTCTACAGGCATTTACAGCTGTACTTGTAGGTTACAACCCAGTTTGGCAAACACAACGTCAGCAATGCATTTTCTGGTTGAGCCAATTATGTTAAAGACAAACAAGTTCTCAGTGACTGATGAAGATCATCTCTCACACTGGCAGCAGGAAAGAAATCTTAGCTTCAGAAATGAAATAAAAACAACAACATGAGGAAGATCTCTTCACTAACTCGTTTCTTCATCTTTGGTATGAAATATGCCATCTGCAGGCTGCGTTTGATCAACAGGTAAGAAAGACTCTAAGGAACTGTCAACGGCTTGACGGAAACTATTGCTTCTCCTACAATTTGTTCTGCTTTTCTCAAAATCAGAAACGTTACTTTTTTTACTCGTCGTGCTGCAGTGACATAAGCAAAGCAGGCAAAGCAAAACCGTTTGGAAGGTAAAGAGACTGCAACCGAAAAACAACAAAACTTTACAAATGTGAGAATGAGAAATACAACTTTTATGATTAAACTAAACTGCCTTTGCTCAGGGTCCGTGGAACGACCCTTCCCACAAGTCACATTAAAGACGTTTATTCCTACCAACCAACATCATCTGCACTGCACCACATAATTTAAATTCATCTTCATACAAATACAACCTTGTTTTTAATCCTGTACAGATAGCTTTGTAGATCTCACCTCAGAGACTCTTAGAAACTGCAAGAAAACTCAAACCATTCAACCACACAGATTTTTTTAAAATTCAAAACTGTGGAAACTTCTTTTCCCAAACTTTGAGAAAATTAAGGCAATAAAGATTTACGAAAACATTGATATTCTAGAAAACTACTCAAATAATAAAAAGAATGAAAATAATATAGCTTAATATCAAAGGAAGACAACCTGTTTTTTTTTTCTAGACTTTGCTTCCTTCGTTTTTTTTTAATAAAAAAGGTCTGAAAATCTACCTGCACATTCAAGCGTTCTCTCTTTTTTTTCTCTGTACAGCTTGTTGGTTGAATTTATTCGGTCTAGTTCTCTTTTTCTTCTCGAGTCAGTCCAGTCTCACGATGAGAAATTATAAACTTAAAGTTGCAGACTGTGTTTGATTTCTGTCTCCTCCTTTATTCTTCAGTCGTTTTCTTGGTTCAACCAGGTACGAAATATAATTGATTTTTCTTCATTTTGTCTTTTATTTGGTGCCTGTGCACAGTGGAAGCATTCTTCCCTCAGTGTTGTCCATATCGCTCTGTTTTTTCAGTCCCCGTATCGTTTAGATTCTCTCTGTGTCTCCGTCTCCTCAGTGCAGTCCTTCTGAAGGCGAGGCAGGAATGATTCCTACCAATCTCGTTATCTAAAGACAGGAAAACAGCTCGGTGAAAAAATGGGTAACTGAGGCAACTGTTGACAATGTTAGTTCGCAGGCACTTTGTCCAACCGCTGTGTGTAAAGAAAAACGCCAGCTGGTTATCTAGGAGGCAGATAAACAAGACGAACACCAGCACGTACATAAAAATGAGAAAGGAAGTTTTACAAGCAACTGTTGACGCGGTTCTGTGAGCAAAACACAGCTAATGCTGCAGCAGTTGTACACTGTAGCTTATTACAGTGTATGTAAACACTATTCAGCATGATTTATGCCTCTGCAAGTCGCAGCCTTAGCAAACGCTGCTGCAGAGCATTAATATCCTCTGCATCCAGAGTCTCCTGCATGCAGTAAATAAGGAGTCCAGCGCTGTGGGACTTGAATTGGATGAGTAGACCGATACTAACTGTGAAGCTACAGCCAGTTAGGAACAGGTTACCAGAACTGACTGACACATTATATTGTGGTTGCTACTCAACCGACAGAATAAAGTCTAAGAGTTCATGCAGGAAATGGAGACTGAGACTAGTGTAAAAATCATTTCACGAAGAGCAAATTCAGAATCCTGCCTCTTCTCTACTTGGCATCGATTCAGCAGAGCTGTCATTACAAGTGATTTAAATGTAAAACTTGGCGGCAGTGGCAGTTTTACAGTCCAGTGGTGATGCGTCATCACGTCTCTAACGCCTCGGTGGCGTCTCTTGGCTGCACTCACTTTGTCTGCTGGTAAGAGTAGGCTGTAGCATGATCTCCTGTGCTCTCCACTGGTAAAGGCTGCTGCCCGCTGCCGTCCTGCGAGGATGCGGCGACTGTCTGGGGAGAAGGGTCTGTCACCACGCCCTGACGCGTCAAACACAGTTACAACTTAAATAACAGTCACCGATTAAGCCAGATCTCCCCTTCCCGTATTGTTGTGCTTACTTCCACTGTGATGGCAGAGGCAGGCACTGCAGTGTACTGGGGAATGTAGGTTCCTTGCATAGGAGCAGCAGCTGCAGCCGGCATGTACTGCGACCAGGATCCCAGATATAAAGACACAATCAGCAAACAATACGCCAGCAAAGCCCAAGGGTTTAGAGGAAGCCAAAGCTGAAACTCACAGTGCCTGTAGTGCCCAGAGATAGGTGGTTCATCTGTTGGGTGAGAGGAGCCATGACGCTGGAGGGGTGAAGAGACAAACTGGGCTCTATGGCCGCTGCAGGGGTGATGACAGCACCCTGAGGCAGGGAGGAGAGACACACGACCGGCTGGATTACAGAGCCTGTGCTACAGCATGCTCTCTAGGACGACCACCGCTCATGAGGTCAGATGCATTCAAGCTGAGACTGAACTCTACCACGTACGATGGGGGAGAAGTGGGTTTGTATGAATGCTCCACAAACGAGAAGCGGGAACAAGAAGCTCTGATTTCCAGCCCAGTCCTGGCTGATGCCTACAGATGCAGCGGCTTTTACTGTAAACCTCCTCAACGTGACGGGCTTTGATGCGGCCTAACACCTTGACGCGCTGAGCTCTACTCTCCCACTGCAGCTCGGTCTAGATTTAATAGGAGGCTCCTCACGCTGACCTATTAGTGGCGACGTCTCTGCGGCGACGAACACTGTTCATTTGCGATAGTTGTTTAACTGCACTTCCCACGAGCGTCGCCATCGGCATCGCTCAACACAGCGGCCGGCTGTTGTGCAGCTGCATGTTGAGGCAGGACGCCAGAGAACGCAGGTATTAGATGTAGGTGTGCGGCAGTCGTCTCAACAGTTGTGGCCCTGTAGGTTTTCAGCACGAAGCTCACAATAACACACACACGCGCGCGCAACACTGCAGACAGAAATTGTGGTACTGTACAGTTAGTGAGCGCTGTCTTTATGGAGGAGTCTGTTTGAAGAGAGCGGGAGCCTGTCTGTCAGAAACGCTCTGTCAACACTGTCCTCGACATCACGAGTGAATGAGCGACACACTGGGAAGCGCCCACGCGTTCTTCTACACACAGATGCGACAGATCTACTCACAAACCCGCTCGAAGCTTTGGCTCGGAACGGAAGATTCAGAAGCCAGGATCTGGCTACAGTAATACCCAAGCTTTTCATCCGTCTAAATAATATGGTCTCTTGTTTAATGGTTTCTCATTCTGTCGTGATTTTTCTTTCACTTCATCCAGTCTCGCAGCAGGCGTCCTTAGAGAGCGAAAGGAAACCCACAATGACTAATTGTCTCCTCTGATTTATAGCTGTACAAGTGTTATACTTGCTATCTCTGCATGTGTCTGCATGTGCAGACTGCATTAGTCGGTGTGTGATGAGTGTATAATTGTGTGCGTGTTCATATTTTGGTACATCAGACGTTTTTCCCGGGGTAAGCAATAAATGAGTATGCGACACAGACAGTTATCTGCTCCCTCAGGATAGGAGATACGAGATCTGCTTCAACTTTGAACTCGCGCCCTCCCCCCTCCTGTCTTTCTTTGGCTGTCATTTTTCCAGTAGAGACGTGAGGCTGACTGGCAGAGCGCTGCAGGCGCCGCGCAGCATCAAATACACAGGATTAGTGATAATGACACCCGTTTATCGAGCAAAGCCACAAACCGGTGTGTGTGTGAGAGGATGTGAACCAGGGCTGTACGTTCCCTTTCAGGTGGTGTCCTCTGAAAAGCAGATGTTTGTATCGTGCTGATAAATTGATTTTCCACAGTACAACCACACCCCTGCTCTTTGGATGTGACTGGGCACCTACATGTCTGCATGCAGAGGATCTGTGAATTCAGAAAAGAGCCAAACTGAGCATTGTGACTGTTTGAAGGCTTAAATATGGACTGAACTTTCTGTTTCTTCTGACAGGTTCTTCGCCTCCTTTTGTCTGCTCAAATGGGTTTAACATAGCAATTTAACTCAGGAAGATCTGAAATCCCAATTCTTTGGATGTCTCATTACAGCCCTCCCCAATAAGCCGCCTTTCTTGTCTTTCTTGCTATGCATGGTTAGATTAATGCGTTCATTTCCTGTAGGGGGATTTGAGTGTAATTATGCACAAAGACATCCTCTTACTAATTAAGATGTAAAGACAGGGAGTTCAAGTAATCTGGGCATTCCACCAAGGCTGGAAACACACAGTCCTGGAGGCACTCCACTGTGTGTATAGGTGTGTGTGTCTGAACGAAGTGCAGAGAGCGCAGACGTGCAGTCTGTGTGTAAATATAGTTTTGTGAGTGCGTGCATGTGCAAATTCTTCCTCCCTCGCGAACACAAACGGCACTTACTGCCGTGTTTCCTCTCATTGGAACCGTTTAATTAGGGACATTGCTTCTATTAGTAAACCTGTGTCTGCAGACGCTGCTTTACACATAGCAACTATTAAGTATCAGTACCACAAGTGTGCAGGAATCAGCGGCTGTATGATGGATTGTTGACTGAGTGCTTTGCAGAGGCGTGCTCATGTGCATCAACCTAAATGTGTCAATGAGCGCACACCATTAATCAAAGTTACTAGACATTAACGGTGGCCCAGAAATGAGGAAGCCTCTGCTGCCATAGAAACAGAAGTGTCCCTCCCTGATGCAGCGCTAATTTACCAAGCTTGTCTGCTTGCAGGCAATACAATGACTAGCCTTTGCCTTTGTTGTCTAACAAGGATTGTGCAGAGACAAGGCCAGGGAACAGGCGCACACCGCTCAGACATGCTTTGCAGAAGTTGTTTTCTTTGCTTTGTTCTACATTCTTTGTAATCCCTCCGTTCCTCGCCTCTCCCTGCACCTGCATCTCTCCCCAGTCATCTGATCTGTCAAATGCAGGCAGATTAGATATTTTCTTTCACCGGTCCCTCAGTTCTCTCCTCTCCCATCCCTCTGCCTTCTCCCGAGTCGTCAGAAGTAATATTAAGCTTCTTGCCAAATAATTAGATGGGACATTTGTTGGAAAACACATTTACAGAAGGGTATTATCCTCTCTCACAGACATGATTCAAATCAGACATGACAACAAAATGTCTTTAGCAGTTGGCAGACAGACACAGAGAGTAAGACAAGAGAAGGAGAGAAACTGAATTTGGAACTTGTCTCCCTATTGTGTAAGACAGGATTTGCTTCAGATCTTGGTATTTGGCTGGTTTACAGTTCCATAGCGGTGCTGCCTTCATGTTCCACCCTCGGCTTCCACAAATCATACTCTACGAGATGATGTCATGGGAAGCCATAACTGTCCAGATGACGCGAAGCATCTGACAGATCACGATGGCCAAGATCACCGGAATTTGTCCACTTCCTGTCTGAGAGAAGGATTCTCTACACAACGTGAACTTTGTGATGCTAAAAACCAGTCACTACAGCAATCGCACATATTTTACAGTTAGTTCATCTTCATCCTAAAGGCTTTTTCAAGAGAATCAAGAATCTCTTCTGTCAGTCTGTTCTTTTCTATTGATCCTAATATGCTGTGAATTAATCAGCCATTGAACAGGACTGAAGAGCTCAGAGCAAATGTTGTCAGCAGGAGAGAAAACCTCATCTTCCTCCAGGTTCCCTCCTCATGTTCTGATGGAGCTGCAGGAACTATATGGTATGTTTGGGTGGTTAGATTCTGTCAGACAGACATTAAGCTCAGAGTGACGCGTGCGGAGGCTGAATAAACGACATCACAGGCCATCGTTCCAGACGTCCACGGATCTGCAGCCAGACATGATGCGTTTTAATACTGGAGCAGTGTTGGATTACAACGTCTTTCTTCTGCGGCTCCATTTTGAACCAGCAGGGTGCAGCCTTTCATTGGGGAAATGAGTCTTTGCTCCACTGACGCCTCAGAGCTGCTTTTGGTGGGTTATTCTCAAGCTGATTCAGCAGAGGCAGAGCTGCGTCTCTAGTTTGGTGACCTGGAAATGGCTTGGCTTTCATACGCGGCTCTATTTGTTGAAAACTGTGATTTTTCTCTCAGGAGATGAATTTCTTCCCCATTTCGTGGCACTTTGATAATAATGGCAGCACCTTATTGATCTTTAAAGAGGAATTCAATTTATCACTGACTCGCTCCCTTATTTGCACCAGAGTTATGTAGTGGACTGTAAAACCCACTGAGGCAAAGTACACCTCTGACATTTTGTGATGTTAATTTGACTCTCAGTTGTCTCTGTGAACTCCAGGACGTGTAGCATGAGCCCCAGCAGACCTGTTGCCTGGAGAACTACCACCACTGACGTATCAGCTGTCACTCAGCTGATACTGTAGCTGCTGCATATTCCTCATTATAATCCTGCAGTTACCATTGACATCCTACTTCTTACCTGCTAATGTGAGATTCAAATTAGCACTAAGGCTCATTTCAGATACTTTTTCTTTGCAGGTACACACTCCATAGAAATCTCGTATTTTGCCTTACAAATACATTTGGGAAGCTAACACCCAAAGACACAATTTGTTTGCTGCTAATAAAACTGAAAACTGCTCATGTCAAATCATAATTAAAAGACCTAAAGAAATAACCAAGTGACAAAATTTAAGATCAATAATAAAGATATTAAACACTTAATCATACATTTGCTTATCTGACCCTAAAGATTGACCAAGGTTTCTTTATTGAGCATTTACTGAAATTAAAAAAGTGAGAAGAACAAATGCACACACTAAATAAGTAGAAAACTCTGACAACAAAAAGGGTTAAAATCTAAACTTATAAATTGTCAGGAGGGTTGATAAAAACTTACTGTAGGTTGCATAACATACTGTTGATGTGGCATCCAAGATGTACTCTGGACCTGCGGACCACAAAGCAAGAGAGGAGAAGAGAAGTGACGACAGTTGTATCAGAGATGACGAAGGAAACAGAAATACAGGGTAGTGAGACAGGAAAGACATAAAAAATGGAGTAATTAAAGAAGGAGGGCATGAGCATGAGTAAGAGCGAACAGAGGGGAAGTAGAGAAGGAAAGGGAAGATCAAAAAGAAGATTGTAATAAGTGGGTAAAGAAATGAGGAGGACAAAACAGAGACAGAATGACAGGAAGGACGAGAAAATGAAGAAAACCAAAGAGGGGAAGGGAGAAAATGAATCATTAGCTCAAGTCTTTACAAGCCCATTTCAGAGCATTAGTCCCTGTGGCAGCGTGTCGTGAAGAATATTACAGTGGTAACTGAGGGTCCACTATACAGTATGTTATGTCGTAATTATAAGAGGACATGAGGAGCACAGAGAGCAATACAGTCTAATAATTACTGCTGCACAGAGCAGGTTTCATCATCAAAGCCTGTCTTGGCCACAAATCACACTTTTATCTCCTACTGGTAGTCGATGCCTACAACAATCCCCAAAACCCTCTTGTTCACAAGGCGGTGACGTACAGTACAAACCCCCTGATGCACTGGAACCAAAGGGGTCATTGACTCACATTTAGACCCCAAAAGTAGTTTATCACGTTTGTCGCCTGATGGCTGATTGACTTCCTTTAGCTGTGTTCGCTGACCTATGTCCGCCTATGAAGGCAGCTTAGACCTTCTTGTGCCTTCTTGTTTTTTTCGTCCAAAAACAGGACGTGATTGTGCCTCGGGGTGGAATTCTGTCCTGCTGAAGGTGTGTCTTTGCATTTGTTTTTCTCATTTACAGCTGGGTTTCGTGCTAGAGTAAATCTGTGGGGGAGGACTGGTGTTTGTCTTCAAGTCTATGTGGTTAACAAACTGAGGATCAAGTACTGAGACAACCTCTCACTGAACTCCAGCTACATCAGCGACCGGCTTTGACTTGAATTGATGTAGTATGTGTATGTGGAGAAGAGAAGACACATGGGAGCGGAAAAACAGAGACAAAGGAAGGATTTGTGCCTGCGAATGAAATACCAGTAGGAGGAGCGCTGCAATAAAAGCCTGTGTTTTATAATTGCCCGACTCAGAATTGTTTTGCATGAAAGGAGTTGATAACTGTTTCAGGACAAGACAAAAGTAACTCGACTTGAACAACCAGAGAAAACACATGACAGCGATGGAAAAATGGCCCAGGTAGCAAACTGGAGTTTAGGAATAATTCAAAAGTAGTTTGACACACAGTTCAGTAATATACTGGTCTGTCACTAAGGATGGGGCCTTGATGAACCATACATATCATTTTGTAAATTATTGGGGACAGTTTTCAGCTCTCTCTCTCTCTCTCTCTCTATATATATATATATATATATATATATATACCTCACATGAGGTATATATATATAGGTATATACTACACTACAAGATTTATGTTTATGGTAATGAATGAATAATTTTCTCACAGTGCAACGACAAGATTCAATTAAGTCTAAGAAATTGAAAAAACAAAACAAAAAACACACAGAGCTCCAGGGCAACATGGAATCATCCTTCATCAAGGTCTGGCTTCGCATGGAATCAGGGAATAACTCGACGGTTTGGTCCTTTCAGTTTATTGTTGCTGTGTGACCCACGTTCCTACTTAGACTGAACCGTCATTTTAATAAGCTTAAAGTTAGCAAGTTGTGTAAATTAATATTAGAACACTTTGAATACTTACAATTAAAGTCGGTGTGCTCCTGAAAGTACAGTGGCTCAAGATGCATAGCAAAAATACTTTTAAATGGCATGAAACTGCCAGACATTTAAGGAATGCAGTGCTATAAATTTGGCCGTACTGCCCAGCACTACTGACAACTACTATCCTTTATCAGACAGGCAATTTTGCAGTGAGCCTTGTCATTTATTGGAGCCATAGAAAAGCTCCCAGAGCCCCTGGGCCTGACCTAACTCAGTAAAGCACAGACAAAGTCCACCTACCTGATATGTGGAGACAGGAGATGCAGCAATGAAGGGTGTGATTGATGTCTGGGCAATCATCCGATTAGTGGAGATGCTGTATGGTGAAGAGTAGAACCTGTAACAGAAGCAAAGGGCTTCATTTTGAATCCGTGTAAATGTACACGTAAAACAAAGCCACCTGTAGGCGTAGCTCCTCAGACAAAGGTTGAACTGCTCAGTCCTTGGTGGTGACAAAAATGGACACATCAGGTATCATATCAAATATTAGACCAAAATACTATCAAAAATGTTGACATACATCGTGTTACAATGGACTCTGCTCCGCCGCTATGCATAATAATGAATTATCACTTTAATGGGCGAGTGGATGAATTCGCAGTTCAATATTACTCATTATGTTCCCACCTACGCATAAACAGCTTCGCATAGAAGGCTGCATAACATCTGCATTGTTTACTTCTCTTCCTCTACCTTTGCCTTTATGGTTTCGCTGTTCTTTTTTCTTTGTTTCACGCTCTTCAGCCCTGCAGCAGTAGAATGCTGTGGCTACCGGAGCTTTATTTATCATTGTGTACCTAGAGAGGACATGTTTCATCCGCCAGGCCGTGTTGCTGTGCCCGATCGATCCCAAAGTGTCTGTTGACTGAATAATGGTGCAAGGGAGAGGAGGAGGTGAGAGGAGTGGGGGGAGGCAAGCAGAGAGGTCCTCCCTTATCTGTCTCTACCACGGCCTTGGTTTTATAAAAACAAATCAAGTTTTGCCTAACTAGAAGGAAAAGATACTTCAGATCAAATGCAGCGCTGACTAGCTCACATACACGAGGGCGACGGCCAAGCTCCGCAACCAGCCAGACACAGGAAATACAATGTGGCTGCTACACGCCTCTCATTTCCAGGGTGAAATGGAGTCCTGACGCGCTGTTATTACACTTTCTGTTTAACATCACATTTGTCCAGATTGGTGGTAGCAAGTGAGACGCAGAACCTCAGTTATTTTTAAACTGTTGTGGATGTAGCTGCTTTCCAGCTGCCTGTGATGAGCCCCATAGTGGGATTGTGCTTCGCACGCACTCGTCGCCTTCCCGTTATAGGCTCTGTGTGGCCTGTTGAACCGTAAGTACTGCACTTGTAGTACATCGTTCACTTTTTTGGAACAAGAAACAGAAATCGAATGAATTATTAGCGCCACATTTTTTTCTTGCCAAGGTTCAGCTCTGGTTCATGCGCTGGTTTATTGTGTGTTTGATCTTAGGTCTGTTGACTCTGGCTCAGCGTACTTAAATTCATCCTTCACTCCCTGAATGGACATAGATTGCCTTAAAACTTTGCCTCGCATCTTTTAACCTCACACTGTGAGCACTGCCTGAACGGAAACTGTGCGTTGACAGTCCTGGACATATTCACTGTTTCTTGTTTTCTTTGAGCTATTTCACTTTGTTTGCATTTATTGAGATATTGACTATAGACGTCTTCAGAAATGGAAAGCATTGAACCAATATTAATTTATTTTGGGAACATGGGAGACCAGTGACAAGGAATTGATCACTCAGCAGTACGGATCCATCTTTGTGACTGTACCATTAATGTATGACTTGCATATGAGATACTGTAGATACTGTCACTGATGAATATAAATGAGCAAATGCAGGCAGGTTATTCAATATGGTTCTCTTATTGTGTTTATTGTATTTTTCATTAGAGTGATGTGTATTGAGAGAGAGAAATAGTAGGTAGAGGACAGATTCAAGGTTATTGATGGAGGCTATTAGCCCCGAGCAGCTCGCTGTCAATAGGGACTCCAGCGTGGCTGTTTAAACAATACTCTAAACATGTAATTGCGGACAGAACATTACGACAGGATTAAATTTAAAACCTCCCTCCGAATCCCCGGTGTGACCTAGCAGCACTGTCAGGAGTCTTGCCTGAAAAATTAGCGGATGAGTTAGAGTCGACCTCTGTGACTTTTCAGTGGCTAAATGTGTGGGCAGGAGAGACAGAAGACAAAGAGGGCAGGTAGGAAAGTGGGAGCATAAAGAGCAGAGGCAGTGGGGAGGAGAGAGAAGGACGGAGGAATGAAAAGAGAGTCAACACACCACAAAGAAGAAGATGGCGTGAAGTAAACCACAGCAAATGAATGTTGTGCCTCTCTGATAAAAGTGATCCCCAAGCAGTCCGGCTGGTTAGGACACATGTTTCCAATAACAGGAGACTGGCATCACTTTCCTATTCGCAAAACCGGAGAGACTCACAAACCTGTCATTGATTTGTATCCTTTCTCCTTGGGCTGACTGTATTTTTGCCTTTACCCTCCTCTTGACCCAAAGCAGCCCTCCGCTTTCATTCATCCCCTCCTCTCCCTGCTTTTCGCCTCTCTAATTAGCCGCATTAGCATTTCACAGTCATTTAGTGCTTTGCTGGAAGCAGCGGCGATGACCTCAGAGGAGAGGTCAGAGAGGGCTTGAGCACCGCGAGCGGACGGGCACACATTTACACAGGACAAGTAAAGATTAGGAATGGAGAGCAGGGAATATGGGAATAATTTGTGTATGCAACTATGTGGTGAAGAAGGAAGGTTAAAGTGAAGAGGTAGTGTGAAAAATAAAACAATAGCACAAAAGACGAAGGAAACTAAAAGTTATACTAAAGTAAGAACTGAGCTGACAAGAGGGAGGAGAAGAAAAAATACAGATCTCCAGGGATCGCATCACCAGCAGCATTCCTAGTAGACAAGACCAATCTCCAATTTCCCTCTGAAACAGGCAGACACCCAGCTCTCTCAGCTTTGGCTGACGAAAGTCTTACAGCGGCACTGCAACACCACCCAACTTCCCTGTCTGCAATCACAACCTACAAGGCTGACAGCGTGTATGCATAGGTGCATAAATAAATGCTCTGTCTGCATCAGTCAGATGTGAGAATGAGGCCAAGAACAGGGGAGCCAGAGAGAGAAGGTCTATGCGTTAATGATCGGTGCATCCTGGGTCTGTTCCAGTGTGGTCTGCTCACATGTGCAGCCTCCAATCAGGACGTAACAGTCTCATGGCTTTCACAAACATTTGGCAAAGACTGTGAATCAGACGTACAGTCTGCACACACGTTGTAACAATTTGTAATTCTGAGAAACAAAATAACGACATCCCACTTACCCATTCTGCATGGCGGTGGGATCATACGTCAACGCCATACCACTCTGGAGAAGGAGGCAAACACGTAAAGGTTAGAATACTTGATATGCCATTTAAAAGATACACGCCATGAACGGAGAGAGGTAGAGGATGTGGGGAGGTGCAGGAGAGCATGTGAAATAAAAAATGAGCAAACGTCCACTATAAACAAGCAAGTAAATGAGACAAAGGTACGACAGCAATTAATGCTGCCCACAAATCACAAACAACAATGAGCGAATGAGAGAACAGACAATGAAGAATCAAATTATTCTGCGTGACTGAATCAGCAGGACCGTGAGTGTGTGTGTGTGTGTGTATGGTTGCAACAACACAGGTTCCTGGTTCAATGTGCACACGATACTTTGCACTGAAACTACATATGAGAGTAGAAGAAGAAGAAGTTACCGACAATGTGAAAGTATGTTTCATCGCATGTCCTCTAATGGTTGGATACAAATGCAAACAGAAGAATATAAAAACACACAAAATGAGCTAAACACCACCAGAAACACCAGCGTAGAGGAAAAGCGACATTAACACTGGATGCGATGAACGGAGGTGACGGCACATCATCCCAGAAATGTTTCAGAAACTCCGTGAAAATTAGCCCGTTATTACCGACTATTTTGCTTTGTGTGCGAATGCACGAGCAGACAGGAACTGAAGTTTTGAAACAAGTCTGAGCTGTCACACACACGCACACAGACAATACTCGGTGACACTGTGAATATCTGTGCTGCCAGTCAAGGATGTGACAGTGGGCGAAAAAGCAAGGATGAGCATGAGCAAACAAAAACTCTCTCAGATTAAAATGTTCTTCATATTCCAGATTTTTCCTGATCATTAACAAAATATTAACCTGTGGTACCTTGATACGTGTACAGCAGGAGGCTGTGCTGTAATCATTCTACCCTACACCTGCAACATCCAACAGTTACAGAGCTTCATTCAGCTACTTGGCATCAATAAACAAGATTAAGATTTGAGCTCGAATTACAAAAGCGACTTAATCAAGCCTGTATTTTAGTTCCGTCTTCCTCTCAGCTGAAAGTTGTCCCTATTAAGTCAAGCATTCATCACAGCACGGCACCTTCTTTCTGAATCTTTTGTATCTGCGTTTTAGTTTTTCTCTCTCATGTGCAACTGAACAAGACTGCGTTCCTCAGCCGAGCTTTGAGAGAGATCTCCATCCACTCTGCAGCCTCGTGGCTGTTGGAATAGACAACAATCGTGTCCCCGGTCCTCTAATCTTTAGTTTGTCCTTCTCTATCTTTCCCTTACACGAGGAATCTGTGCTCGTTTTATATGCCACACATGGCCCCCTTTCTCAAATTGGCACACGAGTTGAAAGGGTGCCCTGACGCTGAACTCTGCGATGTTTGGTTCCCCCCCACAAACACTGCTTCTTGCCAGGACTGGGGGAATACAGACTGCAGAGGCAATCACATGCAGTGCCAGACACTGATGACAATGAAGAGAACAAAAGTAATCACCCCAAATGCTGGAATTTATCTTCATACTGGCCCTCAAGCAAATGTATGATTTAAAGCAACATGAACAACAATGCTACTGTACTGCACTTCTCACCTTGGGAGATATTTGTATTCAGTGCTGGTTCCCTCTTGATGTATTGGATTGTTTTTTGAAACAAGCGATCTCTGAGCCAGAGCTAGAAGAGATCAGCTCCGTGAAGCATCTGGTTGTTTACATCATGCCCTTTAAGTTTCCTTCATCTAATAGCAAAAACATTTCTTAGCTGCTGCAAGTGTCTGGTTGTGTTGCCTCTCATCTACAACACTTGCGCCTAAAGTGCGAATAGTTGGAAAATCAATCAAAAGACTACAAAGAGGCACAAAACGGCCACATACAGTAGACGACTACAAAGACATAAAACCACATGATAAAAGAATTCACCAATTAATACAAAATGACTGCAAAGAGACACAAAACGACCACACAGACAAGAACCAAGCACCAAAACACACAAATCTACTATAAAGAGACGACTAAGTGCAAATAGAAACGCGGCCAACGACAAAACAACTGTGAGGAGAGAAATTGATAAGACAGACGACAGAGATGTGATTAAAAAAACGCTCTGGTACAAAAAGACACAGAACGACTACAAAGAGACACAAGATGGACACAAACGACTTCACACTGACAAAAAGACAACACATACAACAAAGAAACAGACACAGACATATTTTTTTAAAAACACATTCAACCTATGGAGACTTGAAAACACTGAATCTTTCTTTCAGCTGGTGGCTTCATCGTTTGTGCTCTGCAGATAGTGTCTTGTAATCCACCCATGGACTGTATACTATGAAGTACAGTGTGCGTGCGCTTCTGTGCACGATGTTAGATGCGTGAGTGATCCTGTGTTCAGGATCCAAGGCCAGACTTGTTTCGAAGCGAGGGATTCTGGGAGATTAGGGTCGGCTGACTGAGTTTGGGGAGCGAGGAAGCACCTCCGCAGCCAGATGTCTCTATTAGGCAGCCTGGGCTCTGAGACCTTGCTCCAACAAATGCACAAACCTCTGCAGGGATTCTTTTCCTCAGCAAAGCCAAGTGGGGCTTGTCAGGGCTTGGGCCACTGACAAATGTGCGAGGGATCCCACTAAAAGCACGGATCATTTATTTTAAGTCCAGCTGACAATTCACAAATGTTGACAACGGGATATAATAAAAAATCACTACCGCTGGGCCACCAATGTTAACTAAGCCTTGATGTGATTTGCTTTCACAAAGTAACTGTGACTGCACGCACACAAAAGTCAAACGCACACACACACACTGTGATATCCTGTTTGTGTTGTCGCAGCTCTTGTTTCAGTGTGCAGTGGTTCCAGCCTGGATCTGTTTCATTTCTCCTCACCACCTCGCTCTTTCCCAGCCTCCATGTAATGTAAATGTTGGGAAACTGTTAAAAAATCCGCACTCAGTGGGTGGGTGGGTAGATTATTATACAACCCCCCGTCCTTGTTCTGCAAATTAAAGCTTTGGTATCGACACGATCGAACTTCTGAACTCAGCATTGTGCAAGAGTCAGTCTGCTTTCAATTTGCTGCTAGAGGTTTTCTTTCTGCTAAAGATGACAGACCGGAGGTGGGAGATTTAACAAAAGAGAAAACAACTGGGGTCTTGCAGAAACGTTGCATTTTAAATTTAACGATCTTTACATATGTCAGCTTTCACACTGTCAACAGCGTCTCTAATTCAGCCAGAAGTATTTCTGGAAATGAAAGCTGATAATGAAGCTGCCAAGTTTTTCAGATTTAAGGATAAAAAAAAAGATGTCACAGGCAACATCAGCCAGAAATTAAAAAATGATGAATAAATAATGAATGACTGTTACAACTTAAACTACTGTGCTTCACACAACAGCAGCACTCGCTTCATTATGATGAGAATACTGTCACACCTCTGCCAAGCCACATTTAACAGTCACCCCACTTTGGTTTAACGATCTGTATTATTTCCTCTCTAAGAACCATCAGTATGCAAACTGTACGGAATTAAAGCTTTTTGATGATTGAAGAAATATTTGCTGCAGCACATTTTTGCCTGAGGAAAAATTCTATGCTGCTTTCCTGCAAAGTGGCAGAAAGTAAAAAAGGATTATGTTGTATAAACTGATTGAAAGACGAAGGTTCTAGTGTTACAATCTGCCTCTCCCACTTGTGTTTCAAGAAAATGCTGACACGGCTCTTATGGTGAGCCTTTTTTTGATGATTAAATAAACTTTTAAGCCTCACCTCTCCTTCCCGTGTCCACGGTCGGCCATTCTGGGGATACTTGACCTGGGTCTGCCTCTTCTTCTGGCCTCCGTCAGCAAACTTGCACAGCAAGGGCTCTGCTGGGGCTACAGAGTCAGGAGGAGGAGGAGACAAGGACAAACGCAGAGATGGGTTAATCATCTTTTAATAACACGAGAAATACTGCTAAAAAAATCTAATGTTTCAGGTGAAGAGCTGGAAGATAAGATCTGAAGCAAGAAGCTTTTGCTCTGACTTAAATCAACTGGACCTGAATTTATCTCAAACCTTATCCAAGCGTCTACACAACAACGGTTATCGTCCCATCGCCAAAACTCTCACAACCAGGCTTCAACAAAAGCCGCCTTGACGTGGAAACACACCCACGGGCTAATCATCAAAGCCGGGTTAGCGCGGTTCAAACGACAAGCCAAACAGGCGTACTTAACATGCTAAATAACTCCACACGGTTTGACCCCCGGGCGACTGCGATCGCTCCAAAGACAACACGGTCCATTTCTGGACCATAGAAAGAAGAAAGCCTTGATTACAAATAGGATTAGCTTCGTGTGACCTCCCATAAAGAAGTTCACCAAACCTCAGCTTCGGCCCGATAAGCTGCAGGTTGAAATATCCCACAGGCTTCTGAAACAGCACAGCTTAACCGGGGACGGGTTACGCTGTAGTACAACCTGTTTTTTTCTGCAAACCACTTATGTTATTTTGAACATTTACAGAATTTGCCGTCTAGCAAATAAGCGTGAATAAAGGCGTCTATTTCTGGGAAAATCCCCAGCGCGCAGTACAACAGTACGACATGGTTCACCTCCACGCACACATACAGTAAGTACATACACACGTATATCAGACGTTTAAGCAGCCAAACGCATAAAAAAACGATTACGAGTGAAAGGGACAGAAGTTGCTGGAAGAGCATACGGCATCACACGCTGGATCATCCTACCACTAATTACTGCCCCCGGGCATTGAGGGTTTTATGCAACAGTTACACACACACATCTACTGAAAATACTATATAATTGTGTCATTAATATTGTCCTCACCAAGCACTGATACTGTCACTGATGCTGCCGTACAACCTGCCAGTAGCAGCACCGAGTCCTGCAGCGATAAGGAAGTGGGTGATACGTCATCTGTTGTAATCCAAGATGCATTTATGTTCCCAAGCCAAACCCCAGCTTTACCATGTCCAACATCCAATGCCTAGTGCTGCTCACGTGGGATTCGTCAGGTTTTCTACACAGTATCATATTTAAGGTTACATCGTAATGTGCCTTGAGGTGAACTTTGTTTTGAATTAGCTTTAAAACTACGAATTATGAATTTAAAGTAGAATAATAGTAATCAACTGAAGAAAGTGTCAGTTCAGACAAAGAAGGAGACATGGGAAAAGCCGAGCAAGGGAAGATGGAAAAGGTTGAATAACGAAGCAAGGCAAAGAAAAACTATTGTGCAATACAAAAGCATTTAAAGTACTGACATTTGAAAGCACTGCACTGTATCTTCATGCCCTGGCTCTTCATGCTTAAACTGAATAAGCCACCCATTACGCGTTGCCTCTCACTTGCTTTAACACATCTACCAAGGCATGTTTGAATCCTCAATGCAGCTTTAAAGAGGCTTTTAGCTGCCACTCTTGTCCTGTTTAAATGGCAATGATTTCAAACTGCAGAGAAAGTGGCGTTTGTGAAGCCTTGTCACCGTGCGTCGCTCCGAAATAGAGGAAAATCTTAAAACAAGTAGCGAAGGCAAAATCACCACGCAGATACTGATTCACACATTATGCATGCCAAAATACACTATGCAATTATCTCACTTACGTCATTTCAGTAAACTGACAAATGAGAAGAGGTGTTCTCAGCGGAGGAAAGTACTCAGAGCTCAAGGTTGGGATGAGAGTTATTTGGAAAGCCTGGGGCCTGATGGGTACTTCATCCAGGGTAATAAGGTAGAGAACCAGAGTGCTGTGTCATTATGCTGCATTCAGGACTACTCCGCCTTTTTTATGACACAATTGTAACCTGATTCTATCTGAATACCAGGCCAAGCGCGTGGACCTTCAATCACTCTCCTTCTCTATGTCTTTCATCCCCTCCACTTCATTTATATATACTACGCTATACATTTAGTATTCAGCCTTGTGTGCAGGATCGAAAAACAAGACCTGGGCGCAAACAATGAAGACTTTAGTCACAGGTTACTGGTGATGATGTCTTTGTTTATCGCTATTATTTCTCTATTCTATCTAAGTTTCAACAGAGCCACCCCACCCCAGAAATGAATACAAATAGAACTAGAGAACTGGAACTGATTCCTAGAGTTGACTAGTCCAGGCTAATATGAGAACAAACACATTAGTGACTTAGACCAAGTTGGATTCAATGTATTGGTTTGACTAATAATAGAATAAATGAAAACAGGACCAATGACTCGTGTGAAATGTTTGTGAATTATTGCAGCCACAGTTAAGTGGCGTTCGTTGACGCACTATTTGTGCAATAAATTACTCTGAACTTCAAGTGTGACGTGACGACACACACGACTGGCACAGGCGTAAAGGCGGCATCTGTTGCTGTTGTGTTTTACTGCTGTGACAAACAGACAAAGCCACATTGTTGGTGGTTGACAACTCGTCACGTTTATAGTCTGGATATTTTCCTGCGCACCACCCAGACGGCAGAAACTCCTGCTGATCAAAAGCTTTTGATTTACTTCTGTATTTGCAGCTGGTATTTATAAGCAGTTTAGCGAAACGTTTGAGCTTTTAGATGCAGCAACAAAGGACAAACTGGACCATTTATTGTTAGAATTAGGAATCCAAATATGCTCATTGTTTAACCCTTACAATTAGAAAGGAATGGTAGAAGCTTAAAAACTCTAAGATGTGCACTTCTCCTTCCTACGCTTCCCTGTTGTCCCTCATCTTGGGATTCAATGAGTAAAGCATCCAGCATCGTGTTCAGTAAAGTGACTGCTTATTAAAAGTGACATACAGCAACAACAGGAGGGACGTTGCCCTTCTTCCATTTTGTTTAATCCCCAATTGTATCATGCATCCTACATACACAGACATTAGAAAGCGCGCGCACACACACACACACACACACACACACAGAGAGCACTGCTGCTCTAAGCTGTTTTCATATCTGAGCTGGTGAAATGGCTCCAGACATTAAACAGTAGCGCGGCGCTATGGGCCAGTGTTTACATGCACAAACACACCTACGCACACATACATCAATCCTCTTCTAACGTTTCGGCTGCCTTGAATCTAGCGTTTTTCACAGGCTGCTGCTGAGTCCAGTATTTAGCTTGACAGGCCCATTTATGTGAGAACACAGTTTCTTTCAGTTTTGCACACGGCTGCCATTGCTCGGGCACCTAGAGTTTAATCCTATTATTATTTAAATCTGACATGCAGATTATACAGTCATGTTATTTATTAACAATACCTCTAGAATAACACATCAAGAGAGAAGGTAGTGCTGGAGCTGGAGCTTAAGATAAGTATCTGAAATGAATTCATACTGTAAGTAAGGCTTAACACTAAATAATACATGAGTTTAATTCTCATCTGTATTTTAATGGAGAGAAAATCTAGCATAAAACATTTTAAAATAATTACTTTCATTTACAACCTTTAACAGCGCCCCGGTGTAAAGCATACGCACATCCTGTCCCAGCTGTAATAATAATAATAATAATACTTCACAAAGCCACCAAAAATGTATATATGTGTGCTCTGCATCTAACATTAATTTAATTCATGACCAGTCAAGTCATACATACTGATGATGATAATGACAATCATCAGGAGGTAGCAACAACCCTAACACACCCAGAGACCAGATTACCTGTGGAAGACGCTGCTCGCACTGGAGCAACTGATTAATTATTCAGCCTGCTTTCGCAGCCACATTACAACAATCTGTTGCACGTCACAAGAGGCCTTTAAAAGGAAGAAGGACATTTTTAATTGTCAGTTTGACCCCTGCTGTTCTCACCCGTGAGGCTCTGCCACATGAAGCGATGAATTCACGATTTTGGGTACGTCTGCTTTAGGGGTCCTAAAACGGGTCACTTTTTGCCAAGCCATGCTGATTAACACCGTCTGAATCAAATATTTGGATATTTACTTAGCGGTGGGCATTTCCACTAAACGCGGCGCTGAGATGAAATTCAATGTAGATAATGAGGAAAAATCACCGCAAAGACCTGTGAAAGTCACACGGAAATCTTTGTGGCCTCAAGTAAAACAATATTATTCTTTCCCCAGGTTGTGTTTTTGAGTGGAGAGGGCTCCCACACTCTAATGGGAAATCTATACATCATCACTTGCAGAGCAAACTATGGCGCACTGTGAGGATAATTGCTCAGGTCTCATGGAAAATTACAGGAAGCAGAATTGGTGGAGCCATCACAGACACAGCAGGTAACTGTGACTTTTTAATGAGCAGTTTTTTTTAGTTTGCGTTGTAGGCGTATTTCATCCTAAACGTGTTGTTTTTAAAAATAAACAGGAAGAAACATCCGATTCTAGTACTAATGTGGATTTCGAAGACATTCTGAAGTAAAGGGTTTAATGCTCTTTTTGCTTTGCTGAGCTTCGTCCCTGTGAAGAATCCATAAATATAAACATTTATAAAAGTGAAAACAACACCCACACACTGGGCTACAATGTTTTGCGTACTGTAGTTGTGTCACTGCCCTTTTGTGTTTCCCAGCAGTGAGTGCTAAACAATGCGGGACGTGGCTACGAGCTGCAAACATGACAAGCGTGACAACAACCGCAGTGAACTGGCTCGTTCAAAAACTGGGGAAAGTTCATAATCATCACATAAGACATCCATCCACGCACTAAACAGCTGAATTATTGCTCCGAAATGTCACTGCATTGGAGATCACCGGGTGAAGAGTTCCACTCTGCAGGTTTGTGTGTTTTATATTTGCATTATTTGGGCAAAAACATCAACATAAATTTTACTTCAGAGACGGCAACGACAGAAAGAGACGTCAACAAGATGACGGATAATCTTTGCATATGCTTCTGGTAGCGTGTGTGTGTGTGTGTGTGTGTGTGTGTTTGTGTGTGTTTGTGCCATAGTGAATGCACCAGTACTTTTGTGATCTGAATGTGAGATTTTTATCCGTGGCATATTTCGTGTTTAACTGACAAGATGTGTGCATAGGTACGGTAGCAGGGTGTTTGGTGCTGATGGTGCTGTGAGGAGCGGAACACATGCTGGTACCAGTCATCCGAGTGTGTTCTCGAGTGTAGAACACACCCATCTCATTTCTGGAGAGAGGTACACGAGGAAATAAAGAGGAAATAAAGAAAAACATAAGAGAAGAGGAAAAACGCAGATGACTGTGTAAGTGCATGAGACAAAGAGAGTAATAAAGGTCCCGCTCCTGAGAACAACCAGGATGTAGATAAGCAGAAGTCTTACTGTAGGTGGCACAGTGGCTTCAGTGCTCAGATATCATCAGTCTCTCAATGGGATGATTCTAATACAAAATAAAAATCAATCTATCAGCAAGCAACGTGGGAAATCATTTACTTGGAAAATGGATTCCGAGCCCCAAATGTGACAAAGTGAGGAATCTCTCATAGGAGATGTAATCCTTCTTTTTTTAAGACACTGACATCAAAGAGCTCAAAGCCTCAGGACTGAACAATACAGACTCAGGAGAGTTTCGTGTTGAGGCATCACATGAGAGGAAGCCATCAGTTTGTCGCCATAATTAAAAATATACATTAAAAATGTTGATTCATATAGCCATCAGCTGCTTTACATGATTAAAAATTGAAGACATGCCCAATGCAATAAACACACTGACGAGCGTTGCAGCACGAGAACAGACGATAGCAACGCTAGGCTGAAACAAGCAGGGATAGGACTGGATCGATGCACTGACTCGTTTGTTCAAGACCTAAGGACAGCACCAAAGTCTTCTCACCGTTACAGCGTCGCTGGGGTTTCACTCACAGATTTTAGTCTCTTCAAATAACACATGTGACAGAGTTTTCTCCATTATCAGCAACAACAATCAAAGCCCATGTATGGATTTATGGAAGTATTAATACACGTCTCCAACATAAGAGCCTCCTGACTGAAACTACTGAGGCAGAATCGGCTTTCTATGAGATCTGGACGGTTTTTTCATTCTCTTGCTCTGTCGTCCTATTTGTGTAATGCAAGATAAATAGAAATATCAAAGCTACAACACTACATCAGAGAGCAAATGTTAAAGAGAGATGGGAAAGTGCCAAACTGAAATATAAATGAAAACGTAGGAGTGGAAACAGAGGAAGAGAAGGTAGCAGAGAGAGGCAGTGTGAATGGGAAGGTAAGTCAACCCTGCAGCCGCTACGGTATTTACTTATTTATATCTTTAATTAAACTTTATAGTTCCTTACATCATGCAGCATGTTACTACAACCGGTACCTAGATTTCAGTTTGTGCGTTAATGTTGGTCTGGGGACGTATTTACAGTACATCCACCCCCAATAAGACGGGAGTGTGGGTCACAATGGTGTAAAACAAAATACACCAAACAGCATTTTCTGGTAGCAAATGTAAAGATGTGAGACGGCTTAAAAAGCTCAACTATTACAATGATAAGCTCTTAATAAAAAGTTATCCTCCAAACAATCTATTTAATTCCATGCGTGACCTCCAGGTCCAGTTTTCTCTGGATAATTTGGTTACCTTGGTAACAGAAAAATTATGCAAGTGAGTAAGTAACAAATTAGATATAGGCTATGAACCTTGACCTAATATGATCATTATGAAGCTGCAGAAAATAGAGTACGTGCTCTTTACAGCTGGAGAGGGACTACCTCCCACTAGTGCTGACTCTTTCCTTCACAGCGTGGGGGCAGAACATTATTGAACGACAAGCACAGGCAAGACAGAATTACAACGTATAGTAAATAGACTGGCTGCGATGTCTCCATGTGCACGTCAGACTGGCCTGTCCAACGGGCAGCTCTACCGAATAAAAGTGATGAGACAGTAGCAGCCACTGTGCTACACTACCTACACTATAGAGACCTCATGGTGTGGAGTCATTGCACAGATGTACATGATACAATGTAGGTAAATAAAATATGGACATCCTCTGTTTATGCATGGGAGCCCAACAATGATATTGGTACGGATGTGCTTAGTATCCAGGGCTTCCTGCCTCAATACGAGGCAAAAAGCACGAAGACAGAAGTGTTCGTCTGATCTAGATGCTCTACAGCTTTGAGCGGTCACACCAGGAGACGTCAGAAAGCTGTGGATCAATGGACTTCCTGTTAACAAGGGCTGATGGAAACGCTGGTCATGTGATCAATGTGCACATGAATCTGGGAGCTACACAGTAAAATATTACTTTTGCCTGTCGATGCATCAGCCTGGACCGACAGGCTGTGGCATTAATCAGGAACACGTCTACAGTAGCACATCTCAGAGTGTGAGGAGAGCAGGTCCAACCTTTGATGAGAGTGAGCTTGTTGTGTTTAAGACAACAAATAAGCAGCTTGTCATAGCGCAACAGCCTTGGAAATGCCGCACTGTCAGTGATAGAGAAAAGCCAGCGACATTAATTTGACAGAAGCTGGCTTTGAGCACAGCGCGTGTGTGTGTGTGTGTGAGACACAGTACGCTCACTCCACATACTAGTGGTAAGATTTGGAAAATGTGATACGTGACACACAAGGTTTTTAATATATCCGGCTGGAAATTCTAGCAAATAAAAGCTCAAATTTAGGTTTGTTGTGGTGATTTTGAAACCGCATAAACATATTTAGTTCACAAGAGAACATAGAAAACATATTCAAAGTTCAAAACAAAGCAACTCTACTACTATGAAGCTGTGCTGTTGTCACAGAAGCAGATTTAAAGCATTGCCCTGCTGAGATGCCCAAGGGTTTCCAGACTTCTGCACTGGAGGACAAGCTGCAGTGAAACCTGGATGCGTCTTTCAGCATTTACTGCACGGAGCTGCCCACAGGAACCACTGGAGCCCAAACCCTGACACATGCAGAGCACCAATAACAAGGCAATATTTATTCTGTATGCTTTGATTTATTGTCTTTGTTCTGTTGTGAATGAAAAACAGTATATGAGATTTGAAAATCATTTCACTGGGCCTAACCTAATTAATAATCCAATCCTGCTCTGCTACAGTCACTTTGTGGAAAGGTTCACTTCACCTTGTAAGAAGCAACAGAAATTCTTGTCCCATGTTTTTAATTTCACTTTAAAGCTTACGCAGCACATGCAGAGCTGAGCTTGTCAGAGCGACGTGACGCCGCACAGACGCGGTTTACACACAGTACACGCAGCTGTACAGCACCTCACATTTTACAGAGCGTGTGTGTCTGTGTGTGAGAAACCACCCACCTCGCTGTACCACGCGCTTTATGCGGGGCTCAGCTCTGTCTGTCTGCCCCTGATTTTCATTCTCTTCACCGTGGCATGCCTCCTGTCAGTCTATATCTGATTCTTCTGTATCTCCATCGATGTTTTCTCATTCTGTGTCGCTGTCAGTTTGGTTCTCCCCTCATAAGCTTTTTTCCCCACCTTGTCCCTGCTTTCCCATCTCTCTCATTCTCAGTCATGCTGCTTGGCACTCCGTCCCTATATGTCATTATCTCTCACACCCCTCATCCTCCTTCTCCGCCCATTTCTGCCTCTCATCCCATTCTGTCTCTCTGTCTTTGATATGCTCTTTGTGTTAAGAGGCAAAAAGTTCTTTGTTGTTCATTTGAGGCACAATCAAAGACATACATTCGCTTTAGGGGACATCTGTCTGTGTACACATGTGCCGCTTAGTATGTTAATCTGTGGATACCATGCATGAAAGCATTAATCACTTTTATCTTCTTACTAAAGCATCTCAAGGTGGTCTAAGAAGGTCAAAGATAGATAGAGAGTAGCAGAGAAAACGCTGATGTATCACCAGCAGCACTGATGCTGACATGTACACACATAGGATGTACTGTAACATTATAAAAGGGAACTATCCTCACTTCTGCTGATTTGATCTCACACCGTTTTTCAACTTCTGACCTTATCACGATATGCACATAGTGTAACTACACCACGCTGCGTAAAGGTGATATGTGCCTCGACTGCTGTGCTGTATCTGCAAGACACAAAAGATTTCCTCCAGTACTTTTTATCAACACCCTCTGCACATAGGAAGTGCTTTCTGAAAGGCTGGCGGCAAACTGAGTTCAAGATCAAATAATCTGACATTTGAGTGGAGCAGCCTTTGTGCGTTTCAGCAGGAAAGCTGAACGTATGGTGCCACACATAGTGCTGGGTCTGTATGAGCACCCTGACCTATGGAGAAGAGCCTTGGCCTAAAGATAGCACAGACACAGAAGGTTTGACATAGTTGTCTTGGTGACTGATACCTACCTGTCATGCCTGGAGGCGTTTTCAAGAATTTCCCATTGAAATTTTGGATCACCACATCACACTTCTCTGTCGACTCCATCCTGACACACACATAGGAAAAAAGGCCATGAAATGCTATACATACATACACACGCGCATCTGTGGCTCTGCAAAGTGCCTGAGGTGGGCCTGAGGATGTCTGTGCGTTTTCTATGGGGTTTCCTCCCTTTTGTCCCGGCTTAAAAGCTCCATTCAGTCTGATCTGTTGTGTGTCATGTCCTCTTTGTCTGCCCCTATTCAGCTCTGCTCACCCAATCACAGCTCAATGACTAATTGCCTGCTTGGCAAGCAAAAGCCAGTGTGTGTGGGGGAGAGCAAAATGGTGACAGAGAGAAAGAGATTGTGAAAATGTGTGTGTGTGTGATATGTGAACATGCCTTGTGTGTGTGTGTGGCTTGGGTTTGCTTCACATAGCCAGTGACCCTGAATGGAGGCCTGACTACATTCTAATCACAGGCACACTCCACAGTGCAACTGAGAAGACCACACACACACACACAGGAGGGTGAAGGGGCCAAGGGTACAGGAATGTGAAGTTGTATTATTAGAGCTAAAGTCGTTCGGTTGTAAATAGCAGCCAGTCAACACACGGTAACCTTGCTCCGTGCAATTATCTGAAACATGAATCTGAGCCATAGCGCAATGATGAAATAATATTATTTTGTGTCCGATGAACAACCATGAACTTCTATGTCCAGTAAACTCGTAAACTCAAGCACAGTACATCTTGAGGTGAGGTGTTTGGAAGCAACAACAGGAAAACATGATCACCTCGCAAAGCCCACTCCTCTGCTCAGGCCGTTGGCATCCCTCAGTATCCGTGTGGAAATGACATGACCGAACGGCTTCAGCATGTTCTCCAGCTCCTGCTCATCCATGGACACGGGCAGGTTGGAGATGTAAAGGTTAGTGGGGTCCTGCTCCTGTTGCTGTGGAAAAGAAGGAAGGAAGAGGAGAAGGGAGGGAGGAAGGAAGGAAGAGGAGAAGGGAGAGAGGAAGGAAGGAAGGGAAGAAGGGAGGGAGGAAGGAAGGAAGGGAAGAAGGGAGAGAGGAAGGAAGGAAGACAGTTGTCATCATCTGTCAATCATAAGCAAAAAGACACGAGAGGACATGTAATTATCTCTGATCTTAAATGCTGAGAGAAAATGTGTCTCTAACCAACAATTATTGATATTCATTGACTTCAATATGAATATTTAACTTAATAAAACTATAATTTGTGATGATGATTCTGCTTAATTAAAGCTCGCTGCTGTCCATGAGCCGTCCTTATGTCTAAAAGTGGAGTTAGTGAAGGTTCACATGTTCAATTATTCTGAATCAAGGATGTAATACAAAAAAAAACACGTTAAAATGAAAGGAGCTGACTCCACACACCACTAAAAGCTGTAGCTGCATCAAAGCTTAACCATTCAAACTGTTGATGTTCCTAATAATTAAGAACATCAAACTGCAAAACATCTGTGAATTGAACTCGGAAAGCAAATGAGGAATTAACATTTCACTGGAAAGACAGTGTCCGCCTAGAACCCTTAAAGCAGGAAGGAAAGCCCCTCAGGATGCGCCGATGTTTACTCAGTTGCATTCGTTTCTTCTCACAGGAGTGAGGGACCCTCCTCCTAATGTGCCTTTCAGGTAGTTAGACTAATATACTTCAATTATTTTTGTCCTGTTTGACAGCGCTCTACTGAAATGATCCTCCAGGAGACCGCAGCCTGTGTGTGTGCGAAACTACAGCACTTGTGAATTGGAGAGGGATGGATGCAGGAGAGGATTTGATGGCGGATGCTCCAATTAAGAGACTCTTACTACAAGCATGTTTAATTTACACGTGTGCCAGCTGTGTGTTGCATCACTGTAAAGCAAAAGGATGGAAGAAGAGAACTGGTCCTACTGTGTCTGAACTTTAAAGAAGGTCGATGCGAGGTTTCTTCTTAGTCTCGCATTTCGACTCCACTGTGTTTGCTGTGTGTGTATTTATTGCTCACAAGTATGTTGGTCATTAAATATTTGTATATATTTGGATTCACCCTAAAACGTTGCCCCACTTGGCTCGTTCTAAACCTAAACATTTCCATTATCCATGGAGGATTTTCCTTTGCTTGCACCAGAGCGGTTTCATTTTAAGAGTGGGAGTCACAAGTCTGGCAGTCTGTGACCGAATCCATCTATGTAATCAGTGACTCAGTGTAAGCAAAACAGCTGCAGCGAACAAGGCTGAAATATTTTACCTCTTGTCGTCAGGAGGGATTTTCCTTTGGCAGAGTGTCCGGTACACAGAGTGGCAGAGATGTCTTCCCACACACAGCAACTGGCTCTGAATCTAATCTTCTACATTTGTGGGCATGTTTGCCTTTGAGAGTGCGCTCATGCAAGCACTAAAAGACCAAAGCAGCAACATCAAAGGCCCAGCGTCACATGGGACAGCTGTGGAATCTGCCACTGATCTTCCTTAAAATGGTACGTCTCTGAAATGCACTTTCACCTCCCCTATTTCCAACTAATCTATGTATGAAATGTGTTTGTCTCCTACAGAGCAAGGTCCTCGAATGACCCATGTACCAGTATTTATTGCTAGGTTTCTTACAGTACAGGACGTACATAACGTTTAGGTTTGTTTAATATGCGGTAGTCTGCCCCATACAAGCATTCAGCTTATTTGTTGACCATATGTGGTGTGATTTGGTGTCAATTCAAAAATGCCAAGTGAAAGCCAGTATTCCCCTTCGCCCTTTACGACGCTAAAAATATTTGCAGTTGTGCCGAGAGAAAATATTTTCAAAGGAACCAGAGTCCAGAGCAGAATCCTACGTGGATGCAGCCTGCAGAACAGTCTCTGTGCAGGGCCACAACCAAAGCTTCGTGACCTGTTACTACTGTACAACACCTGATATGATTAAATATACCGAAGTGTCTTAGCAGCTGCCGGACAGCGAAGTATAAAGCTCAGAGAGCAGGATACTGTCAGGACACGAGATCATAAATCATTCGAGTTTTAATTACAAAATGCTGAGAGTGAAGCAGCAGAAACAAATCCATCATTTCCTCTGGATAAAATGCATTTGTTGTTCCTCTTGTACAGAATCATCTCATGGTATTAAGCACAGAAATATTTAAACGTGACAACATTACGCCACTGTTAATATTCAGGTAATAGGACTGTTTGCATCATCATTACACAACATCATTTAACAACATCTGTCTTGTAGAGTATATACTGTACCCAGCTGCTGCCAAGACCATTTGCAGTAGCAATAATTAAATTAGTTTCATTGTAGGAAATCTAATAAAGGTATTCCCACATTTAAGTTGCAGGAATTCAGCAGAGGAATCGCTGGAGAAACCCCAACACATCATTCACTCTGTCACACGTTAACAAGTCTCTGAGTGTTTGTCATTCAAACAGATTAGGTCCAGATTGCACCCGAGGCTCCACTATATGCCTGCTATGCTTTACATTCTCAGTGTGTCATTATTAACAGTAAGTAGCAACAAAGAATGTCGGGTTTTCATTCTAGAGTTACTCTCTCTGTGCGTGGCAGATTTTCCTCTGGTCCTTTTCTCCCTGTTTGCTAACCATACCCCCCCCCCCCCCCCCTCAAAAAAAAAGCAAAACATGAGACTTCCTGTCCCTGTGGTCAGATGGGTTCCAAGCGGATTTAATCCAAAAACAAATATGTCACAAAACCTTGCAGTAGTTTGCCCAATTTCATTTAAAAGAGGGTCAGCTGTTTTGTTTCTGCACACATTTTCCGTATTGCTGGTAGTTTCAGAGCTGTGACAGGAGAAATGAAGGCGGACTTGATGGATGCTACAACCAACTGCATCACGCATCGAGCGCATGCTGCCTATTTCACCGACTGCCTGTTTACTTTGCCGCATCTTTATATTATCTCATTCCAGGGAACTCACGAGTGAGATGGCTACAGAATCAACAGTGGCATCATGGTGGGTTACTGAAATGACATCACACTTCACTACACCAGCTCTATACACAGCTGGCTGTAAAACACATTTATTTGCACAAGTGCTTCTGGGATGTGAAACGAACCCACGCGTGAGCGAACTCTGCTTGACTTTGCCCAAAGTTGCAGCTCGCACAAAGTTCCTTCTCAGTGATCTCTCACTCTGCATGCTGCAAATGACTCACCTCTCGTTGTCTGTCCCTTCTCTCCCACTGCCTCTTTGTCTCCCCTGCTCTGTCTCTAACATCTGCCGTGAGCTGGAGGCAGCTTCACGCCAGCTGTGCCTCTCCCTGACTGTGTAGCCTGCCTGCCAGCCAGTCGGCTCGTGTTTTCAGGCCCATTAAACCCCATCGCTGCTGCATCATCATCATCATCATCATCAGCAGCAGCAGCAAGTCTGCGCCTCTTACTCTGCCACTTCCTGGTTACCTTGCATTGACACCTGCTAAAGAGCTAGTGGGTACAGGGAGAGGCAGCGGTTGAAGACACCGGCTAAGTCCCTACACTAGGTGGCACGGCACTGTATTCGAGTGGCACATTTCAAAGAGCACCAGCTAGTTCACGCTGGAAGTGACACAGCCGGAGCCTCCCACAACCCCCGAACTCCAGGAACGGGCGCTTACTGGGAATGGATGGATGCAACTGGCAGAGCACCTCCAGCTACGAGCAGCGTATGATTAAGGAAATCAGACATTCTATTCACTGTGCGTTGACTTCTTCCTTCCTCTTACCAGTCCAGCTTATCTGTCACCTAATCCTGCTCATTTTCTCCTTTAATCCACGTATTTTTCCGTCTCCTATGCACCACCTCCACTCTATCCTCCACTTCCTCCATTCTCACGCTCACCCGCCTCCCCCTGTCCTGTCTTGTGCTCCCTACTTGCTATTCGCCCCTCCTCTTCCTCAGATTAAAACCTAATCTTCTATAATGGTATTCTTGCTGTCTAAAATGCTTTCTGAATGCTTAATTAATACTTAAAGAGCAGAATTTCTCCCTCCTCGCCCTTCTCATCCACTTCTTTCGTCTCTCCCCGTGCCTTTCACTGTTTATCTTCTTCACGCCATTCTCATCTCTATTCTCCTTCATTTCCATTCATCCCACACCAATGTCTCATGTCTCTCCCTTTCTCCATCCTCCTGTTCCTCAAGCCCAGTTCTAATCTTTCATAATGATTGTCTGTGTGTCTAAACGCTTTCTAACGGCTTGATCAATAATTAATGACTCAGCATAAATACTTTATGAAGCCTAAACCCTAAAATCCCCAGGGTTTCATTAGCCATGGAGATATACACTTTTCTGACTGGAGGATCACTGAAATCAACACTGGATTCTGATAACTTCATTTAGTCTGTGGTCAGCTGATATTAGCAGGCAAGATGACTGGCCGGTGCTAAACTAATGGACGCGCGTTTGTTCTTGAACGCAAAGTGCTGACGCTGGGTGTTTCCTCCATGTGTTTGCGTGATGAATCTCCCGAGATACATTTTATAAATTTATCTCTGTTGACACATCCTTTCAACTTCTGAGATGTTTTTAAGCAGAGAAATACAAGGCTACTCCAAGTTTTGGTTAATTGGCTACAAAGGCTACTTGCGCTAGTTCTCCAGCATCAGTGAAACTGAGGTTAGAGACTTTTCAAGTGATGGCATACGTATGAAAATACTCAGAAGCAGAAAAGCTGTCTTCCACTCTGTGGCTCTGTAGTGGCTGTGAAGTGGCAAAGACACCCCGGCTATTCAGAGAAATGGCATCACACTCGACTAAGCGAGAGACTGACTATGTTTCGATGTTTAATTCAATTTCTTGACGGGCAGAGCGTTTTTCCTCCGTCTGGCTTCCAACGCTGCGTCTTCGCACTCTGCATGAGTCATTTAGAGCAATAAGAGAGGCCTTTCTAGATAATGGGAACTGCACACACACACACAAGCAGATTTTTCTAGTTGCACATGCAGTTATTACTCAACTCAGCCATTCATTTACATGTTTCCCTCATTTTTTAAACTCTGCATTGCTTTCTACTGTCCTCATTTTCTCATAGCACTTTCAACTTGGTTTCTTCCTGTCTCATCCCATATGTCTCCCCTTTCCACTCACACTGTCGCTACTGTGTGTATTAAAAGGCCAGTAATTAATCACTGAGTCAGAGCAGAGTGCAGTCCCTGCTGCTGCACACCCGTCTGCAGGCTGCTCCTCTGCCAGCCGTCCAGAGCTTGAATCAATCACCCGATCCTGAGACACCGAAACTATCAGGGAGGTTCAGACAGAGATAGAGGAGAAAGAGACACACGAAGCAAGAATGAAAGGAGGACGGGTGGAGAGGAGCACTCAGAGAGACCACGACAGCTCACAATAAACAATTTCTGTGCTGAATGCATGAAGCTAATGCGATTCGCGGTAAGACTTGAACTAACAGAGATACCACAAATGATAAATCCACCAACATCCTGGCTCGACTGCAATGTTTTGATTTGTTGGCCATGCACTTGTTTGTTCTTCAAACTGACCACAAAAACATAACTTGTGATTATGGGCATAATTCCTAAAAGCTGAGTAGAAGCGTTACCACTTCCTGTGGTTTTATGGCTGGTCCTGCATTTCTTTTCAGCAATTAACTCCAATGTAGCATTTAAACCTGTTATGCGAGGCTCCCTGAGAAACCAACCTGTGACTGCTAAATTGTCTGAGCACTTGCACTGTGAGGAGCCTGTTAAGCAAAATACATGTTTGAAGAGTTATGCTGCGAAAAATAAGGAAGATGTTTATGGTAATAGACGCAGAGCCTCAGGTTGGACTGATGGGATTGTAAGGCAACCAACCATAACATGGTACGGCTACGTAGGCGGAGTGTACACACAAACACTAAAAGCCAGCTCAGTGTGTGTTGTACAGTCTACTTCACTCCTGCTCGCTTCCTTTCCTCTCTCTCCTCTTCTGTAATACTGAATGCTGTAATCAAGGCTAATGGGACTCAGCTGTTGGCCAGTCTAATTACCTGGAATGCAGACGGCTGATCTGGGAGACAGACCTACACGTACCCACACACACACACACACACACACACACACACACACACACATCCACACATCACATCACCTGAGTGCAATCATGTCCCATCACATCACATGCAGTCAAGTAGTCTCCAAAGACAAGTATTTTTACTCATTCAAATAAGTGTATGCATGTGTGCGGTGTGAGTCAGCTCCATCTTGTTTGTATGTGCCGTGTGTTGCTGCGGAGTAAACACAAAGTGCATGTGAGCGAGTAGATGAACACAAGCATTTTGTTAAAGGTCAATAAAAGCTCAGGCAACATTTCCATTCTTTCCCCAAGTCAGGAATTCCCAGTGAGCAGCTTGGCAGAGAAAACAACATTGTTAAACTAACACAAACTATTGTGAACTTTTTCTGTTTTTTATTTTTGACCTGGACCATCACTTTGCTGTTTAACCATAATTTCATCTGCTTGGCAAAGACTGTGAGGTGAGGTGGAACGATTTTAAACAATCACACACAAACAAAGCAAAAGTGAAACAACCTTGAATGAAAATAAAAACTATCTTTGTTCAGAGCTTGTTTTTTTACATCCTTAGAGGCAAAACTATCGCAGCACAACAACACAAACTTCCTGCCTTTCAAAATGACAGCAGCGCATCCCACCCACAGATTTAATTTGAAACATATTTGGAAAATAGTGAAAGATAATGAGTGGACGTGAATGTTCATGACAACAGAGGGATTTTCAAGGAAATCTTTTTGTGTCTGATTAATGTGTCTCAGTGTCATCCAAGGCCTTGTCAGCCTGATGTCGTAGTGTCTGCCTGAGCAGAGAGCAGGCTTCAGGGAAATCCTTCCTCTAAATGATTAATGGAGTCTGCAACCAAAGAGGGGAGTTGTCTGTGACTCTGCAGGTACAGCCCAGAGGAAGACTGTGCTCCTCTCAACCGTCTTTGCTTTGTCTCAGGAGGAGTAAATTACATTCCTATTTTAAGTGCACTAAAGTCTTTCTTTCCTAAACCCCATCTTAGCCCCTTCAGACCTGTTTTTTTTCTACAGTACTTGGCAAAGACTCACTTACTCAGAAACATGTTTTATTAAATTGTTTTTGTTATGTTATTTAGTCTGGACAATCAGACAAACATATAAACAAACAAGCCTGCACATTTCTGACCATGTACAATCAATGTTTTCATTGTCTCATCAATTACTCTGTCTCCTGAATGGACAATACTTTAATAAAAAATGTCAGGTCCATTCCAATGGATGCAAGACCTGAAGAGTTACGAGAAACATGGAGGTGTATTTAAAAAGAAAGCTTACTTACCTTAGCTTTTTAATTTGTTCAGCTTATGCAAGAAACACGGCTGTCCAAAATAATTTAACAATGTTTGCAGGACACATCCGTACATTACTCAGTCCACTTGTGTTTCACATGAAAGGTTAAAAGTAACATTTCACAGTAAGATGTGTGCTGTCGCCTTGATATACAACCATATTGGTGAGCCTTCAGGGGTTTATAAAAGTAGTGTGTCATCAGCGTAGAAACTTAAAATGGGTGATGTGTCATTTATGAGACCCAGCAGCTAAATGCATATAATAAATCTAGGGTGAAGTTAACAAAATATTAGAGGTCCAGATTTAAATCATACATGAACACATCAACCTTCTACGTTATCTGATTGAAGTTACGAGTTGAAGGCATCAATTGCATGTCCTGGTCTGTTATCCTGAGACTTAAACTTTGCAATGCTGCACTGCTTCCCAAACATTTCTCCCATCTCTCTCCATCCTACTCCACTGCTTCAATGTCTGATTCAAAGCTTTTCATTAGAAAAATGCAATAACCCACCAGGCTTGCTGGATTATCATTAAGGAAGCTCCTCCTTGAATAAGGAAAGACGATTGTAAATTAATAAAGAAGGTTTTTAGACAAACTTATTGAATGCCAGTTTGTTTCCAGCTTCCTTTGCTCTTAATGGCATGCGATTTGTCCTCAGACAAATCACTGGAAAATGAAGTTACGAACCACAGCTAGAGAGAAAACAAATTAAAAGGAAAGCGCTAAATTAAAAAAGTTCTGAAAAAGTTTAGAGGAGTAGGTTTGTGCTCTTGCAGAGCGGTGATTAAAACATAAAGCACTGGCTCAGAGACACATTGGCTCAGAAGAAGAAAGACGACCAAAGTTGGTGTTTTTCCCATTGTGTCATCACTCATGGGTAAGAAGAGCTGCAGTTTAAATATCTCTTCATGTCACATACAGTAGGTGATACTGTAACACAATATGTGCACTTTATTCTACATTTATGAATTTTTTTAAATTCGTCTTGAGGGTAAGCAAAGAGCGTAAATGAGGGACTTTAAAGCAAAGGCTTGACCTTCTTTTCACTTTAATTGCACGGCAGTAAATGTCTAAAAATGACACTGTCATATCATCCAAGGGCAAATAACTCTTGCAGCACTAATAAATGTTACACAAGCTGGTTGCCTTGCTGTATAACAGAGTTAAGCTGCCCATGTCCACCCACACCTTCTGCTGGCCTCGGCTATAAAATCCTGGAGGAGAGGAATACTGGTTTACACTTCAATAAAAGACCTTTTTCATCAACTCTGCTGTTCTTGCTGCATCTGTCAAGCTGCAATCCGACCATCAAGGTCAACAGCGTGTGTGTGTGTGTGTGTGTGTGTCTGAATGAAATGTTGTGCTCTGAGCCTGACCCGAGAGCCATCGAAATCAATGCAATATAAAACGTTTAAGTTCAGAACATTTTGAGCTGCTCTGTTGCAGGAGTTGGAGCTTACATTTCTCAACAACACCAACCTGTGGCTGCTGAAGTTAATAACACAAAGACTCACAATCTCCACCGCTTAAAGTTTTACTTAGCACCATCGCAATAATGTGCCTTGTGTTATCTAACGTGCTATTGAAGTGACTGAGCAGCTGTCTATACAGTACAAAAGCACATGTGCATGCAGGGAGTTTTGTGATTCCACCTGAAACTATTTCATCCTGATCAATGCTTTTGTCCTACAGACCTAAAGCCCCAAATACTGTGGCCTGTTGCCATGGTTATCTCTATTCGCAACCAGAGGGATTAACCTTCAGGGGGAAGGCTTGGGAGAGAGAAAAAGAACGAGAGAAGCAAAGAGAAAGGAAAGAAGGGAGAAAAACAAGCATGACTGAGAAACGATGACTGACAAAGACAACTAAGAAGAAAAGACAGAGTCAGTGACAGGTTTAAACAAACAAGAAGGAAAGATAAAGAATATTAAGTATACAAAGAAAAGTAAAAAAAACCCAAACAAATATGTGTCAATTTTATTCCCTTCTTGATTTGTGGTTTGGTTTGGCTCAGCTTAGTTTACTGAGAATCATAAAGAAACTACTAGTGTGTATTTCAACTATTCTCTCATAGAGATGTTTTTATCCAGTGGCTGAAATTACAGTTATGAGGAACAGTGAAACGTGGCCACACTCGCAGTACAAACATTTACGCAAACGATCCTCTTTCTCAAACACGAGTGTGCGAGTTTGAACCCGAGCCCTCTGGTTGAAGAACAGTCTCTGTGCTACAGATGACACATTCAAAGCATCGTGTAGCAACATGTAGGGGAATTAATTTGATATGCTGGCAAAAAATAAAAGCATGTAAAATGTAGCAGTTCTGCATCAGAAGGTGGTTTTTTGAAGATACAAGTTCTTAGCAGAACGCGAGCTCTCTGAGGACGCGCTCATGGTGCGCGTCGCTGCGGCGCTCAGATGAGAGGGAGCAGAGATTTTCTCACTGCCTTCAGATGTTGGGACGAGGGCACAGTGGGGCCAGTTGACAGCTTGGCAGACCAAGGTTATTTACTTTTAGAAAGGGAAAACCAGTCTGAGTCAGCAAATACTACAAGGACGGCCACACACACGCTCACGCAAAGACACGCGCACAGTCATGGACATTAACTTTCATCTCTGCCACGCGAACACGCTCACACAGTCGCACGCACACACACACACACACACACACACACACACGTAGCCAAGAGGTTCAATAAACTCATCGCTGGAACACCATTGAGAAAACAGCAGCCTAATTACCATCATATCCTCCTCCAAGGACACCTCATGACAGCACCCTCGCACTCCTATATTCATTTTACCTGTGCAAAACACATCCTCCCCTCTTACAAAGCCATTAGGCTCTAACAAGGGTTCTTAAACCCTTCCAGCCCAAACTGAGCAGGTTTAGTGTCCTCGTGAGACTGAGACTCATTAAAGCTTCATCATACGAACACCCACCACAAGCTGTCCTGTTCCAGCCTGCGCCGTAACCTTTAACTGTACTTGTAGAGGATCTGATAACCAGGAATCCACCAATAAGCAGTCATCCAAACAATAATGATCTTATCAAGCGCACACTGTGTGTGTTGGCCTTTCCACACTCACAAACAGCAACATTTGATTTATTATAATAGGACGGAAAGGAGCAGAGACCCCAGCACCTCTGTACTTAATATTCATGGGAGCAGCCAGAAGTAGTGGCTTCGTTATAATTGAGAAAAGCCCTGTTCGAAGAAGAAAAGTGTAATAAGAAGTAATAAGAAAAAAACAAGTAGGCTACATATGCTACAAAACGATTACGTTTAAGTGACAATGACTGGTCACATGGCTGCGTGCTGATAAACACACCTCCTCTTCTTTTCTGACCAAGCCTTCCAACCCCTGAAAGGCCACATCACCTACAAACTTTTCCTTTTCCCTCAGGTCAGGATTACTATAGTTATAAATTGCACTTATCCATTACTGTTGTAATAACATGTTGGCCCTATGAACCTATACGAACTTTATTTTAAGCGGACAGTCTCCACCCAGTGCAGTTATCTTTACACTGCTTTAATCTTGATGTTTAAAGACAAAAACCTTTACTGGCCAGGTGTACACATGCTCGCAAGGCTTTCATCTCAGCAAAGGTTGCACAGACCAGCAGGGGCTGCAGGTCGTCGTCATTCTCTGTGTATTCACGCTTAGATCAAGAAAGACAACAGACCCTGACGACCTCGGTGGAGTATCTTCTGAAGCTGAGGTAGGAGGATGTGTGATTGAAAGAAAATGAAAGTAAGAGAAAAGACCAGAGAGCAGACAGCCCGATGCAGCGGGAGAAAAAGCCTCATTGGTTTTCAGTGGGCATGTGCAGACTCAGACGTTCTGAAAGGTTACAGCATTTGATTTGTGATATTCTACTCAGAAGCCTCTGTGTCTGGAGGAGCAGCTTGGCTACTGCTGTCCACCAAGTTTGATAGATGGCTGAATTATGCCATCGGATTGTGAATCTAGCCGACTCTGCTGTCTGCCCAATGACAAACAACAAACACGCCTGGCCACCAATAATAATGAGAGATGCGAGGACGAGCAGCCAATCAGAAAATAGATTTAATATTGCCCCCATAAAATAAGGACATTTTAGTCAGCCTCTGCTCTCCAGCCTACCATTAACATCCTTCTTTCATACGCATTCCTCTGAGTGCATGGATGCAGCGCCGCCCGTTTCTCTTCCTCTAACCCTCCCTTTCTTCTGGACTTTTATTTCCTTCCTATACTTCCTCCTGGATCGCGCTGTACGCCTCCCTCTCGGAGCTCAGGTTGCCCACTCCACTCCAGCGCTCTCAAGCCTCCCTCAGTACAGCTCGGGCTTCCCACCCCCTCCCTCCATCAATCTCTCACATGCACCCTCCCTCGCTCCAGCAGCCCACTCAAAGGCTAATTCCACAGAGGGAGAGAATGTGAGGAGAGGCGTTTTATAGTGTTTTCCAGTTATCTCCGTCCTTATAGAGCTGTTCTCAGCCCAGCTCCATCAAACTAAGCACCACCCCCACTCTCCAGCTGCCTACACCATTCCTCCTCTGCTCATGGTGATATTTCCCTCTTTCCTCTTTGTTTTCCATTCTCTCTGGGGTAATGCCGGGGTGATACTGAACCAAAGGGGTATAGTCTCCACAATGAGGCACTCACAGCTGAGCAGCACCTTTTTTTGGTAAAACGATGAGCTAAAACTACAGCGTATCAGTCTAAAAACAGGACATTTAGCTTTGCTCTCGCTCGTTTAACAATACAGCTTCTGAGATTTGGGGAGTTTACACGTCATCACATAACCGTCACTCCGCGAGGCGTGATGTAGTGGGAAATACATTTATAGCACACTAATTACATGTTCTATGCATTGGAAGTTCTGAAGCTAAAAATACACAACAGGGCCCTTTACACATTAAAATAAGTGTGGGTAATGTCTGTGATCAGGGGATGTAAGGACTCAAAGAGTAACCATGACAGCAGGCAGTCGAATGCGCCACATCTGCTATATTTGAAATATTTGCATGAATTAAACAGTTGAAGAACTCGAAAACACTGGAATGTCATCAACACAAAGAAGGTAACTCAGTAGGACACTGATTACAAAGAAACCTCTGGAAAATGAAACACACTTGCGTTACTTACACCACAGAAATCATAAAAACACACACATGGCATGCGTCCAGATTTATAAGTGGTCACGATCTGATTGTCTACAGTAGTGTGTGTCAGCTTGACGGCTCCTCATTCGTCTCCCAAATGACGTCTTATTTCCTGTCTATAGAAAGAGCTTTAACATCAAGCAGGAAAATGACATTCTTCACTGAAACCGCGTATAAGGTATTTAAACGTGCGCTGTGTTATTAAAGTATTAAATTGCTCATGAAGCATTTGCAAATCATAAACACTATAGGAACAGATTTCAGACAGTATTCGTTTGCTGACTGGTGTTAGCAGCACATACACGTGACTCTTATTGCTTTTTCTTGTGGCCTTTTAAAGCCTTTATCTACAGGGTTTCCCAACAATACTAGACTGTGAGGAGCGCCGCAGGTAAATTCTGTTTTTAAAAGCGTGACATCGTATTTTATTGTTGCAACACAGGCATACAAATACTACAACAAGCAAATAAAAACAAACTGAACTAAGCTGTTTATTAAAACACGCTTGCTGGTTACTTGACTGTATTTCCCTTTGTCTTTTCTAAACCTACAGGATGTTTAGTAGAATTTAAATAGTAGTGTTTAAGTTTTAATATCTGATAATAAGTGGACTTATGGTTGCTCACATACAATCTTTTTTGTAGTGTAAAATACTCAAACTAATGCACCAAAATAACATGTATAGTGCCACATGTCCCCAGAAATGATTAAGGTTGGGAAATGTTTTTTGATTAGCAATGCCACAGAGGCACAGTCATCTCCCAAACACCCAGATTCATCTTCATATCGCTCTCCATCCCTTTGCCTCTCATATGCTTTCTTCCTCCCGCTCCGTCCATCTCTTCCTGCCCTTCTCTCAGTTATCCACTTAACTATAACATCTCTCTTTCGATCATATCCTGCCGCACGGGCTAAGTTAAAAAGACGTGTGCACACATGCGCATACACACAATGCAGAGCTGGTAATGCAGGGTTAATAAGATTGGAGTGCAGCTGATGGTTGCGCACATTCAGGCCAGATTACATTTAATTCGATTGGGTTTCACTCACTAGGCATCCTCCCATTCCTCTCGTCTCTCTCCCTCCCCTTCCCCTTCTTCTCATTGTCCTTCTGCTTTTGTTGGATCAGAGAAGGTCCACTTTCACAAAAAGACACAGGTTGACACAAAAGGTTGAAGCACACACACACACACACACACACACACACCCACTGAGCGTTACAGAACCAGAGTTAGGGGAGGAAACTGACATCACGCCTTCATATGGACATTTCAGTTCTACATAGGATGACGTGACTGAACAGAACCATCAACCACTAATTTAAATACTTAAATCTGTGTATGTTGAACAGTGTATGAATGGGGGCTGACACCATCACATCTGGGCACACAGGCCTGGCACATACTATGCAACTTCAGCTAAATGTTTGCCACAGTTTGTGCCTGACACTGCAACGAGGATCCCAGAACCTGATAATCATATGACTGACCAATAACCCAGCTCCTGGTAATGGCCTGAGTGGATTCTGGCTTGTCAGGAACTTTGGACGGATGTTTCATGATTTCTCACAAATAGGAAAAAGCTTAGATTAAAGTTATTAGCAGACACTTATTACATGTTTTATTGGTCTTCTCGGAAATGCTCTAACAATGCTACAGGCAGCAAACACCACAACTACAAAGAAGGTTTTTAAAAATCCCAAAAACGACCATATGGACAAAGGCTGATTTTAATTAGTTCTTAATGTTTTTGATTCAAGGATCACATTTGTCAGTTTGCTTTAGAAACCAGGACATTACCAGATTCCACATTTCACTGTGTAACTGTCTTGTGGCGCATAGTGTGAATTACACAAGAGAAAGACAAAAGAGGGAAAATCACAGACAGTGACAGACAAGCAGAAGATGAGAATGAGGGAGATGTTCACATATTTGTTTGTCTTTGGTTTTTGTCTCCACTCGCCTTCCTTATGTCTCAGTCAGCTCTGTTGTCCTCCTCTTCCCACGACCACACTCACTTGTCCGAGAGACACAAACTTACAGGCAGTGTTCACATCCACACGCATTTGCACAGGAAACACACTGAAACAGCACGCGCTGGATCCACGAGCCAAACAAGTCAAAGAGGACATCAAGCATCTGGCTTTTATCAGACACACACAATACATAAGAGCGAAAGAAAATAGAGACGAAGCTGGACTTACCCGTGGGTTTAACAGGGTTGACAAACGACTGTCAAGCAACAAACTATGTGTGTGTGTGTGTGTGTGTGCGTGTGGGTGGGCGGGGGGTTGTCTGTTTGTGTTCTCTCCCTCTTTCTCATCACACCAAGCCTCTTTCAACCCCCGCTCCTCTCTCCCTTCCTTCTCTGTCCTCACTCAACCCTGTAGCTAATGACTCTGGAGGAGGCATTGCAGCACCTGCTGCAGATGAACACACACACACACACACACACACACACAAACAAACAGACAGACAGAAGTGGAGGTGAAAAGTCTGAAAGAGTGGACGGGCAGGGAGGTTGCAGAGGGGTCAAATAAAGACAACAATGTGAGCCAACACAGAGGACAAGAGGGGAGGTAAAAAAAAACACACACAGACAGAAATGGAGAGAGAAAGGGGCAGCGCAGAGGACAAAGTGGAGGGGAGGAAGAGGAGGGAAGAGCCGAATCGAGGGAGGTGTGAAGTGTCACTGCCAGTGGTAGCATCTCACCATCTCACTAATTAGCATTGTGACCTTGGTTCTCTGTAACTGTTATTGTACACACACACCCCCCCCCACACACACACACACACACACACACACACACACAGCTCATTTCCACAAAGTGTGTATTTTTGTGTCGGCATGTAAAGTAGTGACCTGATATGAATTTTAATGCACATTATTTATATTGTTATTTCACAGGGGAAGATCAATCTCTTGTAATGACTTCCCACACACCTGTGTAAAGCGCATTATAAATTCTACACAAAAATACTCCTGATGCGGTTTAAAAAAAATCAATGAGGATTCCACAGACAGATATACTTACAGCAAGAGGGCGAGGATGAGGAGTAGCGAGAGAAAAACGAACTGAGGAAGCAGCAATCATCTCTCAGGTCAACAGCAATTACCATGAAGACTGAGCGTGTAGGACGTGAACACAGGTCCCACTCTCTTCACGTCTCACCCCACCGGATGTTCTTGTTGTCTCGTTTATTTCGCAAACAAAACATTATTGCTATCAAAACGTGGACGTCAGCGTAAATTAAGGGTTGAAGTAAATGGCTTTCGCAGTGAATGCAGGTACAGACATGCATGGCTGCACCACAGTCCTGTTTCAAGTCTACTCCCATTTATCTTCCCTCTTAACTGTGAGCCTGGCAGTTAAAGGTTAACACCCGCACGCTGATAAACAGATCAGCCATAACATTAAAACCGCCTGTCTAATGTTACAGTTCCCTCCTCCCTGGACTCTACTCTCGTCTGTAAACAACACAAACATACCGCGCCACCCCATGCCGTCATACACTGCATTATAAAGACAGACACGATTCATCCGACTGGCTCTCATTCTTCCGCGACGCACTTTGTGTTCTGACAGCTGTCAATCACTGCCGGCGTTAAATCACCCGGCAATTTGTGCTAGCGTAGCTTTTCTGCGGGACCGGACCAGACAGTCTCTAACATAAACACGTCTGTGAGCCTTAGGCGGCCACGACCCTCATGCTGATTTGGCAGTTGTCCTTATTGGTCCAGCTTTGTTGGCCTGCTGACCGCTGCCTTCTGGGAAAATCCCACAAGATGTCTGAGGATGACATGTTTAGCACTTGTCAAAATAGCTCAGGTTCTTACACTTCCACAATTTTTTTTTCTTTTTTTGCTTGCAACACATCAATTTCAAGAATCCAGTGTTCACTTGATGTCTAATATATCCCCTCCCTTGACAGGTGCCATTACAGACAATCAGCGGTTTTCACTTCACCTGTCAGTGGTTTTCATGCTGTTGCTGATTTGTGTACACAGCTGCTTCACTTTCTTCCGAAGGGTCCTGCATCCTTCCTCCTTTTCCTGTTGACACTGGCACTTTTTAAACAGCAGGTGATAGAAATGAAGCTGGACATCCATGCGGTTCATTTACACAGCACGTGCTTCAAAATGAGAAATTCCATTTTTTGAATACTAGTAAATTTGCAAAGCACATGGCTAAATCGAAAATAGTTTGACCCAGAATTTCAGCTCTGTAATGTTCAGTGTCAGTTCAGTACAGCTTCACACATCCCTGTCTCCAAATCTCCACTCGCTAAGAAAAAAAAAAATCAACAGTTCCTTTCTTGTACGTCTTGTTTCTCTTTCACAAAGCTAATCACCCTTTTCTCTCTACGCCACCTCCCGGCTCTCTTTGGTGGAACGGCTTGCATCTCTCTTGCAAATTAGAACTTTGTACAAAAGTTTCCGTCCCAGTGAAAATGCAAAAACCTCAGTAGTGTGAGAAAAGCCTAAGATCTCCGATGGCAAGGGTTTTCACTTTGACAAAATCTGTTTAATTGGTGCTGAATGTGTTAAAGCCGAGACTCTGCCAAGCCCCAACTAAGCTGCTCATCTTAAAAATGTTAAAGGTTCAAGCTGAAGATCCAACAGTGTTTTTCAAACTGGGTTCCTCATTGCACCCTGATTCAGGAAAGCTATGGGACATCAGAAGCCCTGTGCATAATTAGTGCATGAAACAGTAAGAAGTCTGCGCAATTTCATTCGGAATTGACTCTTTGCCCTCCACTGCATCCCTGCGGAAAACTCAATCTCCGAGGAGTCGAGGGTTCTTCTCTCTTTAATAACAGCTAAACACATCAACGCCGCTCTTCCGAATGCCCCACCAAGCCGTTAGGAACCAAATAAGAGATGGAAGTCTAATGAAAAGAGGTTTAATAGAAGAGCAAGGCAAAGGTGGCTCAGAGGCTTGCTGCTGTTTAATTCAATGGGATGCTCCTGGTGCCTGAAGACTGGCCTATTTTAATTGCACTCCTCGCTCATTTATAAAAGGATAGAATGCGGCGATACAGACTTAATGAATCTGAAAAGAAGGCAGGCTATTCAGTGCCTTTCTCACACGCATACAGGGATAATGTGATTGTGCTGGTTAGGCCCACATGTTTTGGCACAACGCTGCCGTCTACAGATGCCAGCGACACACATGCACACGCGCCGATAGCAACCTGTGTGCTTTGCAGGAAGACGTCCCGGCAGTACGTTGGAGTGATGTTATTCATGCTAATGTATGCATGTAAAACTGATTTAACGCGCCTCCTGTGCTCTTGTGTCTCTCTCTCACACACCTTCATGTGCATGTGCACACATCAACTACAAACACAACATGAATGATTATTACCATTTGGGGAGAAAATGGAGACACATGAAGGAAAAGCAGAAAATAAAGAAACGGATTTAGCCGTCTAAATCTCTCTTCTCAGTAATCCCAACATAATCACAGTCCTTAATCAATAACTTTAATATGGACTCATCATTGACTCTGTAGGAGTATAAAACAGTTATTTTCCACTTCACACAGTTGTTATAGCTCCTATTATTAAGATTACAAATAAGCACAATCCATCATGTTGTCGGTACTGTGCTACATGAAAGTCAAATGCCTCCATCGCAACAACTGAGGGGATGGGTGACGCTTACCTTCGCCATCTGTGCCTGGACTCCGCTGGCTTTGAGCGAGGCCACAGCCTTCTGGGCTGCTGCAGGGCTGTCAAAGTCCACAAAGCCGTAGCCTGTAAGCACAGACAAAAGCCGTAACGCAGGAGTAGGGAGCAGAGAGAAGGACCAACGCAGTCTGTCGATACTGCTAAGAATATTATCGAGCAAATGCAGCCAGTGTTAATTTCTAAAAAAAACAAATAAAGTTCTGTTATCAACACTGCATAAATCCAATGAATGTTTCCAAATGAATTCTGCTCACGTATTTAATAAAAGCTTCTACTTCTCCCATTAAATGTGTTTTAGCACAGAACATTGACTGAATTGGTGTCAAAAGAGTAACTTGCGATCATGTTTATGATACAGATTTTCCGCATACGTTTTAATGGCTGTTATGTCTTTCTGTGACCTTCATGGTGCTCCATAATATTCTGTGCAGATGCTCACATTTTCATTATCATGTGTACTGACTCAGAACTCAAATCCTTAGTTTTACATGCATTATCTGCTGACTTTGTTCCCTTTCACATTAAATATTCCAGTGCATCGCGTATGAGCTTTTGTTATCCCGATATAACAGCACGTCTGTCCGCGTATCCGGTGCTGTTATTAGTGATATGAGTCAAATCAAGCCACATTCCCCACATTTAATAATGTGACTTAACTGATTCAGAAAAAGAATGAACACCGGTCCGTTTTATTGTGAAAAGCCTTTAGTGTGTGTGTGTGTGTGTGTGTGTGTGTGTGGCCCAGAGTAGCTGTCAAAGTGATGTTGCTCTAGGGATCTAGGTTGGGCCCCTCAGGAAGCTCTGAAGGACAAAGGGTCTGAACACATGCATCCCAATCTCAACTTTTAGAAATACACCCTGTTTAACTGGGTCACAAGGGTGGGGCTGGAAATAGATGTCAAACAGACAGGGAGAAGCGAAGAAGACAGCGCGTCTGCAGCATGAGTGGCAGCTTGCGTACCAGGGCGCGTGGCGTATGTGAACAAAGCGACTGTTCAGGCAAAATTGGATTTGACTGAGCGTGTACAGTAGGTAAGAGACTAAGAAAAGCATATATTCATAAAACAGAGGAGAGAACTATTCCAGAAGCAAAGCAGCTTTGAAATTTCAGCCATTGTTGAGTGGGCTGCATGTTAACGCAACTAAATGATTCGCATTTCAGAAGGGCCCCTCGTTTCAGTGCTAATGTAAACATGTTCAAACGGGGAATTCACTCTCTCGAAAACTCACACACAGACACACACGTGCTGATGAGCAGATGATCTTTAATTGTTCAACGGCAACAAGCTGCTTTCACAGCAAGAACTGCAGAAGAAACACACACACACACACACACACACACACACACACACACACACTAGAACATACACATACTGTTGCTAATGAGAAACCTAAACATTGGCCAGAATGGGGCAACACACACACTACTGTGAGCTCACTGTGGCTGTGAAACATACTGTCCCCACATTACTGACTGTGACATAGAAATATCTGCATCTGCGAACAATCAAACGATTTTGAAATCACGTTACAGTGAAATTGCGACAAACTGTAAGTGGGGGGAAATAAAAACAACACATGCCCTTTCTCTCCCAGTGCTAACTTAGGCGCTAATAGGAGTGTGTGTGGGTAACACATCACTCAGGTGCTGTGGCTGACAGACTGTGTATGTTTACCTCCATCAAACTGGAGATTTGAGACTTTAATCTTCAGCGTAACCAAGAGCCACGTCTCAGAGCTGCTCTGTTAACAGTGATTTACAGATGAATTATGAAAGCTCATTTCAAACGTGTCCTTAGTACTACTGTACCAGAAAATTGAGTCCAAGTCTCAGGAGCCTTGTACATGCTCTCTAAATAAAATATTGTGTTGTTGGCATGTCATCTAGCTTCACCCTGCTCATTTTATTTAGTCCTTACATCTAAATGTGTTGAGCGCTTGCTCCCAGGGAAAACATCTACCTGTACATCAGACACCATTTGCCATTTCAGTGACATTTTTCTTTCCTCTTAGTCCTGGCCTCATTCACTCTCAAGCAGTGATTTGTGTATTCTGAAAATATATCTGCCCCTCTCCCCAGGGAGGTGAGAGGTCAAGTATCAGCGACAGGGCACACCCCTGCAGCTGGTTCGGGTTCATTGTCTTGCTCAAGGACACTTCAGCTCAGAGGAAGCTTGTTGAGTCTGGGAGCAGATGTCTGCCTTGCAATTCGACAGACAATTCACTTCACCACACCGCACCGCTGGCCAACATGTAATTTTCATATAACCTTTATACCAAATCACACCCTCTCTGGCCCAATAAAAACCCTCACCTACATGAGGATGTAAATGATAGCTCTCCTGGGCTCGATGATAAGGATATTTCCAGAGAACGGAAGAATGAAAATAATTTCCGAATTATATAATCCTTCTCATTTGTGCCCTGTCCCTCCCATCTGTGGCCTTATGGTGACAATAAAGTGAAAATTCATCTTGCTCAGTCAGGCCTGACAAATATTTCACTCGTTGAATGGAAAAAAAAAAATATTACAAAGCAGCCGCATACGTGAATACACATGCATATGTGCTTATAGACACAGCTGGAAGCAAAGATAAACATGAGCACTCACACACACACTCACACACACACACACATATGCACACATCCCAATCTTCAATCTAATCTCCCGAGCTCACCGAGTTCCTGGCCTGGGGCCATTAGAACGGGCTAACCGAGTACAGAGGGGACAGGGGAGAGGCGGAGCAAAGCAGGAATCGGGGGTGACGCACTGAGTTGGGGAGAGATGGATAGAGCGGTAGGCAGAGAGACAGAGAGAGAATGAGATGAGCAGTGGAAGAGGAAGGGAGGGCGGGAAGCAGAGAACATGCAGGAGCCATGGAGACTGAGAGAGGGAGGGTGCTTGTCTTTGGGAAATGGAAATCCTTTACAATCTAAAGTGGTTTCCTGTCCGTTCCTTCCTCTATCCTGTGCTCTGTGCCCTCTCCCTCCCCCAGAGCTCCCACACTGCTAACTAGAAAACTGACAGTGCGCTTAACACTGAGCTTGTTCTGTTACTTCAGAAGACAAGCATTTTTTATTTCTTTTCTTCTTATTTTTGTAAGAGCCCTGCTCTAATTCTGAAGGCAGTGCTTTTACAGTGCCTTTCAGCGAACCATAGTCTAACTGTACGTCTTGGTCTAGAGGAAGATGCAAATAGTTCAATAAACAGCTTTATAAGCAGAGGAATCATTACATTTATGAGCACTGCAAAATTGCAAAGCAAGATTCAAATGACAAGATTTTCACATGATAACAGCAGTATGCAAACTGATCTCTGCAGGCTGCCGGCAAATGTTATTTATTTACCTGTCTCTTTGTCTGGGTTGTTTGTGCTCTCTTTGCTCTCTGCAAAATATTCCTGAAAAGAAGTGGCTGTCTGCTAAATCATCAGTTTGAAAGGGTCCCCTTCCTCTTCTGTCAGCCCCAGGTTTTATTTTTATTTTACCCCCTCCCTCTACCTCCCCGAGTCTCCTCCCATCCATCCTTTCCTTTCCAAGAGAACTCTTTGTGCCAATTTGTGCTCTCTTAGTCACGCTAAGCACTTATCTTGTCCCCGCTGAATGCCTCTGCAATCAAACCAACACTTATCCGGTTGTAAGGCATTCTAATGGCCGACTGATAATGAAACTACTTCATTGTGAGATAACAGCTGGCTAAGAGATGTATGAAGTTTACATCACCAGCGGTAAATTTCTTGGTGAGGGCCACAGCCTGCACAAATCCTCTATGTTGCTCCAATTGAAGCTGGTGCATTCTGGGTATTCTGTGCGCCGAATAGCGAGAAGATAATAACTGGGTGTGTGGGTTCTACCTTTGAAAATGTTTTAATAAATGTATTATTGTACAACAAAAGCAGATTCTTTTCTATTTTCCTGACTGTTTTGGTAAAGCGTACAGTAAACTAGCTTTTTCAGATGCAATATCATCCTTTTTTTAAAAATATATTTCGTGTTTTTCTTAAGTGAATCTAAATAAACAAAAATCAGCAGCACTAGGATCAAGCACATTTATAACAGGTCCACTTCAAGATACACCAATCAAACAGAATCAACAAGAATAGAAAACGGATGAATGACTGACTGGGTTTATAGAATATTCCACCTTCCCTTTGGTTACACCGTAATAATATGAGGACCGACATTTCAATATGCTTTCAGAGCTCAAAGCCACGTTTGATTATGTGATGCCAAAGCAGCTACTGGAATGATATCTTCATATAGCAGCCCAATTAGGAAGATCTGAGATAATAACTGACGTGAAAGAGTTTTCCGGGGGAAATTCAACAAAGTAGGTTTTCCCATTATAAAGTTAGGGACTGCAATCATTCACTCCAAATATTTTATTCAAAGTAATCAGAGCAGGCGGAGGCTTAAAGGAAGCATTACCATCTCTAGCATCAGTGTCAATGAGACTTTCTTCCTTCACCTGCACATATTAAGGCTGATGCGCTGATTACAGGGCAGTTGTGCTGTTGCATCCTGACCATGTGAGAAAACCTTCGAGTGGAGGCCTGGCAGATGAGCAGCAATCATGCCGAACACATGCTCATGTGTGCCTCTTCAAAAGCAGACAACTACAATCATATTGATTACTGCTTTGTTGAGGCCACTCCAACAATCTAGCAGACCCTCATCAAAAGACACTTGAGTTAGTCTCACTCACCACAGAGACGCTTTGAAAAACATACTGGCAATTGTGTGGCGTTCTCCATTTTGATTTGGCCAATGACAGTAATATCAACATGCTATTTTCAAACGCTATTAGATTCACAGAGGACTCTATCATTAGGGCTAAATCCTGAAATCATCATCACGGAGAAATAAAACAAAACAAAGGTGCTTCAGCGGTGCGTCATTTGGATTGATTAAATCACGGTCATTATGGAGGTCAGAGCTGTCGCCGTACCCACAACACACGGAAACACACTGCTCTAAAGCAAACACGCGGCCTTTGTGTGACAGCACGCTGGGCGGCTCGCACACAAGCCGAAGTAATTTGTTTTAATTCGATGTCACACTGTGTGTTGACAGACATTTTAGCCCATTGTTAGAACAGTTAGACACTGATTAATTGGGGAACGGAAAAAAGAAAAAGACAAGAGGAAGGGATATAAAAAGGAAAACCACTCCCCATAGTGCACTGATTGGGCTGCCTTGAAACTGCCAAGTTCAATCAATGTTCCAGACTCACGTCAAAATCAGATGGTGAACTATAGGGTGACTCCACTCTGGGTAAAGTCAAGGGTCTCACTCACCTTTGCACTGATTGGTGTTCTTGTCCAGGATGGCCTTCGTTGACACAATCTTACCATATCTGTAAGAACCAACAAGGAAACATTGTGATTAGCCGACACATCAGGTTTGTTACTTTTAAAATCTGCGAATGTTACAGTTGTAATGTGAATGTAGTGGACTGTTATCCATGGCTCCGTGATGGCGATGCCGGTCATTCAGTTCGCCTCTTTGCTCGGGACTGAAATATAAGTCTAATGCTACAATCCAACTAATCAGCAAATTGCCCTTGAATTATCTACAGCCAGTTATAGCCCTGACATTTCATCTAGCACCACCAGGAGGTTCATATTTGAGGTTTTGAGTGAAACTCTGGTACAATTTTCCAATCCAACTACTCAATGAGTTGCCATGAACTCTGGCACAAACACACACATCCCCCTTAGGAACGTTCCCATTAGAAACAAAACTGTGACAAACTGCTGGCCTTTCCTCCTACAAAAAACAGAGATGAAGTTCCAGGGAAGGGCTTTTAGTCCGGGCCGCTTTCTCGAGGTCCAGAAACGTCAGGGCTGGGCTTGCTGGGAAAGTCCCTGGACGGCACTTGATGTCCTTGAGTCCCTTGAACTTTTGATGGAAATTTTGCAACAATTGCATCTGGCAAGAAAACGTTCACTTTCATTCAGTTTGATAAACATCTGGACAGTATCTACAGCATCATTGATGGATTGATGGGTTGTGTTTTGGATCAGATTTTGGATGAATTATTACAAGGTTTTATTGTCCATAATAGTCAATTTTTTGTAAATGAGGTTTATTGCTGGTTTTCTCCAGTCTTCACTTGCTTTAAATTGATGCTTGCTTTGAATTGATTTACCATTAATATAAACTGACTGACATGAAAATTGGAAAAAGGAAATGTGCTACTGTTAATTAGCTCATGGTACTAACTATACTTCTAAAGCATGAACATGCTTTATAGCAGCATGTTAGCCCTGTTAGCCCTGTTAGCCTTGTTATCGTATTATCACACTGAGCTGAGCATTTAACCCCACACACGTCTGCAGCCTCCCTGTCTTGATTTACAAGAAGCAAGTTCACATCAAAACGTGAGAAAAGACGCTAAAAGTGACACTGAGCATCGATCAAAGCAAGATCCTGCCACGGCTTCTTGGGGTTTTCCGTGACAGGTTTCACCTTATCGCAGTAAATTTTCGGTCTGTACATCTATCGTTGCCTTCTGTCCTCATCTGTTTCAAATTCTTACCGCAGGCCTCAGAACACAGCCTGCACTGTCTCATAAATGATGGTAATAACCTCACATCTGTATGGCACCCAGTCCGCTAGAAGGCCCCATAAGAGAGACAGACAGCCTCCATACCCCTCTCTATCTGCTCCCCCTGCCAACTTTTAAAGCCCGCCGTCTCTCTCACTGCCTCACTCGTTCCTATGTTTGACACCTCTGCCTCTCTCTTTGTCTTCTTCCTTTATTTTCACCGCCATCTTACTTCCATTCTGCGGCTCTCGGTTCTCAGAATGAAGTTAATAATGTTTCTTATCAGCGCTGTCTTTCAGTCCTCCTGGAAAGAGGAGAACAAGAACAGACACAACTGAGGAAAAGTCTGAGAAAGTATGGAGCAGAGGGAGAAACACAGAGAGAGAGAGAGTGAAACTGAAAGCTTGCGTCGCTGAGATGAGCCTGGATCACTGCCTGGCTCTGTGGATGAGACTTTTTAATTAATGTTTTAACACTGCTGCACAGCCACTGACTGACTGGCGGGCTGAGTGACAGATTGACTGGCTAGCTGACTGGCTGGGGGTCCAAGGTGAGGGATGGAAGCATATTCCCTCTTCCCTTTTAGAGTAAGAAGGACGGAGAGAAAAATGATGGAGAAACCAGGCAAAGACACAATGCAAAAGGATTCCGAGAGGAAGGGGAGGGCGAGAGAGGCTCAGAGGAATGAGAAATAGGCGAGGAGAGGGAGAGCAGTCAGTCAAAAGATAAAAAGAGACATTGAAGGCGAGGAGGAAGCGAGGTAGTCAGGGAGCGATGGAAAGATAGTAAGAGGTGTTTAATAAAGAAGAGATCATTTAGTTGTCACCATCAGGAGAGTCTCTGTCAGCCAACTGCTTCTGTCAGTGACGAGAGAACAGAGACTAGCTCGCCTGACAGCCTCACATCAAACTCTATTGGGACACGAGACTTTAGAAATAAAGGCAGAAAAAAGACTTTAAAAGGCTGCTATCACACATAACACGACAGCTGAGCAGCTTATGATCTCAAAATTGGTGGGGAGAAAATCGCTGCTTTATTCAGAACAATGCACAGTCTTCGCACATTTTGCTGCAATTTAAGATATTTTGAAGGTATTTAAAAATCCACTTTTTTTTACTAAGTCATTGCTTGTGAGAAACAAAGTCTTGGGCCTGCAGTTCAGGGAACAATCCAATGGATGCAGACATGAAAAACAAGGTACTGCAGGGCTAATCACCCACACACACACACACACACACGCAAAGAAAAACACACCACGGACACAAGGAGATGTTACGGATCAGAAACACTCAAGTGGTAATCACACACATTACACACACACATACACACACCATCTGGCTATAAGCAGCTCTTTGTTGACTTCTGCCTCTGTGTGAGATTCAAACACGTGTGTGTGTGTGTGTGTGTGTCACAGTAAACACTTGCGTGCGTTTGTGAGCGTACGCGCCTGGACACATTTGCGCATGCAAATGCCTGTGTGGGTGCAAATCTTTGCGGTTGCAAGTGAATATAAAATGCGTGACAAAGATCTAGAGCAGTGTCTGTGTTTTGGCAGGTTGATCTTCCCAGCAAGAACGTGAAACATTTCCAGAGTCTGTTTGTTCGTGTGTGTGTGAAAAAGACAGAGAAAGCGGGAGGGGAGGGGTAAAAGATGAAGAGAGAGAGAGAGATGCCCAGCTTGACACGTTCTGAAACTTGGAGAAGATATGTTCACAGTTGTCTGTTTTCACAAAGAGGAAAACAAATACAGCTTATGTATGTTTAATGTGCGGCTGCGTGTGACACGCAAGTTTAAATCAACCTGTTACTCGTCTAGTAATAGAGAGGACTGAGAAACAAAAGCGGGGGAGAGAAAGCAGGGAGAGGGGAGATAGATGACGCCAAGGCCTTAGGGAGCTGTCAAATTACAGCAACACAGCGCCGTCCAAAACAGTGTCTCACCCTGTGGTAAAATTCCATTTTATCCCAACAGGTGCAACAATGGGCTACTGTGATGAAGAAATGGAACAAAGTATTGATAATAGCTCAGATGACGACGCAAGTAGGTGGAGGGGAGGAGAAAAATGTGCAGAATATCCTGTTCTGTGTTCAAATTCCAGCTGGAAGGTTTTCATTGATTCCAGCTGAAGCCAGGCGTTAGTCAAAATAGCCCCGACCGGCACTTGACCCAATCGCAAAGACACATGAGACAGTGCTTAAAACTTCTCAAACACTTTAAACGCACCATTAAAGGACTGCAGGGAAACAGGGCCAAGAGAATGTGCTTTGTTTATTGTGAAACGTTTCCAAACGTTTTGACATACTCACTATTTAAATTTATAGTCCAGTTGCCAGTTCCATCTTTTTAAGTTGATGAGTGAAATACTTTAGCTAATCCTATCCATGGCTTTGGATCAATTTTCAGAAACCTTTCCTAACATATTTCATCCACATTTTTGTCTTTATTCTGTCAAACACAGCAGCAGTTCTCTGGGTTTTCTCTCATATAAACACCAATTGCACATTATATAAGTTTTCTACATGTATTATTACTGCAACAGCAAAAATGAACCAGTTGTATTTGTTTTCAGACCTGTCTGGACATACACTGCCTCTAACCTAGTGACTCCAGCATCCTTCACGAGGATAAGTGGTTGTTTAGATACAGATTTAAAGTTTTTAATTCCAAGGCATTTATGAATTATTTGTTCATGTCATCACAAATATGTCAAAACATCAACTGTCATAAACACATGCACACACTTGGTTCTCAACCCCCTTTTTGACTTTTTGAAATTAAATAACCAAACAATAAATGTGTTTGGCAAGATTCTACCTGGTTGCGATCAGCATCATAAACTAATGACGTAATGCAAAGTGAACCTAAAAGCTGAAGCATTTCTGTGCTTCACCAAACGTTACAATAGACAGTAGGAGTGAAATTATGGAGGCTGTGGAGGAACATCAGTACGAAACCTAGCGCACAAGATTTTAACAGGCGGGAGATAAAATGCGTGTGAAGCCGGACTCACTCTGTGTGTTAGCGTCACACGTCCTTACAAAATCAGTTCTGTGATTTTATTTTTTCAGACTGTCTAATGACCCACAGATCTCATGCATAACATCATTCCTACGTGTCTGTCAGTGTATGTATTCGCATTCTATACTGGATGTGTGTGTGTGTGTGTGTGGGGGGGGGTTTGTGCGTACACACACAGGTTGCTCTCCGTGTGTGGTATCTCTTAATTGGGGATCCGTTGCAGCTGTCTTGTCTCTTGCATTTTCACCCTCTCTGCCAGTTAGACTCAAACAGGCAAACACAAAGGGAAGAATGAGAGGGTGCAGTGCTTCAGAAGTCTTGGAATTTATTCCCCATATGAAGTTTAACTACTTCGGGCACTAAGAAATGAAGTCTTGGAGTGTTTCCATGATGAGAGGCGATGTGCTGCGAATTTGAAAGTCTCAATGTCACTGAAACATTAAGTTTTTCTGCTAAAAGGACTTTTCATGAAGTTTAAATCACCAGCTCCAAGGTATTTCAGTTTGGTGGTGCATTGATGGACTGTTATTATAGCAGTAGTGTAATAGTGTGCAAACTATCACAAGAATGACTGATGGCCTGAAGGGTCAGGTTAAAAGAATTTGTAAAACATCTACAATTTGTACACGTCAGAAGCCAGAAGTGTTTATAGCTCTTCCGAATGGCTGAGCTTGAAGGTGGGGTGAGAAGCAGGTCATCAAAGAGGGGAGAGACTCAAAGACAGTTCAAACAAGGATAATGGGGATACATGTCCTGGAAGGAGTTGATGCTGGACTTGGCTGGAAACAGGAAAAGTCAAAATAATTTTCGGTGAACAGAGAGCAGACATGAAATTACACCATCTAAACCGATGGCTTTATGCATATGGATTTAGATATTCCACCAAACAGCAAAGTTGCCTTTTTATAAGATTTAACATTAACAATGAGACATAAATGAGGACGGAGTGACCTTTTACTTTAATCTGGTCATCCTCAAATCCGAATAAAGGTTTGTGGCTAATTTAAAGAAATTCAATGAAGGCCTTCCTTGGATGTTCCATTCATAAGCATGGATCCACCTTTGAGGCGTCAGCACCAAAACGGAACCAGTTCATCCTTGAGTCTAAGCGGACAAGTGTGCCAAGACAAAAACAATCCCTCGAGTCTTCCTGAGATTTTGTGTTCAGACGTAAAAGACATCCAAACACAACGCTTCCAGCTCCAGCTGTCACAGTGTGGAGGCAAGAAAATGTCACTCAGCTTTTCATTTCCCTTTTCCAGCTGACACTCAGTGCTGTCACTTTAATGGCTCTTTTAACCCCAAACCTTGATGTTTCCCAGTCACGTCACAGGCTGATATTAGGCTGATTAAAGTCTCTGAATAGTGTGGGTAGAGTTGGGGCAATTCCCTAAACAGCCCACCCAAAACATGAGCAGAGGTGGAACCAGATAGAATAGTTGAGTGGGTGCGCATGGTTTCATTTAATGCCCAATGTACTATAAATAAATCCAGTGCTTATACTGGGCTTTTGATGTAGAGCATCTACATGCTTCACCTCAGCAAACTGCATTTTAGTGTGAGATGCTACCGAATACACTGAGATGATTTTTCCAAGGTCAAGAATAAAAACAGGTTTGTAACAGATACCATAATTAGACTAATGTAGAATAATGAGCACAGCGCATATGGGATTATAACACAGTGTTTATTGTAATGGTAGTGTTTCTTTCTGAAACCAACTTTATATACGCCGATATTGAAGAAGTTGAAGTTAATTGATAATTAAAATTTGCTATTAAACATTTGAGAACATGGGAAGTCAGTAGTTTCCTGTTTTGTAGATAGATAGATGGAGAGATGGAGAGATGGAAAGATGGATAGATAGATAGATAGATAGATAGATAGATAGATAGATAGATAGATAGATAGATAGATAGATAGATAGATAGATAGATAGATAGATAGATAGATAGATAGATAGATAGATAGATAGATAGATAGATAGATAGATAGATAGATAGATAGATAGATAGATAGATAGATAGATAGATAGATAGATAGATAGATACATGGGTGAGTGAATGGACTAGTGAGTGAAAGAATGAGTGAGTGAGTGAGTGAGAAATTGCCCTTGTGCTCTGCTTTCAATTCTGCTCACGTTCTGCTCTGTCCCCAGACGTTAAAAGTGTGTCCATAGTTTGGGCGACTGGGGGAGTGATTGGAAATGTCAGCTGACAACAGCACTTTTCACTGACACTCTGAGAACTGGCACAGAGACAGAGAGAGAGAGAGAGACAGACATGGAGGGAGGATAACGGAAAGAAGGGGAACGGGGAGGAGAGGAAGGAGGAAACAAGGATGACAGACGAGGAAAGGAGAGGATGGTGCTGCAGGGCGGACGGGCACACAGAAGAGCCACGCTTGGTAACAATGACATCGAGCTGAAAGCGGGTGCGTATATTTTTATGAGTCAGTGTCAAGGGACTGTCCTTTCGTTACCCATTGTAAGCGTGTGCATGAATGAAATGCCTATTTGTGTGTCTGTGTGCATGCGTTCATGTCATGTCAGTGAGTGACAGGAAACTGTCACTCAGTCTATTTCCAAAAGCCGGAGAGATCTGGAAACTCTGGACCCCCGCCTGACAGCACACACTGGATCCCTCCCCCACTGACCTTTCCTAAATGTTACTGGCCACTTGGCACACTGACTGGGCCTCTAATGAAACTTTTATTGGCCCCCATTTTTCACCCTGTTTCTCCAGAATGCCTCCAGGGCTGAGCTAAAATATAACGGGCCTGAACTGCAGCTGACACGCAGGAGGAGAAGGTATGGTGCGAGTGTGTGACTGTGTGTGTTTTAGTCCTCACATTCTGTTCTTTATCCTGAAATTATGATGAGATCATTTCAAAGTCTTAGCTGGAGAATATGCGACTCAATATACTATACGATTCTCCTGATAGATGTGATAATATCAGCTAACAGCCGAAAGGAAGCACAATTCTCTCCTGAAGACCTGTTTTCTGTTTGCATCACACTGGTAATGACATGTTGACATCCAGGCTTCAGAGTCCAGATTCCAGCCAAATTATCACCTGTAGTACTGAGGTCTTTCTGCTGCTGCAGGTAAACTGACTAGAAATAATTAAATACCATTTTATTCCCAACAAGAGCAAATGCAGGTGGGACAACAGAGCCTTAGTGCTGCAGCCTCAGTATGTGCTCTGCACGTAGCTGCTGCAATGAGTCAGTCTGGGGCTGGACCACGTTTTAATATTATATTTGGACAAGGCTTCGATTGTTTAATAGTTCAAAACGATGTTCTGTATCATCAGCGTCAGAGAGACTGCATAAATAGTTATTTACCTACACTGCTAAAAACAAATCATGCCATGAATCAGCCAATTAAAGCAATACATTCACAGTGCTGCAGTTCATCGCTGGCTTTAGTTAACAATAACAAAATATTAGAGATCTGCCACAAGGACGACTTCAGAATACTGGAAAATCTGGGGTTTAAAACCTCTGAACAGAAGGATGTGTGTGTCTGTTGTAGTGCGTGTGTGTGTGTGGATGAACCAGTACAGAAGGGAGCGGATGGGTTAGGCCCAGTTGGGCTGTGTTTTTTCCTCTGAGGAAGCACATGGGAGGAACACAGAGGTCAAGAGCAAAATGTTGATGCTCATTAGAGGCTGCTGCTGAATTCAAAACTAATTAGCACAAGCTGAACCAAACTACGGAGGGATGAAGTGAACCCAGCTACGGTGAAGGATGCCATCTGACGCACTCGCCAAGCGATGCGGAGCCAGATTTGGATGAATAGAGCGGAGTAGAACAGAATAGAACTCACGGCTGGCAGAGCTTAATAAGGTCCTGGTCAGTGGTGGCAGGTGGCAGGCCTCTGATGTACAGGTTGGTCTTACTGAGTTGCTCCACCAGTCCTCCTCCTTGACCTCCTCCACCTCCACCGCCTCCTCCTCCTGTTGTGCCTGGGCTGGGCGGAGCCATGGGCGGAGGGGGAGGAGCAAAGGACTGCTGTTGAAATAGAGTCACAAAAGAGGGGAAGATTACTAAAGGTCACCACACAATATCATTTCATTTCCATTTTTTGCATCATCATAATGACATAACCGTCCCCCACCTCTGCCCGATAAACAAAACCTCACATCATTTGGAATAATCTCTTCCTGCATCAAGTCCCATCACAATAACTTGATTCAACAGGAAGCACATCAAATTAAGGAAGCAGGATATGCGTAATTAGTGGTGCGCATGATGATCATGGTAAGTTTTACTAATGACGATCATGGTAGGAACTTTGCAAGAATAACAACAGGCTGTGGTGCATGGTATCATTGACATTCATCATTCTACAGCTTTAGTTGCTTTAATGGCAATGCAACAAAAAAACAAACCACCTGGAAGGATCAAACAGAAAACACATACAGGCTTGAATCAAACACATACCAGTGAATAAACCTGAATCTTATTCAGTCTTATACGAGTGATTGTGCTCGTGCTACTACTGTACTGCAGTAAAAAGTGCATGGGTGCAGAAAAGCCAGTCATCCAGTGTTTAATTCAAGCTGGGGCCCTTTATCAGCCGTAACTTACTCAAATGTTTTCTATCAGTCTCCACCGTCCAATTACACAGCTCAGCACTGACTAAATGACTTAATACGATGACTGTTTCTGGCAGGGAGAAAGGCCAGTCTGAGGATTAATGAGACCTTGGAACTCACGGGTTTGGAGATCACCCACCCGTCACTGCCCGCTGCCTTAGGCAAACTATTAGGTTAAGTTTGGAGGAAGTCAACAAGTCAGATGGCTCACATGACCACAAGCATTCAAAACAGCGTGTCTGCAGCAGAACAACACTACATCATCCGTCCCGCTGTGGGGGACTGGACGGTTCACGGACCTGCTGATCACACATCAGTTTCCCTGACACCCACAGGGAAATAAGGTGGATAGAAGGAAGAGAGGCAGGTGAAGCAGGGGGAGTGTATGTGCTTGAACGTGTGCTGTATTAGGCAGGGTGTGTCTACGTATGCTAGTGAATATGTGTGTGTGTGTGTGTGTGTGTGTTTGTGAATCAGTGTTTGTGAAAATGACAGGTTGTCACCGCGAAGCCTGAGCCAGCTCTGATATTAATCCATTACCTGTACTTTCCTCAACTAGCACATGATTCCCGCCCCACACACACACACACACACACACACACAAGCTGACATCGCACAAACGGGACAACACTAACAGGATTCAATACACGCAGCAGTCAGGCAGGAGTAAAAGGAGATGGTGCGAGTGCAGCAGTGTCATTTACAGGCCAGCGCTACACTCTCAGAGGATAAAATGTGCTTATGAGACTGAACAAAAGCACGACAGAGCACAGAGACGAGGAACAAGCGCAGGACTAGTACGATAAATACTAACCGTTTAGCAAGTGCCTCCTAAAATGCTTGGAATGAAGATCATATTTCAATCCCAAATATTGTCTGAGCCTGCAAGCTACTCGCGGTGCAAACGTGCTGAATTGTGCTCATTGTGCTCGAGCTGATAAAATGTAGTGATAGTGAAGAATAGGCACCAATCACGAACGTCAACTGTCAGTCAAACCAGGCACGTATGCTGTCACATAACATGTGGTTTCTGTTGCTTATTCTGTTTTCTTCCACTTCCTGAAGCTGAAATTCATTGTGAGTGTAAAAGCTCTGTAGCAGAGCAAAGCAGCAGCCCGGTGGCTTCACTGAGAAGTGTGTGTGCGCTCACATGTGATGTCTGCGATCCACCACTGCTTCACAGCGTGGACTTTGTCTTGGGCTGACTTGATCTGAATCAGACCACACCTGAATGATAACATGAATACAAGGCTAATGGGAGATGTCAGATCTGAATGTAAGCTTAGAATTCACCACAATGCATAGATGACGTGTTTACTGAGCAAACACGATGCCGGGACGACTTATATCGACGCATTAACGGCGACACGCCCAGCTTTTTACACGCACACACTTATTTTTGGAGCAGAATACTTTCCTCACCAGCACAAGCACAGGCTCCAATGTCCAGGTACTGTATGTACGTACAAAACCGACCCTTTCTCTCGCTCGCTGACCCCCCCCCACACACACACACGATCAAAGCCTTTGCCCAGGGAACCTCTTTCAGACAATTTGTGCAGCTGTCAGTGTCGGGCCGATAGTGAGCTGTGTATGTAACGTGTCAGACACTGTGATAGGGAAATCCTTTGAAACACTAAAATCTCTGGCTGTCCCTCTCCAAGGCATCCATATTTCTCCTCTCTCTCCCCTGTCTCACTGTGAAATTCAACTCCACCACCGCCTCTATCTCTCTACAACCTGCTACACTTTCTACACACATTCGCTCCTTTCTTTCCCCCGGTTTGGCTCTTCCAAAGATTAGCGTGCTGTCAGAGTGTGCGGACTGCAGGCTGCCTCTCAGCTGGTATTGTTGACACACTTAGTACAGTGGAGCAGCTCTCACAGTGGGGAAAAGGCTCAGAGGCAGTGACACAAACTGTCGCACAAAGCAAACACCGTCGCTGCGTTTTCGTAGATTACACGCACAGCGGAGCCTGTGAACAGCGAACGCATCGCAAAACACTGCAGCGTGTTGTTTCACATTACCATTCTCCGATGACACGCATGCAGACAGGGTGGCTACCCCTTAACCCTCCTCCTGAGAAGCGTCTCAGGTATTCTCTGTTCTCGAGCCACTAATTTGGCACAGATACAAATAAATAAGCTGTGAGAGAGGTGACTTCTTGCTTATTCTACCAACTATGTTTCTAGGAGAGTTTGGGCTTTTCCCAAATGCACCGGAAACTACGTTCTACTGAAGATGAAAATGCCTAGAAACGACGTTGGGTGCGTCAAAGCCCTGCGTGGGTGACTAGACGGCCGAGTGTTCGCTATGGCTTAGCAGACAAAAGCCAGACTTCATCTGTACATGCTCTGAGAGTGTTGGCTTGACTGGTCGGCCTGCAGGCCACAGCTGTCACCTACTGAGCAGGATGAAGAGGAGAAGAAACAGTGGACTGTGAAGCAGGCCGTGCATGTATGCAAATATTTCTCCTGCAATAATTGTTATAGTCAGTATAATTAAAAGGAAAGATCATATGCGTGCCTTTGTTTGAGGGGGATGCAGATATTAATTTTAAATCTGCTGATACTGTTTTTACAAAATAAACACAATTATAAAGACAAGTATTTGAATCTTTTCATTGCATTTCAGAAAAAGTGACAATGTTGGCATAAACAATGGTTAAACAAAGATCTATTAAAAGGCCTTAAAACAAATATGAACACTTCTAAATAAGTGAATTCCAGCGATATTTCAAACGCTAACTATCATCTTTAATTGGCGACATAAGAGACTTTTATAATCATTCAGACTATTTAAATTTAGATAAGTGCTCATTTTCTGTTTGGTATAATTGCACTGAACACTGAACACAGATAAGAGAACGAGAAAAAAACAAAGAGAAATTCATCTGAGAAGATGAAGAAGAAATAATTAGCAAGCATGGTCAAAATAAAGGCTGCAAGACCATCTCCAGATAGCTTCATGTTCCCGTGAGCGCAGTCTTCTTTAATTAGGACGCTCATAGTCCAGTGGACCACAGCCATCCTACCCTGGATGAGGCTGCGTACGGATTGAACGGAGAAACAGCTGAAGGAAGGATAATGAACCAGGGGAAACCGGAGGAAAATGGGAAACCCCACACCTTACTAAGGTACAAAGTTACCCTGTACTAGCCAAGACACACTGCAGCATTTAGGTTCATTCTTATTCATGCAACTATGATCGATTGCCTTTTTCGTGGAAGCAGCTTTGGTCACATTCTTTTTTTTTTTAGATTTCATCACATAAAATCGATTTGCATAAAACATAACTACTGTACTTGACAATCTTACCACGAACGTGCTAACGAGTGGGCAACACTAAGGCTGATAGAAAACTGAGTGAGAAATCATAAGGGCAGAGAGGATGGGACATGGGTGAACAAGCTGTTCCGGCCTCTTCGGATGCTTCCTGAAACACAGAGGAAAGAATGCAGGCTATTTTTGGGTCCGGCACTGAGATTCTCTCTTACTCTCGGTCCCTCTAAACATGGCAGCGGAAGGGTTTAGGGAAGAGCTTATGAATACATCGCAATGGAAACACGGGTCCCAGTGTAGCTAAAATTAAACCTTGGCTGTTCTGGTGGAAATGTCCAAAAGACAACAATTCGTTTGTTTGTTTGTTTTAGGAATTGACAAAGGCTATTTATGCTAATAGTCGCAGAAACTACTGTAGAAAGTGCAGTAAATGCTGTGCTAAACTAGAGATATCCAAGATAATATGTAGCCTACAGGCATGAGCGTGATTGGTTCAGAGAGAATCACACCTCTGGGTTATTTTAAAACCATTTCCACCCAGAACTGCAGGAAAATAATTCACTTTGAGTTACTCCCTGCAAAAACTGCCTTGAAAGTTGAAAGTGAGAAAATTATTTTAAATTGGCAAAGTACAGATGTTCTCACCATTTACTGAAAAATACCGGATCAAATTTGTAGTTCAAATGTATAATCAAATATCACCTTTGGTGTCGTTGGCCACTGAACAAACATACTCCGCATACCACTCTGTTTTACAAGCACAATACGAGATTTTACTACAGTCCTGAGCAAACAGAGGTGGAATTAATGTCATTTAAACCTAGTTGGGCTTGTCGCCCTGCAGCAGCTTTCTGACACCGAAGTAACGGGATATCACGTTTTACCAGGGTGTCTGCAAGTTTCATCACCCAAGATCTGAAACGACTGTGAGGTCAGTCAGAATGGAAAACGACCACTTTAATTAAAAGTGCAGAACGTTGACCTGTCAGAACGCGGCCAGCACGACCCAGTTCACGCCTCATCACAATAACAACGCCAGTGGAAACGTCGACGTGTGTGCAGCGTGTGAAACCACGATTAGAGCGAAATGCAGCTAAGTGCGTGTGTATGTATTTACCCTGCAAGACCCCTGCTGGTAACATCGCCATCTTTACATTAGAAACGCATTAGTACGCAACATTTTAAATTCTCTGTCCCAGCAGTGGGATAAAACACTCACACTAACGCCTCCCTCTGTGCTTCCAGCCTGGTCATCTACTCACCGTAACACTTCATGCACAGTACTTCCACTTTCGTTCTCTCCATTCTCCTCGCTTATCTCTCACCTCTGCCCTCACCTTCACCTCGCATCACACTCCAGCTTCCCTTCCCAAACGGCTCCTCCCCTGTGTCGCTAAGGTCACTTCCGTGGCTTCCCAGTGGAACAGCGTGTTCCAGCCGTCTACCTCTCGATCTCCCCCGTTAACATCAGCAACAACAGCGTCAACAACACTCGGACTGTCCCAAACAAGCTGCACAAACATTGCGGGAGGACGTCCAGTTTGGACTTGGTGTTCACTGACCCGGTGGGAGATAAGGAGGCGACTGTGGTTAGTTGCTGAATTCCTATGGTTGAGAAGGTCAAAGAGAGAGGGGGCACAGGCTATGTGTTGGTTTACAGGCATGCAGAGATTGACTGGATGCTATTGTTCTTGTGGTCAAGGCTGAGTGAGTGATTGCATGTGGGGTTATGGGAACTGTTGAAAGAAAGCCCAGCATCAGGCATCAAGCAACAGCTGTGTGTATCTGTGTACAGTATATTCTTTATGACTATGTTTTACATGTTTACTTTCATATGGGTTGTCTTGGCTGTCAACAATCACTCCAGCTAAGCCTGCGATGCGGAAACACCTTTCTAAAAAAAAAAGAAGTCCTGAGTGACATGCAACAAAACAATTCTAGTACATTATACTTCAAACACCATCCCAATGATTTCTACGCCACCTTTCTATTTAAAAAGAAAGAAAAGCACACGCTACCCGCTCCTCTTTCTTAATTGCATGACCTCTAGCATGCAAGTTACAAAAAGGGGAAAAAACATGCATATTGAAGAGCAGCTTCAACGCACAAAGCTCTTTTATTATGTATATTTATGCAAATGACAGGTTCGTTTATTCAAGTTAGTCTGTCTCGCTCCGCCTCTCGTTGCCCGCGGTCAGTGTTTCAACGCCGCAGTGAGCACAATGAACGGCAGCAGATGAAGTTTGTGATTCTTTCCATCAGACCTATAGAAGTGTGGAAAAGTCTGAAGGCTTCGTTGCTCGTAGCTGATTCTCCCCAAAGTTTAAAATGAAGCCATGTTAAATAAGGCTGGGTTCCATCAGCCTTGCTGTAGTTCTTTGTTACTGCTAATGAACTCTGGATGTCTTTTTAAAAGGTGAACTGTATATTCCTACCTGCCGCTTATCATCCAGCAGCGCTTCTATCCTGTATCTTATCATCTCCTCCTTGCATATTAATAATCCCAGCCTGGCTTTCTGTCCCTCACCCCTTCACTCTTCTTGTCAAACACTTTGCTTTTCTATCCTCTTCATGAGTTCATCTCCTCACATTTCAGCGTCAGCTTTCCTCTCCTCCTCATCCCTCAGCTGCCGTCAGGCGCTGCCCTCTCTACTTTTCGTGCCCCATCATCTCTTTTCCTCTTGTCTCATCTTCCTTCGCGTACACACACTATCTGCCGCCCCCTCCTCTCCTCCAACACCGTGCAGGAGATTAAAATATGAGGAAACAATCAAGCTTTGGCTCATTAGCATATGAACAGGGGGCCGACAGGCAACTGCACACACGACAACGGTGCCCTGGAAATCCACCGCAAAGCTTTTTTTTTTAATCCGAGGAATGACTTTTTACCATATTTTGTTGAATAAGACGGAACAATCATTTGCCAGTCCTTTCAGGCAGTCGAATTACCATCAGAATAAGGGAGCATAAGAATAAGACACAATGCTTATATAGCATCAGGTCAAAGAATGCAGACTATAGAATAAGTGAGCAGACAGAATAATGTTTCTCCACTGCAACAATGAGAAGCCAAAAGATATGAATTGGTGGGTTTGTGTGTGTGTATCCGCACACAATTCTGTCTTCTGCAGCAACAATGAGAATCTGACAAGACAGCAGGGTGTGTGCGTGTGTGTGCGCGCATTCATGTTGAGGTGGGTCTGCTCTCATTAGTAAATCAATTAAAATTTCTCTATAGGCATAGCATCACAGGTTGTGACGTACAGAGCAGTGTTGTGGGAGGATAAGACACCAAGAATGGAAATGGTAACTTATTAAATTGCTGAAACAGGCAGTCAAGCAACAATATGAGGTGTTTGTGAAAATATTGCCTGTTGCACAGGTGGAAGCTATCGAAACGCATAATGGAGCCGCTGCCAGTCGACGAGATATTAAATTACATCAATATTGCTGAGTTTCGTTGCGTAACAGGGTAAACTCCTTCAACTCGATCATCACAACAGGCGTTTATAAACAAAAAACAGAAAAATGGCCTTTAAATAAGAGACTATGTTTTATGTTTTAAAACATAAATGACTACATAAGCGGGATCTGTCAGTAACAGTATAACATGACTGGCTGATGCCAGCGCTTATGCAGAAAGTCTGTTCTTTTACTTTGCACCCGTTTTGTTAATTCTTAATTTGCTAGCACTAATCAAACTTGTTTGCGCTGCTACTGAAGAGGAGGTGCAACCTAAGCTGTGTTTATCCTGATTGATTTTTTTTGCCAATGCTTGGCACAGGTGCACCCAGACACACAACATCTTCCTGTTGTGTCAAGTGCATCAAAAATCATTTTTTAATTACACTATGATAAATGAACAACAACATAATCCCTATAATCACGACTCACAGTTCTGCACAAACATCGATACTGCTTTTGTATATGCTGATCAAGCTGCTCACTTTAACTTGTGGAAAGGTGGATCTCTCTGAAAATATGATTCATTGTCTAATGCTGTGGGATGTTTATCTTTTCTGAGTTGACAGGGGACGTGTCTAATTTTGGCAGATCAGCGAGTTCATTAATTATTTTACGTCCACACACGGTGACAGGATTGATCAGCGTTCCCAGTTACACTTGTTCTATTTCTAAAAATATTTCAAAAACTATACAAACAGTGAGCAGCAAACTCATCTGGAGTAAATCAGTTTGAAGCTTATGAAGAAAGAAATATTTTATAAAAACAATGGGCGAGCAGAATCCTACAGTACGAGGGTGCAGGCCACAATCATCCAGCAAAGCTCAGTAGGAACCAGCTTATCTACAATTATGTCTAAATCAATCTCAAAGCAGCCTGATATTCAGTTACGCGACCTACAGTGAAAAACAGCCCCAGTGCTGCTGCTGCACAGTGAAGGATAACACTGCAACATAAGGTAACACATGATGAAGGATACATTCTATTCAGACTTTCTGCACAGAGACACTACATCCATAATTTTAGTGAATTACATGGATTTATTTTTAAATTTCCTTGGTACGTCTCCTTACTTGCACAGTTCATTTGGATTCATATTACTTTAAACTGTAGTTGCATGTGACAGTTTCTCAGTTTTGCAGTAGTTCCTTTCCCCAAGAGAGAATTACTGTCGATCTCATATTTAAAAACACAAAGCTCAGGCTGACATCAGTTGTTAATAATCAGAATTCAAATTTGTTTGAGAACCCCTCACATTACCACAGGTAATGTATGTAAACAACCTTAATATGCAGTGTTACCATGCTAACACTTCTATCCAGCAGAAATAGAAACGCCTGTAAAACTTTGTTATGAAATCCTATCTACCAGTGCTTGACAGTAGAAGATTATCAGCTTTGAATATGAGGAAAAGATGTAATAAAGTACAAGCACATATGGTTTAAACACATTCACTTCTGTAGCCGTTGTTAAGTGATGGGATGGGGAGTTGGCACTCAACAGCTGTAAACCAAGCCCAAGGTTGATCTGTTATGTCCCACATAATCAATGTTAATGGAAGTCAGAAGAAACCACTGTAAACAACCAGCTCTATGTAAGGTCAGCTCGCTGAGCATACACAGGGAGCAGAATGTGTAATTGCGAGACATGTGATGGGGCAGTGGGCGCCTGAACGCGGCTCATTTAGCTCATCTGATCCTGTACAGGAACTCAAGGTTTACTGGAATTCCACATGTAGGCAAAGCTTGGCCGCGGGGTCAATGCGCCGCTACCTCTACAGTATATGCAGTCTAATGTGACATGGGTCAATACGACTCCCTCCTCACGCCGGCCAGGTCGGGTTTAAACACACTTATCTTTACCATGTCTGCTCTCGGGGTCGCTGACCATTCGTTATTACTCTGCTTCCTTCCTCCACTGTGTCGCTCATTCCTTCCTGCTTCGCTCTCTGCTATGATTAAATTTGTTCATCAAATCAGAGAGGCGCAAATATTCAGAGAACACGAGAGAGAGAAGTAGAAGGGAAAGAGTGGAAGAAGAGATCAGAGTGTAAGAACATACAGAGTGGAATCCAAGCCTGCTGACCTGAGGATATCTAGAGGGAAAATCCATAATAGTGAATCGTAACAAAGACAGAGCAACTTCAAATCATTGTGATGTTTATTTCTCAGGCAGAAGATTAGACTTAGTAGAAGAATAAGAATATACAGTTTAGTGACTAAAAGCAAAGCATCAGACACACAGGATGCGAGTTGAGCCTCATAATTTCACCCTCTGGATTTTCATTCAGAAACACACCTACGCTGCATGTGATTTACTGCTGAAATGACACTGACAATTTATATTGTGTGTGTTGTGATCCAGCCGCACGCTAGTAGAGTCACCTGCCAAAACAAACTGCATCTGGACTATGATCAGCCGCTGGGCCAGTAAAATGTGGTGAGGGGACGCCGCACGGTTTTCCACTGGAAATTCCATTTGCTGAAATGCTGATTGGCAGCGTGGAGCAACCCCGGTGTTAGAGAGATTTGGGTCTATAAACAATTTCAAACCGCGCTCCTCTTTTGTCCCTCTGGGAGATGTTACACAGCAGCGCCCATTTATAATTCACACACCAGTATTGAAGCGTTTGACAAATCAGAGAGCGACGTGGTTCGCCCATTTAAAAAAACAAAGGCTGAACAGAGGGAGCAGCGGTCAATGTATTCACTGATCATAACCCAGACACTGTGTGCTTGGATTGATTTAAAGGCCTGATTAAATTACCTGGGAAAGGTTAAAAGTATCCATTACTGGCTAACATGCTTTTGCTATTGAACAAAGAGGAAAAATAGGAATGCAGCTGCATAGAGCTACAATCAAGCACAACTGTGTCCTGGAGGCATAAATATAGCAAAGTACTCAGTGAGGACAAACACATATTGGAAGAGAAATATCACAGTGAATAGAAGCAACGTAGAGACAGGCAACGGAGTAAACAGAAAACTTTCTCCGATATGTTTTATTGATAGCAAATATCTCTGCTGTTCAGTCGTCTTAGTCTTGTGAGAAAACCTGAGCAAGAGTAAGTTATCAAAACAAAAAAAATCCTTCTGCGATATTTTACTTCGTACGAGGGCACAGAGACACTGGTACACAGTGAAACAAAAATGACCACAGGGAACGAAAACAGAAAGCAAGAAAAGACCGAGAAGCAGGGAGGGAAGCGAGTCTGACAAAGACAGAGGAAGGATGGAGAGGAGAAGACAGGAGAACAGCAGAGGAGGGTAGAAAGGCCACCAGAGAGGTCACTTCTGCTGTTAATAATTTATCCTTTAAAAACCAGTCTGAGGCTTTAATTGGTGTTGCGGCTTAATCCTGAAACACACACACACACACACACACCTCAGGGAGCCTCTTAGCAGCTGTGCTCCAGCTAAATTGGCTACAGCGTACACCGAGTTCCTCCAGGTATAACGCAGTCAGCCAAAGCAGCACTAGCAGGGTTGCCAACCCCCGTCTCATGAATCGGGGCGTGACACTTCTCAGCTTCTATCTGTCTCATGTTAGCTGTCACGCTCTCAAAAGAAATCTTACGGCAAATCATAATGACAAGACGTTAGTCCCATGGCACGGTTGTTAGCTGGATAAACACTCTGCTCACTTCAGTTGTAATCTGTATTTAGCTGAGGAAGACATTCACGCAGCCTCCAAGGCTGTTTTGACTTCAGTCGATGATTTAAGTCTCGTCTTAGTCTACAACAAAATGAATCGCGTGAGCTTTTTCAGGGCAAGTCGTTCTTCTCGTATTCGTATAATCACAGTTAGCCGCATTATTCCTGTATTCCTCTGTGCGCCAGTTTAACACATTTAACATTCTTGTGTGGCAGCAGCATAAAATAAAGTAGCTGCAATGCATTACTCAGCCAAGACGGTAACTGTGTCCAGCACACACTTCGATGTGGAGCCACGTCGGGGAATACGGTTCTGGCACCTCTGAGAACAGAGCTGATGTATATAAAGGAGCATTTATTGGGTGATTAATCGATAAATGTAAAGTTAAAGCATAAGAAGAATCTTGTGTGATATTAGCAATAAACGCTCTGCTTTGTTCCGACAGCCTTCAAGAATAATCCCTCATAAATGCCACGCAAACTAGTTCACGTTTATGTCTTACAGCATTTCCGTGTCTAAGTGGCGTCCAGCTGAAGCCAGCACTGTATCTGCACCTGAAGGTTGATGAGCACATTTACTGCCCACGTAGATCCTCACACATCGGCTCTGGTGGTGAGATAAGCACCTCGGCCTTCGGCAGATCCAAAGGGACGCCCCGCTATCTGTATCATATAGGCTATTACGTGTCAAGATTTGACTTTAATGTAAAACCGAGAGTCTCGCTCTGGCCAGTGTAACACGTTTCACAGGTTAAACTCAAAACCTAAATGAACGTCAGCGTTCGTTTCCATTAAACCCAGGCAGGAGTAAGTGTAAAGATGCTCAGACGTAAGCTCAGAAATAAGAAGCGTTTTCAGAGACAACTACACAGGAGGAGAAAAATCGTCACCCACTTGCTTTAAGAAAGAAATTCTCACCACCTATCACATCAAATCTGATGACCAAGTTAAAAAGGCTGGAAAGATGCATAAGTACTGTAGCATGTTATGAGACCAAACACTGACTACTGTGTCTTAATATTCTCTGCTTCCAGTGCCATTATTTCCATTACTTACAACAGTAAAACAGTTTATATGTCTTCATATTTAATTCACCCAGGAAGAAAAAAACCTAAAATACACAGGTCAAATCAGCAGAGCTCAGTTAGCATTAAGGATTTTATCAGCTGCCATCTGATCTAATTAACTATGCTGCTTTATCCGGGATGTTGCATGACAGCATGTGGTTACTGTGGTTTACCAACATTAGCGCTGTCACACCGCTATTGCACTGTTGTGATTCGCACTTAAACCTTGAGAACCAGATTTGGGAAGGGAGCTGATAGTCCAGCAGTTGCTGTAGTCCGAAATCACCCAGACAGCGAGGTTATCTTCCAGACCCCAGCACCATGACACCATGAATACATAGCGTCTCCCAAATCCTATTGTAGCATGAAATGTCACAGCACATTAGCTACAAGAGGGATTACCCTTCTTTGAAAGTTAAAGAGAGAGGGAGAGGGGCATTGAAGGGAGATGCGAGAGAAACAGAGGGAGTAGAGGGATTTATAATCTGGGAGCCTGTGGAAATGTGTATGGAAACACGTGCTGGAGCAAACAGGTGAATGCAGGGTGAATATAAAGCACTAATGGACTAAAGTAGTAACTACTGTCCTCCCCCTTTTCCTACCGTTGCGTTCCCTTTGCCACTGGTCATGATCATCTCTAGATCTTGATTTGGCTACGCTTACAGTATGAATTATGTACACACACGCACACACACACACACACACGCACAAAGCTTATCTGTGTCTGGGAAGTTGAGCTTGGTTGGCAGAATGAGACTAACAGCTTGTGGCTGTACTTTGGAAGAAAGCGAGAGTCTATCTCAGTTGTGTTTTCTCTGTTTTTCCTCTTCACTTTTGTCAGCCCCATTTCCCTTCTGTCTGGGTTTGTCACTCAATCTGTAATTCGGCTGGACTTCCTGTGTCTTGATTGAAGTACAGATTGTGCGTTTTGAATTCTCTATCACGGTTTTTCAGCTTTGTGCCTGCCGTGATGTCTTCGCTGATTCCATTTGTCTAGCTCTGTCTGGTGTGCAGATTTGACATACATATTTACAGTAGAAGGAAAAACACACCCATGCAAAAGTAAAATGTTGTGGATTAGGTACAGTAGCATCATACTAACCTTTGGAGAGAAGTCTAGGAGGGGCTAAAACAATTCATATATATATATATATATATATATGACCTCCCACTTTAACCCAAACAATTCTTCTGTTCTAAGCTTCATTTTTAACCCTCTCATCCTGTTACTTGCCTTTTCCATCGCTTACATCGTCTCTTCTGCCTTTGTGCTTTAACCTTTCTGAACCGACATCCTCTGCGCATGTACAAATCTCCAGAGACGCCCTTCAGACCATAACCGAGAGCCCCTAGACCTAGTCCACCTCTCTGTCTTTGTGAATAAAAGCTAAGTGCCTTTGTGTAATGCCCATTATTTTACATGTACTCTCCCTCTTGTCTGCACAGTCTGCTGAACAGTACAGCTACAGTACTGTACACGCTTGTGAACACAGAGAGATAAAGAGAGAGAGAGATTTGACACTTATTATATTTGCAGTTGTATGTTGCTTTATTTCTTTCTGTCCTTTTTCCAAAAAATACCTAACTATGAACTATGAGTTTTCCAGTAACTCTTTGACCAACATACTCACAGATCCTTCACTTTTGTCTTACTGCGTCCACTAAGACTAACTAAAGTCTCACATTCAGTCCCCAGTACGACCACTTTCACATGCCCAACACAACACTCTCCACACATCACTGGCACATTCAGCAGCACCGTCAGGTTACTGCATCGCGCTCGCCTCATTCTCCACAGAACAAAAAGCTCATCTGCAATTACTCTACGCCTTGTATGCAGGTGGGTCTCCGGCTGCACAGGCTGAGTGTCCCCACGTCATTGATTTCTTGTTGAGAGAGACAGGGAGGACTGAGTGAGACCTCCGCTGAGAGGATAATTCTAGGGTTGGTATTGGTAAGAGTGCTACAGTTGGTATTTTCTGTCACAGCCGTGCACCGAATGCTCCTCCTGCTGTACTCAGAGCTGCCACTGCATCTAATCTCGCAGTTGACAGTGGCTGTTATGTGTGTGCAAGCATGCGTATGCGTACTGTACGTCTACATGGGGTGACGATGGCGCGTTGGCTCTGCAGTTTGACACTGCTGGTAGAAGACACGAAGCGTTAGTGAGGCGTCATTGTACAGTGTAAACCAGGGAAACATCAGGTAGAAGAATAAATAGAGTAACACGAGGCACAAAGCAGATAAAGGAAGGTCTTTGTCTTTATCATGTTGAGAACTGCTGAATCTTGTAGTATCTTGTTTATGCCCAAAGTATATTTTAATATATATTGAGATCCAAGTACAGATAGTGTAGACGCTACTAAATCTATATAGACAAACATCAGCGTTATCATCATGTGTCGTGCTGCTTCAACGCAAAAGACGAATGAACAATTATCAAATACTATTTCAGTGTGACAATACAGGAGCACAAAACTGTGTTTTAACCACTGTTTACTTAAGAAATAAGGCTCAGTGACTGTTAACACTTGCTGCCCACATACCTGAGCAGTAAAATGTGAGCTGCTTGTGCTCTATAAACCTTGGCCGAAGAGCTGCGAAAAACAGGTTCGATACTGGAAAAAGCGAGAGGCCAGATGAGTCGTCACATTTTACAGCAGTAGTGCCACATTTGAAGCTGTTGCGTTGTCTATTCGCGTCGAATCGGGCACACCTCAAGCATTTAAAACCACTTTGAATGTTATTTTTACCCTCAACTGTCACACGGAGACACTAACGCGGAGAGACAGTTCTGCAAGCATTTTAGCCAATGAACTATTATTGTTGGAGACTGTCTTGACTTGAAACAGTGGGGTGTCTGGGTGGGGGAGCGTGAATACGCAGTAATTCAGCTTCCTACTGACAGAAACTGCAAGGTTATCAGCACATTAAAAAAAAAAAAAGATGAGAACCTGCCTCTGTGATCTCTTTCCCATCTCCTTACCTACCATAGGGAATCTGAGACAATCCGTAGGGGATATACTGAGCGTGACACTGTAAAACCTGCATACGTCCCATTCACGATGACACTGTGCAGTACAGATAATACAGGTACTGCACAAAATTTACTTTACTGTGTTGGCTCTGCTAAGTAGGAGCATCCAACAGCAGGCACAAACCCCGTTTGAATGTCCTCGGCATACTGTAGGCACACAAGCAGCAGCTTCTCAGACACACACACCCGCGCACACAGTTTGTTGAAAGGCCAGTGCAGCACGTGCTGTGTGCCAGCCTAATCTGACCAGGCCCTTTATCCCATCTCCTCCCTCCACTTTCACTTAAATCAACACTTCACTGAGCGCCGCAAAGCCAGTGTGGACGCTCGACGCGCGCGCACAGACTTTACTTCTCCTTTGTCATTGTTAGTCTGTGTTTATCTCCCCGTGTCTCGCGCACAACCGGTAACATGCAGCGCACGCGGGCGTTCGCACACAAAGACACACTCCGACACGACAGTAGCAAAGGCTGGTCGTCTCTGAGGAGAGTCACTAGTGTGAATGAATAGAGCTGGATGCTACCCATCCAGCATTTTCTCAACTTCCATAAAAAGACACACGAGCATTTTTCTCATTGAGCAAACTTAAGATGATGTGAGAGTCGCGCACATCGCAGGCCCAAAAAACAACAAATCCGTTCTGTAGTGACACAGAGGAACGTTTGCTCAGACGTAGGTGGAGTACAAGTCACGGCGCACCAGCAGGAAGCAGGCCTGGTCACTGCGAATCTGTTTATAAGTATCAGTGTCTTCATTCATAAATGTCAAGTTGAAATGTCACAAACAGCGGAGGAGGCTGCCAACGAACACGCAGCATGGTGATGTTCCGTCGTACTATCTTTAGAGCAGACACACACACGCAAACGGAGCGAAAGGCAAACGGCTTACCTTCAAGTGTCGCTAGTGACCATTCACTCTGGACACACTCCCTGCAATCACAGCCTGTGTCCACACTACTGTCTCTTTAACTCAGTCGCACACACACACACACACACACACACATAGACAATGATAAACGCCAGTGCTCTGAGGAGTAATTTTACTGGGGCACAACAAAAGGAGTGTTTTTACGGTATAATCCCTGGCTGGGAATGCAGGGGGTCTGTGTGTGTGTGGCAGAAAATTGGAATGAGTGTCCATGTTTGTGTGTGCGTCCTTGTGCAACTGTGTGTGGGTGTGTATGTGTGGGATCAAGCTGAGCAGGGAAGGTTTTATTCAGGGTTTCATTAGCAGGGAACAGGAGATGTTTGGCCTGGCCAGACACCTCTGGCACAAGGACAACAGTGTGTCTGTAACCCAACTTAACTGTCTGTAAGGCAAACATTCGCATTTTTATAGAGTTTAACTGCATTTCTTTATATTTCCTCTCAGATGAGTGGTCCCGCCATGCTGCAGGGCACACAAACGTTTCTTGTATTCTTTTGTGCGAGCTCTCTAAGGCGATGTGATTTGAAACAATATCACTGGTTTGCAGCCAGTAATGTGAGACGTACTACACAAGTTGCACAGTATATGCTTGAGGTAGAATATTCTTCAGGAATGTGTCAAAAGCTGTTTCTCTCTCGCGTTAGTTTTTATAATCGTCATACTAATGAGATTAAGTGTCAATTAAACAAAACTCATACAAACAAAACAAAAAATTAGCTTGTGTGAAATGTTTTCTTCTGGTCTGTCTGATCAGTCTGCATACGTATACGATCAGCTTGTTTAGTGCTGCATCTACATTAATCAGACATTTCACACAGAGGGAACATTTACAGGACATATAACAAATGGTTTGTTGAATGTTCTGCACCTTTTTACTGTGTCTTCTGGCTTGTAGAGTCTCTTCTCAAATATATGCATTCTAGCAGATACACAAGCACACGCATGTTTAAAATATGAGCGCCCTGCTGCTATTTGGCCCAAAAATCCTGGTAAATACCAGAATGTCATTTTGTGTGTGTTAACCTTAGCGTGTGCTTTAAGGCTTATCATGCATGTCAGGACGGTAAACACGTGTGAAATACATGGAACTAATGATGAGAGTCGAACTCGTATTGCTGCACACTCACACTAATATAACCCCAAGAGCTTGGGCTGGCTTTAAAACTGGGGCAAAGAGCTGACACTACGCTAGACAGATGGATTCAACATCATCGGCTGATATATGCCATCGCACTTCACACAAACTGGTTTGTTTGTTTACATCAACTAATTTAGTGGACAAACGAATTTCAAATCAGTCTTTTTTAGTAGAATGTGTTCAGTATAAATGTAAATACATCGTTACAGCTGGCAAGGAACCTTCAAATGAACATATGCGGCCCAAAGAAATACATACAGAATTGAAGGGCTTGTTGTTGCTTCACACTAAAGTCCATCAAGTACCAGAGAAGGTCAAACATTTTACACGTCCACAGGTGGTGACGGCTGCACTGAAAATAAGACCCTCTTTGACAGCAAGCTTTATTTTTCTCTTTTAAAAGTCAGGCTGTCTTTACACTGATATCACAACTCCTTCACTCCATTCTCAACCCAGAAATGGTTGAATCTCACATGTCACATTCTTTTCAGGGGTAGAATTTCTCTTTAGCTTGTTTGACCTGCACTGCCTTAAGACATGAAGAGATGTAGTAACAGATACAAGGACATGGGTGAAAGGAAAAGGAGAGGAGAGAAAGATAGGAGAAGGAAGCAATAGCTAAGCGGGACAAGGAACAACATATGGGGGAAAATCCCTCAGGCCTTTCTTTCAATTATCTCTCCGGTCTCTGGTGTAGGGATCACTCACCCACCAGCGCACAAACCCTCACACCCCACCCCATCACACTCCCACCAGGGAGTTCACACAATGGAAAATGAGAATAAGCAAAGCGCCAACCGAAGCCTCGCACTGGCAGTAATAATGACATCCTGCACGTAATGTGCAGAATGAAGAAACAAATAAATGTGTCTCACAGATTTTCATTTAAACGCATTTGAGTCTGTGGTATCGTATTTCACAGAGATTTATAGATATTTGACAGATATATTTTTAATAGCCTAAATCAGAGCTTTGTGTTTAGGCTTGACATGAAGATTTGAAGGGTCCGTAGTGTAAAAAGGTGTAAACTCCCACTCTCCTTTAAGCTAGAAACAGATCAGTCATAACACCGACAAGAATCCCAACACGGAAGCTGTTCAGCCGGAGAAACAGCAGGAAAGGAGCATTTTATGAGATGATAACTTTTCATCATTCACAAACAATCGTGATCCATGATATTTATGCACGATTCTCATACGTGCGATCTTCACAGGGTTCAGTCCACTTTTACCGAAACCTACAGTCCATGAACACACCGTGCAGTTTTGCTTTTACGGTGATGTTAAGAGGCTACATGTACTTTAGTCCAATCACCTGTAACATTCTAATTACAAACGACTTAACGTGTCATTTAAGAAGGTTTTAGACTGCTGGGTCATGTGTCCATCTTTCAAGACTTCTCTTATTGATTCATCGTTTTTGTCAAGTACAAACTACTACTACATATGTCAGTGTTTCTGAGAAGCTGCTTCTCTGAAGGAAATTGTACATATCAAGGCAATAACTTAAATATGGTTTGCTTCCAGACAATATTAGCTCATTGGGCGTCCTGTCAGGAAGTGTTGGGGACTACTGGAGCCCTCGGCAATTTCCGTGGTGTAACTGTTTGAGGTAGAGGGCTCTGACAGCAGCTTTTAAGAGGCAGAGAATCCATTAGACAAGGGTCGCTACAAAGTGGCCAACTATTAAAAATGCAGCAGCATCATTATTCTCTGACCCAGCCAACATCTCTCTCTCCTTCACTGTATCATGCTTTATTTCCCTTTGATCCCTCTATTTTTGTTCCTCTGTATTCTTTCCTCCTCAGCCATCTGTTCTCTCTCTTCTTGATATACTGTATCTCACTCACACACATTTCTTCCCCTCCATCTTCCTTTCTCTCTCCCTCCTCCACACGTCTTGCTATTACTAAACTAGCAGGGGTGAGTCTCTCTCTCTCTCACCCCTCCGTGCATCCACTGACCCGCTGAAGCTCTTTCACTCCTTTTCAACTTAGCGAGGCACTGGTCAGCGCTCGCTACTGTACTGGGACGAGAATAGAACAGCCCACGGAGAATAATAAATGGACATATATGGGTGGTTAGGAGAGTCCCTTTTAAGCAGTAAAAACTACCCATGCCCAGCAAACTGAACAGATGGTAGGAGAGAGCGAGACAGAGAGAGCCCAGAACACAGTGGGAGAGAGGCAGGAAAAGAGAGAGAGGCAGAGAAAAAGCAGGAGTGTGTTGTGGAGAGCATTAGAAGAAGGCAGCATAAGGCCATTGTCTATCCTCTCCACTGGCATATGATGTTACCAAGAACACATCTGAGATCCAAACAGAATGGCTGGGTCTTTAACGACAAGCACGTGAGGATATTGTTGGTTGTAAAAGTACAACTGATGCAGGCAGGCAGATGCACGAGGTGGAACAGGGCATGAGCAGAATGCACGCTGGGCTATAAAGCCTATACTCGCTGTTTACTTTGCACACGCACACACGCGTTTATGGCTGCTTCTGGTAAGGCGAAGTATTTTTTGCTTTTACAAGAGGAGGAACAGAAGCTTCGCAGGAAACGAGGAGGAAACCATGTACAAGGGGAAAAAAGAAAAGAGAAAAAAGATCAGGGGATAACTTAATCAATTTTTGGTGTTTACACATGCAAATTTCCATTTGGAGTGTTCCCCCTCACCCGCCTTTATGTTTACTCATCAGCACTAAGCCAACCACTGACCACATTTATCTAGCACATAATAGAGAGTAATTGAATGTGAAAAGCTCATTTTTGAAGGGATGAAAAATTCTGTTTAGATGTTCGGGCGTGTCCGCATGTGTCATTACTCTGAAATCAGCTGAATGCTGTTTCTCATTACCCTAATTAAAGCTCCTCGTGTGCTACTGAGCATATTAGCACACTGATCTGCAGCAAACTAATGATCGGCTGGCTGATAATGTGACATTTTTTCTTTCAGCCTCTCTCTTATCTTGCTCTTGGTGATTATCATCAAAGATTCACATCCTCAGTCAATCATCATCAAAAGCTACAAAAAAAAAAAAGGAAAAACTCTGCCAAAACCAGAAGCGCTCCATGCATACATATGTAGCTATATATTCGCACAGATATATAAACATAGTACGTATGAAGAGAGTCAAAGTGAGATGGGAGTCAGCATTAAAGCAGACGACATTCATTAGAAAAGTTTGCTGCACTGATCTAAGAGTCCAGTCCGTAAAACTTTGCCTCGCATCACTTCTCTACGGTAAGTTCGCGTTATGATTTGCTCCCATTAGGGACTTAACGTACAGCTTTCCCAGTGCTTTGCTTTTAGTAGATTAGTAAATCATGCCTCCAGCTCGAATCGCTTTGAACACTCTTGAGCTGAAACCAGTTAACAGGGGCAATTAGGAAAACCTAAATATTGATTGTACTTAAAAAGGACAGATCTGAGCTACAGGTCGTCCCTCCAGCTAAACCCTTTGGTTAAATTTTAACAAATCACGTAGGCAACAACTGCTGGGCTTGAGCCTAAACCCTCCCCCTGATCCCCTAAAACCCTCTCGCAGTCATGATTAAGGGCTGCTAGTCCCTCCCCATCCTGGGCTAATGTACACTAACTGTACCTAGAGCCTATTATGGAGGCAGAGAGAGCGATTCTCTGTTTAATAGCCCCACATTTACACACACTCTGTCATCTGGCTTAGCATTGTTAGTTTAAACTAGTAATTTCATAACTGCCTTTGTGCGAACACGGGGCCTGAGTGTGTCTGGTTAAAGATTGCTATTGTAAGGCAGTGAAGGCAGTGCACATTTGATTGATTTCCACAGGAGCAGAGCCTCAACTCCCTGGAATCAAGATTAATAAGAGGCCATTTACATCTGCAATCAGATCAGTGAGCAAGAAAAAGAGAGAGAAACAGGAAGAGATACAGAGACCGCACAATAAATACAATCGCTGTCTGCCTTTGTAAATGGTACACAGAGAGAAAGAGCCTGAAAAATACCTGCACACCTACATTCACACCCACAAACGATGATCTATACCCACTTGCTAGCACACAAACACACACATCCACATACTCATAGGCAGATCAAACACTAGGCTGTTGTCAAGGTCCATATAGTCGTATAAGTGAGCTGTTCTGTGCGCCGACACACACACACATACATATATATATATATGACTATTCTTCTGGGACGTGGAGAGCTTTAATGACAGCAAGCTGCACCAAGAAGGGGTCAGGCTGGTGAATCACTGAGGCCACACACACACACACACACGCACGCAGGATCACACTCAGGATACACATCTGCACTTAAACAGGTGGGAGTGAGCAAATCAATTCAGTTCATGCTCAAACTCACGAGCCAATGGACAAAGTTACAGGCTCACGTATGGTCACTGATACAAAGCTGACACACAGATGCAGGTTTTATTTATATGGTGATGTATACACAAACACACACACACACACACACACACACACACACACAGGCACAGCCGAGAGGGAAAACCAGGGAAGGTAGGATCCAATTTGATTTGACCTTGACAACGAAGAGAGAGAGAGAGAGAGAGAGAGAGAGGGCTGGTGGGATGAGCGAATGGAAGGAGAGTAAGGAATGAAAAGATGGTCTGGGCCAGATGCCTGTTGCAGATACTTGAGAAGTATAAAATGACCTTGAACTGGTAGATAGATAAATCATGAAACAAGAGACAGAAGTGTGGCATCTCACACATACAAGGTTTGACAGATGCGCATGAAACGCTGAAGTTAAACTCACATACATGTGGCCAAGTATCTTCTGCAAGAAAACTACAAGTCACACATTTTAATGGATGCGCCTGGACATCCTGCACTGCTGAGCCAATAGGAACCGCTGTTCCTTTATTATAGCCAGAATGGGGGGGGGGCTCTTTTGAGTTCATTAAAAATCTGATGCAATCAGTGCAACCGTTTCTTATGAGTTTAAAAATGCAGCGGTGATGCAAAATTAATGCTGCCAGGAACACTGCCTGTCAACGTTTTCACAGCATTTGTTCAAAAAGATCAATCGAGTGTTTTCATTTTAATTCATTCCGCTGAGGAAAACTCTAATAAAGAAAACACTTTTACCAAGACGCAATTACCATATATATCCTTGAAGTTTCTTTCATTAAAAGGAAGTTAGAAACAACACAGTTCGTTTTACCCAGTGGCAGCTATGCAGTCACTCTTCCAGATTAGCAAACAAATAAGCGTGCTTGTCATTGCTGATGTTTACTGCGAGCGAATCGCAGATGTGCATTAACAAACAGTTGCCAGCTTCTGTTTGTTCATCTTGAGTGCATTCTTAAAAACATCTCCAAATGTGAGTGTGTGCATCTTCAGCACACGAGTGCGTAATGTTGACATGCTGCAAATACAGTCTGCGTGTCATCTGCAAATGAATCGCTCGGCTAATTGGAAATACTCATTTTGCTTTCTTAACTACAATGTCTGCAATGATGCAATGTGTTCTTTACGTTCTTTTTTTTGGGGGGGGCGACATGTTGAACTAGATGTTTTACAAGCTTCATCCGTAATTAAATGCTTCTTGTAGGGTTTGGTCTAGTTGGGCTCTAGAGCTTCATATCCATATTCCTACTAATATAAATGTTTGCTACTGGCCTAGAAATGCAGTCAGCTTTTTTTTTTATGTTCAACATATTTTTAACTGCTGAACAGTAATTTTCTTACCTGCTCTTCCCACACTGTCCACCCAATAGCATGATCCCTCTATTCTCATCACATCCCACTCCCACACTTTTATCTTCACTTCACTCTCCATCTCTCCTGCTCCTGACATGTTCACATTCACACACATACAACTTTTCACGCTTTACCCACCGCGTATAAAAAAACAAAACAGCAAAAAGCAAATGAATCACGGCAGACAAAGGGAAAGGCGGGCTGGGCGATGTGATGCAGGAGCAATCGATCAGGTCTTAGTAATCCATTTTCTCCTTGGTGGTGGTAGAAGGCTCAAAGAGTGTGTATGTGTGCGTAATGTACAGTTTGTGTGAGGATGAAAATAAAAATAAAGCCAAAAAGCACAAAGACAGAACCTGAGCCCAGTTGTCTGTAAATGTGGTGTATATCTGCTTCAACATAGCACATCTACAACTTGCCATGATAGCTGCTGGGAATATGGGCAATGAGGGGGGGGTAGTCAGAATGAAAACAAGAGCTGAGGGATTGGTGGGCCTCACGCCCTGAACTTGAACTTGGAGCTGGTGGGGTCGAAGAGGGGAGGATGAGGTCAAGCACTCAGACTGGATGGAGAAGGGAAAAACCCGGCTGAGTGACACCAATATATCCCTGCTCAGAGACGGACGGGGAGAGGGGGACGTGGTGCCATTTAGCAAGCTGTCTACTCAGGCAATTTCAGCATAGGATCGTAAACGTGTATATGTCAGTCAGACCTCTTACCACGTCAGAGTTTACAGAGGCATACCACAATTAAGGGAGAATTAGTTTTAAACTCAACACTCATTTTTAATTGGCGTTATCACATCCAACACGCAAACACATGTGCACATTCCTTTTGACTAAGAGGAGCAAAATAGGTCAACTTCTCTGACCATCTTACCTTGGTCTGGAGATAGTGGGGGTAGTAGTAGGTGTAGTGGGGGTACATTGGTTGCTGCTCCAAACGTTTTCCCATGTAGCTGGAATCCGACTGAAGGTCCTGAAGGCTGGAGATAGAAGCTCGCAGGTGGGGTACGAACACTCCGAGGGACCGGCCTGGATCCGTCAGACGACTGTTTCCAAGGCGCAGAAAGCGAGCGCTGTCCTCTTATAGCGATGTGTGGTTAACAGAGAGACGGACAGATAGAAGGACAGCGAGCACTTGGGATTTTAGTCTGTCTACTTGTCTGGGAGCACAGGGAGGACCTCACTAAACCGTTCCTCCACAGAGTCTGGAGCCAGACTGAAAAACTGGAGTGATAGCAAAAAAAAAAAGGGTTTGCGGAGAAGGAGGTATAGGAGGGGAAGATAGGAAATGATAACAGCAGGCAATGCAGGAAACAATAGAGGGATTGAAGAGTGAGACGGAGAGAGGGTATAAAGAGGGAAAGACAAGGCGATTATGAGAAGGAGGAGGAGGAGGAGTAACTGGGAGCTGGTTGCCGGTTCCTTGCACTCTCCGCTCTAAAAATCAGACTCAGTCTTCTTCTTCTTCTCTGTTGCCCTGAACATGCCCCTCAGTTTGCTTTCAAGCGTCTCTCTTTCTCCCTTCCTGTGTATCCGCTTCCCTGTCTCGTTCTTCGACTCTCTCTCTCTCTCCCTCACCAGACGAGACTCTGATTCCACCGTGAGCTCAGCTGTATCCTGGAGAACAGACGCTGTCCTCTGCTCTATCCTCAAAAGACAGTGAAATCAGCGATGAACTCACACATGGATGTGGAGCTACAGGGAGAAGAGGAGGAGAGAAGGAAGGGAGGAGGAGGAGGAGGAGGAGGAGGAGGAGAGAGGGTGGTCTGGAGCTGAAGCTGTGACTGCCTGCTTTCCCCCCTTGCTGTCTCTTACTCCCTCCTTCTTTTGTTAAGCTTCGGGGATAGATAGGTAGATATGGCTGGAGTCCGGCGTGGAGGATGAGCAAAAAGAAAAAGCCTTGGCAAAAAGTCCTCTTGCTCAGGAAGAAGCCGATAGCCTTATCCAGACGTGCAGAGGAAAATCCTTTCTGATCCACAAGGTGCTTCCTCCAACTCTCTTCTCTTTTCTTCTCCTACCCTCTGTGATACCCCTTCTTTCTTCTCAAGCTCTCTCCCTGACGGCTTGCTTCCCACTGCGCCTGACAGCCGTCACTGCATGTGTGTGCGCGCGTGTGTGTGCGTGTATGGTGCTGGTGGCGGCGGCAGCGACAGCGGTGGTGTGTGCGCGTGTGGTATGTGTGTGACTGTGTATGTAACTGAGAGGGGAGTGTGTTTTTGTGGCTGTTCCCGTCTGCTCCACTCTGCGTGCTGAGGCATAGAGGGGCTCGGCTTCAGCGAAGCTATGCTCCTCCCTCCCTCGCTCGCTTCCTCTGTGTGTGTGTGTGTGTGTGTGTGTATTCCTCTCTCCCTCTATTTTTTTCATGGAACTATAGAACAGTGGGAGTGGCTGGTGTGTGTGTGTGTGTGTGTGTGTGTGTGTGTGTGTGTGTGTGTGTGTGTGTGTGTGAGAGAGAGAGAGAGAGAGAGAGAGAGAGTGTGTGTTTGTGCAAGAGAAACTGAGCGAAAAAGAGAGAGACACAGATGGGCTGTTCTGATGGCAGAGAGGCGGAGTTGGGGAGGGAGTATGAGGAGACGGCGTTGGGTAAAGGGTGAGCGGAGGATATACATGTGGAGTTTGGATACGGAGAGGCCCCCCTGCTGGCACACAGCAGACGCAGCAATAGCATGTTACCCACGATGAAAGGGAAACCAAACAATTCTGCAGTTCTTCAGATGCTTTACGCTGAACAAGATCATTTCCATTTTATCCCTGCTATAATATATTAATGTTACGGGTGATTATGTGGGACTGCGAGCCTCACATAATCACATGAGTTCACAAACATATACATGGAAAATGCAGCAACACCAAGAGATCTGAATGCCCCCGAGCGTAAACAACTGCTCCATTCACACGCACCCAGTAAAGGGCCCAACACAGTGTGTATGCAGTTCAGTCGCCGTGCGGCACAGTGACCCACTGACACAGTGCTGCCTGTTATATGATGTAACCAGGTTTAAGTAGTGCTCTTACATAAGCACAGTGAGCCATGCATGAAAAGACTGCTCTGCCCTCTGACTGCAGCTGTGCGTGTGTGCGATCGAGACAAGGGTTGGCAGACAATGCAAGTTCACTGCAGTGGAAAAAGGCCACGAGAACAGAATGCAAACACCGAAGAGCTTCCTCTGAAGATCTGCCCGTTAAAACACTTCAGAAGCTGTGATCCCCAAACACATCACCGTCTCGGTGCTGATGTGCTCCCCACTATGCCCACATCTGTCCGTATGGCTAACATTTGTCTCGTCAGCTTATAGAATACGTATAGTCTATATCTGGCTCAACCGACAGCAAAACATCTACCAGCGCAGTGCTAAAAACCAGCAAATACAGGAAGACATGTGTTACAGTGATTTTGACATCAGACCATTTGCAAACAAGGTCAGAAAAAAAAATAGAGCAAGAGCAAAGATAGAGAAGAGCAAATAAACCCGCAGCAACCGCCTCCCAACATACGAACCAGCGTTAACTATGCATAAACGCCCTGAGGGATGAGCACAGATGTTATCGAGATGCGGGGAAACATTACATACACCGCGGATGCCGATAATGTTTAAAAGCTCCCAATAAATAACAGTGAAACCATAACGGCATCAGCATTGTTGGCTAGCGGCTGAGTTGCGTGTCCAGTTTACCGCCCGTGTCTCCTGCTGTGGGAAGGCAGCTCTCTGAGTCATAACCTATAACGCCACACAACAGTAACATCATGCCTGGAGGCGAGCCTGGCCTCTACACTGCCAAGCGCTTGGTTATTCATGTTTCTTCATCTGTAATGCCTTGTTAACCATGTGGCAAATGTGCTTTACTCATTCCATGTTGTGAGACTCAAAGCTGCAAACATTATATGCTGTAATTTGCCATTATCACTATAAACTACGCTTTAAAACTCAATACCGGTCATGTCAAACGAGGCAACGTGCTGATTATCATTATGTTGTAAACATATGCTGTAGTAGTTAAATCTTGAATTCTACTGATATCCTGTAGTTTGACTCACGATTGTTTCTTAGCGACAGGAACGCAAACAGGAAGGTAGTGATGAGCGCATGACAGCGCAGCCAACCAGGCCACGCAGCTGTGGAAGACTTCAGCCAACCAGTAGCTGAGATAAGCTCACGCCGCAGAACATTACGCCCTTTGGCTTGAACGGGTGAACATCCTGGCCTTCGCACACGATGTACCAGAGTTCAGTGACATTAGGCCGTCAGTGAGAGTTAAGTAAGGGAATTAGATGTGACACTGCACTTCATTACATTTAATATCATTACATTTAAAGGCAAGAACAGTAAAATGGTGGCGTAGTTTACCACATTTACCTTGCGACCCTACATCAAGGCCTCGAATTCATGGCCAACTAATAATTAATTCTAATGGCCAGTTGCTATAATGATGCTATGGCTTGTTCGTGGTGTGAGTGGACTAAATCTACTTGTTACGTGTGAATCATGCTCCACAGAGGCCCAGGGTTGGGCATGAGCTCTGCAGCTGCAGCTCTGGACTTAGTGAAATGTGTGAACGTGTTGTGGGCAGCAGCAAGGAATAAAACAGGTTATATTGATTGTGTTGCACTAAGTACGGTGCATTGCTAAATCTTTGCAGTCAGAGGGGTTATACACACTCATTCAACTGCACTGTGTGTGGAATGACTAATGACAAGAAGCGGAAGATGAAGCGCGTGCGTGTCTGTGTGTGTCTATGTGTGTCTACTATATCTGAGTAGCACACAAGCCGAAGTTTTCATGAAAAATTGAGATTCTGCTGACACAGTGGTTTGGGGAAACAAAAAGAAAGCATTGATTCTTCCGACTACACAGCACAGTCCTATTACAAGAGACACAATCTCTACATCTCTCTCCATACTCTGCTGCCACAATAAAGCTTCATAATTACCTTGCCCAGTGACAAGACAGCCATAATGGTGGTAGTAAATACACACTGTTTAATTGCATTCATTTTAATATCAAACAGGCCTCTATTGCATCTTAAGCACCATCACATTGTTTCTAAAGACTAAATACGTTTCTCCTGCATCAGCATCTTTGCAAGAGGAACCTTCTTCCACTCGGCACCGGTGCTTGTCGTGTGAAATGCTTGATAAAATATTTGACAAAAACTGACAGATGGAGCAAAGTATCAAAGTGCTTTCTCTGACTGTGTGTGTTCTTAAATCCCCTGGCCATCAAAGCGGTTTTCAGATGGAGCAGGAAAGGCCACGCTGTGACTCAGGGATGTATTCCTCTCATCACTGACCAGATGCATAACAAACACTAAGAAGCATGAAAGCCTCACATCTTAGCTCAGACGCAGCTGGGAAAACAGAGGTCACAATGACGATAGGTCTGCTCTACAGAAGCTACCGAGAAATACTAGCCAGGATATCATCACACAAACACACACACACACACACCCCCACACACACACACACACACACACACACACAGCAGAACAGTATTTGCACACAGAAGATTTACAGTGGTAAATGGACTATTACATCCAATTGCCACACGCAGCATGAAGGAATTTGTGTCGCTGCAAGTCTACTGAGAAGCAAACATAAACTGTGGAATAAACTGTTTTAGGTTGTTTGATCCAAGAAATCAAATGAAAGCAATTCAAGTTGAAACACATTAAGAAAAACAGAACCATCATCTTGGGCAATTTAGCGTTAACAGCACAGCCAAGCTGCACGTTTCAGAGTAACTCACACATGTTTAGCATTTTGCCAAAAATGTGCAAGTACTGTTGTTGTTGAATCTGGGAAGCTGTAGTACAAGGTAGCTTGTTGGCCGGTAATTGTACAGTTGGTGGTTCCCACTTCCTCTAGACTTACACCTAGATGAATTACAGGTTAGCACACTTTCACCAGCTAATAACGTATTATGGCACAGTATCAGAGGAAGGAACACAACAGCCCGAAAAGAGCCAGCACTGCTGTTAAATCAGAGCTCGAACGGTCATCCACCGATCATGGGTGGTGGCTTCTTCAAACTCAAGCTGAGAAGCATAGCAGCGCAGCATGAATGTCTCTGGTTGCACGTGCAAATGAGCCAAAAGATTTGAGTGTTAAAGTAAAGGTTGGTAGGTGCGGAGGCATCTTTAAGCTACTTTCCTGCTGTCAGACTCTACATCAGCGCTGCAAACCCACTGAACCGCCAAACACCAGGCAACACTATAGAACCAATTAAACTCAACACTACAAACGACCTGCAACTAACGGCTTGTAGGCTTGTGTCTATGTTTGTATAGCAAACTCACCCAGTCTTTACACACTAAGGCAAATCTGACTTTTGAGGGCGAGGTCACCTTATTCCACTTCTGATGACCAGATGCCTGTTGTACCACTTTGGTCGGTGCCTTCCACTGTAAACTGTGTAACACCCCACAAAACCTGCTGAATCAATTTGGCCCGAGTTAAAGTCTCTCAAATCCTTAGGACTGACATATTTTCCCAGTTTTTAACAGACGAAGTGACTGTTCACTTGCTGCAGAACATACGGCAGCGCTCAACAGGTGCCACTGTAACAAGATAATCAATGCTATTCATTTCATCTGCCAGCGGTTTCAATGTTATTCAATGTGGCAGATCGGTGAATGACTGTGATTCAGGTGTGAACAATGTAATCAACTCAAACTCTAGTTAATCAGATTTTCAAAACTAATTTCAATTATTTGGGGATATTTCTGTGGCAGCTCTACAATTAATGAGTTCCCCTGGTGAAAGCCCTGCAGCAGCTTTGCTCAGAGTGCCTGTTTGCAGACAGACGTATGGATGATAAATGCAGGCATTTAGGGATCTCTACTCTGTGGTGAAGGTCAGCTTGTAGAGAGGAAATTGGTGACTGTTGGTCAGACTTTTCTCCCGCAAGCAGAGCTGTGTGAACATCATACCAGCACTCCATTTGATGACACACATTTGGCACACTGCGTGGCTGACCATGACATTCACCAGCACAGAAGTGGTTGAAGGGCAGAGAGAAATGGACTCTAGGCGTCTCAGTCAATGAGGCAGGCTGGCAAGAGGAGAAAGCGATTAGGTCACACAATATGAGGCATAAGCCATCTCTATATCCAGACAGACGCACGATGGATCCCTTCAAAGCAATAATCTATTGTACAACTCCGTCTCTTTATTACACGACCGAATCAAAACGGCGACAAATCACCTTAGGCCCATTGCAAATCCCACTCCTCCCATTCTCCTCTACTCTCCCCGCTCTCCTCTCAACAGCAAGCCACAGTTCGCTTTAACACAAATCATCACTTTATTAAAAAAGAAAAAGCGCAGCACGTCAGTGGATTCATTTGAGCAATTATGCAAATGCTACAGGAGATGGAGCTTTTATTAATGTTAGAGAAGTGTTGCATCAGATAGTGCTGAAGTTCATTAAGTTACTTTAGTTGAAGATGAATGCATTCTGATTAGTTTGATGTCACATGGTGTGTATCATTTTACTATGTCAGCACTAAACTCTCAGTGGAGCGTTTGCTCTAGAAAATCAACAAAAAAGGGTGAAATACGCAGGTTGGATTAATATGCCGGCTGGAAGCATTGTTTTTGGTTTTCCCTGAGCCTTTGCTGATAGTTTAAGGATCTGTTTGATGCCAACACAGTTTCCTCTTAACAGAAAAATACATGTATTACCTTAAACCATCTCAGCCTCCTCACTTTTCATTGTTGTTGTTGTTTCTTTGTTTCAGCCTGTCGTTCTTCCGGGCGCTCTCCCCCCTTCTCTTTCTCTCCCTCTCTGCAGGTACAGGGCCGGGGAGGTGCTGGACCATGACTGACTGACTAGGGCCCGTGCTTGCTGTGGCTCCTAGGGGTAATTAATTTCAGCAAACGACCGCCACGTCTGTCGGCTTTTATAAACGAGCGTTTACGCGCTATGGACAATTTAACCACTCCACTGAGTCTGCCTTGACAGAGATGAGAGGAGAGATATGTGTGAGAGAGAGAGAGTAGAACGGGGACCATGCTGCTAGGTGACTGATGGGAGACTTAATCAATAGAGTAAGCACATTTACTCTCATGATGCTCACCCAACATCCATATTCATAGTCTTAATTCTCTCAACGCCTACGCCATTGCACACAACAAAAAATTATAATGCATGACGGATTTCATTACATCTCATCAGTCCACATCAAAGGCCAGCATCATCACTGCTCATTATACGTAGCAACGCGGACTAAACACTGAATTCTCCAAACCAATGATCCTACTCCGATCCGAGCTTAATTTGATATCCAAAATAACTACCTTCCGTTAAGTTGGCACAAGCTGATTTTCCTCCAGCTAATGTCATTACCTGCATTTGGAAGCACTCGACTCATCCAGAAAAACAAGCGCCTGTCAGCCATAAAGTCATAAGCTGTTGTTACAGGAGGTATGTGGAGTGCGGCACTAAGATGTGGCCTATCTGCTCATTGCTCGTTGGATCCAGGTTCTATCTAAAAGCTATTCACTCCCATCTTCACATCTTTGACTCCATATACTCCACCTAGAAAACTGGACTCCAGATACTTATATTGGATCATTCCGTTGATTCTACATCCATACAGAACATTCAATCTCTGCTATTTGGCTGCAACCTTCCGAGAGAAACATGGCTCATTCAACAATAGTCATAAGATATGAAACAATCTCGATCACATACGACATTAACAGCACGTTTTAAGACAAAATGGCAAAAGAAAAACAGCTAATGACAGCTGTACTAAAGCCATATTTTATTTTTTTTATAGACCAAAAGATACAGGATATCTGGTAATATAACAATGCACCATAAAAAGGTTTCTATGCACATTTCACATGAAACCATGTTGTAAATCTAAAAGTATTAGTATCTTATCTGTCTTGTGTGTATATGCAAATTTTAATCTTGGACTTCATAAGGACATTGCAGCGCTTATTTATTTTCTAGTTATCACCAGTATCTTTTTGCTGAACAACATCTAAATGTATCTTTGCCGAAGTGACTTTATGCCAGAAACGCACAGTATTTGTGCAGAGCCTCTTAAAAATGCATGACCTTACTTTTCCTCTGCAGATGCTTTTATTGGACTAGTATAGCAAATATCAATAACGTGATACGTGTATCTATCTATGTGATAATAGTGAGGGTATGATTTGTGGCACCTGTGGGTTTGAGGAAATTACAGCTGAATAATCGTAATGAAAGCCGTTGGCATTCCTCAAGCTTAACTGAGCTGAATGTTTATGCGCTTTAGGTCATATTCATTGAATATATTGAGACATTTGCTTGTCAAACGCCAACGTATTTCTCTGGTTATTAAAATATGAATGTAATGACGTATTATTACAGAAACAGCACCAATCTGTATTTATATACGGGTCCTCTAACCCAGCTGAGCTTATATTCAATACTAGACTCTGTACTGATGGGTTATAATGAGTCATAAAGACTAGCATTCACTCACATTCACACTGATGGGCCATACAAGTGAACCTAACAGGCAACAGAACTAACCATACAGAAAATCCAATTTTAGTGTATTTCTATTCTGTAGCTTGACTTCTCATCATCTCAATGCACTTGAATAAGTCATACTTCTACCAGGTAGAAAGAAAACGTATACTGAAACTAATCACCACTGAAAAAGTACTGGGGGAAAATTGAGAAGAAAAAGAAAATTCCTTAAACAGAAGATCAGCAATTTGCCTTGACTGGTTAGGGTGAGAGCAAACTGGACGGAGGAACAACGAGCGTCTCCCCTTCGACTTCCAGAGTAGAAGGCGCGTGGAGCCGCCCTACAGTCACACTGCATTTATTCAGCCGACTCCTGATTTCCCTTTACGCTGCTGGCCTGCCAGACGATTAGCGCCGCAGCTCCGCTCTGCTTTGATCCCCCTGCCAAGGCAAGTTACACGGCTGGCCTCCAAGTCAGTGTTTTCGCAGCTAGACATAGATTACTGCGTGACACCTAGCTCACAAGCCTATAGATCTGCTTGATTGTATGACAGGTGTCTTTATGGCTTCTGCAGGCCTGTATGACAGCAGTGCCTGCCTCAATTCTCCATAGGGACCCGTAGCGCCCGCCACAGTGGAGAACACAGCCATATGAAGTGCCTGTGGCAGCGTTTCCATAGCTACAGTGAGCTGAGGGGATTGTTTACTGTCCAGAAACTAGAAATACTATGTATGTGCTGAGTTATCATTTCTGCACCCAGATTGTACATGTGAATATTTCTCTCTGTCCCTTCGATACAGTGAAGCCTCTAATAAGATCCTGAATGTGCCCAAGAGCATAACCTACTGCACTAACTTTTTACTGCACCCCCTCACCTCCAATCTAGTTTGTACATACACACAAATGCACATGCACTTGCTGTCAGACATGCAAAGCCCACACACACACACACACACACACACACAGATTTACGTGGTACGCTTCGCCAAGTCAGTGTAATCTGGGCAGCGTAATGTGTTTACCTCTCTGAGGTACGAGAGTTTGATTAAGGAGCAGCCATCTGGCAGAAGAGGGGAGAGAAGAGGAGGACAGGAGAAGAGAAGAGAAAATAAGAGAAGAAGAAGAAGGAGAGGAGGATGAAAAAAACATTCACTCAGCATGTCAGCACTATAATAAGTCAGTGGAATTGCAGCTCAACCTCTAGGACAAACTACAAAATACATAAATCTAACCTTTAATACCTGCGACACCTGCCCTATATCACCGTCACACACACATAAATCACTGATATCACTAACCACAGCATCTAGCTGACCTTGACATATTATCAGCAAATATCATTGATTGGTAGTTGCAATCTGTTCCTAATTAGGCAACGCAGAAACCATTAAGACCTTAATATTCATTAGTAATGAGAATTACTTAACATAACTGGTTTACAAAAATACAATTTGAAAGCCAAATCAACAATGAAATCCAAAGCAGATTTAGCAATTTGCATATTGTTCAGATGAAGTATTACACAAAAATCCAATAACGTCACGTTTTTGTTGCTTATTGTCGACTGGATCCAAGCCTGAAACATAGTATTCATGTTACAAAATGAATGGATGTCAGCAATAAAAAATAGCAGCGTCTTGCAGGATATAACCTTCCTCTGCCTTCCCTGGGGGACCTGACAGGCCTGTAGCTAGGCTCACCCTCAGCCATTACTTCTACTATAGCCTTCCTGCTCCATTAAACTCAACAAGCTTAAGTCAATGGCCTTCATTCCTCACAGCAACGGCTTCTGCTTCATACCCTGGTGGCTTTTAACAGGAGAGGGGCAATTTGAGTGGGGGGACAACATCTCCCTTGTTAACACAAAATATGTCATGCATTGCACTTGTTAACGTTAAAAGAAAATTCTGTGAAAACAATATTTTACTGTCTCCCATGTCCCTGTAGCTGAATATAAAGACATTGCTCACCGGGGGCCGAGTCAAGGACCTAACAACTGTAGTAAAGAAGAGTCATTAAGTTATGCTGTCCAAGTCCTGCAACGGCATTCAGTCGCTTAAGTGTGATATGCAATAGCAAATGACATGACACTTAAAAACCAGTCCATACTGAGCCAGTATATAATCAATTACGAGAGGAAACATTTTAGAAACAAGTTGGTTTTATGGCAGGTCCCATGAGTCCTATGCTATTGTTCAAAGGCCCAATCCTCAAACAAAATGTTTGACAAACAGGAAGCGCTGTCAGAGAGTCTGCAGCGAGATAAAGCCTCATCCTCAACTTAAACGACAGCACCTTTAATTCAAAAAATGGCAGCTATTTTGATCATTTAAAACATTTTTTGACAGGACTGGAGAAGCAATGCTGCATTTTGACTAATCAGCAGCTGCTAACGCTGCAAAAGAAATAAATAAAAACAGATCATAGTAATCTGTGCTGTGAGGGCAGACAGGTATAACAGAGAGAGAGAGAGAGGGAGAGGGAGAGCTGTTAGCCGAGTATCTCTCATGTAATAATGGAGTAATGTGAGGTGAAATTTAGGGAGTGTGTATCTGGGACACATAATAAATATTTCATGGCATATTATGAATAGGTTCTTTGTTTAATTAGACTTTGAGAGTTGTCCCCTTTGGCCACTTCTGCCACGTTACCATGAAAAAACAGGAAGCTTTCTGCTTTAATTATAAAAGTTCTTCAGGCCAATATTATATGTTATAATTCATCTATCAACTTTTATACAAGTGCAAACTAAAAGTAAACAGTCAGGGCAGGCATTGATTACTGTACTTAATTATCAATTATTACATTTTGTGTTTTTAAAAACCTTTCATTAACATCACATTAAAGGAGTGTTTACACTTCCACATTATGCACAGAAACACACTTAATCACAGCTTGATCACACAACAATGTGCATTAGGATTATATTTACCTTAATTAAACATAATCTAAGCAGTTCATCATCTTATTTCAAGTTAATTAAATGTGGCTGAAGTCGGAGGACTTCGATAAACTGCACACACACACAGCAGGTGGCTTTAATGTCGTGGTGGACAGGGGTTATGATTGGAAAAATATAATGTAGTCATGTGACAGATTGTCACGGCTGGGTGAGAGGGCGCATGTTGACACATAACAACCATCCAGTGGCCTTGAAGCAGCCACTAATTGCTTTACAGCATGTTGTGTGTATTATAGGGTACGTACAGTATCCACTGAAATACCTGTCAAGCCTAAACTTGCAAAACCAAGTCATTATTTCCCACTCCAGACTAAGGTTTATCATATCTGGTTGTGCAGCGCTGCAAATTGAGCCAAATCAGGTGAAAATGCTGTAGTGTGTCGGCCACAATTAACCGCAAATAAACTGACTCCACGCCTTGTGCAGCGCTCTGTACTGGAACTTTCCTGACCTGGCTGCAATTACCTCAGAAAGGTTTTCAGTGTGATGTTGTTGTGAAAAGGAGTTTATGAAACTGCTTTTCTCTTTGTTGGCGATCTCTTTGTGAAAGTCTGCAGAGCGCCAGTGTAACACACCAGGGAGGAAGTACTGGACGCAGCGCTAATGTCTTTCATCTTCGCAGACTGGGAACAGCCTGCTTTTCAATAGACGCACTAATTAGCATGAACACAAACATGCACTTAGTTCAGACAAAGATGTGAATAGATGCGTACTAGCACACAGACACATGAATAGCATTCACTGGTGAAACACAGTGAAACGAGGCCCAAATTCATTTTTCACGCCACACGTGTGTGGCAGCATAGTTTTTACATAACATTGTCTTTTCTTTGAAGTAGCACAGCTAAATGACTTTTCAAATCTCCATAGGTATCAGTGCTACTGAGAACTGCAACCACAGTTTACAGGCACCATTTACATTCAATTAGACTTTTCTATACACAGGGAGTATTAGGACTCACACGTGCGCGCACACACACACACACACACACACACACACATGCACGCGCACACAGACAGACACATCAGTTATTTCTGTGCAGAGGAAAATTGTGAGTCTCATTATCAGGCCATTCTGAACAGAGCGCCAACGCTGACTAAAATAATGTGGTTACAGTGCTCTGCTGCACCTCACATACATCAAGAAAAAAAGACTCGTGGAATCCTGTGGGTGTTTAAAAACAATGATGGAAATGAAATGCTTCATTAAGCAACGGCTATGGCTTTTGTTTTGTCACACATCTGATGAATTCAGGAGTTGCTTTATGTGTACAGACTTACACTGTGTTAGTGTTTTGTGCGCGGTTTCGTGCATCTGTCATTTTTCTGCGGGTGGAAGTACAATCAGTTAAATGACGGAGTTAAACAAATGGATAAGTTGTGCTTTTGAGTTTGACATGGTGCTAAATCAAGTTTCTAATCTGCGCTAGTGGAAGCCATCACCACCAGCCAGTCAGGAAAGCTCACAATAACATACATGTAAACATAGAAAACAACTTAAAGCTACATGTACAGTATGCAACCTATTATATTATACATCAATATTTTAGCAGACGTGTTCTCCATCACGGCAGATGTAATATGAAGGTGGTGTTAAGCCTCCTGTATGAGCCATGTATCTATTGTTCTGCTGCTGAGTCCCTGTACGGTAGTTTAACAACCAAGAGCCATTATCATGATAATCATCCTACTTTCAGTGTGTGACCTTCTGATAAGCATACAGTGGTGCATGACGTAGCACACGCACCATGACAGAAAAAACAAAAAATATGTACTTTACTGCAACGCATTTCAACTAAATACCAGCTTAAAATAAAAGGTTGAAAACGAATACTTTGAATAATATTTTTCAGATGACACAGAAATACTGCATCACAGCAATTCTGACTCACTCATCCAGTCATTTACTGCCACCTGGGTTGTCAATATATTTTAGCCTGTCCCACATTTCTCATTTTAAAGCAGTTTTATGAGCTGATGAACATTGCTTATTTACTTGAAACTACTAAATATTGAGCAAACACAAGTCTGTAGAGTTTTGATTGATAGGAGTCAATAAGACTATCTGTCATTACCACGCACACAGTGTCAATATGCATCGTGTGGTTCAATCAGTCCCCTCCCACCCTTTTAGCTATTTGGAAGATGAGCATCACCAACTGGACGTCACCCATCACAGATGTTAAACTGAATTTAGATCACAGCATCTCTAGGAGCTTCAGCTGCTTTTACCAACATCACCTCATCACCCCGCCCACGTTCACATGGCTCCTGGCACGGATCTGAAACTCGGCTGTAGTTCTTGGATTGCGAACAGTACTTCATCACATCTGTGCTGCTCCGCCTCCTGTGGCAGCTCAGTGGGGGAACACGTCTATAAATCTAACTGTCACATTACAGGGAAATTAAGTTGGCAGAAAGATGGACGGCAGAGCAGTTACGACACTGAGAACAAACAATACGAGCAGTAATGGTCTAAATGATCACGCGTGGAGGAGGAGCCTTCACAACTCTGGATCCATTTCTCACATTCCCTTTACAACATTCCTCCTCCATCTCCCCGTCTAAGAGACCGCAGGACGGCTCTTCCCTTCAACTTGTTCTGCAACATTTTCCACAAAATAATTCAAATCCAAACGTGGTAATTGAGTCACTAAGTGCAATAATCATATTTGTGTCATATATGTGAGGGGTGGCTCATCCTGGGACTCGCATCTGCGCACTGTCCAGGATCGCCAATTAATGTCAGCCCACTGACTCATCCAGTGCTCACTCCACTCAGAAATGAAGACACAATTAACTGTTGTACCCATTTCTCCTGTAAAACAAACAGCTTGCACAAGACGACGCGCTGAAACTTAGAGAAAACGTACAGGAGTGTAAATTCCTCATCTAGAACACGTTTCTATGTGAGAATATGAGGATATGTAATCTGCATATGTGACACCATGATGTGTGTCTGTGTGAAGACGTGTGTGTGTGTGTGTGTCCGTGACACAAAACACACAAATGTGCCGAAGAACAGTGAGTGAGATAATCAATAGTTTGCAATTTCAGGTTGGTTAACAGCAACCATCCACAGCCTTATTCCACATATTTGTTGCAGTACTTCACAGGGCTAAAATAATCAAGAGTCTTCCAACCTGTACTTAGATTACACACCAGTGTGACTTCTCCACAGTGTCCATTTTTCACTGATTAAGCTTTTTTTTTTTTTCCGGGCAGGCGGTCTGGGCAAAGACAAATAAAAGACATGATAAATTTAAAACAGAAAAAAACAAAATCAGGGAGGGGCCCACAGCAAGACAGAGAGGTCTGTTATGGAAGAGATGAGAGATAATAAATGAGAGAAAAGGTAGGAAGTGAAAGATAGAGAGAGAAAGTGGTTTGGTGGGTGTGATGGATGGCGTTGAAAAGGAAGAGGAGGGAGGAGTGAGGTACTGCATGTGTGTTCTCCGCCAACTACAGTACCTCCCCGTCACACACTCAGCCGTGCTGGGGAGAGGTGTGTGTATGCATTCTATAGACCACATGTACCGTGAGTCTGGGGACCAGCAGGGGGCTGACAGATTATCAGTCGAGAAGCAGACTGGAGGGGTCCGTCGCTCTCCCCATTCCCCTCCTCATCTCATTTTTCGTTAATCACTCGCTCACTCCACTGTGCACCGCTCAAGGTCACTGCAACACTGCGAACGTTCGGAAGGTACGTGATACCAGGAGCTCAAGCGTGAGTCAGCACTTTTCTACTTTCTGCTTGTCTCGCACAGCCTGGCTGGCACCAACACAGGTGTGAATTATTTCATGTAGTCTGTCGGTGTGTTCTAGTGCAAACGCGCTGCTAACCCTTCATAGATGTTTAGCCTTTGTCCGTAATGTCATAGTTCTTCTTCATTTTACAGGACAGGAAGTGGTTCTAGGTTTTTGCTTTTCTCAGGTAGTGGCCTATAAAGAGTTACAGTAAGCGCTTACTGAATGGTCTTTCCATCCACATTGACTGAGAAATGTGTTACTAATCTGCGGCTTGCTTCTAGAGACAGATGAACGGATGAACACGAGTGAACAAACCTAAACCATGCGTAAAACGGAGCCTTTACTTTCCAGCGGTGCCTGCCTAGTCGCAGGGGAGGCGTCGCGTATTGGACTCCAGCTCCAAGCCGACCCCCAGCCTGTTTCTGGATCCCCTTTCATCAGCTTGGCACGGTAACAGACAGCATATCCCACCGAAGATGTAACGTCAACCCCAGTGACGGAACAAAGATCAAAGAGAAGGGGAAAAAAGTGACGGTAGATAATTATTATAAAAATCACTCATATATCTTCATATATCACTATTAAATTAGTTACAGTGATGTTGAGACCTTGCCAGAGATGCTAGATTCCTGTGGTTTTGCTGCTGTTTCACAAGATTGAAGCCACACTTTCTATAAACCTTGTGAGTTCACAAAGTAACGGTGTCTCCGTCCACATCTTGATCCTGGTTGACTTACCATTATGCAATGGCACCAACTGTGTACAAGAGGAAGAGCTGCACTACAACTTTTTACAACACTAAAACAAAGTTCATATATAATGAAGAAACTGATGAGCCTGTACCCACTTAGAACAAACATCTCACATCACAGCCCTCAGGCAGGGACAATTCTCTGCTGCATTTGTGGAATTTGGCTGTGGATAATTATCTCTGTTAGTTATGATAATGGATAGGAAATGAAATATTGATGCTAACGTTTCTTTTGGCTTTCAGCCTTTACCTCTGAACTGTGTAAGGATTTATTTATTTTTTTTTATCCAAGTGCAGACGGATCTTTTATTACGTAAACTAAACGCAGACTTTAGCTAGAAATTCATCCTGCCAACATCAGCATGACAGAACGTCAGTGGACACCAGGCATCTTTATTTGTTGTGATTGTCTAATGAGGGACACTTGTGAACTGGCAACAGGAACTGAAATAAGATCAAGGCCGCTGATTCCCAGAAGAGATGTGACCCTGTTTGTTCGCTACTAGCCTTACCTCTTTTGTTTTCATATTTCTCTGCCTTATGAACACACTTCCTCTGCTCCTCTGCCTCACTGTCGCTCTCTGTCCCTTTGTAGTCCAGCCAGCCACTGTGGGTTTTCAGGGCTTCCCGTGGCTGAGTCATTTTGTGCTCTGTCTCGTTCACAATTTCATCTTCCCAAAAGTCTCCCCAGAACCGAACGTGTAACTGGCTTAGCATGAAACGACTCACGATAAAGTGTTTATAGAGCTTTTTCAAATCTAGCCCTCTGAGAATCCAGGAACAGCCAAAATAGCTTCAAATGACCCCCATTTCATAAAGTCGTGTAGCAGCTGTATTATCCTGTATTTAACCAAAGTTCATTCATTTCTTACCTGCATCAACAGTTAAAGTGTTATTTGCTGAGGACGTGCTGTGTTTAGTTTTGTTGGACTGCAGCCTTTGTTCCAGTCTTAACCTCGTTGTTTAACAATCACTGCACCCTTCAAACATCCCATTCCTCCTGTCTCCCAATTCCCTCAGCTAACCCCTCACCCAGTTCCAAATTAAATGAGGGGCGGATGTGGAACTGTTTCCCAGCTCCACACCCTCCCCTAACTCACCCGCAGCTTGTTCTCCAACTCACAACCCCCCAGTCCCAGCCAACTTCTCTATCACCCCACCCCAGAGCTTCCATCAAGGATCCTTAATCCCAGTCATTCATTCCCAGCCAACACCACAGATGTTACAGCAGGCGGCTCCGACTCTCTCACAGTTTAGGTTGAGAAGGCCCAAATTTTGACAGGGTGTTTCTTTTAAAGGCAGACAGAGTATCAGGCCAAACTGTCTTTTTCCGTTTAGCTCAAAAATCCATTTATCTACTGTATCTATCCATCTATCTAGCCACAAATAGACAGACAGAAAAAGAGATAGCAATATTATCATTTCAAAACGCAGAGGGCTATTGCAAACTTTGTATTATCCTGATGGATTTGAAGCCAGCGAGCAACCGTCTAAACAGTCTTTACCCGTCAGCAACAAGAGAGACCACTAAGAGAATTATCAGCCACGATAAAAACTACACACGCCGCACTCTCGCCACCCACACTGCCAGTAAGCAAAGCAGCCAGCCAGTCGAAAAGGCCAGACACTCATAAAACAATAGACCCTCCACTTGACTTTTCCACGGAACCTGTCGCTGCATTCCTTCCTCTGTGAGGTGGCTATTGAGTCATGGAGAGGTCAAGTTGTAGGAAGTTAGTCATAACAATACTAATGAGCAAAGTCCTGTAATTTGCCTCTGAGTCTCACTGCCGCCAACCTCTCAGTTTACCCTTCTTAGTCTACAACAAAAGACTCAGCTGCTGACTCACTTAAGGGGTTTGCTGTTTTACAAACCTCATTATTTCTTAAAGTGAACTATGTTGAACTTCACCGTAAGAGGGAATCCCTTCACTTCATGTGTGATCTGTCGTAGAGCTGACAAATAAAAAAGGGCACATTCAGACACACAATTTGAGATTTGTTGACCTTCACAATGCTCAGCTGGCATTTGTGTTGCAGTTATAAAGTGCACTGGGAAATCTACATACTGAAACGTGTCTGTCTGCCTGCCTGTCTGTCTGCGTGCCTGTTTGTCTCTCTACATTCCTGCCTGCCTGCCTGTCTGTCTAGGTCGCTGTCTGTCTGCGTGCCTAAAACTGAAGAGTCTGTCTGTCTCAAACTGTTTCAAAATTGAAAACCTCCTTATTTTCTGGTACCAGTGGTAGATGAAGAACAGTGGGGGGGTTGTTAACCATTACAGTATATGTTGTCAGTGTAACAGCGTGTTAATAGTGGCAGCACTGAATGTTGCCACCTTTGACAATTTACATCTTTTTAACATGGTCTGTACAAACACAGATTATTCAGAAAACATCACATCAACATCTCATAAAGGCTCACACTGCCCACTGCCATCTGTGACACATATGAATGCAATACATTATGGGAAATTATTGATTTTGCACTGTGGAAAATCTCACATTTGACAAGTTGTGAACTGGTTTTTCAATACTTGCTTGAGACAGGTGTGAAGTTACCACTGTGTATAAAAAGTGCTATGACTGGACGACAGTTTATTCTGTGTCAAACACAACTCTGCCACCCTGAGGTGTCTCTCCTGCACTTCTGCTTTTACCATCTTTTCCTCATTCATGCTGTCACACCGACTACTGCTCACCTCTTTAAAGTCACCAGCATCCTTCACTGGGAGACCTCAGGACCTAGGGACCGGACCTGATCCTCCAGTCCCCAGATGAAATTGCCACCTCTTATTCAGTTTAGCGCTGCTGCTCCATTCAGACGGCCTTCCACATGCACAGAAACCATCAATCACTCATCTCAAGGTACTGGGCAGAACCAGCCCCCAAATTGAATTTCTCACCTGTTGTTATGCTGGTGAGCCTGTGTCTGTATTTCTGTATTAAAGCAGTCTGTCACAGTGCTGTGGACCGTCCCTGCTCTCAATCATGCACGGCTAAAACCATCAACCACCATTCTCTAACTCAAATTTTCAATAAATCTTTATTGTTAATTAAACCACCTGTTTCAGGACGCTGCTCCGTTTTAAGGTAGCGAGTCTCAAACACAACCAATACTAGACTAGGATAAGAAGCAGAAAATAATTGTGTTTGTCTAGGCTACAACTGAAGAGTTTTCTAAATAACAACTTGCTGTTTTTAAATGAGAGCTGACAGCAAAGAAGAAGGAAGAGGTAAGAGGCACAGCGAAAGAGGCAGAGACCTGCTGAGTAGAAAGAGATATGTATCGAATGCGAATGTGAGAGGGAGGAGAAATAAAATCAATAATGAACGGCTCCATAACAGGAACTTAATCAGAACAGCAGGTCCCTATATTGCTCCTGACTAGCACACTCATCACCGCCGTCGATTCAATTTACTCCCCAAACCCTGAAAAAATAAATAAAACATGGAAAATAAATTGAGACGCTCATTCAAATTCATTAGAACTCGTCCCTGTGTGCCTACAGTACATAATATTCCCTTGAAGAAGTAAAACAGAAAAAAATGAAAATATGCCAACAACTCAGGATTGGTTGCTGAGAGACAATGAAGTCGTCTCTTCAAACAACAATGTTTTCTTCTTCTAATGCACCCTCACATAGTGTGTACGGGCACCCATACTGTGTTCAAACACTGTAATAAAAACAGAATACGCGCCGACAGAGTATTATGAGAGTATCAGTAGTACATTTGGAGACAATTATCTATGCCTACATTAATTCCCACATGTATATGCTAGAGTCAGTCCAAACACACACTCTGCACGTCTTCCAATCTGTGACTAAGCCGCTCAGAACAAAGTCATCAGACAAAACAGAGAAAAAAATGAAATCAGTAAAAGGCAATGTTGCGTAAAAGTGCAAGCTGGGCTTATGATGACGTGGGGAGCTAGACCGTGGGTGGTCGTCCAGGCATGGGAGTTCTGACGGCAGCGCAGGAGTGATGCTTTAACAGTGGGACTGGGTTTCACAGCCAACACGTTTCTTCCACACACACACAGAGCGCAAGCTTAATTCCTCTCTACCTAACTTTCACAGACATCTTTACATCTGTGTCACTCATGCTAATGCCATAACTTGCTCTGCCCCCCCCCCCCCACCCCACCCCCTCTTTCTTCTTGCCATCACTCCCTCGCTTCCATTCTTCCAGACAGCTTTATAATAGCTGGCACCTCCTCAACACTGGCTCTAATTGAAAGATGAACGAGTTTATTTGGGCTTAATCCATCACCCTGTCACCCGAGGAGAGGAGGAGAGGCCCAGGAGGGGGTGGCAATGAGGGCAGAGGATGCTCAGAGACAGACGCAAGGAAGGAAAGGAGAGCACAGAGAGGCAGAAGGGGGGTTAGGAGGAACAAGAGAAAACAAGAATGGCACAAGAAAGATATGAGATTAGCTGCATAACCATCAACAAAATGATCGAATACCTGGCACATGCAGACACCAAGCACACTGTTACGTTTGAATGACACTGTATACATTAAAATACTGTGCAGTAAGCGTCAGCTCTAAAAAGATGCCGTGTCCTGTACCTTGGGCCAAGGTAACAAGCTGTTTCGTGGCTGACCTGAGCCAAACTGCCCTTGTGTTTAATAGAGACTACAACATGACCCATTCCTCTACTGTGCCTTCACCTCAGATCAGGTCTTTATGTGCATCCTGCTATAAAGACCTACAGTTTTATTTTATACATTCTGTAAGTCAGAACAAGAATGGGCATGTTGCACCACTGAGCTCATGTCTCACATGACTGCTGGATATTCCTCAAATGCCTTGCAGATATTTTCCCCTTATGGCATGTGGAGAGAAAATAAAATTTTAATTACTTCAAATATCATTTCCAGCATAGAAGGTGGATTCTAGCAGGTGGCCTGCTTGCAGGCAGCAGGGGAGGCTGACTACCACACAGTCGACTTATTCATTTTAGTCATTTCAAGCTAGTTCCAAAATGTTCAGTATATTTTGCTGCCAGTTGTCACAACAGACGAAGACTCGTGGCAGCAGGCAGCAGCACACTATAGAAGATATGAGGGTTTGGCAACATGTCCATCAGTTGTTAACTATTGTTAGGCTCCCCTTAAAAACGTCTTGAGTAATGTCCATAACAAAGCCTACAGTTAAGTTCGGATCATTTAATATTGCAGAAACTTGCAGAAATTGAAGTGAAGTTGCATCTCAATAAACTGATTACTCACTTTTCAGTGTGAATTGAGGCTGAGATAACATGTAAGTCTGGCTAAACACAGAAGAGAACAATAAGCAGGAAACGTAAGCAAAACGTATAAGCATCTACAGTATAAGCAGGTTCACTCACAGAATCAGTGGCTCCCAGCGTGTTATACCAGGATTTTGGGGGCCCACTAGTGAATGGATCTGTGGCTTGGCTGTGGTGGCACTGATCCCTGAAAAAAGCTTTCTAAAAGCAGATGTTGAAATTGTCCAAAGTGCCGCCACAGTCACCACCTGCCAAAAGAAGCACAGAGAAGTTCGGTTATTACTGGACGTGTTGTCCCCTGAGACTGAGTCTTCACAAATGCCAGGAAACCGAGCTGCGAGCTACACGTCTCTGGTGACATGGACAGGACTCAAAAAACTCATTGGCTCCAAGACATCCTCTACAGCGAGAGAGAGGCAGTGAGTGGCTACGTGCTCCAGTGGGGATTCACGCAAGAATTTGTGGCATTATGTTACACATATGCGTAGACAGTGAATGCAAATGTCCGTTACAGTAGGCTAAACTTGTCTCGTCCCTCACACTATTTGGGACCTGTATGGCTTGTGTTTTTAGTCAGTAGTTATTTTGATACAGATCACAAGAGGGCACAGGCAGTGGCACAGCTCTAAAGAAGTTCTTTCTGTCAAAATGCTGTGCGCTGACTGTGAATAAATATGTGTAAATTACCAAGTTTGCCTTCTGCCTGATTTCGAGCCCCGTCTTTGTAGATGCCAAGTTAGTAGTTCTAATTCTTTGGGGCATGCATGCCCCTACCTTGTGCATAAACACTGTTGCCTGTTTGTTTTGGCTGCAAGGTGTTTTTTGAATAATTAATTACTTTGTGAAAAAAAAAAAAATCAAACTAAGAAATCCATATTCATGTGGCACTGAGTGAGCAGTCAGAATTAGTTTATGTGAACTTTGTTGAACTCCTTTCTATTGTGTATTCAGAAGCTCAACGGAAGAGCAAGTTGGGAATCTCCTGTGTCTCCGCTTAACGCTTAATCGCATCCCCTGCCTAGCAACCACATACGAAAACACACACACCCAGACATCCATGCACGCATAAACACACAAACTGAATCAGGCCTGCACCTGTTGCCGTAGACATGGCCCATGCTTTAATACTCACCCAGATGTGCATGGGTGGCCAGACTAAAACACAGGCACATACACACAGGCAAGTCCCCACCCTGTGTATTTAATTAAGCTTCTAGGCTTGGACTTTATTTAATCAAATGTTGCTGTGTTAATTGAATTAGCCAAGTCAGTCAGATGCAGGGGAGTGGGCCACTGGTACGGGGTGTAAGTATGAAATGGATGGATGAACCCTGCTGACGGAGGCAGCAGTGCAGTGCAAGCATTACCAAATTGGAGTTGTTCACAAAGGTGAAACTGTGTTGGGCTCTGACTCGCTGACCCGCCTCAACCTGGTCCCAAGGCACGTCCTCACTGTTCTATCAAGATAAAGTACTTTATGTGAGAAACATACAAGTGATCTGTCTGAAGGTTGAGTCATGGCAACTGGACTTCTTCTAGTTCGTAGAAACGTTTGTATTGTACTTTGGACACTTACTAGTCCTCTGCCTCCCTCATGGCGCTTAGTGTATAGTCTCAGGGTGCTGGATTTCGGGTGGAACCCTCCATGCATGGTGAGGAGCTTTCGAGTTTTCACATCTGTGGTCTGTATCTCTTCCTTTGGCCATCTTATTTTTCCTGCGGGGTATCGGATGACTGGCAGGGCATAGCTGTTAATTGCCTAGACCTTGTTTCTACCATTGAGCTGACTCCTTAGGACCCGCCTTACTCGTTGCAGGTATTTGTTTGTTGCTGCGTTTCTTGTAGCCTCTTCGAGGGTGTCATTTGCCTGTGGGATACCAAGGTACTTGTAGCTATTCTCAATGTCTGTTATTGTGCCCTCGGGGAGTGAGACCCCTTCTGTATGGACTACCTTCCCTCTCTTGGTCACCATCCGGCCACACTTCTCTAGTCTGAATGACATTCCGATGTCATTGCTGTAGATCCTGGTTGTGTGGATCATTGAGTCAATGTCTCTCTCGTTCTTGGCGTACAGCTTGATGTCATCCATGTAGAGGAGGTGACTGATGGTGGCCCCATTTCTGAGTTGGTATCCGTAGCCAGTCAGTAGAGTCCTGTTAATGTTATACATCTCCAAGCATTCGCTGATCCACGTGTGTGGCATTGAGTCGTAGGCTTTCTTGTAATCAATCCATGCAGTGCACAGGTTGGCCTGTCGGGCTTTGCAGTCTCGAGCGACTGTTCTATCAACCAGTAGCTGGTGTTTGGCTCCTCTGGTATCTTTACCAATGTCCTTCTGTGCTGTGCCCATGTACTGATCCATATGCCCACTCGTCTTAGCCGCTATGATGCCGGACAGGAGCTTCCATGTTGTGCAGAGGCCTGTAGTTGGATTGGACTGTTCCCTTCTGGGGGTCTTTCAGGATCATGACTGTCCGCCCTTCAGTCATCCAATCAGGGTGGGTCCCATCTCTTAGCAGCTGGTTCATTTGTGCTGCCATGTACCCATGTATCATGTCAGGCCCTGGTGCTGTCCAGTTTGCCATACCTGAGACTCTTTCTTGGATGTCTGCCACTGTGATGGTAACTGGAGTGTGTTCTGCCCTTAGGTCTGCTAGCCACTGTGCATTGCTGTTGTGTGATGCTTCCTTCTCCCATATGCCTTTCCAGTATTGTTCAGTCTCCAGCCTTGGTGGGTCTGCTCCGAGAGTACACTCTAGCCGGTCGTGTGGCTTCAATTTCCCTTGTGTATCTCTTGAGGCCAAGCCTTTGTTTGTTTTGCAGTTTCCAATGCTTCAGGTATGGGCATCTGTCTGTACCTCTTGGGCACCTTTCTGGAGCTCTGACAGCTGGCCTTCTCTTCCACGGTGGGACTTGCTCTGTCTGATTGCCCTGTGACTTATAGCCCAGCGGTTGCTGAAGTGTATATCAGCTCATTGGTTTCAGTGATGCTCTTTGTAGGTATCGTTCTTAGTGCATTCTAGGAGTACTTCACTAGGTCTCTGCAGACGGTTTCGATTATCTAATCTCTTAGGTCAGTTGCTGCCTCGTTCAGCTTACTTGGGGCTTCGTACCCAATTTCTGGAAGGGGAGTTGGTGTTAACTCCCCTCTGACCTGGCGTCCTGGCTCCCCCTTGCCGTAGCATTTGTGTTTGTGTTGTATTTCGTCAATCTCTAGTTGTGATAGCAGTTGCCATTTGTGGATGTTGGAACACTGAGCTACTAGTTGTTTCGCTGTCCGTGGTAACTGTGGGTTTCGAAGTAACCATTTTTCCACATTCTCTTGATATACCTTCTTTCGCTAGGGTTACTGGAGTAGTAGCATTCCAACAGAGCCAAGTTTCTTTCTTGTTCCAGTAGCTCATTTCTCATCAAGGTGTTCCCCAACACCTGACGCAGACCTTGTTTGGCTGGGCGACGTCTGGGCCGGCATGTCTCTCGATTTGGTTTCTCTCATTGTGTGTGAGGTGGGGGATATGTGTGAAGTGGGTCTTGCCTAAGGACCCACACTGGATGATGGTATTGCCCCTGGGGGGGTGCCCTCACCCGGATTTCAACCAGCCAAAAATGCAGAGTATTGTTTACGAAGCCCTTTGTTCTGGGGACAGTGCATGTCTGGCCCACAGTCCAGTTTTAGCAAGCGTTAGCCGCTGATACTGGCAAGGAGAGAAATGTGTTCCAGCAAATGGGATAATGTACAGCGTAACGATCAACTGGCTCAAAACACTGTTTGTCTAAACCCCACATAAAAAAATGTGTTGTTCACATAAATCCACTGATCCAGGTCTGTGGCTATGTGCACAAGTAAACGGAGAGACAGCGTATGCGTGTGTGTAAAGGCACCAGGGGAACTTTTATGATGCTCACACAGTCACCATGATGGAAACCCCACAGTTGGCTAAGTTACACCAGCCCTCATTCCAGAAAAAGGATCATAAAACGACATCGCTGTCATAACTTCATGTTATTCACCAAGCCACCAGCTATGCAGCCGGTGGAACGTGTCAGCAAGGTCCGTCTGGAAAGTGCCGGTCAGTGACGGCCTCGTTCTGGCCCATTTGTGCTTATTCAACTGAGGACATGTAGTCGCTACCGAAGGGAGCCAAGGCCAGATTTGTGTCATGAGTCTCCAGACTAGGTGGGTGGACACATCCTAGTTAGGGCAGTGAAGAATCTGCATTCTCCGGTGCAAGGTGTCTTTTATTTCTGTGTCATAATTGGAGGCAATGCATAATTTGGAATAGTGCTCTAATATGGGGAATTCTCTCACATTGCTTTATTCGTTAGAAACAGTCCTTCAGTCAAATACAAATAAACTGGCAATTTATACTTTGCTTACATAATTGTCATATAATGACAAGGCTAATATGTGCTATCCATTTGTGGTTCTATTGCAATGCACAATGGGCGAGAACATCAATTATTCTAGTCTGTACAGATCTGTGGTGGCCTGAACAGGATGTAAATATTTTATTTGCCTGCTCACTCTCCTGCAATGATCTGCAGCTGCGGAGGTGTATGACACATCACAACAGCTTTAAAAAACAGCACATTTAAAAGTTTTTAATACGCTGATAAATCTCCCTGACAAGCTTTAAATGGAGTTTTGCCCACATGTCAGCTGACATTTATACAGCTATGTAACTGCAGCAAAATCATTTAACAAATGGAGAGGGGCATCCCAGCAGACTCGAACGCTTCCTCCGGGTTCTAGAGACTGAGTGGTGTTTCAAGATGAGCTTAGTCTGCAATTTATCTAGTCAGGGCATCAACTAATGCAGCCTCCAACTGTGGCGGTCCTTTTGTCTCACTTAAAATGCTGGCTTCCAGTGATGAATCATTAGCAATGATCTTGATAATCACCACCATCCCGCGTTGCATCTCCCAACCAGACTTAAATATAGTCAAATATATTAATATATTCGCATAAAATACTAGTAAACTTGACTTACAATCAGCCTCAAAAACAGAAAAAAACACCAAGGCACTGCTTAAGCTGAGAGGGACAACGGTATCCTGGCACGTGCTGCTGCTCTTCCTAATTAGACTTGTCTAGATATCGTGTTTTTAGTTGACGCTTAAATTAAAGCCAGTCTGTAATTTCAAGTAGTTACAGGCATTAACATGATAATTTATCTCTCACTGTCTCATTTTCCTAAAATGGCACATCACACAGTCAACAACCAAGATTAAGAGCCAACTCCTCTGTTATTTTCCTTTGTCTTCAGTACATTCTTAATCAGATCTGCAGGCATCAGCGGACAGAGAGAAAGCTCTGGTGTTCATTATACTTGTTAGAGCCTGATGCTATGTCTGACATTTCTTTATTTACTTAGTGCGTTTTCCTCTTCGGGTGTTCAGACAGGAACGCCACCGCATCTCTGATGTCCGTGCCTATGTTTTCATTAGCTGACCGGTGTTTGCAGAATGTAAGGATGACTACAACAAGCAAGGCCACGATTTCATTGTAATTAAGTTCTTGAACAGGGAAGTGGGGAGCGAGTGGGAGAAGGAGCTGCTGGGTGATTTGGCCACAGCTATTGCCTGCACTGCTGGTGGTGCATTCCAGGCAACAGGCCACCGTTTTGATGTCATGTCATACTTCTCCTCTTCTTCCCTCGTGAAGCTCACACCCTCTTCTATGTTGCGTTTTTTCTACTGCTCCATGCACTCTTTTACGTCTCCTCCCCTACTCTGTTACCTTCCAACAACTCTGTCCAGAGCGCCCAAGCCCCCTGTGAGTTCCAGAATACAGTATTTACCAGGACAAACACAAAATCAATACCCACCCAATGTAAACACAACGCAGGCAGCCGTGCAGCTCTGCCAACGACGCTGGCCTTTGCTCTGCAACAGAGTTCAGTGATTACAGAGCTGAAACGCTGAAACGAATGACAACATCCTTTGGTTGTGTCCAATCCACTAGAAATGCTGCAACGGACAAGGCTACATAAGATTTACCTGACAAAGTGCAAAGGTGTTCAGTGTAAATGGTAAATGAATGGTAAATGGTCTGCATTTGTATAGCGCTTTTCTACCTATCGGTACTCAAAACTTTGACACTGCGTCACATTCAGCCATTCACACACACATTCACACACCGGTGGCAGAGCTGCTATGCAGCTTAAGCTGACACACCGGGGGCAACTAGGGGTTCAGTGTCTTGCCCAGGGAAACTTCGGCACATGACTGGGGGAAGCCAGGAATCGAACCACCGATCCTACGATTGGTGGGCGACAGCTCTACCTTTGAGCCACTGCCGCATGGCTCACCACTGTCTTAAGTCAGAGCCCTTCAGCCCTTAACCACCATGATAAACAGCTACAAGTTCTCTGGGTTCATGGTTCTACGTGGTATGTGCAGCTTTGTTTCAGGGGTGATGGTGGGAAGACACTCAATTAAGCTTAAAATGAGTAATTACCCAATCAAGAACCTTTCAGTTCACATTCTCACACCAGCCCGACTGGACGTGTTATAGGATGAATACTTTAATGGCTTGTCTGCCTCTGAACATGAGCCTGCAGGATATTAAACCTACAAACTCAAACAACAACATGGTTAGACAATTCAATCAAACAGACTTTAGCCCTCTTCATCCTGTCTGTTGTTTCCTTAGAGCAAAACATTTAAGTCAAACCCGCTTAGTACGCTCTCTCCTCCTCTGAATGCAACAGTCAATACTTTGTTGGGACTGAAACTCCGGCATTGTGTAGCCAGAACATCCGTGGGGGCCCGCAGCGAATAAAATGTGCCTGTTTAGTGCTTCTCCAGCTGGGCTGATCTGAAGCGACAGAAATTCAACCAACAGCCAGAGTGTCTCTCACGAGACAAGAGGCTTCAGATGTCGGCAGCACCGACATCACTGCAGCTGTTAAAATTATCTGGATGAGAATGGCGCTAATCTACTACCCTTCATGGGGACTTCACACCGATTTGGGCACATAAAAGGAAATCACACGCATTCCTCTTCTGAGAGAGAGAGAGAGAAATGATGGAAGAGGACAACGCCGAGAGGGAGGTGAAAAGGCTAAAAAAGGAAGGCAGATGAGGAAAGAGGACAAGCATAATAGCATCATTTCGCCTGCTGTTCCCAAAAAGCCAATCTGATTTCCCCAATCACCGTATTGTTAGTGTTCCACCTGATGTGTGCAGCCACATGCTGGCGAAAACAGTGACACGGGCCTGCACACCTTTCAGCATAAGATGCAGTTAGGAGCCGTTCTTCAACGCTCCCTCCCGGGAAACCGTGTCAACAGAATCATTTTTCCTTTCAAATCTGATTTCGTAAAATGGCGCGCAGGCTGATGGAGCAGAATTCCCACCTTAACTAGGTCACAGAGCTGGAGCCTGAAGTCAATTTACGGTGAACCTCCACAAACACAGAGTTGCCCACATGCATGCAATCGAATCATTTTCACAATTACACAGGAGGTGCTTTATAAATTTGAGGATATTCACCATGGCCCTTCATATACCCTGAGCTAAACAAGATGCTCATATAACTGATCATGAACGGCTCGCTGTCAAGGTTCGTCGCTTTGTCAAGGTGAGGCATGTTTCCTTACAAATAAAACTCCAGCTGAAAGCGAGAATGATTTCACAGCAAACCTAGCCACAAACATCAATAAATGCCAGGCATCACATATTTATGAATAATGTTTCATCTCACTACACTCTGGAGCTGTATTATTGCAAAATGTCATCTTGCTTTTCAATAGCTCATCAGACTGAATGGGGGAAATGTGTCATCACGTATGCTTTCAATGGTTTCCTCCCAGCAGACCACAGATCCCCTCTCTCTTTTCTGTCTTTCCCCCACTGAGGCTGGCTGACATTTCGCCTCGTGTGAAGGCAGAAGGAAGAGGGGAAGTTAAAGAAAAGACTCTTCCCCTGAAAAGGGACATAGTGTTTTCTCTGCTCTCCAAGGGTAAGACCCAGGTCAGCCACATCTGAAGTCAAAATGGTTGAATCTGCTCTGTCATCCATAAGGGGGAGCAGGACATAGGTTTATGTATACAAGAAGCATTCTACAGTAAACAAATGCCTTGGATTGCTTGTGATATAATATTTATGCAAAGACAGACATCAAAAAACACCTGGATGCTGATACTCACTCCACGTTTCCACACTCTGTCATTGGATTCCTCTTTAGCCAAAAGTGATACTGCAAAACACAACTGTAGATAATACTTGGATTAGCATACCTACGATGCTCGGGCACATGTTTTGCATTAAACGAAAACAGACGCTGAATATATCCGGAGATTTGCTTTGTAAATCTTTCAGATGTTTTTCAGAAAACCCACAACAGGTCAGAGTGAAAACAAGATGTTTCCCTCCCACAGACACAGACAGGGGAAGGCAGGAAAGAATGAGCCAGAGAAGGACAGGCAGCATATACAAATGTAATCGTTAAAGACAGAGAGAGGAGACAGATTAAAAGAAACAGGCTCTGGGATGCGGGCAGGACTTGAGGGAGAGATGCCATAAACACACAGCTCTGGCAATAGGGGGATAATTCATGTTAGCTTAGTCTAATGCTGGCCAACAGGCTTAAGTTCTGAATGTTACATGCTGCAGTTACGTTGTGTTTACAGACGACCAAACAGCTCCCACGACGGCGGTTTAAAAGTTCAACACTTAAAAACGTAATGTCTTAAATTTCACTATGCTCTTCAAGTCATTAGACCTTCATATTATACTAGTGCAGGCAAAGCTAGAGAAGTGAGGTTTGGTTTACAGCAGGGTGTCTGAATTCCTATAGACTCCCGCTCCTGCTTTCATTCTCCCCTTTCAGTTTCCGGCCTCACTGCATGCTCTCTGCCTCGTCCTCCTCTTGTCTGTCTTTTCACCCTTCCACGCCTCGCTCCCATCTTCCATCCTTTCTCTCCGCAGCCAAGAGGCATCCAGATTCTCATAACTCTTCATTAGTGCCTTCCCAAGGACCCATGGCTGCATCGTGTAACAGAGCAGAGTCCAAGTGCAGCAAGAGCAAGAGAACTGAGCCCCAGGAACAATTAGCTCAGCCTGGAAAATAACAACATACTCCAAAGTCTACAGACATTGTGGCTTTGTGCAAGCAGCATGGCTGAAGCTGGCTTTCATTAGGGCCCTTATACAGAAAGCTTGGAGGAATATAGAGTACATCCATGTATGTCTGTGTGTTCACTAGGCTTCGTTATCCCTACTTCGCATGTGCATTAATCCAAACAAAGCTGATGATCTCAGGCCAGTAACAGTGTCATCATATACGTGACCCAACAACAAGACTGAAAAAGAGAACTAACTCTCTGCCGCTGACGTGGCTCGCTGTGCCAGACGTCCTATGGAGCGTCAGGTATCCTGGGGGGTAATTCCACTGATAGACACACAAAGACCTGGGAAATTCCACTGAGCTTGGAACCTCCTTCAGACACAACCACACGGACATAAGATCAGACTAGTTTATCATGTGTGGAATGCAGCGCATCAGTCACAGGGCTTCCCCGCCCTCTTCATCAAAGTTTAAGTTGAGGTAAGTGATACTCTACCAAGGTCATGGTTTTACTCTTAGCCTTCTTTCTTTGTCTGCACATTTTCTCATCCTGCTGCTTCCAGGTCTTGACTTGTCTCTCTGCAAGCTCTTTATTATACAGGACTATCAGCCACAGAAATGATGTGACTTCCTTCAGAGCACACTGTTATTCAGTGACTAAAGCCACACGCTGACTCAGACGAGCCTTCTTCATGAAAGCTGTGTAACCGTTATCCCTTCTTTACCATTATTAATGCAAGTCCAACACGTACCTTCTCGATGTAGTGGGTAGAAGCCGGAGCACAAAACACATTTAATTAAAGTTGTTGTTTCTTAATTCCTACTACACTGATGTCAGTAATGAAAATGCTGGGGATCGACAAAGCACAATGCAGCAAAAATAACCTTAGAAATGAGCTCATCTGTAGGGGAAAAAAACACTGCTGTTAGATTTATAACAGCTGAGCTCTGCATGCTGATCTGCTGTGTTACTACAAAGATCGTCCTGTCACATCTTTCTTAAGCTAAACAGCAAAGACTGCCGCTGCTTTGTGCTGCCCTCTTTAATGACAAGTCAGCCCACTGCTGTGAACCGGGATGATAATGCTGAGAAGGTTATAGGCCACAAATGATTTGTGGTATATCTGCACATGGGAGCCAACATCATGTCCTGCTTTGGTACTAGTGAGTCCAGCACCTCCAGCACATTTAACGAGGAGGTCAGGGCACAGGTGAACTCTTCAAAATGCTCCTATCCTAATGACCTATGTCGCTGAATACGCATGGTTACACATGCAATGTAAAAACACAATGATATATGATAAAGATAATTTATTTGGCTCTGGATGCAGATCAAAGCTGGAGCTGCTTTTGTAAACAGTAGAAGTAAGACTTCTCTATCAAAAGACAAGATTTAGTCTTCTCACTAAGCCACAGAAATCTATCCAACAAGTCAAAATCTAAATTTAAACTATAGCAAACTCATACAATCAAAACAAATCTATCTAATCAAATAGTTTAATTTTCCAAATCATTACAACCTGCTAAATGAACTGCCAATTTATAACAAGAGGAAAAAGCGAATCACACGTCACCTCCTTTGATATTCAGCACACACCACATAAGAACACCTAGAGTACCCACACACCAGCACCACATTCACACGAGCATGGACACACTCCCACACGCAGAGTAATCAGTGGTGCCAAGACAGGCATCTCACTCCTGCTGACATCCCCCCCACAAGACTGAAGACGTCTCTCCACCGCTGTCAAACCGTCAAGAAGAGACAGAAGAAGACGGACAGGCAGGATGAGAGAAAATCAAGAGTGTTACACAGAGTGGGAGAGAAAAGCAAAGACTTGTTCCTGAGATAAAAATGACAGCCACAGTCTGTAATCTTTTGAGGGCACTCAAGTCATGCCTGCTGTTTGATGTTTTGATGCCGAACAGATCTTTTCTTCAAACTTTATCATTTGAATAGTTGAGGGGTGAATACGAGCAGCTAAACATCAGCTCAAGGCTAATAGTTCCAAGGACTAAGGTCAGAAACTGTTGAGCCTGGTTATCAACATGGCACATTTAAATGATCACAAATACAGTAAATGCATCACCTGTAGCATTTAAACAAGCTAAATGAAACAGAGAGAATGAAATCACTACGTGCTTCTAAAGAGAAGCGAGTCGACACCACGCATAAATACTGTATCGGGGAAAACGCCAGGTTATGTATTGTACTGGTGAGTCAAGTATTTTCTGTTCTCTGGCAGAGATGATAAAGATTTTGGCATCTCACTGTCAGATCTAGTTTCTTTCCACATCTTTAAACAGGAGATGCAGAATTACAGATCCTAACAAACTGAGTACAACCAACATGACAAAGTCAAAGACGATAAGCACACACTGTAAATTAATTCATTCCGTTTCTCATTTAATCAACGTCTTGAGGGTTTTGTAGTTGGAAGTAGAAAACCGGCACAAAAAATATATTCTATTCATCAAGTGTCCGAAAAAATGTCTTCGAAGACACATAAGATGAGCTGACAATTGATAGTAAGCATAGATACATAAGAACCTGGAGCTGCTGGTTACCATATCTTCATACAACCTTTAAAACGCATGACTAAATAGTGAGGCTCAATTAACAGTAATATTGTGTAGTATGCAATGAATACTCTGATGCAGAACGAAAAACACTCCGGTTAATGATGCTCAACCACACATAATGTTGCCGCATCCACACCCAAAATCGCAGTGGACAGCAGTCAGTTGACCACAGTGTTGAGGTAAGGTTGAGGCCCCCAGCAGTGCTTCTGCAGCTAGCAAGGGCAGTCTTAATGAATAGTGAGAAACATGATGAATGTGGCCATATGGTGGAGCCGGCTGGCCAAGCCAGGGGTGCTAGCTAGTTCTAGTCAGCTCACACACACACACACCTTCATACCTCACTCTTTTCACTCCTTAGCTTGAGAAGAAGAATCATCGAACTCTGCACAGCTGAGACAGCAGCAGGTAGGGGTTAATGACCTCCAGGTCCTTTGGAGAGACAGAGTGTTATGGCCCACTGCGAAGTCATCGCTGCATTTCCTGCCAGAAAGTTTTACAGAAGTTGGAGCGAGGACACAAGCAAACTGTTCCTGAGCCAGACTGTCACTCAACAGTGGTGACTTTTTAATTACAAGCATTGTATGTGCCTCAGCGCATAAATGCAGAAAGTCGTCCTAATTTATATTTGGCTCTCTGGTGATTTGCTGTGCATGTATTTGTATGTGTGGGGCTTAACTGAACTGCAGCAGATGAAGCCATATGCTGTCTGTCATACTTTGTAGGCAATCGTCATCTTGTTTCCTCTCATCTGCCACATACAACACGACTCTCTCTCTCTCTTTTTGTTATTCAACACACATCCTCCAGGTTCTCGTGTGCTGTGGCTACGGAAACGCACACGTAATCACTGGCCGGCCTATACAAACACGCATAAACGTTATGCATATTCATAGACACATGTACTTACAAGCACGGACTCAAACACACATTGAACACGCCATTGTTCTCCTTGCAAAAGCAATGCTCTTACTCTCTCTAATTGGCTCAGTGCAAACAAAGGAAGGGCCTTGGATGCCCTGCTGCAGCTACGCTTATTCAGTCTACAGGGATGCCCTCTGCTGTGCAAACACACATAACAGGGCCTTGGATATGCCTGACCTCTGTGCTGTCTAAAGAAGGCCAGCTCCTGATTACATGGCGCAGTTTCAGGGCCTGTAATGAATCAGTAAGCAGGCGAGTGCACTCTGCTACACAAGTTTTCAGATTTGAAGCACAATATGAAAAAGCCCTGTGGGCTGCCAGCAACGCTCAGACTAACAGAGATCTTGTGAACTCTACTGTATACGCAAATAGTGCTGTTGGGCTAAACATCTCACACAAAGCGTTACACGCTGTTTGGCAGGACCAGTTTCTCATCAAATGTAGGTTGAAACAACAAACAATCACCAACGAAACTTTTCAACAGCATTCCTCCCAGTGCTGCGGTGATTGATGGTAATTCTCCACCACATGCAGTCCACGGCTGTCAAACGTCCCCAGCGTGTTGGAACAGAGGAAGAGAACAATACTGGGGTTACATATACTGTAAGTCTAATTCGTGTTGGTGCAGTTTAGTTCAGCAGTATGAAACCACTCTGTGACAGCAGTGTGATATATGACCATACTGCCGGCATCATTGATCTTTACTTTAACTGCAGTAGTGCAGTGGTAGTTGATAGGGTGTTGTACTGCAGAATAAGGGATCACAGAGGGGATACGCTAACCCCACCATTCACGTGTCTAACCAATGATTAATAATAGGTGAAAACATTCTCCCCAGCCTAGAGACAAAAGGTAGATATCCAAATGCAGGTTGGTACAGTCATTTCATCATGCGTGCTCCGTGTTTTACTGCTTCTCTAGAATTAGTACATTTGTTTTTGAATGTCCCCCTAAAGGAAAAATGAAAGCAGCATCCTCTACTGGTAGGACCGGGTCGTAGCAAGCATGAAGCCGCTCAGCTCCATGGGTTCAGACTTCCTGGCAGCTGATGTTTCTATCAAAAAGGACACGAGACGATCACCTAAATAAACCACAAATGCAATCATGAACCAATAGACAACTACCCATTACAGCAATGCCAATGTATTGCGTGCTGCTGTGGAGAGGAGGTCACTGCGGGCACCTCAATCTGAAGAGGTTCAAAGATCTAAAATTGTCAAAAATGATTAAGTATGAAGCAAATGATTAATCATTTCCAAAGAACAGCAGGCGCTCAAGTTTTCTTGGTCTAATCTTTTCCCATCAACATCTAATTACGTGGGCAGCAACATAAATAATTCATGCAGCACTTTAGGACAAAAACATGACAATCAACACAGTCAATCTGCAACTTCTGTCATTACTAATTCAGTAGATCTGCTGAATGCTTTCCTACTACTTTTTCTAACACTTGGTCTGATTACAGGATGCATGTGTTTGTGAACGCAGTGTGAGTCTGTGCCTGCATATTAGAATTCAACAATTTATTATTAAAGCCTTTTCCCTATTTGTAAATAAAAAGTGATTTTTCTGCTAAAGCTTTGAATGGTTCCTAAATTTGATTCAAGACGTCTTTGCGTTCCACTGCCTACTATAGCTTACGGCCAAATGGAAAACTAATTAGATTTTTCAAGTGACCATTATTTCAGTAATATGTTGTCATAGAGCTCACTCTTGCAAACACATCCCGAGTGCTCCAAACAAGCACTTAATTTGGGCACTGAACTAGCACATGCATAATAATTACCTTATTTGCATATATAATGTCCGTCTGCTTAGTATGTTAATGCTTGGTAAACTCGAGGTTTAATCGTTCAGCAGACATTCTAATTGTGAGTTTGTTAATTGGTTACATTGATGCTCTGACACTTGTTAATCTACTGGCAGGCCTTGCTTGTTCATTTCAGAACCAATAGCCACCAGCACCTCACACTTTACAGTCAACGTCTCGGGAATTTATTGTACAGTTTATTTACAGATGAGATGATATTTTCATATTTAATTTCTGTAATTCAGCTGCTTACTCACGAAGAGAATGATTATGATATTATCTTATAGCTTTAATGATTTGTAAATGTTATTTTTTAGCACCAGTTGACCGGTTAAACAGGGGACAGCAGAAGGGGGAAAGCATCTGAGAAACAGCATCATATTCCAGCAGAGCAGACTCTACTGTCATGGTCATTCTCCAATGTAATCAATTGTATTTATGAATTCTAGAGGTTATAACTTTAGGTTATTCAATTACAACATTCTGGGGTTTCTTATGGACCTGCAGACATCCACTTACAGCCCTGCTATTATTATTTATTATACTGTTTTTCTTCAAGCCACCTGCACTAAAAAGTAGTAGCTGTAAAACTATAACAAGAACACTGAAGTACTTTTTACAGTACAGTATTAAAAATTTTCAAACTATGTTGTTATTGGTCAAACATTTTAAATCGAACTGCTTTAAATCCTCCGTATAATATGGTGTCATGGTGCTTTGTCTCTCTGCTGTAAAAAGCTACACATCGTGTTTAGCTGCCTGTCCCCCATCAGTTTTAAACATTTGCTGGCTTTCTGTCTCCCATTGTTACCTCTGTCAGTTGTTTGACCTTGCTGACCTTGTGTGATGAATCCACTAAGGTAGCCATCAGTCACCTCCTGGACCCGCCTCTGAACTCAGCCTCCTCGGCTCCTCGTTGCTAGTCGGGCTCTTAAACCTGGAGACCAAGGTTTCTCCAGCTTCCTCTCTGCAGGCCTCACACTCCTGCTGAATCTGTCAGCAACAACAAACACATGCAGGCCAGACTTCACTGTGCACTATGAGCACACGTAATACTGGCAAATTCACGTGTGCCTCATTATTTTAAAAATTGCCAGCATCGCATGTACATGCAGTAGCTACTGCCACAATACAAAGAAACATAGCAATGAATATATCACATTTATTGTTATGTATAAACCGCGCTACCTCATTATTGATGACAGAAACGTTGACAGAAGGATTTTAACAACACAGAGTCAGACAGTGACATAAAACAAAGTCTAAATCGCAGTAGGCTTAGAATTAACAACCACTGCATTTATCTGTCGGTAAACAGTTACTGTTTATAACACGTTGCTCTTACAGACTGACAGACGGATACGTTTAAAATAATGAAGTTAATTAAAGGCTAACGAAAATGCTGGTAGTTACGATAGGTCCCTTTAGATGTCGCTAAGTGGCGTCAACCTGTCAGGGAAACCGTCTGTTAAAGCTGAGCTACTAAGCTAACACGCTTTTTTTAATTTCCTGAAGCCCACAGACAACGTCGTAAAATAACTGTGGGTTATAAAACATTAACTGTGAACAGAGAGGCAGTGGACGTATTTCCAGTAAAAAAAAGAAAAAAAAGAAAAGTGTTTGACATGGTTCCGCCGCAGTTAAAATGCCGACGGTGAACCGGTGTCGTCCTCCTTTGGTTCCGGTCTCACAGCGCATTAATCCCTTTGTGTGCGCTTTTTGTGTTTTGTCTGTGACTTTTATCCTCAATAAAAAAGGCGCATTAACAAAGATAGGCGATAAAACAAAAATCTTCTCGTACCTTGCACCCTGTCTGTCATGTACGTAGTCCCACCAGTGGGACGCGCCCCACATTCTGACAACCACTGCATTTCTTTTTACTTCCCTTCTCTGGCTCCCATCAATGCTTTTATTTTGAAAAGACGTGCGCAACAAAGTGACTCCCGGAAGTTTTTGTTTTCTCACCTGTCAGTTCTGACACGGTGCAAGAGTCCAGTCTCATCTCTTTGTTTTTCTACGAGACACCAGGCCACCTTTCTGAAAAATCAATGATAATCCCTTGGGGTGAACCTAATTGAGGACAGCGTTTATCACGGTTAGTGACAGTCGAGAGTAAAAAATAATCTAGTGCTTCGCTTCACCTACAAATAGCCAGCGACGTTAGCTAAGCGCTAGCTGTTCTTATCATAACAGTGCGATCATTTCTGTCATCCCAGCTACTTGTAGGTGTTTGAACTGCATAACAACAGTCAACAAATGGTGTTTGTTATTCAACTGTTTATTTTATTCAATGTGGTCTGTCTGTTGCCAAGCGCTTACGGAAGCTAACGGCGCAGCGCTAGCATCATATACAAAATGAGGTTCGATGATTGTTGACTTCCTCGTTTGCCGGGTTTGTTGCCCCTTCCCAGATGGTCCAGATGTTCTGTCATAGCCGCTACTGTCTTGTTAGCAGCTAGTTGTCTTATTTTACCGAGAGAAGTCTGGCGAAATGGCTACTGTTCGTGACTTGTTTTGGTTCGTGTGCACTTTCGTTTTAAAGTAGGTGCAGGGGTCGCTTTCGATTTCATATTCTCTGAAGTGTCCGTGAACGTAAGCGGATTCGCGTGCTTTGATTTTTCTTGGTTTCTTCATGCTATGTCCTTTATCTAACAAACTGTCCGCTTGTTTAATCGGACAGTTCTTGTTCTGTGGCCTCCAGAGTTACTAACTTAGCTCTTTGGCGTTTGCTGCATCACCGCATGCTGACATCATCAATAGCTTTAGCTGCTCTGTCTCTGATGCCTACTTGAATTATTATTTACAGTAAACTGGGCCTGTATTCATTCATGTCTGTGTGAGACGCTGACCACAGTCAGTATTTCTATGCATATTAGCTTCATAAAAGACTCTTAGATTTAATGTATAAGTAGCACTTTTAATTTAATAATAAATTGTCATGAATGTTTCAGCATTTGCTCACATGGTCTTTACCCGTTTTTGGTGTGATGGCAGTTGTACTGAACCATTGATGTCTGAGGCTGTTGGAGTTCTTCAGTTCAAGTTTTATACACCTTGAATCAACCCTGTCACCTTTTTGAAATCACGAATAAGACAACAATAAAATAAACACACGACATAATAAACAAACAGCTAATAGCACAATTGTATTGTAATTGTAATCACGTGTATTTCAACCAAACTCCTCCTTGTGAAATTTGAATTTGTCACTTCACTTCTGGTAGCTTGTCACTTGTGAAAATGTCTCAGGAAGCAATGCACAGTTCATTTCCTGTAGTTGTGGTTTCTATATAGGAAGCAGACCACAGGTACTACTGTTTTTCTTCCATTTTCTTATTGCATCTTCACTTTAGTCGCATTGAAGATTTGTGTCGAGGTAGAGGAAAAGAAGTGAGGAGAGAAATGAGGGATTGCTCATTGCTAGCTGTCAGTGGGATTGTAGAACCCTGTGGCTTTGTTGGTTTGGATGTTCTATTTAGCATACTGCAAAAGAATACTAAGGCCACACAGGTGTTGCAACATTCCATTGCATTTGTGAATATGTTGAATCTGCCCATTTATTAAAAACCTGCATTCTGTATTTATTCACCCTATGCCTACGTAAGATGAGAATCCAAATGTATAGTTTTAGAATTCATTCTATAGCCATCTGAGTGATATTTGGCAGTGTCTTATAATTTGTTTAACAAAATATTTTATGGTAGAAGGTTCTTTTATTCTCATTATTATTATTATATTATTATTATTATTTTGTTCTTTCATTTAAGTTTTAATATTTACCCCCAAAAAACAAACAAACAAACAAAAAAACATAAAGATTCATCATCTTGAAAACAAAACTGTAATGTCATCCACAGGTCTGCTATCTGCTACAGAGACCTGTACAGGCATGGAGCCCTTGGCAGTGGATGATGACATCTGTATCCTTAAACATGAGACGGCATACACCGCTGCTGGCGAGAGCCCTGTATCTGTGTGTGCCGGAGACGAATCCGTTGCTTCCCACTTTGCCTTGGTCACAGCCTATGAGGACATCAAGAAGAGGCTGAGGGACACAGAGCGAGAGAACACCTTGCTGAGGAAGAGGGTGAAGCAGCTGGAGGATAAGGTATAGGTGTAAATGGTTAAGTATATGGTGATTGTGGGAGAAAAGAAAGATTAAGACTGAGGAGCGTGGTAATAGCTTGAGGAAAAACAGAGTAAACAAACATACTGTTTATGCAGATGGTCAAACAGCACGGTAAGCAAAAGAACATTTCAATGAGTGTGGATTTTTCACATTTTTCCTGGCCATCAGAGTAATGGACAAACAATAAATGCTAAGGGGAAGTTTGGAAGAAGTCTGTAAATTCAACACCACACTGCAAAATGTTCGCCTCTGGTGGAGTCTCCATGCCAGCATCATTAATATCGTTGGCCGATAGTCAAAGCTATAAAACAAGGAGAAATAAATCTTTCTCTGTCTAAAGACAGAGAGGGAGTCTGGGTAAATACAGTGTTGCCAAACAGCATGGAACCCTACACACTTTAGGAGAGGGAGCCAGAAGTTGTGTTTAAAAAGACTTTAAAGGTTTTAAGGTCTGGTTTGATCGGCTACATCATTGGCATTGAGGATAGGATGTTGTGGAAGGAAAGTAACTTCCTACCACAGATATTTTAATGAAATGAAATTGAACTCTTTGCTTCTTCTTCTTCTTTTCTCTTCTCATTTTATCTATTACCGTTGTAGCTTTTCAGGCCAGATGCACCTCCATCGGAGGGTCCTCAGTACGTGAACAAGGCCTTCAGTGCTTACCGAGGTATCTATATAGAGAAGGAGGACCTGCAGGCGGAGCTTAAGAAACTGGTGCGTTTATTGATTGATTTGAAACCAGAGCCCGGCACAAAGATCAACTACTGTATGTTGGACATTTGAAATGCATATTTGTTTTCAACCTTGTATGTAAAACTGTTCTAGTTTAAATGTTAATTGTAAGCAGAACCACCTTCCTCTTGTGATGACCTTACACAGAGAGCCACACCTGGGACCAAGACAGCTGCATGAATACTGACATTCTCCTGTCGCATTCCTCGTTGTTTCCTGTCTGTCTGTCAGAGAAAGGAGAAGAGCGAGAGTGAGAGGCTGCTGACGGAGCAGCTCCAGGCTAAAGAGTTGGAGCTGCTTCAGTTGAGAACAGAGATGGAGACCAGCCAAGGTACAGGTAGAGCACACAAGTCTGCTTTTTACTCCATCTAACAGCTGTCATCATAAAAGTGAGATCGTAATGGATTCACGATTTTACTGTTTAAGCACACAACAATATAGTTATTGTAATTGATGTACTTGTAGTTATTTGAAGTAAAAGTTAATGTGTTGCATTTATCTGACAGTAATGAAAGTAAGTCAAATCTAATTCATCTGCAAGTTCTGAATGCTGGTATATTTATGTTGAATAGTATATACATGGTTGCAATTATGTTTCAAGCATAATGGATATAGTAATATTCTGCTCCCGTGTAAAATCACATATTAGCTTTGCATTTAAGTTCATTGCTGTATTGTTAGTTTGCCATTGATGGTGATAATATAAAAGTTGCTGTCATAGAAGTGATTTCTGTGATCAAGTTCTGAAGTTTACAACTATTCATCACATGTGTGAAGTCGTCAGCAACAATCTACCTTTCTTCATGTGTGTCTAGTGATGAAGAGCTTGAACAGCCCTCAGGACTTCTGGCAGGTGGACAGGGTCACCACTGAGCTCAAGATCCACAAACTGCAGGAGGAGCTGGAGAGGGTGACGCTGGAAAACAGTAGACTGCTGGAGAGAAGTGGGGTAAGTGAAGGTGGACGAAACACAGGAGAGTTTAACAGAAAAAATGATGAGAGACACTTAAAAAAACAACTCAAGGGGAGAACACTGCAGGGGATACAGTAGGTGTCAGGGCAGAGGGAGACAGTCTAGTGAGGGGGAGAAGGGAGAGCATGGCTGGCTATGACACTGCTTATGCATTAGAACAGCTACAGTAATTATAAGAAAAGAAAGAAATGACTCTGTGTTGGAGGAGCAGAAAGGCTCTTGGTTGTGTTACCATTTTAAAATCAAAACAACTGCAGACCACACCTCTACTCTGAGTTTTACATACCTTTGTTTTAGGAGGAAGCCCATGGCCTTAATGGACCAGACTTGGACCAGACCTGTGATGCAAAGTATAATGCAAGGTATCATTTTACATCATACCACTGAAGACTACGAGAGTATCATACATCTGACAGAGGGATGCTTTAAAGCATGAACAGTGAGGACATGGGGAGCAAGTGTGGGGAAAATGCACATGAGAGACCTGACAACTACCAGACGACCAGATGTGGTTTTCTTTTTTGGCCACTAGAGGAGGTTGTAGCTTTAGGCATCTTGAGTTTTATCTGCACAACTAATACAAAGAGAGAAAATAAATCAATCAATAAATCTTCACAAAACACAGAAAACGATGAGGTAAATAAGAACAAAAGCTTCAGCTGAGGTCTAAAATGATACACTTTGACATGCAGAGGCAGCTGAGCTGGAAATGATCAGTATCCACTAAATCTTTAACACTTCTGTCCATTATAAATAGATTAAGGCTGCACAGTGTTTTGATTCATATAAACCCTCCACCTTCGTTTTCAGTGAGATAATCCCCTGTGAACTTAACACTGACTCACATTTCACAAAAAACTCTTCTTGCAGTGCATAACAATCGTTGGACTTGTCAGCAGTTTGCAGTTGGTGTTAGTTTTTAGCAGCACACACATCTTTAGTTTTTATTCTCGTGTTTTTATTGATTCAGGCAGGTGTTTGAAGTTAAGACACAAAGTGTTGATGAGATTTTGCATCTTTACATGAGGTGTGGATTGGACTGTTTGTAGGTGTTGCTGGCCTCAAATACCTTTAGCACCAATACAGTGTCTTATTCAACATCACAAATGGCAGCGTTGTTAATGTAGCACATAATGTGGTCTTGCACTAATACACATGAAACTCCTCTGTGGCTTCCCATCAGCACAGTTAGTGACTGTCAAATGTGTCAGCAAAAAAACTAACAATATTGCAGAATTAAAGTTTCTACGAAGACCTCACTCTTCTGGCTCGTCTCAAATCTAGAATTAAAGCGCACCAGGCTGCAAATTCTGCATTTGTATTATACATCACTATGAAAGATATGGTACTACAGTGAAACACTATAACAGTTTGCAAGCTTATGATCTTTGACACAGGAAGGCAGCTCTATTTTCTTTAGATTTAAACAAAGTGTTGTGTTTATCTGTAGCGAGAGGAGCATACAGCAGACGTACCAGGCTTTGCAGAGTGAAGTCACTCGTCTCCATTCAGAGCTAAAGCACCAAACAGGCCTGATCAGGAAACTCCAGCCATTGATCAGTGAGACAAGACAAGGTGAGGCTCACATGTGTTTGTATACGTGTATGTGTCAATGACTGTAGAATATACACACTTGTAGCCAGGTCTTCAACTCCACACTTGCACTGTTAGAATTAAACTATCAGGTGATTTGTTGAAGTACATTATATTAGAAGATGCTGTTAATGTTTTGGTCACTATATGTAAAATAAATTGTATAAATGTCCATTCGAACATCTCTTAATACAATGAGCTCCAGTACCACGCACTATGAGATAATAAACAGTAGAACCACCTCCTTTCTGACAGGTTCAACTTAAAAACGGACTAAGTCTAAGCTTGTAGAAGAAGAATGCACAGCAGAGCTTCAGTATTAATGTGGCCAGTGAGTGTGTGTCTCTTTGAGCCTGGTGTCCAGTAGTGTGGGATTTACAGCTAATATGCACCGTAAGTATAACAGCTTGGACTCAAGCCTTGCTTTTCTGCACAGGAATTAATAGGGCTAACATTAAAGGAGCTTCACTTAAAGGAAAGGCTTCTCACGGGGAAGCATTTTCCTGCTGTTCCTTGTTGTAATTTGTATAAGGGTGTGATAAGACTGCAGATATTATCTCGGTACTCAAACGCTTCGATAAAGAACGTCATAAATTGGTCTATGTATCCTCTCTCCTCCGTCTGTGGTGATGTATTCCAGTCTTAGAGAGATTTCCTCTGTTGTCAATTCTGTCAGAGTGTCAGAAGAAGAGACCGGGAGGCGAAAATTAGAACGAAATATGGCAAGAAAATAAATCTTAGCCTATTTATTCTGCAGAATAAGAGGGTAATCCTTTAACTTAGATGAGGCGGATGGAGAGAAGTAAGGATAAGAAAAGAATGAGAAATGTGTTTATTCAGTCATATTGTGCATCTGTGTTCTTTTAATGTACTTCCAATGGAATCACTTTTTTCAAATCAGACTCCTAGACTCAGGAGACCCTCTCATGAAAGAGTAGCAGGGAGTGACGGAAGATGTTTAGATGGAGAGGCAGAGATGAAAAGCGATATACTCTCATTTAAACTTTGTTTACTCGAGATGATGATTTGATGGCAAATCAATGATGTGTGACGGTTTTGGACATTTAATTGGTGGCTTAGTGTATATTAGATATTGTAGGTTTCGTTTTTGAGCTTATTTTGTTATCTCTTTAGCCTAACATAAACCTAAAAGCAATCCACATGTAAATCGTTTCAGAGTTCTCCTCTATTCTCCTGTCACTTTCTCTGCCTCAACAGTTCCAGTCCAGTGTCTGGATGATGTGGAAAAGAACAACAACCACCCAGTTCCTCTGGCGTCAGTGCCTCGTCCCCCTAGTGCCCCTCCACTCCCATCATGCCTCGGGCGCCCATGCCCCCCGGTCAGCTGTCCGTCAGGCACCCTGCTGCCGGACAGCCTAAGAGAGGACTGCTGGTACAATGGGCCCTGGCCCTCCCAGACCGGTTCAGGAGAGGCTCTCATGGGGAGTGACACATGCTCTGTGGTCCTGCCACCGCCTCCCCTGAACCAAGCTTCCTTGGATGAAAGCTCTAGGTCTTTCCCCAGTCCCCCCAAGCCCAGCGATGCCATATTCTGGGAGGGACACTCAGCTGCATCAAACTCCTCTTCAATGGGAAACTACAGCCCTAAAAGCCCCCCCAGTACTGAGTGGGCCAGACCTTATTGAGTGGAACTTCAATGGGAGAATAGATGATTAGTGTGTAATTGGATGGAAAATAATATGAAGAATATGAATACGAATAAAAGGACTCTCCAATCCTGCCACATAGCTACCACCTAACCTGCCTTACGTTGATGAGACTCCTTCTCTGGGCTGGACTAGAGCGGACCTACTGGTTGTGGGAACTACTTGAGGCCAGAAGAGGCCTTCTTGCTTTTGAGGTAAAGACTCGGTAAAGTTGCTCATTTCTCTGCACACCGCATCGGTGAACATATCTGACCTTGTAGAGGAAAAGGTGATGAGAGACGCTCAGCGGTATGTCCACTTTTGTGTCCTTGTATGCACACGCACAAGTGTTGTGCAAGCATGCGTACAAGCAGTTTAATTTCTGTGTGCAAATGTTCAGATCAGAGTGTGCCTGTGTGTGCAGATCAGTGTGTGGGTGCCTCTCGCCTGCCTGTATCTGTATCTCATCATAATAAACCCAATAGGGCTCTAATGGCCTCTCTCCATTGCTGGAGCCACAGCTAGACGTGTAGTACTTCACTCTATAATATACTTCCTCCACTCCTTTTACATTTGATCGGTGTAAAGTATATAAGATGTGTAGTCCCATGTACGTGCCATGATCATGTGAAAGAGGTGTCTGGGTATGAGGTTTGTTTATGTTAAGACTGAAGACAGCTTTAACAATTGAATTCTTTTTCTCAAAAGTGTTTTTCTATCACAGACCTTGTGGATTATTGAAGTAGGCTACCTGTACTTAAGGAACCGGTTTTGTTAATGCAGTTACCTGACTTGAGTTTTTGAGATTACATAATGAGCAAATAACCAGTCCAAACCAATCTATTTCTTTCTGAAATACAAAACTCCATCCTCGCTGGTACCAGAAAATGATTAACAGTTTACAACTTCACAGAAAGTTCACAGCCTGCATAAGGCTCTGTACCTGCCTGTTATCACATATCCAATTTTAAGACAATTATGATTCCCATCATTTCCCCGTAGTGAAGGACTGTGCAACGCTGAATGTTTTTCTGTGAGACTTAATTTGGGGGATTTAAACAGTCTTTTGAGTTGAAATCCTGATTATGTTGACAACGTGATACAGTTTTGAACAATAGGAAATGTAACCAAACTGTGTACTGTGCTGATGTTCATCTACAATATATCTGTTTTGCAGTAAGGGGTAAGTCGTGTGACGAGGAATGTCCGTCTTCTAGTCACATGAGCATTTACTAAAGGATGTACAAAACACATTATGAATAGAATACAAGATATACAGTAGGAAGAATGTGCATATGTGTAAAAATGTAAATGGCGGGCTTCAGTATTTTGCCAAACATGGTTTTGCACTCCAAAGCATAGGTTTTCTTTGTTCCCCCAGCCCTCAGACTCCTAATGTGTACAGTGAGAGCTGTCTGAGAAGGTGGCAAGGCAAGTCATTGTGAGCTGTGACTTGACAGATGCGTGCACGATGCACAAAGACCTGTGGTTGTTGAAAAGTTTTTTTTCTTTCTTTCTTAGTCTGTTCCATGACAGCTGTGTTCTTTTTGTTCTTCATTTTTAGGAAATGTTATTTTACAGCGGTAGTTTCATACTTCTGTAAACGATTTGCAAACCAAAATGCAATGTACAGTAGATTTGGATTATATTTTAGATTTACTGTATTTCAGACTGTTTGTAAATATAATGAATTAAACGAACTAAGAGAAGTAACTGTGTGAGGTTCTTTCCAGAACTTTATAGTTTTAATAATATGGCTCTGATACTAATTAATAAAGCAACAGGCTCAGGCACATCATTCAAAGCAAATATAAACTTCATCAAACAACAATATATAAGCTGTTAGAATTAAAGCCAACCTAAAATCCCATTGGTTCAAATGCAGGTTCCAGCTTCTTCAGCATAAAAGCTGATACTTTTCTTTGAGTCGCACTCAGACATCTTATGGTTTGGTAATAAAACATACAATCAGGTCCAGAATTTATATAGAGAGAGTGTTTACGCAATATCAAGTCCAAAAGTGCCACAGCTGCCTATGCTAGTCAGACAGCACTGATTGAATCACCGTCTAAACACCTTCCTAAGAAGAGCGACTGCACTGGCAAGCCACCGCCCGGCCTGGACGGCCTCAGGAGGCGACCGAAGACACACAAGAGTCAAGAGCACATTTGAAATGGTTGACTGCAAAGGCTTTTGTAAAACAAAAATTATATTTATAGTTAGGTTACTATGCACGTACGTCTGAGCCTCTGGGAATGAGGGAGTGTGTATACATACTGTATAACACTTATGTTACATGGGAAAACTTAAAGTCGACACTTTTGTGACATCCTGATTTTAACCTGATCGTGCTAGTATATAGACACACAAAAATAAAATCTGTAAAAAAAGAAAAGTAAAATAAACCAAAAATTAACACAAAGTGATGCAACCCTTCAAATTAATTATGTATGTAGCGAATTCTGCTCTGTAGTTCTAAGCTGGATGGACAAAAAAGATCAACTCTCCTGCAAGAAAACGGAGAATTGTACTGAATGTAGCAGAACACAGGAGGAGAATTATGTTTTAACATAATGAATACCTGGTCTACACTGTTACGCAGAGTTAAGAGAGTCCAAACCCCTTTTATTTCCATTTTCATGTTATCTAACTCTATACACACCTTCATAGCTGACATTTTATGGAATATGCATCATTAAATGATGACAAGCAGAAGCATCCACTGACGTGAAGCCAGGCTAAGGCAGGAAGCCAGATTCCTCACTACTATGGTCATCGTTGCCTGCAGAATGTAAACAGAAACAAGCACATTTCATCCATCCCTCACTTAACTGCACACGTCTACATCTATATCTGTCTTCCAGGTTCAGACACAGAAGAACAATCACTTCTTTCCCCGCACTGAGTAAAAATCCAGGTGACAAAAGTTAATGTAATGCAACAATTATGTCCATCTGATGAATAATGAAACAAAACATGCTAGTATGATTTTATGTCAGACTTCATCACTAAAGTAGTATCATTCCTTACAAAATTCCAAGTTTACATAAACAGGCTTGTGTCTTTATTAACCACTCTGCCAGGTGACCATGGTTCGTGGGTCTGCAGGACTTGGGGCCAGCTTTGACCAGAGCTCCCTTTTCCGGACCTTAAGATTTAGGAAGCTGTTCACGTGTGCGTAGTGCTTCACATGCTAGTTGGGAGTTTTTGTTTCTTGTTCTTTGCTGGGATTCCCGTCCTCTCAAACTCCAGTTTCTCTCTGATGTATTCCTGCTTGCACTCCTCAAAGAAAGCAGGGTCGTTGTACCTAGCGGAACACAGACGGTGGAGTGTTACTTCTACAGATTTCATGTAGGCTGATATGACGAGCACTTTGGTGACTGCATGGTGTTGAGGATACGGTGACTTGACTGGAAGCAGTTTTGTGCGTCAGCAACGGTGGGAGAGAGTGGTTGAGCCAATGTAAAGGTGTTGGTGGGATAACAGGTGGCGCAATGAGACACAGGGAGCCACATCGGTAGAAAGTGAAATACTCACCATTGTGTCAGACATTCCTTCAGGGCTGAATTCTCCTCTTGACACTTAAACACCATGAAGAAACCACTTTCCTTGCAGCAATGGTTAAAGGCTGGTGGGGAGTGAGGGACAGTAGCAGAAAGAGGAAGCTGTTAGCAGCCAGTGGTCATGTATAACAGCCTCAGGCCTACATTTACTAATAAGGCCTGTTTCAAATTACTAACAGTCTTTTCAGCTTATATGATGTGATCCTTGAGTACACTCACTGAAAGAAAAACAAGTAGCAGCAAGTAAACGAAGATGGGCCTCATCTTGGCAGTGCACCACAAAAAGGAAGCTGGTTACAGGTCATGCTGTCAAGCCTCTTATCAAACTGAAACCACGTTTCCTAGTTCACAGAAGGACTGCACCAAACTGTAATGGACATAGAGCGGCTATATCTGCGGTTACTCTATTTCCACATTTGCTCTATTGTACCAGCCACATATATAAACATGTATGTTCTCCCAAGGATTATATTTAAATATGGGTTATGCTTCGCTGATCGCAGTGCCCATTGAAACCCGTGGCTACCACAGCTCAAAAACTATGCCAAAAAGAAACTTTAGTTGCCGGCCCCACGTTATTAGGAGCACGAGAGGATGTGTCTTCAACAGACAAGCCAACACTCAGAGCCAGATGACAGCATCATAGAATTTACATTGATGTTAATTACAAGCTTAAGCTTAATGGCACAAATATGTCTAGTTAAAATGATGCACATAAACCAACCAAGGACAGCATGACAACAGTGCTGCAAAACCTGAGTCTAGTACCCAAATGAAAAGATGCAAGATGCCCTTAGACAGCGATCATTGTATTTGATATGAAGCATTCAAGGTCCTCAATGTAAAGAAGATGCTTAAGACAGAGTCCTCACCTTGTTATCAAGTTCTTTCTCTGAGCTCTAATTAAAACCACTAACCTCCCGTCTCCTTTTCAACCACACGATGTCATAATTAACTTTATCAGAGGCATCAGTATGGTTATCACACAGACACTTTCATCTGGGTGCACATATGAAAAGAAAAAAAAAACAGCAGCAAAACCAATTTGGAGGAGCAAATCAGTGCAACTAATCTAATCAGCAGACGCCTCATCCTTGTCCCATGGTACTAATAGAAGCTGCAGAGGGTTGCTTCCCTGAGCGCAGCTGCAAATCTATGAGACTAGCTTTATGTCAGAAGAGGTCTATCTGAAGAAATGTCTGAAGCCACCTTCGCCTTAGGCTGTTTGTTCTGCCGCTTTTAAAGATGCAGTAGTGTCATTTGGCAGAAGCTCCAGGCTTGAACATTTAGATATATTAGGACCTTTAGAGGAAAATATAAACGTGTGTAACACTAACACATAATTAGTTATAACAGATCATGAACTTAACACAGAATCACATTAAGAGGAAATTCTGTTTTCTATTCAGTTTTTCTTTGCCATAATTTAGATGTGGACACAACCTTTTTCACTCTGACCGCTGACCTAATGAACCCAAGCTGCAACAAATTACAGCAAATCAAAGTCTTGCAAAATATAGCAGCACCTAATGTCAACGTGAAAGTGGTTGTTTAATGAGTATGTGGGTTATTGAAATTGTTGTGAAAGATGTGAGAGTAATGTCATGAATCATCAACAATAGGAAAAATCATGTCAGGTATTATAAAACTACAAAGATGTTGTATACAAGCTTAACTGCTTCAACAACAAAGACCACAATATACAACCGTCGGGTGTGTAAGGGTACATATGCAGAGAGAGATAACACAGGAAAACATACTTGTAGCTTCTTTTTTTCTCCTTTTACACAATCATAAACACACACACACGCACAAACACACAGAAGAGCCCAGTGTAGACACAAACATACAAAATGAGATGGTGGAGGATGGAGGTGTGAAAACGAGTGGGACGAGAAGCTAGTATTGTGAGGGGGGTTTCCACTACCCACACAGCCACTGTCTGTCCCATCACCTCAGGTAGCAAACGCACTGTCTCCCTGGGTGAGCAGCGCACACTGGCTCATATTGGCTGTCATCAGAGCTAGAAACCACAAAACCGTGTCACTATCTGGCTGGTGTGTTGCACTGGTATACGGGGCATACGACACGTGAACAAGCAGCCACTTCCAGTGGACTGGAGTAGCAGGTGTTTACGTGGGAAAGGTTTACCCAGAGAGGGTCAAAAGGTCAACAGCAACTGAACTGCAGAAATTATGTTACACATGTTATATTGTCTAAGGTCTGGGTTGTTATCATAGTGTAAAGCTTCAGATAAAATTCAGCTGCACATCACTGCGTAGGTTCATGTACTAAACAAGCACGAAATTACAGATAAACACTGGTCAAACATCAACATTCAAAATTAGCTCATACAATTAAGTCCCTTTAGTCCCTCTGGTTAATAACCCTCCATTAATACTGGTTTATCCAGCGTCACCTTCAACGAACCAGTATATCATAACTCATGATTTGGTGTCTGCTCTGAAGGTGATTTTCTCTAAAAGAGACCATTGCCATGTCTGATTTATCGAACCAGAACATAGTCTGCTTCCCTGGACCGAATATATTCCTCTGTCCTGAACAATGGATGAGTGATATATTGCATTTTTTTTTTATTGGTTCATGTTAGAACCTAATTTATATAATCAAAATTTTTCACTGTGACTGCTAATTTCATTGTCTATTTAAAACCATTTAAATTGTTTTAAACCTTTCTCTCCTTTTGTTTGTGGTCTCTAAATATGGATTTCTGCTTGCTGTGACAGTAGGTTTCACATTGGACAATTAGCATGTGACGGTTTCTTTTATTTTAAATAATCAACCCAGCAGTAAGGTCATTAGACACCATGAGCTTAAACTAACGCTAAAACAATCGTGCACCTCGTCCTCTCTTCGTGAAGGGGGATGGCTCTGGTTGACCCATTACATTTGTTGAATATAGGTGTATGACATGTGCACTGAACGCAGTCAGCGTTAATGTTTCACATCCTCTGTTTTCACATTCACATGTTGATCGTGGTTTTACTAGAGAATCATATAAATACAATTGTGTCCAAGATGGAATTTCTGTACAAAACCAAGGCACAAATGTATTATACGTATATACTAATGTGTGTCAACGCTAAATTAATAAACACAAACCACAAAGCAGCATTGCACAGCTGCATTGTGACAGTACTGATGCGTAAATGTAGTTATAGCAGAGCCTTAATAAAACTGATCGTTGTATTATTGACGTGTCTGGCGTCTCGCGGACACACGCACCTTGAACCCTCTCGGCGCATCGCTCCTTGGCTTTGTCCCGCATTAATTTGGGGATCAGCACATCTTTCTCCACGTGCCTCAGGTGCACCTCCTCTGAGGAAACAGGGAAGCAAGCAAACGGCCAACAGACATGAGGTTCAGCGACCAGGTTCGGCGTCGTCGACGGGTTTGTGCTTTCTGTACGTGTACTGTATAAACGCGACACTAGTCATTGTTCATTACATTATACAAGCCGAGCCGCGACAGGCGAGGTTACATTTGCAGGCGTGTTAACGCGGAGTGTACTCATCACGCTACGACATAACCAATAAAGCGTAGGGTCACTGACGTAAGTTCAGGTTTGGTAGCTAACGTTAGCAACATGCACAAAACGCGACACCACTGCTTGCGACGTTGATTTCGATAACGTTGCGCCACAGGATCCACACTAAGCGACCGGAGCAGCATAAACCTTTAATACCTGCGTTAGCTGTCCCCATTGTGATGACACTTCACAACATTACAAACCTCCACCAATGTGACCTCGCTCGTGTGCGCCAAGGCACTTCCGCTGACGTATGCACACGAGCGCGAGGAACTACAAATCCCAGCATGACACAAATACTCATCAGATCGTGTTTTAGCTCTAAACGGCAGTGGTTTAGCAGTATTAAAAAAGGAATATAGGTTCAGTACTCTGACTAGCAATGCAATATTCACACAAGACAGTTTTTAAATTATTTTTATCTACATTATTTTATTATATTGCCTAAAACAAAAGCGGTGGTAGCATGAAAAACGACTATAAGAAGTTATTGTGAAATCACAAAGAAAATCATTCAACCATAAAGTCTATATGTACATATACCTGTTGAGATGTTGAAAATAATGGCATAAAATGTGTGAAACAAACGCGATTATGAGAATCTCCGCAAAGAACATCATCATCCAGCCACAACGTAGGTGAGCCTGCGCCACAGACTGCACGCTGAGCACAGCCAGCCTGACCACAGTCAGCTGTGCCACGGACTGAGTGTCTGGATCCCATGCAAACAGGACCCACCTGTTCATTCAAAGGGACAGGTACACACTCACAGACCCACACACACCTCGAAGAAAAAGACGATCTTCACACGCACAGTTACTCTATAGACTATAGCAAGAACAGGTGTAAGCTATCCACCTCCACAGCCAAACCACACACACACACCAGGTGCGCCTTCACACCTCACACTCACCCACACACAGCAACAGAGGGGGCATAGTGAATATGTAGCCTGTCTGCCTGGGGTTCTCGCAGCTCTCTGACCTTACGACGCTAGAGCTACCTTCCTCTGAGGTGAAGCACGTTCTTTTCATCTACAAATCAAAGACCAGGAAGAACCAATGCAATGCAAATACAAGTTGAAAGGAAGAAAGACAAGGTGAAAAAAGTCTTTTAAGAAACGCAGACCATGGCCATCACCCCTGTGCCTGCTTGGTTGTTTACTTTAACTCATAGACATATGGACATGCACACATCTCCAACCACTTCCCAGACCACACACACACTCTTCTGCTTCCATCCCTCCTGACACCAGGTGGGCATATGCAGATTTTAATATCAGCAGATCTCTCCAAACTGCAGCACTAGCCAACTATCCACAACATGGGGCTCACACGAATGATTGCACAACCGCTGAACCAAATCTGAGAAAAACGCTACTTTAATTTATCTTGAATCGTTGACAACACGTGGATTTTAATTAATAACTTTAATTCTGCAAATAAAAGTGAAAGAAAAAACTATACATGTTTTTTATAAAACCACTTCATATATATTAGCTTTATGGCAGAGAGAAGTGTAACATGTGGATCATTAACCACCTGCTGACAGCAAAAACCTGAGGAGGGCTCCAAGTGAGATGGATTTTTTAAAGCTTTTATCCTTATAAACAACAGCTGATTCTTTGACAATGTCTGACTGCTTTAGATGATTTTGGCTGGAGAAATATGTCCTTTCAAGAGCAGTAAAGGCAACTTGGTAACCAGGCTCTGTCTTAGTTCATCTGGCTCTGAGGCTGACACTGCTCACCACCCCAGGTAGCAGGCTGACTGATATGGCAGGGACACGGACAACCGACATTGATCCAATATTATCCGAGCAGCAGGTCCCCATGAACCTGGCATACGGAGGTTAGCAAAGTTAAACCCTCTTACAACATGCCTCACTGCTCAGGGCCAACCACCAACTGTCCAACTGTCCACTTATGGTCACCAGAGAAGGCCCCTGTCAGAGAATGTTAAAGGGTCACTCACACTGACTCCTTGTGCTTTCGCTAAACTCCAGAAAACACACGACTGATGTGATGTATCTGTTTTGTTAGGTCCACATAAGAATTACTGTTAAGTTGACAATATGTTTCAAAAAGAAGAATAAACCATAACCAGTTCCAGGAGGGATGATAACTCGCACCACCACAAAAAACAAAACTGCTGTTTTTGTAGGTTGATTTACTTGTTAATTACTCAGCAATCACTTAATCACTGCTGCTGCACAGCCACAAGGAAAAGGAGGAGGAGCGTTTTGATTTCCTCGTCTGCTCCGCTGCCTCGCTCTCCACTCCTTCACGCCAGTGACTTCCAAGACATCGCTCGGCCGGCAGATGGAGATAAGAGTGTGTAAGTCTGAGCCACGGGGAGTCTCTTCAGGGTCGACAGAGAACATATAATCCAACGGTTAGGGTGAGTGGATAACAAACCTACGGGCAGGCCTCTGCTGTGGAGTCCTGCTGTGGGCCGCCTTCCTCAGGTCACAACACCAAAAGGCGGAATTACTCAATGTCAGATACTGTAAATATTCATTGTAAAACACAGGGATTTGTTATTAAGGCACCAACAACACGCATAATTGTAAGCTGTGGTGTGTAATAGATGTCTGGATGTGGAATTAAATCAATATTACTATAAAAAGCACACTAAACACTTTGCAACATGACAAATAGCAAATAGTTCTGGGAGGATCAGCCACCTTAAAGTTGCGCTAGGATGTGGGCCAGAACGCCTTTTTGCTTAACCTGGCTCTGGCTGCGCTGGCACCACCCGAGCAGTGTCAGGATGGATTTCCTCTCAAGCAAGTGAAGAGGTCTGCCACTGTGCCACAATCTGCACTCGCTTCTCAGGCAGGCTAAACCCTTTGACACCACCGTTTTTAATTAAAATTACATTGGGAGTAATCAGCCAGAAGAGGTGGGGATGGAGGTCAGAGGGATCCAGCGAGGGATGGGTGAGAGCAGGAGGGGGGAGAGTTTGACCGTCAACCAGTGATATCTGCTGCCGGGTCAATAAAAAATGACTGATAGTAAATGTTTTTCTTAGACTCTCCAAAATACAAGATATTTATGGTTATATACGTAAAGTGAAGATAAGAATTCAGTAGCTTCCTCCAGTTATTGCCATATACGTCTGTTCTGCTCAGATGTGACTCAAAAATATGCTTGTAAAATTAAGACGTTGAAAAGGGTTGTTAGAGACACATCTGGCTTTCTCTCTGTGTCTGTGGAAGGGGAAGACCAAATGTTAATATGACTTTCTTCTTCCCAAAAACAGGAGAGGGCTGAAGAGAGGAGGGTACAAAGACCCCATTCATTCTTGAGGGGCTCTCGGAAAGATAATTATAAGATTTATGAAAGTTCACAGGAAAAAGTGGAAGAAACCCACTGAAAGAATGGATAGTGAGGCAAAGAAAATTACTTTTCCCCTCTGCCTTTGCTTTATGCCCCCTTTAACAAGAGATAAGACAGCGATGGATGGAGGAGGCCTTCTTCAGGAGGCATCCTGGGGCTTTTGCAGCCAGTCAAACAGGAAGGAGAGAGCGCATTCAGGCCCTTTGCTCGTCTCCTCCATTCATTAAGGCAGCAAACCTTTGACCATTCGCGTTTTCCCTCATTACGTCGTCTATCCCGATGAAAAAGATGAAGCTGATAGAGTTGAGGACAACAAAAATGAAGACCACACTATTTGAATAGGAGTTTGCTATAGAAGCCACCAGGACCAAACAACACTGAAGAGAACATCTTGTCTTTTGATCAATTTTTTTCTCCATCTCTCTCCCTTTCTCTACCCTTTTTACTAGAATATGATCCTCTCTAGGCTTCTGTAGCCACATTGCCTACACTGCACTGAGTGTCTGAATGCGGTTAATTATCTAAAAGGAAAAGTTTGTACCTGTTGAAAAGCTATCCTTGGTTGCTTGGCTTGTTAATGCCAACAAAAAGCAGCCATAGCGGATGGTCAGAGGACACCACATGCTGCGGAGAGCCTTTCAGACATGTCCCTAATAAGAATGCAGTGGTGAGAGCTCCTCTGAATGCACACAGGGGAGAGGAAGATAGATAGGAAGGAGAAAAGAAAAGAAAGGGGAAAAAACATCTTTTACCTCTCCATCTATAATTACTCCAAATGAAGAATAGGCTGAAGAAATGGCCGGGGAGACTTTCCATTATGACAGAAAAAACCCATCAAGTAGAGAAGGCAAAGCACAAGATCGATAGTTTTTTAATGGATAAAAGAGAAGTTTTTTGTAACATCTCAGAAGTAACGACGTCTGTGCATCTGCTGTGGATGAGTGTGAGTGTGCTTATGTGTGCGCTCAAATAAAATAAAATTTGTGACGTATAAATGTACAAAAGCATTGTTCAGACTATATAAAGTCTCTTTCTTATAGTGAGTACGCCTCAGTATGCTCATGCTAAAGATGTATCCATCCTCACCTCTGCTTTCTACATTCATTGTCTGAAAAGTTCTTCAGTTGCTTTTATGGTGTGTGTGTGTGTGTGTGTGTGTGTGTGTGTGTATTTTTACATAAAATGAAATTAATTTCTAACATCACTCTCTGTCAGTTTCAAAGAGAGATGTGTTCGCCTGTTGGTTTGACATGTGTGTGTGTGCATGTGTGTGTGAGAGAAAGAGATCCGCTGACCAGGGAGGAAGTATCATCTCATGCTGTAAATGGCCTGTAAATGTTTTCACACGTTCACGGGGTGTGTGTGTGTGTGTCTCTGTGTGTGTGTGTGTGTGTGTGTGTGTGTGTGTGTGTGTGTGTGAGGAGGTCAAGCTCAGTCCACAATATTCAACTTGTCATTTGGTTCTTCACACCTTAAAATAAACACAAATACACACACGTTGGCCATGGAGTCAAGAAATAGAAATTTCAACATGCACATGTTTTAAGATCCAAGAGCTTTGTATTAACAGAGACAAACATGCAAACTGTGCAAATGAGATCTGTCAGCACGTTGCTTTTTATTTCTTTAAACAACAATCTTTACTGTTAAATTATATTTAGAGTCATTCTTTTATTCAGGTTCTGGTACAGGAATCAGAGGTGAATGTAAAACCAGTCTCCCACTGAATGCAGTACTATTCAATGTCAAGCATCTCTCCTTTCCTGTAGCATAATTTGCTCAGCTTCTGTGCCACCAGCAAAACATGAATGGTCTATTCTGGGGGGTTTTATTTGTCGATGATCCTCTCTAAGAAGGTGACTAGCTCTGAGGGCTTTTTAACAATTGACAGTGCTTTTATAGGATCAGTGGGTGTGTTTCAGTCTATGATAAATTACACTGCAAATGGTGAAAAATACACCTCGCAAAAGATGACGCAAATCAGGACCATATCTAAAAGCAGTATGTTTAATCAATATAATCTTGTTGATTCAACTCTCCGTGCATCTGTGTGTGTGTGTGTGTGTGTGATGAATACAAGAGAGGAGGTACCGAAGAACACAGGCCTCACACAGGGGATAGGTGCTAAAATATACAGCGAGAAAAACTCAGTGAGAATGTGACAGCTGAGCAATAGGGAGAAATGGGGCTGGTATAGGCGAGTTGTGTTTTCTAGACAATGGGAGGTAGCAATCAGTAGTGGTATGTGTTTTCATCAGCAACCAAATATAGTTCTGAATTAAAGAAATGTGTTTTTCTGAAATGTTTCTTTGTACATGTTAGTGTTTTGCCCTGAGTGCTGGAGATGGAATACATTTCATTTTTGACTCCTTATGTGGATCTACAGACGTCTGTCATACAACCATAATGAGAACGTGACCTTGTATGTGTAGCTTATAAAATGCTACATTTTGTAAGATGTTTTTGCTTCACATTGTCTTGATACTTTAAACATGTATAGTCCTCCTAAAGCAGTGTAATACAACTACACATACATGTACATACATACACAAACGCACGCACACACAGCGTATAGGGAGTAAGGAAGCAGCCCCTCAATTAACAACCTCTCCTCGCTGCTCTCAACACCTCGTGTTTCTCTGTTAATGACTGAATTAAAGCCCTGATTAAGATGCACTTAACCCTTAAACAGCACACGCCATCGAAAAGCCAAGGAAGCCAGGACTTCAATTAAGGCTGACAAAAGCCAGTCAGCATCAGGTTTTGTGGATGGGTGAGTACGAGCTGCTGTCACTTTAGCTTGTCAAATGTAAAGCATTATCCCAGTTCATACGTAGAAGTAGGACGAACTGATTCTGGGGTGATATTACGTTACTTCACATAAGAAAGATAATCTGTTTTATTTAAGCTGATGTAGGTGAGTTAAGAGCGTTGAATGGGAACAATTACACAAGATGATAGCACATTGTAAAAGTACATCAGTGGAATTATTTAGGAAAAACTATTTAAAAAGGTGTTTTCAGTGAATTCAGTGTCACTTTCTTTAGTAATTGTTTTTGTTGATTAATTTACCTTCGGTTTTTAGCATTTGCTGGATGTTTGATGCTTTTTTCATTTCCAAAGCCTTTTTTTGTTTTTAACAACAACTAAATCAGAACAAGACAAGAAGAAAACGAACATGATAAACATGATTCAAGGTAAATTTGAAAGATTTAGAAATCATCTAGACTTAATCGTGTCTGTTTATCTGTGTAGCTTTGATCCTGGTAAACAAAGGATTCTAAGTTACAGACTTTTCAATTCAGAAAGTTCTCAACAAAGCAGATTAATTAACTCTCAGGCTTATACCTCTGAACCATAAAGAGCTTACAAATTACCTTGGGGGAAGTGATTACAACCATGGAAAACAATAAATCAATCAATGAATCTAATGAAGCCTGCGTATTGTCGCTGGCATTTCACGCTTACTCCCAGTCGCCTGTGGAATAACAATGGGGAAAGAAGGGTATCGTAGTTAAATTGTTAATCATAATGTGATACCACAGTCAGCAGATTCCCCATATAAGAAAATCAAGCTCAGGGTCCTGCCTGTCTACTCGGAGAGGGGACACGATGGAGAATATTCCTTCCACCCCACTGGAGAAAGGACATTCCTCTGAACAATAGAGAACATCATTGTATTCTTTGCTGGGTTATTATACTGATGTTTTGTCACTGCTGCAGCAGCGTATGAAGCTATTAAATTTATCCACTGTGTGAGGTCATAATCCAAATTTTTATTATGAGAGCTGCAACATTACAGTGATTAGGATGCTTGGATTTAACGTATTAGTTCTCCTTAAAATCTATGTGGTCTATACAGTCTCGCCTTAACTAATAATGATCAGTTCACTTCTGTCTGTGTTGGCACTTTTCTGATGGCTCAGAGGTGTGTAGTGACTTGCTCTACACCAGGAAGGTGTAACGTTATTTTTTGTAACAGGCTCATATCACTGACTCTAAAGATCAACTTGGGTTTGACAAGAAAGTAGCTTGACGCTATGACCTCAAATCTAACTGCAACAGTTTTTGGGAGGCTGATAACACTGGCAGATTGGTGGGCAAACATTCCTAACAGTACAGATTGGGTGGCAACGAGGAAGTGCTCTAATCGGCCCTTAACTGACATTTGCTAGTGACTTCTAGAACTTCTCATAAGATAAGTGACTTGGGAAGTAAAGGCTCTTGGCTGAAGAAAACTGCTGAGAAGATGAGTGTCTTGTGTGAAGCTGTGATGGGGAGGAGCTGGTGAGCACTGGCTCAGGGTTTTTGGTTTAATTTATTTAATCCAATAAGTCTCTCAGCTACTTTTACAGTATCACAACCCAGTACATACAAGTACCAACAGGTTTATTGACACAGTGGGCTTTTTCTTTTGTTTATCTGTGACATTGCATTACTAAAACAGACATCTCTAATCTTAATTGGACTACCTTGTTAATAAAGGTCTCGTATAAAGATGTACAGAAAGATATCCTTCTAGTATAAAGTCATGCAAACAGGATCTCATTAGCAAATGCAAATGAGAAAACACCAAATCATTGCAGAGAGGCAGAAGTGTATCTCCGTGGGATAGCTGGAACATGACAGCTCACCAACTGCCCCCACGCTGAGCACCAAATGTGATAGTCCACTCCTGCTGCTACTCTTAACAGGATGCGGGACCAAACCATAAATATAAGCGTAGGGGGCGGGAGGAGCTACAGGGTCACCAGAGCCCTTCACCTTCTGCCATCTGAAGCCCTGCAGGAAAAACTTTCATTGGCGACTGGTAGTTTGTGGAAAAGATATTGTAGCGTAAAAGCGTATTTACTGTCTTTTTTTGTCTTTGGGTTTTGCTTCATTTAAAAAAATAGGTTGTTAATGCAAGTCTGTCTGTGCAGTTCATACAAATAATGACTGGATCAAGTTTTGTAATCCTATTTAAAGCTAATTACTGTACATAGCTTGAGGGAAGAGCATATTTCAAATGTTTACGCCTCGTCTGTGCAGGCAGCTGATCAGCCAAGATGGCAGAAAGCTGAAATCACGATTCATTAAAGTGTTAATTAGTTACAATTGTATGTCTGTTTAAGTTGTCAAGAAGGCAGCTGCCAGTAAGGGAGAACCACAAATCTCAACAGCCAATCAGAAGCGTGCACTGAGAGCATGTTAGTGGTGACATCACAGGCCGAGGCAGGCAGAGTCCCTGGCATGGCTTCCGACCAACAGACCTTCTGCTGTCAGCAGGGCGTCTGTGGCCTAGGGCAGGACCGCCGTGGCCAGGTCACCAGCTTTTTCCTCCTGCCTGGCATGAGCACTGTGGGAGGGGTGGCCGGCAGGACGGCGGAGTTTCAGAAACAGCCCTTTAGATGTGTCAAAAAGCAGGCACAGCTTGGGGAAGGTGCTCGTTGTGCTACTACCCCAGGCTTCCCGAGCAGCACACCAGCGTAATATCATGCAGATGTTTTAAAGAGAAAAAGTAGTGAGATTAGCAGATTTACGTTAATCTGGGGGTTTTTAATAGCGTGAAAACAGGTCCGTTCAGTGAAAGCAGCACATGCCTTTCAACAAAAACATTCAACAACAAACTCTAGAAATCTAGGTTCCATGTAGGTGGGGTGCTGCTTTCAGGTTTACACATCACGCACTTAAATAAGGTGGGCACACAGAAACCCCCCCCACCTCCAGCAGAAAGACATGAAATCAGCCATGTAGTGTTAAACCCTGGACACACAAGATGAAGCTAATAAAAACTCCTTCAAAACTCCACACATTCTCACTTCTGACTCACCAGTGTGTGTGTGTGTGTGTGTGTGTGTGTGTGTGTCTCGGTGCTAAATAAAGACAGACAAAAATACAGGGACGGCATTGAATCTGCTTGGACAAGAATCAGAATTGTGCTTTGCCAATTAATATTTTATTCAACCTACTGTACAATCGATGAATACGCCGATAACAGGCGTAACTCGACACTTATCAGGCTGCCACACAACATGCAAGCAAACAAGTACTTTAAGCTCAAAGTAACTGAGCCACCAAAACTATTTTGCACATCAAGATCTGTGAATTCCACTTCCTGGAATAATCAAGCGACTCAATCAGTTTATCATTGCCACCAGCAGAAGTGTATTAGCTTTGGATTGTTTGCTGTTCAAACAGTTTACCTAAATGATTGATTTGTCCTTTTTGATGTGCAGTGTTTATTTCAGAGGCGGCCACCTCCTCCACTAATCCTCTCCCTGTCTTTATCATGTTAAGCGCAGGGGCAGCTGAAGATCGTCTGGTCTTCAGAGTGGCCTCCGTCTTTAAGCTGTGCCATCCACTCAGCAATGCAGCATCATTAAAGTCTGAATGCGACTGCCTTTGAACTGTAGGGCTGAAATGCAACGAGGAGGAAGCAGCTTGACGTGAGTCCTGCAATGCACAGTGGGGTCAGCGAATGAGCGACAATCACCATCAGCATGGTGCTGTTTTACTGGGAGAACAGAAGAAGACAGTTCCACACAACATCTGAGGACTTAGAATTAAATGCATGTTTTCCGTCCCCGAAGACAAACAGAAACGCAGGTGTTTTTCACTAGCGTGTGCTCTTTCTGTCACGCCATTAACAAGCAAGCGCATCCATCTACAACAAATACTTTTGAGCCCTTCACCCATTAGCGCTGATGTCGATGGTATCGTATTGATTGTCTGAGCTTGGCTTTAACCACGGCTACAGCTGATGTGTGATCATGACTGTATGCAGCTGGTGAGCGCCAAAAAGCTGTTCATGCTTATTGGCACAGATCATTCAAAAAGCTTTAAGTTATTGTTACGCAGACTGTCACGTTTCGTGGCCTGTTTTCTATTTGACTCATTTCAAACCATTTTGGGAAAGTTTATCCTTGATGTTGAATTATGAGATCTTAGATTTGAAGTGAACATGTAACATGACCCAGGTACAGACGGGAGCACTGTTATAGTGTTCATGGATATACACCTGGGCAGTGACGCTGAGGATCCCCCCCCCCCATCTGTGCGTCATGGCCACAAGGAGAGAAGAGCGGCGGCAGCGGGAGCGCTCCTAGGCACTGATCAGTCCGCCTCCACACAGCGCAGGCGCCATCTTTTACTCCCACTTCGACCCCACGCACAAGATGATGGCTCTGCCGGTGTGGGCACAGTCTCGCAGGTTGTTGTTGTTGCGTGTCGACTGAGGAGGTTTTTTTTGAATATTTTATGTAGTTTCAGCTTGTTTGGGAAACGGAAACGTGAGGCAGAATCGCGTGGTGAGTTACATTTTAATAAAATTTAACAGTTGATAAAATGTTACATTTAACCCAAGAATTGAACAAATGATGTAAGAGTATCGTTTTCCCAAAAGTGCAACGTGCAAGACTTTGAAGATTGGAAATTGTTGATTTTAATGTTTGCAGTTTCAAAACGAGGTTCATTAAGACAATTGAACAGATTTATTATCTCAATAGAATCTGTCCAGATTTGTTGCTTTTATTTTTTTTACATTGAACTGTCTGATCTAGGAAACATCACAGATTTTTTCAAACGGAAAACTAATTGTCTATTTCCCCCCTTTTCACGTCTGGTATCCCGTTGGGACAGAGAACCACATCAGAATTGAACATATGCAAATTTATTGTGGCAACTCTGAATAATAATATAGGATTAAAAGCGCGACCCTAATATAATTGTTAGTAATTTATTTTTTACAACCTACAAACTATAAGATAGCTATTTTTTAATTTTATACAAATATCTTGTGCTCATAATTATGAAATTTAATTTTTAAACCGCTATTGTTTTAACAGGAAAATTGCGGTGCATTTCTTCGTGATAATCGTGCATATTCGTTCACAATATACAGCGGATTTCAAGAGTCGTGGGCGAACTTTCACTTTAGATTTACACCACAAAAAAATCTGTGCTTTACTTAAAGTTTGTCAGATGATTTACAGGAAACTGGGTCTTACCTCCAAGCGGTTCCCCTTCACTGCCGTCCACATTAATAGGGCCACTACAGTCTGGGGTGTTCGTTTAGGATCGAGCCGCTCTGGCGAAGACAAACTCGAGGTTGTGGTTATTGATCTAAATCACTTTACTCACATAAATGTGCGATTTGAAGAAATAGGGCACATGGTGGCTTAACGCCGCATTTAACAGGACTAACCATCTCAGGTTTAAGCAAAAATCTAAATGACATGAGTCTAGTTGTTCTGATGCTACAGGAGACACATGTTTGTTTTTAAGAGACAATTCCTTCAATTGAAAAGTTCAAATTTAGTGCCACACCCTGATACGCCTACAAACACCAGGACTTTGATATGACGGTCACTTTCCACCGCCTCTGTCTCCTACAACTTATTGGCACTTGTATTAGTGTTGGTGACTCATGTCTGCTGACGAGCTGCTGGGCTGTCCTTCACCCTGATCTGTCTCTGTGTCAGGCGAAGGAAGCGTTTCACAAGCCGCAGCTGGTGTAAGACACTTTATGTGACGGCTGAAGGAAGAACAGCAGAGAGACGCAGCGAAGACAACGCCTGTGACGGGACCGAGTGAGAGGAGTCATGCTCGGGGGCGAAGGGGAGAGCAGCGCCTTCTCCTCCACGAAGGACGCAGCGGATGAGAGGCGCAAGTCTCCAGCTGTGGATGGGGACGATGCGGCCGCTGGCAGGTACACAGACCACGTGATGGGCGCTGACCGGTACTACATCCCCCCAGCGGCGTCTAAGCCAAACCCAGATCCCGCAAACCCCTGCTCCTTCCTTCCCTACGCCCCCACTGGGACCGTTTACGCCCCGTCCAGCGCCGGCAGGTATCCGTCATCTCTTCACCTGGGCTCTGTGTTGCCTGCCGCGGGCTTTTCACCCCCGACGGCCGGACGAAATCAGTTCAGCCCGACGTACCAGCTCGGGCAAAGCGCCGGCTGCATCTACCCGCCCTACACCGGGTCGGGCTCGGCTCTCAGCAGCATGGCTCTGTCCGCCGCAGGCCCGGGGATGAGGGCCCAGGTCTACCTCTGCAACCGACCGCTGTGGCTCAAGTTCCACCGGCACCAGACCGAGATGATCATCACCAAGCAGGGCAGGTGAGACGGCAGGGACCGAGATTACAGCTTGTTTCTGGTTTCGGTAACTCACTGGGATTTTATTTGGGCCTAAATAACACACAGCTTTGCGCTTGCAGGCGGATGTTCCCGTTCCTCAGTTTTAACATGGCTGGTCTCAACTTGACGGCGCACTACAACGTGTTTGTGGAGGTGGTTCTGGCAGATCCGAACCACTGGAGGTTCCAGGGTGGCAAATGGGTCACGTGTGGGAAGGCGGACAGCAGCAGCCAAGGTACAGACAGGCCGACATGTCCCACTTGGACCCCGTCACCGAACTGATTCACATAACCCAATAAGAAACCTATTAACTGACACAACTAACAGAATAGTCTATAACTTCACCCTGGTCTACAAAGCAGATTTCATATTTTTAGACCGACATCTGGGCCTGTTTTGTTCTCACAATACCCCACGAATCCACCTATTTGTGGGTAAAATTGGGCTCTTTGTTCATTTCAGGAAACAAAGTGTACATTCACCCAGAGTCTCCAAACAGCGGGGCCCACTGGATGAGACAAGAAATCTCCTTCAGCAAACTGAAACTCACCAACAACAAAGGAACAACGCACAGTACTAACTCACAGGTGAGCTAAACTAAATTACAAATGAACAACATACTAGTTTACCAGAAAATAACCGACTGTTATACATATTAGTACATGTGAGATTTATTTTTTATGAAGCCCTAAAGGCCATATAATGTGTTCATTTATAAGTGAACCTAAAGTTGAAGCTATTTTCAGGTTCATTGTCTGTTATTCATTGTCTGTTATTGTGGGGATTTTAGGTAATAATTGCTAAGGCTTAATTAATTATAACAAAAGTGCTCACATATGATGCATTTTAACAGAAACAGTGAGAAACAACTGTTTTGTTTTTAATTGAAAGAAAAGCAAGTGCGTTCATTTAAAAAATAGATGAACTGGTTTAGCGCTGAACTTTCGCATTTCAGACTAAATAAAATGTAGTAATATAATTATCGCTATGCGCCTTAACGCTCCGCGATAACGGGTGATTTGATTCCTGCTCCCATGCAGATGATTGTCCTGCAGTCCTTGCACAAGTATCAGCCGAGGCTGCACATCGTGGAGGTGACGGAGGACGGGGTTGAAGACATTAACACTGACGTCAAGACTCAGAGTTTCACTTTTCCAGAGACTCAGTTTATAGCAGTCACTGCCTACCAGAACACTGATGTAAGCAAAACATTTTTTCTTCCATGACACCAGGCCATGAACTCAATCCTTCCACTACAAATGAGTATTTCACTTAATGAGCTCACGCTCAAAAATATATACAATATAGAAAGTACAAGTTCTCCACTGAAAAGGTTTTTAACAGAGCTGATATAACATAAATGTGCAAGACTTGTGCAAAGCTGACCATCACGGCTAAGACACATTTCTATTAAAAATAAATTCTGTGTGCAACAAAAACTGGCCGTTTCTGCGTTCACCCACTATGTACGTTGCCACATGGTTCTTTTATATTAATTTATTAGTTTTTGTAGTTCTCCGCCTACATCTGCACACGATTCAATAAATGAGTTAAGTAAAATTGAAAACATTTGAGTACAGCACAGTACTATATAACAAATACTAGGCCTAGGATTTGTATATTATTTTTTGTAATCTTCTTCTTTATAGTTATGTCATTTGTAATGTTTGTTCACTTTCTGGCTTCTAATATATTCTTTAATTTGTCTTTCTTTTAGATCACACAACTAAAAATTGATCACAACCCCTTTGCCAAAGGATTCAGAGATAATTATGATTCGTGAGTATTGTATTTTTGTTGTTTAGCACCTTATACCACATTACATTTTCACTTTACAAGAGTATAAATTAAAAATATGTTATTTGGTAAATAATTATGACTAAAACACCATTAAGCTTTTATTTCAGCCAGACACTGTCTTTCCTTGACCTTAAGTTCAAACTGAAGCTACGTGTTTTCGATTATAGGATGTACACAGCTGCAGAGAACGACCGTCTTACCCCATCTCCAACTGACTCTCCACGGGCCCACCAGATTGTGCCCGGGGCCCGCTACACTATGCAGCCACTCTTCCAGGACCAGTTTGTCAACAACCTTCCCCAGAATCGCTTTTACAACAGCGAGAGAGCAGTTCCACAGACTAACAGCCTCCTCTCACCTCAGACTGAAGATGCAGCTTCGCAGAGGTGGTTTGTCGCCTCCATGCAACAAGGGGGAAACAGCACTACCGCCAGCACCAAGTTAGATCTGACACCTTACGAGGGTGAATATTCAAGCTCCTTGCTTCCCTGGTGCAAATCGTTGTCCATGCAAACACCTCACGCTCTCAGCTACTATCCAGACTCTCCTTTCACCACCATGTCAGCTGGGTGGGGGTCCAGACCACCATACCAGAGAAAGGTGGCCTCCAGCCTGCCTTGGTCTCCCAGACCCAGTCCCACTGCTGGTTTCCCAGACACCCTAGAAAAAGTTAAACCACAGATTGAGGATGAGGTGAATGGCAGTGGAGGCATGATCTCTGCCTGGACAGAAGCACAGCAATCCGCCCATTCCCTGGAAAAGGCTGATTCTTATTCCACGGCCTGCAAACGAAGGCGTTTGTCTCTTAATGGTCCGAGCACGGAAGACTCGCCCGCTGATATCAAGTGCGAGGACTTGGCCTCTGCTGTCACCAATGGTAGCTCCTATAGTAAAGACGCATCCTTGTCCAAAGGAATGGCCCCTTACTACTCGTTTTACACAAACCCTTGAATGTGCTGACTCTGCAATGTGTGGTCCCGTTTAGATTTTTATCTGCTACAACGAATGAAGAACATTTTTTTTGCTTTTGTGTCGCGCACAATTAGGGCCTGTCTTGGTGGTGAAACACATTTTTCACCTTGTGGTGACACAGGAAATATTAAAAAAAGCACGTTAAAAATAATGACCTTAAAAGTCCAGCTTATCTGCTTTCCTGGATAATATATATTTTTAAGCATGCCACAACCTTTTATTTGAAATTGAAGAAGTGTCATTTCATTTTGTTTTTCTAAAAGTGTTATGTATGATTATTGTTGCACACGTTACTGTCTCTGCCTTACATTTATTAGTTTACAGATTATTTATTGAGGGCATACAAAACATGCGCTCTCTCAAATATGTTCTCTTAAATATAACAATAATATGCTGTATAAAATTTCATTTGAATTTCACATATTTGATAATAAAAGGCATATGTGTTCAGTTGCCTTCCTGAGTAATTTTTTTATATATATACAGTATATTTCACATATGGCAAAGGTCATAGACATTTGCTTGGCACACTGCATAGATGCCTCAGCTAATCACTATTTTTAACCTTTATTTTTACCAGCTTGTGCTTTATGTAACCTGCCTGGATGGTTTCCCTGGATAAAAGGTCACAGCATGAACAAGCAGGCTGTGTGGGAGTCTGACCATTCATTGTCTTTGAGGCACAGGTCTCCGCACTAGTCCAGCGTTTCGGTGGACTCTGTCGCACTCTGGCGGAGTTTGATGGCACATGCTCGCAGGCTTTTACGCCGGTCACCACAGTAGCCTGTTGAATCGTGACGGACTCAGTGCGTCAGCGTTACTGCACAGTGAAATCCACAGCGCGCAACTAGTTGATTTCCATACGGAGAACCCGTCTTATACTGATCAACGTGACAGATACGCAAAAAAACACGCGGCAGACTTTGTTTGAACACAGGCCACGTCGCTGGAATTAATGTTTGCGCAACTCTTCTAAATGTGTGGACAACAAAACATCCCAACGTTTAGTCTTTGAAAAAAAAAAACAAAAAAAAAACAGCCACGTGTCTCCGCCTGTTTTGGAGGTTGTGCTGCAACCTGGCAACCCGAATAGTTGCCAGCATCGAGCCAACGAAGAGTTGACAGGAGCAACATCAAGGCTCTGAGCGCACATTACTAACTCGGCGAGACGAGCCATTGTTCTCTCCAACCAGCGACACACGGTCCCTTTACAAGGCCACGTCTGCAGCAGCGATATGTACCACGTGTGTAAGTCGGAACAGTTGTTAGCCCGTGTTTACTGCAAGTTTCTCAAGTGTGCCAGCTAAGTTTGCTAGCAGCAGCACGGCTAGCTCGCTAGCGTATGCGCTGACGTTAGCCCAACGCAGGCGCCAGCGTCATGATGTGTTTGTTTTGAATAGCGCACAGCTAGCAGGCAACATTGCGCCGTGGTCGCCACTAGGCCCTTCGAATAACGGGATGGGTCGCGACGTTTGCGTTATTTAAGGTCAGTGGGCTACACGGTGTTTTTCGTCAATCGGCGTGTAGCAGAGCATTGTTGCGGGCAGCTCGTCAACGCAACACACTGCTGGCGGCTTGAGCTAACGATCCAAAATGGGAAACACCAAGCAACATGAGCAAAGGCCTGCGTGGAGGGGTTAGTTACCGACAAACGTGAAGCTACGCGAACCGCTCCTCTGTTTGTGTTTCAAACGCTTCGGTAAGTGTCGTTGGTTGCGCGGGGCTGTAACACATCGGTGGCGTTAACGGTCGTTCGATAGCTTCATTAGTTAAACATTAGGAGAGTATGGTTATAACTGCGAGGTTACATAAGTGTTCGGAGATCAGGTGATGTGTTTACCAAAGGTGGGATTTTATTCGTGTTGTGACGGCTGACTCTACTTACGAGCGTGTCTTTCCTCAGCTGGCACCAGATTGGTGTATCGAACAAGTTCACTTTCGACAGCTGGCTGCTTTGTTTACATGCTGTCATAACTGAGCAGTACTGTATCCCAATGCTAGCAGTAAGTGTGTACATATAAGGTTAGTTATATATAAGTGTGAGCCTGTTATATAGACAGACATGTGTTATTGAGTAAGTTTCCAATCACAATTATTTCATAATAGAAAAATAGAGCATTTCTATAATCAGATCATAGCCATATTTTATGCCAGTTGTGTGTCTGTGTCAGCATTTTATTGAACCAATGCCCTATAACACAGCTTAAGGAAGTTTAATTATTGATTTTAGTAACATTAAATAACTAATGAGGTGTCCAGGAGTGGGCACATTTTCCATTCTTATCCGTACCTTGCTTTGTACACAATCTCTTACATTGTTTTGAATTGTTGCAGTTGCGTAAAGAATGTCTGATAACATGACAGGTTAAGTACACATGCCAATAAAATATTAAATAAGAAAAGACATGCACCATGTCTCACATGCTAACCTAGAGTTTGGGCAGTATTTTCCTTCTGTGTGTTTACTTAACTGGCTTATTGCAATATAAAATTGTACAGAACGATTTGAACAGTGGTCTGAATACATTTAAGTTATTAAGGAGAGAAATATGTTTTGTTTTTTGTTTTGATTTGTGCTGTGCACAGTAGTCTCACACTGCCATGACAAGTGACGGCCATATGTTGCTTTGGTCAGTGCTGACTGGCTGCATGTTGTTTGTGAGTTAAAGATATCTTGCAGTGACTCCTGGCCTCAGTAGGATGGTCAGCATTGGCACAGAGATGCGGAAGCTCACGTTGATGGCAGAGGAAGCCTTGTTCTTCTCTCTGTGTGAGCTTTGTTGGCACTATGTGCAGTTATTCAAAACAAAAAAATAAAAAGAGAAACACGGTAAGGTGGTTTATCGTGCAGTGGGGATGCAGGCACAGGGGCTAAGTGGCAACTTAGGGGATGAAGCTCTTGTCCTTGTGATCTAGGGGAACTGAAAACGAATTTTTGGAGTGTATTTTAAAAAAGACATCTTGTTAATATGTCTGGCTTACTGGAGGATTCGACTGAAGCATTTTAACAAGCAAGCTCAGTGACCTTGTCTTTTAGCTAGTAAGACCTTGGAACTGGATACAGCCATAACCTGTTTTCTTTCTTTCATTCAGGACATTCAGTATGGTGGCGTATTGGACTTGAACAGGTTGGAGACCACTTAAGAGGCTGCTTAGTCAGTCAGCGATTGGACCCACAGTAGGGGAAAGTATGGGGAACACAGCAACCAAGTTCCGTAAGGCTCTCATCAATGGGGATGAGTTGCTGGCTTGCCAACTCTATGAGAGCAACCCACAGTTCAAGGAGGCTCTGGATCCCAACTCTACATATGGAGAGTCCTACCAGCATAACACTCCACTCCACTACGCTGCTCGGCACGCCATGACACGCCTACTCAGGTCAGAAAAAATAAAGCTGTAAGGTAGAAGTCAAAATGTACACATTAATAGACACATAATGTAGCTGTGTGTGCTGTCAGTGAGGTAAAGCGCATGTATAATAGTTGATGGATGAAGGACTAATTTGTTTTGCCTCAGGTTGTTGCTATGAGACAAATTCTATCGATTAATTATTGCTTGTACTAGTTATGTGGCATCTGCTCTCATATCAGGTGCATTTCTATTACTTTTTATAATTTTGTTGGTTTTTAAGTTGTCCCCACAAGAACTGTGTTGCTACATCATAAGCGACAACGTTTCATATTTTGTCTCTATATGTTTTTCCCCCATCTGTCTCTCCACATAGCCATCTGTTAGCAGCTCCCAGGAATGCAACATGCTGGGATGGAATAGGATAAGGCTCCAAGAGCTTCCCATCCCACAAGCTAACAACATTGCATGTGTTTGCATTTCAGGACCTAATTTTTTTATTTGCCAAGCATGGTGCAACTTTGTAGTCCTACATGACTCAAATTATTTTTCAGCAAAATTCTGAATAGATGCATGGAGATATATAATTATACTTTCCACCTAAACAATTAACAATTGAGAGTCAATTAAGTCCGTTTAAATAAATTAGGTTTAGATAATAATGGCAAAGGGGAAAAAAAAGCTAAGCTTAAAGTGCATTAACCTGCTCCTCATGCAAAGCCACTTCTAAAGTGGACGTTCTCTATTCCTGTTCTTTTTTTAAATCTTGTAGGTATTTTCTCCGAAACAAAGATGGAAATCCTAACAAGCGTAATATGCACAATGAGACGTCGCTTCACCTCCTCTGCATGGGGCCCCAAATTCTGACCTCAGAAGGGGCACTGCAGCCTCGGATCTCACGGCCATTTGAAGATCAACAGCGTCGGTCAGAATGTCTACAAGTCATCCTGACATGGACTGGAGCAAAGCTGGACCATGGAGAGTATGAGAAAGCTGATATCAATGCTACAGACAACAAGAAAAACACCTGCCTGCACTATGCTGCTGCCTCAGGCATGAGGATATGTGTTGAGGTGAGATTACATTTTTCAGTCTGGACAGACATAAAATCTAATGAAATATTGTGCAGTATGGCATTTAAGTATAAATCAAAGGCTTCATAGATGGAAACTAAAAGCCTTACCAAGACAAGGAGAACTTTAAGTGGACTTTGAGGTCAAAGAAGCCCTGATGTTTACAAAAATTATTCAGTATCTTCCTTCTGTCCTTTTGTTCTGTAAATATTTGTATTGTGTTGAATTGTGATCATAAGTAAAGGACAATAATTTGCTTGCTGACATCCATTAAGTTTGATCAAAGCCCTGATCTGGGTACATTGGGGAAGATTCTATTCACCACAGGTCATGTTTGGTAATGCGTTGGACCTTGTGTCTAACTGTTAAATAAATGGCTGTGTAATCCCCATGAGGATTGAAGAATTTATTACACTGTATGAACTAATATTAGGTGATGGAAAATGGAAACACAGGCCTGTGACAAAAAAAACTAAACGTTTTATTCAAATGTAGGAAAAGTATTTAGATATTCAATTAATGTGACTTAGCCACTGTATTTATGAACACGGATACAATGATTATAATCGCCACAATAATAATTAAACTGAAACTAATTGCGATCTCATAATAATGATTATAAGGTTATAATTTTGCCGAAACAGATGCTATCACTCAATAAAACAAATTTATCCTGTCTATTGTTTAGCTCTTGGTGCAGAGAGAAGCCGACCTGTTTGCAGAGAATGAAAACCGCGAGACTCCATGTGACTGTGCAGAGAAGCAGCACCACAAGGACTTGGCACTGTGCCTAGAGTCGCAGATGGTCTTCTCTCTTGCCCCTGAGGCAGAGGGTATAGAGGCAGAGTATGCAGCCCTCGACCGAAGAGAGGTACAGAATAACACACAGGAGGCAGTAGGTGTACATTCCCCCAGCAACTGATTTTACAGCTTACCAACATTTCTACCATAGTGTTGGAAAATCCCACAAAGACCATTATTATACCTTTTTATTAAACTTACTTAAACTCTCAAACCCTCGCAAACTATGTTTCAAGAAACATAAGTTTTGATCCAGTGACACACTGAATTTGCATTGCAGATGATTTACTTGACACACACAAATATATATGTACATGTATAGATATATTCACAGATGAGTGTGTTGATAGATCCTCACCAGTCTGATCATTGGGCCCAGCTTTAAAGGGACACCAGCTATTAAGACCTATATTGGGCGCTGTTACCCTAAGATATAGACACAATATATACAATACATAAAATACGTCTTAGTTATCTTGCCAGGATAATTTATGCTAACAGGGTGATAACTGTTGGTTAGCATTGTCAAGCAAGTGCTGCTGAGACAAACTTTATTCCTGTAATGTGCGTAGCCTTGTTAATTTTGTGCTCCCAGACAAAACTATATTCTTGTCTCAGACATAATAATAATAATAAGAATCCAGATCAGTTCCACCACGTGACATTATTACCCAAAATGCATTGTTATGCCTATAACAACAGTGGCCTGCAAACAGTGTGTTTTTAAACACAGACATATTTAGTGAATTGTATATGTAATTTCTTAGCATCATACTGTCTTCCTCCTTTCTTTACCATGCCCTGTCTTCTCCCCTATCTTCTTTATCAGCTACATGAGGGCCTGCGGCCTCAGGATCTACGCAGGCTGAAGGACATGCTCATAGTGGAGACCGCTGACATGCTTCAGTCCCCTCTCTTCACTGCAGAGGCACTGCTACGTGCCCATGGTACTATTTAATACACACGGATGCACACACCGTTATCGGATGGTTCTTAAAATGTCTGGTACTATCACAGAATCCTAGCTAAAACAATATTGTTGCAGTCAACAGAACTGAACAATATAATAAAACTGTCTTTGAAAAGCACAGTTTTTCACTGTGACTGTGTTTACATGGTAAGGATTCTTTAGATCTCACAAGGAATAAGACTGTGACTTAATATGCATGTGAGAGAGTAGAAGAGTGAACATTGGCTGCTTTGACCCTCATTGAGACACGTTACTTGAAAAACTATTACATCTTTACAGATCAAAATATATAAATAAGCATTACTCCATAAACTACAGGATGGCATTTGTCAAAGAAAGCAGGCCTAATGAGCATTGGTACTACAGCCTTTGGTCAAGTCTCAAATAGATGTCTATGAAGAACAGAACTTTACTTCACAAACTCCTGCAAGACAGGTATAACTTATGCCCTGGAGGACTGAACCAGTCATCATTTATAAAGGTAGACATATCTTTATAAGCTGAATTTTATTGTACTACATCCTATGCTATTTGGGGGAAAACGGTGGAACCTGCAAACACGTATAACCACTAGTGTAAGCATGTAATTAAATTTTTAGCCTAGCTAATGTGACTTTTGTCAGATCTTAACCCCCCCCGCCTCCCCCGACTCTGCAGCCTTAATAAAAATAATGTGCCGTAGCTCTTCCCTTTAGCTATATTACCCTAAACGACTTAAGCACAAGTTACTCTATATTTACTAATATATTGTAGAAAGCCTTTAATTTTTATGAATAGGTAATTGCACAGTATGTCTGTCTTGTATCTCATGTGAGATGACACAATGGAGTGATGTGTGTTGCATTATCATAAATGGTCTTAAAAAAAGGTCTGAGCCTTTTTAAGGATTTGGTTGTAACACTTCTACATTTAGAAACAACTCAATATAGTTCCGCTCATATATAGTAAATGATAGCACACGTGATTGTTAAGTTTATTTAAACTTACTTAAACGAAATTATCATTTACGTTCCTTATGACACATGCAACAAACACGTCGATGGAGGGGTTTTTATTTTGTCACCTTCATTTAGTGGAAGTTCCTGGCTGTAGACCTGTGTGTGCTACATATTAGACCCTAGAATATTGTTCTGTTTATTCACCTATATTGTGAGGTTGCTGTCCAACTATTTGAATGGGTTAAAACATGCCAGTATTGTAATATCCATGGAAGGGTTTTGAAACTTACGTATCATTAATTACTTGTGGAAGCAAGTAATTTTGCTCAGTTTTTTTATCACAATTCTTGGAGCTTTCTGTCTGAACTGATGGGCTGTCAGGTTTTCTATAATTCAACTAATTTGTATTTCCCAGCTAATTTTTAATATATAAGAGTAAATGTGAAGACTTTTAATTTCAGACCCATTTTCATGGCCACAAGCATGAAGATATGGTCGTATTCATTGATGAGCTTTAATTGAATGGAGATGAGGGGCATTGTTGCAATATTCATTATCTAAACGAGGCTATTTAGAGTCTGAGGCATTTGATTGGTGCTGAAACGTGTCTCCGGGCTGATAATGGCCTAATTGCCCAGTTGACCGGGTCATGTTTTAGAGAGAACTTTTTGGGCCTTGGCACAGTTCATAAGACAGTATTTATACAGAGACGCTCTTAAACCTGCTATTGTGCTTACAGCATGCGTTCTTGAAGCAATGGAAAATATTACCTCAAAATATACAGTGTTTTGGTATCAACTCTGTGATTCTAGATCAGAGGTGCTATTCTTAGAAGCTTTGTGTAACTTGGCCTGCTCTGTTTGCTTATAACGTGGCTGTAAAGGTCTGGATAGTTTTTAACAATTAACGTATTCTGGAGTTTTCATTGGACTCATTCCAACTGTTTTGCAGCTTTTCAATGATCGCTGTCTTACTAAATTACACATTGTCATTACAATAGTAATGTTTTCCCCTCATTTTTTTTTTTTAAATTGAAAAACTCATTTTATACTTCATCATATGCACATAAAAACAATTAGGTTGCTTTTATGTACTTTTATTAAGCCGCTGCCAGGATGACACGTCTTTTAATTGTTTTTCAACAGATTGGGACAGGGAGAAGCTCTTAGAGGCCTGGATGGCCAGTGCGGAGGAGTGTTGCCAGCGCTCAGGGGTACAGATGCACCATCCCCCTCCCAGTGGCTGCAACGCCTGGGACACCTTGCCCTCACCCAGGACACCGCGAACAACACGGTCCTCCATCACCTCCCCTGACCAAATCAGCCTCATGCCTGCTGATGAGGACTCTTCTCTGGTAAGACAAATCTTCAGGTTCCCGTTCATCAGTGTTTGTCAGTGTAGTTGACAAACATAAATAGTTAAATGTAGTTCATATGTGCTTCTTAAAAGCATAACGCAGCATTTAAGTTTGATCAAGACTAATAGCGAGCTGTGTTTAGTTTAAAATATCTGAGAACGGCTACAGCAGATGTGGTATATGAGGAGATGATCTTTTAGTCATTTAACTGTACTCATCAGTGAAGAGCCATCAAGGGAAATTAAACCACAGAGCGAGTAGCCCCAGGAAGGAGCATGTTTTCCTGGCCAAGAGGCTGCTTTAACAGCAAGGGATAAAAGCAGCATTAAACACACACTAACAGTAACTGTCAGTGTACTCCTAATAACTGTACACCTGTATGTTTATTTAAATTGAGCCCCTACGGTGATAACAATTTCAGTGTTTCTGCTGAATTATTTAAATGTTCACTGCTAAACCTGTTTTTCTGCATATGGTTGCATTATTTCCCAGCATTATATTGCTAGTAATTGTTAGTATTCATGCCAGCGGTGTTCCCTACAAACAAAAGCAGGACTTAGTATGGAACTAAACAAATCTGCGTTTTGTCAGTTGTTATGTGGACAAGATCTGAATAGAACAGTGTTATTGATGTATGACATTAGATTTTCTGTAGGCTGACCAGTGAGACCTTAAAACACCTCGAAGACATGAAAGGATTAAGTTACCAGTGAATTTACAGAGCACTGGCAAATAAGGAATGGTTTTACGCAAGGATGTGTGCACGTCTTCGTAACTGCCTAAATGTTGTGTTCTACCACTAATATAAATTGGAAAAAGTGTATTGTCAAAACACTGTCACAGAAGGTGTAGTTTCCACAGCTGTGTTTACAGAATCTGCATGGTAATCGTTGAATCTACTGACCTATTGCCGTTAGAGGCTCCGCACCCCTCCCCCTTAACTGCCTTCCTGTTACCCTGACCTTGTCCAGAATTTCCCGATGATTATCAAACATGCTTGACACTTTCTCCACAAGTGTTCCTTATGAGCAGCTGTCCAGACACAAATTATGCCAGGTAATTTGAGATGACTTACAGTACAACAGATGTCTAGTGGCACCTGGCCTTTAGCTAATTTAATGCTTTGTCGATCACTTTCTTCTGACGACTAACTAGAACCCAAAGAAGGTGTCAGAAGAGTTTAGCAGCACAGGTCATGGTCAGTTGCCCTGATACCTAATTTGTGCTTAAATTAAGTAAAACAATTGAGTTTTTGTCTCAAATGTTTTAGAAGACAAAATGTTTTTGGATCATAATTTGTCCTTTGGTGGATGTCAGTTCAGAGTCTTTCAGTATATGCACAAATGATAGCTGAAGCTGACTGATTAGATTTATCTGTAGGCCTTGAACTGCACTGTGCCAATCGACCGGGTCTACTCAAGGGCCTGTTTAAAGGTTATAGTTGATTATATCACATTCTGCTCTTTCACAAATCAATAGCTACATTGTTGAAGTACACGGCTTTCTTTATGCCATTTGTTGGGGTCAGCCTTTCACTGTCACAAAGCTTGTGTGTGTTTGTGTTTAAGTACATTTATGTGGTTATGAAAAAAAAACATATGTTCATGAAGTCACATGTTAAAGACTTGATTGCTATTACAACAGTAGCTGCTTTTCATAAATCAAGGTCAATTTAAGGATATTTGTTTATTTGTCAGTTTAGCACATAATTGAATATTAAAACTAAGCCACATTTTGAGAAGATGGCCCAGTCAAAGAAATTGCACATGCCTCAAGTTGAAGTGTATAATTGTGCACTTTTGTCTTGCAGTGTGGTATCTGCATGTCTTCCATCTCCGTCTTTGAAGAACCCGTTGACATGTCATGTGGCCACGAGTTCTGCAGAGCATGCTGGGAAGGGTAAGCTATGGTGTATCTTTGGCCATTTACGGATGACCTTAGTTTACTTTGGCTGATCTTCTTAATCACTTTTATTTGTGCAGCTCCCTGTCATCTTAAACATATTTGTGGTTTTCTACAGGTTTCTAAATCTAAAGATCCAAGAAGGTGAAGCGCACAACATCTTCTGCCCAGCCTTCGACTGCTACCAGCTAGTTCCTGTGGAAGTCATAGAGAGTGTGGTGTCGAAAGAGATGGACAGGCGCTACCTGCAGTTTGATATTAAGGTAAACTACATGTAAAACACAGACGTGCACACAAGCCTGCTACACAGAATACTGAAGTTGTATTCTCACCTGATTATAGATGCCATTTGACTGAAATGGAAGGGCACAAAGGGGCAAACATTGCTGAAAGTAGAGAGATATTCATGGACATGAAAGGCAAGCTGTGACGTAGTCCTTAATTAAAAATGTATTTTTCAGTCACTAAATTGCCAGATTTTTAACTTTAGGTACATTCACATAGCAAGTTGTAAAGCAGAATAAGCCATCAAACACCTCTTCTATGCTACACTATGCAATATAAATAATCAAATTCCCAGGGGCCACTGCTGATCAACCAATAGTCACTTTGTTTTAATGTAAGTAACTTATTTTCCCTCCCCTGAGTGTTGTTTCTTAATTGCAATAGGTAATAGGTATAAACCTCAAATAATTAGCCAAGCTCTTAGTTAGAGTTGTCATAGAAACGTGAACGTTTTCTCATTAGTACAACACAGTGCAGATACAAATACACATTCAGGCTATTTTTTCATTATGGGATCAAGGTTGAATTAACACAGGCCAGAACAGGAACACTGTCTTTGTTTGACTGGCATTGGACTCAAAAAGGAATACATGCACAGCAAGGAGGATTAGTGTTACAACATTAATCCCCTAAAGATTTTGTTCAGCTTAATCTAAGGTTTTTCAGATTTAATCACTTTTACAAACAAAAAGTAAATTAACCAAGCAGAAAATAATTTTGCCAGTTACCTTTTCAAGCAGAAACTAGCAAACTAGTAAGTGATAATTTTGTGATAGACATCAGGTAATAAAGTCACACTCACTAAAATACCTGTTGTTGTATTGCTGATTTTACGTGACCTTTTTTCTTGTGTTACAGGCATTTGTGGAGAACAACCCAGCGATCCGCTGGTGTCCCGAGCCCGGGTGTGAGAGGGCAGTTCGACTTAATACTCAGGGTCCTGGCACCTCCACCTCAGACCCTCTTAGCTTTCCCCTCCTTCGAGCTCCTGCTGTAGATTGTGGCAAGGGCCACCTCTACTGCTGGTGAGTAGCTAGTGCTACAACATAAAGTGGGCTTCACCATAAATCCACAATATTTGAACGTAAACTAGCAATAATCAAAAAGTTTGAGGATTTGGACTCATTAACAGAAGTTCTGCACAGTTTTTTTTCATCAGATCTAAGCGTAAGTAAGTACTGTAAGCTTTATTTAAATAGCACTTTCCACAGATAAAAATCACAAAGTGCACGGAGAGAAATAAACTAATTAAAGCCTAAAAGTCCAGTCAACTAAAAGCCTGTCTAAATAAGTGTGTTTAGTTGCTTTTTTAAAACAATCAATGGATTAATCTATGCACAGGGGACAGCATGTTCAAGGGTCTGGGGCTACTGGCTGAAAGGACAGTTAACCTGGGTTGTGGGAACCAGGAGAAGGTGTTGACTTGAGGAAAGTAGAACACAATTTGAAGAGTATGGGGTCAAGAGGTCTGCAGTGTACCGGGGAGGCTGTTGAGTATCTCCAGATCTTATGTGTGATCTTGGGACATTATGCAGTATTTTAATATAAAAGTATTAATATGGTCACGTAAAGCTGTTATTTTTTATCGAGAGACAAAAATGTATCAGAAACATGAGAAGTGCATTTGTTTGCGCCTCCAACCTTTTTTTTGTATGTGTACTTTGACAGGGAGTGTCGAGGTGAGGCACACGAGCCCTGCGACTGTGAGACCTGGAAGATGTGGCTACAAAAAGTCTCTGAAATGAGACCTGAGGAATGTAAGCGTTGACATTATGTGTCTGTACGTTTAGACATAAAAATAGAGTTGGATTTGCAAACTGTACAGGATTCTGACCATCACCTCATGTTGTTTTAGGGAACATTACGTAAATGTTTTGTATCTCTTTTCTAACATAACCTAACTTAAATAACAAAGAAGCATAGATTATGTGTCTGAGTTTTTTCCGTCTATAATCAAGTCATGATTTGTAATTTAATTATCTAAAACTCAACTACAGAATTAACATGTTATGAACTGTTAAATCCACTATGTTGATGATAAATTATTAAGTAAAATGAACAACCCACTTATTGAAAGTACATGATGTTCAGAATCAGTAATTGGATTGTGGGCAGTCTAATAGATCATTTAAGATGCTCCAAAGTGCCACTTTGTTGATGTGACTGTCGAACGATAAAAGCAATTACTTTGTTTTCAACTATCTTCCTCTTCAATTTCCCCCAATTCGGCTTTATCTTGGCATTTCAAATGGCACATCAGGGGTGCTCTGATAATAGCCAATTATTCTGTTTGTATGTGTGTGTAGGTGCAGGATCATCTTGGGAGATGTTAGCAAAACATATAAACGTAATACACATTAGTAAAGCAGGACAATTTAACACTCAGTACATTTGTCTGTTTAGGTGCAATGGTAATAACCATTCTCATTCTGTCTCATTATGCCTTTATTTGTTCTGTTTACTTCTCCCTTCTCCTCTTGAAGTGGCTGGTGTGACTGAAGCTTATGAGGATGCAGCGAACTGCTTATGGTTGCTCACTAACTCCAAACCCTGCGCCAACTGCAAGTCCCCAATACAGAAAAATGAGGGTTGTAACCACATGCAGTGTGCTAAGGTAAGTCAGACTTCTAGGTTTTATGTACCTGCTTTAGGCTGTTAAGTAGACCAGATGCTGGTCTTTATGGTTTCAGGTGGAAATAAGTTGATCGTTTTACTGAGAAGGAAATGCTTGTATTTGTTAAAAACAATATAAGTAATAACTTCTATTTAGTGGAGCAGAGTTTAAATAAAATTAAATAGCAAGCATCATACATAGTCATCTCATTACATCTTAGATGCCGCACATTGTATTTAATATTGGCACAGGTGCAGCCAGGGTAGTGCTATGCAGTGCTACATTTAGTTCCGCTTAAATATGTTTTTGTGGGTGACATGACATGTTTCAATATTGTAGATTTAGATATGGTGTGGGTGTGAGCATCTGCAGCTCTGTTCAGACATACACTGAAACTGAGGAGCTGTATGTGAGAACACAAATGCCCCAAGCAGTTAGCCAAGACATTAAACAACACTTAATTCAGCCAGTTCCACAGTGCAGCTTTACATAATATCTGATTGAATCCATGCATGAATAAAGCAGGTAATTCCTTCCTATGGAGGCGTACTTTTAGTGTCACACTGTGCTTCCTGTATAGACTGCGGGCGCCACCGCTGGGGTGGATCACTGTATTTACAGTAGGTGAACAGTGAATGTATCAGACACAGGCAATTGCGCTCGGTGTGCTACATGTGTGATGTCCAAACTTCATATATAATGGTTTATAAATACTTTTCATGACTGACTTACTCCAATGATGGGGCATTATAAATACAAGTGTGTAATAGGAGGTTGACCAGCTGTGAAGGAAGTAGGTAGGGCTGAATACTTTCTGTATCACAATGAAATGGTAATAGGACTGTGTGCTTTTACGTATCCCTCAGTCTACACAACTCTGTTAGGTGGGACCATGTCTAAGAAAAATTGGTCTAGATTAAGAATGATGCTGAAGGCTCTATAATCTATAATGTACATTAGTTTTAGATGCACACAATTGATCTTTGTGATTTACACAAAAAACTTAGTAAGTAGCTGCTGCTTTAAAGTTCATATTGTTATCAAAACAAAACATGATGTAGTGATGTTTAGAGTAGGTAAGGCTTTGCTTTATTTGTGTGTTTTGTTGTTTTATTTTGGATTTTTATGACAATATATTCTGTTCAACCAATAAATCAAATATCTAAGTCGCTGTTGGTCATTAGTTATTTTTTACGTCTCTTGACATAGTTTACGTCTTGGACAGATGATTTGATCTGGAATTGTTTTGGTGTTCAATCGATAGTTGCATTGTTGTAGAGCTGCTTGGCCAGCTGGTAAACTGTTGAAGTCATGAAAAAGAGCAGTCAGGCTAACTTTGTCTCCTTGGAAATGCTGTCACCATCTCCATCCTGGTTAGGACGATAGACTAGAGATTAGTTTGGAAGTAATGGAGCAGCTTTGACAAGGCTGCAGAGGGCTCAGCCTCTTGACCTGTTATTACATAGTAAGAAACGGCTTTACCCCCGTTGCTTAGAAACACGGGACTCAGTGTTGCCAAGGAACATTTCTTTGTCTTTTCACTGCCCTTTCCTTCCCTCTGGTGTGGTTTCACACTTTTTTTTTACTTCAACCTTCCATTTCACATGATGTAATTTTTATCTCTCCCTCATTCCATTCATCCACCTGCCACTCTTTCATTTGTATTGATCTTGCCATGTAAGCATAGTGTTTCTAGGACAACAGAGGTCTCAGCCTTTAGGATTTTGTGTTGCTCTGCCTAACTTGTCACCAACAGAAGTACTTGTGCTATGGGAAAAGAAATCACTTACAACCAAATGGGCTGAAGATTGGAGTGGTTTCAGAGTTGTGTTGTTCTACATTGCCCAGTGGGACCTACTGATCTCAAATGTAGTCTTGAGTGCCTTCTAGTGGAAGCAGGCTGCGAGCATGTACCACGAGGAACAGATAACTGTCTGTGTTCTCTTTTAAAGGCAATACGATATTTTTACCCTTATATTTATTCAACATAATTTTGAGAGCAGTAAAAGTACTAAAGGGTTTTCATTAGCTATTGCTGATTTCAAATGTCTTTTCATCTTTCCATAAAGATACGAAAAATGAAAAGACATTATGGTTCTAGTTGGAAAAAACCTGAATTGGACTGAATCTTGTTAAGGTTTGTAGTCTTTTTGCTCCAGGGTAAATAATCAGGTGAAAATAATATTACACATAACTGTGGTTGCCCATGGATAGAGGTGATTCTACATTTTCTTTTACTATTTTTGCTGAAACTACTAAAACATATTTTGGCGATGGCCTTTTTGAGATAATGGTTAACTAGAGCAGTGTTCAGTCTAATATTCCCATATTTCTTTCTGTAGTGTAAGTATGATTTCTGCTGGATCTGTCTGGAAGAGTGGAAAAAGCACAGTTCGTCTACGGGAGGCTATTATCGCTGCACCCGCTACGAGGTGATCCAGCAGGTGGAGGAGCAGTCAAAAGAGATGACGGAGGAGGTACTCAGACACTAACTGGAGGCGTCACAGCACACCGCCCCTGTAATCCAAATAAAATTAAATACAAGAAGAATGACTAGAGAGCTGTATGCAACAGAAATGCTTTAATTGTGTCAGGAATCCTGGAGAAGCCCCATGTTAGTCTTTCACATTTTAGTACTAAATGTTAGGGGTAACCCACTGATTTACTCTTCCACTCACATCCAATAAAGTGTAGCAGAACAAAAAAGAAGTAAAAATCAGGTTTGTGTCTTCAATTTCTGACTTCATATCATCTTATTACAGCTAAGAACAGCAACTGGGTTTGGTAGGAAAGCTTACATGATGATTTAAAAAACCATCAAACACATGCGTCTTCCTAATCAGTACTACTTGCATGGGTGGCATTACGCACGTACTTTGACTATTTTCGACCAGAGTACCATTTTCTCCTTAAGGACTTTATTGACTGTAACTTTTGTCTCATCACGGTTCTGCAGGCAGAGAAGAAGCACAAGAGCTTTCAAGAACTTGACCGTTTTATGCACTACTACACACGCTTCAAGAACCACGAGCACAGCTATCAGGTAAACAGCTGTGGCTTTGTTCTGATGATGCCTGCTGTGCGTAGCGTACAGTCATCTAGTGACTCTAGTGGTGCACTGCCTGACAGGTGGACACACTCTCCAACGCAGTATAGCGATAAAACTACAGTATTACTGGACTGCATACATTTACTACTACTGAAAACTATTCTACTTTGTGGTGACTGGCCTTTGTTTTGTTTTTGTTGTGTCAGCAATCATTAGACACATTGATTGAAAAAGGTCATCTTTTTAAATTTATATATCATGACCTGTCCTCTCTGCTTGGTCTTTGTTAGTCAGGCAGATGGTTGACTTAATTATAAAAGTCTGTTTTCAAAACCGCAGCTGGAGCAACGTCTCTTAAAAACAGCCAAAGAGAAGATGGAGCAGCTCAGTCGAGCCCTCAGTGGAAGTGAGTGTGCAGTCTGCCGCAATGGTGTCAATCTTTATTATGCATCTTAATCTCATCCTCTGTTACCGATATCAGGACGTAGACGGGCGGATAAAGACACAGATGTGTTTTTATCAAGTATTACAGGAGGTATATTTGGTATTCAGCGGGCATGTTGAATTTAAAACGCTCTGCATTGTGAATATGCTTTGTCTAGAGTCCTTTAAATCCCCATCTGTTCAGACGATTGCAGCCTGTTTATCAGAAATAAAAAGATCATGTTTAAATCTGTCTCTGACTGAGACATAACCACAAGTCAGACATTATAGTTTGAGGCAGTTTACATTTGTACAGCTCCTCCTCATGGTCAGGAAAATTGCAGATTTTATACAAAAAATTCATTGGCCATAAGTGACTATAATTTATTTGTATGAGTATAACAGTTTCTTTTGTTGCAAATTACACAATATAACTGTACTCTGATAGATTTAGATTCTTTATGCCTAAGACTAGTCATTACTATCATAGATCACAGTCTGAGCATGATACTGGCCTAAACTCCAGAGGAAGTTGTTATAACTTCTAGAGCTGCTGAAGAGTTTAAGTTCACAGTTCACCAAAGGCCAGGACAGTTCCTGGCACTCACAGCCCGTCAAGCTAGACTCCAGGGAGGTAATTTAAAACACTTTATACAATACATTTACAATGGCAGAGACTTTCTTTCATATTCTTTGTTTTCTACTCTGCTTGGAAGTGTACATACATTAAGCTGGAATGAGGGATGTATTCCACTAAAGTAAAGCTGGTGTCTTCTCTGCTCTTCCCCAGGGGAAGGAGGCCCACCTGACACTACGTTCATTGAAGATGCAGTCCTAGAACTACTGAAGACTCGCCGTATACTCAAGTGCTCTTATCCTTATGGGTTTTTTCTGGAGCCCAAAAGCACAAAGAAGGAGATCTACGAGCTCATGCAGGTTCAGTCCTACTTATTGAGGAAAAAAGACAAATGTTCCCAGCGTTCAGAGTTATATGGGCCACTAGAGATTTGGAACCAAAGCTCTCGCTCCCTCATGTACTTCACAGCTTGCCCCAGTTATACGTCCACATTTCAGCTTTTAACAATCTAGCGTTATCTAGTGTATAATTTATAATTACTGGCATAGACACAAAATGTGCTTACCTGCCTACCTACCTGTTTAATGCTGTGGCCTGAGAAGTACTGTAAAATTAACTTTCACCAGTCTTTTAAAGTTTGTCAAACCTCAGTAGCTACATACACAGTAGCTCCTAAAGTAGTTCCCTTATTGAGCTACTTCAAAAGTCACTTTGTCCTTGAACAGGACGTTCATACACTAACACCATTCACTCACTGAGTTTTGAGTAAAACATCAAATATCTATTAGCCAGCTCCGTTTTCTTTCCTTAGACGGATTTGGAGATGGTAACAGAGGACCTAGCACAAAAGGTCAACCGGCCATACCTGCGGACGCCGCGCCACAAGATCATTCGTGCAGCATGTCTGGTACAGCAGAAGAGGCAGGAGTTCCTGGCTTCGGTGGCCAGGGGAGTGGCTCCCAATGACTCTCCTGAGGCCCCTAGACGGAGGTAACATACAGCTCATGAAACAGCAATACAACACAACTAGTTAGGTTGAGATTAGAAATGTTAACATTTTAGCAGTTTAAACAACTAACAAAGTTCCCTTGTTTAATTGCAGTTTTGCTGGTGGAACATGGGACTGGGAATATCTGGGCTTTGCGTCACCTGAGGTAATGATGATGTGATGATTTGTTAAAATACCAAGTGCAGACAAAACAAACAATAACGTGTGTGTGTGCCTTTCAACTCTGTGACTGATACATGTCAGATTTAATATTTTTAATGTCTGACAAAGATTGTAAACTGTTAAAAATATGGATTATTTTCTGAGTTTTCACAAGATTTGTCACAAATTTAATTAGACACCATAGCAACTCATTGCAAAATTAATTAATCCCTAGTGAATATTCAGTTCCTTTACCCTTGATGTTCTTGTCAGCAGTCAGCAGGTTTAAAGCAGATGTCTGTGACAGCTGCATGTAGTGGAAGTGCAGGCACTTCGTATTTTACCCAACAAGGTTTAATTAATTACAGAAACCTTGTATGTAGTCAATAAGTATTTGTTAAGTGTACCTTTAGCTGTGTCACCAATGTTGACAGTCTACGATGACCCAATGATGATCATGTTATTCTAGATGTTCTAGTTAGCCAGATGGCTCCACTTTCCCCAGAGTACACACCTGAGAACACCTGAGCAGCTTGTTCCCAATCATTGCTCATTAGTAACAGTTGTTAACACTTCCAGTCGTGAAACTCTTGACATAACTGATTATTGACCTATTTACCTTTTCTGTACAGCTTTATGTATGTATACAAACGTCCCACAACGATGCCGCATGATCTGAAAAGGGTTTTTCTACATAGCATTCTGCTGATCTTCAATTACATGATTACATTGTATCAAGTATTTTAACATTCTATTGAAAGAGAAAATATTGTACCACATGATGTCACAGGTTATCTGCTCTCCCTGGCTGGTCTGAACTGAGACTAACAGAGCCAAATTGCTGGTCTTAATTAGAAGTCACTATGAATACTATCAGTGTCTTTTGCTGACTATAATCTCTGTCAGACCTTAATTTGTATCCGTTTGTTTACTGTACCGCAAAATACCACTATTGATTCCTAAGACAAATGTAGTATACAGGCCGCAAGCAAATATTTAATTAAGCTAGAAGAACCACTACAAAGAAGTTGCTTATCTTCAAAAGAACAAGTTATCAGTGTCTGCTCTGATACTTATCTTACCTCTACCCCATTTTCTGCTAGGATGTAGATAACAAGCCTGCCAGTATTCTAAACAGATTATATTTGGCACAAGAACGTATTTATGTGGAAGTTCACAATAAATGCTGCCATTAAAATCTGAACACCTAATGCAAGAAGCTAACCCCTAATTAGAAGACTCCATCTTTCAGCTGCAGTAGTTAATGGGAACACCATACTAATAATGAAAGCCTGATGACACACAGGCACAGATGGTCCACTCCATGGTTCTTATAGTGGGCTATATTTAGAGCCGTGGAAACATGAAAGACAGAGTAGGGGCGAGAGACTTTTTATTATTTGAATGTGACTCACTGACTCTCAAATGTATGAGGTAATTAAATAAAGAATATAGTAGATTATGTCATGTTATTAATAAATATATATATTTTACTAACACAAAGTATCACCCTACAATCCTCAAACTACAGCCCCTACGTAGTGGACATATTTCCAAAAACACCACAACCTGGGATCAAGATATGTTTAGACTGTATTCTAAACATTTCTGCCAGCAAATATATTATTGATGCACTTTACTTTTTAATCATGTTATTGGTTTGGGGGAGGGTTGCTTTGATTTGTCAGACATACTCACGTAGCATTTTGAAGTATCTGATCCACAGTCCTCCTATAGCCTTATTTCCAGTGGTTTGACTGGATTCAAACTAGACTGAAGCCTAATAATTGAAGGTTTGACCTGGATATGAAAGGATTTGAAGCAGTCTTGATGTGCTGTTCCTACTTAGACTCAAAGGGCATTTAAAGCACATAGCTTCTTCAATGAAGGATAGTAGTTCAGAGTTACAGTAGAATAGAGTTTCAGAACAAAAAACTATGAATCAGGGAAAATGTGCAATTCCAGCTCCAGATCATTATATAAAAACAAATAAACGTCATTAACTTGTAGATAAGATTTGAGACATGCTGGCAGATAAACTAAATTGGATGTTTTGCTGAAATGAAGCATTGAAAATACACTGGCAGTGTTGCTTGTTTTGTTTTTCTGTGATTAAGGAGTATGCAGAGTTCCAATACAGACGGAGACATAGGCAGAGGAGACGAGGCGACATGTCCAGTCTCCGTAGCAACACGCCCGACCCCGATGACCCTGGTGAAAACAATTTGGGTACGGCAGCGCACATACTGTACACGACTCTCGGAACACTGCAAGGAATATTAGGAAGCAAGGGGAGATCAATCACGGCTAAAAGCCTTAAAGGAATAATAAATATGCATCTTCAATGGATGCACATTAAAGCAGTACTAGCCCAAAGTTGATTAGTCTCAATATGTTGGCTGTGGCTGTTTTCTCTCATTCTACAGACACACAGGACATGGGGAGCGGATGCAGACAAGGACCTCTGATGGCAAGTACACACCTTTCAAAGGCTTTTATGCTGATGCTGAAACAGGGCATTATTTATATCTAATAAGTATAGAATACATTTCTGAAGGGACTTTTCACCTTTAGTCACCATGACATGAAACAAAATGTAGCTTGACAAGTGTGACATTTGCCTCCTTTTTCTTTCTTAGGGTAACCTTAACAAAATGCATTTCTTCTAATTTTGCAAACTGATAAAGTGAACATGCTGTACACTGCGGGGAATTGGTTGACAGCAACAAACATATACATCATCTTGTCTATTTTAGAGACATGATTTATTGAAACCTAACCAACAGGTACAACAAACTGGAGAACAGCAGCTGTTAAAATTAGACCAAATGGACTTTGCCTGTAGGTCAAACATGCCTTATTTTTCTTGTCGTGACACACAGTACATTTACATATGTGGTGCACGGTGAACTTGAACTGCAGGTGTAAAACTGCTGGTGGTCTGTAACTAGATCATATGGGTTTGGCCTGGTTTCAGGTTGTTTTTGTTACTGACACTGTGTGGCATTAAATCTTTTGCAGGGCCTTGGCTCTTTGGATGATGATGACCCTAACATTCTGCTGGCCATTCAGCTTTCACTCCAGGACTCAGGCATGACAGTGGGGGGCTCCAGTCATGAGGGTCTAGCCAGTGACGCCTCACTTTGTGCAATTGGCACCTCTCTGCCTTCAAGGCTTGAACAAAGAGCTCCTGGTGTAGACGTCCTCCCCAGAGCTTCCCTGAGCAGCTCAGAACTGCTGGAGCTGGGAGATAACATGGCCAGACTTGGCAACTTCAACATCAGCAGCCAGTACTCTGCTGCACCAGGTTTTCCCACCATTGGTCAGCACTGTGACAGTCACCACCGGGCCTACGGGGCCTCTGTGCCAGTGGCTCCAGGTGGCAACAACTCATCTAAAGGCCTCTTCTCTTCTTCCGGTGACACGATCGACTCGGCTATATGCAGCACTCATGATCCATCATCATCCTCTGCGTTAGGGACAAACGCTAACCTTCTTGGCAACATTATGGCTTGGTTCCATGACATGAATCCTCAAGGTGTCACCCTGGGTCCCTCAAACGCCCCTGACACAGATTCAAATCATGGTGCATTCCGGCCAGATGCAGGAGGTGGCCTGCAAGATGACGAGAAAGCCAGTGTTCTTGTCCTGCCCGAGAACAGGAAACCTCAGGAAGTTGTGTCAGATGTGGGTTTCTGTTCTCACAGGCCAGGTGACATGGAGGAACAGGAGTGTGTGGTTGTTGAGAGGCCAACCCAGTTAGATCTAGTAGGGCTGGACACCATTCAGTTACCTTACATGGCCACAGGTGACACAAGTGGAGGCCATGCTGAGCGTGGAGGCTCTAAGGTCTGCCATGTTGACACTCCACAGTGTGATTCTGTGTCGGACCAGCTGCCCAGCACCAGCTCCTCTGAGTGGGAGGAACAAGTGCACTTGGTATGATCTGATTAGAAGAGATGGGGATCAAGCCAAAACCCACTTTATACTGCAATTACCTGAATATGTACAATAGCCAATCATTCATATTTGGAAAGGAGATTCCTAGCATAGTATGCTGTTACTGGCAGATCGGTTTCCCATGTTTACTGTATCATCAGCTTCCCCGAAAAACAGCCATCCAGCCACTAACTGAAGGAGAGATTACATTTGATAACAGTTATTGATATGTCACTTACAATGTTTCTATGCTGACCGAAATACAAATCAATGTTCATTTTAGAGAGGATGACAGATTTGCAGACTTTAGCATCTTGCAGGTATTATTTTTGTTCCACTGGAGTAAAACCTTACTGTACATGTGTGAATCAGGGCTGAGGACGATTTTTTTCAACTTTTTTTCTTCCAGCATTCAATCTGCGTGATACAGGTTGAGAGCTAATAGTCACTTCTGTCCATATCTGCCTAACTTTTGGGTGCCAAACACTGACTAAAGCACAGTTTGCAGTCACCAAGTGGCTTTTCAATGCAAATCGTGCCTCATAATTACAACCTCCACCACTTAGCTAAAATGTAATGTGAAAGTATTGAGCCATATTCTATGACATTGAAGCAGCGAGTGATATTATCAAATTTCACTAAAAGCTGCCGTGTGCTGTGTGAATCTCTACTTTATGGTGTGAAACATTCAAATTTGATGATGAGAGCGAAGAGTAGGTGGCTGGGCCGAAAGCATTTCATAGCAGACAGCGGCTACCCATCTCCGAGTCTCAGTTCCTCATACACATGGGAAATGTATTCCGCATTCTGACAGGTCCAGAGGGTCCACACAGCCTCGTTCAGTTCAACAGCTTTTTCAATGAATGGGGAAGTACTATGTGGATTACTGGACTACTTTATGTGAAGTACACAGAATGCCAGTAAGAGATAATCATAATCAGTCATATTCACACTTTGGTAAATTGATTATTTAAGTCTAAGTCACAGCAATTAATGCTTGGGTCCTATCGAAGTGTAATCAAAGCGAAGCCTTGTGAGAGCTCTGCAGGGTGATGCGTGGAGAAACCATGAATGTGTATTGCATCTCAAACACAGGGGTGATCTTTGTCGCTGAAACGTTCTCGAAGCAGTTTAGAGGTACAGTGCCTTTACAGTATGTCAATCACCATTACTTAAACCTTTTTCATACATGTTCTGAGTGCTAATTACACAGTATTTACAGTGTAAACGAAAACACCTGTTACCTTAAAGTTATTTCTCTCAAGTTTGTAGTGTTTATAGACATGAACTCCTTTTTTCATCAAAATATTTGTAGCACAAGGCTTTTTGTTGGTTTTCATAGTATTATATTAGTGCATAACACAGATTTCTATGATTTGGTATAATGGGTAATGGTTACCGCCGGACACTCTGTACTCTCAAAGCTTGTTCAAAAGTATTTTGAAAACAGGTTTTACTTTTCTCTTGTGCAGCTTTTGTGCACAAAGCAGATGGTTTTTCTGTGTTTGGGAAAACTGAAATCACTGTATTGACTTTGGAATGAGTTGACTTAATGTATGTGTGTCATATATCTTATCTAAAGACACTAAATGGAGGTAAGTTGCAATATCAAGTAGGTTATCTATTTGAAATTACACTGATCCATTAAAGAAAATGGATTGTAAATGTCTTAACTAATACAGCAAAGTGTTTTGTGAACAGACTGTCTGACTGAAGTAAATGATCGTTCTTTTCTCGCAGATATAGAGTCACATGAAACGTAAAGATGTGAAACAGTGAGTGCCATAGGGTCAGTGGCTGCCATTACAAATGGACACGATAACACGCTTTACCCTTTCTGTGTCACTGTATGCTGTGCATGACGTGGGTACAAGTCTAAATGGAATTTGTACTTTCTTTGTATTTCACCTCTACCGTCCGGGTGATTTATTTTGAAATGACATAACATTTTGTAACTCATTGAGATTTTCTATTGTTAAGCAACTAATCCTTGAAATGCTATTTGCACTTTCATAGTCTATACTTGATACATTCCCTCTTTATATGAAAAATGTTTGATGTGTGACGCCAATAAACTGTGTGTTGAGTTTTACGGGTTGTGTTTTTTTATTCATACAGCTGAGACTGGTACTTTTCACCACTGACATATTGTGTGTAAGGTCTGAACAGATAGATTGTAGTGAATCAGATGACACGAAGGGGGGAGTGCTAATGCAGGCAGAGTCTGTCCTTCAGTGCATCTGGTCTCTACATGCATTTCTGAGCTTCACAATTTGTTATTGGTTCAACAAAAATAAACACGACAAAAACTAAACGACAGCTATGTGTCTGACAACTACTGGCCGGAGGAGTTTGGTGATGTTGGTGTTGGTTTGTTAGCGACAGAGGCCAATGAGCTGCAGCAGGAGGAGGAACAGGGAGACGATGTCCAGGTAGAGGTTGAGAGCAGCAAACACATACTCCTCAGGAGAGACTTCATACTTCTTGTGTTTTCCACCCAGAATAAGCTGGGTATCAAACACCAAGTACTGCAGAGAGACAGAGTGAGATGACGACGTACAGCGACAACTCAAGACGCGGTGTTTGTGTGATGGTTACAGAAATCGATTTGAAGGGAAACACGAGCGGTGTTTCTTATCTTTGACGGTGGGAACTTTGAAGATAACAGGCCAAATAAGTAATCATGTAGTCACAGTTGTACAGCTCAAAATAAGTTGTGACTTGGTGCTGACAGGCTTTTCGGCTCTGTGTGCAGTCACAGTGTGTTCCACCAGCTGATGGGATAGGTCACAACATTTGCTGTTCATGCCAGAGGCAAGCCGAGAGGTGACTGTGGAAATGAAGCTCACTGCTGTTAAGCAGTGCATAATTGAAATTAAAGGCCACAAGGACATCGGAGCCTCTCTCTCTTTACACTAACTGCTGTGACAAACTGGTAGCAGGCTGCTCGGCATCGCAATCAAATCTCAGCCTGGATGATGGTTTCTCATTGAAAGAAGTCTGAGTCGGGTTCTTGATTCAGTCTGTGTTGCAGAAAATCATAATCTGTTACGAACGTTTGAGTATACTTACTAAAGAAAACACCAGGGTTCCCAGACAGGCGTAGACGATGTAAAGATACTGTTGAGAGAGACACAAAGTCGGCACCAGCTCTTAGAAGCACAATGGATTTTACACCTAATTGTGATCTGTAGTGAATTAAGTGTAACATAACTCAGCATCATCCTTCAACACCAAAACTAAATATTTCTATGCATTTTTCCTTATCTGGTAAAGGCCGTGCAAAAGTGTAAAAATAGCATTTTTAAATCAATAGAAAGCGTTTTTCCCTGTGAAATCCCTGCTTAAGGCAGAAACAGTCATCACAGTAAACAGGCCTGTACATTTAAATGCATCAGTTCAGCTCCTGAGAGGTTTGAGAGCACACGCTCTGTTCAGCACACAGGTCAGTGGCAGTACATCCCGGGGATAAAAGCTATCAGGCTGTATATACTGTCTACCTCTAACTGCTGCACACGCTGCTGCTATTAATTTAAAAGCCGTTCTCACGGCAAACACTGGTGTAAATACAATGGCTCCTTGATTTACCTGCGATCGAAGGATTGCACAAAGCAATGCAAACGAAAAGAGGGTCCAGGCAAACACCCACAGGCTCCCATTTAGTGTGGTGAAGTCCCACTGGCGCGACAAGAAAGGGAGAGAAAAGAGAGACGCTGAATGTGACGAGCCTCTCAAACAGAAAACAGAAGACAGAACATCTCTCATTTACTCTCATCATTGCTGTAAAAGCTGGGGAGCTCAAGGTCATCTGCACTGCAGCTGTGCTGCGAAGCGCCACAGATTACACCATGATGAGGACATATTGCAGCTCAATACACAAGAAAATCCTAACGATTTTGGATATAATGATCCTGGATAATTATTCAGCAAGATGCAACGCGGGCAGACGAGGGCGACCTTTTGGCCCGTGTGCCCTTTTCAGATCGACAGAAAAAAGATGGCAGTTGCTTCAGCAGAATCACTTGACACTGATCACCCGAGGAGCTGTAAGCTAAACATGCAGGTCACTGTGTAAGACATTTATGTTGCAGTGACAGAGACAAAAGAGCTCTGCACACAGTGACCTGCAGAGTGAGAGTCATACGACATACGACTTTGTTGGTGTTTTTTCAGTCTAGTCTATGAACACGTCTTTAGATGTCATGTTGAAAGTTCCAGTGAACAGCTAGCACAGCGCTCAGATCTGCCTTTGATCGGCTGGATAAATCATGGCTCAATACGGGAACAGGCCACCGCCACCTAACTGCTGCTGAGCCATTTGTTCCATTATTTATTAGCCCTCCAAAGTGAGGGTGTGTATGAAAATGGCTGTAATTACTGATCTGTCCACCTTTTAGTCAAACCCCTTGAATTAAAGCAGAGTGTCGTTAACTTTGCTAAAATGGTTAGAGACGAAGTTAACGCGGCTGAATACAGAAGAACAAACCCCCTGTGGCTCATTCAGATGCTAAATGTATTGGTCAAGCCAGCAGTAATTATGAGAGACTTAACTTTGGCCCCTCATCTATTTAATGCGTCTATTTTGAATTTTTTTTACCCCACTAACTGCACACTTATCTTTGTTTTAAATAGAAGCCATGTAATGAGGTGAAGTGATTTTCAAAAGGTCTCCTCGCATCGACTGTAATAAAACATCAGACTTTCTAATGAAATGCACGACAGTTACATAAGCATGAGCTGTTTTATCATTTACAACTGGCATGTGAAATGAAATGTCGACTGTCTTTCCAAAGAGACAACGCAGACTCAACATGGCTCATTTATTACAGCGCTGGTTCTAACTGTTATTGTAATAATTTTCACATTAGGTTCTTGATAAAAGATCAGAAATCTAAGCCAAAGATATTTCCTTCCCTTAAAATTAATGTCACTGCACAACACAAAGTACTGTAGCTGTGGAGGCCTCTGTGCCTGCCAGTGTCTCTCTCAAAGGGCCTCGTTAAAGATTAATTGTGTAGCATGTTTGCGTTATTAGACAATTTATGGTAAAAGGGGAAACGAGTGAATAACAAAAGGCTCCAGGCCATTTCTGACTCAGAGTTCATGATAAGAGCCTCCGTCAGCAGGAGAACAGCCCAGACAGAGGTTTAACTCTGTCCACCGCTCCACATTGGGAATTAACTTGACTGACAAATGCACTGATCTCAGCAGTAATCATAGTTTTGCCTGGGCAGCAGACCCATTAGGGTTTTAAACTGGTGACTACATACAGCAAACACTGCATGAAAAAAACCCAGCTTAGCTCTGAGCGCATTTGCTTTGACCGCACAGCCGAGCACGTGGACATTTACCACCGGCTGCGTAGCAAAGTCGCCTCCGTTCATGACATTTCATTCGTGAGCGCACTGCAAACTGAGCTCGGCGTGTGTGACAGGTCTTACCTTCGACTGCATAGCAAACAGAGTCAAGGAGAGGGACACCACCGCGGTTGCCCCCACGGCCCACAGGACGGCCTCAGCACCAAAGAACCTGCAGGCAGAAATACGAAACACAACGTGTGGGAACACCGAGGCATCGTATGCAGACTGGCATCGCATCGCTCACGTTCAATAACAGCTTCTTCTACAACATCATTTGAATGTAAGATACCAACTGAGGCTTTGACACCCTGCTGAAAATGAAAACCCTCAAAGATGGAAAACTTATCTGAACTGCAAGTAAACTCTAGCAGCCAACTGATGATGAAGCTCCTCATTTATCTCAGCGCGGTTTTTAATTTGGTAAACCAGCAAAGATAACGTCGCTTCAGGTTTGACGGCTTCATTGCTGGCTCCAAACGCATCATCAGATAAGCATCAAATAAGGTTGTTGTTGTGTAAATGAGTCGGCATCAGGTGGGGTTTAGTCCCTGGAAACACTTACGCTGCCACAGATCCAAGCATCAGGCCTTCTGCAATAGTCTGAGACGCAGAGAGAGAGGGAAGAGGGGGACAAATAGAAAGTAAATACATGACAGAGAAGCTGTGAAACAGAGCAGGTGTGGAGGGGGTTTAATTTGATGCCTGGCTGGTACTGCTTCTACTCACAAACAGGCCCAGGGCAATGAAATTGAGAGGAACTCGACGACGAAGGTTGTCACAGCAGGACATGGCCACAATGAGCACGAGCACCACTGCCCTATTTCACAGAGAATATAGAGTATGTCGTAAATAGCAAATAAACAGGCCCCGTGTACAACAGGTGAACGCAGCGAGTGCATTATTCATGGCGGTGTCTCTAACTGAAATGTAGACCGAGGCCTCGGTTTGTCGTTTACTTCTGATTTCATTCGCACGTTTGACCGTAAAGCACGGAGGCGAGTGTGCACTTACAACATGGTATAGGAGAACCAGTAGGTCTGCAGCACCCACTCCCTGAGCGTCTCCCTGATGTGGGATAAGACAGAGAGTGTTTCATAGGGAACCATTAGTCAGACAGAGGCAGCAGGATGATTTCATTAAATACTAACAGAGGACTCCTCGTATTTATGATTAGCTGAGCAGGGTTGCCTGCTCACACTGACAAGGCTGGAAAAAAAGGCTGACGGACGCACGGGAAAAAGAAATTCCCCCGTGAAACGATGCCTCACCAGTAAATGAAAGCACAGATGATGCCAACAGTCACCAGCAGCTGAACCATCAAAGTCAAGTAGACTTTTCTTATGAAACCTGCAAGACAAAAGGCAGACAGATGGGTGAAAAAAACACAACGCAGGCAGACAGGTTAAAACATGACACACAACGCAAACAGACAGGTTAAAAACAACACACCAAGCAGACAGACAGGGAAAAAAACAACACACAAAGCAGACAGACAGGTTAAAAAACAACACACAAAGCAGACAGACAGGTTAAAAAACAACACACAAAACAGACAGACAGGTATAAAACAACACACAAAGCAAACAGACAAGTAAAGAACAACACACAATGCAGGCAGACAGGTTAAAACATGACACACAAAGCAGACAGACAGGTTAAAAACAACACACAAAGCAAACAGACAGGTTAAAACATGACACACAACGCAAACAGACAGGTTAAAAACAACACACAAAGCAAACAGACAAGTAAAGAACAACACACAACGCAGGCAGACAGGTTAAAACATGACACACAAAGCAAACAGACAAGTAAAGAACAACACACAACGCAGACAGACAGGTAAAGAACAACACACAAAGCAAACAGACAAGTAAAGAACAACACACAACGCAGACAGACAGGTAAAGAACAACACACAAAGCAAACAGACAAGTAAAGAACAACACACAATGCAGGCAGACAGGTTAAAACATGACACACAAAGCAGACAGACAGGTTAAAAACAACACACAAAGCAAACAGACAGGTATAAAACAACACACAAAGCAAACAGACAGGTAAAAAAAACAACACACAAAGCAGACAGACAGGTAAAGAACAACACACAAAGCAGACAGACAGGTAAAGAACAACACACAAAGCAGACAGACAGGTAAAGAACAACACACAAAGCAGACAGACAAGTATAAAACAACACACAAAGCAGGCAGACAGGTTAAAAACAACACACAAAGCAGACAGACAGGTAAAGAACAACACACAAAGCAGACAGACAGGTAAAGAACAACACACAAAGCAGACAGACAGGTAAAGAACAACACACAAAGCAGACAGACAGGTAAAAAAACAACACACAAAGCAGACAGACAGGTTAAAAAACAACACACAAAGCAGACAGACAGGTTAAAAAACAACACACAAAACAGACAGACAGGTAAAAAACAACACACAAAGCAAACAGACAGGTATAAAACAACACACAAAGCAAACAGACAAGTAAAGAACAACACACAATGCAGGCAGACAGGTTAAAACATGACACACAAAGCAGACAGACAGGTTAAAAACAACACACAAAGCAGACAGACAGGTAAAAAACAACACACAAAGCAAACAGACAGGTATAAAACAACACACAAAGCAAACAGACAAGTAAAGAACAACACACAATGCAGGCAGACAGGTAAAAAACAACACACAACGCAGACAGACAGGTAAAGAACAACACACAAAGCAAACAGACAAGTAAAGAACAACACACAACGCAGACAGACAGGTAAAGAACAACACACAAAGCAAACAGACAAGTAAAGAACAACACACAATGCAGGCAGACAGGTTAAAACATGACACACAAAGCAGACAGACAGGTTAAAAACAACACACAAAGCAAACAGACAGGTATAAAACAACACACAAAGCAAACAGACAGGTAAAAAAAACAACACACAAAGCAGACAGACAGGTAAAGAACAACACACAAAGCAGACAGACAGGTAAAGAACAACACACAAAGCAGACAGACAGGTAAAGAACAACACACAAAGCAGACAGACAAGTATAAAACAACACACAAAGCAGACAGACAGGTTAAAAACAACACACAAAGCAGACAGACAGGTAAAGAACAACACACAAAGCAGACAGACAGGTAAAGAACAACACACAAAGCAGACAGACAGGTAAAGAACAACACACAAAGCAGACAGACAGGTAAAGAACAACACACAAAGCAGACAGACAGGTAAAAAAACAACACACAAAGCAGACAGACAGGTTAAAAAACAACACACAAAGCAGACAGACAGGTTAAAAAACAACACACAAAACAGACAGACAGGTAAAAAACAACACACAAAGCAAACAGACAGGTATAAAACAACACACAAAGCAAACAGACAAGTAAAGAACAACACACAATGCAGGCAGACAGGTTAAAACATGACACACAAAGCAGACAGACAGGTTAAAAACAACACACAAAGCAGACAGACAGGTAAAAAACAACACACAAAGCAAACAGACAGGTATAAAACAACACACAAAGCAAACAGACAAGTAAAGAACAACACACAATGCAGGCAGACAGGTAAAAAACAACACACAAAGCAGACAGACAGGTAAAGAACAACACACAAAGCAGACAGACAAGTAAAGAACAACACACAAAGCAGACAGACAAGTAAAGAACAACACACAAAGCAGACAGACAGGTTAAAAACAACACACAAAGCAGACAGACAGGTAAAAAACAACACACAAAGCAGACAGACAGGTAAAAAACAACACACAAAGCAGACAGACAGGTAAAGAACAACACACAAAGCAGACAGACAGGTAAAAACACAACATGATAACAGCCAGGTTAAAAAACAACACACAAAGCAAACAGACAAGTAAAGAACAACACACAACGCAGGCAGACAGGTTAAAACATGACACACAAAGCAGACAGACAGGTAAAAACAACACACAAAGCAGACAGACAGGTAAAAACACAACATGATGACAGACAGGCAGAGTTGTTTATACTACACCACAATTGAAAGTGGTTCTTTTCACCAAACCTGCATTTCAGCCTCTCTTTGAAAATGATTTGTGTTGTGTGGGAGGTGAACAGCTGAAATAAGGTGCAGTGTGCAGATCTGGGAACAGTTTTCAATTTCAAATCAATTTCACGAAAACACTGAAAAGAAAATGAGGGAGTAAATTCTGTTGATCTTTCTCAGCTCTGACCGTCCCTGCTCTCTCTCTCTCTCTCTCCTTCCTTCAGCTCTCACCTCTTCGTATGGCAGCATCACTGAAGCCACAGCTGTCCTCTAAGCCGTAGGCGTAGTCAGGCGGACCACGACCGTGCTGCTGTCCACCTCCAGCAGCCGCCACACCCTCAGGATGGACGGCGTTCTCATAGGTGCCGGGTGGGGAGACTACTGTGACGTTTCCTGTCCCCACCTGAGCCACGTAGACAAGCAAACATCCCATGTTAAACGCACCGACCGCTTAACGTTAATATAATATTCATACTGGGACTAACCTGATAGCTCACTCCTGCAGAGGAGCCGTCTCTATAGTCCTGAAGGTTGTACGGAGGAGGAGACGTGCGGTAGCCTCCATTACTGCCGTCATTAGTTTGGTCCATTCCACTGAGGGACAGACAGAGGAGTCAGACAGGTGAGTTCTTATGAACAGCAGCAGGGCTTTCATCAGGACTGTTAAATGGCAGTGGCACAACTAAACGGCTGATTACAAAATGAAGCATCACGCAAACACAGAGTCACCCATGACTAACATCCATAATTATAGCCTTAAGCCTCAATTTATTAGAGCTGGATGTATGTGCGACGGCTAAATGGGTTATGATTAATTGAGCTCGGAAGACATTTAGATGTCATCGGGAAAGACAGCGAGCAGATGCAGTGGTTTTATTGTGTGTACAGTGAAGACAGTTTAAGGCGCCAGTTTTGCAATAATCACTAAAGCAATTATTATTATTTGCACAATTACAAATTCTGATAAAACTGAGATAGCGCTGCACTGGCCGTAGATACGGAACCATCACAGCGAACACTCCCAGTTAAGGCAGAATGAACAATGACTACGCCACGTAAACATCACATTTTGACGTCAGCTACCGCAATATAACACACCTTAAAAAAAAACAACGACCCTGTGAAGCACTGGACAAAGTAAAATAGGTTTAAAATACTTCCTAATATTTGAGTGGCACAATTTGGACTTTGTTTCTGTTTGCTTGCATATCGAAAGACACAAAATAACACAACCACTCCAGGATGTAACGGATGACGCGCTTTCAACCGTCCACCTTAAACTTGTCCCGCCATCACAGTGACCTACGGCTGTTCCACTTCAAGTCTGTTCACACAAATCAATTAACAGCAACTGGAACATTGCAACGCGTCCTACCTCTGCGGTGACGGCCGTCAGTCTGAACTGCTGCACTTCCTGTAGCGTTGCTTCCCCTTCAGGGCAAAGTCTACCTGCTATCAGTCAGCTCCCACAGAGGCAGGAGTCCAGCTCCGTGGGGAAGGACGTATCCCTCATTAGGCTCAATGGGATAATCTGACCAAGTTCTTAAAATGTCATTAAACGACAGGGCTGCCAGGAAAAAAAAACAACTCTTTACTTTTCTCGTTCCTTCAAATCTGTTCCACATGGAATAACTAAATATTTAACAATTGTATGTTTTGGTTTTTAATGTAATGACACATCATTAGCTTAGCATAAGTAATCGGCCTCTAACCTCGTTGTTCTGCACAAAAAGGCTGATGTACAGTAGCACAATGGCACCCAGTGAAATCCTGCCAGTCACGTGACCTTCCTGTGTCTCCTGGGTTACACATTGACAGCCACCGGATGACTGATGCGCGCCGTGAATGCAGCCCACACAAAGGGATTTGGGATATTGAGTCTCAACAAGGAAGACGAGCTAAAGACATACTGTACGCTGAAAATACACAAAGTAATGTAGGTCAATGCAGTCTTAGTGCTCCTCCATGGAGAATCGAGACCGAAAGGAATACAGTGAAGACTTGATCCACGGATGAGAATCCAATCCAGGGTGAATTTATTTTCTATGGAAAAAGCTCAAATACACTAATTTCCACTTTATAGCCCTGATTAAATTTGATTGCAGCAAACATAATGTTTTAATGTGATATTTCAGACATTATGGCTCTGACACAACAATGCAAACCTCTGAACGGCATTTCAGGGTTTTTATAAGACCCCCTGCCTTACAAACACTGCACAACTCCGGCTTCTGACTTGAATAATGATGCTGCGGACGAATAAACTGATTATTTATGCTCAGCGAGAAAAGCTGCTCTTTAGTCGTTATATGACAGCGAACCGGTACCAGAACAAATCCCTGATGCACATGACAGAAACGAATCCCGTCTGGGGACAGTGTCTGTACACGCAGTGGCCACTAGGGGGCACTGGTCTCCTTTGCTTCTTCTGCTAATTGTAGCGATTTGGTTGCGAGTCTGCGCTTCTCACGCTGTCACTTCCCACCCAACCAGCGGCACCAAATCCTCCTGAGAGCTCTTTCACACCAGCTGCCTCTTCATTTTAACTGCTGGATCAAATGCTTCATTTTTCTCAACTGCGTGTGATTTTTTTCTCCCTTTTAAAGCGTCACTAACGCGCCGTCGCTTTCCTCCTTTACATATGATGCACTGCATGGAGATCATATAGTGGGACAAGCATCACAGACTGCAAACATGGATCCTCACTCTGTTCTGCTCTGATTGGTGCGTCAGTCAACATGGGCTGGATTTACTCTGCCTGCTCAAATGTGATGAGGTTGCTTTCACCTATTCATGAGATCTGAGTTGGATTTGAACGAGTGGCACAACAAACAAAGTCACATTTGAGCAGGCAGTTGAAATCCGCCCTGTGTTGACTCACCAATCAGTGCGGAGCCCGCTGTGTGGCTGCATTTAACACAGTTCTGATCGACTCAGCGCTGTCCAAACAGGAGCAACACATGGAGCAGAATGTGTGCAGAGCAGAGAGCTGTGTCATGAGACACACGGTGGGAAAGGATGTAGACAGAGGGACGGACAGGCAGAGAGATGGACACGAAGGAGTGAACTAGCAATGGAAGGAACCGCTGAAAGAAAGACAACAGTGTACGAAAAGAAAGGAAGAGTGACAGAAAGATGGAAGACACAAAGATAGACAGACACAGGGTGTCCTGTCGTGTCGCAGACAGACCGTGACAGCTCTGTTTTGTCAGCTACGATGCTCTTTGAGGCTTTTGAGACTGAGGATCACAAGAGGGAGTGTTGTGGTGTCACTGGAGAAGAAGGGTGCAGCCATCATGCGAGCCTCTCTTCCCTCGGCGTGCAGCTGTGAATTACTGCTCCTCGGCCACTCTGGCTACAGCAGGATTTATTCGGAGAATTGAAATGGTGGTTTGTGTGACCTCAGAGAGCTCCAGAGTAGGTCTGGGTGTCTATGTGACTCCATGACTAAATTACAGCCCCTCTAAAGCCGCTCATATAAATTTCAGCAGCATGTATGGCCAGTGGGAGAGCACTGCTGTACAACGGCGAACACTTCACTGTGCAACCATGTGCTACCGGAAACGAAAGGACAATCGTTACGGTAAAAACACAAGTCAGTCCAGCTTTAATAAAACGATTTCTCTTAATAATATGGCACCATGAGGCCCTAAGCAGCAGACGAAGTTAAACCGACTCTATGGACATAATAAAGTCAATACATGACTAAATGTTATCCAAAGTTCATGTGAGGAGCTCAGCGTCACAGATAAACTGATGTGTCTAAAATGAAGCCTATACTAAATTATAAACAATCTCCAAAAAACGACTGAAATTAACATTGGCGCTACTACGCTTTTTGGGAGCCTTCCCCTGAGTCTAGCTGAGGCGTAAACCTGGCTGATATTTGTGAGTGTATGCGGGTTTTCTGAAAGCGAGTGTGTCTTTAAGCTGGCGAGCGAACAACAGCCTGTCACAACTCGCTATTCTCCTGCCGTTGTCAGTGTTTTAACTTCGACGGCGTATGAACTTTTTATTTGGCTCAAAATAAAAGTGTTGCCGTGGAAGTTGTAAAAAAGCAGCACCGCTCCACGCTTTTGTTTTAACAACACTCAGACAGCTTGAGTCACTGGAGTGAATATTCCATTCTGATGTTAATTCAGCCCTAACATATGCTGCTAGGGTGACTTTTCACAGACATCTTGTCTCCGATTATCTAAACTTTGTTTTGTGACTTGGGATATTATCTGTAAATACTTTGAGTTTATGCTTCCAGTGATGAAACACTTCTGCTAAAATTAGCAAAGGCATCTTCAAATAGTGGAATTGAATTAATTAACTGAAGTTTGGAAGACTTCCTGTTTTAGTTTAGGATTCTGCTTGACACATTTTAGCTTTCATCTGATATTAATACCACTGCTGCCTCCAAAACATCAATAACTTTAACGCAAGACCTCAGCCAGTTAATTACAATCGATTCGTGGCGGATGTGAACCTATTTTGACTGGTCACTCTTCGGTTGGGAAGCAGAGTTTGGGAAGGGGCTGTTTTAGTGGAACGTCACGATGCCATGACAGGATTGAAGGAAAGTTCCTTCAAAGCCGTGGCAGTGTCTGACAGGCCGGGTGCATGCTGCCAGGTCAAATACAAGCTCGGGCTCTATGAAATCCCTCTGGGTCCGGAGCAACCGTCATCGCTCTCCTTGTTCCTACTGCAGACGTACGTGGAAATACTGAGACTTTATGTGTTAAGTTCATTCTGAAATGGGCAGCGCAGGATTTATTTTTGGCCCTCAATGAAGAGCGGCTGCGGCGCTTCCCTCTCATCACGCGGGGCGGATAAAACTATTTATGTCAGTATGAGCAGAAATGTAACGAGCAGACGGGCAATGCTTGCAGGGCTGAAATTATTTATAATATGGAATGCAGAAACAATGTTCTTGTATATGGGTGCCTGAGATCACACCGTGAAAGTCTCCCCTGCAGCCTCACACATGATCAAAGCATTAGGAATCCAATAATTGTGGGCTAGTGCAGACAGGCTGAAGCCACAGTGAGATACAGGCTGTGGCTGTCTGTGGACAGATGGAGAAGACTGGTCTGCGAAGAGGCCATGCAGCCATTTGCTGTCAGATGCTCCCTGTCAAAAACTGGCCAGAGAGGATTTGACTTTAGGTCTTGTCTTTGCTGACAGAATGTATTCAAACAGAGCAAATGGATTTCACATAAGCCATGACAAGCACAGAACAATAACTGACAGTGGTATTTCACCGCCGTTACGACTCTGACGAGAAGAACCACCGCTGCCACCATCCACCGGTCAAATGTCAGTCTGCCTCTCTCCCGGCTCCAAAGCACAGCCTGCTCGGTTCATCGTTTCATTGACTGGGAAAACAAGATTAGCTGAGCCCTGCGAAATCACAATAAAGCACGTGTGTGAATAGCTGCACTGCTTTTAATTTGACTCAAACGTGGAAGTAAAATTGTCGCACAGCGTTGGAATTTAAACTGCAGCACATGGGAGCTGGGTTGCGATGCCCACACTTACAGCACTAACATCAACGGCCTGAAAGCCTACTTTTATTCATTTCACACGACAGGAGGTGATTTTTATTGCTCATATTACCCAGCAACTATCACTCAAACGGGATCACGCCCACCCAGTTTGTTAGGAACCAAAACTTTCCCAGAAGACATCAGAACGCTGGTCATCAGAACGCTTTTGTCTGGCTGGACTGGAGGGCAGCACCGACACAGAGGAGGAGGGACGGAAAGATTAAGTTCGGACAAAGGACAACGCTGGTCTGCAGCAGAGCAGAGGGCGAGGAACAGTGCAGACAGAACAACCTCAGCTCTCAGACGAGCTTTTTCAGAAGCCGTGATGTGCCAACATGAAGGGAATAAAAGCCGGGCACCTGTAGAGCGCGAGGGAAAAATCACGAGCTCCGTTTTAAATTGTGGCTCCTTTTTAAAATGTTTCGCCGTTCTTACAATGAGCCACCTCCAGCGCGGCAGGCTGCATTATATCTGCACCAAACACTGTGAATTCCAAGTGTGAATTTGACTAAAAAACGCTTTTTTAATAATGGAGAAAAAAGTGAATCACTCAGGGGCTCGAAAAATTAAGACCTTGCAACGGAATTATATTTTCATGCACCTTTGTGTGTTCGGTTGCACTGCGGTGTCTGACGTTTGTCTTCACTGAAGGAAAGCTAAAGAAAATGTCATTTTAAAATCCGATTGATTGGTGTCAGTAAACGTCTGGCGTCCTGTAGATCTGTGTCACAGAGGATCAAGCTACGGAGCGAAGAAAGAATACGCAGTAAACATCTGGTGCAGAGAAGCCTTTTTGTCCTGTGTCCTTCTGACTCCGTTTGAAGGCCTTTATCCAAAAAAAGAGAAAAACACGGATGAGTACGTGGACGTGAGCTGTAACGTTCGCTCAGAGTTAAGTCGATGTATCATAGGAGTCTGAGAAACACACAGCAGGGCTGCAGAAGGTAAAAGCATGGTTTTGTGTGTACAGTATTTGTTATGGTTACAGCGATACTACTGCTTTTAACCCAGCTGGTCCTGGTCGAGGCTGCCACGCGTCACAGCGACACCAGGCTGGACGTGTTGATCCTGGTGTTTTATGAATGTGCTACCTACTGTTCAGCTTTGGCTGCTGCAGTAAATCCTGCTGAGACTCTCCAGCACGTAGACGCCGAGGACGATATTGTCCTGCACCGATGCCATAAAGCCGGGAAACGTATAAACTGCTTAGCTACAAAATAATAAATACAAATAGCACCTTACGAGGTTGGGTCCAGAGTCAAAGGAGAGCGGCGTCCTGGCGTCATTTCACTTAGACTGGGAGGACAGAACACCCCTTCACAATGTTACACTGGTCTGGGGAGATGCTGAAACCAAATTCTGCAACAAGCCAAACAGAAGTGGCAACAGACTGCAGGGACAGTTTGGGTGATCCATCAAACCGTCTCTGACATCTGAAGAGAATTTCGTCGCCCCCACACTCCACACTTCATGCATTATGTCGTATACAAGCACCAGAATACTCAGCCATTATATTTAGTGAGCAGCTACTGCGGTGTGAAAAGTTTTCAGACATTTTTAACTGCATGAGTGATTTGAATAAAACTAATTTGCTAAATTATCCATAAAGTCATTGTACGCTTGTGTTCTTTAGGTCCAGGACACAGCTGTGCCTTTGTGTTTTTGTGCTCTGGACTTAGTCTGAGCAGGAGGGCTTTTAAAAAACACACACATCCAGTGATCCTTCAAACCAAAATTGCATGTCACCTCTAAACAACTACTCACAAACCACTTCTGATACCTCTTCACCCGCTGAGGCATAGTTAAGTTCGCAGCTAGTCGCCAAAGCACTGAATAGCACTAGAGAGGGACAAAACAACAAGCTCAACAAAAATAAACCTGGATTTGAGCCGTTCCACTTAATTGACACAAATCCATCCACGGCATGTAGCTTTCAGTCAATGCTAACTTTGAGGAGGCTGATGCATAAGTCATTCGCTTAGACAGCATCACATGTGACTTTTCCCTGGCCTTCATTTTTATGCTGAGATCCACTTCCTCCAGAGCTCACGTGATAACGAAGCCAAAATGTCAGCGTTCTGTGATTTATAGCACCTTTCCTGACAGAGCGGCTGCATATCGCCACCTAAACATTTCATTGACAAGATGAAATGTCACATATTAATTCATGGCTCATAACCAAAGCGTTACCGTCGCTCCGTGTGTCGCTCAGAATGTTGCCGTGTGCACATTCTGCTCAGCGCGGTTCCATCGGTGGACTCCGGTTGCAGCGCCTGAACGCACCAGGACGCGTTGGGATGTTTGCGGTTTCTAAATAAGTGCTGTAAATACTGGACACATTTTTTACATGTTCTTCAGTCTTTTGAAGCTTGATGTGTTGTGTTTGTTACTGTGGGCATAGTGATGCGGTTCAGCTGTTTAGGGCCCCTGAATAAAACACTCCATGTTTCAATTATTAAGTCAGGCTTCTGTGTTTTGTTCTGAGCTTTCTTTATGAGGATTTTCCAGAGGGGGATTTGAAGGGACTACAGAGAGTTCTTTTTTATGACTGCTTTGATTGAAGCTTTGAGAGATGATGAAATTACAATAATACCCTGTGTTTTTAAAAAAAACCCAACTCACTCATGTCCTTCATGAGGCGCATTCTCATACAGAGGCGTATCTTAAAGCTTCACTTGAATATCTTAAGGATTTGTCTTTTGGGAGAAGGGATTTTTAACACAAGACAATACTGTATGTGACAGATTTGATTGGCTGCTCCAAACCATCTTTCTCAAACAAAGACATGTCGTGTGCAGCTGCTTTTCCACATCAGACTGAATCTGCTTCCTTCAGGAGCGTGTCACAAGTCATTACAGGCTCATTTTTAAAATGTCCACCATTAATTGTGGGCGAGAGAGAGAGAGAGAGGGGAGCAATTAAGTTGGACACCCTGAAAGCAATTCTATCAAACCTGTCATGTGTCGAGAAGAGCTTGTACAGTCAATGTCAAGGTCACATGGATTTTCAAGTCTCCTCTCTGACATTGATGTCCAGGAAAGTAAAGAGCACGTAGGATAAGCGGCTTTAAGTATTTTTCCATGTTCTAACATTGTGATCCACAGCGTGAACCTTAAACAATCCATCATTAAGAAACCGCTTCTTAACTCACTTCTCTCGACATTATTAACACTGGAATGTAATGTGAACTAGCAGCAGCCGCACACGCTGGTAACTGGCAGCCACGATAATTATTTCATGCACATTGTACATGTTGATGCTGTTGAGATGCACTGTCTGACGTACACAGCCTATTAAGATGTCATGTGCACTGACAGGACGGAGCCGTTGACATGAAAATGAGGTCTTTCTATGGAAAGGCTGTTTTATGAATTGTGTACACATTTATTTCCTGTTATGTAGTAAGTGTATGTGAACACTTCATTCATTCTGCCTATACTGTGGTGTCATGGAAATGAAATACTGTGTAAAGTAAACTAGGTGGGTTTGTCAATAAGCACATGAATATTCATGCATACAACACAACAAAAAGAACTGATTGAAATGCTGAAAAAGACTAGAATGGAACTATACAATCTTTCCCTATAAAGGTAGTATTTTTAAAAATCACGGTTTTGTTTTTGTGTTTGCCTGTCGAGTTGTGAGAGACAAACACTGCAACTTTGGAAAACAAAACCACTTGATGACAAATTTAGGAGTTTAATCTTTTTCTAGATGTTTGATCAGCGTGTGTGGTAATTAGACTGCAATTACAATATTAATGGAAACCCTTCACATTTTGCAGAGAGATCAGAAGACGCCACACATTTAATTGCTGCACAAAATATGAAAACCCCGTCAAACATAATGGCATGCAGACTTTTGATTCCAATGAACGGTTTTGTTGCAAATTAACCAAATGCAAAGTGGTGTAATCACAAAACAAACAAATAAAATCCTGTCGTGACACTTTGCCTTTAAAACACCTGCGCGAGCCGACTGAAAGTCTGAACTGTTGCGTGTTTTACAATGATTATGGTGATTAGATCTATGATATGGCAGGAGAGCTTTGGACTGAGTGGGCACATTGTGCTACATTATGGATCCTGCCCATGATTTATGATGAGAACTGGCGGATAATTAATAATTTTGTTGAATGTGCAAATTTTGCTCCGCCTCACTGACATTAACCCTGCCCCTGGAGCCTGCAGACAGGCACACGTCTGCCCCCTCCATCTCTCCCCTGATAGATGGTGTTGATAGCGCTCATTGACCTCAGTTTAACACCCTTCGGTTCATATCAACCATCGGCTTTCTCGCTCTCCTCCGGGTTATTTCACGATGCCCTCGTGATTTAACTCTGGGTTAAAAATGAATTTAGTTGAAATGGTTATGGATGAATTTACATTATTCATCCACTTTAAGAATAATGGGAGAGTAGTAAGCGATGTAACTATTCCAGGTACTTATGTTGAAAACAGTTCTCATAATATTAAACACAATTATATTTTCCCAAGACGCTTTCTACGTGTATTTCAGTGTTTTTTCAGTCAGAAATGGTTTGACATGCAGTACAATAGACCCAAACGTTCACATATCCCCATTTCAGTGTCATTAACTAATATTTACTTAGAGATTTATTTCTCAGCAGCCTCCAGAACAGCCTTCCATCTTGGCCAGCGACAGCAGAGTGGATGACAGAGGCTCATTAGTGAAAGACTGAAATATGCACAAAAACCAGGCTAGTTAGTCAATTGACAATCCTGCACATTAGAGCCAAAAGATCCATGAAAGCATCCACAACTCATTATGCTTCGTCAGGCACGAGGGACATGCAACTTGGGTCTCTCTGCAAACATGAGACATTTTGCTATGCACAACAGAAAGTAGAAAAACTTGTCTGTACTGGGAACAGGGCTCACACAGATGAGTGGCAGCTCCTGTGCTTTCACGCTGGTGAGAAAACTGCAGTTAAACTGAGCCACAGAATCAAACTAAAAGTCAACTATTTGCAATTTCCTCATTTTCAGCATAAACCAATTACAAAATGGGATCTGATCTCCACATCGTCTCCAATGAAAATAAATATGTCTAATCTCATGGTTTAAAGCTATTTGGACTTAATGCCACATTATAACCATGAGCTGACGAGTCATGTCTTGCAAAATACAGATCAACAGTAGAAGAATTGTTGATTTGTATGCAGGGAAGAGTCTTATCAAGAGAGTTTAGATGTTAGATACTCCGTCTATAAATGGACATGGTTTTGTGCTGTGCTGCTCGGCCAACATCACAAGACACAAAGCAGAGCTGTGAATCAGGTAGAAAGGACCCTCCATAACAGTTCGAGTGCGTACGGTGTAAGAAGGGAAGCGCATATCTACATCAACGCAGCACGGAGGGAACAGCCTGCTTTGAAAATGAATTTCCCTGCTTTTATCCAAGTGCCGAACAGGATGATGTCAGGGTGACATAGTGACGCTGAGGAGAAGATGGAGAACGACTAAGAACCCATGTTAATCTACTACAGGGCAGACCTGAAACAACCACGTGTGAAGAACGCTCCAGAGCTCGTCTGCTGCCAAAAGAGGTTGAGCCCGTTTTTAAAAGAACTTTCTTACTTTCTTCACACCCAGCATGATTTAGTTTCTAAGGGAGAGGGGGTGTTTAGCGGGGAGAGGAAAGTCCATTACTGTGTGTGTCAAGTCAGCTTAGATGCATTATTTGTTCATACTTTGTACTTTGGTAAAGTTCGGACAACATTTATTAAGCAACTCATGCAGAAAAACAGGACGTTGCAAATGGCTTATACACCTATTACCACCGTACAAAAACAGAAATACTTGTGGAGCTTGCAGTATGGTAATACAGCTGGTGAGCGATGTTGTGAGGCTGGATTTCACAGCAGACGTTCATCCATTTGATGCAAGGGGAGAAACGCCACAGGGTATTTGATCATCACAGGCAGCCAGACACATCCTTGCATTGTACACATGCATGGCCCACTGCAAATTGATTTTCTCCAGCAGGCACATGCCCACACCACAAGACCACAAATGCCTCCCTGATCAGGACAGTGAAATCAGCTTAGCGCACTAGCCTCCTCAGTCACCACATCTCAAATGAGCATTTGTGGGGATGACATGGTACAAAGTCCTGCAGATGCATTCGGCTGAACACCAGAGAGGTCCCTGGAGGGATTCTCTGACACAGAAACAAAGGTTTTAACAAAGCTTTGCTGCTCTAACGGCAAACAGGGGTCAGGCTAGTGCCGACATACGTAGCCTACATCCGTACCGAGCCTGTTCGACACCTCAGCCTCAAACTACTTTTTTATTACATCATCACCCTATGGGTAAAATCTGCTTGATGAAGCTTCGAAGAAACTTCAATGAAAAATCCTTCTGGCAAATATTTCTAATCCATACACAAATCCCAGGCTTAGACTTTAAAGTAAGAGCTTAACCTGAGTGTGAAATCAAACCAGTTCCTGCCAGTCAAGAGCATGTGGTTCGGTTTTCACTGGCCTTCTTCATTTCTTTATTGAGCGTTGTGTGATCTCAGACACGCTGCCTTGCTACTCGTCTCTGCTTTGATTGCAGCAATTAGCTTCATCCATTACATAAAGTCTTGACAAACTGTCGTGTCCTGCTGCTGCCAAGTCCACGGCCACTTTCCACCTACTTTCCGTCCATCACAAAGCCGTGATGGGAGACCAGCGAGGTCGCCTCATACGCAGGCTTGCTCTAATTTGCATAAACACTAAACAGAAACAGCCCATTTCTGACAGATCATCATAGTATATTTGATTGTAACATTTCTTGGAAACAACAGGGTCAAATGCATCAGCGTTCACACCATGAAAGGTGTATTAAAAAAAATGCTTTTGCAAGATATTTTGCAGCTCTTACTTTTCCATGCAGCGTGTAAATGGCACATCTTACATTTACAAAAAACACTTAAATGTCATGCATTTTGTGGCAGAGAAAATTCCTGCTACGGTATTTGAAAGAACCGTTAGTGACAGACGAGACGAGCTAAATGAGACTCTGATCCCAGCACAGACAAGGAACGCTCCGAGAAGCTGCCGCTGCAGTTCGACTGCTCTCAATTTGTAGATGGATGATAAGCATAATGTCAAATCCTACCACCGCTTATTCAAAACAGTTTTTTAAAGGCTGAGGCTGAAGATCTGCTCACACAAGCGGTTAATGTTAACAATGCACTGCTAAAGGCAGCTTTAAACATGCGGTGTTCCTTGCACTAAGATAATATCTATGCTAATTTTACTCTAACTGAATAAATGCAGCAGTGGCCAGCAAGTGGAAAACATTAAAAAGAGCCACAACGGAGAAAGAAAAAACCAGCAGCATGATGAAACTCTCTGATTAGTGCCCTGCAACAAATACTCATTCCACTAAAATGATGCAACGACTTCGCCATTAATAAAAAGAAAAACAAAGTTGATGTTCAATGTTTTATGTTTTATATATAAATTAAGGATTTATACATTGCTGACAAAGAAAAAAATACAAAACATTTTTCATCTTACATGACATTTACATGTGAAATTTACACAACATATTCAATAACTTACAAATGCTTTATTTGCATAAAAAATATATCTCTTTACAAAACCTTTGTAATATGTACATATACATACACCAGTTCTTGAACGGGGTAACCATTGTGTGATACATTTAAAAGCATTTACTCTACTCTGGAGTATGATGGGAGGCTGACTTGTTGTATACTGTTTAGTCACCAGATGCATTTCTTTTCTCATTCATAAGAAATATGAACTTGCAAAATATATTACGTATTGATAACACAAGACATCTCGCCAAAGAATGCCATCAAGTATCAAAACTGTATAAATGTACAAAATGTAAGAGCAATGACAGGAATCAATATGGTGGGTACAAAGTACTATAGCAGCAATTGCTATATTGGATCACTTTTTGCCAACATGCAGATATGAAACCATGAATCGCTTTTCAAACACCCTTAAACCATCGGAGCTGGCATCACTCAGCTAAATCATTGCAAACTGTGAATGTAAATGACAATGATGAAAAGTTCTATGAATGCAATAATGGGGCGTCTTCGTTAAAAACATATGCCCATATAGTATTCAAGGCACTGCAATGATGTAGAAATGTGATGACCGTGTCAAACTCTTTTTTCATTTTCAAAACATGGCTGCACTGGGATGAGACTGCGCTGCTGTTGGCGGCTCATAGTGTGCATGTCTTCATATACGCTGTACATTTGTCGGCAGAAGCTGATGGTTCACTGAAACGCTGAAATAACCACGTGACTCGCGGGGGGGGCGTGGATGAAACAAGCCAGGCCAGTGTATTCGTCAAGTCCCAGAGCAGGAGCACCGATCAAGAACCGCCTGACTAAGGCACAGTTTCCCAGAAAAATATCTAATTTTGTTCTCTTCGTGAAAGCAAGAAATGATTGCGCTTGTTCTGTCTTAAAATTACTCAGTGTCAGACTTTTTATTAAAAATAAAAGAAACAAGATGACAGCTTCAACGGACCTCAGACTCTCTCCTGGCCTTAATCACCCTTTCATTTTGATCAACCGACACCCACGCTTCAATACGTTTCTGGGAAACCGAGACAGGATACAGTAGCTGCAGAGTTTGTGCACTGTAGGTTTTAACAACTTACTGTACATGAAGACCTGAAACACGTCAGGGAGATACTCCTACTTTGAGATACTTGATAGACACAAAGACTGGAGGCTCAGGTTACTTCGTGGTAAATTTAGCCCAAAGACCTGGAAAATCTGAAAGTTTTAAATGATGTAAAATAGTCAGGCCAAGTTAAGATCATGTTGAACATGACTAATACAGTGTAAAGTACATTTTGCCCCAAATAGACGTTGTCAACAGGTGAGTGTCACACTTACATCACAACAAATGTCATCGTCAGACAACCTGCACCGTAACCGTGAAAGCATTCCCAGTAGCACCTGATAAATCCCCAGCGTCAGTATAACTTACCACAGAGCTCTGAAGAGACTACAGCACCAACACTGTTCAGAGACACAACGTCCTCATCCCACAGCTCTACAGATTACACGGACCAGCTGACAGGTAAAGACGCTTACCTCCACACGAGAAGGGAGATGACCGGGATGAGCGTCAGACAAACACAAACAAGGGCCTGGATCTGAAAGATGCATTTTTCATTTGGCATTGTGAAGCAACCCCTCTGTATAAAGAGCATAAAATACTCTATTTTAGCTATATGCCAGAGGCTCTTTTATTCATAAAGCCAACACTCACAGAGTGTAACGAGTAGTTTTCTTCACCGAACAATGGGAAGATCTGAAAAGGTGTGGGACCTCCCCTTTCGCTCTAATCTCTTACTTTTCCTGTACAATCAACTGCAACGGCCAAACGTGTGCTTTATGTTTCTGAGCAATAATGTGTGTCTGTGGCGTTTCATCACACAGGGAAAATATAAATATGTTTATATATATTTATGTTTAGCAGACAAGGAGAGGTTTCGTTCTCCATCTCTGCGTTTGTCTCTCCTCCCGTCATTCTCACATCAAACCATGGTGCAGATGGTGTTGAGATTGGGGTCGAAGCGGACAACTTTCCCCTCAGCAGCTTTAGTGTTTGTGTTGTACATGGGATTTTCAAAAGTGGCCTGTCCATTGTTGTTCTCATGGACAGAACATCCTGTGTACTGCGCTTTATCTGTTTTCCTGGGGAACAAAAGGAGGTTGCATATTAGTTGAGAGACAGTATCCCAATTATCTCCTGTCCTTCCAATCCAATAAACATGTTTCCATTATCTTGGTGTGGGCAGCTGCGCACGATAAATTAGGCTGAATGGTAATTATTGTTGAAAGAACAGAGGAGCGCTGGGCTAGTTTACTGGTGACTAACATAACGATCTGCGTGCATGCACTGTTCAGAGTAAAGAAACACCAGGATACGCCGCATACCTCTGTTTGTAGAGGTAAAAACCGAGGCCTGCAAAGATGAGGGCAAAGAAAGGCACCAGGATGGCGACAGCGACAGAACTGCTGTTGGTAGAGCCGCTGGTTTCAGGATCAGTGAGTGTAACATTTTCTCTCACACTCAAACCTGGAGAAAAAAAAACATTACATTAGGAAAATAGTTGGTATAATGTAAAGACGTAATGTGAAATAACAACAGTTGGAAATGTTCAGATCAGCTAAATAACGAAGGGAGAACTAAATGAAAGGCGTAATAGAAACATACGTATCATCTGCGGCTGGAGATAATGATGTTGACGATGATGATGATGATGACGACGATGAAGATGATCACAATGATGACAAGTTGGAAACGCAGCAGTCACTTGATAACGATGACAACCGTAATGACTGCGCTGATAATGATCACCGTGGCTGTGATAATCTTGTAGAAGACAATCACCGCGCGATGACAACCGTAATGTTGAGCACAAAGAAATGAAGGACAAAGACGTGAAAGGAGATAATCTACGCCGAGACACACGAGCGGGATAATAGGCTGCAGCCAGCAGGTGTCGGGAAACTCGGCCGTACTGATCCGCTTTAGACAAGTTCATTGGTTTTAAAGACGGTGATTAGAGAATAAATTACAATATGGAGAAACTGGCCTATGTGATGGATTACACAGCGTTAGAAGCACCTTTACATTAGACATGAGGTGTTTCTCCTTTCTAGACTGAAAGGCTCAAACATCAAAGTGTTGCAGCTTATTTTTAGATCTGTTTTCCTTTACTTTACTTCAGCGTTCATTTCATTTCGAAATGGCAGGTGAGTGAACAACAAACTTCACTGGATTTAAACAGACACATACCAAGTCTCTGTAGTCCAAACTGCCCGTAGTCTTTACCCTGGATGAAGCCTTGGAACACGTAGCTGCCACCGTCAGGCTCAGCTGAGACCTGGTGGAGAACAACCGGAACGCGAGCAGCTTGAGAAACGGAGCGGTTTCAATTAAATGACGTTAAATTTAGATTTTTCTTCAACGCGTTAAATGAAGACGATACAAACTGTAGCTGATAGAACAGCAACCACATCCTGTCATGTTACATTCAAGACCAACATCTTTGTTTGTTGACTCTGCTCTAGACGCTGTGCGGCGTGCTATCAATAGCTCAGCTCAGCAGCTGTCTGTCACACCCTGTTATCAAGCAGAGCTTGAAGTTTATTTTAGAAAACAAATCTCGGTTCTACCAACAAATAAAATGTTCTCAACTTGTTAAAGATCCCTCAGGTCTGAGATGAAACTATACCTAAACAAGACCCGAGAAGAAGAAACAAATAACTACTGTGGTTGTCGCCACTGCTTCTTCTCATGCAATGTTTTTTATTTGTTGGTGAGGTAAGTAAAATGAAAGAACTCCTCAGAAAAACATTTGCTTGATGAAGTCCAAGTAGTCTTACAAGCAGCTACAGACCCATCTTCTGTACAGTAACGTTCTGCTCGCCTGTCAACACGTACGTAAACACAATAGTGGTCTTGGTTATTTGGAAAGAAACACAGACGAGCCGCTTGAAATTCTAATGTAAACTCACAAATCCGTCCATTGCCCAGGTTTCATCAGTAATCCTGCTCAAGGAGCCGTGGGCCAGTGCTCTCATGTGGTACAGCAGGAGCATCAAACGTGCCTCCTGGCGCTTGAACAGTCCTACAAGGGAAAGGACACGGGGTAAGAAGTGAAATAACGAAACGAGACAAATCCTGGAAAATGATAACGCACAATAAAAAGCTGACATATTAAATACAGAAAAATACCGTGCACTAAAAAAAAGAGGCAGACGAAAAGAAGGTGAGAAAATAGCTAAAGGCCGGGAGGAGGAGACGAGTGACTCGTGAGTGGGCAGTTAGTCAGAGCAGGCTTATACAGCTGTCTGTAGAGCCCATAGTTAATTCTCACTCTCATGCATGAGATAATTTGGTGAGTGACTGATTGACATGAGACACCCTCAAAATAAATGAAAGTGACACACAGAGGTAGTGAGAGGAGGAGATGGGAGGATGTGGAAGACAGATGATTTATAGATGACTCACCAGAGAGCAGAAACTCCACACTACTGTCGCTTAAAGTTACATTGACTTTTCCTGTGGTGGCATTAAAGCTTGTGACGGTTAAAGTCAACGGCTGTTTCAGGCCCTTGTAATCATAAGAGCCCTTCCAGATAAAGTCGGGCGCGAAGACGTCGTCGGGAACTTCAGGGAAGGAACAGAACATGCAGCTCATTAAACGGCAGCGGTCACACACAGGTACAGGATGGAAAAGGCTGCCAGGCTAGTTCTCTCATTCTGTGACGAAGAAGATACGACGATGACTGAGAAGAGCTCGTCATCCATCACCGGTCATCCTGTCTAACAGTGATGTAGAGATAACTCCACTCGTGCTTTGTTGTCACAGTCAACCAGTGATTTCCTTCTTTTTCAACTATCCAGGTTTTATCTCTGCGTTTGCAAACCCTGCTCTATTTAAAATGGTCTCATTTCCCCTATAGACACACGCAACCTTCTTACGTCGATGCTGGTTAACAACTCGCGCAGCCTCGCGCAGGTAAAACCCAAGACTCCAACTTAGAGTAGTCATGGAGCTAATTATTGTTTGAGTAATCAATCTCACAGGAAAAACAGCTACTTTAAATGCACACAAAATGAAATGTTCCAATTTGGTTTGTGTAAATTGCACTTCATCGAATCAGCGCTTGACTCTCGAGAGACGCATGTTACGTGTTGGCAGTGCTAGAGCTCAGTGCAGGTTCTCCATCCCACCTCTCGGAGATACCGCAGTGTTTCACTTACTCTTGTAATCATGCCCACTTAAATTTGCCATTTAATTTAAGATACTTACAATTGCTAGTCCTCTAAATCAAAACTAAGGCGAGTGCCCTTGGTGATGTCAGCGAGTCACAGACTGAATGCAGATTTTCAAAATACCATCAAATGTACGGTGAAAACAAATTGCCTTGCTGTTTCAATACTGTGAACTAATTAACATCAAATTCAAAATCAGCAACATCAAACTAATGCTATGTGTTTAATGCGAGCTGAAGCCCTCACGCTTCAGAGTAATTAGGTGTGAATGTAATCAACACATCAGCCGATAACTTATCTTATACAATAACAATCTTTTGATGCATATTTGATTAATATCGTTTTCCTTATATGCTTCGTTCTCAATTAACGATAATTAAACACTTTCAGAATAAGATAACTTTGAATTAACTCTATAAACTTGACAGAACTTATGTAATAGTTGAAAAACTTTTTAAAACAATAAATCAATTACCACCAGTGCAAAAAGGTGAATTGTCATAGTTTGTAAAAGCAAATTACCTAGAGAAGTATTTACTAGACAGTCCTCAGTCACAGTTTGCAGAAAACCTACATGTTTTATGATGCAGAGACTCGTATGCCACCTACTGCAGCATCGTGACACAGAGAGGCACGACCTCTGTAATTCTGATAAAGATATGCAAAGTCAAAACAATATTTTGCAAAGCCGGGCGCATCCGGTGACAAACCGATTCTGACGGCCGCTCCTGACTGCAGACATGGCTGAACAGTTTGCGGAATTCAAAACTCACCATTTACTTTAGGGCTGGGTGTCCCCGGTATGGGTTTGACAGTTTTCTCGTGTGATTTGGATCCAACTGCAGAAGAACATAAATATGTATGTCCCAAAGACACAGTGATACACAACAAGGCTCAGCAGCTGGCGGATGTTCGAACGCTGCTTAGCTCCAACATGCTGTCTGCGTTGGGTTTTTCCCTCACTTCAGCAGGTCTCTAGTGGCTCTTCAACTGCTACCACAACTTGACAAATCTTACAAATCAACAGCTCTCCAGAAACGTACAGCAATTAATGGACTGAGCAATAATACAGCACATGACACACCTCAGAGAAACCAGGAACATAAACGTCACATACTGCAGGAGAGCTTCAGAAATACGCAGGTATACAGGCTGTAGGCTTCTCCTAAACCCCTTCCTCTGTATCATGTAGACGCAGACCTTCTCTGACCACATACCTCTGCACACAGGCACCTTGCCGGTCCAGCTGCCATCGGAGCGGCACACGCGGTGCTCGGAGCCCCCAGACAGGAAATAACCGGGCTGACAGGTGTACACCAGGGTGTAGCCGTACGAGGGCAGGTCCAGACCCACGACGTCTGCGTTGGCCGGGCTCCGCGGCTGCTTGCACGAGTGAGCTAGAGACCAGGGAGAGGGCGTCAGGACGTACGCACAGCCACACGGACACAGGATGATAGTTACTCAACGGGAGCGAGAGCAGAAGATGGATAAACACGGATGCTCACATACAACAAAGTGTAATTGAATTGAGTACCGCGGTAGCTGGTAGCTGTAAGTTAGATTGCAAAGCATAGCTCGTAATTTTGGGTAGCAGCAGGAAATTCTGGTACGTTTTAAAACAACAGGAAGCTACAAAGTGCTAATATGAAACAAGTGTGTCCTGAAGAGAGTTCAGAAGAAACCAGCAAACAAACAACAGAAATAAAAGTCTTATTGGATGCACTCAAGCAAGACTGTGATTCAGTTTTGCATTTCTTAGCTTGCTCAGATATTCGCTTTCTAAAGCAGGCAGCCAGTGACATGCTTATTTGAAAACGCTTACTGTACAGTGGTTCTGGCTTAGTAGCTCTACAAATAAAAGCTGCTGTGAATAAACATTTTCATTTTCTCATAAAAGTACATTTGGTGAAATTCTTCACAACAACAAACTCTTCCAAAAATAAAAGGGGAAAAAACAACATGCTAATCATCGTGCGGCACCACCGAAACACTGAGGATTTCAACGTTTAGGCTCTGAGGCGTCAACAATGTGAAAATAGCTAAATATTTTGCGCTGATGAGCGAGAGAATGCGTTGCCAGCTGTCAAATGAGAGACAGCTGCAAGTGAGTCACAGCACCAAATCAGTCCTTCATGGCATTTTAATGACACTAGTGTGGATGCGGCGCCAGGACGAGACCCAGTTTCTGAGCTTTAGAAAAGATGAGGACAAATCATTTCTCTGGTTGGAGTTTAAACTGGGAAAATATCACACGTGTTTGACGATATGAGAAAGTAATACAGATGTCACCCTTTACTGAGGTAGTGCTGTTTATTTAGCATCCACTAGTGGTTTAGTTTGGGACTATTCATCAGTTAAGTGAACTCTCGTCACGCTCCTCCAACGTATGCAGGGAAACAGAAACTGGCACAGAGACTAATTACAGTCTTTGGCATGAGGTGCTCAGGTCAAAAGGGTCGGTGTATTAGGCATGTTCTGAAGAATCTCACCACTACGGTCAGTAGAAAAAAAACAAGTTTCGAAAAGTTTCAAAAACGGTTGGAAAGTAGACGCACACATGCAGAAAGTAGACGCACACATGCAGAAAGTAGACGCACACATGCAGCTGGCTGGACATTAATACTACGCTGCTGATGTGAGTATGTCTCCAATTCAATCTCTGCTAACTTTCCTTACATTCACATTCAGTTTGTCACGCTCACACAGTTCATCTGCTTACAGCACGTGGTTTGGGCTCCTTTCGCCTCTGCTTGCTGTTTATGTTATGTTTGTGTACATGTATTGGTTTGGCTGCTCAATTCAAATACGCTGATGAATCGTTTGCCACAATCAATCATTCACATACATGTTTCAGTAGGATGTGGAAGTGCAGAGCGTGTACTGAGCATCCAGAGGCTTTGTAGGAGACGCACAGTAAATCTGGGCCCGACGCATATTCACACCGCGTGAAAGACGTAGCAGATGCCTCATATTGTGCGTTTTACATAAAGAGACCTAAAAGCTGAAACGATAAATAAATAATCTGCCTGCTTTCTGTCTGAGCACGAGTCTGTGTAACCCCCTTAAAATGACAAACTGTCGGCACATGTCCAGGGCGGTTGTTCAGCCTGTAGACCATGAATACTGAAGACACTTACAAGGCAGGCGAATTGAGTTGTATCAAAGACATGTCACATCCCTCATCAAGTTTTGTTGACAGTGCCATAGTTATTTACACTTCAAACAGCACAGCAGGCTTTACTCCTGAGATTACACAGCCCTCAACAGACACTTTCACTATTCCTGCCACCCAACATATAATGTTCACAGCTCAACGTTGCCTTCTCTGTAGGAGTACGCTAATTAGGGACATGGGCAACCAGAGGCAGCCCCTTGATGCATTTCTCTAAAGATGCATTTACACATACAGGCACAAAGGACAACTGTTGATCAGAGCTGGCAAAGCTTTAATTTTGGGACTCGATTGTGTTGAACGTGAGATTTACAGCTACAACAAGTATTTAACTCCACCAAGAACATAGACAATGTTGGGAATTGTCATTTTCCTTCTTTTGACACAGGAACATAGGTAAGAATTTAAAGTCATGTCATGCACGACTGGGAACCTGGGAAACTTCCTTCACGTCACACAATAAAATTTGATTTGAACAAGAGATATTGGAAAACTACAGATTTTAAAAATAGAAAAACAACAAATATTACACTAATTCCAGGCTTAGCTTGTCAATGTTAGCAACATTTGCCAGCTACATTTTAGTTTTTCACACGAGATACACTCACACATTGACACAATGCTGCTTCAAAGTGGCTTTAACTTAAAATCTGATGAGTTTACTGGAAAACAGTAGCATGATTAGACTTCTGTGGTATTTAACACAGACCTGTATCCACTACATCGACTATATTTATTGTTGATAATCCCTCCAGGTTTTTTGCTTTCACCAGCACTACAGGACTCACAGGCTTCAATTTTAAATCAATTTAAGTGGCTTCACGGTAACAGAAGACCATTTAATCACGGAGAAAGTCATTTTAGGGGATTTATGACTCTGTTGTGACCGAGGGTCAACGTTAAGTTTCAGACCTATATAGAAGCACTCGTACTCAAGTATACAACCACAGTTTGCCCCTAGTGTATTACTGGTCTCCCACTGGATCCGTCTACCTGACTGTGTCAAACAGGAATACAGAGACTAAGACTAAATTCACAGCAGGGCTTACGTTACATTCTAGTTACATGTGTACATTTCTGCTCCTGAAGTGTAGGTACAGGTTATCAGTGTGCTAGTCCCGGATGTGACCTTAAAATAAAAGAAGTATGCAACTAATATGTCTACTTTCACCACCTAACCTGATTTTACAGACAGGATGTGTATTGTTTTTGCTGGGATTGACTGTCCAGTGACTAAATAGACACTACAGTCACTACTCGTAGTTGTTGCGAATTTGCCAAATGCTATGAGACAGTGGGGAAATTTTTGGTCTTTGTGGTCAAAAATTGGTCAACATGGTTACAAAAAAAACAAAAACAAAAAAAAAAAACGTTGTGCAAATGTCATTGTGGCATAATTTCTGACATTTCTTCACCAAATGAATATTTAATAGGCCTTAGGTAGTATTGGTTTCCGTTAAGTGTACCTGATAAACTGCAACCACTATAAAACAGAGAATGCACATATTCAAAAACTATTCCTCCTCCCACTAACACATGGGCATAAATCTGTGCTGCAGAGGATGGAAGCTAGGTATTACAACGTTTCTGCCTTCTCAGCAAAAATGTCTCAGGGAAATTCAAGTGGGTGCTACATCTTCAGGGTTATGAAATCAAGATTACTACACATCATTTGAATTCCTATATCACAAAGCTCAAGTGTTTACACTGTAAGTGCATAGTAAAAGGCAGGGCCTGGTAAGAGTTGAATAGGGAGCGCTTTCATGAAAAATGCCAGAGTTGAAAGGGATTCCACTGAGATACTGGCTTACGTCCCAAGTAAGAAGAGCATTTCGCTTGGCTAAGCAAAGCCTGAGTTAAGCCGCACAGTTCTAGTTTTGCATTAGCCTACGGTTAAGGTAGTTCAAACTAAATTACAGCAATCAGTCTCCGAATGACTGGGAAGGCAGGTTGATTGATGTGCAAGCTGCAATCTACTTGGTCAAAGGCTACATTAGGATAGAGAGGAGGAGAGAAGCATCGGCAGAGGTGGAGATTGGTCTGAGTGCAGCAATGCAGGCGAAATAGCTGTGAAGGTGGGAGGAGAAAAAAAAAACAAAGCGTGGCAAAGACATTGTAACAGAGCAAAGGGAGCAAGCACTCACGGATACAGGCAGGCTGGACGCCGGTCCAGGTGAGGTCTGGCAGACAGAGCCGAGTGGTGGAGCCCTGCAGTAGGTGTCCCTGTTGGCACTGGAAGTCTACCCTGCTGCCCACCTGGCCACAAACAGCAAAGGCAGTGGGGAGAGTCAATACACTGATGCAAATGCCAATAGGCTCCTAGCATCAAATCTAAAGAGCTGAGAAGAAATACAGCTTGCTACGATTTTTTTCTCCTTTTAATGATTATCTGCAGCGTGAGGAGGCAGATGGAGACTATTCCTAGAGGCGATGGCCCATATTCTGCTCTAAACTGATGCACAGACATCAGAAATTGGGGAGCTTTTAGTAAAACTATAGAACCGAACTGTATTCCGTTATCCTAAAAATTATTATTTCCAGCCATCATCAGAGTCAGATGTTAAAAAACGCTGTCTACACAAGTTCTTGTCAGATTTAAGATGGCGGCAAAGATCTTTAGTTCTACAAAAAAACACTGCAACAACACAGCCGTGAACATTACACACACTGATCCTAATAAGCTCCTTCTGCTTCCGTTTGTTCATCTGGGACAGTTTTAACATCAGATATTCCACTGAATGTTGTAAGTGACACTGAAAGGAGAGGAATAAAATGAAAAACACCAGCTTGAAGCATCTTAAGGGAGCACACCAGTGGTCAAGACGGTTTATTTTTGCCGTTGACATTTCTTACTCATATTCATGCTAAAAGATGTCAGTGTCTAATTACTAAAGTACTCTCACACTTAAATAAATACACTGCATCATACTGGAAGGAAATCATGTGAACGGCCATCATCACGTCTCTCCTGTCCTCAGACCTGTTAGACAAACAAACAGTTTTGCCTTCGTCGTCATGGGCTGATGTGTGTAGACTGGGGGAAAGGTTGGCCATCAATTTCAAATTAAATCTATAAGTCAATGGAAAGAGGAAGGTGCAGGTGTCCAAATACTCTGCACCATAGATAGACACTCATGGTCAAGAAATCCAGCGTATATACGTCAGTACGTTACACTTGCACCCACATAACATCATCCAAAGGAATAAATCATGAGTCTATGAGGAACAACCAAATTCAAAGAGGACAGTGCAGGTAGCACAGCAGAGCTCTGAGCTTCGAATGACAACAGCAGCCAGGCTGTTTAACACTGATCGAGGTTGAACTCAGTAAATTCTATGATGAATGGATAGGAATCATATATTAACACAATGTGGTCTGTGTTTGTCTTCATGCGCCAGTGGAATTTCACCTTTCGCCACTTCCACATACGGTATAAGAGAAAAAAACGTCCCTGTGGTTTGTACCTTAAAACCCGTCGTGTAATTCATGAAGCCGTGCTCGGGCGTCCCTGGGTTTTCACACGTGGATCTCGTGGGCTCTGGAACATGAAATCATTGTCACGATGAGCAGAGTGTGAGCGAGAGGCAAGAAATGATAATGATGAAGCAATTTCTCTCCGCTGTACCATGGACCACTATAATTACTCAAGTGTCACAGCAACATGAGCAGTATTCTAGTCTCTGACAGTGAATTCCTTGGCTGTGGGAAGACTCTGAATATGTGACGACGAAAAATGTACTTATGTGATTTATTTAATATTTATTCAAATTGCTTTGTGTTTTGAGTCCATGTGCAGGGTTACATTCTGTACCTATGCATTGAGGCTGAGATCCGCTCCATGTGCCGTCCTGCTGGCAGATGCGTGTTGTCGACCCCACCAGCACATAGGGGCCGTTACAGCTAAACGTCACCTCTGATTTGAAGATGAAACTCTGGCCTTCCCTTCGTCCGTTAGCCGGCGAACCCGGGTCTCCACAAAACTTGGCTGCGTTGGGAAAAACGTGGAATATTACGGTTGTGAAACGTGAAGAGCCAAAAAAAAATATCCACAGACAACATTTTGCTACAACTCACACGTACACTGTTCATTTCACGGTTGATACTATTTGTAGACTATAAGCATTATAAAAGCCAATAATGGCGGCAGACAGAATGCAGCATTCAGTGGGCTGATCAGTATTCAGTTCAGAAGCGATGATGAGTGGGCTGCAGTGGTTGACAGTCAAACCGTGGTAAAGCGTTACTACGGAGTTTTTGTTGTTTTGATGGGTCTTTACGGGTTGATTTATTTAAGCATCTGACCATGTGATGAACGGAGCCTTCGTGCAGTAAATTATTCAGATTTCACTGCCATTTGGCTTGTTGCACAAACTCCTTTTCTACTGCATGTGGGCAAATGCATTGATTACCTGGTGTGAGGATGAATAGCTCTGTGGAACCGTTCCATTAGTATCCAGCTACTGGATGACGCTTGCTGGCGAAAGGCTGATATGAGGAAATTCATCTTGGCAGTAAAGAGGTAGTGAGGGAGGTCACGACACTCAATTTTAGATCAAAATAATTAGCAAGTGCTACATTAATTTCTGACAGGGCCTCGAGGTTAATACAGCTGGAGGCATCTGCTGCCACTGCTGCTCTCCATGCCACTCCTGTGATATTGCCTTTTGGTCAGGTCTCAAGCCACAGCCTCGGCAGATGATTCCTGTTGGATTATCACCGTTGCTCCTGCGATTTATTACCTATAGACATCTAATCAAATTGACTGGAATAATTTAGGCTGAGTTGGCTTGATAGAGAGAGAAGTCATCCATTTTACAGTCTGCAGTGTGCATCTCCCCATCGATCTTCACTGTACATGAGTGGACATTAATCGTCCATAACCATACTGAGTTACTTGCCAGTGGTACAGTAGGAGGCGCAGAGATGCTCAGTATGTGGAAGAGAATAGAGGATGCTGACAATCACACACCACAGGATCAAGCCAATAATAAAGCAGGCTGCTTCTCCAGACCTGACGTATGCTGCTGTGTGTCGGTCTGCAGACAGAGATAAGTTCGCACTTGCTCTTTTCCTTGAAGTCGGAAGGAAACTAAAGGGACTTCCCAGAGCCAATCCCTGACATAATAGATATCTAGTGAACGAGGAGATTAGGATCCAGTCCACGCAGGGGCGTCTGAATAAAGCCATTACCGCAAATACGGTTATCTCAGAAACAAATCCTTGTGTTCAGAGACGTATCTTCCCCTGGAAAATATGTTTGCCTGTACTGTAGGTCTCCCCTGAAAACGATGCATTGTGAGTTTCAACTATCAAGCACCAGAGTGACCGATTTTGATGTGACAACGAATAAAGATGCAAATGTCTGCCTGGATCCAAACATGATTCTTGTCATTCTTCAAACGGCATTGTGACGTTTAGTATTCCGATGACATTTTTGGAGGCTTGACAGTGCAGGCCAAACAGGTGACACGCACATCAGTCAAAAGCCTCAAGCCTCATGGAAATAATATACAGCTTTATGGATATATAAGAGATATGGCCCGCGGCCAAACCAAGCTCAGCATATTTATTGTGCCCGTGAGTGTAGGTGGGTGAGCGAGCGAGAGACTAACCGCACTTTCTCTCCCCCGCTCTCTCTTACAGCGTCTCCCCCTCCTTGATGAATTATCAATGCTTTGAAGTAATCAGTATGCAGGGGCCAGATTCAAAGTTGAGATCACAGTGTCATCCCTGCAGACACGTGAACTTCTCAGACAGCGTCGTTTGCTCTCTCTTCCCCCAAGTGTTGTTATGGGGAACATCAATATGCATCTTAACCTTGAACGTACCGACTTTAAAAGCTGCTCAGAGAACTGTAATATCAATTGTTTCAACAGTTTTGAGCAAAAACTCCGATCATATTTTGAACATACCACACATATACTCATCTAATAAACACTAAATCTGTGGCGACTTATTCAGAGTCAAACTATATTTCATAAGTGCATTTTGTTTACAGCGAGAACGTACGACGTTGCAAATATCACTGTTTTAAAAAACATCAGATAACATAACCTCAAGCATAAAGCATTATGTGCATTTACCGGAGCTCTATAAAGTACATCTATCAAATATTGCGTATGTAGAGTGAGGATCAGCCGTGTTGCTGTATTACACGCACTAAGTACGAGTTTGCCTCTTAATAATGGCTTCACGATTTATAGACTACCACCTGTGACTGCTGCAGATAGTGCAGTGCTGACATTTTAATGAATAGATAATAGCTTTTTCCACACCAAATATGATCAGCACTTTCTTCCCCATCGTTCCCATTTTCTACACTCATTTATTTTCCTTGGCAAACCTCAGGGATTTCTCAAACCTTGGTCTAGAGGTAACGTAGCAGGAGGCTAAGTGCAGTGGAACAACACGAGTATAAGAGCCAGGTCCTCTGCAGATGTTTGTTATTGATCAAACTAAATTTGTGTCAGTTTTGCGCTAGCGTGGGACCTGTTTTTGGTCTCATGTGGTGAAACTATCAAATGTAATTACTGCATCAAAAGCACTGATTGGCTGAGACACATTAAGCGCTAACGCCACAGAACAGACACTTTTACAGTCTCACATAGCTTCAGGAGATGTTTAAGGGGTGTTGATGTGGAAAAGCGTGTTTTGATGGATAACTCTGCTCAGATATTTTACATTTACTGCACCTAGTGGAATGTCTGGAGCCTCATAACAGACCATGACCCTTCACAGTTCAGCTGAATTCCACATCAGTAGTGAGTAGACAGGAGTGTGTACACTGACTTATGTGGGGAACAATAAATGACTGGAAGGTGGCGTTTAGAAAAGCGAATGGCTGCATGACTGAGACACTGTGCTTCGAGTTACATGACCACGAACACTAGCAGTCTGTCAGCTGGATCTCAGACGCTTAATACCCAAATGGGACTGTGTTCGCCTGACTGAACGCAGCCACAAGCATCACATTATGTCATTAGCATAAATTACTGAAGAGCATAGAAGTGAACGTAGCAGTAGTTCTTTTCAAATAGGCTCATGGGTATCACATTGTGAATCCCTTGATCCAACATGTGGAACGATCCAACCAGCACTGCTTTCGGTTTCTGACTCCTTCCTCCATGTTTGGGGGACATCAGCGATTCAGAGTTTCAGTAATCAGTGACTGTGATGCAGCATATGTGAGGCTTTTGTCTGAACGAATATGAAGTAATTTGGTGTGTTTTTATTCCACTTAGCCTTAGCCAACAGAGCAGAGAGGAAAAACATAGTACTTTAGCCTTCTTGATATTTTGATTTTGTGTAAGTGATTGCGTCTGATGGCGATGAGACACTCGTCGTGCCTTTTGTGGGTTATTATTATGTTGCAATCTATATTTAAAAAGGCGTCAATGCAGATGAAAAGCATCAGACACCACTCAGCATCAACTGTAGCTTCATGACTGGGACAAAAGATCAGTTCATTTTTTATTTAATCAGAATGTAAAGGGGAGGTTTGATAAATGAACTAATGATGAAAATTGTCCTTGTTTTCCTTATAAACAAGTGGAAGTTAATGCTTTCCTCATACTTTACAATACTGCAATCACATGGATAAAACTCCATTTATGGCTTTTTGTATTAAACACACGACAGACTCTTCAGAAAAAGCACTTATTGTTGTAATGACGAGTAACATGAATAATATCTGCACCTCTGCAGCACTGTCTTATTTAATTTGTGTTATAATTTAGCATTTTCACCTGGACCCTGGTGTTAAACTCTGAGTTATGCATGAATTTCATTAATTTAATTACTTGAGATAAACTCTAAAGGGTCGAGCGGCAAAGTGATGTAACATAGCTTGACGAGGGGAAAAACAACTGGAGAGTAAAGCAATGACTGTGTGGGACAAGTTGTAAAACAGCAAGCAGTTGAGAGACCTGCTTTAGAGATGACCTGCAATTTTATGAAGATGGTTTTGGATTTGACCGGATTATTATAGTTCTCAGCATTGTTGTCTGTACGTTTTATGCACAGCAGACACATTGGTGACTTCACAACCATATACATACACAGCGTAAAGTAGAAAACCAGTCTCCCCACAATGTATTTCAATCAGCAGGTGAGAGAAAAAGCATAAGGATGAAGCTTTTAATTATAAGTACAACATTTCAGGTGCTTGATAATGTTTGAAAGGACAAGAGCCTCACTGTGCAATTAATATTTCAGAGTGGTGACAGAAATGTCACTAAGAGCATTTCAGTCTAAACATAGGGAGATCTCCTCTTAAGGACTCTATAATTATCATGAAAGGACAAAACGGTGACTCACGCAAGCACTGAGGCAGGTCTCCAGTCCACGTTCCATTGCCTGTGCATGTGAGCACAGCGGGGAAGGACAGCTCATAGCCAGGCAGACAGCTGTAGCTCACACTGGTACCCCACTCCACCACTGAGCCTTCCAGGAGGCCGTTGGGTATCGGTGGAGCTGTGGGACACATCACCACTGAGGAACAAAGCAAAAAAAACAAAACACGTCTGAGTGGTTTTGTTCGTGTCTAGACGAACACGAACAGACTACACTTATACCCAAAGAGGCAAACGTAGCACGAGCAGGTGGCCACAGCGCATTTTATTTGTCAAGGTGGAAATTTAAATCCCTGAAATTGTGTTAGTGCCTCGGATAAGTTTGAAAAAAATCTGTGGTCTTGAGAATATTTAATTCTACAGACAGAAACACAAAAATTAAAACAGTGCAGCCTTCTTTTATTTTGGTAGCACTGAACCACAAGAGCTAGAAGATGTAAGGACAGCACACAATGCTGTAAACAGTGGGTGGAGATAATTACTATGATTTATGTGAATTTACAGGGACAGGCTGGTATCTGCCTTTCTAATTAAATGAAAACACCTGTAATTTTTAAACCTGTAATTCGTACAGGCTTTATGTTACCATTTATCTTTAGAATGATCGCACATTTGATAAAGTGTGTCCCTGGGTGCTTCAGCGTTGCCTCTTTTTTAAAGACACAGCAGGTTTTTGAGCTGGTTTAACAGAAACGTGTTTTGTCAGATTCACCATTTTATTACACAGCATGCTGCAAATTATAGTGCTATTTGACAGTATTAAAAAGCATTAGAGGTGGCAAATCCTCCAAGTCGTATTTCGACTGCAGTAAAAATAAGATCTGAGGTCCAAAGAAATGATTTGTGGTTTGACTGTGACTGTGTGGGACTTTCCTGCTGTTACTGTTTGGAGTATATGGAATTAATTCTGTGGGAAACAAGAAGACATCTTGTGTCTGTGTGAGCCGTAAACTTTCTGCTCAACAAATGTAATAAATGAATATGTAATAAAGCTCAGAGTTTGTTCTGACACACTTGGAGATGAACCCATGGGGATGCAGATGGGATATGGGTTTTAGGGATGTGAATAAATTATAGCAGTTATTTTATACCATTACTATTCTCCCCTAACACCCATCATTTCCCAGAGTCTCTTTCTTTTAGACATACTCATGCATGTTGAAACGCTTCAACAAAGACCTGCAAACTGAAGCTATATCCAGGCTTCACAGCTGTCTGGTGGATCAGACGTTTTCATTCACAGAACCAGTTCCTTAAACTGTCATGTCAACACAAGGGCTTTCAGGTTCAGGTTTATTGTTTTGGCAGCTCCAGTCATTTGCACTTACAGTAACTCATACCTGACAGAAGTCCACACGTAGTGAAGTGAAGGTGGGCTCAGCGAACAGAGACCGACCCGTCTGCAGCTGCGTCTGCAACACCTGGAATCACTGCCCGGGTGCAAACGGAGCGAAGGCAGACTGGACTAGCTTACGCCTGGGCTCCAGCTCTGTGATTATCTGGACACTTGTTCGACACGCTCTCCCATCAGCCTCAGTTCGCTTCAAGCATCTTTGTTTTCATGCTGACCTTTTCTTTGACCACAGTTGCTTACTACATCCAGGTACTTTGAGTACTGCCGGCCTGAAGCCATCGTTCCAATTTTAATGCTCACCAAATGCCACAAAAGTTAATGTCATTTTCTCAGTTCGTGAAGGGAGATCACTTAAGTCACCTTCTGTTTTCCTTGACAGGATAAAATCTGGCTGATTATACAGAATGTCGGTACTGTATAACACAGCAAATACCAAAAAAACTAAACCTACCTAAAGCTGGATGAAAATGTAAACTCACACTCTGTGGCACATTACATCTAAGCTTAGATGTTTTTCTACAGTAAATGTGGAGGAAGCCACCGTGTGATATTCTCACATTTACTCCAAGATGAAGCGTCTTCTGTTCTTTGCTGGCAAGAAATACAAACATATTTCCATATGGACATTCTGCTGCAGTGCACAATATATAAGGTTTAGAAGCTCGTTTTGTTTGGGAAGTTATTTGAGCCATGATACGCGGCGAATAAAGCCACACTGATTTTCATGTAGAAGCATTTTTGCACAGGATTGTTTCCCTTTGATGTCTATGAAATTTCTTCAGTTGGGATTTTCATGTTGTTGATCTGCGGCCCTGGAAAAAGAAGACACTTCAAGCTGAATTAGCTCACTAAAATGACCAGCTGGATGCCATAAAGTAGAAAGATGTCTGGGAGTGTATGTGTCCCCCTACAGTACGTCTGTGTGACGGAAAGAAAAACGAGGGAGGAGAAAAGGCAGATGGAGGAAGAGTATGTTAGTGCAAGTAGGTAAATTACACTGATTAGAGGAGTAGGCCTACAAATCCAATAAGCACACATTGGAAGTGATTTTTAAAAAATAAGGACACGGGTGGCAGGCAGGACAGGGAAGCAGCGTCCCCGTTTCCTAAGTAGCTCTAAGCAGCATTAGTGCCTCTTAGCTGAACACGCCAAACCTGGGATTCAAACTGAATCCTTGCTGGGCGAAGCTTAGTGTGCGTCATCAGCAGCGTGTGTTTACATCACACACACAGACGCTGCGGCCAGCACCAACGTGCGCACATTAAGTGCGAAATTATCCACAGAGTCAGCACACGTAAAACCCTCTTTGTCTGTTTTAGTCTCAAACTCCCTCCGTATCTCTCCCTGACCCTGAAAAATTGGCTCATTTCCCTGCGGCGCACCATCTAAATCTATGACAAGATGACAAACGCTCCACACCATTACAGTTTCAAACAGTTCACCCCGCCTGAACCACTGCACCTTGACTCAACTTGAACCCAGTCATGCAAAAGAAAAAAGAAAGGTGACAATCTTATTGGAAGAGGCATTTTTCAGAAGCAAAAAATAAAATTCCCACTGCTTTCTGAGACCTCTTGCACCAAAGGCTGTTAGTGAGAGAGAGGATAAAAAAGCTGAGATTACCAGCTTGTCCTAGATAGTGTTGGACAATATGAGAGGAGGAGAGCAGCGTCAGGAGAAGGTAAAGCATTAAACAGCTGTATTCCTTCTTAATAACGCAGGTCAGTGTGAGAAGACATTACTCGTGTGAAGGTGTGTGAGCATCTGTGTCTCTGCATGCATGAGTGAGGCCGGTGTGTAATTGAATGCGGCCATGTGATTGTTTGCAGGCACGCACGGCGTTGCGTGAGAGTGAGTGTGATGAGGGAGGCTGAGCTCTAGGGTTCCACTCCTCTCCACACCACCTGCACCAGGGCCGAGCGCCTCCGCGGAGACCGATTACAGCTGGGAGGACAGGAGCTTCACACACTGTTATACACAAATGTGCGCATTCATCCGTCAACCGTTCCAGTCTGTCTGTCTCCGTTTACACCGTCTTGGTTAGAGATTTCTGTGACCACCAATTCGTGCATCCATGTAACAGCAGGCTTGCAAATGTGTGTCAATTTGGATATTGTGAACTAGGCACGATGATACAGAGTTAGTTCTGGTGACGGTGTAATCAGCAGACCCAGACACAAAACAAGAAAAGGGCTTTGGTTTAGATAAATATGACTCTTCTAAGGAGTTGCCTGTGTTGAATTCTCCTTTCCTTCAATAACCTCTCTGTTTATTGTCTCTACACGTTCTCAGCTTTACTCACATACTGCTGTTCTTTTCTCCTCACTTTTTGTCCTTTCCTATTCATCAGGAGGCAGATACAACACCGGCCACTTCATTACTAGACGGCAGACTGGAAACAGTTCCTTAGCAACAATGAGCCACCATCTTCCTGGTGGCTGCTCCCTTTCCTGGTGTTCTTGAAGTGTTCGCTGCACAAGTTAATTTTCCCTGCAGTACTTACGTTTGGGGGTTAATGGCACATATGCTAATATGTGTCACCGCTTGAGAAGCATAAATCATAAAGTGATGCAAAGCTGACGTGTGCACAACAGCAACCAAGGCCTCTTAATGCCTCTATAACTTTGATGATCAGACTCACACTGACTTCATAGAGAGGGAGGTAGTGATTAAGTGCTGGAGAACAATTAAACGGATCCTTGCTATGATGAAGAGGACTTGTTAGCCATCCATCATCGGGTGTCAGAGGAACTGTTAGCTTTGGCTCTGTGCCAGCGCAGGTGCACCTTTAGGTGCAGGTGTTTGAAACACCGCTTCGTCCTATGTAGCTCAAGGGGTCTGAATTTTTTACACATGTAGTTTTTATGCCTGAAACGCGGCTGAGCTGTCTCCCCTACGAGAAGCATGTTATTTTGTACCCTGTGTATGATGCATAACTTAGTTGTTCATTTAAATGGTTTCGGTAATATGCACGCATGCGCATACTGTATCTGCACCTCACTATATAGTGATCCTTTCTGTCTGGGGATCGACTAAGTGTTGTTGACACTTCCATATGCACCCCAAACAGAAACAAACTCCTTGTGATCACATGGGAAGTTCAGTGGCGCCTTGCTCGCTAATCTCATTACATCTCAGGGTGTAAAGGATGCACTGATATTGCATGTGACAGTGAGCTGGCGTGGCAGGGTTGCTACAAACCAACCTGATGGTAATAAAGGTCGACTGTCTGCGCTGTGTATGTGTGCGTTTGCATCTGGTCCTTACCTTGACATACTGGCATGCTGCCACTCCAGGTGCCATTGTTGGTGCAGGTGACCGCAACACTGCTGTCCCCTCCTGCCATCACGAAGCCCGGCTGGCACATGAACGTCACGTTCTGACCCACTGTTATGTCATCTCCAAATCTAAGGCCATTTGCTGGCACCCCAGGGTCACCACAGGTAGTCACTGTCATGAGACATAAAGCAGCGTGTCATGGTACTTAGCACATAGTTTACTCCGCTACGACAAACTATAACAACACACCATTGTTTAACAGTATTCATGATGCCTATACAGTCTGAAGAAATAAATGAGGTTGAATAAAATGTTTAATTGTAAATTTAATCTTCATATATCTCAATATTACAGTTTATATTCCAAAGAAACACATAAAACAAAAGATAAGAACGCGGTTTCCATGTTTGTCCTATTCAAGTGAGTTCGTTGTCTGACTCCATAGTTGACTTTATAGATGTGAAATATCAAAGCAGGTATTTCAAGTTGAAGAAAATATTGTTTTACTGTTAACAGTGATACCAATGAACAACTAAAAACAAACCTCTGGCCTTCATTTGACCTGTGGAGGAACCAAGTTGTCTTAATGATACTAATATTAACGCCACTAATGACACGTTTTATTTTCCCTTTTACAAAACATACTCATGACTCCATCATCCTTAGTTATTGTTTTATTTAGGAGAAGAGCCCACTATAAATAATAAGAGCTCTCTTCCCCACCAGTGAGTTTTGTCTCTCCTTCTTTATTCTTGGCTTCTTCTCAAGGCAGGATTTCTCCAAAGTAAACAGATGGCTGTACTGGCCCACTGCATGTTCAGGTCTTCACCTAGTGCGATCTCTGATAAAAATATAAGATGCCAGCCTCTATTTGATTGCTTTTTAATGGCACTTGTTCCAACTTCTCGTCCTAATTTGTGCCTAATTATTTTAAAATCTTCTCTGACTTGTTCACCTTAATGTAAGAAGTCATTTTGATGCATATGGCTGATTCTGCATCCGCCTCCGCCCTTAAATTAATCTGTTTGTTTATTTTCAGTCGCTGCCAAGGACTTCAGCACTTGGATGTTTTTATAATTGCTGGGGGAGACTAACTTTGCCTCCTGACGAGATTCATATGAGAGCTGCTAATTGTGAGCACAGAAGAATTTATGTCCCTCCCTTTGCCAATAACTGAGTTTTTGAGAGGTTCCTGCACAGTCAAATTATTAATACAGCTACTGGTAAAAAAAAAAAGGAATGTGAAAGTGAAGTTTGATTTAAAAACGTGCATGAAACACTTGATGCACAAGTCTTCTGCGTTATGCATTAACAGTGGAATGACAAAGCGTGAACAGTTCAGAACGTGTCTGCATTGTATGAGGGGTTTTTGTGTTTGCTGAAATTCAGTCCTTTCGACCCTGAGCCACTGAAATTATAGTGAAACACATTATTCTGAATTAAGCATGGCGTGTCTCTGCAAACATGAGGCAGCAGGAGCTGGCATGAATTAAAGACAACTGATAAAATTTTCAATTGGTGTGAACTAAAAACATCTCACGAGAATGTGAAAACGTGGCCTCACTGGGAAAGAGACGCGGCAGATGGAGGGAAGGTATACGAGCGCGTACAGTACATGTAGTGCTGATACATCTGAAGCAATGAAAACCCAGCCAGTCAGTGGGTTAACGTCTGCAGCTCACAATATCACAACATTATGTAGAATGTACTAAACAGCTTTTAGCCTGATGCTATGATATGATGCTGCAGAATCATTTTGGCAGTTTTTCCCCCTATTGTGTCTTAACGTACAGTAATATCTCAACCAGAGGTCAGGGAGTGTCGAGTTATGACGTGTTTCACATTAGTCAGGACTCCTCTGTGGTTAGAGATGCTGTAGAGCTTATTTAAATTATTTTCTAACAACCATTTTACTGTAAAAATGTGGCTGTGACCTCATTACTTCTAAAGACACTAATAGGCATTTTGCTCTAATGTCATCTAATCATGTTCCCCAAACCCACATCCACAAGAAGAATCCAACACACACATTGTGTTTAAATTAGGGGAGAGGGGAGAGAACAGCAGATATAAATCCAGAGCAAAAGCCAACAGTCTCCCTGAATAATCAGTGTTTACTGTTTATTTCATGAAGTGCTTCATGGCTTTACTTCACACATCACTGATCAAGTCTCTTTTGAAATGCACTTCAGCTTTGATAATTTCTTAACATACTCTACAAATCTCATTTAGCAACTATCAAGAGTGGCAGGAAAAAAATTAAACAGAACTTTTCTTTCCCCTTGAGAACGTAGTGACTTTGATCCAGTAACCTACATGATCGATTACCTGTGAACCGTGAAAATGATTGCCTCTCTAATGAAGGCACATTGAGCTGATTTTGGCATCTTAAGTGTTGATGTCCCTGAGCTGACCACTAAACTAATGTGAGGTGATACAGTGGAGGATAACAATACGTTTGGTCACGAGCAAGATTCAAAGCAGAGTGAAAGAAGAAAGGAAGCAATTCTGCCCTTCTCAGTGTTTGATCATTATTATTTTTTCCAATGTTGAATCTTTCTCTCCTCCCTAAAGACTCATTTCATTTGAGAACTGAAAATGATGCCTATGCCATTTATCTTTTCTTGCGATTCAATAACAAGCAAAAAGAATGGGGGGAAAGAGAATATGGTGATTTTCAGAGAGACGAACAATGTGTAATTTTGTCCGATAGTCATCCTGGTGCAAACTGAATGTAGATTGGCATACTTAATTACTGCAAGGCTCATTTGTGGAGATTCACACAATAAAAAACCTGCCTGGTGGTTTTGATGCTTCATAGCGAGTCTCAAAGAGATTTATGTGCTATTAGAAATCTTATACCCTGTTTTAGTACCACTGTTGATCATGCACAGCGCCGCCTTTAGGCAGAAATAAAGAGGCCAAATCACCTTTACTCCTGTATTAAACCTATGCACACTGCTCCCCAGGCTGGTTTCCTTGTACTTTTTAGTGTACGGTAAATGATAAAGCATCATACAGAATACAACACCGATCTCTGATTCATTGTAATAATCTAACACTCACACATCGGTGTGATTTTAAGTTCATTCTGGACGCACTCATTACACCCACAGGAGCGTCCAAACGTTCTCGCCCTACTTTTGATCTAATTCTCTCTTTTTGAAACACTGACTTTTGCGCTTTCGTTTCTCTGCTCACATTTTGCAGCTGACTGCATCTCGCTGGTCAGAGGCGGAACAGTTCATTTTCTTTGACACTGTGTACACAAAGAGCTGCTCTCTTCTTTATTTCCTAATATGAACACAGCATTGCAGAGCGGCCTTTTGAATGCAGCGCATCCCACAAGACACGAGACACAACGCCGATCACCTCCCCGTGTTTCTTTGCGTATGAAACTCACTTGTGCAGTTTGGAGCTGTGCCAGACCACGTCCCGTTCGCCAGACACTGGCGAGTGGGCGACCCAGCCAGGAAATAGCCCTCCATACACGAATACACAATGGAATGGGAGAAGGTGGTGCCATCCACATGCGAGATGCGGCCATGAGCGGGAGTACCAGGGTTGCCACACTGGACCGCTACAATACAGAGGAGAAAAGAGAGGAGGTGGCGGTCAGAGGCTGCAGTACTAATGCATGGTCCGTTTCCCAGCAGGACACGGGAGAGGCAGGCGTTTGCTCAGTCCCACAGTATACTGCACCTATGGGAACAACATTTAGGCTCAGTTTTCAAAAGCAACAAAGGAAATGTCAGTCTTTTACTTTTCCCTCACTAACTAAACAGATTTTACAATGTCTACAAACTACTTTGTATAAAAATAACAATGTAGCTAACAGGCAAATAATTTCTCTCTGGAAAGTTCAAGTCTACATACCTCCCGCATACTGTAGCATTGCTTTATACCATGAATCCCTGGGGGGCAAATGAAAACCCTTTCAATGCAGCACTTCCAGAACAGACCAACGCAAAAAATGCCTCCTGGAGGAGGATAGAGTTTATTTTATTTGTTCTTCTTCTGCTCCAAATCATGTCTAATCATGAAGCTGATTTGCCCTCTCAATCACCTAATTGCTTGGAAAATATGAAATAGTGATCCTTGTAGGAAACAGATGTGTTTAGGTGCCTGATTTCTCAATTACCACATGTGAATGCATTCACACGAAAGCTCAGTGAAGGGAGAACGCATCCGTCAGGTACACACCAAAACACACCGGGTGCTATCATGCTCATTTTCATCTGCTGTGAATGCGCGCATGAGCATATGCACACATATGCCAGCAGAAAGGATGGTACAGTAGCCTGTTTGGATTCCTGTCATAGTTAATCAAGTAGGACATGATGACAGACCCAAAAACACGCCTCGTTGTTTTGTGTAAGTGATTTCAACTTCAATATCAACACTGGCTGTTTTCAGAGACTGTAAAATGCTGTGGATAAAGGATGGACAGGCTCTAGATCACAGACAGCGCTGAAACCCGTTCAAGCTCCAGTGAATTCCTACTTCCTCCCTCTTGAGGTTAAGCGATGGCTAAAACAATCTTTAAATCAGGAGCAGGGAGATGGAGAGATAAGAGGGTAGAGATGAAAGATGTGGGGTAAAAGAAACGAGGGACGAAAAGGTTGAGCAATAAAGAGAGGAAAATGAAGAGAGTGAGGGAGACGGAGCAGGGACAGATGGAGGAGTGGACATGGATGGAGAAACAGCCAGACAGCAAGATTAAGAGAGAAAGAAATCAAGGGAGAAATGAGAGAAAGCACTGGGGAAATGAAGGATAGATTGATGGAGACAGAAAGAAAAAGTGCTGCAGATGAAAGGCGGATACCAAGGACAGTTCAGAGACTCCGTGCATGGCCCAGTCACAATAAAAACAACAGCGGCATGTGCATAGCTGGCAGAAAGAAAGCAGACGAGAGCAGGAGCAGTCAAAAATTTGCCTCAATATCCGGTTGACCCCTAAGGGTAATTTATGCAAGACGCAGAGCTGCTGTTCTGTGAACTAATATCTGCAAAATCCACAATGATTCATTCATCGCAATCCAAAAGCAACTTGGCTTAAGGTGTCTGAAATTAATGAATTTTTTGGTTTCAGTCTGGCAGCTAGTCACACCATCATGTGTTGGCAGGAAGAAGCATATTACAGCAGAGAGATCGTTATCCATCTGTTGCAGCACTGTCTGCGAGCGTGTGACTATTTGCGTGTAGGTGAGGATGCAGATGAGGACCAGCCTGCACGGTCTGATTGCAGGCTGATATTCGTCTGGTACAACTGTTAGGACCGTCCATCAAATGAGAACAAAGACTGAGACAACGAAGCTCAAGAGCCGTCTTTCAGACTCCAAGTCATTTTACCAAGTGTTCGATTTCAGCCTTTGTGTACGCGTGGGTGTGTTTTAGTGAGTACACCAATGCGCCGCACACAGGTGGGTCTGCCTCCTAAGCGTCCCTCCCCTCCCCCACCACAGACATTGTAAAGCCTTCCCTTACGTTTGCAGAACGGCTGTCTGCCCGACCACGTCCCGTTGGGAAAGCAGATCCTCTCTGCCGAGCCATATAGAGTATGTCCCACTGCGCAGGTGAAGCGCACCTTGCTGCGCATCTTGAAGTTTCCTGCCTCCCTGCTGGCGTGGGCAGGAGTGCCGGGATCTCCACAGGTGCCTGCTGAGTCGCCTGCAATGCAAACAGATAAGAGGCAATGAAAACAGATGAAGACGCCATCTACCCATTTATGTGTGTTAGCAGATGGATCCTCATGTGCGGGTATGGCGGTAAATTACAAGACAGTGTTCCTGTCAAGCCCAGGGACAATAACGAGAGGCCGCATGCTGGAACTGTTCATCTTTCACGTCTTCCGGGAAGCGGCTATAAAACACAATGCACCGGTGAACAGTTGTCACTAGGCCAACAACACGGAGGACCAACGCTTTTCACTGCTTTGACACCAGGAGCGTTCTGGGCATAAAAGCAGTGGGATCAGCATTAAAAGGCAACCAGCTGTGGTTATGAGAAATGATGAATACAGCTTGACCTCTGTAGCAAAATGTGTTTTCATTACTGTGAATTATCTCCCGCCTGCCGCTCTGTGGTGGAACATACAGTACGCTCAGCGTCTCACACCGCCCGTCTTGCGTGTCTATGAATTAACGCAAGCACAAGGTTGCTGTGCCTCATGTAAATCTTTTCATGTCCCCTATAGGACTCCATTGGGTGGAAAAAATGAAACATGAGGAGCACATTTTATGTGGTGATGCACAGCGAGCTAAGTTGGGTGCTGTGAGAGTCAGGATGGAGCCTGGGGGGTGGGGTGGTTTTCAGATTTATATTCTCTGGGGAGATCCTAGGAGCAAACGGGGGGGAAATGCACATAACACACTAACAACCACCTCTGCCACTGCTGCTGCTTGTGTTCTCTTACAGAAATGAAACCGGCAGAGGAATGAAAAAAAAAACCTGTTTGGCTTTAGAAGACAAAGTGTCACCGAAAAAGATGTAGATAGAAAGACAAAACAGGGAGACAGACACAGACAGAAATGTAAGTTATCTAATCTGCTGCTCCGCTTGTCTGTACAGTTCACTTCGTATTGTGTCTCTGTGGAGGATCTGTGCTTTATTGGCTTTGAGATCCTGCTTCCTGAGCTGTGCACACACCCTGTGCATCATTCCCTGTCAGCTGCCTGATGCTCTCTGTCTACAGGGCAGCAAACAGCTGCAGTAATACTGGACTTGTTGACAAAGCATTACAACACAAACACCACACATCAATATCTCCTACACTCATCCAGCTGCTCAGATGTGCACAAAGTGGGGTTTTTTTTAGGTCAAGAGCACATGGAGATGTTACGTTAGTGGTGTGTGTGTGTGTGTGTGTGTGTGTGTGTGTGTGTGTGTGTGTATTTCTAAGAATGCACTTAATGAGTCAGGCTTTAAATATTCCTTCCTGTCCGTCTTTGCACATACATGCACACACATAATTACCTATTTGTAGCCTGGGTCTGTGATTGTCCACTTGTGTGTGGATGTGTCACAGCAGCTGCTGGTACCTTATTAGAGGCAGCGGGACCCGCCATGCGCTGCCACATGTCTCAGTAATTGAGATGCTGGTGGATTTGGGATGAATTTTAGGTGATTCTGTTCACCACCCTCCCATTGTGAGAGAATTAATCCTTCAAATCATCCATGCAACAGATGAAGACAAAAGGAGAATGGTTGGGAAGCGCTTTTAAGCTGCCTCTTGCTAATTAGCAAGAAAGGACAGATCAGAGGAAACACAGATGCATGGATAAGAACGGGTTCTGACACTGCACTGGACTTCTGAGGAACTCGGCCCAATTTACTTTGTGGGAGCTGGTGAAGCACACACACGGAATTATAACACCACTTTAATAATTTGCAGCCCTGCAGAACCTGTCGATGGACTTTACAGCATCTTGTCTGAAAGTACACTTCACAGACTATGTGAGAAGAGGGTTAACACGTCCCAGATACAGTAGTTCCTCTAAACACTGTGGTACTAATTGCATCCACTTCATAACTTTCAGTTAGCATACATGTGTAAACTATGTGCTAACGAGCGCTCTCACATCAATTAAGGCTCTCCAAGCATTTGCTCTGTCATGAAAGCAACAGCTGAGTTTCGGCTGCATTATGGTTTTAATCTCTGCTACAGCTGTGGCAATGTGCAGACAGATGTTTATTGCTGTGGCTCCTAATTTATCGAGCCTCTCAGTGATGAAAAAGTGATTTACAAAGGTTTTCTCTTTCCATTACAAATTGCTAATTCCACACTTAATTAGAAACCCTGATGTACAGTAGTAGAATCCTTTGACAATGTGAGGACACATTTACACTTTGCTTTGCATGTTTAATTGCCTGTGTTGCTGTATTTCTCTATTAATATACAGCATATATATATATTCTGATTCAGTTTTAGTATTCAGTATTTTTTTTAAATATGTGTTTTTTCCAGTAGCTGTTCAGTAAAAATCAAATTAAAGTGGCATTTTTTGAAATCAAGATAAGTGTAATGAAAATTCACCTTGGCACATGTTTTTTCATTAGCTTGTTAAGTCATGTAGTCATCTTAAATCCTCTGGTCAATGACCCAGCGCTCAGATCCTGCTGCATCAATTCCTCCAGAGATTTTATTCGCTACACAGTTTGCAGAATGTTTGGCATCAGATGAGTCTATCTGCCAGACTGACAGAGACACAGCTCAGTGGAGGCGATTAGGGTAAAATGAAATGCAATATTTCAAATTATCGCATTCCAAGAGGCTCATCTGTCATAAGAGTGATAAAGAACAATGCCCTCTAAACATTACAGACACTATTCAACTATTAATTTATAATTTGGGCTCGGAAACAGCTTCCTGCTCACACCAGATAATTATGCAGGTTTAAATAAACCTCAAATCTCACATCTGTGACACTCCTTCCCCTTCAAAACTTCTAATGGAGTAAAAACACAACAGAAACTCTGACTTAGAGATTTGAGCCTGTTACTATATTTGGAGTTAACTTCCCCACTATTTTCCAACTGTCTGAGTAAATAAAAAATAGCGAAGGTGAGTTGAGAGTTCACACTTCCACTTAAAGAAGAAGAAGAAACACTGTCATACAAGTCTGCTTACAAACATTACTTCTGGGTCAGTGAGTCGAACAAACCAAGTGAACATTCAGTAAAGCGAATCCACTTAAATGGTCAGGAGCGCTTATGTGTGATGGGAGCGATGTGCACAGAAGGGATTAAAGGGAGAATGTAGCTCCTCACTGTACGAACACGCTTCTTCCAGGTTTTCAGCAGTGAAGAGAACGCAGAATGAAAAACCGCGTTTGCCAAAGTTAGTTAAATCGCACGAATGTTTCTGGCATAAAGCAACGTCTGCTTTTCTAAGCATTTGGCTGAGATTTAAATTCATAATTTCCCATCGCCAAATTGAAGAAAAATGACTGTTAAGGGCTATTGTTTACGTGATTTGTCGCTGGCACGCCATCAGCGTACAATACAAAGCTTTTGTTGGCCAAGTGCAGATATGTCAAGTGTTGAAATGGCTCCAGTGCAATGCTGAAAACGCTTCGAGTAGACGGGAAAATTTAGGACAATGATCGCGGCGTAAATATTTCAGCATGTTGGCGCAATTTTAAAAATCCTGTAAGAGCTCAGCGGTGCTGACTGTGAGGGCAGTGAACGTCACTCAGGCAACAACCAAATATCCCATCAGTGGCAGGTCTCCCAGGTAATACACCACTTCTGTGTCAGATACCACTTACCTGCAGTGTTATCTCTCCATGCACACATGGTTTTGACATATCGGTTTCAACATTTGTTGAGACCCTCTCAAAACCAGGCAAAATGGTTTGTTATGTTGATTAAATTGAAAAATGACAGTAGTCCGTTGTATCTGCTGTATAAACATTTCGGTGACGCCGTGTGAGAGCTTTCATTGGAGCTGCTAGCTGCCAACGCTACCATCCTTGAAAAAGCGGTTCAGGAAAAATTCTCTTTGGGAAGATAAGATAAAACCACGTGCAATTACAACCCAGTGCTGCTGTAGCCAGGAGAGGTGAGTGAGTGAATGCGTTTTGTTTTATAGTGATATCAATGCCACGTGGGAGAGTGAAAGTGAGACCTTTGGCCCACTGTAACTTGTTTATGCATGAGTAGTGTACCTGAGCAGTGCGGCAGTGGACCACTCCAGTGGCCGTTTAGTTGACAGGTGAGGGATGAGTCTCCTATGAGCTGACGCTCCCCGGAGCAGGAGTAGCGCACCGTGGAGCCAAAGGTAAACTTCTCTCCGCTCATCGCTCCGTGGGGAGGTGTGCCTGGGTGGCCGCAGTCGACCTCTGCATGACCGAGCGATGACAGGAAATGAGATTATCAGCGGACGAGTGATTTTTATATCATGAAATAAAATATATAATGGTTGGATTTTCCTTTGTCACACCGCCTTAGCTTAATTGGATAAGACACACAGGATGTCACACTGGTAGACACGGAGAAGCTTTGTTAGAACAAGCAGTTGGTCCAGTAGCATGTTGCTCTACAATACTGTGAACTTTCAATATTTAAATAGTTCAGGGAAGCTCGTGTTGAAAGATAAGGCACAGCTATATGAAATATTAATGTGCCTTAATGTCTTAAACTACACTAATGTCAATCACTTTTTCATAAAAGGAATTAGAAGTAACCTTGTATAGAGCCTTAAATTAAACCTTAGATGTTCACTGGATTGTTTTCAGCACTAAAATCTAATTTGGTGCCTCACTCTCTCTGCTACTTTATTATTCTTCTGACCTTTGCATATGTTTGTGGGAGCTGTCATTTAATCAGCTTAGTCTCATAATGCAAAGTGGGTTTTTGTAATTTTGCAAAGCTAATTTCTTAACATTGATTCACTGGTGCCTGGAGCCGCGAATAAACATTCGAGACAGACACTCCTGTGTATTTCTTTAATTACTATTCCATTTGATAAAATAAACGTGTCATCTGGCTGCTGTGAAATGAAGTCCCTTCTGAACCTGTGTGCAAAATGTGGAAGTTTGCTTCGGAAATAGGTCATTATTGTTGGTGGCGTCATACAAAGACCGAACGTACAATAACCCAGGTGTTTGAGAGCAGCATTACCGCCTCAGATACCCCAGCAGTTCACGGCTGGCTGGAAGAGACATTAGCTACACAAACAACAATTCCCATTTTTGAATTACGCAGTAACAACATTCTGTAGCCAAAAGCCACAGAGTCGCAGCATTTAACAACATGCACCATTTCACCTCTAGAAGCAAATGACAAATGCAGGGTTACATGATTGTGTGTATTTCACTCTGGGTAAAATATACTTGTTTAGCACAAGGGACTGGGGACTGACTAATGCACTGACCTGTAGGTAGACAACAGCATAAATTGTGAAGGGGCTAATTCTCGTTTTTCAACTAGTCAGTGATGAACGCGGGGAGAAAGCAGCGACTGTACCAATGCATTCCGGTAGAGGTTTGTCCCAGTGGCCTTCTGGCTGACAGGTGAGCACTGACGAGCCAAACAGCGAATATCCCGGGTTGCAGTCGTAGAAGACCACGCTGCCGAACGTGAAATTACCATGTTCGATCTTACTCTCCCGGATGGAGTTGGCAGGGATGCCTGGATCTGTGCAGTTTACCACTGGATAAGAAACAAACAAACAAAACAATACAGTTACTGTTCATCGTCATGAATTATTCGTGTGGCTTGGAGTGGCACCGTGGCATCATCACCTAAAGTGCATGTAAATGTAAAACCTGCCTCTTCCCCTTTCCTGTGGTAACTGCAGCCTTATGTATATTCAGAGACTCACCATCTACACGTCAACGTCTGCTCCTCCTCACAAAAGCGCCTCATCTTTTCATACGCACCAATTTATAGTGATTTCTAAGGTAACATACATCAGTTGAATCATCAGTATATAATAAAGTAATGTGTACATAAACCAAATGGAATATTTACGTGTTGGCAGCGTTTCTCCCAAACCATTTTATGAATATGCACGATAAGGTTGCAACAACACAGAAAATGCAAAAGGGAACATGAACTATAGCATAAAGCGATTCCCATCTAGACTAAGAGCTCATACATATTGTATAGTTACTACATCGTAATGGTTTTGTCATAATATTTGAATTATTCATGTGTGAATAATCACGTGTGTACGTGTAGTCGTATGTATGTGTCAGTTTCGCAGTATGTGGGCAATTTGTTGAGCATGTGTAAACTGTATACAAATCATGGAGCAAACACAAGAGAACATGTAATGTACATGAATCAACACACACTCCACCCAAGGTCAACGCCGAGGACCTGACGCTGCTCTGTTCAAAGCTGTGGAGCATCGTTAGCATAGAATCAGTCAGCATGTTCACTGGTGAGTTGATAATACATCTGCTGATATGACCTGCTCACTGTCGTTTTCGGTTTATTCTCCCAACACTGAGACAAGTGAGGCCCAGCTATATTTAAGAACTGTCAATATTAATGATGAGAGAAAAGACGCCTGTCGCACGTTCACAAGCATCTGCTCAAAAACGCAGCTAAACTCTCCAAAAGCAAACTGATGACAAGGTGGCTTAGGCAGCGCAAGGAGCTGTAGACGAGTTCAGAGCAGCATCACACATAATCAATAACGCGCGTGTGTGACAGAGCTGGCTTAATGTCAACACTTTTAGTGGGAACAAGGAGCGTAGTGACAAAAGGAATCATGGCAGTTTCAAATCATTTGACTCTTTCTACTCGTCTGATCTGCTACCATGTCCGTCTCCATGGTGCTTTTCACAGTAATCGGAAGTGTGTCACGTTACATCTGACTGCCAACAGAAATCATGCCAAGAGGGAGAGATATTTTTAAATGGGAAAAGTCAGATCCAGCTCTGGCTCACTGGATCTAGACTTAGGACACCAATTAAAGTTACTATGGATCCTGACATTCACTTGATGAATTTAACAGTTTAATCGCTGATTGTATTAGTGTTGCCATGGTTTATTGAATTTTTTCTGTCTCAGACTAAGAACATTTTCACAGGGAAATATAATAACGGCACAGTTTATTGATTCCCCCTGGGACAGTGTTGGTGAGCACTCGTGGATGACAGCAGTGCAATAGGGTTTCCATCTCGTCTTAGGACCAGAACAAACTGACAGCTGGGTTTCAGGTCATACTATCTATTCCCATATTTTGGGGAAGACAATACAGTAAATTGGGAACAACCTGCTGATTGTAAACACCGTCACTAATGAGCCGAACCTGTGTAAAGTAAAACACAGCCACCATCCGAGACTCCCAGGAAGTTGTCTTCCTCTGAATGCACTTTGAGGTTTTTTTTCTTCAAAGTAATCTCTGCCTGCAGCCAGTCTCCCAGTAAAAACTGCCAGCGACAGCGCGGAAACAGTTCCTCAATTAATCTTACCTCTCCATACATTCTGCTCCAAGCTCGTTACTGCCGTTTCCCTGCGTCTGCTCTGAGGCCAGGGCTGCAGATGTTGCTGGAACTTTTCTTATTCAAAGCAACAGATCTGCGAGTACCTGCATCCATTCTGATTCCCTGTCTGCGCCCACTTCTAAGTGATTATGATTCACTGGCTGCTGAATTCTTGTGGTCGTCCTCCTATCAGATTCCTGAACCGTCACGAAGCACCTGCAAAAGCTTTTTCATTCTGTTCCAACACTTTGGCTCAGTCCAACCTCTGCTGGCTGGCAGCAATCTGCTCCACTGACGGCTGGCCTGATTCGCAGCAACAGAATTGCACAGAAGTGGCTTCTGTTATCAAACATTAAAACACCTTTAGTTGCAGTGATACACTGAGACGTCTCCTTTGTAGAAGCTGATCACTGCACATGGTTAATGAGATGCATCCTAATATGACGCATGTGCTGGTTCCAAATTCTGGAAGTAGGTTTTGCTTTTGCTTCCTGTTTGTCTGGACTCCTGAGGCAATGTCTGTGGTCTGAGGCTTGGCTAAACACGCTGGCACACACAGCCAGCTTTTTAGTTCAGCTGTCAAGATACATCTGCATCCTTCTGCTACTTGCAGTCAGTCAAGCTGACAGTCGTAGCTGGACCTCACCTCTGCATGTTGGTGGCTGTTGGCTCCATTGGCGATTGGCTTGGCACTGAGCTGTGGACGGTCCTTCCAGAGTGTAGCCTTTGTTGCAGGAGAAGCGCACAATGTCGTTGTAGTTGAAGCCATCGCCTGTGGTGCGGCCATAGATAGGGCTACCAGGGTGGCCACAGGTGACAGCTGAGATGATGCGCGTTATCAGCAGGGATGAGAGAGAGAGAGAGAGAGAGAGAGAGAGAGAGAGAGAGAGAGAGAGAGAGAGAGAGGGGGGGGCGATGGAGTGGCGGATAAAAGATAAAAGAAAGCATGGACGGGTCCCAAAGAGAAAAATAAAAAGGGATAAGAGGAGAAAAGAAGAGAACAGAGGCGAGGCCATTCAATACAAAAACATCAATAGGTGATGTACAGTGACACCTATCATAGTAATATCATTATCATATAATTAACCTCAGAGGGCAACACGGGAATTAGAAATCAAGACACAGTCTAAATAGGGAGTAAACAGCACAGCTCAGTGAACAGGTGAACATCACAGGCATTTATATTAAGCACTGACTGAAAAAAGCAAAGCAGGAAGCTGCAAGAAGCAAGAGAAGGAAAGAGAAGGAAAGAGAAGGAAAGAGAAGGAAAGAGAAGGAAAGAGAAGGAGTTTTACTGTCGTGATGGATTCATTTGAATTAAATAAATCTACTGTGTTAACTAGTGTCTGTGATTAATGACTCGAGTCGAATTAAAACACTTGGCCATACAATAACGTGTTCGCATTTTTGAAATGTAGACAAAGCACATGTACGCACTCGCCCACACCCAACCTGCCGTGCGGTTGACAGACAGACAGAAGAGGTGTAGAGTACTCACGAATACAAACTGGCAGCTGTCCAGACCAGTTGTGGTCCTGGTGGCAAATCCGAACTGATGAGCCAATGAGCCTGAACCCGGGGTTGCACTGGTAAACTACCGTATCTCTGTAACCAAAGTTTTCTCCAATCACCTGCCCGTTCACAATCTGCTCTGGAACGCCACAGTGTCCAGCTGTAGGGCGATTAAAAGGCATTATTATTCACGGCTCGCAATTGCATGATTTTTTTTTTTTTTCTTAAATAGATGCTACTCGCTTTGTCTCACAACTCACAATATATTCTGTCATTTCCGTGGTGCAAATGTGACTTTAACTTTCTAACATTTCGGTAATAGCCTGCAGTGGTGCACAATGGCCGTTCTGGCCTAGAAACATCTTTTTCACAGTGTTATCACGTTTGAATAACTTTGCATTTTGACAAGTGTATTATAAAGGAAGATGGTGACTTAAAAGGTCTTGGAGCCATTATGCAGGCAAACAAAATTAGTGCACTCATGAATTGTATTGGACTTGGAAAGCCTTTTTCAGCTCATTATCCCTGAATTATTATTTCCAAATTCACACTGGCTTCGGCATCATTTGTGGTCACAACTCAGCGAAATGCATGTGAAATTCCTCAAAACCTGTGCGATACACTCAGGCACGTAATCACATTACTTTCAGCCACAATAAATCCCTTTCAGAGAAGAGGAATCTTGCTGAGATTTCCACTGCCACTTAAAACCTGGGAAATTGCTACTGACTGCGAGTCTGATTTCCCTAATTCACTCCTGCACCCAGAGACTCAGCCGAGCATTTTGTTATCACACTCCAGTCGAGAGCAGCCAGATTCTATGAAGATAGTGCTGAAGTAGGCGACTATGCAGAGGTCGATGGCTACGTTAACCCTGACAGTCATATCACTAAACAAGAGAGAGATGTTGCTCGTTTAATGAACTGAACCAATCTTGAGCTTGGAGAGCTGGTGATAACCGGACTAATGTACCTGCCAGGGAAGCTGTCACATTCTGCTGCTGCATGGGTTTGAATGTGACAAGCTGGACCAATCAGTGCTTTGGCACAATTTTCATCCATTTACTATATATATATACACAAGTCAAGATTTGAGCTGATGTTACAAATCTTAGCAACAGCTTAAGCACTGGTAGCGTTGGGCCGTATCAGTTTAAGGCAGATGTTCCGTGTGACCATTTCAGCCGGTAAATAAGTTATTTGCTGGCTTTGCTGTGCAGCCTCTCAATCCTACTGGCCATAAATGCATAGAGTACATCAACATCACTTTTTTCCTCAACGTTTAACAGTCACTGGACACACACTGGCAACAAAACTAATCACAGCCACCGTCTGCTTCCCCTTCTGGGTCTACTCCAGGCGTGCTGTCCCAACTACACCAGCTCATCCCCCGTTTGAGCAGATCACCAGCAGTGTTCCACCACGGCTGTCCTTCAGAACAAGCTCACCCAGGCACAGAGTCTCTGCTCCACTCCAGAGGCCAGACAGGAGACACTCTCTGACAGTGGATCCAGTTAAAACGTAGCCCGGGTTACAGCTGAAAATGGCCGACGCGCCGAACGTCGTCTGGGTCCCAATTTTCTTTCCATTAGGAGGAGTGGGCAGATCGCCACAGGAAATGACTGCAACGAGATTAAGATGCAAGTTAAAAACGAGGTGATGAAGAAGGTGGAAATAATAGAACGAGGCACCAGTCAAGTACAATACAGAACAAGGGACAAAAAGGCTTCCATTTTGAAAATCAACGCAGTCATTTACACCCATCTAACCAGCCTTAATGTGATAAAGGTGGGACCTGTACTATTTCACGGGGAGGATAATGATGGTGTTTGGCTTTGTCCTAACATATTTCATCATGCTGGCTGACATCTCCTTTGCTGTTCCACAGGCAACAGCACAGTGGAAATAGCTTTTATTTCCCATTGCCACAATAAACAACCTAGGGTGAGACGGGAATAGGTGAAGAGCACGAAAGTGAATAATTGAGCTGGCGCTGAAGTGAACTGTGAACAGGACATTCTTTGATTCCTAGAGTGTTACAATATATAAATCTCTTGGACCTGAGGCAATTTGCCTGAATCATTAAGCTCTGTACCTTCTACTCCTATTCTTTTCTATGAAACACTAACTGTAACATGTACTGTATGTATTTCCTGATGTTTTCTCTATACAGCTTATATAACGTCTTGTCACAGTGCATTTTACGAGTATATAATAATTTTGTGAATACTGCAGCAAAGCTCACTCACTTCTACACCGAGGTCGTTCGTTTCTCCAGCTCCACACCCCGTTGGCCAGGCACTGGATGTGGGCAGGGCCGACGCGGAAATATCCAGGGTTGCAGGTGAAAATTATTTTGGTGCCATACTCATAGTGGGAACCGTTGACTATTCTCCATTTCCCATGGTCCAAAGAGAACGAGCTGAGACTGGGGCACATCATGACTGAGCCAAAGAAAGAAGAAAGGCATTTGTAATGAGGAGATTTGTGGGAAGTGGGCATCCAGTAGTTTTGGATTATTCAAATGAATTGACTACTGCATTGATTTCTTGTCTTATCCGTTGTAGACACATTGCTACATCAAAATTTAACAACCCAGCGGCAAAGAGGAAACACAAATGGTTAGACATACAAAGAAAACCTTTAATCAGTACAATAAGCTAATACTTGCGCAAAAATGTAAATAGTAGCTTGTCTGCAGTTATGTTCTTGCAAAACAATGCTGCACTTTCTAAAACCAAACAAGTTTCAAAACAAACTCTGTTTCTCATTTTACTGCGCGAGACATACGCAGTGGGGAATAAACACTGGTCTCAACAGTAAACAGTGCTGTCAGTCACTCATTACAATGCTTTTAAGCTTGTAGGGGAAGCAAAGGATGTAAAACACTCGCTACAGGCTTCCTCTCCACTGTTGTCCACCCTGTCTGTCTGTCTTAATATCGCTACCAAACAAGTTTTTGTAATGAAACCACAACTAATGACTCATATGGGACTGTAGTCTCTTTTTCAAATCGCCTTCCATCACATTACTGAGTTTGGTTTAAAATGCACAAAGCTCTAAAACTTCTCCAAAATTCATGTATCTCTCAACGTCTCCCTTCCCGTTGCTCAACTGTGCTGTGGTTTCCATCCTCAACATTATCCTCTGAACCTCCACCCACCGATGCATCGGGGTATCTTGTTGTGGTTGCTCCATGTGCCGTCTGGCTGGCAGACTGTGGTCGTCAGCTCTTTGGAGGAAAGCCGGTAGCCGCTGTTGCAGAAGTAGGTCACCCGTGTGCCGACGGAGTAATCAGCAGCAAGCACACCTCCATTTACTGGCGCAGTGGGCACACCGCATGACACAGCTGCAGGCGGCAAGAGGACGACTGTCAACGCACATCTTCACCCACAATAGAAAACATAGTAGACACCGTGTCTCATGGTGGGCAGGCACATGTTAACATAACAGTCATTTACAGTTTATACTTTATGTATATACGCTAACCACTGCTGGTTAGAAGCAACGTGTTACTTTACACGAACTCATGAAACTGCTTGTTATTTTCTCATCAAATGGTTAAAAGCTTTGCAAATAAGCATCAGAAAGGAAAAGGGTGCTTTTAAGCGACATTAAACACCCACGCACAATTCTGACCGCGCACAGTTTGAAAAGGCAAAGATAAAATTTATTACATTATTATTAGATGCATTCATAGTTGAAGCCTGTGTTGTGCATGTTGAGGATGGAGGTGGCTTAGGGGAGAACACAACAGATGAGTTACACCTGTGCTTTTCCTGTGATGTGAGAAAATGCTGAAAACGTCCCGTGTAACCTAAATGTGCAGCATATACACCTACAACACATCAACACACTGATAATTTAGGAAACGAAGGGTATTTACTCCCACTTAATGCGCTTACATGAATAATAGTGAAGTGTCAATGCTTGTGTCACACTTTAAGTAATTTACCTTCTGTACAGTATGTACATCGAGGTCATTGATGCTGTAAAACTACTGACAATCACTAGTTATAGAAATCCATGAAAGTGTTGTACCGTATGCTATGTAGGACTGGCCCCTTGAGAGAGTATGAATCCACCTACCTCAAAGTGGAAGTACACTTGTCTTAGGCACAGCACAGATTGTGTTTTCCTCCCGAAATGATGTCTATAGAAGATTTTCATTCGGTGGAATTGTGAAACCACATGAATGTCCTACTCCTTACATGCATATGCGCGAGTCTGCCTTTACCCCTACACATTTTAAATCCGGGTTGCTGTGGCCTCGGAGATTAAACCAGAGAGAAAGCACAGGGTAGCGAATTCCAAGGTGTTTATCAGAGAAAAGTCAGACGGAATGAATAGAGCAGAGATACAAACACCCGCTGGGTCACGTAGCATTTTTGCAAACACACATGAAATAGTGTAGCAATGGTATCTTTACACGGAAAAACATCAAAGGTAGGACCCTGCCAAAAACCCTGGAGCCTTTAGATCCCCTCTGTTTCCCAAAGCGAGTTTATTTTATCTCTAATATACATTAACGGGAACAAGATGTTCTGTTCAAAAGAAAAAACACTTTACCATCATAAAAATGAATTCTTTTGAAACTACCTGGTTCTAGTCACAACTTTTTCTCAGATGCATGAGCACAGCACATATATATTGTACATTCCACGTATAATGCATTATGGGTAGGAACAAATACTGAACATCCTGTAATGCAATCTCCAGCAGGCAGCAGATGGACGCATTTGGTGGCCGCAGTTCGTTTGTGTGATTTGGAAAAGCTGTGTTCATTATAAAACTGATGGAATCAATCACAGGTGTGAAGCGGCTTAAAAGTATGTGGAATCCTTTCTGATTCCCCTGCGTCATGGTAAAACACGACGCCATGTGTCGCGCTTCGCTGCTGTATGAGCGCTTACGCCAGCGCATGCAGCCGCGCGCACATCGTGTGTGCGTCAAAGAACCCAATTAGGTGAGTGAGACCCAACAGCAGCAGGCCCTGCATGCTAATGGTGAGTTAGCCTAAGTAATTTGAAGAAGTGGATATTGACAGTAGGAAAGATTGATTTCTGTTTCTTTTCCACCTGACAGGGTAATGGCTCTCAACAAGGCTGGATTCAGCTCAGCTGATAACGACATAGAAACAGGACTCGGGTTAGGACACTTGAATGCCTAAAGCGCCTGCCTTTCTGCCTGCTGAGCACAGGGGTGCAGAGGCAGTGACCAGAAGAACTCAGAAAGAGGCAGGCTGAACTTAAAAATAAAAGGCTACGGAGGCCAATGAGCTCACCTTGACACGCAGGAACTGGAGCATCCCAGGCGTAGTAACCATAGGTGGCTTTCTTGCACACGGCTGTGCCTTTTCCGATCAGCTTGTATCCCCTGTCACAGGCCCAGCGCACCATGCTGTTGAGATGACCCCCGGTTTGGCTCACTACAAAGCCGTGTTGTGGGGAGTCTGGGGTACTGCAGTACATTGCTATTGAAGACGTGGAGAGGAACAAACGGGCGGGGAGAGGGAGGGACAGAGAAGAGGGTGTAAGAATAACGTAAAGGAAAGAAGAAGGAGCAGATAAGGAAATTATTAACAGAAGTAAAAGCCATAAATCTGAGGAGAGAGAAAAAGGATTTGGGAATTAGTCAGGTAGAGATTTAGTCACTGTAAGACTCAATTTGAAATGCAGAAAGATAATGAAGGAAAAAGCCTGAAGAATGCCACATCTATTTAGCACGTAGGCTTTGTTCCATGCACCAAAGAAAGTCCTCAAAGCCACATCATTACTTTTTCTCTCTGGCCTATGGGAACACACAAATTCAATTTGCTTTAGCACATGCAATACTAGCGCATCCTCCAGTTATTTGTCCCATTGCCTTTTTTCCGCTCATCTTACAGCCCATCAAACACAGAAAAAGGTAAATTTGATTTCCAGAGTATGAGCACCGAATCGCCGGTGGGACCAAAAAAATCCAAGGGTGGGCTGTGAGCTTCACAAATGCTGTCAACCATTCCCTCAAATCAGTATGACGGGGACGTAGCAGCGAGTTAAGACAAAAAGACACACGCTGGAGTTTAAGTCAGTTCCCGTTCAAGTCAATCAAGTCAAGGAGGAGTTTCCTCTACAAAATTCATCACACCGACTCGCTTTCACAATAACACTCTCGTGTATTAAATATAATGGAGAGACAACATTAAAAATGTATGTCTTTTGTGCTTTCTTCCAAGATTATTGATGCATTTCAAATGGAAGTAGATTCCCTGCGCTACCCTTGCCTAGCAACACTTGCTTTATTAAAGAGAGAATTAACAATTTAAAGCCTTTAGAAATTAAGGAGTGCAAAACAGCATGCGAGACTTTCAGGGACTTTCTTGCTGCCTCGTGGTCTTTGCTTGTGAAATCATCTATCGTGAGTGATCATCACTTTTATAGGATTTCAAAAGATTTTATGAAACTAAAAAAGCCAGCAGTCTGTGACAAAAATCATGGGGTCACGTTACGTACATTGAAATATTCAGTAGCAGCAGCCGGTGAGAAAAGTTCAATGAATACTTGCCCATGAATCCAAATGCGTCTAGAAACGGCCAAATTCTAAGCCCATGACTTTTATCACTTTTCTTCAGGTTTGAGAAAGCACATATTTAAACAGCACTAGTAGAAATAGAATATGATTATAAGCTGGATACATACTTTGATACTCACCCACGTATCTGATGTGGAAACCGCGTCGGTTGGTGCCGTGGTCAGAGGACCAGCGCAGCAGGATCTGGTGGCCCGTGGTGGTCAGGCTGAAGGGCGTTTCAATGTCGCCGCTGAGCGATGCCATGCTCTGGCTGTAGATGTTGGGCCCTGAACAGGGAAGCAGACACGTCTTTACTTTTATCTTAATGAGCTACTGAGGAGAGGCAAATGGCAGCATTTCTTTTGAGACTTTTTGAACTGAACACACATCTTTGACGCAAAAAATATTGGACCTGAGATGAATAAATTCTGGAGTCTTTGCAGAAGAACACACTAAACTAAGACTAACACATCCAGGGTCTTATTTAAGCTTAATATTTTCTATTTGTATTATATTTTTATCTTTTAGTTTACAATCAAATAAAGAACCCACCATCAAATATTTCTAGGATGTCAAACTCCTTCTCCGTCTGGAAGAGTTCAAAGTGCAGTGTGATGTTGTAGCCCTTCTCCACATTAATTAGCCAGGAGCACATCTGGAGATTGGGGTAGTTTTCAGGGTAGCCCGGACTCAAAATCACCCCGGTTGAATCGAAGCGCACCTCATGAGCTGGACATTGCACTGGGAGGAGAGAAACGGTAGCGTTAGGGGAAGAGGAAGTGACAGAGTGAAGGAGGTGAGCGAGGGATGTTAAAGCCCAGCGGAGGGAGGAGAAGCAAGACAAATGGGGTGAGGATAGGGGTCAGGGCAGGGCAGGGTGGGGAGCTCCACTCTGACAGCAGAAATTACTCGGAAAAAATAACTACTTCTAAAATAATTACATTTGTGGTAGAGTGATACTGCACCTCAGGGCTAAGCTGGAGAGTCTGCTGTCTTCCCCTGATACTCCCTGTATATTAATCTATCAAACAATATTTAGTACAGGCTTTATGTGGAAAGCTGCTGTGTGTGTTGTGTTTTAGCTCAGAGCCTTCCCTTCATTTCCTGTATGCTGGCATGTCTGAAATAATGACAGTCCTGTTCCTTTCCTTTCCCTTTCTGCTGGTAACATAAGCTTCTCTTCTGGGCCAGTAGTGAAGAAACATGACGCATCTAAAAGGTTAATGCGAACAACTGTTCCAGATAAAAAAGGTCACTGGAAACACTCAGACATATATCAAGAAGAAAGGCAGGAGGGCAGCACTGTAACACAATGCAGTGTGAATATTCCTGGAGGCCACAGCAAACGCTTCCGCTGGATGAACTAGAACAGCCACTGGCTCAACACAGTGTCAAAAGAGTCAGTGTGATTTTCTGATAAAATAAAATAAAAAAAGACTTAAAAGATTAGAGAAACTCTGCAAAAATGTATATGTAAATAATGAAACATCACAGCAGAATTTGCAGGCAGAATAAATATTTATAGAAACATATTCATTAGGGAGGCAACAAACATCAACTGAGTCTGTACAGAAATAAATTAACATGTTCCAATATCGCTTCATTTCCATCTGGTTACCGTTTCAGAAACATCTTCAGTTATGCAAAATACATCCCTGGACACAGATCATGTAGCTGAGGTCCTCTGGGCTGCGGGTCTCTTGAGTCTGCAAACCTCATGATCCCCAGCTTGTGGGGTCGATCCTTAACCGAAGGCACCTGCAGGCTTCCTCAGCGGCCGCAGACACCGTCCGCGTGGCGTCTCTGTCCCCCCCGTGAGCCTGAGTCAAGCCACAGCTTTGCAGAGTGTCTGCTGTGAAACCCTGACAGCCAACCTCTACAGAACGGCAACAAGCCCACCAGCCTCACCGCCTACGATGTTCCACCAGCTCCACACTTCATAACATTACGCTCGTTGGTCTTTGATGTCTTTTCATGACGCTGTTGACTCCCACATGATTATCAAGCTATCTGTGGCGACTCAGCCTTTCGAAGCAGGACCATTATCATTTGCCCCAAGCAGCCGGTTGTGGCGGAGGTGACCGGCCTTCATGTACGAGGGCATCGGGGACAGCTGTTCTAAGGGTCTTTTTCCAGATCCAGTCACTCTTACCCCAGTTGTGACGGTAGGCTGGGCTTAGCAGTGCATCAACACCTTTTTCTATTTTGTCCAAGCTCGTTTCTCAGCACCACAGTCCTGTTTCTTTCTGGCTCTGCTTCGCCTGTTCGCACAGCAGACGATGTAACTCTTGACCTTGTGCTTACTGGCTAGGAAGCCTCCGGGCCTGCTCTTCCAGTTGCCACCGTACTTGGTTGGAGCCCCTCTGGCAGTAATTAAGGCTTCAAGTGTTCTGGGGTTGGTCTCTTCATGCTGTGCACATCTGGATTCAGGGAGCTTGTGCCATTCTTCCTGAACGAGCCTCTCAAATTCAGCCACACTGAAACAGACGCCTCCATGAACTTCCACCTTCAAATGTTCTGTTGAGTCCAATGTCTGGGATTTTGTCACTCAGAACGAGATTTTGATCTGACACATTTAACAAACTGCTGTTTTTTGCATTTTAAGAATTGCATTTTGCATTTTTAAAAGCCGTCTGTTTTATTTTCTAATCCCTGTATGTTCTTCGTTTTTTTCATTATGCACCCTTTGAATAACATGTGCTGTAGAAAACAGAAGGTCAAGCTAGACCTAATTAAAGATCAGTGCGCAGCCAGAAATCTTTAGGAACAAAGTGAAAATGAAACAAAGCAGAAAGCAGCAATCCCCAGCCTCGCCCCAGCAGCTTTTTCACATCGTCAACTGATGTCATGTAGGTCAAATTATTGGTTGGCGTTGATTCCTACTGTTAAACCAACACCGTCTGTATTAGGTGACCTAATTTTGTATTTGAAACTAAAACCTGCGGCAGAGAATCAGGAGAATTATGAACCTGGCAAAGTGATGGAGTTCAGACTGAGGTCTTCGGTTGGCGTCGCTTCAAAAGTCACACGACACAGCGCTATCAGAAGCAGGAGCCTCTGCTTCTACTGATGCCAGTGGGAATATTTTTCCAGAGCCAGCACAACTACAGTAATGATCATTTCACATTTTTCACATTTTTAACATGATATACATGTTATATATCGTGATTCCCTCAACCACTTACTGTAATGTAGATTGACTCTGATGATCTAAGGCATGATGCATATACATATGCATATGCCTCTTTCCAATAACAGACAGTTACTGAAATAATTGAAGCCCCTGTACTTCTTTAATAAGCTAACGTTGCCTGGCAACAAACACGTCCTTCCAGTAAGCACAGTTGTGGCTTAAACTGCCTCAGACTTTAGGTGCACGGATTAAAAAATGAATCATGAGAGGCTTAAAACTGGTTCAGATGCTTCAATACTGCTACTTTTTAGGATGGGCTTTGCAGAAGCGTGATAAGGACAGCACACTGCTCAGAGAAAAGACTGGAACGCATAATGTTCATACAGTATGGTGGTTTGGCACCATTACAAATATTGACCTCTATTCAATAGAAATTAGAAGCAAGGAAATAAAAAACTATAAAATAAAAGCACATTTAAAAAGCTACGTTTGCTAAAATCAACTACCAGCAAATTAACTCATAAGCAGCCTGCCTTGGCCAATTAGCTGCATCCCACTACTACAACTTAATACTGAAATACGTCTCTTTGCTGGAATGAAATACACGCCAACATGATTTGTTTATAAAAGAATTGGCAGTGGCATTGTTCGCAAACACGTCTTGCTTGCCGTGTCTTCTGGTGCTAGCCATAAAATGATTATTAATATATTCAGCACAATGTGCGTAAGGAATGACAATGGCTGCTACATATTGTTGCGGACAGGGACGTAATGAAACCAAGCTTACATTTACATAAGTAAGCGAAGATGCAGTTGCTGCAGAAATTGCTTTTCATTACATTTTCGGAAAGACACGTGGAAATCAGAGCGGAGCAACAGAAGAGCACCTACTGGGTTAAACCCGACCTCTGTGTGGCAGATGGTTTACCTAGCAAACACAACACTCAATTCAATTGTGGCTCTAGACCTGATCAAAGCTACCGCATAACCTTCATCACAGGCTTTTATAAAGAAAGAGCCTGGGGAAATATCTTAAAAAGCAGAGGTATTAGAGGGGTGAAATTACACAGCCACTGGAAGGACATTTCAGCGTTATCGTGTAAGCATAAAATGACAATTAACACAAGGGCTGACAGCAAACAAAAGTAAAATAAGGAGACAGTGGAAAATCCTTCTTTCCCTATCGGCAAGCTGCCGACCAGAAATGGCCTCTGTACAAGCTGCTCTCGCTGTAGCCGTGTCTTGGATGGGAATAGCAGGTCAAGTCGAATTAGGTTTAATTTTACATGTCCCAAGGAGAGTAATTAGCTTCATGCTAGAGGTGGCACAAGGACATAACATATCCAATACAAGAAAACTGTATGAATTCTTTACTGCAGTAATGAGGTGATGCATTAAAATGTCAAACAATGAATTAGTAATTTAAATGTCCTGAAATATTTCTTATTACTGCTTGTCAACTGATCAGTCAAGGAAGGTTTTACAGAGCATTGTAATATATATGCTGCATGTACACACACACACACACACACCCACACACACACACACACACACAGGGTGTGTAAGGAACGAAACAGCCAGGTTCCCAAGAGTGGAATCAAAATGACATTATTTTAATTTAGCTCTTATTAGATTATTCTCTGTTCAGTTGTTATTTGCCTTTGGTTGACAGGACAAAGAGGAGGACAGAGAGGGAGAAAGACAGTGAAAGAGCAAGTACATGTACATGTCATCACATTTTAACTGATCACTGGCTCCTTCACTTACTGAGGAGGTGTCATGATACCATGTGAAACAAAGCTTTGTAGTTCAACATTATAGTATGTTTCAGACCTGCTACTCACTAGTCAAGTAGTTCCATAGTTGCAGATTTAATATATTATATGGTCTAATGTGATCAACAGTGAGTAGCTGAACAAACTCGTAATGACACAAAACATTTGCAGTACTGCTGAGCAGTTTTATTATATTTACTCTTACAATAGGTGTGATCCTAGAGTCGTCCCTGATGAAGCATATTGTAGGGACGTGCTGTCTTCAGTATTTGCTTTGATTTATGTGATCGTGTGCTTTCCAGCAGTGAATTAGCGTCAAACATATCACGTGCAGGTAAACGACTCTGTGGACTTAGCTGAATATGAATTTGGCAGGTTTATTTTGTCAAATTAAAGCTTGTGAATTTATTTCAAGCACACTATGTGAATGTGCGCTGAGAGGATCCCGCTGCTCTTTCTTGGAGCTCTGTGCAGTCGGTGACACACACACAGACGTGAGACGGACATGAGACACATTTTCGAGCACCCTCGACTGACTGATTGCCCTCACTTGACACAAAAGATGCTTAAAATGACGGTGATGTTCTAATTTGGTCATTTTCAAACAAACAATGGGATTAAGGGTCCTATTCAGGACGGTTAAATCTGGCCAGAGCAGGATGATGCAGCATGCAATTATGATTTTCTGGCTTTTGTTTCCTACCGCTCTTTACTCTAACAAGCTAATAAAATGCAGGAAGACTTTATACCCTGTGTGGGTTTATACATTTTTAATTCTGAAAAATGCTAGGTTGGCCCAGTGCAGCACAAGTAAAGGTAGGCCGTGTTGTTTTCAAGACTCCCACACACGCAGCTCATCAATGCAAATGTTGTTAAATTGCCATGCTTTTGGTCTCTTTGACCTTTGTGCATACATTAACACAGTTATTCACAGGCAGAGCTGCTTGTAGCATTTATGAATAAAATATAAGAGGAGGGGTCTCTTTCAGATTCTGGATCACCAGTCAGGCCACTCAGAGCTTTGCCACTGGTGTCTTTTGCTTTACATTTGGCACTTTCCATATACTAAATTGAGATCAGTGATATTGTTACTTGTGAAAGCAAAGCAGTGTCAGCTGTAAAATCCCTCCAGGAGGGAAACTGAGATATCAAGTCAGACATCAAATAATAACAGCCAGGGATGAGCACACAGGTTCCAGATCACTAGTCCTATTCTAAGATGCTTTATGAATGCAGGCTGTGGCTTCGTTGCAGATCTGTCATGCCTTGATCACAAGTCCAATGTGATTACTCACAGTTTCTAGAAATAAAAAGACAGGAATGCTCATCAGCTCAAGACTTGTAGACAAAGGACTTGAGGGCACTTCAAAAGATGTCTATCCACAGGGAATAGAAGGTTTCAGAGCGCTCTGTTGTCTGCAGCAGAGTTGTATTGGCACGACAGGCAGGCTGATGGCATTTGTTTTCTGGTCTAAACTAAATCTCTGATGCAGACGACGCAGACGTTTCTTTCCTTTGCTATTTTGTTTGAAAATCCATCTTCTGAAAAAACACGACTAGGAAGACATTTTACATCAATCAAAGACATTTGAGCAGGATTAAGGGGTAAAATATAAGCGTCCCTCTTTTCTATGTAAACCATAGAGAAAAGATCGGGACGGCAGGCCTCCCTCAACCCTATCACACTTTTTTTTTTAAACCTGCTGGTCTGTAATTTGTTTCACACTGATACCTCACAGTCAAGTTGTGGTGGCAGGGGAGCCCAGGTCTATGATGTTTTATGAGTTTTGATAAATTAAAACAGAGATGCCGTTTGCCACCAGCAGTCAGCTCGAAGGGGCCCTGCTGGCGATCTGTTAAATGATGCAGCGCGTGCAGCTGACTTGGCAGAGTGGTTTCAATCATGCGCATCAACACAACTGAGTTTGAATAAACATACACATAACTGCTGGTGCATGTTCCCACAAACACACTGAACACACACTGATCGGAAAACTAACACACAGAAACACGAGACGTTCCATGAGCCGGACAGTACTATAGAACCAACCTTGGCAGACTGGGGGTGGTCCGTCCATCTGTAACCTCTCTCCAAGTCGACAGGTCAGGATCTCACTGCCCACCAAGGTGAAGCCTGGCAGGCATGAGTAGCGAATGATGTCTCCTAGGAGGTCACACACACCCACCGTCAAACAGAGACACACACACAAATGCACATATCCCCACAAAGCCTCCCCAGTACCAGCACTTAAAAGCGTAATCAACAACAAGTTTCGTAATGATGACTGACATGCCCTTAGCCGACGCGAGTTCTGAAGTACTTTCACACAAAATCCAAAATTACGCTCAATTTTAAAGACGCAAAGGCAGCCACTGGCAGTATGATTTCCACTTCACTTTACTAATCACTTCAGAACGCTGCAAATACAAACAGCTTATACAAAAACTAATTAACCATCCACTCAAAAATATATTGCACTGTGCAAGTTGACAAAAGAATCTAAATGAAGGTAAATCATAAAATAAAAACAAGTGAAAAAACTGTGCACAGTGCAGGTGGACTGAAAAAGTAAATGTGGCAAAGTTTTACACAATTTTAAATTCTACTTTAATTAATTATTGTCCTAAACCATCCTGTAGTTTTACGTTTTCCTCTGCCCAAAGCTGTCTAAGCAAATTACCTCATATCTGGAGCCAGTTTTATTACATTTGTGTCCGGGCAAGTAAACGGCTAAATAAAATAAGACAAACCTATTTCAAACTCGTCATCATCGGTTAGGATAGTGGCGTTGGCGACAGGGGGGGGTGGCTGACATGTTCTCAGCTGGTACGCTGTTGGTGCAGAGAGGGAACATTGTAATGCAGGGTACACAAGTGTCGTATGCACACGGACAGAAAAGGTTTCCCCTGAGATCACACGAGGACCACCTATCACTGTTCATTATCATCAAAAGCCAATCGGTAATTTATTTTTTGAAGGGGAGTTTTAACAGAATAGCGGAAGATGAAGCATTCAAATGCTTCTTTGTTTAACATACACAGTAGTGGAAGAAACATCATGTAGCAAAATAAACGGCCACTGAAAAAAATTACAGGTGTCCCAATGTAGAATAATCTCTTTCTCTTTTCGTTACTAGAGCAGTTATTTAAGTCAAGTTTACCATAATAATGCAGCACAAAGAAGCCGCTGGTGCTGAAGTCGCTGTGGAACTTGATGAGGATCTGATTTGCTGTGGTGGATACGCCCTCCTGCGCAGAGTTGCCGCTGAACTGGCCAATTTGAGGCGAGGCCTGATCAGGTCCATCCCTGGTAGAGATGTGCGTTTTGGAAGAGGTCGAGGTGGATGGAGATAAAGAGATTCAAGGAGTAAAGAGAGGAAGGAGGACACAGAGAGAGAGAGAGGTTCCTAAGTAAATACAAAGTAAAATCTTCAAAGAGCAGGTCTACTACAAGCACTAAGTGGTCAAGTCTTCGGCCAATACATATATTTTACTCACTACTACTCACACTACTTTTTATCTGGTCCTTTCTACTACATAAACACCATGTTAAAGGCAGCCTAGCTTAGTTGTCCTCCTCTTGGTGAACATTTCATACATGTCCAGCGTGTAAAGGTTATCGCCCTTCTTTAGCCCTGTGACTATGGCAGCATGAAAGCATTTAGAAAATGTATGGACAATTATCACTAAATCCTAAAGTCCTTAACTGAATACCATGACATATAAGATACTTTAGCCGTGGGAATGAAAATTTAATTGAGGCGTAATGACCTTTTTGATTTTCACCCTTAATAGAGAGTAGGGAGCGAGGCTGTTATCTGTGAAGGGTGGATACATCAAAGGAAGTCGATACGCACGTCTAATTTAGATTACTGTAGCTACAGCACATGGCAGCTTGATACAGCTCCAGTTCAAGGATACGTTTATATTAAAGACTGTCAAATTAGATTTTTTTAGCTGAATCTCATATGTGAATAAAAAGTGGTTAAAGTGTCGCATTGTGAATATTTTGTGTGTCATGGAAAAAAGGCAACTTCTTCCCGAACTTTTAAAAACACAACAGATAAGAGAGTTCAGGGCGAGGTGCGGGTCACATCAAATGCTACTGGCATGATGCCAGCGGCGAATCAGATGCTGACGGGGCTGAATATTATCAGCCTGTCATGTCCGACATATCTACTGGAGAGCATTCACCTTTAACAGTTGGAGCTCTGGCCTCCACGTGGAAGAGGTTCAGTTATCTAAAGAGCTGATTCACAAAAATGGGTACGATGAAGTGTGAAATTGACAAGTGGCAAAGTACTTAAATGTCACATTGACAACGCGTCTAAGCCTGAAGGTGAAGCTCTCGATTTAGAGATACAACAAGCTGAACAGAGCTGCCAGTGTAGGTCGGGGTCGCAGAGAGGGGAGGCAGATGTTTGGGAGGAGCTTGGGAAGAGACCTGCTGCTCGGGTGCTCCTCCTGAAAAGAGATCGTCGAGGTAGCGCAGACATCTAATTAAGATGCCGTTTGGGTGCACCCCCCCCGTGGAGCACATTTGACTGGGAGGAGACCCCAGGAGCAGACCCAGAGTAGGTTTTATATTTCAGATAACCTTGATCTCTTAGCTTAACCCAGAGGAAATGCACAGATGTGTCTGTGGTCAGTTTGACAAATGATGCCCTGGGATGTAATAAAGACCCAGCAATCTGTTTAAAAAGTCAGTAAAACCTCAGGAACATTGTGTTTATGGTACAGTACTGTACATAGTAGCATCTATGTTATAATAAACCATATATCACAAGAGAACAAAATTCCAGCAGGTCCCCACATAAAATCATTTCCTCCACATGCCCTGATCGATAGGCTGGAGCGTGGCCGGATGGATGGCTGTGGGTTTCTGGTGGAACTTGTCATAAGCTGTGAAGCCATTCAGGAAGCGTTGCACGGTCCGCCAGTAAGGAGCACGAGAGAACTTTCAAAGTCTTTTCAAGAAAGTTGGGTGCAGCCTGCAAGAACAATCCAGATGCGTAGCTCTCTGTTCCATGTAGTGAAGTATCTCATTAGCGGCTCCAGACCTATTCACCTGACTGATGTCCACTAAATGATTCCTGTACGAGTGTGTACGTTTAATATACTATATACAGTGTTAAAAGAAGTCTCGTTGGAGTTTCATTTCAAAGTGATCAGCAAAATGGGAGGTGGCAGTCAGGCAGGAAAATGAAATGTTGTCATCAGGGGACAGATTGTTTATGCGCCATTTCATTTGAAAACACCAGTGGCAGTAGCTCCTTCCTCCCGTGCCATCAACGGTAGCCCCAGACACTGGAAGGCATTTCCCCGATGTCACCCATGAGGACAGCTCCATCTCTGCCTGAGGCTTACTATGCTACAGAGAGCTAAAGAAAGGTAGCGGGAGCAGGAGACGCAGACAGACTGAGACGGCTGCTGTGGTGATATGGGGCAGACTGTATAGTTTACTGCTGTACCATTATCTTTCAGGAGAAAGTTTGCAATTTTCCCACATTCTAACAAACACCCAAAGTAACTCAGAGCTGATGTTTTCATGATGGTACACGTTTCTCCCTTTTTTTCTTTTTTCATAACACTCACTGGGGATTTAAAGTGAAACATGGACAATAAGTTTGGTCGACAGCAAAGAGCGACTCTCAGTAACTCATGCTTCTGACGTAACAAGCTACTGTATATTTAGCAGAGGTTTAGCTGGAGGAAAATGCAGTTATCATGGTTAAATGTATACATAATGTCCAGACAAAGGTCCTCTCGTATGGGTCACACAACAGCTGTAGGCTCCCTGGCCAGGTGGCCATGGGCCTCATCCCTGTGTCACCTGTTAAAAGTGTGCAGCACTTGTCTTTGTTTTTGCAGGGAGTAAGGTCAAAGCTGGTACGATACGATAAGGTCTACTGTAGAATCTATTTCTCCATGGGTGAAAGCTTTTTAAGGTTGCTCTATTATCGTCATCACACCTATATGGTTCAACTGGATAAATAGCATCTCACTGTTCGTAAAGACACTGTTTGCAAAGCGCACAGAACTATTAATTGAGGAGGACAGAAAAGCACAAGTGCAACAAAGTAAAATGTCACAACAACAGAGAAAAACAAGGACCTACCATACAGTGATGTAGTCGTAGATTGGCTCTGTGTTTATCACAGAGAAATTGATGTAGATGCCATAACCTGGAGGTACTCTGACAGTCCACATGCAATCCTGGAAGTGCGGATACTCGGCCGGGTGTCCAGGGGAATAAATAGTGCCATTCATGGATGTTATATTCCCACCACAGAGCGCTGCAGGGAAGGAAGGAAGTCAGTAAGGCTGGATAAAAATAGAGAGCCTGTCTCCAATTTACCTCAGGTCATAAAACTCACTTTTATGGCTGTATTGCAACTAACTGTTGATAAAACAAACCATAACTGCGTGTTATTGGGTTATCATTGAGATACTGGTGGGTGATTGAGGGCTGCGCACCTGTTAGATACAGCTACAGGGGCTGGTTACCCATTGCCAGGAAGCTGATGACACTGAGTGGTTGTGACACTAAAAGTCCCTGTCATACCCCTTCAGAGGGAACGTGTTAAAATCTGACTTGGTACTGGGAGTTGAAGCCAAGCTGCAGCCCCTGGGATGCAGAACAGTAAACTCGACAGGGATAATACGGTGTCTACCCGGCAAAACAAAACTGTTTACAACCTTCTCAGACTAATCCTAAGCTACGGTGTGGACTTGAAGTCTACATCGCTGCTCGACTTCACTGATGGGTGAAAAGCTTTCACGTAATCATCAGGTGCAAGCGACATCTTCAAATTTAGAAAAGATTTGCAAATGCCCCATATATCATAGCGATGGGCTACATCAGTCTATAATTCAGCTGGTGGTAAAAGCGAGTTATGTGTTTTATTGTGCAGGAGTTGAAAAGGAGAAATGTCACGACGGGAAGGCAGACAATATAATGTGTTCTCCTGTTCAAAATAACTTCAAAGACCTATTTTTAGCGGGTAATGATGATGGAAAAGCAGCTCCGTCTGTACTTTTTTAGCTCCTGTGAAAGTATGCAAAACTTCCTCAAGCATTTGTTAGCGAGGATTTATTTTAAGATTTCTTCAATGAGCGTGGGAAAACTGAAAGAAAGACATTTAAGAACTGATTTAAATTAATGAGTCGATCCAGTTGAACTGAAGTTGCTTTTCTGTGGACCGGCACCACGATGAAAGAGCACGTGTTGTGTTTCCATAAAGAAGGTAGCAGTCACCTTCACAGCGGGGCAAAGGGTGGTTCCAGTTTCGGCTGACTCCATGCAGACATGTGAGAGAAGGCTCTCCAAGCAGAGTGTAACCTGGCAGGCACTCAAAGGAAATAGTCATCCCCACACTGTAGTCCTGACCGATCACTATGCCGTTACGAAACGGTCGTGGGTCCGGGCACCGCTGTAGTTCATATGCTAGGGCGGAAAAAACACATTTAAAGAAGAGGCTTATACAACACAGACTGCTGTGCACTGCGAGCTAAGGCCACCTCAAACAACCAAGGCCTGTGTTTGGAACCAGTTTTGTGTCACTTGTTAAACCTAATGATTATCTGATCCTCTTTTACAGAAAACAATCTTTATACCTTCGTTGTGGAAGCACTGATAAATAACAACTAAACACAATATCTGGCTTATCCAAGCTTTTTAACTTAATGTGTCCAACCTTAGTAGTTCTGTTCACATATTTTTCTATTAAAAAAATATAAAAACACAGTATTTGCAATTGGTGGAAGTCATGCAGAAGATCAAAGGATCAGGGTGTGTGTGTGTGTGTGTGTGTGTGTGTGCGCGCGCGTATTTTATCTCAAGTAAATGTCTCGGTCCAGTTTGAATTCATACTTTGCTGCTTCCTGCTGAAAACGGACAATATCTTAATCTAAAGCGAAAATTCAGATTTGTTCACCGTGTTATCTGAATGTTACAGAAAATACGTTTCATTTTGTTTCCTATTGTCCTTTATATTGGGACGTGTGCAATTGTTTGTTTGGTAATACAAAAGCAGATACTGATCATGAACAAAGCACGAACAAACTACAGGATATATATGAATGAATTAGGTCAATGTTGACATTTTTGTCTTGATTCTTTTCTCCTTTGTAATCTTAGCGAAGGCATATTGCAGAACTATTCTCTGGCTCTGATCTCTAACCTTTAATTAAAAAAAAAACCTTCCACATTTTCACATACGATAGCATCCAACTGCGACTTTATCATAAGAAACCGTCTTTTTCCCCTCACCCTGGTAGACAATGTGGAAGCCAGGTTTGTTCTGAGAGTAGTCGCTGTGGAAGAACAGAGTGGTCTCGTGGGTAGTGCTAAAGAGGGAGTTGGGCACCACAGGGCCACTGAACCTATCAATCACGGTTCCCGTTTCCAGAGTCCCACTGCGCACCTCCAGATAATCATGAACGGGCTCTGTTGAGAAGTTCAGAAACTGTAGATGGATTCCTAAAAAGCAGAAAGAAGCAAGTAACGTACAAACTCAAGGCATCCTCTGAAATAACACATGACTTTTCGTTAAAATCAGTGCAGAAATGGACAAACGTTAGAGTCGTATGAGCTACTAAGACTACGTTAAAGGAGGAAAAGAAGGATGGACAGACCGAAGCCGATAGGGAGCTGGACTCTCCAGCTGCAGTCCAGGCTGCTCTGGTAATTCCCTGGGAAGCCTGGGCTGAGGATGACGCCGCTGAAGTCTGTCATAGAGCCACCACACTGAGCTGAGGGGAAACCAGCCAAGGAGAACATGTCACTTCCACGGAACAGCTCAATGAGAAAACAAAGGAAAACAATGACCTGGGGGCAAATGTGGAGGGAAGGCAAAAAGTGCCGTGTCTCTGTTTGTGTGCAAATTACAGTACATGCATAATTGTTGGCTGTGTGCAAACAGGGACACACACATTCTGTATGCGCAGTGCGCCTGTGTTTGTAAGGGGAGCGGCAAAATAAAGGTTCTGAGTGTGCACTGATGAGTTTGGGTCTGGTCGGGGGCTTTGTGCCTGTGTGTCAGCGTCATTGTGACTTGTGCTGGTACATCTTTGCTTGGCTGTGTGGATTGGGCTCCATACGGGACTTTGTGAAAAGATAACAGACTCGGGCACATTCCTTGTTCGGCAGCGCTTTAAATTAAAATAAATGAGGGAGTCAATATTCAATATAGCACCGCTGCTCAGAGGTGGTGGTGTTTACTGTACTTCACCTCTTTTCAACTCCCCCTTGTGGCAAACATCCTCGTCTTATGATGCCTAAACACCCAGGTGTAATGCAATTACAGACACCATCGGTATCAAGGTAAACTTTCAGCTGAGTCATTTCTCCTTGTCTCTGTAAACACAGGGGTATTGCATCCAATTCTTTGGGGAATATCAAACAAGGCCAAAGCCTGTGCTGGGATTTAATCGTGCTCCTGGGGTGGGTCGGACTGCTTCACCTGTTTGTGTTTAAAACAAAAGAGAACAAGTGAGACGCCGTTCGGTCTCCATGCAACCCTTCATGTGAGATTACCCAAGTACACGCACAGATCTTGGGGTGCTGGGGTGAAGGTAAGCCCTTTAAACGAGAGAGGCGCTGAGCTAACAAGTGAGGACACGTGTCCAAGAACGAGCACGTCAAAACCAAAGCCGGGATTTATCTCTGCAGCGAACTGTAAAAACCACAGGGACATTCCATCTACATGAGAACCGTAGGACGCGCACGCCAGCGTGTAAAAGCGGACACTTTGTTTTATTCGATGTGTCTGAGTGTGTTTCCGTACATGTGTAATGGGGGGCAACAGCGCCGTGAGGGGAAAGTAGAGCGTTTCCTCAGTAATCTCTAGGACGCTTCAATGCGGCAATCAACATCAGAGGAAGTGTTGCGATAGACGAGAGACTCACATAAGCAGTATCCGAAATCAAACAACACATTGGTGCAAAGCTTACTGGTACTGAGCTGAAGAGTAAAGCATAAGATTCATAATCCCCACTGCCTCCCACCTTTCCCTCCTCTGGTCTTACAATAAACTGTTGCTGACCCTACTACGATATTAAAGCCATGGATTATCATTGATCGACTAAAGAGAGAGGGCGTCTGTTTCAAAACTAGGATTTTGTTGTATGTATTATGTTGTCTAAGGCCTGTATGCTGGCAAGAATATATATATATATAAATAATAGCACTTACCTAAACACAGAGGTACAGGGTAATTCCACCTTCTGACAGGACCAGGCATGCAGGTAATAAAGGCATTACCCTGTTCAGGAAGACAGACAAAGACAGTGCATTTAACACCTTTAAAACACCAGAATACTAAGAGAGATCAGGCCAAGTGGTTTTAGGAGCTAAATTGTCCTGTCATTTTGAGAAATGTTAACATTCAGATTGTTTTCCAGCGTAGTTGCTGAATGCTGCAGGTTAATCCTTTGCAGAATATCCACTGCACTGTTTGGTTTAATCCTTTCACATTTGTATGCTGTCTAGATCTTTCCGGCAGCCAAGACACTTGTCAAGTGCAAACTATGCACGTTTTCAAGCCAAGTAATGCCTGAAACATGAAAAAATATCCATCTATATGAACACATGGACATAAATGCAATTGTACTTACACGCCCACACACTGAACTCAAGATTTACACTCGCGTTTTTCCGTCTACAATGGCTTATTTGCTATTTGTGGTGTTCTGACACTCAGCCTGAAGATGTGTATAAGGAGTTGCTGGTTGGTCTAAAGAGAAAGTGAAGAAGAAAATGCCCGAGCTTGAAAGGAAAAATCGTTGTGGGATTAGAGAGACTACTGTTAACACAATCCATCGCCTGTGGCCTTGGAAGGTTCTACAGCTGCAGTCTCGATTCAGGGAGGACTGCAAGATGTTAAAGCTGCTTTGTTACAGAAAACTACGGGCACTGATAAATACAAACATACAAGCAGATGGTACACAAATAGAAATGTAAGCAGGATTTCATGAAACACTTATCTCAAACTTGCGCGTTCGCACTTTTCTTGCTGCCCTCTCTGCTCTCACACATCCAGATACTCATACACACGCCAACATAAACAGAGCGGGACATCTGCTGCACTAGCAGAGTGTGCGTTCACCTGCAGTACAGTACCTGTAAGGAGAAGCCCTGATCACACTGGAAGGACACCATGTCACCCACAGTGTAACGGTTGCCCACTCTGATGCCGTTACTGGGAGGCAGCGGCTCTGGGCACGAATCCAAACCTATTGCTTAGGACAGAGTCACAACACACAAGTGTGGACAGCGATCATTCTTCTGCACAATATGGGTACAAGCAAAACGTGCAACAGTTGACATCGCTTTAACTGTTGTCCATCCAGTTTCTACACATGCTCACCCACTACCTACGGAGAAATGGGCATAATTAATTTAAACCAAAGATTTCTGCATAGTATAGTAACCGCATAGTAATTGAGTAAATCTTTTTTTTGTTTCCTCCTTTTCTTCTCATTATAACATTTAGAAACTGGGACGAGTCACAAAGTGATTCTACTGGTGACTGTAATCGCCAAATCCTTCTGACTGTGATCTGAAGCAATCACTGTGAAATTACAAAGCGATCCCAGAAGTATTACTCGACAGAGCTCCGCTGGTACACAGTGATTAGAGCTGCTCTTGCCAGGTAGTGAGAGGACTGATGGCGTGTTTAAATGGCTAAAAGTGAAGTTATCTGGTCCCAGACTCACATGGTCAGGTAGATGTTGAATTACTAGTCCTTCAGTCTCACAAAACACATTTTATTCAAAAAAATACAATTGTTCAACTGGCACATATTAGTGGTGCTTATTTGGATGCACATTTAGACTCACACACTATATTGTAGAGTAAAGTTAAGATGACAGTGCAATGCACCTACATCTATATGTGGGCAGAGATCTTACATAGACAGCACTCAAACAAGGAACATGCGCGTAAATATATAAACAGTGAAGCAAGCGGCCACTCAAAGAGTTAACAGGTCCAAACAAGCAGGTGGGTGGATGAATGTACACATGGCCACAAGAGTCAGAACAATTTATAAGCAACTCTTCAGAGCGCAGAATAACAGAGGGACTATTCCACTCGGCACCGAGGAAGAGTCACAGAGGATATCTGAGTGGGAGGACGGAGTAACCTGAGAGACACAGAACAGGAAGCAGGACCAGAGCAGTCAGAGCTACTGTGCCAGGGGGTGGATGCAATGACGCTGTGAAGTTAGGTCATAAGTGGATTTAAAGGAAGCATTTCAACAGATGCAAATATAACATTTTAACTGATTTCACTGACATTTTGCAGTAGTGAATAGTGAAAAATTGAACAACACAAATTTAAGAAAGGATCCTAATTGTACAAAGCGACTGTGCTTTGTGAAATTAGTTAGTTGTTCTGTAAATTCTCATTTACTTTTAACCTTAATCTTAAATAATCTAACATTAGTGAAATATTACTACAGTGTTTTTAAACACTTTGCTGTTCTGGAACACAACAAACGTGTCCAAATATTTTTATATGCCAAAAGCAGCAAACCGAAAATTACTTCAATGCACATTTTTCTTGGCTTTTAGAAAAGAGACACTTTCTGTTGATAAGAATAAATTGATGCCCATTAATACCAATCACACAGAAAATGCCCAGTGTACCACAGCTTGACTGGGCACAAACTGGGCTCTAGTCAACATAAGTGTGTTCCCACCAAGAACTAGTTCCCACTATTACACTACAGATGGTTTCCTGTGCATAGTCGGAATTTAAATTTTGGCAGAGACGGTCCTCATCCCGCTGTGAGTCGGTCGATATCCACTGTTCCTAAGCGAGCCACTGTGTCTGGAAGGAGACCCGTCCTTATCAAACACGCTTAATATTTCCAGCAGGTTACTTTGCTGATCCTATCTACACAATGAAATTTAGGTAATGACCCCTGCTTCTATTGAAGCATGCTCGTTATAATCGTAGGTTAAAGTTTTATCTGCTCGTGCTTTAATTTGTGATTTTGCATGAATGGAATAATTTGCATTAGTGATTAAAACACCTACATCACACCTGTAAAGAAAATACTGTTGTACTATGTTGAGGTTTGAAACATAAGGTAAATGTAGAAAAAGTCAAGTCACTACAACTGTGTAAAAAACAGGCCGAACCGGTGAAGGATTCAATATTCGTAGTGTAAAACACATTAACATGCTTCATTCTTTTGAATGCCAACAGTAGGTTGAGCAAGAGAGGAGCCCTTTGTTATCCCTCCACTTCATCCTCATCTAAGATGGCACTTTTCAGCTTCTGACTGACTGAACACACCTGATCCAGGTTACCAGCAGTGGTTAAGGTAAAGATAGTTGGAAAGCAAGCGGAGCAGTGGCCCTCGAGGAGCAGAACCGCTCACCCCTGAACAACAGGTACTGACAAGGTGATATCTACCGTGGTCTGAAACCATAAGAGCAGTGCATAGGGGACATTAATTAAAACGTGCATAAGAACCGACGGAGGCCTCTGCTGACTGCTTGGTCTGGGACTATTTACGATGCCAACCACAATATTCCAGCTTTATTTTGAAGTGCAGCATACAGCTCGTCTTTGGAGAGCAGTTAAAGTGCTTGGCCCGCTGTAGGGATGGGTGGTATACAGCATTTTTATACCTGGTCTCCGTGGACATTAGCAGTCACCCAAAGGAAACATTTCCAACAGATGGTTGGCTGGCTGGGCCTGTGCCAGTCCCTCATTTCCTCACTGTACCGAGCATTTACAGTATTCGTTTGTAGTTAAACCTGGAATCTGATTTAAGCCGATCAATAAAGAGACAAGTCTGCTATAAGCATAAAATGAGGAAAAACAACTGACCACAACACAGAAATACTGCGACGGAAAACCAACATGCTGACACGACAACGTGAAAATAAGCTAAGAACTATGAAACACAACAGGAAAAGACAAAGAGCTGTGGTTCAGGGAAAGAATTTTATAAGGGCAGCAGTGGCAAGCAGAGAGGAAGGAGCTGATTTTGAGACATAGCACTCAAGTGATTCTCAGCAGTAGATAGTGGCACTAGGGGAGCAGGTTAGTGCATAAAGCAAAAAACAACTGACAGATATGGTTCCAGAGTGGCTCCAAGCAAGAACAGGGTGTTGGGAAAGAAAGCACCAACAGCGTGGGACGTGATGTCTCTCTCCACTCAGAAGCAACTTTTTAATGCCCTCAACGAAATGAGTGGCAAAAAGCCAAAGTCACACATTTGAGTAATCAGGATAAATGTGTTGGTAAATGGAAGTTTAAAAAAAAAACAGGAAGACAGAGCCTGGCATTAAAAGAGACAAAGCAACGTGAAGGAGCCTGAGACGTAAATAACCATGAGGAATTTGGTAACAACTACACGCATAAATAATAGGACAGCTCCAGCTCCATCACCTGCCAATCATCGCCTGTATTTTCACTTACAGTTTGTGAGAGGAAGGACTTTGTCAATCAATCAGTACCCTGGAGCCAGCAGGGCTGCCGGAAATTTAGTACAGTACATGATAAATGTTTAACAGGTTCCTCTGCAAATACTGAGCAGCTTGTTGAAAATGTATTGGGCACATTCCCATCTGAAAGACGACAGATGTGGGGTTAGTAACTTGAAGCTACATTCAGGATCAAGGGTTTTAAAAACAAAACCACTGGATAAAGACCACACCAAGCAGCAGACAGAAAGACGGGCGATTAGAAGAGATACAGAAGAAGAAACTGTCTCTGCCCACGGAATCGCTCTTCCGCCGCCACCCGGACCAGCTGTCCCTCCAGTTTCTTCTGCCTCTGTGCAGCAGCTGGAAGCTGGTGGCAGATGGACGAACGGAAGCAAACTGACAACAGACAAAGCGACAGGCAGTCAGACAAGCCGTCGCTCCTCATACCTGTGTACTCCAAGTGGAAGCCAGCGGCGGACACACTAATGTCAGACTGGAAGGTCAGGTACAGATTGTTGGATGTGCTGTTGAGCAGCTGGGGAATAGTTGTGCCTGTATTAAGGAAAAGAAGACAGATAATCAAACTAGAATCAGCTTCATCTAAACTCTTTCGCGATGGATTCAGCCACGTCATTAATGTCATCAAGTGAAGCAGCCATTCATTTGGATCTACTTTACTAATATACCATATTTGTTTGGTACCTAAACTCTCTTTATCTTTTGGCTTAATCTCAAATGTCCTTGTTTTAGTGTTTGGTATAAAACATGTCACAGCAGTCATCACATTGTGAGACACCTCTGCATTTGTAGAATTCCAGCTACATTTTGTAAAATTCAATTAGGATCGTTTTCTTCTTTTACTTCTTGAAGCAAGTATTTTCAACTACTTCTCGAAGGATGTGTCAAATGTCATCAACTCCACCACATCAGCCTGCTGCTGTGGCCATGTGACATCGAATAACATTGAACGTGGAGCTGACAACTACAGCTCGGTTGTAGCAAACTTACCTGAGTAGCTACCGAGCCTTGGAGCATTGCCATCCACTCCATCAAAGAAATCTAGCGAGTCCCAATTGTGTTCTGTGGCGAAGGTCACAACTTGAATCTGCAAGAAAAGAACAAAACATACTTAAAGTCCAACAACAGTCCAACGAGAGAGAAAAAACATGGTTTTAACACCTGCATCTGTATTTTCTTACTTGGATGCCGGCTCCTTCAGGAACAGAGATTTTCCACGCGCAGTTCAAGTAGTTGGCGTACGGCTCCGGGTATCCAGGAGACAGGATGGTTCCTCTGCGCTCGGTTAACACTCCACCGCAGGGAACTACACAAAGTTCAACAGAGAACGAGAGTCATGACACGGTTTGAAGTGGTCACAGTCTTCAAGTACTGTAACTGTTTTACCGCCCATATCCACCACATGTACTGAACAGTAAACCATCATTGTGTTCATTTGAAAAAAATATCTGTACAAGATTTGTTGGATTTGCTGCCACTGATTAGTGAGAACAACATTACTCATATCTTTTAGTTCTATGTCATTATTCCTCGAGAGATTTTACAGTAATTACGCAAATCCACAATCAAGAAACCTTCACAAATGTAAATACAGACAAGGTTCCACTGGAAACACTCTAGCCACTACTTTAGCCACAAACAGCTGCAGTGAAAGCCCACTTTGTGTGCTCTGCTTAAAATGGCTGCTAAACTGGTAAAGAACAAAACATCTTCAAATAAAAAGAAAGTCTAGACTTCGATTGTTCAAATTCCTACAGTAACCGTGTGTTAAATCTTTTTTGTTTGTCAGTAAACCGTTTCTGTGCATTTTTAAACCAGCACTTATCAAAGATGACGCCGCTAGTTGTACAGTACATTACAGTCCCTTCTGCTCCGTTTGACCCCAGTAGATCAAAGAACGCATCAGATTCTTGAGCAGTAGGAGCTCATCTAAATTTGTTTTTGTAACTGCTATAACTACAAGAACTGGGAGATCTAATGTCCCTGTGGAGCTGTGTTTATTGGTGTTGCCCTCGATTCAGTCATTCCTCCTACAGGATAGAGGACATTTGCAGCCTCAATTCTCACCTTCATGGAGGCAGAAAGCTATAGACAGTGTATAAAGTGGAAGCCACGGTGCGTGACACCTGCTGGTTTGCATTGCGGCCAGTCTGAGGCTCAGAGTGAACCATTTTCCACTTAGACTTTCCAAATAAGGTGTCTGGGGTGTTACAGTCCCTTATTTAAAACAGGCTGCAGTTCCGTTGAACGCTGTCTAACACCTGACTCAGTCCAGGCGTTAGACAGCGTAGAGAAAACCATCAACTCCAACTGTCAATCAACATCTATGAAGCAGATACAGTAGGACAGATATATGTGTACAAATCTGTAACTTAAAATGCTTTAGTAACCAAGACCGTAATGTACGGTTTATGAAAAAATATATATTACAGGAGAGAACACGCAATAAAATGAGCCCCAGGGAACTAACTCGCTCACTGGGACTCATTTTATTTCACCCAATGCAGATGTGACTCAGCAGTCAGAGTCTTGCATCATCAGCTGGCATCAAAGCAGCATCATTACTGACTGAAGACGGAGCCTTTATTTTATAAGGTCCCGCAGATGTGAAGCTTACTAGTGCAGCAGCATTTCCTTGAGCTTAATACTGACATCTGGCCACAGGTGACAAGAACTTGGCAGAACCGACTTACAGTAGTACTGGTACAGGACTGGTTTGCACATACATGCAGTTCAAGGAGACACACGCTCCACTAAACATACGTCTGGTCCATTTCTGACAGTCGCATGTAAAAAGAATTTACACCAATTGTTTTTTACCTTCAACCTGGAAGAGGATGTATTGAGAAATACCTTTACACAAATGGTTTATTTGTAGTGCATTTAATGTTTTTATCACATTATGTTCAATTTAATTAAAATGGGATCTGTAACAACTTAGTCAGCCAAGCTTTCAGACAAAATGCTTTTATTACATTTATTGTTTTATGCTGCTTTTTGGAAAAGGTCTTTACTTTGTGTGACTTTAAGACATTGCTAGCACTTGTAACTCCAGGTATTAATTTCATATTTGCCGCAGCTCCTTTCAGAAGTAGGAATCCATCAGCAGTTTCTCAATAAACATATGGGCAGAGTTAAATAAGGTGGTGCGGCCTTGGCGAGAGCTGAAGGCTGTGCCAACCAGTGAGCCTCCAGAAGCCAAGTACCTGTGAGGAAAGAAATAAACATAGATTACATGTGAAAATCTTTTTTATTGTTTCTTAATCTGCCCGTCCTCGTTTCATTCAGATGACATTTACAAAGCCAGATGAAAGGTATTAAGCGATGCAACAAATGCCAAGTAGCTCAGCAGGTGGCAAAAGTAGGCTGAGATAACACACTTTCTTTTGCCCACATCAAAGGTCTGTATGAAAATAGTTTAACATTGTTGTCAGTATAGCAACACTACATATTTTCATGGCTCAACGCAAAGGTGATGAGTGTCTCACTTCAAATTTAGTGACATAAATGCAGGATTTTTTTTTTTCCTAGTGTTTTGTTCCTGTTGTTTTTAGGAAGCTGTGTGTTATTTACAAAGATCCACCTACAGCACAACCATGTCTCTGCCCTTCACATTTTAAACCTCTGACCTTTGGGGAAAGGAGAAGGTCCTGCCTTGTCCAGCAGATACTGTACAGAGCAGCAGTGGGGCCACATATAAGGGACACGAGACACTATATAAATAAATATAATATATAAAAATATTCAGGAGCAGCTGAGCTCCATCATCATACGCCTGATGACAAATACACATATCAATTTGCATTGAGCTTCATACCCAACAAGCCAAACTAAAGTCCTGACATATTTTTACACTGACAGGGCTCCGTCACACCTCCAGGGCAGCAGGCTCTCGGCCAAGGCTCCATACTGAAAGCTCACTCTGGCCTCGAGCAGTGACCCACAAAGAGTCGTCTGACAAAACAGACATGTAATAAAAAGTTAAATAAGATAAACTTTACAAATGTACTGTACTAAGGTCTGTGAGTAGTGTGAACAGCTAAACGTGCACTTGCATGTACTTAATTGTAAATATTTGACATTTGTAAGTGTGTGATTTACAGAATTTGCTGAAATGTAATAATATGCTGGATTGAATGTTGCAGCTTACCTCACCTTACTTCACCGTCAGGTACATAAAGGAGAAACGCAGGTTGTTTCCTTGCACTAGCAGGCACTGTACAGTACAGTACGTTACGAAAGAACTGAACAGATGAATGCAGAAATTAAACATTTACTCAAGTGCGTCTAGCTGCATACATGTATGTAGATAGACATATTTATCTAAATACAGTATAGAGAAATACTAAGCTACTATTTCAGAGGAAAATATATTTTCTACTCCATTAATTTTCTGCTTAATTCTAAAACTTGAGTCAAGTTTAGTACGTCTGTCAGCAAGTGCTGCGTTACTGGATTACGAAAATTGTGCACTTCACTGGGCGAATGTATTTATAGCCACAAATCTGATGGTTGTCATTCAACTACACGTATTTAGCTCTAGGCTACGCGTTGGCTGTAGGCTACTGCATAACAAAGGGAGAAGTCACAGCAGACCAAAGAAAGAAAGCATTTAAACCTACTTACCCAGCAGGGAAGCTCAAAAACTATTCAAAATCACACACGGAAATGCTGCCAGTATGAGAGGAAGTCACACAGAGAACGGAAGAAACCCGGGGCTCACGAGCAGCGTCACAGATGTGGGTCCGGTGGTGCCTTATTGTGTTCATCATGTGAAGCTCTGCTTCCACATTACTCACATTAAATATAATATGATGCCTTATTTAAGTCCTTCCTTTATGGACACCAGATAAAACACACGCATGTTATCTTTTACATCCAGTGGGTCTTCGTCTCCCACTGTACTATTAGTATGCCACTGTTTTTCTACAGTCTAGAACCATTAGCATAGCTATCAATCACAGAAAAGCACAGCGAGTCTCCACAATGAGAAACAGATGTTCATCGTCACTGTCAAGGATGTTCCCTGTAAAGGTCGATGATACTGTAATTACTGAAAAAACGCTGAGAATTAAAGAAAGCATTTCACTTATCACAAACTAAAAATGTTAACTTTTTTAGCCACACGTTACCTAAGTTTAGCATTTAAAAGGTAAACGGTTGTGAAAGTCATGGACTAATACTCTACTACTTGTCACAGAAGCAAAGTAGTCCAGTTACTCCATCATGGTCTGTAAGTGCCGCCATATAAAGGACTGCGGTGTCCACAGCACATTTACCACCACAGACGGTCCAGCAGCGCAGCGATGGCCCGATTCAGGCCTAGGTGTCGATCCCCAGGACGCCAGGCAGCAGGAGCATGTCCAGACACAGAGGGCAAACACACACTTTGCTGTGATGAAAATGAACCTGTGATTTCAATTTCTGAATTATTAGTGCAAGTTTGAATTCTATGCCCTGTGGTGGTGGTGGTTTTCTTTCTCATAAGTCACTAGTATGTCATTTTTCTGATAAGACACGTCCTGTAATAAAGACTTCAAACTTTAATAATTCATTTACTGAGATCTGATGTGTGGCTGGAGTGTTCCTTTATTTACTGAGCAGCTGGATATCCTTATAATAATTGCAGTTTCAGTCCAATACCTTTTCTCTATTTTAAAAAATAAAGCTTCACTCTAACTGATAAAAACCTAATAATCTAATATTAAACTACGCACCAGTCAAACCTTTAATGATAAATGCGGCTTATCTCAGATCTCCTATAAATAATGGGGGACAGCCTGTTTGGAAATGAATGGAAAATCACCTGCTGCTCACAATCAGTTACAGAAAAATATTAAAGAAATGGCAAATATTAATCATTGGACAAACCCTTTCACAGAAATATAGTGAGCAAAATAAACCAATATGACATGATAAGAACCAAAAGGTCTCAACTATGCAGAGATGGTTTTCCGTTTGCGTGGTACAGGAAAACTGATTATATTGTCCTAGCAGTTGTGATGCTTAAGACATTGTTAGTCGAACTAAAAGTAATTTCCAATCATTACAAAAACATGAGTAAAACTAGCATGACACGAAGAGCCGCTCGTTTTGCTCCTCCTCTGGCCTCGTCCTACCACAACCCTATACACACACTGCGATGGAGACAGTAATTGGTCTTGGGAGGGTGTTTTCAAACAGGAATTCTCTGCTAAAAACAACCTCGGTTTGACAGTGCTGACACTGAAAAACTGTACAATACAGTAGATACAATAATGTGGTCAGAGGGAGTATGAATCATAACCATCTGCTGCCGTAAATAAAGGTTCCATCACTTTACTTGTACTGTGTAAAATAATCCTGTAAATATCCGCAAAATGCCAGCGATGAGATTCTCTATTCCCACCACAATTAACAGCAGAGATGTGCCTTATTTATAAAAGCTCACTGTAAAGTCCTTCTAATCAAACTGATAAAAACAAACCATCTTCATTCAGACCAACGATTCTTCATCAAACGCAACAGAGAGGATAAATACGCATCCAGTCAGACGAGGACAACTTGAAACCACAGTTAAATCTGAACGTCGAATCAAACGTGTACAGAAGCTGGGAATACTGTCGTCGTCTGAGGCACAAACGTCAGACGAGGTTCGGTCTGATGCCGTCACATCTCATGTGGAGTAAATGCTGTACTTGTGTTTTCGTTGGAGGTTCTCCGAAACTAAATCATATCATTACTCTGGACAAGTTCACTGCCGCTAGGGGAGACGCCGCAGCCAGATTTAATCTCCAGATAAAAATCACAGAGTTTAAAATCAACCTCCACGTGCCACCGTTATTCTCTCAGCACTTGGCAGTAAACTGGGATGAACCCTGGCTTGAAATCTTCCACAATAGCTGTGTTTGCTGGCTGGCACCAGGCCTGTTTCTTGCCACTTTCTCTGCACTTCTGTATTTTGCAGGGTAGACACGTGGGTGTCTTTGTGTTCATCTGTGTGTGTATAACTGTTTGGGTAACAGACTTTGCAGGCTCATGTGGAATGTGTTCTATTGTTTATTATTTACTATATATTATTGATGACACGGGTATGTTTGTGTACTTAACTTGTGTCCTTATGTACTTATGGATAGAGAGATGCTGGCTGCACCGTGCACAACCCGTCAAATGCTGCAGCAGTCACTTCAGGCTTATCTGTCAGCATCAAATGTAATTTCTGGTATTTTTTTGCCAGAAATAACATAAAGTGTCACTATCTTCACCAAAATGACTGCATTTGCAGTTGTGGTATAAGTATAACATTTAGTTTACACGTTAAAAGGGTGTTTCATTATGCAAAAGCAGTATAAACACGCAACCGCCGACAGACTGAACGAACAACCGTTATTAGCATGCAGCTGCTCATTTCCACATGATCCGTCTAAACAGCTCTAATACCGTTAGATCTGTTTCTGGATCGTTTTTGAGGGAAACGTATGTTGATGCAGAGCGTGGGGCAATGGTGTGTTAAAAACATGTTACATTGGCCTGTTGTACTCAAGGACATTAGATAATGACCTGTTGACGCAGTAGAGATGTGGGCTACATGGAGTGTTGCTCTTGGACATACTACATTTGCTGTATTAAACATTTCCGGATGTAGAAACCACATCCACCTGTCTGGGTACAAATATTCTTTGACACTTTGTTCCGTTCGCCCTTGGCTTTCTCTTCCACTGATAAAAGGAGGTGTTGAAATCAGTGACAGGCATTAGAATAAGTAATGAGGAACAAAAAACAGGCCTAGACTGTGTCCGTGCACCTGCTCCATGTTTTTGGACATTTCTGTGTGTTTCTGTTTGTTTTTTTAAGTGTGTATGTGAGCGCACACTTAGGGTGAGACAAGGGAAGGAGGACGCTTACCAACACACGTGGGCACTGTGCCGTTCCACTGGGCCAGGGCATTGGGCACGGCCTCACACCTGATGGCGTTGGCGCCATGCAGTGTGTAGCCTGGACTGCATTCAAACAGCACCACCATACCGATGCCAAAGTCGTTCCCTATCCGCTTCCCAAACCGGGGCTCAGGGACCGAGCTACACTGAGTGGCGCTTGTCCGAGGAACAGCTAGGGATTAGAGGGGAAATCGAGGATGAGAGGAAGAAAAACAAAGAGGCGGGTGGGTGTGGTAGGGAGACAGCAAGACAAAGGAATCGGTGAGAAATGGTGAAGCCCTGGTGAATGTCCTCACACGTCATGGGTCACTCTAGTGCTGTGCCAGAGTGGAGTCTTTGACTGTTCTACTCAGCTATGCCCAGCCACAGTCAATGACACTCTGCTGAACAGCACTTACACGATGGCAGCAAGGCTAAGGTTTGTTTGTTTAAGTAGGCAAACACACTCAGTTCACTACACACGTTCCGACTTTAAACGGCTTACGGAAATGTAAGAAAGGCGTCCTCACCTTGGTAAACAAAATGAAATCCTTTTGCCGTTTCGGTTCCATTCGTGGTGAACTTGAGCGTTATCTTGTTTCCTGAACTCAAAGGGAGAGTCTCACCTAAGTCATATAAACAAAGACACCGTGGTTAAATAATGGACACATGGGGAACGTAAGGCGTAAACATGGACTCACTGTCTGGACGGCAACAAAAGGAAAAAGTTGAGGTTGTGCTCTTCAATCAGCTGGGATTTAAACATACTGTACAGTGTGCACTGATCGACTCCATATCTACAGTAGTACGGGATGTGAAGATCACATAAACACGTGTGACAAACAGCTTTTGTCAGCTTAATTGGCATCTCAGGAGATTATTCAGTTTCAGTCATTATACTTTATGTATCTTGATTGCAATTCATCAAATAATCACTGTAGGAATTTAAAGAGAGAAAAATATATTCACAGCATCAAAAACTTTTAATTTGTCTGAGAAAATAATTACGCCAATTTGAGTCAAAAGATGAATGTGTTGTTTTTCCCCACAGTACAAAATCCAATGACAGCAATATTCATACATATGAACATGAAGCTGAAACAAATCCACGTTTACCTGAGTGAGAGCCATAGATGGAGGACAGGAGGGCTGAGCCTGTGGAAGATCCATCATAGATTTCTACCACATCACTGGTCAAAGTCTGGAACGCGACAAACTGACCGAACAGCACTGCAGGGGTTAAAGAGAGAGGTACCTGATAAGGTTGTACAGTGGGTGTGATGCAGTCAAACACACTGTAACATACAGTAGCTGCTTCATGTGTTTTCTAATTGAAAATATAAAATACTGAGCTGCTGCTTGTCTGAAGACTGTTGTCCAACGCTGTTTGTATGCTGTATATTGTTGTGCTTTCGTAGAATCACACTAAATATGACATCATTCATACGTATATTTATAATATTTCTATTTAGCAAATTTAACTTTGAATTGCTGCTCTTAGTAATTACTGACACACAGTATGATGGCTTACATTTATCACTGACACGACAAATGCAAAACACGGCAACGAAGCTGCAAAACGTCTGCATTTCAATGAGTTGGTGGAGAAATAAATGATGTTGTTCTTGTCAGACATTTAGTCCATAGATTTAGTGTCAGTACTTTAGCTTAAGATGTCTTTTATACTGAAACAGCAACAACGCAGAACTATTATGTGAGCTCAGGTACTGTCGAAAAACAAACCTTCACGCTTCCGTGTTTGTTTGACTTTCATTGCTTTGCCTATAGCATTAGTGAGACTGATTAATAGTATGTTGCATAACCAGCGTTTAGGCTGGTTAGTTTTAATTAATGCATTATTTGACTGCAGTACGTCACCAAGCCCTTTCATTCTGCTGTGCGAAGACAAAGGGAAGAAGGGAATGAGCTCAACATGCACAGACACACATTTGACCAGGACGAGCTGCTTTGTGTGTGTTTAGTCTCCCTCTAACATTAACAAACAAAACGGTGTAATATGCTTTCTGGATGGTCTGGTCTTTCTGGATGGTAGATTTTCATAGGTCACGGTTTTCTCAAGGCAAGTAATACCTGTTCCCTTACTGTAGGCCTTTCTGTGACATTTCCCTAACAAGTCATAATTAGATATAACTTTAAATGTGTAAAATCTGTTTGACTGGGCAAAGCATTAACATGCCGCCCAAGTCTCACACTGTAGCTTACAAAGCACGATCAGACAGCGTGTTGTAAACAGATGCACCGACGCTTAAGAACCACACCAGCGTTGAAACGGACCAAAGCGACGCTTATGGGTGTGAGTGGTTGCTGTTTAATGTGGTGCAGCTGACCAGCTAATTACTGGAGCCATCTACAAACTGGTACTAGAGCACTTTCTGTTGGAAAACACAAAAAAAAAAAGAGATGTCTGTCAATTAGATCACAATTAACACAGAGCAGAGAAGCCAACCATGTCTGCTTACTAATAATAATTATTCATTTAAATTCTAATGGTCTAATGAAACAGTTTGTGTGGGGTAAGTTCTCCACCTACGTCGTGCCATTTGAAAGGCGAAACGAAAAATAAGACACAAATGCCTCTGGATGGTTTCCTCAAAGGAGAAGACATGGTGTAATTGACAGAGCATATATTGATGCTGTAGTGGACAGGAGAAAGGCATTAGCGATATGAGGACTGATTTTTCTCTTTAGGTTACTCCAGAAGTATCGGCGGTGATGAGTGCTGACAGTGTACCCTAACGGCTGTGGCTGACACGGGCTGTCGTAAATCTGTGCAGTGGCACCTAATAATCACACTCCGGATAGAAATGTACTGGCCAGTGTGAGATCGGTCTCACCCATCACGGGCCTTCAACAGGACAGTGACCTGAGACAGACGTACATATCACATCATCAGAAAGGCTTAAGGAGGAGGACAGCAGGGTGGAGTAGGGGGTAGCGCTGCCTCACATGTGTGGTGTTTACATATTGTCCTACAGTACGTGCGTGTGGCTTCAGGTACAACTTCCTCCTAAAGCACAGGGACATGAAGTCGGGCTGATTGGGGACCATAGGTGTAAGTGTTGTGCTGGTCTCTCTAGGTCTGTCCTGTGATGGACTCGTGACCTGCCAAGGGTGTCTCTGACTCTCGCCTAATGACAGCCGAGACCTGCTCCAACACCCCGGTGACTCTTAACAGGATTTAGGATGGATAAGCGCTGAGGATAATGGATGGCTAAGAACAACATCTTCTAAAGTGGGCTTTAATCTGCTAAAAACCAAGTAAGGCATCCACCGATGTATTTAATTTCCAAGAGGTTGTGGAAACATAAACTCGATATGTTTGCTGTGCTACTCAGTTTCACTGCTCCACTGTGTGTTGTGGTTTGAAGAGTTCATTTAAAAAGATTAACATTAAACATCATCATTGCTCACACAGCATTATTTGTATGAAACGTTATGCCACCATCTGGTTTTTACAAGTGGGGTAAAATTAGGCCTAAAAGCATCCCTATACAGCAATATTTAAAATTAAATACTAAAGGATATGTGGATTCATGGAGCACTATTTACATTTTTTAATAGAGTTCATTGAAATAATCCTGTTGATCCATTTTCCCCACATCAGCTCTCAGCGTAATTCTTCTTCTAATTATCATTATTACAGTTACATGTGTAAAGAAATAGAGAAACAGGTTTGGAATCAACTAGGACACAGAGCAGGTTAACTACAATTGGAGCATGTTGTAAGGAGCAGACTTCAAATAGCTGAGGCTGCTAAAGGAAATGCACGTCAAGGTGTTTTCCCCCCATTAATTGCTTTCGCCAATTAGTTAGCTACATCCACATGCCTCAAGGCAAGTGGCACAAAAGACCCACCCAAAAAAAAGTTTAAAAACACGGGTAACGGAGGTAATTGCTAAATATAAAAAATGGCAGCATATGTTCATCCGTCTGGTTATGAATTATGGAGCAGCTCCCTGTCATCTTCACTTCATAGCAGTACTGATTTCCTCTGGCGTGTAGCCTCGCAGTACAGAACTGCTGAAATGTTATACCCACCGTGTAACCATGAAAGACACAAGAGTAGGAAATTAGAGGCAGAGTGAGGCAACAGAGGTGGAACACGATTAAAGAGCCACTGGGGGCAATGGTGCAGCTTCTGCCCCAGGAGATGACGTTTGCTTCCTACGTCCTGCTCAGTTCACATCTCCAGGTGTTACTGAAAGCCAAGGGGTCTCATGTTTAATAACTATTATCATTTAGTGCAACTGCGACTCGTGAAGCAGAGTTTAGACGACATTACGACAGTCCCGCAGGTTCCACTCGGTGGCAACTGGACTGGCTCCTCCAACACAACACTGAGTTTTAAATACTAACGCTAGGTTTAACATCATTACTTAGTCTTGGTGGCTTACGAACACACAGCAAACATATCCAGGCTCCAGAAAGCCTCCCGCAGATCAGCATGGGCAGATCCGTGTCTTTATCTGTGGGGCAAGGAGGGAGCCTGTGGCTGAACCAGTCTTAACAGAAGATGATTTTACCTTGGGGACAGCTCAGTGCTGTGGCATTAGCATACCTCCTGATCAGGCTGCACGCTCCCGTTGCAACAAACGAACACAGCGCTGCCTCTAATCCTAAACCAGCCAAGCGTGACTCCAATCTGCTGCTTTTCTGTAATCACGTCCAGATAGGAGGTCAATAAATCATTGTAAACTTGTAAACTAATTTGTGAAGGACTATGATGAATCTCCTGTTCTCCCGGGTGTCAGTAGTGTAAAGGAATACACTTCTCATGCCTACATCTCCATCTAGACGTTTTCCAAAGCAGATAATTGGCTTTTATTGCATTCCTGTTTTAGAATTAGATATTAGTGTCTGCCTATACCTCATATCACTACACCTGCCAGGCAATGACAAAGCGAAACACTTTACACGTACAGTAAGTTGACGCCTCCTTGACTGTACGTGTTCTTTCTGGTGCATTTAAGATACTTATAACACTGTGTTTCTAGTGTATTGTATTAACTTGTAATTCATTCATTCAGTGCAGATGAAATGAAGGAACCGTGGAAGCTCTGACTCATTTGCACAATGAGTGTGCTTCTGCAAATTAACTGTACACGACGCACCTCCTGTAGCTACAGCAGCTTAGACACACGTTCTTCAAAGAGGATCAAATCTTTGAGGCAAGGTCTCGAATAAGCAACAGTTTCCCCTTTTTGGTGGTTTGTCCTGACTCAACACACACTTCATTCAGATATTTACCAGCACATTTCATACTGCGAACATCTTTTGCCGCCACGTCTTACAGGTGGGGACTGGGAACAGAACTAAGGGCAGGGAAGCAAATTAAAATCCCTGCCATGATAAAAGAAAAAGCTTGTTATTCTGCTGGAAGGGTCCATTTGGTCCAAGTGTAGAACGGACGCCCCCAGTCAGTAACAATGTGTCGCATGATACTAGAGCATTGTGTGTCCCAAGCTACAAGGAACAAACTGTACTGTACCCCCAAAATACATTTACTCCAGTAGCTGGGACTTTAACAGTGTCCTTCAAAATAAAACGCTCACATTTAGTAATTCTTTAGAATTCTGTTATATTGACACGAATCATAAAGACAGCGTTTGACACGTTCATTCGTGGACTGGGACGTTCTTCCTGTGCCAGCCTGGCTATAAACTGTGCATAGACATTCATTTACTGTATTTATGGACTGGGTCAAAGAAAAGAAAAATGTAATAGCTCACAGTGACTGAGCCGAAGGAGCAAGCAAACAGACAACATGTGTGATTGGCCTAATGCTACCACCCCTCCACTATAAACTTTGGCTGCACTTTTATGTTTCATCTGGCTTCTCCATCATCTCGACTTTTCGGATGGAGACTTTTTCCTGTCAAGCCAGGGGCTTGCTGTACACTGCAGATAGGATCATTACAATCCGGGCTGGGAAGAAAAATTTCATAATCTCAGGGAAGCCCTTTCAGTCTCAGTCTCTCTGTCCTGCGGTATATTTGATTCTTCTCATATAGAATAAATGGCCACGGTGCTTTGAATCATTGCATTTGTGTGTAGTTAATGGATTCAAATTAAACTTGAATAAGTGATCCAGAGTCGAATTTTAGTCCAAGGTCTTGTGTATTATCTCGCCTCTATACTGCCTGCGAAGGAGAAATGCTCCTCATTTCTATCGCTTTATAAATGTGTCATTATGTACTGTAGGTGAAAAGGACAGAAATGCTAATGTTCATTACCGTGTGTCACGTTTAAATGTTTATTAGCCTTTCTGAGCAGCACAAGACGTGTGTGGATGCAATTGGTGTTGACCTCCAGGCCTGTATCGCCGGTGCCAGTAATGTTTCTTTTCCTGTTATATAACGTAAACATACCAACCTACTAACAGATGGCCTTTGGGTTAACTTATCAATTTTACTCACAAGAAAAATGGGCTCAAAGAGCAGCATTCTAGCAAAGAAGGAGCAGGGACTTTTCATGGTACCAACAAACTTTACCTTAGATCGTGCTTTCAAAGCAGTTTATTGTACTGTGTGTACAATATTTGCAGTAAAAACACAGAGCTTAATCAAGAATTACCTACACATGCCACATACTGTATAATCACACACTAGGGTATGATGCAACTTGAATCCAATTTTTATTCAAGTTGCAGACAGCAGAGTGTCGCTGCAGGCAGGCAAGGGCAGACACAGTTAAGACCGCTGCCGTTGGCACACACTTAAAGTTACAACATGCAACTTTCGGGACTTAAGCTAACTGTAGCATGAGCCTCAAAATCAATGCACCCGCGGCATAAATTACTGACGCTGTGTCAAAACCCGTTAGAATGGGTGACTGACGGGTTAGAAGGGTTCCATGCCTTAGACATTTATAAGGGAAGATCTCTGCACCTATGCCAGAGCGGTTCTGAGTCTGTCACGGGGAAAGGCTGTACACAGCTGCTCTGAAACCACACAGAAACAAGAAAGCATGACATCTTTTAAGTAGCTGACCTTGGCCATGACTGTCCACCAACCTACATAAACATGCATCTCGAAACTCAGATTGGATGGATCTGTTTGAAGTTCTAGGTTTGCTGATTGAATCGTAAGACGGATGCACTGGAGACATAGATTCACCCTGGCAAAACATCACAAGGCCAAAGCATCCAAGACAATCAAAAACAATGCAAGGGCTTCAGAAGACCCTCACGCGCACGTACAATCACCATCAATAATCTCGGGAGCCATGTACAGTACGAGACCGTGGGAGGACGGTGCGACAGCAAACAATTCCTTCGTTTTAAGGAACCACACTGTAAAACCACAGCGTCCGATCCCATGATGGTGTCCTTAACCACTGGGCATTTGAAACACGGTCCTTTTGTTTCATTCATTATGTTTTAAGCTTTTACAAATGGGTGTTTGTATAATGTTGTGTTTCTATAATGCACTAAAGAAAATGAATTGCTTTATAGAAATAAATACACAAACCCAAACTGTAAAGTTTTTGCAGATGTGCATTAAAAATAAACATGAAGTGGGAGAGAACCTACAAATCCCCTAAAGGGACATGTTTTGTTTTAGTATTAAATCAGTTTTCTGATCTACTGTATCTATGCTATTTGTTCCCATATGACAGGAGCTTTACTATCACTGCCACTCTACTGTACATGAGGAGTCCAACAGCTGCGGGTGAAGATTCATTCAGTTTCAGTCATTCAGGCGATGACTGAAACATCCAGTTGTCATGACTCAACCTCCAGTGTATAGTTGGTTTGATCACAAAGAGGCGAACGGTGGTTCGATACACAGGTGATGACTGGTAAGCAAAGCTGTGATGAGTTTATTGTACATTCAATCCTAGATTAAATAAACTTCAAGTCCTGAATTAAGGCGCTTTAGAGGCTTTGTATGAAGCAGTGAATTATTGGTCAGAGCCTTTTTATGCTGTATCCCCTTTATGCAGGTAATCAACAGCTCCTGAGCAACCAACTCACTGAGGGATGACCTGAAAATATGTCCAGCCTGAAGCTGATTATTACTTTAAATGTTTCTCAAGCAGGCAAGAAATTCAGCTTCATTTGAAATCAATTGGTTTTACCCATAAATCTACACACCAGAACCCTTGAAATGAAAAAGATAAATGCTTCTCTTTACCGTCATGCTCTTTAACGGCTAAAATTCAGTTTGGCAAACTAACCACTCCACCATAAAGCCTTGATTGATGGAGGGCTGCTGAGAAATCTTTCTGCCAGGTTCTCCCATCTGTGCAGAGTACGACCAAGGGTTTTCAGCTAACTCCCTGATAAGGCTTCTTCTCTACAAAGACCATGTTCCTGGAAATGTACAAAACAAACAAACAAAATACTTTTACTGTACAACAACCGTGGTCAACATACGACAGTATATGTACTGCATGTGTTCCCAAGAACAGCAGAGACTAATAGTATCAGAGAAGGTCCTGTAATATTAAAATTATTCAATGTCGGTAAATTGTATTATTGCTAACTGGTTGTTGCTTTTGGACTTGATACAGTAAAGAACATTTGTTACAGTTACAACACTGCAGACATCAATTGTCTTTATTTCACCCATGAAATGCTGAGATACTAAATTCTAATGTGAAGCAGATTAAAATATAACAAATGACTGAAGTGCAACGTTTTTTTTTTAGTGCATGCTCTTTTTTTGAGCAACTCAAGCTCGATTTGTACAGCGTGGGGCTTTCACTCGCGTTCCACAGATCTCCTGGGCCGGTTGCCAACTGAGGTTAGTGTTGGCAAAAGAAGACGTTGCTTCAACAAGAACAGGACTTGTTCACGTTACAGTATGCGGCGGCGCCATTCTGAAGAGCAGCGTTAAACATTCATAAGTAATTGCACTTGTATTTGCAGTCATGGAATGATATTTCAGTCTAATGTGTTGTAATTGGCTTCTCATTTTGTGCTTTGTGACGTTGGTGAGACACCACCACACGCCTTAAAGTGATTACCCTCTGAGCCGCTACCTGCCTGCACATCCGTTGACTGTTCTGCTGCTTCACTCCGACTACATAATACCTTCCTTGTCTGTGGTAAACATTTTGGAACATTTCACCAAATGTCTTTTGGGAAATTGCAATTTAGAAACTAAATGAGAACAGCAGAACATCGTTGCCTGTGATGAGTATGTCACAGATGACTTTTTTCGCTCTAGCTTCTATGTAATTAAACAACTATTGTCCCAATCTGACGGACTAATACTCACAGTTAATCTGACAGAGTAGTATGGGTCACATGTGGAATATAATGCAAGCCCACTTCTGCCTAGAGCTACAGTAGATGTGCCTCGAAGCTAAATTTGCACAAAGCCCACATAAAGTGCTACGAACGTTCAGAGTCCAGGTAGCAGCGGAAGGTAAGAGAAATGGCAGCATATGTCTGTCCTTCTGGTGATGAATTATGGAGCAACGACCTGTCATCTTTGCTTTATGGCGGCACAGGTCTTCTGAGATTCTGGGCTGTGACAGCATACACAAGCCTCATTTACAGAAACCAGAGGGATTGTATGACAGCACAGCCACATATATTTTTAATGGCCCATTATCACAGTGAAATTGCATCAGTCCTTTTGGCAGCAAGTGTGTGGCTGCACATTGGCAAAGGCTGCATCCAGTCCATTAGGTTTCTATCTTGGGCAAAAACTCAATTCTTTGGCTGTAAGCGCTGCTTCTTTCAAAAGAGGGGAGAAAGGATCTGTAACATAAGGCGACAGCGGCGTTTCTGTATATTTTTGCCACAATCTTTTTACTTGTTGACTCTTAGAACTAGTGTACGCCGACTATTCTGACAACAGGTATCCAGAAAAACACACGCTGTCATATCGAGTCAGGGCTGAACAGTCAAATTTGAGAGAAACACATTCTCTGACTACACGTTCAGACATACTGTACAAGCTTGTACCTTCAAGTCCTCAGAGCACCAACACCTGTCCAGTCAAGGTGGGCCAAGAGCAGAGCATTTCACGTTAGCTCAGTCACATGGAGGTTGTATATAACTGTATATATTTGTATATTAACTACGTGGTTAATCATATTCCAGGGCAGCCCGAGGCATAATCTCTCTCTCTCTCCAGCGAACATCACTGGTGAGTCAACAGTCAGCCCCTGGGCTCAGCATATTTTCTAATCTTACTCGGCAGCATCATGTTTCTCTTTCCCTCTCTTCTCCCCGTTCTCACTCGTTATTTCTCACTCATTATCACACTCTGCATCTAACTTGTTCGGGTCCTTCACATCCAACTAAGATCAGTCTACCTTTCCCTTGTGCTTACAGTCGTTCCCTTTGCCTCTTGCAGTTCATTCTCTATCTCGTTACAGGACAGATTTATTAATGCTATCTGTCAATGCTCCCGTCTCGCCTCCAGACACATTCGGTAACAACCATTATGCATATGTTGTTCGTATTATACAGAAACATACAGTTCACTAAAGCTATAAAAAGCCTTAGGCAGACAAACAGAGGTGACTCGAGTGTTGAGTCCATGAAACACTGAGACTTTATCCACTGAGATACTTCAAGCTGACTTTAGGATTCAGAGCAACTTTTGCATTATATTATATAAATAAAAAAATAAATGCTGAAGTTGGAGGAAATTCTACTTTTAAATAATGATTATTATTATTTGCCATGTTCGAGTGCAGTTTGTCAAAAATCCAGACGGTCAGGCTGTTTTTTCCAAAACGCCATATCTGACTAGAATTATGCCAAAAAAGTTCTACACCAGCCACTGAACATTGTGTAAACAAGACAGAATTCCTCTGAGCACTGTATGCTTGTATGTTTACAAGCACGGCCCGAGGCAAAGGTCGAGTTCCATGAATAATTCATCCTTTTAAAAAAGAAGTGCGATCATTGTTTGAAATATGACTACAAGCATTATTTCTGACAGAATAATTAAACATCAAAGGGCCGCAAAGATGCACATTGTATCGTGATGACAACTGAATGGTGCAAACAGAAACACGTTCAGCACGTGTCATGAGAAGTGAGGTACGTGGCAATGATGGCTCATAAATGAGTGTAAAGGCCATTTACGAACTATCTGTACAGCATCCAATAAACACTGGTGCCCACTGCCAGTACCATTTATTATCGCCTTTAAATTATCAACTGGGATATAGTAAACATGACCACGTGAGCATGGTCAATAAGAGAAAACAGATATGCCTGGTGTTGTAAAAAACACCAAATCATATCTTTGTGGTGTAATCGTTTGAATATGTGACAAAAATAGTTTGCAAGTCGTTGCATTTTTGCATTGGTTTGTTGGATTTGAAGTGAGATCAAGACTTCCCATGAGATGATCTGAATCCTGGATGAATACAATATAAATATAGTCCACATCCTCTTGCCCAACGACAGCGGGGATTAGCTCTCGCACCCCTGCGACCCATAGGAGGACAAGCTGTTAGGATAATGGATGGACGGATCGATCTTTGATGAGCAACCCAACACAAACTACAGCTGTAGCACTTAAGAGCGTCGGTCTCCACTGCATTTACTGGCCACTTGTGCCACAAACACTCTTCATCTTTGCCAAAACACAGCATGTGTTACATTATAATGTCTGTAAGTGGCGCTCGGCCAACACGGTGCATGCTGTGCATTCCCAATGCATAGCCCTACTATGACACGCGCACACTGAAAAGCTGAACAAAACGTACAATACTATAAGCTGTGACCTGTGTGTGTGATCACTCTGTACCCTGCCACAACACACGCACCCGCCAGATGCCCTTTACAGACTCCAGCCATCTTGTACGTGACACAGATTCCTGTCTGTTGTGTTGAGTGACTGAGCTGTTTTGTCACTTATCTTATTTGGCATTTCCCCTGCTGCTCTGGTGCGACCTGGATTGACCTCGCCTTTGCTTTTGAGACTATAACCCTCAGTGTATTTACATTTATATTTTTCACTGGTGTTATTGGTGAGGGGGGCACATTGCATTTATGGGATCTGTGTTGCTTGTGCATCATCCTCCACTTTCTGTTCCCTGCTGTACAGTAACTCCGTCCATCCACTGCTCGACACCCCAACTGGTTCCCAGTCCCAGGTTACTGTTTGACCTTCTCCACTTTTCTCTCTTCAGTTTAATTGTGTTAGTCCTGTTCTGCCACGGTTTCTCTTTTCATTACTACCATTCTCTGAGTTTTAAGTGTCTTCCATTCCTTACAGTACAATCCAACCAGTAAAAGGAATATTACACTCAAAGGGGGGAAGGAATATTACGGGCAGTGAATCGATTGCTCCACTCCCTTGACTCAAAAGAAAAATTAGAGGCACACATTAGTATGGAAGAGATTCTGTTTCGAGACCATTTTAGTTGAGAAGAGATGCCCAAGATGACTGATCAGGTAGTTTGTTTGCAAAAATATTTCAGCATTGCTTTCCTGTCACCGACCGCCAGCCCTTCAATCCCAGCTAACCAAACCAAGTCACCAGTATCCATTCATTCAGGCACTAAACCCCAGCTCTCTGCTCCACTACCACCCTCAGCCACACAGAATTCTGTCTCTTCTGTCAGCCCTGAGATTCAGAACCCAGCATAATCTTCAGACCTACCATTTCCTTTTTAGTACCAGACTGTGCACCAGCCGGTTTAAGGCCAGGTGCAGCACCGGCGAGTCCTGTAAAAGACGCTGCCCTGCCTGTTTCTGTCCCTGAACCCGTGTGTGGGCCGGTTCCTGCTCCACGGTAGTTGGTCCTGCAGCGTGGCCAACAATTGTCTTTCTCTCTCCTTGAGGGCTTCAGCTTCAGCTTTCTGGCTGTCAGAGAGGTTCTTGGTTCTCAACGTGTAACTCGACAGTATGAGAGCACTCCTCACCCCCCAACTGGTTCCCAGTCAAATAACTGTCAGTATACATTACTGTAGACTAGACTTCATTCCAAACCGATCTACCTTCTGCCAACCGCTCTCTCTTTATTGTGCATTAGAGTATTTTTGGCTGAGGTGTAGTGTGTCTGGCATTGTATTCCGTTCACTTTAATGACTTTAAGAGACTTTATAAAGATGGGAAAGGGTACAAAAACATAAATAGGCTAATGCAATAGAAGCTGAAGCACAGCAGTAGTTAAGAACAAAAGAAGTGCTGCACGCCCAACAACAAAACTCTGTGGTTGGCCAAACCTTTGACAACATGTATATGCAAAGCACTTGGATAAACTCTTTTCAACACTAAAGCTAAACTGACTAAACCGTCTGTGTCATTCTGAAACCCCCACTTTCCTCTCCAGGTCTCAGACACTGGGCCAGAGGGACACTGGGACATTTCTCATTGACCTTTTACTGCCAGATCAATTAGGGTGACACAGTGACTCAAAGGCCTATGCTACACCATCAGTTATATGAGGGACAGACTAAGACACATGTTTGATGCTTCACCCTCAGCACCCACAAATTTCAATTACCTGTATACTAGACGTTGAAATGTGATTTGTGCTACCACGCTGCCTATAGGCTACACTGGGCTGCTAAGCACCCGCAGAGAGAACTGAATTTATCTCTGTGCCATTTCATCTGGAGGTTAAGAGCACACAAATACTGGACTCTTCAGATAGTTCATTACCTCTGTTATAAATGCAGCTGATGCCTCAAAATGAAGCAAGATAACGCAACGAGGTTAAAATTAAAACTACACTGTCTCAGATGACCAACTGTACCAGTTCCCTTACTTATTCTTGTTACTGTATGCAAAGTTTAGCCTTACCAGTGTCCCCGCAGTTAATTTAAACTTGTATTTCTTCTACCCAAGCTGTTAACTCAACACGTTTTGTTGGACTACTACTCAGAATACATTTCTCTCCAGCCACGCCACAGCGGCCACGAGTGGGATTTCTCAGTAGCGTGTAATAGTGCTCCCTGGAATAAATGTGCACACCCAGGTGGAAAAGTTGCTTGGTGAATTCCACACTCCATTAAGCTTTAGCAGGCAGTTTTAAAAAAAAGCTGCATTTGCATGCAGTATTTATAAATATAGACCTGCGGGATGGTGGCCTCCATGAAGATGGAAGATGGCAACAGATGATGCCAACTGTCCGACCAGATCATCATACAAGAGATTAATCTGTGCTTCACAAAATAAAAGCCCTGCATATGATTGAAACGGCTTTTTATGACTAACATGGAATACTGGACAGAAGCACACAACGATCGCACAGGAGTCTGTGTTGAATTATGTATACACAAAGGCGCTTGGATAAATTGGGCACCTGCATATTTGCTTGTTCCATCTATTCCACAAGGCCCTTCCCTGCTTGACCTTCCTTTCTATTTCCTACAATACTGAGCATTTTTCATGTCAACACAATCAAATTTAGTTTGCCTTGATCCTATTTTGCTTTCATACTCCTTACTAGGCCCCCAACACCGCCATCGCTCAGCTTGTTTCAACTGATGGGTCCCAGCGACGGTGTGCACCCACTGAAATCACGTTTAAGGGATAAACCAAGTGGACACAGATTGCTTATTATTCCAACAGCAGACAAGCATATAATGCTACACTGACTGCATCACAAATGACAATGAAGATGATTTCATAACACGCAGGCTATCCTCATAACAACCTTAAACACATTATTAGAATATAACAAATAAGTGGACACCTATGCCATATATGTGCTAGGAGCAGCGGCTACCAAGCTTTTACTCAACACTTTTCTGCAGCTCTGTAAAAATAATGCTTACCAAAGTCCCCAGGGACATAGATGTCATAAACACAGCTCTGTCCTCTGGTGTAATTATGCGGGTAGTTTGGGGACAGCACAGTTCCCTCTGAACCTGTGAAGTGACCTCCGCAGGGAGCTGTGGAGATGGGAAGTGAAGCAACAGAGAGGCACAGTTAACAAATGTGAAACAACCAGCTCACAATACCTTGGGAAATAAGGTGATAAAATACAATCAGCAAATCAATTTTTAACCGCCACAAGTGCAGAGGTAAGCAGCTCACGAAACGAGATAAGTCAACTTCAGCTGCTGACAAATACCATTTTGGCCAGCATACAGTAATAATTTGACATTTGAGAGACACTTTGGGGACATTTTTAAAAAGAAGGTGAGCTGTAAACAAACAGAATGAAATAGAGGGAGTTGTGTTTGCATTGTTGAAACTAGAAAAGGAGACAACTTACAACAAGAACTAGATTTTCCTTTGAAACTCATAAAAACATCAATAAAATCTTCTCCAAAACTGGGAGTCAACGTGTTGTTGAAAATGAATAACCTCTCCTGTGTACGGTTCATCAAACATTGGCTTGCGCCCTTATTTAGGGGGTTGGCAGGTATTCAACTGGCTACTTGTGAGTAAATTGGGTGAAATAAGATGTGGGCCAATCTAAAGAGATTTACCTATTGTACAGGTTTACTGAAACGCGGTCCTCTAACACAGAGCCATCAGGTTGGGGAGCCTCAACTGTAAACAGACGTGTGCTCATTTTTCCACGTCGCCAGATGCTCTGCACACCCATGCAGCCCACACAGTGCACATGTCACTGGTGTTTCACTGAGCAGCGCAGGAAAAGATGAACAAAAGTGAGCAGAGGCACTAATGTGGAAAGACGGATCAGCAGTTTCTCCGTGTACGGCTGCTGGAGTAGCAGCAGGCTTGTAATCAGACACGGACAACCTACGGCAGGTGAAAGCAGCGCTAGGGAGAAGAAGGGAGTCGAATTTTATCCAGACGTACTGATGAAAATGGGCAAATTACTAAATACATCCAATGTTCAGAACGGGGTTCGTCATATATACAGTTTTCATTTCAAAATATAAACAGCCACAAAATTGTCCTGAAATGTACTGTCCTCCAGTTCAGAAAGCACGCACACGTTATACTGGGGGGAGCTTTAATTTAAATGCAAAGACAGACCCATAAATCACACTGCTCGTCATAACTTTAGTGAGCAGCACAACTCTACACCATCGCAGACAACACAATCAGAGTTCTGTGCTTATTCTTGACCTTCTCAACACATGTTCAAAGAACCACCAAGGGAAGTGGGGCTGATGTCAGCCGATACCCCGGCTTACAGAACAGCACGTTGTATGTTAATGTTAAGCTCGTGTCCTAATGAACGGTGGGCGATTGTTGCTGCCACATAATAAATCGCTCTGGTTGGCAATTACAGACTTTGGGAAAGTAAACTCCACGTTTTTCCTGTTTGGGAATTACAGTACTATCAACTTACTAAATAATGCAGAGGAACATATGTTGGGGCAGCTGAAACCATTAGAGTTAGTCTTTAGACAGTTAAGTCATCAGCTCAGACTTGGTCTCAGTGTGAAAATACTAAATAGAGTTGCTTGATGGACCCTTTAGGAAAGCGCATAACCCCAGGGCTGTTGAGCAACGTTACACAGGTGCCAACAGTAAAAGTAATGAATGGCTCCCCAGTGTGGGAATGGGTGCTCGGCTCCCCGCTGCTGAAAATAAGCTGAATTTTTAACTCGGCCGTGGCAGATTCCATGCGGCTACTTGCTTATTTATCACATTTGCTTACTTCTCTGCTTGACTCCAAACAATTGCATTTGGCAAACTACACATTTTAAAGCTAAAGCTCCAGCAGCTAATACATTACATTTGTTCACCAATTGATGTCAACATTTTGAGATGGACTCAGCGACATTTGGTTTTACAACAACTACTTCAGTAAAGCATGTACACCGTGTTACACAGCACGAGTATTTTAGAGCCTCAGCTGTTGGAAGTTTGACATCAGGGTTTTTTACTGTGACATTTTCCTCAATGGTGACACATAACGATCTGGCAGAACCACACTATTAGCCATTAATATGTCGGCTTTTATCCAACACGTGTAGCGTGTGCTCTGTTTTAACAGACCAGGCCATTAAATGTAGCCTATTAGCTTATAGCTTTTATCATTTGCTCATTTTTTTCCCCCCACCTCACAGTGAAAATGTCAGTTGCTACCCACTTAAAATCGAACGCGGCTGACGAGTGTCTTCATTTGCAGAGGGTCACTCTGTCCTCAACCACACGATTCCACAGAGATCAGCCTCTCGCTGCTGGCACAGGCAGAACACAGGCAATTTTGGGCAGTTGCAGCATTGTGTGATGGTGCATCTTGTCATGTACCACTGAGATTTTGAAACGCAACAGACACACAGAGTGCGTGGTTTAAATTACACCAGTGGTTTGTACAATTTTGCCCGATGTCATCTTGTGATAAACTCAGGGTAGAAATACGACATTTCTTTACGAAGTAATTCTTGACAGGAGGTTGCAGACGTATTTGCTTGCAAAGCAGTCAAGCAGCTAAACCTCTACGCATGCAGTGCACAGTACCATGGCACCGTCCTGCACAACTATCGGGATAGATGTTGCCTTAGTGGCAGCTGATGTCTGTAAGCACCTAATTTACAGCTCATTGTCATCGTATATTCACAAATACAACAGTCGCCTATGCCAGAGGCCCCGATAGCCCCCATACCAGACCAGGTGCCAGCTCTTGCCTCTCTTGCTGGATGGACTACATGGTCATTTTTGTCTGTTGCAAAAACCCATCATCCATTTTTCCCCAAAACGAGCTGAAATATGGTCTCATCTGACTATGCTTCCACGGTCCGTCTGACGTGAGCTAGAGCCCAGAGAACTCAGCAGCGTTTCCACACACAATTGATGTGTACATAATAGAGTTTGAGATTGCATTTCTGGATGCAACGGACTGCAACAGTTTTCCAAAGTACTCCTGAGCCCATGTGGCCATATTCATCATGGCAGCGTGGTGGTTTCCCCATGTACAATCAACAGTGGTTTTTGCCTATTGCCTTTATATATTACCCTGGGGGCCCGGAATCTTTCATATTATTACGTACTGTCGGTTCTAAAAGACCAGAATTCTTTGCAGCTTTGAGAAATTTGTGAAATCACAGGCATCAAAAAATGGCTGTAAAACTGGGCTTTGGTGGATAATGTCATTCATCTCAAATGTTGACAGTTAATCTGCTAGTTTTGAAATAATCCAGATAAGCGTTTTTAGTATTTTATAAGCTTTGGCACTTGCCTTTCAATGTGGTTCTATTTATGAGGCTGTTCATTTTGTTTTACCAGACATTTTTGCCATTATTAGTGTTAATTAGGAGGCAGAAAGGAAGCAAGAGAGGAAACGAGGCAGCAACGTGCCCCCATCCAGAGCTGCTGCCGTGGTACTCTCAATTACTTGCATAGACCGCGTTAACGTCTCTGGTAATGGGGTTAGCATACACTAATAATTATTTTAAGTTTTTGAACACCACTGTGGAAAATAACAATATCAAACATTCTGCTGGGGTCGTTTCCTATGGTACAAGTGTTGCATCTCACCTTGACAACTGGGTTTGGATCTGTCCCACTCTGGCCTTTTGCTGTTGCCCATGACGCATGTCAGTGTGGTGTAGCCCTGCAGCACATAGCCAGCCTCACAATGAAACGTCACCATAGATCCCAGCTTGTAGTCCGTGCCCATTCTAGTGCCATTCATCACGTTCCCTGGATCAAAGCACGCCTCCCGCAGTTTTGCTGCCAATCAGAAGAATCAAGCTTTAAGTGTTTAAATGAGAGGTGTTTTAAACCAAGACACTGGATGTAGTCTTACTAAATGCTACACTGATTCACATCTATAGCACATGGTTATTTGAATGTGAAATCCTTTTTCACCAAACATTTTCACATTTCAACCCGTTGGTGTTGCAGTTGATCATCTACATAAACATATTCCGCTCTGTGCTTTCAGATCACCTTTGTATTCCAGATGGAAGCCAGTGTAGCTCACAGAGCCATCGCTGCGAAATGCCAAGTACATGAAGTTGGAAGTGCTCTCAATCTTCTCAGGTAGTTTACTGTCTTGGAAACTGCCAATCAGATGAGCAGTGCTGTCCGGCCCATCGTAGATATACAGGAAGTCATAGTTGGGCTCGATGCTGAAGCTGTGACGGGTAAAAGAAACAGACGAATGAGAGAACGGTGTTATTACTATTACAATTACCATTATTTTGACAAGTCTTAACCACCAGATTGCACAGATTGTATGAGAGATTTAGAACGCATTAGGGTTCCAAGTGAGAGTCTGCACCACGGTTCTAGAAGTGAGTCATGCCAAGCGATTTGTTTTGCATCTCCAGATAAAGAGATCAAAAAAGATATCTCCCCCAAGAGGTGAGGGGAGATTAAATTGTTGTGACACTGTGGTGGCACAAAATCTTCCCAGATGGCAACAGCAGTGTGAAAAGCTCGTTTCATCTTGTAGCCTGTATATCAAATCACACGCCATAGTGGGAGAGGGGAACGTTTGTTTTCAAAATAATGAGTGTGGTTTATGACAAAAATGTAAATAGCTTCGAGATAATTGCATTTTAGTTGGTTCAAGGCAATTTCAACAGAAAATCATAACTCTGTTTTAATTTGACAATCTCCGAAGAGGAGGCAGCATTGTGCAAAGTTTATTGTATATTTGATAAGGAGGACAAAGTTGAAAAGGAAACATGGAGAGTTTTTCTTCTTCACATTTAGAGGAAGTTACATTGATGGGTGAACAGAAAGGGCCATTGTTCAATGTTTATTCTTTACCCTCCACAAAATGCTAATAAAAATTCAATAGTGAAGAAACGACTGCACTTCCAAAAAGCCCTGAAGCCTCAGTTTCTTGTCTGTATCGCTGCCGCTTGCTTAAAGTGCCGGTAATGTAAACAATTTAGCCTCAGACTAATTCAAACTACAAGGTAAGATGCATCCATCCACAGATCTTGTTTCACCACCCTTCAGTAAAGTTGCAGCTGCCTCCCAGGTGTCTATAGAGTCACTGCTGTGTATTTCCCTATCTCCCCACACAGCTTGACTTAGGCTCAGGCTTCTTGCTTAACACACATGGCCAAGCTTCGCTCAATACTATGATGTTGAATCTGGTTCCACTGCAAAAAACAAGCAATTCCATGGCAAAATCTAAAGAGCTGCACATTTACTGAGAATCCACGTGATGAATTGAGGTCTGTTACCAGCTCACCACAGGTTTAGGAAAAGCCAATAAGCCACTTGACCATAACTTGTGAAAAAACTTGTGAATAATGTAATAATCCTGTAGTACAACTGCTCAGGAAGATATATTGCGTGGCAAAATTTCCTTTGTGTATAGTTTTGCTTTTATTTTTATCTAAAAAAAAAAGGAATCAAACATCTGCTCATTACCTGATGAAAGCCAAGGAGATGACATAGTCAGAATGCACAGCAATAAGCCAGTCGCAGTCTTTGCTGTGAGGGTATGGATGTGGGTAGTTGGGGGAAAGGATAAATCCTGAGGATCCAGTCACATTCCCACCACAAGGTGCTGAAAGGTAAGGAACAACAAGATACATGAGAAAGATGGACACAGCAATCAACAAGGTCTTCCTTCATTTTTTGGTTTACCTTTATTTTTTTAGGCAACTTAGAAATAAGTCAGAACATAAAATTGTCATTTAATACACTTCAGGATATAAAGCAGGGCTTCACAAAAACTAAACCCTCATTTTTGCATCAGCAGCTCCTTTAACTTCCTATTGTTCTAAGTAATTGTTTCTGATGGTTAGTTAATGAAGAGTTAATTTAGTGGCTTAATTATGATTATTATTTTGAGAGGACATACTATTACCTGTTTTTCTTCTGAAGCCAGCTGGGCAGCTGGTCTAAAGTGTCTGAGCTTCTTTGAACCTGCTTGGTGTAATTATTTCTAATTGCACTGTTAAGTAATTAGATGTTAAGCTCCAATAAGACCATAGAACATAAATCTGTCTATTGACTGGCTTTGGTAGAGGATTTGTCCACATAAGCCCTACATCTCAATACTCGTGTTTATACCTGTTCTAATATACTACACTTCTATCCATACACTGCTCCATCTCCTCCACATACTCCCCTACTCACTCTCCCACTATCTTCCCCTCTCTCACCGATGCAGCTTGGAGGGCTGGGTTGCCAGTAGTATCTATTTTCCACTTGGATGCAGGTGATTCTACTCTCCCCCTGCAATTCATATCCCGGATCACAAGAGAAGGTCACAGAGTCACCAGGCTCTCGCCCTTCCCCGTTGCGACTACCATTCATGGGGATACCTGGATCTCTGCAGGCTGTCGCAAGCGAACCTGAAGGTCACACAAAGACGTCACTCACACATACAGTGAATGCACATGTACAGAGAATCAATAAACTCAGGACAGAACAGAACCACACTGGTTCATCTCTGGCTTATGCTTAATGACGCACTGTTATTCATGTTATCTGGAAACATGCTGATTAGAATCAAGCATGTTCATAAGGTTCATCCTACTGTGAAACATAGATGCTTCACATGTACTGTGGCGAGGACACCTCTTTGTGCCGCACATTTACTGTCCAAGTCTTTAGAGACGGATTATCGACAGCACAAAGTCTCGGAAGAAAACACTCACTGGAGAAGTCAATGGCAAAGCCAGACTTGGTGATGTAAAAGTCCGTCTCAAACTGAATGGTGACCATATTCAGAGTAGAGTGGATTCCCTCAGGCAGCAGCGAGCCGCTGACCTCCTTCAGAGACATCTCATTCTCAGGAGGTCCGTCCCAAACCTTCAAGATGTCGTGGGAAGCCTCTGTGTCGAATGCAAGAAACTGGAGACTGGGAGAGGTGAAGACAGGAGACTATTACTTTGGCTACACTTCACGTAGTTCCAGAGTCAGATTGTTAATTTAATTCAGAATGAATTCCATTGACAGTCTTGTTATCCCTGTTGTTGCATTGAATTTATAACAGGTGTGCACAAATACAACCACTAACAATCTCTAAACTTGACACTGAAGATTAAACTGGGTTAGGAATACAGTACTGTCCCCCATGCTTTTGGGCGTTTCAGTTTAGATTTGGTATCAATCAATTAATTTCAGCTCCTTAAAAGCAAAAAGCAGCTTTATCTGCAGCTTCATCAAGCAACGGCCCCAAGCAGCTGTGTAGCTAAGTTGATGAAATCATATCATGTTTACTTAAACCTTCACAGTAGAACTAGAAGCTCTCAGCCGAAGATGGTTGTGTGAAATATTCCTACGGGGTCTGCACAGTATCTACAAAGTCCCTCTAATACTCATTGCTAATGGAAGTGGCTGCAGGCAGTTTCTCTGGATGACATCTAGCTTTGGAGAAGATTTAAAACATAATGAAGTTTACAACATCTAGTGAAAACCTTTAAAAGGTTACATCAGGTCAAGCTATTTTTCTACCCTTAGTTTTCTTTGGCTGATTCAACTTATTCATGATTATTATTTTTATAGCATAGTAGTATTTAGTATATGAAACAACTCTTAACTCAGTGATGTTCTTCACTACCACATGACAATGCATAAATACTGTATGCGAGACTATGATATAGCCTATGACTGTGCTATTAGCAATGGGAGTTACCTGACAATGTTGCCAGAGTTGACCTCGATTGTCCACGTGCACCTCAGGTTGTTGTCGTACGGGAAAGGATACCCAGGAGAGAGGATACGCCCTGTAGACTGCCCCTTAAACCTGCCACCACACTCCGCTGCAGTCGCACGCATGCGTGCAAACACACACGTACAGAATATATGAAATAGGACATGTGCGCATAAAAAAGAAAAAGAAAAACTGTTGCCGTTGAAGAATCTACATCAGTGACTAACGAGCAACTGTTTAAAACAGAATTACTGAAAACGAACAGTTTTCTTTTCCTGCCAGCAGGTAATGGAAGTGCAACAAGGATTTTAAGAAACACTCACAGGAGCAAAACTTGTTTTGTCTCCAAGTATGCCTGCTAATGATCCCATTAATTAACTTTAAAAACAATGTGTCTACAGAATATATAGCCTTGGCTTTGGACCGCACACACTGCTACCAATACAAACGAGTGAAGGAACACCTCCAACCCATGTCGTCTCTCTCCTGGTTATCGTCTAGCTATCAATACTACAGAACAAACTGCACTTAATTAATAGGAAAATTGCATTAGATTGCCACAGTGGTGGGCTATAATCAGCATCAGCACACAGAGCAAACGTAAAAGTCCTTGACAGGAGCTGGGATGTGGCCCTGGAGGAATGGCTGGAAATCCCATTTTACATGCAGCTCACAGATAGAAACCTCGCTATTAATATTGACCATTCACACATGCAGCACCATTAAACAGTTAATCAATGGATTGATTCTGTTTCTTTTTTCCTCTGTGTGCGATTGTATTGAACATGTCACGGTGCTGGGCCGAAATCCTTTTACCTCACAAACTTAACAAATACCAGTTTCACTGAAGAAGGCAGCAGGACACGGTGACATTTAAAGTGTAATTCTGCACACGTCCAGAATTTGTAAATCATTTTTTAGCCTAATCCATCACCGCTAGACATCAAGAAACAGACAGTGCTTTGCAAAACCTTCCCGACTCCAGCAGCATGCAGGTAATAGCTTTATGATTTCTGTCTCAGCATGTTGTGAATATGAAAGTACAGCCAAGACTGTACATCATGTCCATGAGTTGATCTAAGAGGACTACTCTGATAATTATATGCCTTCACTTACAGAAAAACACAGACGGAACAGAGCCACAGCAACACATTTGCTCAGCAGTAGCCTCTCTACCCTTCTCTGTTCTATACACTCACAGATCAGTGAATCGGCACAAAACATCAGAGCTGTTTATATGTTCTGACAAAACGACAAGCAGCGTCTTTTCTTTCAGCAAAGCTCGCTTAAGTGAAAATCACGTAGGGAGAAATGCTTGGGATTAACACTTACAGTAGCAGGCCAGCGGTGACAGCTCAACCCGAGTACTAGAATAAGTCACCGCACCAAGCCTGAGACAGAACTGCGTTCGGTAGAAAGGGTTACCTATGCATGAAGGGAGGTGGTTGTCCCACGCTCTTCTCTCGCCAGTCATGCATTTAAGTATGCCACTGCCATGTAGGGTGTAACCCTGGTCGCAGCCAAACGTGATGGCGCTTCCAGCAAAGTGGCCTTGGTCGCTGAGTTTGAAGCCAAACTGTGGCACGCCTGGATCGTCACAGTGGGACAGCTCAAAACCTGGACGAGCAAACAGACACAGCATAACGCAGGAAAAGTAGAGAACAAATGTTTAGGAATCATATGACATGAAGACGACGAACACGGATCCGTCGGGTCCACAGGAGAGCAGACACTCTGTAAGCCACGACCACATCCTCGTTTATCTGTTTTGTTAAGACTTATTGATTGAGCTTTAACAATTAATTTCCGGTTGAGCACAGATGAGGCCTGGGCTTCGAGTCCCGCTATATTACTTGGCAGTAAATGATTCTTGGTTCTAGACGGAGAATACAATTAGACATTCACAATAGCACGTTCAATCGAGCGTGGACATTTACCACAACTGAGAAACAGCCTACGCTCCTGTAACACTAACTTTGGCTTATTACAAACACAAACAAGAACCTGTCGAAGTAATGCTTTAGCTCAGCGTGTTTGAACTTGACCATGGCCTTTATGAGTTTCTCTCTTTCAGGTACTAAATGTAAGTGGTCTGCTATGCAGCAACAAATAAACCCAGCACTGCTGATTTATGGTCTCCTACCCCAGCAAGGTCCATGCCCATGCCAGATGTTATGGTAGTAATACAAGTGTCATGACCGGTATAAATCTCCAGCAGTTACTGCTAACATTCTGAAAATTACCTCAGAGCTTTTAGTAGAAATCTTATGGAAACATGATCAGATTTCACACCGAGACACGATTTGGCCTTTCTGCCCATATCCCACCTTCTGCTTGCCCTCCTTGGTGCTCATGCATCAGTCACTCCTCTCCATGCTGAAAAGGACTATTCACTCTGGCTGAAAAGACCAAGTAATGACTGCACTTTGAGACGATAAAAGCTGCTAACTTACATTTTGCTCTTTGCCTTGTACGCGTTCTAGAAGTCTATGCGATACCCAATTATGGTTAATTCTGACTCAAAAGACAGCTAGTAATTAAACCCCATTTTCCTCTTAACAGGTGCACTTAGATGCTAATATTTAGTAGCCATGAATGAGCACACATCTCATAAATAATGTAACTGCAACAAGAAACCATCATTTTATTTCAGCTATATAGTACATGTATCCATCCATTTTGTGTAGTTATCACAGAAACTAGTCTAAGAACAGTAATCACAGGTTGACTGAAATGTTTTGTGCTGCGCCTGTTGCCACTTTAAATATGTAGAATTTTACCTTCTGAAACAAACTGGAAGATAAAAAGAACTCAGAGAACAAGTGAAACACAAAACTCTTTAAATGAACTGCAAAATGCAGTGTCACCAACATTCTCTCGTCACAGTAATAAATTAGAAACTGTTAGCAACAATACACATTCAGCAAGCCAATTAGGGGGAGAAACAAAAGCCATCTATTATTGGCCCGCTTGCAGCAATGTCCCAAAACTTTCAATAGACTCACAAGCAGAAAGAAACACTGTATACACTGCATGCACATACACAAAGACAGTGATTTCAAACACTATGATTCACCTGATTTAACAAGGTACAGTTAGGCAGGTTTCGATGCTAAATGAGAGTGAGCAAAGTGTAAAAAGAGATTTACAGAGAAACAGCGACGGAAGGGGAGGAAAAAATGAAAATTTCCTGCTAGAATGGCGCAGAAAAGACACGCTGTGTTTAATAGACACCCTGACAGTGAAGGACACAGTGAGGCAGGGTGAGGGTCAATTAAAATTTACTTTTAAACTCTGTTACGAGAAATGCCTGCTGACGTAAAGCTAAATTCACTCATTTGGAAGAGGTTCAGGGTCCTTCTCCCCTAGGGAAATAAAATGTGACTTACTGTGGTATATGAGCCGGAACCCTGCTGCCGTCGCCTCCTTGTCAGAGTAGAATTCAAGCCACAGATTGTTGGAGGTGCTGGTGAGGGACAAACCTTGCATCACTGTATCTGCGTAGGAGCCAAGAAGTGGAGCTGCGCCATCTTTTCCATCATACACCTGATCAGAGAGTGACATGACAGAGTTTTACTGCTTACAGGGGATGTAGTACCTACAATAAAACTCAGTAATATTACAAATTAAATATTAATACTGAAGAAAGAGAACAACGATTAAAAAGATGCTATTAGTGCTGTATATCCTGTTTTATATGGCAGCTATATTGAAAAACCAATGTCGTCAATGAGAAGTGAAAATGAGAAGGAAGTGACCATAATTCCTCCCATTGATTCAATGCTGTGTATCTGCAGAGCTGAATTAACAAGGCTGATGATTCATTATGTCAAATAAGGAGAAATACTATATTGGAGGAGTGGAGCAATGATTATTCTTTTTAAATTTATGACCCTGGATTTATTTAATTATACTTTGTGAGTGAACAGCAATTGCTAACCAAATAATAGCTGCTATTCAGTATCAGCGTTCTCATGGTGAGGTTTTTGCTACCGTAGGTTTTGTTCAGTAGATTTTCGCTAAACGTAATTGCATTTTTAATCTGGTATTTTTTCCATATCACAGACACTTTTATTATATGCACCTAACAGAGATCATGGTTAAAATGAAGCTCCTTTTATATTTGCATCGTCCTCATCAGACTGACATCTGTGAAATAAGAAATGAAGTGTTAGGCTCCCCTTTTGAATTTTTTCTGGGGCACTCTGTGTTGTTGGTTCCCCCATTGACTTCAAGTCAATTTAGCCTTTCTCATCTCAGACGCAAGTATAAGACATTACTCTCTGCACAACTCCATTACTCGAATCTCGTATAAAAGGCTACAAAGCTGTTAATTGAAGCATTAGACAAGACATCTGCATCCAAAACACTGCATTCCAGCTGTGAAGAGGGGACAACACAGCAATTTGCATCACATCTGTGATGCTTACAAAATGGTTAGGATGCCCTTGAGCAAAGAAGCGACTTCTTCTCTTCAAACGGATGCTGATGCTGCTGTTTAACCTTTGCTCTGACTTCCAGGGCAAAACAGCAGCAGTTCTGTTTTCTGTCTGGTGCATTCACAAAACCGCTTTCCTCATTTTCCCACACACATAATAAACAGCACCTTGTCCTGGCTCACTGTTTCGTATGTATTTTACTATTAATTAAAAAGACTGACTCCCTATTAAGCCAAACCTCCTGAGCCTTTATTTGTTAGTAATGGGTTTATTTGCATCGTGTCATTACCTTCAGGACGTCGCCTTGTGCAAGTTGAAAGGCGTTGGCAGTGATGTTGATGCCTTTGCCTGTTTGGACCTGGATGCTGTACACACATTCGTGGCTGTTGTCATAGTTCATCGGATAGTTTGGTGACAAAAGAACGCCCTCATTGTTAGAGACTGTTGATCCACACTCCGCTGCAAGGAAACAAACAATAGACATAATCAGTTACACAACAGTAGGCAGTGAAGACAGACCTAACTAGACTACTCTAACAAATACGCAAACGCTAATAGACATCCCATAACTGGTTCATTACGATGTTACCAAAGAGATACATCTATAATGTTAATTACTGTGTCCACCCATTTAATGACTTCAGTATTATTACCATTAACTGACATGACATAAAAATAAAAATGTGTAGTGCAAAAACACTGCAGACTTTATTTTTAAGCTTTGCCCTCCTGAACCAAGACACCAGGCAAAAGCAGAAAGGCCAGAGAAACTCTCCCCAGCGTGCTGTGATGTGAATCAACAAGTAAGGAGATCAATAGTGTCAACACTAAGCAGCTCTCTGAAAGGTTTGTATTGTAGTAAAAGAAATACATCTGAGTCTGAAATTAATTGTTTGCCATTTGTTTCCAAGCACAGTTATGTAAAGCGGCAACAGGATGCACAGTAATAGGAGCTATTTAAATTACACAGTGTCTCTACGAAAGCATGACACAAGTGAGTAACCACTCAAACTGGAAATGTGCAAGAACGACATCCATTCGTAAACTATATATAGACACATACAGTACAAATGCAGTTTAAGCTGACTTTGGCTAAGAAATTCTGTAATATAGTGAAACGGAATAGAAACAGCTGACCACGTACCCACACACCTTGGCAGAGGGGCACTCCACATGCGCCGGCCACCTCCCAAGCACATGATCTCCCTTGCCCCCTGTAGTCGATAGCCCGTGTTGCAGTAGAACGCCAGCCTGTCACCGATTCCAAACCTGGAACCTGTGTGCCAACCAAACTGGGGCATCCCTGGGTCCTGACAGGGTTCGAGGTTATATTCTAGAAACAGATGAAGGCTGATATAACCACATAATAAATCTTGATACTGTACATCATCTATTATAACATTTTCTTACTTGTACTACCATTAATCAAAATTGGATTTTGATTAGGCCCGTTCTCTTGCTCGAAGCCACAGAAAGCTATATCGCAGCCTATGGGGATTAACTCTTGCTCAAGGACGCTTTAGTTTGGGATACATGCCAAAAGATTGAACCCAGGGCTGCGTTGATGAAGGATGGGTTTTCTAAAACCTAAGCCACCCTGTCTACAATAGTGCCACGCAGCAAAATATTACAGCAGCTCCCTTTAGCAGAGTGTGACCTCACAGCATTGGCAAATTTTCATCAAAGGTTAGGAAAGGTTAGAAAATGAATTCTAATGAGGAAATCTATAGATGCCAATTACGGAGCACACAGGGACACACAAACTAAATTTCATGAATATTCATGGTTGCATAAGTTATGCTTCACTTCAGCAAACAGCAGGCAAACATTTAGCCAGACTGCTCATGAAGCAGACTCTCTCTCTCTTCCTCCCCCTCCCTCTTTTTATCTTTACAGTCTCTCTCTCTCTCCCTCCATCAACCCCGTTCACTCAGCATCACCATCTGGCTCGTCTCCCTTCTCTCTCTTTACCTCTCCAACACTTTCAGCCCCTCTGTATTTTTCCATTCTTTGGTCCTTGCGTGGGAGGTGGCGGGCGTCGTTTGTGCACCGCCACCACACACCCAACCCTCGTCACCCCACGCCGTCATCCCTGAGGATACTGGGTCACATGCCATCCTTTGATGATTATTTCTATCACAGTCAGACAACCTCTACCTGCTTGACCTCGTTGTCTCTTAATTACCCTCCTCTGATCAGCGCAGCCTGAGGCGTGGTCTGCTTTAAGCCTGCTTCCATTCTGACTGACTAATCACTCCTCACGTTACTTTATGCATGCTATGGAGAGGCTTAACACTTTTGATCCCATCAATGAACGAGCCGTCTCTTTCAGTCTGTCGCTGTGTCATCAACTTTCTTTTTAGTTCTCCACCCACTACATTTTCAGAATTCCCTCACCCCCATTCAGCCTCTTCTACACAATTAATACACTTTTGTCTTTTAAAACCTTCGACCTCATCCTGACTGCACATCCTACGAAATCCCCTGCCCTGCCTCAAAGTCTCCCAGGCTTTTCATACCTGAGAAGGAGATGTTGAATCCCTGCAGTGATATGGAGAAGTCAGAAATGAAGCGTAGCTGGGCCCTGAAGTTCCCATACAGACCAGCATTAACTGGGACGGGCCTCTCTGAACCAGTGAGTCGAGCTAGCGGCTGAGCAAAGCTGCCATTTTCAGTTATCAGAAGGTAGTCGTGATGGTCCTCCAGGTGGAAGGAGTGAAAGGTGAACTGGACACCTTGGAGGTACAAAACAAAAACACATTTGAGGGAGAAAAAGACACAGCTACAACACGTAATTATTGCTATTATTATTATTATTATTATTATTGAGGACAATGAATCATTAGAACATCTGCTACAACAGCAAATAAAAAAAGTCAAGAAATTATAATAATTTTAATTTACACTGGAAAACAAGCTGTGGGACTGTTGACTGTGCTTCTATTATAACACTGGATCTCAAACCCACTAAAAACTGCTTCATTTGGTTCGTGATGGCCAGTTGGCTGCTTGTCACAGTTCAGTAAGGGCTGCCACTTTATGCCATCTGCTAATTATGTTTGGATATAACTCTATGGTGCCCTCCACAGCGTTTGGCTCCCTTGATAAATAAAAAAAAAAAAAAAAAGTCCCCACAGCCATAAGTAAGTAAACTGATTAATCATTATCTGCAAAATTGCAATTATATCACAGACAGCAAAGGCAAATAATCAATTAATCAAGAGCCATCCCCATGAGGGGACACAGAATCTTTTAATGCAGGCTCTAGATCTTGTTAATTACTAACTGGAACGGTTAAAGTATATAGAAACGATCCCTAAAGAGGAATGAAAACACACTATACTGGAAATCAGAGCCACGACACAGTAAATATCTAGAGCAGCTTAGAGCAAACACTTCACAGTCCTTCCAGGAAGCTTGACCAGTGATTCAAGGAGTGTAGTTGCTATTAAAGAAATGAGTAGACAGATGTAAGATTTCTACTCATTTCTACTGTTATGGCAAGATCTCTGGAGAGATTTCCACATATTATAGCTTGGGTCACTTCCAACTCAAGCCTATAGGTGCAGTACCTTTATCGTTCCACTTTCTTGTGGAAAGTTTTTTAGCATTTTGGTGAATACGCTCAATACAATATTACTTAATGTCTTAGAATTATTGCTTAGTTAAAGTTTCTGGAAACATTCTCAGCTTCCTAATGTTGCACTGGTTTTAATGGCAGGTGAAACTTAAAATTAAACTTAAACCTAAATTTATGATTGTAAATAAACATCAAAAGAAACCAGACGTACCTAATTAATCTCAGAGTTACATTTGTCCATAATTAGTCAATTAATCACTTATTTAATTAAAATACAGATCCCTTTATATGCCCTTGAGTCAGTGTAATGAGAGGAAAAACACTGCAATATACGGTGATGCTATTTTCATTACATTTTAATTTATAGTTTTATCTGCCCACTGCAAAAACAGTTTAGTGTATGAAGCGTGTTATGTGCTGTTGTAGGGTTGTAGTATGTGGATGAATGAAGAAGTGCAAAATACAGTACTGTACGTACCTTTCTAAAGGTAATCCCTCTATAGATCATTGTATGAGTACACGACCAAACACCAAAACAGAAAACGCACCGTATGGTCTGTGCATTGTATTTACTGTATGGTACAAATTTCCCCACAGACTGTATTCATTCAAATAAGGCTGCCTTCCTACCTTTTCCATGGCTGACTTCTACAGTCCACGTACAGTTTAGAGAGTTTGGATACAGCTCTGGGTAGCCAGGTGATAAAATGATCCCTCCGGGTCCTCTGATATCCCCACCGCATGACGCTGAATAGAAAGAAGAGATAATGAATGGTAACTGTTGCTTTAAATGAACCAATAAATCCTTCACCCGAAGACAAGAACGATTTCAATGAATAATACATTTAAGTCATCACATCCTGTCCTGCTATTATAAATAGGTTTAATTCTGCCAACACAAACTGTTTTTTTTTCCCCTCTGCCTTTCTTCTAAGCAGCTCTACGACCCAACTGGACAAGCTCATAAGGTATCTTACACTGAGCACTGTTAGAATACATGTAAATTCATCACAAATTCAAACTCAATGAACACCACTCCAGTTGTCGGGGTAATATGACGTCCATGCGTGTTGACTGTTGACATAATTGAGTGCCAGGAAGCTCCTCATCTAATCAAAGGACGTTAATGAGATAAAGTCCCAGCCTCAATGGCTGCTGGAGACCAGGAGGTTAATGTGAGACCCACCTAAAGGTTATCTAATGTAATTGGATACTGTTCAAACCTGCAGCTGTTTTTTCATGCTGCCTTTGTGTTTCAACTTAAAAGGTCATTCCGCACACTGCTTTTTAAATCTGGCATTTATAAGATCGGACTTTTTTTTTTTTGTTTGTTTCTTCTTGTTGAAGTGCTTGTGTGCGTGCGTGTATTCTTCGGGCTGAATGCCCAAGGGGGTGGCACTGCAGTCAACTGGCCGGACGCTTTCATTACAGCAGCTACTGTTGACAAATATTAGAGATAGAACCCTGGTGCATGTACGTACAGTACAAGTATTTTCAAAGTAATGAATGTCAGACGATGCCTTGGAAGATCACTTAGACGCCTGAGGCTCTGCATCTGCACACACCCAACCCCCGTCTGATCTTTTCTCCTTCTACCCTTGGGCCCTTCAGCGTGCACCACACATCAAGGCCTGAATCCTTACCCTCCAACAAAATTATATCAAATATTTTATTAATGAGCGAAAATTACATAAAGTCATTAAAAGTGAATGAGCATGCTTAGTGAATGATCTACTTTAGAGGATCCATAGGCAATAAACCAAGGCATTCTGCACCTCTCTAGTACACACCTAGGCAAGAAAAGGCTCCAGGATATAAATACATTTTCAGCACAACCACTAGGATGAATCTGGGCTTATGTGTTGCAGCGTATGGTGCACCCATATAGCCTGGGTACCTTAAGGTGCATGGCAATAAAATGAATCAACTCAAAGTGTAACACCAAGCGATCAACCAAGCGTTCCATGAATAAGAGATAGCGTGTGGTTTGCACACTGCAACAATAACCACAACAATTGTCATTCACTGACCTAAACGGTACTAAAAGCAGAACAGTACGAACATTGCCCGGAGACAGAGACTGTGCGACATATTAGAAATATCAGGAACACGCTGAACTCCGTGCTTTGAAGTTGAGCATACTATATCTTTAGTACTACATGATTCATAACACCCCAAGTAAATTGTTCACACAAGAACTGAGTCTATTTGCTGAATAAAACAACATTTTGACAAGCTCCTGTTTGGTTAGTCAGACCTGCTGTGGGCAACTCAGTCACTTATGCCAATGTTACGTCTTTCCTACAAGGCCGAGGTTTCTCAGAGCTTTGAGAGCAGGGTAGTAAAAAAAGCTCCTGTAGGTATCCAGTTACTATTTTCACTTGAAATATCATTAGTAAAAAGACTGATTCACAAACTGTCTGCAAGACAATTTTCTCAGAATAACGTCACCTAAGTGAACTAGCGTATGATGATTTACTGTACTTGCAAAGTCAAGACCAGGTGGATTCATAGAAATCTTTTCGATGCCTCGGACTCTTGGCTGTGACGGGACTGGCGACGTGTGTTTGGCTACGAGAAGTTCAAAAGTACGACGTACCTCCAACTGTGTCAAACTGTCATTTAATACTTACTTTACATTCAGTCAGCATTTAAATTGCCGATTGGATTTATGTACGATAATACATGTAACACTTCACAGATGTACCATCACAGGAGGGCAGCGGGTGGCTCCAAAAGTGGTTCTTCTCACAGACCAAGGCATCGTCGTGGCTCAGCCTGTATCCTGGGTCACACTGAAAGGACACCACAGAGCCGATGGACAGGTCATGGCTCAACCTTAAGCCATTCACTGGGATGCCAGGGTCCATGCAGGAGTACGTGTCCAACGTCACCACTAGGAAATTAAAATCAATTTTCAGACAATTTGTTTTGGCAACTGACATCAGCTACCGCTCCCACATTTCTGTAAATAAGACCTTACTGTGTGGCATGAGCCGCACACGTAGAGCACAGCATTTTTGTGAGAGAGGTGCAGGTTTGCTTGTGTTTTGACAAACTAAATATGAACGTTCAGCAGCGTTAATGAAACATGAAATGGCAATTCTATTTTTACAAATCATTCAAGTTTCTAGGTTACAGCCATCCAGGAAAGTCTGGCAGTACCTTTAAAGTCATCGCAACAACAGGGAGGTCTCGGGTCGCATACATAATAGACAAAGGTTTCTCCAAATTAAGGCACTGGCTTTTAAATCTAAAGGTGAATGTTCATCCATGCTCATCATAAAAGGCATCAAGTATACGAAGTAGAAAAGGCACAAGTGTCTTCTAACACTGTTGAGGCTTTAATAAAATGTATAATTGCATAAAATTAGCCTCACTAATGTAACAGATTGGTGCTAAAACACTGTATCATACATGTATCTTCATAGAAATTACACATTTTGTCCACTGGATTTGCTCACAGAATGATTTGGTTGCATAATAGTGCTGCTCTTAATTTTCAGTAATGCAAGCTGCAAAGAAATGCCCTCATTTTCTTTCTATGATTTCCAGGGCTGTCATTTGGATAGCTTCCAAATAGGGTTGCTTTTGATGCACTAAAAATACGCTGACTTTGGGTATCGACTGGCAGCAGTTGTGTAAGCTGTTATTAGGTCATCACAACGTTGTCTTTTAAGAAAGCCTTATATACTGTAGACGTCTTATCTTCAAGTTTCACAAACCATTACAGTATACTGTCAACGTAAGCATCATTATTAGAGAGTTATAGCTTATCTACCAGAACATATACAACCTATGCTGCAGTGTAGCACCTGTAATACCTGTTGCAGCTTAATTTCTGGTGCGGCTAAAAAAAAAAAAAAACATCAAAGGGCTCAGACATGTCGGCAAACAGTCCCGTTTGGCGTCAGTGGCCGAGCACAGCAGGAAGTGCATTTCAAGGCAGAGTACACAATGTGAAATTTATGTAAAGCAGCAACTACTGCCAAATCAAAGGGCCCCTTCAAATCCACAGGGCAAGTCAAACATTATGTAAAATCTGCTGAGGTTTACTACATGAAACTCTAGTCTGTGAAAAACTCAAGTTACACATTTGACTTTGCTGAAAAACATCATTAATCCAATAATACAGGTGTGAGTCAATAAATTTAGAGATCACAGTCATCAAAATTATTATGTGTGTAACGGCCTAAGCTGAGACTTGGTGAGTTTAATTACTTGGCAGGAAATTAGCTTTGCTCTCCTCAAATTGTACTCGAATACTATAAACACATTAATGGTGCCTGAAATGTCAGAGAAGCACAACGTTTATTGATCACTGCTGGTACTGGCCACAAAAGGTGGAAAAAATGTCTGTCAACTACCAACAGGAAATACACTTTGCACAATCAATATATTGGTCAGACGTCGATTACAGAGCAAATTTGTTCAATATGTGGGTCTACACCTGATTTGATAACACGTTCCAGTGTTGTCTCAGGGGAATAGATGAATAGTGACCAGTTCCATGTATGTGGAATGATGCAGTGCTCCTGTCCCTCACTTTGTTCACAGCATCAGACCTTGCAGAGTATTTTGTAAGATCAGTTTTACAAATGAACTTGGCTGGGTTTCCCCAAAGCGTTTCAGCAATGAGATATGTCTTAAATTGCAATGGAAGAAGCTAATATGATCTTACGGTTATTGCTTTTTGATAGCCTCATCAACAAAAGAGAAATGCACTTGAGAGTCAACCATAATAAGACAAAGGCACTTGTGGTCTGCTTTCAGTCAATATTACAGACGTAATAACAAACTCTGTCTTATGAATCACGTCTGAGTGACAGGGTTAATGGTCCTAGTGCAAACAATTGTGAAAATAGATCAGGGAATGTCTAGGGCATTTTTCTATTAGATTTTTCAAAGACTACCACTCCATGCATAATGACGTATACAGAACTAGAGGCTTTCAACATAAACGCACTGAGAGCAGCTGATTTAGTCAAGATCATGGTTATTTTGCTTATTCTGGGTATTCAGCTTTACCTCTAATGGAGCCAATGGTCATCTTTGCTCAGAGTTTCTTAAGCAGTCAGTGCGCTGCAGGTCAGCATCTATACAATCAACTGCTGGGCTGAATGTGTGACGTAACTGAACAGCCTGAACAACACGCCTTAAACAATTCACAGCAAGCGTTGACCTTGTGAAAGACATTCACTGTTACTCTTTTTTTGATCTTAAAGTCAGTTTCAACTGAAGACCAACGTTTTTTTTCTGTCTATTGTCTCATAAATGCTTTACACTCAAACTGTATTTGAAATAGTGCAGTGAAGGCAGCATAGAAACAAACTCTTACCTTCATAGAAGATCTTGAAACCACTGTTTGATCGGCTGTTGTCAGTGGTGAAAAGTAGATACAGAAAGTTACTGCTGCTAAACAGGAACTGAGGAACCTGGGTTCCATTAAAGGAGCCAATCATAGGGGAGAGCAGGTTGGGACCATCGTGCACCTCCAGGAAGTCATAACTGAGTTCAGTTTGAAACCTTAACAGCACAAAGAGAGGACGGAAAGGCTTTCAGTGTAGACAATTCACTGGATTCAAAACAATACTTGTTGTTCACAGCCATTTAGTCTGTTGTGTCTGCAGAAGCTTGTTCACCCAAGCTACAAGATCAATGTGTAACTTGAAAATCTGACACATCCGGTACATGGAAAAAGTACATTACCAGAAACAAGATATTCACAGCTCTCTGCGTTATTAACAGAACTGTAGGAGCCCAAATTACCTTTGGTACAGTACAAAGCCATCAAACATGCATAGGAATATTTTAAGTGAATTAAAGGCAACGGATGTGGGCTCATTTAGGGAAAGCAGCTGAGTATTTCTTTACTATGGAGTGAGTCAGCGTTATAGAAGCAATGGTTATAAAATATAAACATGGTTTGTCTTTATGTTAAAAATTAAATATCCTAAAGAAAGCTGAGTTTTTTTTTTATTGCGGCTTCTTGTACAAGTGAATTAAAGTCTATAAGCAGAAAGAGAGTTACTCCACACTACTGCATATATTTGGAAACTATCTGCATCTGCTTTGACTTTGTATTTCCAAGGCAACGTCTGCATGTAAATCCATGTGTGTATGCAGCTCTGTGGTCAACTACAACATTAGTTACATGCCTTGTCCTACTGACCTGTCAAAGCTGATTTTAATGGAGTGTCCCAGCTCTGCCTCAATGACCCACTCACAACTCAGGGAGTCTTTGTAGTAGCCTGGCCACCCCGGGGAGAGGATGACCCCAGACGGCCCTGAGTAGTGGCCTCCACAAGGAGCTGGAGGAGCAGAGGAGCAGATAAACAGAGGGAGAGGTGGGGGTGATGCTGACAAATTTAAGGTAGACTGAGCTTGGACTGAGCTTAGTGTCTACATAACCAACTCCTTTTTATGTCAATACTGCCTAACATCATGTTTCCTGACAAAGGTTGAACTACTGAAGCTTCTAAAACAGCAAACAGCACCAGTAGTTATTCCATGGACGCTGTACCTTCACATTTGGGAATGAGTCCACTCCACATCACCTTGCCTTCTTCCAGATGGCATGTGATGGTGTCAGCCCCTTGTGTCTTAATGAATCCTTCCTCACAAACTACAGAGATGGTGCTCCCAAGTTGGAAACTGTCCCCAAAGCGCCTGGCATTCAACGGTATGCCAGGGTCCGGGCACTCATTACGGCCAAAAGCTTGTAATGAGAAAAAACAGAACAAGATCGAGTGACAAACGGTGTGAATGAGAAATCAGGTTCTGGGGAGCAGGGAGACCCATGTAAGGGAAAGGATGTAGCACAGTGAAGCAGAGGTCTGCTCTATGGCCTGAGCGTGAGAATGGCCTCTGAAACTGCTTTCATCAAGTGTGAAAAACATCTCAGCAGCAGTGTTGTATTGTGTTATATTAGTAGAAACGTCGGCAGGTGATCACATCATCTGACCAAGCAACATTTGTCTGTATATTAGTATATTGTGATATAGTAAACAAATGTCCCATGTCAAACAGCTTTGATAATTGTAGTCACCACACTAATCACCATACTCATCCCTATCCCCTAAAGGTAAACCATCGATCGGATACAATTGATCAGGCACTTACTGCTGTAGGTGATATTGAACCCTCGGCCAGACATGGAGTGATCAGCCTGAAACTCCAGCTGCAGTACGTTGCTGTTGGACGTGAGGTGGGAAGGAACTTCAGCGCCTGAAAAGCGTCCTAGTATTGTGGCCCCTGACTGGTCTCCATCTTTGATGGTGAGGAAATCATAAGGAGGTTCCAAGTCAAAGTCATTGAAGGCCAAGTGAATTCTGGAGCCCGGCTCAGAGATTATCAGCCATACGCAGTTGAGGTTGTTCCCGTAGCCTTCTGGGTAGTCAGGAGAAAGCACTGTCCCCATGGGAGCAGTGAAGTTGGAGAAACAGGGGACTGTGTGATACAGAAAAGTACACGACTAATGATTACAAAACTGGCATATCCCAGGTGAGGCAATTTGCTTTACAGCACTTTTCACTGGTCATATGATATTCAGAGATTCTGTCATGACAGGACTGACCACAAAGACCAATGTAGTACAATGCGTGTACTGTCTAACTATCTCAGCAGAAGCTGACAGAATTGCTCCCATGGGTGCTGAGTAGATGGAGAAACATAAAACTACAAGGGGGAAGAACCGTAGCGGTTAGTGAACAGAAATACGCATCCAGTATACAGCCAAACAGAGCAACAGGCAGCAGACTGGATGAAAACTCAAACCTACTGAGACGTTCCTGAGACAACCTACAGTATGATGCAGTATTACAGACATGTAGTGTCGTCCCTACTTTCCTCCATTTCAAATTAACTCCAGTACCAAAGCAGGCACGCTCCGTCAATTTCCCATTTTACAATCTGTATATTGCTGTTTACACACAGTGCTGTTAAATGACCATGAAGTGGTCATTTAACAGCACTGAAATTAATCCTCCAATAGTCTGGTGTTATGGTGAACTTTCCCGGCGCATAAGTAATTGCTTCATTTGCTGTCAGGAAAAAAAAGGCTCTATTGGACTCACATATGCAGATGGGAATATTAGCAGACCACTGATTGTTGTTCTGGCAGGTTATCATCCTCTCTCCGATGAGCTCGAATCCAAACTGGCATTCAAAGCGCAGAACGTCTCCATTCAAAAACCCACTGCCCTCTTGGTAGCCATACAGAGGTGTACCTGGGTCACCACAGCTCTCTTTGTCAATTTCTGTTGGTTGAGGGAAAGAGTGGCGAAGGGGGGAGGAGGGGGGGTCAATGAGGGAGAGGGGAGAGAGGGCCAATAAGAGGTTTGAATGGAGCCATGTAGTCGTGCCACATTTCCCTTTAAATTATCTCTAAAGTTCCAGCTGGAGAGTCTGGGAGCCTGCTCAAGGATTTTTTTTCCACAAGAAATGGAGAAAAAAAAAATTGAGTAGACAGACGGCCTTGAGAAAAATTTACTTACATCACGACTGAACGAGAGTCAAAGACATGGAGCTGAATACAGATGCTAGCAGCAACTCTGCGTACCTTTATAGTTGATCTTGAAACCGATGGAGCCCACGCTCTCATCAGACTGGAGATGAAGCCACATCTGATGGGACATGCTGACGATCAGGTCTGGGACAAAGCTCCCTGTTAGCCTGTGAATGGGGCAACAATTAGGTCACCGAGGAACCAAGACTTGCTTTGCAAACATGTTACGGCACATTTATTTGAAGAAACTGTATATTATCTGTTTACACAAAGACAATGCATTTAAACAGAGCTGCAGATTATCAGAACTGGCATGTTTCAAAAGGTTAAACAGTATTTAACATTAGTGCATTTAAGCTAAATGTAGTACTCAACCTGATCATCATATTAATTACATTACATCTAACCACCTGCAATATTTTACTGCCACATTAAGATACATTAATTTGTTCAAGTACTTACACTTGTATTATTGTTTTAGAGTCTCCTACTTCTCCTCCATCTCCAATGGTGAGTGAGTCATATCCAATTTCTAGGTCAAATTCTTCAAAGTTGATTTGAATAACCTGATGTAAAATACAGCATAAAGCACGTTAATAACCTGTCCTTTGCTAAATATCATTTTAACATGCAGCACTTGTAAACACATTGATAAACTAAGTCCTACTGCTCAAGTGGCCTCTTTAGTAGATTAGATTCAACTATATTGTCATTACACATGTACAAGTACAAGGCAACGAAATGCAGTTTAGGTCTAACCAGAAGTGCAGGATATAAATATGTGCAGAAGAAAATATTGATAATATTTACAAATGGCTATGCAATGCACACAGAGGTTGATATTAATTATAAATCAGGGATTTAGACAGAAAGCTAATAGATGAACATATATGCTGTTGCTATAGTAATCAGGGCTATGCAATAGATATGAACGTAATATCCAGTTTGCTATTAACTATAATCAGAAATTTACAAATAGATAAAGCTATGTACTGGCTGCTATAGTGATCGGGAACACTACACACTTCTCTCTGTACGTGAGAGGTTCAAACCAACTTACTCCTCCCCTGAGAGTCGAAGCCATTAATAATATCCGTTAATCTAATCCAAATCACTACGATACGGTAAATCTGAGGGCTATTTCTAAACTATTCTTAAGCTTTATTATCAAATCATCTCTTTTTCTTAGATAGTCTTAACATACAGTAGCTTTAACAATACAAATCCCGTTTACCTTATATTCCACTACAGTACATGGCCACGAACACAATAGGACACCACCAACATCCTTTAAACTAAATAGAAGCCGACGCAAACTTAAGCATCTCTTCAAACACCAAGAACCACGCAGGTTGAAATTAATTGCCTCGTCCACATTCAGTCTTCAGATTTCCATCTCTGAATTAATAATGTGATGAAGGATCCTGTAAATGTGTGAGAGTCGCATCTCTGGATGACAAACATATGACGGCTGCTTGTTCATCCTTAGCCTCTCTTTTCGGGACAGTGTGAGGACAATATCCATGTATAACAGCCTCATTACAATGTGCGCGCAGAAGCATAATTACCATAATAACACTAATGGACCAAGTTTCAGTGCCAAGTCGGTGGCTTGTTTGCCTAGGAGAGGGCACGATGGCCCAAAGCTGTGCTACTTGCCAGTGCTAGTAAGTTCTGAATAAGCATTAGCTGGATGGTTATTGTTTATTAGCGGGACAGCCCTCATGTGACACCTCTGTGTATATGACTCACTGAATAGAATACTAATAGTGACACCAACACGATGTAGAAGAGCAGTAACGACCACTAGGACAACAGCTTTGACCTCCTCGCTCTGGGAAAAAGCCTCATTCAAGTCATTTGTTTCCATTTCTGTAGATGAATAAAGTAAAGAGCTCGGTGGCCAGTGACTGTGGTCACCTGGCAGATGAGTGACATGCCCCCACGTCTACTGCATCTATATACACAATACACAGAAACTAGAAATATGAGCCAATATACAGGAATAACTTTATAACCTTTTCCCACCTTAGATGCCTACTACTACACATAAATATATTTAAATACACCACCAGTTCAAAGGTTGGGCACACTACTTAATTATAATAGATTTGTTAATTTGCAGTATTTTAACACAATATTAATACTGAGGACATTTAAAGTATGAAACTGTGACAAAATCCTAACCCAAATTTCAATTTAGAGGCGTGATGGGGCGCAGAATCAGAAGACTTGACCATGAGGCTGGCAGAGAAGCTGTCCTCAAAAGAGAAGGAGGCCAATTTGAAGAATTAGAAAACACTTCAAAAGGTCTTTGGGATTAATGTACCATGATCTGATATCACACCATATTCATCCTGCACATTGTTCTTTAACCAATTTAAATTAGAGTATGTTATTAATCATTACTGCAGAATGTGCATGTCAACGACAAAGAGGCATTTGTAGTGAAGTATTCAATACCCAGTAGGACTGTGTGTAATATTTACAAAACAGAACATAATGTCACATTTAAGTAGTAACGTTAGACGTTACCACACCTACAGCATATCCACATTTAGTGGCTTTCTTCTGTTGGAGGCTACTGCTTTTAATCAAACAGCCATGACTGTGTTTGATTTTTGGATTGCATCACTGTTTAATAGCCCAGTTGAGACAACTGGTTGAACTGAGCAATTAAATTAGGCAGCATGCTTTCATGAAACTTGGTCCAACATCTAAGAAAACTCCAAAGCCAGAAAGCTGGAAAAGCCTCGTACCTTGTTTGGATCGCTGGCTGTGATGATCCACACGCACTGGGAGTTACTCTCATACTGGATTGGGAAGTTAGGGGATGTAAAGGTCCCCGACGGTCCCTGGAGATTTGACCCACACGTTTTCACTGTAAGAGTACAAACAAGTTTAAAAAAACCTATTCAACATATGATTAATTATTAAAAGCAACGCAGTGACACGCAGTGGACATTCATATAAATCATCAGTCTTAGGAATGTTAAATTCACAATAAATATTGATGACAAGGCTGTTCAGCAGGCAGAGGTGTGATATGGCAGAAAGGTAAAATATTGTGTGCACAAGAAGAGAGAAGGTCTATTAGTTACATTTCCATTAATCAACTACTGTATTATGGAGCATAGAAAAGCAGCCACAGCATGTTGGAATGGAAGAGAGTGTGGCAGAGGATTCCATACATAATTAACAGAAATGAACTTTCCTCTATCTGCGTAGAGCCTATAACCGGAGGCAACGCCTTAATCAGACCGTTTTATTAGCTCTTCAGATGCCTTGCTCACCCTTGCAGACGGGCCTGTGGTCGCTCCAAGCGGCGAAGACTTCTGCTACGCGCTGGCAGCTAATCGCTTTGGAACCTTGCAGCACGTGGTCTTCGTCACACGTAAACTGAGCAGTTGCTCCGATGCTGAAAAGACGACAAGTACCATTAACGTTTGTAAAGGCAAGCGATCCCTCAAAAATAGCTCGATGCAAGGTTAGATTCAGTGTTTCATGCCCGGTTTCTGTCGCAGTTTGCATCAAAATATCGAACTCAGCAGCCAAAATACTTAATTATATTATCACTTGAATGTTGACTTGAACTATACTGAAGGTTAGAGCGGACACACTGTATATTTCCTAATGAGGTAACCCTGCCTCAACTATTTTCTACGTAATGGTGTCTTATATTGGATTTTATACAATATCTAGCAAAACTAAACGTGATAAAGAGCTGAGTTTCCTGCTATGGTGGTGTGTGCTGCTCATATTTGGTTGCTAAAATACAAACCACTACACAGAACAAAATTAGCGAGATCACATTCCTGTGGTAATTAAGGTTCAAGTTCAAGTTCAAGGTTCAAGGAGTTTTATTGTCATTGTAACATGTTGTACAACGAAATTTTAAAAGTGTCAAGCAGCCAGTGCAGTTTTTAATCATAAAAGAAAAGTAAAATAAATAAATAAATAAAGAATGAAATTAAAATAAAAAAAATAAACATTTTAAATCAAATCTGACAACATTCATTCCATTTCATAAAATCACTTAATGCACATTCCCTTCTAAAACTGTGATTTTTTGTTTGTTCAGTGCAGTTATGGCTGTTGGGTAAAAACTGTTCTTTAGTCTGTTCGTCCGTGATTTGATTTGTCTGTATCGTCGTCCTGACGGTAGCAGTTCAAACAGATGGTGTCCGGGGTGTGATGTGTCCTTGATGATGTTTTGGGCTTTTTTGATGCAGTGGGAACTGTGTAGTTCTTCCAGTGTAGGGAGAGAGCAGCCGACGATCTTCTGGGCCGTGTTTATCACCCTCTGGAGCGCTTTCCTCTGTGCTACTGTGCAGCTGGTGAACCATACGCCAATGCAGTATGTTAGGATGCTCTCTATGGAGCATCGGTAGAAGGCCACCAGGAGTTTCCTAGACACGTAGTTCTTTCTCAGTGCCCTAAGGAAGTAGAGTCTCTGTTGGGCCTTTTTCATCAGCTCCGAGGTGTTCATGCTCCAGGTCAGGCCCCCCTCAATCTGAACTCCCAGGAATCGGAAGCCATGTACTCTCTCCACACAGTCCCCATTTATAAATATTGGAGAAATGTCAGTGTTCTTTCTCCTGAAGTCTATAATCAGCTCCTTCGTCTTTTTGGTGTTGAGGAGCAAGTTGTTCTCTTTGCACCATCCCGACAGCTTTCCTACCTCGTCCCTATAGGTCGTCTCGTCCCCCCCGGAGATCAGCCCCACCACCGTGGTGTCATCTGCAAACTTCACAATGGTGTTACTCTGGTGTGTGGGGGTGCAGTCGTGGGTGTAGAGGGTGTAGAGCAGGGGGCTCAGCACACAGCCCTGAGGGGACCCGATGCTGAGACTGATGGCCGTAGATGTATGTTTGCCTACTCTCACCCTCTGTCTGCGGCCTGTGAGGAAGCTGTTGATCCACATACAGGTGGAGGATGGAAGTCCTAAGCCCACAAGTTTCTCCATCAGTTTGTGAGGGAGGATGGTGTTGAACGCCGAGCTGTAGTCCACAAACAGCATCCGGACGTAGCTCCCCTGTAGCTCTAGGTGGGTCAGCGCATCATGGAGAGCTGTGGTCACAGCGTCCTCTGTGGATCTGTTTCCTCTATAGGCAAACTGGTGGGAGTCCAGACTTGGGGGCAGCAATGATGCAGCAATTAAATGCAAACGGCCGTAACGAAGTCACAGAGTTTCACAGCAGTGAAGTTATGACAGCCACAACAGGTTGGTGAGCACTCTTTCTACGCCTCTAAACAAATTGAGCTAAATCACTTACACTGTGGCAGCAGCACCTCACCTGAAGTCTGAGCCAATACGCTTGCCATTCTCTGGCTCCCCTGGGTCAGGACAGTAATTAGACACCTGTTTGATTCCTCCTTCATTCACTACATGAGAAGGAGAAGGACCAAGAATGTTGTGAGAGACACATTTGACACAGCCCTGCTTGTGTCGAAAACACCCACTACAGAGAAAATCACTTGCTTACTAGATAATTGCCGCTTAGAATGTTCGTTAGTTGAGTTTGGTAACAGATTTTGGTTCTAGGAGTCAGTTACGCAGTGATATTGAGCCATATTTCTTAGAACTGCAAGTCATTTGGCAGCTCTGTTATACTCTGACATCTCAAAACACAAGTGTGAGTGTCAACTGTGTAACCTGAACTAAGCAGAAGTAAATATATCTGGGTTGAATGGGCACTAAGAGGATTAAGAAAAATACAAGTATCAATTTCAGAAGCTCCAGAATGATTTGGTGTGACTCTCCATACATAATAGTATTTTAGGTTCACTAGATAAAGCCTTGTACGTGGAGCACAGCCTTTAGTGCTTGTCACACACCTCAGTCTGTTCTATTTTCTACCAGTCGCATGTCATCCCTACATTATTCTGTGATTCAAAGACTGTACGCACTGGAAATGAAAGCGTGAGCCTCGATCAGCGTCTTAATTAGCATTAAGGTTTGCTTTAAGATTTACAGTAAGTTCTCCCCAGTCACTCTGTGCAAACACAAGGGCCCTTCTGTTCTCATGCGAGATGATCGTTCGTTTTCTTCATTTGACTTGCTTCGGGATGATCATTAGCTTTGAAGTGAATTGTTGCGGGTTATGATATATTTATGGGCTCAGTTACACGCAGGGTATTTAAAAAGGCATATGAAGCATCTGCTGATATATACTACTGCCTCAGAAAAGCTTACAGATCGTTGCATTATTCATGTGACGCTGAATCTTTGACACACGTGGTAATAAAGTTACAACATTAAGTGTTTAGCAAACTGTGAAGTTGGGGAATTGTGTTCCACGACTGCGTTACTGACAGGACACTGTCTGTAAGCAAACATAATCCATTCACTTCGGTCTGTGTGCACCAATCATCTGACGGGTGAGTGGTCACTCAACCATGACGCCTGCTCCGTCAATCAAGTCCATCTAAGCTACCGCTTAAACAGCACCGAATGAGACGGAGGGAGTTTTTGAGAAATTTGCATTTTACCGCAATGCACAAAACAAAGCCTTGTGTAGAGGGTTTAACTTCTGTCAGGAGTGGAACAGCAGGGGATACAGCTCATCAGAAAGAAAAGAGACTGCACTTCTGCAAAATCTAGTACTGTAGCTTAATTCCTTCACCAAATAACGCAGCAAAAAAAAAGACAAAAAGAAAAAGACCCAAAACGCAAGCCCTACTTAAACAAAAAGCCCAAACAATGAAAGCAGTTGCATAAGAAAAATAAAACGACTTACTCAAAGAGAGTTTGTTAGTGTTGTCCTTTCCTGGTAATAATTTTACCCCTCTGGATTTAAGCTCTCCAGAGCTTTTCACTGGTCGAGAGCAATAGAAAGAGTTCATTAGATAAAAGAAGTTACAGTATTAGATGTGAGAAGATACAGTACAAGTGTTTCTTTCTCTAAATACTCGGTAGGAAGAACACTTAAATGTAATTGCTACTTGAGTGCATCCATTTCCCAAAAAAATCTGCTTAATGTCTTTGATTTAAGTGTTGCCCTGGTAAATTTGTTTGTCCATACACTATTTCAGACATTAAACTGAGAATGGAAACTGATTAGTGAGGCCAGATTTCATGGTTACAGCTCATGGGGGGGGGGAATAGCACGTAGAATCAAAGAGCAGCCCAAGGACTGCAATTCTACATATCTGAAGACCGTCTAATTAAACACAGCAGGGGCCTGATTACACACAAAAGGCAGGTGATGCAAGTGTTTGTTCTAATTGTGAAGGGTCCACAAAAAAGCCAAAAGCAGTGAATGACAAATTAAGCATAAAGGCCATTTGAATTTGAAACAATAGGGCTCTGCCTCGTCTCTGAACTGCACTGCAGTTCAATGGTTAACTCAAGCTGTTTGTTCACAATTAGTTCACAGATCTATTTAAAGAGCATGTAAAACTGTGTACTGTGCAATGAAACCAAGATTGTCTTTGCTTTAAAACACTGTCCTATTTATATCCTGAATAGCAAACCTATTTAAACCAGTTTACAGCATTGCACTGAAAGAAAATGTGTTTTTTTTGCATAACAGATTTTATGTCTTTATTTAGAATGAGTTTTACCACATGCACATTACTCTGTTTTAGAGTTATTTATGATGACGTTGCAGATTTAACAGAGTATCTGGCCTTGAGGAAAGCTCTAAGCCTCTGTGGTGTAGTATATAAAGCATTTACATTGAATTTAAAGTCCTGCCAAAGAACAATGTCAGAGTAATGGATTACTGAGCTGCCAGAGCTGAGGAGAAGTACATACAGAATTTATCTCTCCAATATTTGATTAACACACTCTTTGAAGTCAATGGTTTGAAGGAGCCTGTGCAGCCTCTACACAGGAACTATTAGTCAAACTGTTTAATATTCACTGAGCGAAGATCAAAAACATGTTTTGTAATTCCACTGTTTTTCCTAATTCGACCCCTTTTCATTGAAGGAGGGAGCCCCCCCTCTGTTACAATGTGCAAATGAAGTAATCATGTCTTACCTTGATACTGAGCCCTGAAGCCCTTGTGACGGTGGTTGCTCTCGGTCACAAAATGCAGCCGTAGCCAGTTTTTGTTGCTGATGATGGGCGCGGGAATATTGACTCCAGTTAGCCTGAGCAGACAGTCACACACAAAAGAAAGGAAAATCACATCTAATCTCTTCCAGCAACTAGCGGTGTACAAAGACGGCACCGTGAATGAACACTGTGGATAAAAAAACATTTAAGATGAAGAGTGGGAGTTGGGGGAAACGCAAAGCAGGTGATCCCCCTCACGACTCTGCACGTTCAACACTTACTAGTTCTGAGCGACGTTCCTGGATGGGACACAGGACGCTTTGACAACAGCTCGCCACGTTATATTAAGCTTTAGTCTATGTCTAGGGAAAAAGTTTGAAAACATACGGTATTGAATCATTAACCTCTGTGTAAATGTGTCAACACTAGCAAGGTTGACTTTTGTTTGCACGGCCCACATGTGCCTGCATCGGCCCTTTCGATCATATTTGGTCTTCGGCGTGTGGCCACAGCAGAAGGCTTTTTGTGTAATTGTAAGGCTTTAAAGCAGCCGGGGGGGTTTCTCATTTGTCTGGCTAACCAGCTCTGGCTTTTTTCTAATGCACTGCAATCCCTGCACTGCACCCTGTCATACCACAGCCAGTAGCACACAAAGCCATTCTAGCGATTAAACAGAGGCTTGGGACAGTCTTGAAAAGTAAGGAGGAGCTGAGCCCTGTATTCACACAGCAGCTCAGCGGATCCAAACGTTGTTTGTGTGCTGAAGTGGGCCCATACATGAGCATATCTGTGTCACTGTGTGGGACAAAGTGCAGTTGGGTTTAAGGTTGGTGTCGCAATGTCTCTTAAGGGCCAAAAGACAAAAAGCTGCACTGAGATGATCAGGCTGCAGGCTGCACGTGTTGCAGTCTCGTGACATTTGAACTCACCATCGGTCATTACATCTGCATTTTCAATTTCATTTTCTCCACTGATAAAGACACAAATACTAATGTACTGTATAGAACATTATGTATTATCTCATGACTCCTGAGAAACAGAAGTTTAAAACATAGCACAACCGAGCTACCGTATACTGGCCAGAAAGCGGGAAATGCTGCACAGTGTTGAGCTGACGTTACAAATGCGAGGCCAGTAGGTGAACATGCTTCTGTCAACACTGCGTCACGGAGGAAACATGTTGTGGCATCAACAGTACATCAGGGCTTAATGACAGCTTACAGAGGATTTACTGATTCATTATTAACACAGTGGAGGATGACGATGCTTTCTTGGATATTAAAGTACAAATTTAGAAACATTTTGTCTTGCCTTTATTACTGTACGGTCCCTGAAAAGCCTGGTTTGCACGGCACATACTGTACGTACTCGTCACCACTCTCTCCAACTGCTGTGCTCACAGAGCAGATGCTCAAATTAACTCAAATGTGCTCATAGGCTGGAAGCTGGCAGAAAAATAAGACTAATACAGTAACTGGCATGTCAAACATTCATCATCATTTCTTTGGTGATGGTATTCTGTGCTAAATATAACTGACCACTAAGGCATCAGGTCGGAAACCTGTCCTGAATCTTATCAACTATAACAGCACAGACTGTTATAGTTTTATAGTTATAGTTTAAACTATAACAGCACAGACTGTTATAGTTTTCTCCCCTACAGTAACACACTGCCCTTCTCTCTGCAGACTTGCTTTGTGCATTTGTTCTTTCATTGATGAAGCATGTTGTTGTGCAAATCACTTCATAGTGCAAGTGCAGACCTTATGTTGCGTTCATGTCATCACGTTTAAGAATCCGTGGTAGTTCATAGGTTTGCAAAACATGCATGGGTCATTTTTATAGGTTTACACTGAAACCCTGAAGCAACTCTGAAGAGGATACACGCTTCCACAGATGGCTGTGCATTGTTTGCCTTTACCGGCTTAAGCAGCATCAGTGAGAAAAAGAAATAGAAATCTCATAAAACTTCTAAACGACCTCATCTAAACGATGTCCCATTGGAACTAAAATGTATATTTTTGGCCTTCAGCAATTCTGATGCCATTGCAAGGCACCAGGGAATTCCTTAGACTGGAGATACTATGTCTCTCAAATAATTAAAAGTAAATGTTCAGCCGCAACTGCAACACATTAACTAAAAACTACTAGCATCAAACTGTGGCGCAAGATGGAAAAGGTAAGAGTAAAATAAAGGCGTACAAACACAGAAATCCTTGAGGGAAGTCTGATGCAGTCAGAAAGAAAACTACAACAAGAGAGAACATTTGTTTTCCGGCAACACAATGACCCCAAGCACACAGCAATGCTGATGTTGTGAAGTCAGAGTCTAGACATAAATCCAATTGAGAATGTGTGGACTTGAAAATGCCTGTTCACTCACAATCTCCATGCAGCCTGACGGAGCTTAAACTTGCCTCCTCCAGAATCTGCAACGCTGATGGGGCCGTAATGCTGTAGTTGCTGTCAAGGGTGCATCTACTAAACACAGACTGGGGTGAAGCACAAACTGGAATGTCCCCAACAATCTACAGTATGAAAGCTAGAAAGAGCTGATGACCAGTCACTGATTGCCCTCAATAGCTACATGTAAGATATACTGTGTATATAGATTATCCTCTCAAAAGCCTTCAATCAGCTGCCAAACGTACTGTACAACAGTAAATGTTCACAACAGCTGTCTTTACGTCACCCGGCTCATGAGATTGCACCTAAGTTTTTGACAATATGCGCTTTGGACAATCACTAAACCATCTACTACACAGGTAAAACGCAGTCTGTTAAAATCACAGGCTCATATGAGAAAGTTATATAATGTGCAATTTATTTTAATGTTTGCTGCAGCAGAGGATCCAATTATTAAACCAGACAAATGCACACACACTATATGTGTAGCCCACAACATTAGCATTGCTTAATAATTATGTGTGTGCTATTGTGTGTTCTGTACATTTTCCTTTTCATGTTGAATTTTGAAAACCACCAGACAGACGTGGGTTCATGTTAGGCCTAACCAATAGAGAAACAAATATAACAAACCGTTTGATATGATCACATCAGTGGTTTTTCAATTTACTGCCGAGTCACTGATTATGACAAAACACAAAGAATCAATAACGCCACCCATTAAAGCGACTGAATGCTTTGAAGTCTGTGTCACGACACTGGAATTTGTGGAGTAGCTGTCAGAATATTTGAGGCGGTGCGGAAAAGGCTGCCGTTCTGTCCCTCCACAGGTTGGTCCCTCTTCAGAGGCCGTTTAGGAGACGGCTTGCACAGCTTCGTGTCCACCTGTCAGCAGATGGCTTGTGAGACGTGCGACAGCCACTGCATAACGCTGGCTCCAGCTCTTTACATTAATTACCTCAGTGGAACACCTGGGTCAATTGTCAGTTCACATTCCTTCAATTAAACACGGTAATTCCCACACTGATCACAGTGGAGCAGATATTTGAGACATTTTGATGGCTTATATTTTGCCTGAGTAGATCAATATTAAATTCAAGAAAGAAGAAATTGAATCTAATACACATGGTAATTTAACCAGAGTTGGTAATTTAGTTGCAGGGCACCTCTTGCTCCCAACCTTTTAATATTGTAATCTGCCTCTGACAACCATTTAGCCACTCTATTGGAATATAATATTCAGTGAAGCAAGCACAATTTTGCCATTTGCTCTTTGACGCAGCTTTCTTAGTATGCGTGCAACATACAGACTCAACGGTGCAATATTTTTGCGATAAAAAGCAGAAAATAGTGATGATAAAGAAAGTACGAACAACAAAAATGTGTTCTAATCAAATTTTACAGTATATAAGCACAAAATGTACCTAATATCAGCAAAGGATTCATGCTATGTGTCCATAACTCAAATAATGAGTGACACGTAATATACAGCTTGTTGTTTTTGCCCTTTGTGAACAGGACTGCACAATCATAATAAAGGTCAGAAAGAGAATAACGGTAATGTCTCTGGCCCAGCCAGACTCCAAAGCTGGATTTACCAAAGGAGATATTTCTCCTTCGTCACGGTGACTGATGTGCAACCCTGCATCAACGTTCCTCAGCATGACAACGATGCAATCAATAAACTCATTTGCAGAGATCCAATCAGAACTTTCAGTTGATAAAACAAAAAAGCTGCTGAGTGTCAGCAAATCATTTTCCTTTCCAAGGATTTTGTTGACTGAAACAATCAGTTTTAAGTTTTAAGAACTATCCACTGTATTGTCAAGTACCAGACACATACAGCACTTTTTATACTTAAACGTATGACAATGAAATTTCATTTGACATATAAAAAGAGCGAAGTACAAGAGGAAAAACTACTCAGAAAAAAAGGTATAAAACAAATCAACAACTTACTACTATTTACAAATAACCTATCTACAAATGTACAACACTCAACAATGAATTCAAGACCTAACACCATGCTTCAGGAAAAGCCAACATTGCTCAGGCCAAATGTAAACACGTGTGGTTGCCTTTCCTCAACAGCACCCGGTTGACTTTAAATAATTAAAGGAGCTATTGAGTATGTGAAAACATTGCTGAAGGGAACTTTATGCCGTTAGCCTCGGGTTCAAACTGTGCTGAAAATGGATGGTGGCTCAAAGGAAGAGTAGACTTCTGGATTGTCCAGAGTGTGTGGACCTGAATCCAATTCAAACGCTGTGACTGCACCTGAGGAGGATGAGGAGGTAATTCATGCCAGCTACCTCTCCAGCCTCCCCTCAGGTGGCGGCAACAAGCCCCCAAAGCAGCGGCGCTAGACTGACCGCTTCCTATAGAAATGCTTAGGCAAAGCATTGTTTGATGGAGGAGGTGCCACAAGTATCTAGTGACGAACAAAACAGTTCTACATTAACAACAACACTTGTGTTTTTATGCTCACTATTTTTTAGATTATGCATAGATTATTTTCATTTTTTCTAATATTTACAATGTCTCTAGGGTTCAGCATTTAAGCTGCACTGTATTTGTTGATTATACTAACAATCAGTTTCTGAGAACTGTAACATTTTGCATATTGCAATTTTTATTATCAAACACTTAAGTTAATTATCTTGTCAGGGAATGTTCAGTCATGTTCCCTAATTTGCAGCTCATTTCCTTCCATTTCTTCCTTTATTCATGTCAAGTACTTGAAGATGATCTCTAATACAACGGGTTAACAACAACAACAACAACATTAGTTGAACTGGGTCGTGTTTTATAGCCATTTGCCTAAAAAACGCTGAGAGGAGTTTTAAATGTGACTGACTTAGGGGGTTCAGGCTGTCAATCATTGTTAAGCAGCTCTAAACCTCACGGGTAAATTGATAGTTTGCTTGTCTCTGTCTGCAGCTGGTGCTACATGTTGAAGTGCTTTAAAGTTTAAACATCTAGTGGCCTTGTGCTGTCAAAAAAAAAAAAAAAAAAAGAGCAATACATAGCCCTGAAAAAATGGCTGTTTCTTAAGCTGTGGCTTGTTTTCTGGGCGTCTGTTTGCCTGGATGAGTTTAAGCCGTGACTCCGAAACACTGTCCTCACTGTGCTGAAGCTCGCTGCTTCCCACTTGGATTGCATGACTTGAACGGAGAACTTTACCTGACAGCCTCTGACATTTGGGGACAAACTGTACAATAACAGCACCCGAGAGTTTTAAAACATTGAAGTGTTGCATGAAGTCACAGTCACAGCGTCTGTAAACCTCCTATAATTAAAGGCACTGCTTGTTCAACTGCTCTGCCTGGTACATAAACATGTGAATGGAGTTCTCCATGGACACCAAACTGGAGAAGTAACTTAAGATTTGTGCTCCATTTTATTCACATAAAGTCGAGTTTAATAGCAGGCTGGCATGGTTTTATTATTAACATTATGAATTGTAAAGCATTAACCATTCAAAAGGACACAGTTTGTTACTATGGTATATGGTTATTTAAAGTTAGTTGTATTTTTTAGAAACTAATCAAATCTATTACAACTCGATGATAAATTAAACACGTTTGATTTGTTCTCCGTTTAAACAAAACAACAGTTTCAATATCCTTTTTACCATCCCTTCAATTTTTCACTATGTGACAAGCGCCTCTGTGCAAAATAGTTTTTAATTAAATGAACGGAGGTAAATACGCACTAAGAAACATTTGAAACAGCATTTGCCACTTGGATTGTGAAGAATTAGGATGGAGACGCATGTCTGTCCGTGAAAAAGTTCACGTTGGAGCCTTTATACCTAAGGAGCGATGGTTACTTTATGGTCTGTCTGAAGCCATCAGTATCATCCTATATCAGCTCCCTGTCACACTCTCTTTAGCTGCGTCAACATACGGTACTTAGCAGTCATCACAACACTCTCCTTTTAGCTCTCTGGCTCTCACTGACACAGTGTCTGCCTCTCTCTCTTCCCCTCTAACTCCAGATGACAACTCTCAGGGACAGCAAAGCTCATAGCTCAGTGATTGATTGGAGTTACTTGCAGCCAATTATAATTAATGCCCGGGAAGATCAAGTAAACCTGGCAGACGTTTCTGTGCGCGGGACGCAGAGGAGATGGATGGTGTTGGACTCCGAGTTGGGGGAGAGACTCGTTTCATACAGTACTTACCTGTTTGAGCTGGGATTGACATCTACATCAAACTTAACAGAAAGGCATAAAATGAAAACGTCTGAAGGCTGCTTTCCAAACAAAACTATCTAGAGGGTAATTCATGTGCATTTAAATTTAAATTATGCAACGGGGAATGTGCCTTCCCTGTTAACTGAATTGATTTAATTCAATTAGAACAGTGCGGCAGATCTAAAACCTTTTCTGCACACAACCGTGTCCATGGAAATTCATTAAAAAGGTATATTTGCACGCCAGTTAACTGGCTTCGTTTTTCTTTACTGCAGCCTCCAATACCTGCAGCTGATTGTAAAGTACTACACCTACAAAATAGTATATGGTGACGCTCGACCACGCATATAGAAGCTGTATTCAGTGTGTTTTAATATTTTCAGGAGGCGAGTGTGTTTGATTTTCAAAGGCAATACAGTCTTGTCTTATCAATGCCTCTCATGGGAATAAATGTTGCATCTGTAAATCTATAGCTAGAACCAATTCATTCCCTCTTATGAGACCCTAGAACATTTTGTCTTTGTTGACAGAACATAAAACATAATCCAGTTGCTTTTGCTCACAATTAGTCAGTTACATTAGTCAGGTACATTAGTTACATCAGTGAACCAAGTGGAATCTTGTAATTGGATTATAATCCCATTATCTAATCAAATCCAAATTTATTAACTGCATATAGCCAATAGCACAGATTACAAATGAGGCTCTGGGTGATTCACAGTCTGTAAAACATGGAACATCCTATTTACTCTTTCTCAATTTAATAAAAATAAACTATTACAAGTCTGTGTGTTTTGGGAAGTTGAAGATTCGGGTTAGAAACTACAGCTGTGGGTTGTTGATTCCCTGCAACAGTATAGTGTGTGTGAGAGTAAGCGGCACAAATAAACGCGACTTTATTATTTGCTGTAGTGAAATGTTCACTTTTCTTGCGTACATTCGGTTTGGCCCTGTTGATTTAAACAACTGCTCTTTTCCCTCTTTCTACACAACACATGGGTCAAAACTCCATTTCAGCGTTGTCACTATCTAACACTTTTTTTTTTTATCAACACCTTCTCAGGACAGAAAAACAACAGAGTAAACCTCTTACACCCCAGCACACACACATACAAACTTGTAGTTAAGCTCACTCGATCTCTTAATTTCACAACTAAATGCTGTTCGGATGAAATACAACCCAGCCTCACTCCTCCTCGCCGCTCAACTCACCAGATGGTTGGTGGCTCAGATCCCTCCACTTCCAGATAATCCGTCTTCTCCTCCATCTGAAATTCTGTGAACACCAGGGAGATGGTGTCCCCCGGATCCGCCAGGATGGTCCACTTACACTCCCCACTGCTCCCTAGGCCTCCAGTACCTCCACCTCCGCCAGCACCAGGAGAGTCACCGCTGGGAAAATCAAAGCTGGAAATGAGCCCGCTGGAGCCCCTCAGGGTGCCACCACATGTGTCCTCCGCTGTCAGTCACCAAAGAGGAAGACAGGGTGGGGGAGTGTTGGGGGAGAAGAGAAGTCAGTCTCAGGTTATTTCAGTTTTTCTTAAAGTTCAAGATGGGGAAAACATGGCTGTGAGCATAAAACATCTAAAGTTGTCCCATCAGATCAATGTAAACCGCAGAGAAAAGCTATTCACAGGCTGTTTAAACATCCTTTCTTCTTCTCACATCACACAGCTGACTCCAGTCAGAGTCGACAGACAATTATATTAATGATTATATAAAGTCTACTGTAAGATTTAGAGTCGTTTCCTTCACAGATCGTGACAAATTCTATTTAGCCCTTAATTCTCCACCAATTCATTTTCATTCAGTGCAGTTTCTAAGTGAAGGTAAAATCATAACCTTTTACTCTAGTTTTTTGTTTTCTTCTTTCCTCCCTCCATCCAAGACTCAGTAATTCATCATTGTCTTTAGAGTCCCCTCAAGTTTCAACAAACAAACAAATGGTGATAAACAGGGCTTGTAATGCTGTGAAATGTTATATTTTTCCCTGGTGCGGGGAGCATAGCATGTCACTTGAATGTTAATGTGCTCTACCGTAACAGTGGCTCGCTCTCTTTCACTCCACGTCTCTTCCCTTCTCTCGTTATCTCTCCATTTCTCTCACACACACTCTCCTCCAAGCTTTCTTCTCCTCTTTTTTTTTTTTAAACTATTACTCATCACCCTCCTTCTCTCCTTGTATCCACTTTTTGTCCTCAGAGAATTCTAATGATGGCAGGGCTTTCACAGTTTTCACATCATTTAAGACTAATATGTGACACTCAGCTGTGCCAGCTGAAGCCTTTGATGGCTCAGCGCTCCACTCAGGGCTGTCAGAGCTGCCAGCCTTGGAACATTCCTGTATGCTGCATTACGCGATTGGTCAAGGAACAAGGAAGCAGACGTAGGAAAAAAGGGGAGAAGACTGTAACAGAGGCAGCTAGTTAGTCTGATACGCGTCCTCTGACATATTAACAGAAGCATAACAACTGATCAAAGTCTTTACAGAAAGGGCAGAGATGGCAAATTGATGCTGTGTAAGGCATCAATAGTGTCCACACATGATTTACAGCAAGGCCGGGCTCATTTGTAGACAAAACCAAGGGCAGATTTTTAATTTGGGAAAGCCTGTAGCCTTGTAACAACAGAAGCAAGCGAACTCAACCACAGACAAGGCTCCAAACTGATCTGACCAACTGGCTACAGTTAAAGCCGCTTGAATGAGCTTATACAAGTTCAATTTGCTATAGCCAGGAAAAAAAACATGGTGCATGTTAAACGTACAACCTAGACCAAATCTGAATGATTTACAGAGCTTCATTTTGTTACTGGACATGCAACGGAAGGTGGAAATTGGCTGGTACTTGCAGTATAAAATGTCAGTATTGTTAAAAGTCACATAACTTGCATAACAGTCCAAAATGTTGCAGGGCACTCGCTGCTGCCTGGAGGAATATCATGAAACACATATCAACACATGGCATTAAAACTCTGTGCTGTATTTTAAGGTGTACAACGACAAACCATGAGCTGTCACCCAGCACAGTTTATGTCCTAGGTTTTGGCTGGAAGGCACAGAGGACAACATTCCCACTGTGTCAAATGACTCTACTCACATCATCGCACAAAAATAAAACATCTCTCGCACAAAGTGTAAACAAAATGAAAGCATTTCTATGCATTTATCAGATCTTTGTCCCATCACCTTGTTACAGTGTATAAACAAAAATAGCCGCTTGTTTTTTTGTCTACAGTGGTTTGCATAATAAACATGCTCTGTTACTGCTGTGGTGGTAAAATGAAGCCAGGCAAGTGTGAGTGAAAGCTTCTGTGAAGGCATGTGACTGATTTCCAAAAGCACATTTAGCGACGTTAACCTCCCTTAACTCATTAATGCCTCTACAGCTGTAGCCAATTAAAGAGGCCCATTTAAACGGACTACAGCTGTAGGAAAATTAGGTAGATGCTTGGTAGCTATTCATTACTGCACAGAAGCACCACAATGGGTTTCGCGAACAATTCTTTGAGACGCATCCGTGCGTGGTACTGTAAATCATGAACCAGCAGAGTGCTGTCTGAGGCTCACAAATGCTTTGCAGCTCAAGAATTTTAAATGGCTTCAGCTGCATAATGCTCTGCAGCTTCCATATATTCACATGCAGCGTCTCGTTGGGGTTCGTGGCAGCATTTCAGGTACATCTTGCCAATGAGGTTTAGCGAGATAAAGGCAGCGTTGAATGCTGGGCAATGTGTTCCTTAGCAAATCATTAGAGCATGCTCTGGATTTAAAGATGGAGAAGGATCCGTCTCCTTTGAAATGATGGCAGTATTAAAAAAAAAAAAAAAAAAAAAAAGATGGTGGTGAGGATTAGGACCGCTTTAGCTGGGCTCATTTACATCCCCAGCATCAGTAATCTAATGCTACTTGAGAAGGGATTAAGCCTCTCTCCCCTTGACTTTGATCAGATATACAACACTTGTCTTTCTACTTAGAAATATTCACCCCCAAGGATAGAAGGAAAGAACTCATGTATTATTTCCTACACTACCTCAGGTTTTGCCTTTGTAATAATCCCTGTGTTAATGCAAAGGCAGTGACTGTGTCGACAGTAAATCTCTTATTTGCTTCACTGCGAGTCATGTTAAACATTGATAGGAACAGTCAGACGTGTAATTACGGTTTCAACTCCTCTCTCATCTTACATTCAGATGGTCATTTGATTATAGGGACCATCCCACCATAATTTTATATTTTATGCGTATCAGTAAAGAAAATTATGATTTAATCAACAGTATCTCCACATACTGTAGCACTAATACTGAAAACGACCAACTTTAAATCTCCTGGTGGACAGCAGCTGCCAGCAAGAGTGACAGTGTATCAATAGACCATATTCTTCAGTCTTACCACACTATTCCTGTTTGCTGTCTCGCAGGCTGCTTGAATAAATGTCCAGAGACAATTTAGATGGAGGGAATCAAAATGAGCTCCTGGGACAGGCAGTAGCAAATCACCATTAAAGCAGACATTAATTCTCCATCTCACTGCGTTTCTGCTTGGAGTTCATTCCTTTTCCTTCTTGTCGCCAGTCCCCCGATCGCTTTTATTGGGCACATATACCATCCCAGCATGTACGTAGGTACCTCCCTGTCTTTCCTTTAGCCTTTCAAGCTCTGTTGTTGCCTTTGAAAGAGAATCGCACCAGGCAGCTTTCTAGTTTAATAGTGTTTCGCTGGAGTGAGACTTATCACTGCACAATTACTTGTAGCGCCCATGTAATAGATTTACTATAGAGTTGCAGATTCCTTATAAAATGGATTGATTAGGTGAGTTGTTTTATAGAGAGACAAACTAAGGCAGAGAAATAACAAATTATATCCACACATGGACGACCACAGAGTGACTTCACTGTACTGAAGACAACTCTGTCCAGATGAAACCCTTAGGTTTAGATTTACACATCCTCACTCTGCTAAAGAAGCAACTTGCATATAGATAATGCTCAGCTATCTTTTGCCCGTTTGGCCCACTTTAACTCTTTGTGACCAATAGAAAGAAAAAGGGGACAAACAAAACCAACAAACAAGGTGGATTTATTCCAAGCTGGAGTAAGATGGAGACAGAAACTGGGAAAAAGATGAAAGAGCGATAGAATCAAAAGGAGGTCTGGTTGGTAACGGTGGGGGGTACACAGTGGATTGGGGAGGGATTTTGTGTTGGTGTGTGGCTACTGCGAAACAATTGGTGATGAGCAAAAAGGGCAGGATCTCTGAGGAAAAAAGATCAAAGGACCATCTGCCCACATACAGGAGCTGGGTCGGATTTACACAAGAGCGTATGTGACTCAAGCAGCGCCCAGGCCACGGAGCAGTGCTTCTGGCCTGTGGCAACGAAGGCCAACATTATCCTTAAATGGAGACGAGGTCTCCATATGCAGCTTCATTTGGCTCTACGCATGTCATTCCTCAAACATATGCTGAACCTCTTTCTTTTTGCTGTGCCATGCGCCGTAGAATGAGTTGTATGTGCAAATATGCTTATGCTGGCACGTTTGCTTAGTTCTTATTAAAGTAGTTGATATGTTTAAATAGAGATACTGGATGTTTAAGGACAGAACTACTTCAAATCAGTTCATTGTGCAAAGCATTGTATTTTTACTGAGTCAGTCTTTCTAAGGTCGGCTTGTAAACCTACTTATTTCTTACAACAATCAGTAATAGGAAAACAAGAGCAGGCTCTTCTGTAAGAGGGGGAAATTCTGCTTTCTACCTTGGAAAGGAGCCTCAGACCTTCTTAAAATTATTTGTATTACAAAGCCCTGCAGTGTGCTGTATGAAGTATCGACTCAAAAATAACCAGAGGCCTGGGAGCTTAGGTCCTGCACAGAATCGTAGATGTTCCTATGAGGACTCTCTTCCTAGTGAAGGCTCCTCAAGTCCTGATGATCTCATGAAGTTCCTGCATTTCAACAGCCACATGACACATCAAGTCCATGTCTCCCTATCAATGAATCAATCCAAGCAATGCACAGGTTGGTTGGTCTGACTTTATAGTCCACCAATCACTGGTGTTGTGTTTCTATCCTTTCCTTCCCGTGCCCTGCTCATGTACCGCTGGGGGGACAGCCTGCCAACCATCCGGTTGTGGTCATGTCAACTTGTATCCAGCCTGTCAGTACGGTTACCTATGCTCTACCCTGCTGCATATACTGATGTATGTGTGTGAAATGTTTCTCTCAGCTCAATAGAACGAGTCAGTTAAACTCACCGTGGGATAAACAGAAAGGTATAAAAGTTACAGCTGATGTATTTAGTAAAGATCACTAAACACATCGCTAAATAGCTTTTTAACGTAACTTTAGGCAATTCCTGAAATCAGTTGACAAGAAAATGTGCACATTTTAAATGTCTTGCCTGCTCAAACTATACAGCATATTCTCCAGGAGTCCTATCATTGTCCACTGGCTCATAAATGTAAGATAAGGTTGACTTCAGATAGCAGCGGTCATCGGGTTGGTAAAAATGATAAGTGGCTACTTCTATCTCACCTCTGCAGATTGGCACAGGGAAGTCCCACACGGACACGCCAGCCGCGTTGGTCACACAGGTGAGCAGCGAATGTCCGTCCAGGACGTAGCCAGTGACGCAGCGGTAGCGGATCTTGTCACCTATGTTGAACTGAGTTCCATTCAGTATGCCTTTGGGTGGAACCCCTGGGTTTCCACAGGAGCTGCTCCTCAGCTCTGGAGAACATGAAGAGAAGACGGCATTGTTAAGAATAGCAATGTGCTGCTACATAAAATATCAGCTGGGCTCAAATTTGTGTCTACTCATTAATGTCAAGTTGTAACTGTTGTTAAGTGATCTTTCCATAACAGTTCCATAATATATAGTAAGATTTTCATATTTTGGGACTTTGTTATATTTTTCAGATACTAATATTCAGTTATGATCACAAACAATAGGAACTAATACAGTACGAGACTCATTCAGGAAAATGAAGCTACGCTTGTTTCATTCTTTCTCTGCATTCAGACGTCTGCCCTCGTTTTCTGACAGCGTGCATATGATCAGTGTTCTGCTTGGTATGAAGGCGTTGTGCAAGTTGTGACAACCAGGCTTGAAGTGCAGTTTTATCTTGGCTGAATATAGAAGGTAAACCGTGTTTAAACTATAATGATACAAAACAATAACATATCATTGGCTCCTTTTGTCTCGGGAGTCAACACAGAGTAGTTTTAAATTGACCATGTAAAAGCAGAATTGGGTCTAACCTGAGTGCATTTCACTGAGCACAACGTGAGTGAATGAAACTAATGATGTGGGGTTTTTTGGGAGCAGTCTACCCTAACACTGGGATTTTGCTAAGGGAAAATAAACGCATTTAAAAAATGCGTCGAGACCAAATTTGTTTTTATGATGCTCTGTGTGTTTTACTATTTAATGCAAATATAAACAAGTTTCTACTGTAAGGAAATTTTCACACATTAAACAGAAAATCATTACGGTCATGTATTTACCTGCCATTTGAGCTACATGTAAATCTGTATATACTTTACATGTACAGTACATATACTACACGACACTTTGTGTCATAAACACAACAAGCCTTCCTGGCAACACAGGAAAATGCTACTCAAATTTTTTGAGCTCGTGCCTGAGGTCGTAAGGTTGGTTTCACTGAGAGACATTTGTGAAGTTGTAATTTTTGATGTTAATTTTCAGGAAAAATTTTCAAGCTCCAGTTAATAATCCACTTTACACTGCACATTCACAAACCCTCATACGTATGCAGGACAATATATGCAAGATGATTTATCAGCGTCTAAGTTTACAATTAAAATGAACACCAACGACGACTGCGACAGTAATAAAACCAAGGCAAAAAGCTAAAAAACTTCTATTGTAAACAGATCTGCTAGTGACACTACTAGGCTCACCTCAAAGTTTCATCAAGGACAATGACACAATTCTTGCAACTTAATGCATTTACTGTATATATAAACAAAATATAAATAAATAAAACAGTCAAGCTGTAGGTTTATTAGCTGCTTCATTATTCATTTTCTACTCTAAAATCTCAAAAGCTCTTTCGAAACAATGATTGACGGCTTATTCGAGCAATGTTTTTGTGAATAACTTGCACAGTGAAATGTGACTCATGATCCGGAGACACAAGGCCATGCTAATGATGCCCAGCTGATGGTCTGACCAGTGCGGGGGTCAGGTGTGATGAGATACAGCCAGACTCTTAAATATGATGCTAATATGCAGCTACGCTAGACTGCAATTGCTAATATGTAAATATTTGTTTAGACCAAGTTTGGTAAAGGTTAATGACAGACTGTGACACATCGAGGTTTACTAAGAACAAAATGTATTACAGGCAATAAAGCTAAACACAAAACATGTCGTTTCAAATACTCATTATCAAGACAACTTGATCAATCCTAGAAGTTCAGCAGTGGACTGTAACAAATGTTTTCATCAGTGCAACATATCTGGAAACAAACAGCAACGACAGCCACATCATTGACGTCTGTAGGCTGTTACCCACTCCAACTTAAAAAACTAGTCTAATGAACGAATGATTTGATCATACTTTTATTGCAATTTATTCTATTTAATCCTATATACACACCGCATGACACATAAAGGTGTGCACTGCTGAGTGTTACAGAGCTTTTTCAAACGCAGCCTTTGCCCTGAGCCCCTCTAGAGACTCTTGATTTCAGCTGCCAGGTGTTGCTGGGACATGTGGGAGATTGCACTCCCCAAATAAAAATGTGACAAATTATTTTCCAGAGATGCCACATTTTCCAGGAAGTGCACCTGCTTTTTCTGTGGAAGCTACGATGCACCTATGTATAAATAATATTACTCCTGACTACAACTTTAATTGTCAAGCATGCTTTCCAAAGTTTTGTAATTTGTCAGGTGTGTGATGAAAATGTCGACTGGTCTGACCAGAATTCAAAACGTTACACTTAAACGGACTAACCAACTGTTGATAAAAACACTTTTTGGACAGCTGTTCTTGACAGAACAATGTATGCAAAGAAACAAAACACTCACTTTTGCATGTAGATGTTTTGAGAAACTCACCTCGGGTCACTAATTAAAAAGGTATTAGCTGCATGTCAGCTGTAATTATACTGGCTATGAGTCATTGCCCTTTGGTGTATGGAAAGCAATAATTAATGTCTCAGACAGACGTCCCTGCATTACAGATGCACGCTTTCCATTTCTGTGGATAGGGCCTCAGATTGCAGACTAGTAACACTGGGCCGGAGTAGTTGCTTATCTGAATGCGAAGCAGACAGTTCTACTGTCACAATGATGTGAAGAAGAAAAAATATCACGTACTTTAGATGCAGTGTTAGCCCTGAGCTAACAAATGTTGCTTACCTTAAATAAATTGGTGACATAACTGAAGACTGGGAAAACAGCTGCTTCTAACACCAGAGGCTGCGCTAAAGCTAAACCTAAGGTAAAATCTGAACACAGTTCACCGCAGGGTAAGTAAATAGTTGTAAACGGAGAAACCTTCTACAAAATGATGAATCGTATTACGAATAACACTATAACACTCAACAAATGGGTGCTATACAGAAGAAAAGCAAACTAAATTCATACGATGCTGTAAAATGTTTTTAACAAGTCAGAGCCTTGTACAGTACGTCACGACTAACTTAGACAATTAACCTTCCACTGAAAACGTAAACGAGATGACAGGACAGTCATCTTAACGAATTCGCTGACAGTCAGTGGGTGTCAGGCAGATACAGTACACACATCCCACGTCACAGTGGTAAGAAATTAGCTACGTGAACTGGTAAATGAGGCAGTTGGTGCAAATTTTCTCCTGGGCTGAGCTATTTATTCAGCCTGTGTATCTAATGACTGCGTCGCGCTTTGAAGAAGTTTGACAGAGTGGCAGCGTTTGCGTGCAGACACTCGCAGCACTCTTCTCCCACAGGAGCCGCCTGTTCAGACCACGTCTGGCTGCTGAGCTGGATTTTCATGCAGGTAGGTCGGGGGAAAAAAAGATTATTATAAAAAAAAGTAGCATCATCTTGGATCACAGGGCAAAGCTGGTAAACAACACATTCTCACACATGCACACGCCAACACTGCAACTGCTTTTCCAGCTCAGGGACCAATCTGCAGAAAGACAAATGAAATGATGGGGAGAAATAAGAAATGTTTTTTTATGGGTCAGGTGTCTTTCTGAGTTTTCCACAGAAAGGTCAGGCTGAAGTTTTAGACAGGCACCGCAATGTTTTCATCATAAATACAGAAACTTCAACAAAGGGCGAGCAGACATTATCACTTCCCTTACTGGCACATGAACGTCAGCTCCACTCATCTGCATCTACTAGAAAAACACAACCACCAATGGCTATTGTCAGACTGTCCTTTATCTGTAACGCTGCTTGACCCCTTCAGGTCATGTTCGTGTGCCAAGGTTGCAAGATCACACAAAAAAGTCAAAGGAAGCACTAATCAGTAATGACATTCCCAGAGTTGCTGATCTGCAGTCCGAAAAACAGTTGACAAAAGACTGACAGGCCGCCGAGAAATTAGATTCCATCTGGCCGCGTCCTTCAGCGCGTCCTTCGTATACAGATTCAAATCTAGATAATTGCAGTCATGATTCAATCAGCTCTGTGTGACTACACACATTTTCAGTCTACATGAGCACTATATACATATTCATGTTTTCTTGTTATGCAGCTAACCACTTCAGCATAACAAGCAGGACAGCAGCCACAATACGTCACAGTACAGAACCTGTACGTATTTTGCTTTACTTGGAAATGTTCACCTTTTTGTTAATATTGAATAAACGTATAATAAGTCAAGTAAGTACGGACCGATTTAAAAGAAGTATTTAGTAGCATGGGGATTGTGAGAGAACAGCTCATTTCGGGTCCAGCCACTAATTCTCAATTGGATTTCTGGCCTGCGTTTCAGCCACTACAGAACATTAACGCTGTTTTTAAGCCGCCTACGTGTTTAACCCCTTTGCTCACTCTCTCTCTTGCAGACTACATTGTGCTTCACTGCGGGACAGCTGCATCTGTGATGACGTACAGTGATGAGCTGATGCCAAACAGGTCTGATGGTCGCAGCCTTCGCCCAGTCACACAACAGAACCGTTCGCGTCGCCTTTTGCCTTCTCGCAAACCTTATTCGCTCTCTGAAAAAGCTCGGACTTGAAGCCTGGTCAACAGTTGTCGTATGAATAGTCTTTCAAATCTCAGCAGCTCTTTAAGAGTCGTCACAGGAGGTGTTGGTGGCCTCCCTGAGCCGCATTCTGTTGGCACATTGACCACATTCTTTCCGTTTCTTAATGACTGACGTTGATTGGTTCTCTAAATCCAGTTCTCGAGTACCACAGCTGTGCTCGTTTTCCAGCTACCCGTGTGCCACCCACAGCTTTCTGGAGAGATTCCTGTAGAGGCCTGAGTAAGCAATACCTTACAATCTAGATAGTTGTTTAAGTACTAATGTAGTGCATGTACCATGTTGTAACGGAGGCTATTAAAGAATGATGAAACTGAGCTGTACCCGTTATGATCTATGTATTACCATACTGCAGCGCTGACTACAATCAAGTCCCACACTTTAAAGTGACAATAAAATTATGTAGCTACACAATAAATTGCTCTGACATATTATCCTCCAGTATAACAGCCATTACTCTTCACTGGTAAGTTACTGGAAGTATCTGTGCCTCGTGTGCATCAAAAATGTGATTACCATACAAAACAGCATGAAAGTTTGTCGAAGATTACACAAGCAAAAGGTGGAGGCAGAAAAACAAGACATAATTCAACCAACCCACCCACCGGAGCCTGAGAAAGACGTACACAGACACAGGAGAGGCAGAGAAACCCAGCCAAGCCAGAGACAGTACAGCTGATACGATGGTGTGGGGAGAGGTCTCTGGCTGGGCAGATGTGGGCCGGTGGGGCAACGGAGAGGGAGTAAAGGCCAATGGAAAAGAACACTGTGGCAGGGAGGAGGCATGAGACTAGATGATGGGGTCAGCCTGTTAGTGCCAGAGAAGTTAAAAGGAACAGAATAGAAAGTAAAGAATTAACTGAAGGACAGTGGGAGCAGAGAGGAGGAGAGGCACAGCCAAGAAGAAAATGGATAGGCCGGGTTGATAATGAAATGAGGATGAAAGGAAAGGAGAGTTTGTTATAATGAAAAATATGACAAACCAAGGGAATTAGACAGGGCTGAAAAATAGATTTCATGTGAATTGGCACAAGGGAAAAGAGTAGAGGTGAGCGAGATGGTCACAGAGGGATAGTTCAGGCTAAGAGAGTTCCCCCACTGCACTAAGCTCTGCTTCTACACAGATAACTCAGTACATCCATTAGTTCACCTAATTCCCTTCGCCATCTGCCATGCAATTTCAGATGCACCTCTGGAGTCACAGGAAAGGTTCAGGACTTTTGGGAGGAGGGATGTTGATTTGGTAAATATGACATTAATTTGCTTAATTGAGGTGCCTAATGTTTTCATAACTCAGCACTGCAGGTCCCACGGGAAATGAGGCAGACTGATCACACCCCCTCCCTTAAAATAGATGAACAAAATCGTATGTACTTTCGGCCACTGGAATGTTTTTTCTAAATACCAGCCCGGTTCATGCAGAGCTTTTCATCGTGGCCAAGCTAAATTTCACATTTCCTACGTGTCGATGACACTTTAACACTAATAAATAACGAAGCGAAAGCAAAATAAATAAACAAAAACGTTCTTACCTTCATAAGCCACCTTAAATCCATGAGCGCTTACTGCAAAGTCACTGGTAAGCCTCAGTGAAAAGGTGGAGCCAGAACTGGTAACAGGAGGAGGGATGGTAAAACCTGTTAACCTGCAGATAAGAGAAAGACTTCAGTACAGGACAGAAGAAACAATTTATATCACACAATACTATTACATAACATTAGAATGTTCAGCGTTACTATTAAGAAGTTGCTTTTATTGAGTTCGTATATAAAGTAGAATGACAGTCCAATGAAACCGGTCATGAATTATGAAATATTTTTGTGCATCACCAGGAGACAGTAGTTAACCTGTAATAATCATTTATACACTAACGTAACCATTACCACAATATGTAAATCAACATAGCTACTGATAAAAAAAAAAAGCAGCACTGCAGAGACATCTCAGTCTTCAAACGCCTGTGTGCTTTATGTTGTGTCTTGTAAAACAGAACCACTCTTCAAAGTTTTAAAGCAATTTGTCAGAGCTGTATAATCAAAACAAGACCCTTTCCTATTGTTGGGTGGTGCTTGAGGACTTGCAGCTGCATTGTAACAAACCGCTTCATTACTGAATTTCAAATTAGGTGTCGATCCAAACAAATCCATTTATTTTCATGACATCGTAGACTAGATGTGCTGCTGACCGCTGAGGGTTTATCAACCTTCCACTGCCGTACGTCAGGCTGTGCACAGCAGCATGAACAAAGTCTGTGCATAAAACAAAATGCTTCCGTTATTGCCGTTTCCTCTCTCTCTCTCATTATTTTATGTTGCCAGTTTTGGGGCTGTTTGTGTGACTGAGCCTCTACCTGACAATAAGCTAGGTGAGTAATGTCTATAGTAGGCCGAATGTGGAAAAACAAAATTCCCCCAGTGGCAGCAGTGAAGAGGGTGCTGTATTTACAGCTTCAATAGACTTTCCAATTACAGCACAGTGAACTGTGCTGGTTCTTGCAGTAAATAATTACTCTTTGTCGCAGGTAGTGCACAGCATGCCAGGATACCAATAAGTCAATAGCCCCATGAAGTAATTCTGGATGCATTTATGAGAAAACTGAATTTAAAATGTGACCTTGTTAGACGCTTAATCATCAGCTGTATTAAATTAGCATGATAACAAAGCCAATTTAAAAGAGAAGGCAAAAGCTTGTGCGTCGCAACAGATGTTGTGGTCGTATAGAGCCTATAGAAAAGCAGCACGGTGGGAATGCTACTTGTTTTTTAAGAGGCCTTTTAGTGTTTAACTCATAGTTTGTGACACCAGCTGGATGCCATGTACTGTAAATATTACATTTATCTTGCGAGCCCGTGGCCCTGTTCAGCGCACAGACAGTACAAACTGGATCCTCTCCACGCAGAAACCGGCTAAATATCTAGAGATCACTGTACACTCACTCTTTATATGTGGATTATTGAAACGTTGCCTCAAAAACACATCTTAGTCAGAGTTCACATGGAAATGTCACGTTAATACATCAGTTGGTTCAGACTGTAAGACGTAACAAACAAGCCCTCAGTCTCTCTGCATACGCATTACTCTCTCAGTGGCCTTTCAGCAGGAGCGGAAGAGTTTGAGGGGTGTGCAGTGTCATTTTCATGTGGGAGGTTCACATTTACAGTTCATCGGTTAGACATCAAGCTGGGTAGTCTTTAAATTTGCCCTCCTTACCCCAAGTCTGGAGCAGGGGATCCATGGGGGAACTAATTACTGGCGGAGCAGAACAAAAAAAAACGAACATAGCAGTCAATGGCTGCTGAGTGCATGCTCACACAGAGATCTATGGCACTCGCCATGATGAGTGCAAGGCAGTTACACATAGACATTAGAAAAGGCCTCGACCCTCAGCGGTTACTGAAGCAGCAGACAAATGAACACTGAATGTTAGCCCACAAAGAACCACGAGCAAACTCATCTCTTTGTGTTGTGGCACTGACCACGGACACAGCACGTACGAAACAAGAGAAACAAGAGATGTGCTCCTATGGCAACGTGCGATACACAGAGATGCAAGAAAGACCTAAGGCAGCTTTACTGCAACATAAACATGTCAATGTAAGGAAGTAGATGCTGGAAGACATGGTTTCTTTAGACACCTACAACCTGGATGTCTCAAAAAATAATGGACACTTCTTCAGGATCACAAACAATGAATTAAAAAGGAAATGGCTCCTCAGACCCACGATAAGTCTCAGGAGACTAAATCCTTCCTTGGATGACACTGTAGTCACTAAACAATAGGGACTGGGAAGGTCATAGGTCAGTGTGCATCAAGAGAAAACGTCTTTTCTAAGGCTGACGGTGACGACGTGCAGGACTTGTTATAAATTCTCTACTCCTAGACATATTCCTTTCTCACTGTTCATATGCTGATGCTGGTTCAGATGATGCAGGAACAAGTAAAACCTGAACAAACCCGAACAAGCAACATCAAACCACTGACGTGAACACAGGGGCCTATAAAATGATCCTTCTCGACTCACTTGTCTGTAGTATTGCAAGACATGAACATTGTCATTTGCTGTCAAAAAGCGCAGCCTGACATTTTGACAGCATCTTCACGAAGAGTCTCGTTCCGTGTTCTAGTTTGTTAAAAATCAAACAAGCTCATTGTGACATAGGACTCTAACAAAAAGCAGACAAAGATCTGCGTCATCTGGCATCAGCTGTAGCTCGTTTCTTTGGCAACAAGAGCATCAGGTGAATGGCTGGAAAATGTCATTAACACACACACACACACACACAATGAGCTTGTGATTTCGATAGACACGAGATCATATTCTCACATTTGAGACATTTAAACACAGACAAGTCAATTGTTGATGCTGACGAGCTGTAAATAATCGTACTTTGAGAATTTATGGCCACATTAATACACAATCCGTTTCATATTTCATAACTAAAACCTGAAAACACTGATTTAATTTATTGTTTTCTTTTTAGAAAAAAAACACTACATGCAAACCGTAACATGGTGAAGATCCTGTAAACCAATCTACCGCATCACATTCTTGATTTTAAAGTAAACATTTTTTGAAAACAATAATATCAAAATAATGCCAGCTCAACTCCAGTAGATCCCATTGACATTAACGCTCTTCCTGGAGGCATGTGGCATTTAAATGAAAGGACAGGAAGGTTGGAACAGGAGTCACCGCAGTCCTGCTTGGGTTGTTGTTACCCAACGTGAAGTTTAGTTAAATATATTCTCTGTTTAAATTCAGGCTATTTATAAAAGGTGATGGGCAGAATAAGCGGAGGACACCATCCAGTCAGATGCAAAACGCAGTCACTCAGCCAAGTGCTGTTTGTGGAATACAAAGTGACACCACTATGTGGACGGGTTACGTCAAATCAGTTTTCAGATTGTTTCCTGCTATAAGTCAGCTACATTATTTATCGTTTCATTTTTCCACAGGTTAAAGTCTTGGCTCATGCCATGAACGATCTCTGGTCTCTCTACTGCGTAGTTTGTTACACAGCAGTAATAAACATCAATGTGTACAGTAAACTGTATATAAATATATAAATTAAAGCACACAGGCAAATATTTCCATCCACTTTATGCTGGATTTAGTGTATAGAATAAAATATGCCATATATTTTTTTATTTCAATCCCAGAGAAAACAAGGTCGTCCAGTACAGATCACGCAGTCCCACAGTCGGTAACATACGTGACGATGACAGAAGCTGGCGCATCAGAGGTCACACAAAGTCGGAATGAAATTATTTGCTAGAAAATGCTTTGATGGGTGTGATCAAAGCCTGTTCACAGAACAAAAACAACATTCGTGAATTCTTCATCGCGGCAGAGCTCGCAGTAATTATGATTTACTCCAGGCACAAATGAGATGGGAACTTTTATAAAGTTGATCAAAGCTTATTGAAATGCAAAAAAAAAAAAAGACAAAATTAAACTTTGGCACCTCTAATACTTTGGGATTACCAGTCATAGAGTTGTGAGTAGAAAAATGTGTCCTGCATTTGTATTGGACTCGACCAGGTCAACCAGAAATGCCACTGTGGGCTAAGAGACGCCTGGTGTCTGAGCAGCGACGGCACCTCCCTCTATGGATCAAAGAAACACCACCGGCAGCAGAATGACTGTGCGCGCCTGGGAACAGAGTGCCAATGATTGCCTCGACAGATGCAGCCTTTCCTTCCACCTGAACACACTACATCAGCCCTGAAGGTAGCTGTCAGACATTCCCGCCATCTGATTAGTGTGTCACGGCAGCGGCGTGCCACGGAGGGAAAGGAGAGAGAGATGGGGACGATGTACCTCTATTTGTTTGACTCGCTGTCTCTCCACCTTCAGCTGTCTTTCCTTCTGTGTCGCACTAGCTCTTTTTGGCACTAGTTCTCTCCCACTTTCTATTTCTCATTGTAACACGTTTCTCTTACTCACTGTTACCTTTCCTTTCTTGTGTTACTGGCTCACAGTTTGTGATACTTTGCCTCGCTCGCTTTTCTCTGCCCACCTCTCTTTGTTGCCACTGTGCTCGTAGCCTGCGTGTCTCCTGGGAAAGACGAAAAAACAGACAGAGAAGATCTCAAGTGTTGTGAAGGATCCAAGCAAGTAACGACTGAACTGAACCACTTGTCTTGAGGTCATTGCTAAAAACAGCAAACTAAGCCGACGATTTAGAAATGTCAACAGAGGCCGTTCTGGCCATCACCTTAAAACAAACCAGAGAAACAAAATGATTAATAGCACGTTTGCAAAAGAAGTCTAAGTACTAAAAGCAGTACTTCTTACTAAATGCAGTAATACAAGTCTAATCATCTCATCGGTTTCTTTATTTCGAGTTTTCGCTTTTGTCAAATAAGAGTGAAAACTGAAAGCAATGCAGCTTGTTTCTTCCCTAGTGATCCCACAAAGTGAAGATTGGCGCAGGTATGATGAACGGTTAGAAAGTCAACATACTGTACGTTTCTCTGTGATATTAATATGCAGCATCACATTGGCAGTTTCTACAGCATCCTTCATCTGAATGGGAGACTCTGGATTAGAATAGCAACGTGCCAAACGCAAAAAAGTACACATTTCAGCTGAAATGACAAGTGAAAATTAAGAAAAACATTTCTCCAGCGGTTGTGCCATCTGTACGGTTTGGTTATGTTTAAGTGGAGAGGACAGGACAGACTAACGCTAGATTGATGTAGCTGGAGATGGAAAAAGCAGGAGCAGGTAATAAAGCGTCTGCAAAGCCAACAGACCTTAAACAAACCTGAGGTCTTACGCTTTATGACAAGATTTGTTCACACCTAAAGAAAAAAAGAGCATTGAAATCTCTAGTCCTACAACACATGAGCTGAAACTCTGCATTATTCACCATTTCATTTGTTCTACATCCTCTCATTGTGAAAAACCATCAGACAGTAGCTGAATGTGTTGTAGCCATCTAATTATGGGGCATGTGCATTAGGACAATAAACCAATTTTAGCGTCTGGTCGGATTTCAGGACAGCAAATGGTCCAATATTCCTGTTGTGTAGACGATGCCGACATAACCACTTGATTTACTGCCACAACTTACGTGTACAACATTAGATGCATGGTTACAGTTGGCGACAGTCTAGCATTTAGCGTAAACATGCCGGGCCAAGATGACAACTACGTGAGCGAACACCCTGCCAACACTTTAAGAAGCAAAATGTGTCATGTTGATCATTTCATTAATGCAACCACAATCAAAACAGCACCGAGGAATGACTCAGGTTTACAGCGAAAGGCATGACGCCCCGCAGTAACCGCCACGTTCAGGGGCTTTGTGAAGATGATACTAAAGCAGTGCAACTTGCTCTCAACCACATACTACAGCCAGGCTGCAATAAGACAACTTCACAGAGCGACACAGGAACAAATCCTAAGATGACAGCAGCCAAATAATAAGCATAATGAAGAGATTATTGGTGCAGGGCTTCTCTGGAACAAAAGGCTTCATTGCCTAACTCTCCTACTGTCCTCCACCATCTGGACCGTAACATTTCCACACAATAATGAATGCCTGTAACAGGCTGTTCCAGGCACGAGGGACTGAAGGTAAAAGAAGCGCAGAAACGAGCGAGAGGGATGAGGGAAAACTTCACAGAGCAAAGAGAATACATAGATCAATGGGGAGATGCACTAATCAGGCCCATCACGGGGATGTCTCCCTTTTTTCCTTCATGTTAAAAATTCACAGTCACTTTTGTCGTGCTCCCGTCTGAATTTCTGACTCAATTAATTAATAGCATTAATAAATGAAAGGCCTCTTTAATCTATATCAGAGTTTCTATTTATAATTATCATAGAAGATGGGAAGGAAATCAGTAAGTGTGACAATATGTTCATCCTCCTATTTATTCCAGTTGAATTAACAGCTAAATAAACAACACATCAACATTCAGGCACAGGAAGAAGAAAAAGCCATTACCTTATGGAAATGTGCTTTTTTCACATCTGTTCCTAAAGTACATGCTGGAAACTTTACATGTTTCTCACAGTGACGTTAAAGATTTGAGAAGGCAACATTTGAGAATGTGCTTTGCTCCATTCTGAGTGAATTGAATATGCAGGCCCAGGCATTGTACTTAAATATTCAGCTCTAAAAGCATACATTTAGCAAAACTTGACTACTTCTTTTACAAATGACAGAAAGAAAAAAAAAATGTTGGCGTGACAGACTAGTTTCTAGCTTTCTGTACGTTTTACATTAAATTTAAAAAAAATCAAATTTCAACCAACAGCTCATATTCTGACAACTAGTAATGTTATTTTAGTTCCATCTAGCAATCAGTGATTAACTGGGCCATTGTTCTCACTGGCACTGACTGAAATCTGTACTGATGGTGGTCAAATAATAAAAACATATCTGCGGCTACACTGCCAGCATTTATGCAACTGAATGCTATGGTATGTAAATGTGAAAACAAAATAATTTAGGAGCACCAGCGCAAATGAATCACAGGGATATAGTTTATTAGCATTTGAAAAGGGCACTGAATGAGACTGACAGATCTGAAAACACAGAGTTTATGCAGTCTTGCTTCTCTAGTTTCACTAGTTTGACTATGCACAAGATACACGCGAGTAAAAACCCAGTAAAATACAGTCGTTTATCAAAGCGCCTGTTAGACAGGCAAAGTCGGAGAATAACAAACACGCCACCTCTCCCAGAAGCTCCAGGAGTCTGCTGCATCTCAATAACACCTGCAAATTACCGTATTAAAGCAACTTATGCATATCAGATATTTTCCTTTCTTCTTTTTAAGATCGTCACACAATCCACCAAGCGGCGCAGCATGACGGGCCACGGTGATGTGGTCACTCAAGTTACAGACATGAGATACTGTATGTGGGCTGTCAGACCAAGAAGTAGAGTGTCGTGCACTATAGCGTCGCACAAGGACCTACTAATTCTTCTTGTTGTTGTTATCTAACCCTATCTGCAGTAGTGCCATCCATCAAAGTGAGCAAAATGCAGGACTTTACGGTCCCAGACACAAAGAAGTCTCAGTGATCTCTAAACCCATCAGTGTCACCGCCTGTGCAACTGCAACAGCTGATGGGGGATGGATCCCAAATCCTGTAGCTGCATGTGCACTTCCCTCCCGAACATGAAACACCTGCTCATTTCTGTTTTTTTTTTTTTACTAATGTCACTTTGTCATTAGACTTCAATACTCAGACTGTGGGCGAGTCATCATGAGCACATTTGTACTGTAATGACAAATGCGTCTGCTAAGCAGCTGGTTTCAACCCACTGGTGGAGTCGGTGAAACACGTACAGCAAGACAAGGCAGAGATGGAGACACATTAAATGACACCACACGGGTTAAAACTGTGATCTGAGGCAGCTCCACTGAGATAAAACCCCTCATTTTAGCAAAATAATATGTTCAGGCAAAATCCGGGAGTCAACACCTTATTAAATTTTGTTACTTCATGAAGCCCAAATAAAACAGTACTTAAATTAATAGCCTAGATCCACGGAGCAGTTTTAGTGCCGTTCCCGTTATGAATTGAATTATTATGTGAAGGGATTTGTGCCATTTGGTCATCTACGCTACACTTCTGCGCTCATTTTTACTCACTGCAAATGAAAACTACCGAGTCAATGAAGTGTAATTAGAATATTCCATATAATCTTCTTTAACACGTGTCAGCAAACGGACTCTTTCCACGTTACAGGTGCGCGAAACAGCATTAATTACGGCCTTGTTGGTGTTGAGTGTCGGGGTGCGACGGGACATTTTGACGCAGCTAAATGCCGGGACGCTGACATGTGGTGTAGGAGTGTAGCCATCACTAATGTCAAGCTACATGTGGTGTGTGTGTGTTTTTTTTTTTTACTGTATGCAGCACCGCGCTTGGATGAAAGCGTGACACGTAGTTCCCCTGTAAAATACTTTGCGTGAACAGTTCGACGCCGCCTCGGTGCCGATGTTAATCCTCCTGCCATTCATATCAGCGCAATATAAGACAGATTCGATGCTGCTGTTGCTAATTAACGAACTGTGTCCTGCTAAAACTTGGCTATTTGTGTAAATAAAGACGCAGAGAAGGATTAAATGACCACTTACTGAGCGCCCACGGGTCCGACCAGCTTCCTCTCCGCTGTGCGTCTTTACGCACGTGTGGGTCTCTTGGCGTAATCACGGTGCGCGTTTAAACGCCTGTTCGAATGTGGGAGATTTGTGAGAGTCCATCGTGAGGATTTGGGTTTTATTAGGGCTGTGGATTCCTCCGTGGGAGGTTTTGTTCCTCCAACGCCGTTGCTAACACTCTAATACTGCAAATGAAGAAATCGATGAGAGGGACACAGAAAGTAAACACTACAGTAGGCCGACGTCTTTAAATGGCCTCTCTATGGACTAAAGATCAGCTGTTTTAACAGGATTTTACTAAATTGTTGCCTGTAGAGTAAAACAGCCAATAAATGTTTGTCAGATCAGGAAGTCTGATCACTTAAAGTAAAGTGTGACACCTGCCATAACATTCTGACTTTGCCATTAAACCCAAATTACTGGAAATAAATAAAATGTGCTCAGCTCTGGCAGTGGCTGGTTTTGGTTCCACTTAAGGTTCTGTACATGTACAAAATCTCACGCAACTCCTAACATCTGTCTGCCAGTTCTTTACCCATAATGCCTGTCAACACCATAAGCCTTTAATTAGCATGTTTTTTTAGGTTTTTATTCTGTCACAAGATCGATATATGAGGTGCAGTAAAGCAGCGCGGTGACAGACCTTTAATACGTCTGACCTTGACAACAGCATTATGCAACGTCAGTGTCTAAGGTGATTCAGCCGCTGAAGTATCAACAATGATTCAGCTCCTGAATGATTCCTCTTCATCGGCACTCTTTGCTAGACATATGTCTCTCTATTAGCATGTGACCTTAGTCTGCTTGTAGGGAAGTTGAGCCAGGAGAACGGATTTTGGCAGTGTCTTTTTGAGTGTTTTACAGAGAAAAGTCAGACCCTGAGTTTACCTCTGTTAGAGGATGCTTTTGAATACAAGTGGATAATTAGACACCAAGAAGCCTTTAAAAAGCTTTTGACATATTTACAGACTGATATGTGCATCTCCGTGGCTTTATCAGCTCAGATGAGGGATTATCTCCTCAGAATGCAAAGGACGTCATCTCTGAAATGTTTATTTTTAGCTTTTTGATTTGACCAGGAAATTTGTGGAGGCGGGTTTGGAGAGGGAGCTTCAGAAAAATGTGGCACTTGGTAAGTTCAAGTACTCAGACACAGTCTCTTTGTAAGCAAGGCAATTGTGCTTGGGTTATAACTATCACAATAAACCAGGCTGCAACATTTGAGAGTCATGTTGTCGTGTTGGTGATAGCAAAAACAACAGTATTGTTTGTTAATCATCAGAATCTTCACGTTGGTTCAGCACAGTGAGCCTTCACTGCAAAACCAGAGGGTGTCAAGGATCAACACGTGTAGAATTACGGTGTGTGGTGCTTAGTTGCATGTAAAGTCATGCTCAACAGTTTCACTGCTGCTGAAAACAAAAACTTGGGAAGACACAATAAAAAATGTGAAACGACGTAAGATTTTTTTACTGTGTGAAGGCCAAGGTGAGAAAAGCACGTGTGTGACCTCTGAGCCGTCAGGCAGCACTGAATGAGAAACGGACACATCGCTGTGATGAACAGAACCACACTGGCATCGCAGCGCTATGGAAAAGCATCATTTAACGCTGGAAGTCTGTTAACCAGGCAGGGAGTTGTTCACACAAAGCCTGCCTCCCTATGAAAACACGTTCTCTGGTCAGATGAGTCTGCATTTCACGTTGTTTTTTCATTGACATTGGGTCGACCAGACTGTCTTCCGTGAAATGACCAAAAGGCCGTACAGGCTGTACAGTATGTGGAACAGTGTGTGGTTCGTGTGTTTGCTTGACTGACCTGCCTGCAGTTAAGATCTGTCCCCCTATTAAAAATATACAGTCAATCATGGAGCGGAGAATCACACAACTGTGACCATAGACTGTTATGCAGCTGAAGTGGGGAAACGTTTTTCAGTTCCCACGTGGCTTGAATTGCAATTAAAAACAAAAGTGATGTAACACAGTGGTAAACATGCAAAGTTATTTCAAAATGTGCTATAGGCACCAAACAAATCTGAAGTCGGACTTTTGTGAGATGAGATAAAAAGTCCCAACTTTTCTAGAAATGCTTGTAGGGGCTCATATGGAGGAGAGGCAGAAAACTAAACCTACACAGATAAATTCCCACAGTTTTTGAATGTCAAGCTTTTGAGGGAATGCAGGGAAGCAAACTGTAAACATTTGTATGAATGTTCACCAGCTAAAGTAAACAAGGAGAAATCTTTGTATTTGCTTTTCATGTCTTTCTCTACTTCTGCCTTCTCCAGTGAAGCATTTCAAAGGAGGACGGCGTCTACAGCGCTGACCCACCGTCAGTGAAACAGCGCAGCGTGTTCATTCAGAAATAAGTGATGGGGATTCTACTTAGAGCTTCTGGGTTCTTGGACATTTTCCAAACACACGACTGCTGTACTCCACGAAATAAACGCATTTCTTTCTTTTACTGCAATACACACGTCCAATATTTCAATTACTATTGAAATAAAAAGGCGAAGTTTACATTTTCCGTGTAATATTACAATGAGAAAATTCAAGGGTTTTGCGAAGGTTGTTCAGTTTACACAAAACCATGTCAGAAGAAGTGAGACACTCTCCAGTCCTCACGCCCTGCTGCTCACTGCCTGACACCTCGCTGACAAGTATAAGCAGCCTTTGTCATGTGTACATAAAAGAAGAACTTTCTGTTAGAAGGGATCGTGGAAGGCTTCCTCTCTCACATCTCTTCGTCCCTGCCAGCCAGGCTTCAAACACGGCTTTCAAAGTGCACGACTTCAGGGCTGCTTCCTTACCTCGTCTTGAAGTTAGCCGGGTGTGGATGCCCATCATACAAAGATAAAAAGTCATATTCCTCCTCCACAGCAAAAGATTGAAAAACTATATGAATCCTGTTGCCTTCTTCGGCAACAATCACCCAGGTACAGTTCGCTCCGTTTGGATACCCATATGGAAACCCGGGGCTTTCTATCGTCCCATTCCTCCCCTTTAAAGTGCCTCCGCAGGTGTGGATAAAACCTGAAACGAAGGGAAACAAACACCAAATCATTAACACGTGAGAGAGAGCCGTGAAGGGGCTAAAATGCTCCTCACGACATGAAAGCAATTGTAAAGATCCTTTAAGAAAAAGTACTTAATTAGCCACAACAAGCATTAAAATAACAGTAATTCAACGGAGGGCCTTTAAAATTTTAAACAGACCAGTACAGAAGGTACTGAAAGCAACACTTTCATTGTAACAGCTGCATGCACTGTGTAAATTTCATGTCCAATATTTCTGCAGCTGAGAACAAATGGTTTGGAAAATCCACATTGCTCTCAGCTGACAGAAACTCTACAGGAAATCTGGCAACCAGCTTAATAAAAGTCAAGCAGTTGTGTATCCATTTATGTTTTTAATTCCCCTTCAAATTAAAAAGAGCAGGCCGCTATGTCTGCTGTAATAACAGAAGACAAATGCATTATTGAGAACTGCACTGTGGTTTTTTCCAGTGCTGTGTTGAGCAAAGTGCTTGTGATGCATCATTACTGCCCAATTCTTTCCAGAGGGTCAGAAAACGCCCGCGACAAGCAACAAGCAAGGTCTTCCAATCCGGTGCCACATGCCCTTAACATTCAGTTTTACAGCCCACTCAAGGTATAACTAACACTAGCTTTCTGGAAAATCAATCCCCTTGATACACTGGGTCAAGCATCATGCCATCGGTGTCAAACTATAGGAATCTCTGGCTTGTAAAGTTTGGGGGCTTTGATGTGAATGTGCCACAGTTAAATAACTGTCACTCATACGTGTCTAAGCTTAATCTGTCTCACACTGGCATCAGCATTTGAAATACGCTTTTCTCACACAGACCTGCTCTTCCAGTCCATTCACACTCACAATGCATGCGCAAGTTCTCACTCACGCTGAGCTACAGTGCACGGAAAGCTTATTTTATTTGAGGCTATCTTGAATGTCGTCTAATGAAATGCAAACTTAATTAAGATGCATGGTTTATCCTTCCACACAATTTACTCCCAGTGTAATTAGCTTTTCACACTCGGTAGGTAAAGGATGTTTTTGCATAGTGTTGGCCATGCACTGCCAGAAAAGGACAGACTACACAGCTTGGTTGGCAGCCGTGCAACTCAAATGGCCTCTGATGTGACAGACAGCGGTAATCTTCAACAATATGTAAGACGTCTTATAAGCTGATGTGAGCAAATAGTCAAAATGTTAAGCTACGACACAAACTGACAATTAATTTCCCTCTTGTCAAACTATGTTGTCTCATTATTTTCGCACAAAGCCCAGCAGCAGTTTGTATTTTACAGAAAACCACTGTGTTATCACAACTGCGACAAACCATTCCAGTGTTTTTCCACAATCTTTATATCTCTCAGCGCTTCAGGATATTATACTCACGGGGTCTGCTGGACAGGACAGTAAATCTCCAGCTATTGTCTAAATAACTGATCTGCTCCCTGGATCAGCCATCTGCACAAGCGAAGCAGAAGGAGCAAAGACCAGTTGACTCGTCCTGCGTGCGAACAAGCGCTCTGAACTTAGATTACAGTATAAATCACGCTCGCTGTGAATGGTTCTGTTGTGTCTGGTAATGAGTTGATTGTATATGTGAAAGGGAAACGTTCGCAGTAGGATTCGTCACATGTCCGAGCTGCAATTATTTCTGCCACCTTCGAGAAAACAGGGTTACTGTAGAAAACGTGCTGCACTGACGCACTGCCTCCAGGGTCAGTGTGATCCAGCCTGGGACGCGGCGCATTATCTCAGGAACATTATAATTACCATGACAGCCCCCTAAAAGGATCCAACATATTTGTGAGCTTGATCTAAAAAGTGTGGATTTGTGGGGATGGGATTAGCAAGTGTGGTGGCACATTTTACTGTACCAACATTAGCTGTGTTTTTTTGGGTTTTTTTTGTCAGCACAGAGGATATAGCTGCATGTTTGTATTCCCCCTCATCCCTTATGACACTGTTTAGGTTGATAAACTCAGGTAAATATCTGGTCTGAATATTTCCCTCGTAGCCACATCTAGTCTGTTAACGTCTAAAAGCAGCGGAAGCCGTTTGGGGGCATGTATGACGTCAGCCAACCGACCACTAATATGACCTTGAGCAGAAATGTAGTGAGGTGCTAGCTGCGAAGCGGAGCTGGCTGTGCTGGTACAGCTTAAACTAAATTCACTTCAGAATTAGATCATTAGAAAGATGGGGCTGCATGAGGTTCAGAGATACAGATGCTCAGATTTGGTCTAATTATTTAGTAGGAAAGTCACTGCTTTCATTTTATCAACATGTTGCTACACGAACATTTTAAGCATCCATGACCAAGTATCAGTGAAACCATACGCATCACTGTAATTTCTGTAAAACCTGAACATTCAACAACATCCTGAAAAGTTTGACTACTAAAACTATCTCCAACCAGAGACATACAATCGTATTCACAGCGACACAACCATGAGTGTCATTTAGTCAAGCAAACCACACTAGAGCTGTAGACAGGCACCACGTGAACTTAGTAGCAGAATAACCTGAAGCAATCCTACTATAGCTGAGAGAGGTGGAAGCGTCAGGAAGCTTCCCTAACGGTGTTCAACAACCAGGAAGTGCTGGGTAGGCCACCCAACATGAGCTGAATGGGTGTGGCCAGGACAGGAATCCTTAGAAGAAACACACAGAACCGCGTGTTGCTTTCAGTTATACTCAGATGATTTCCACCGCCAAAAGTGTTTATTGATTTTATTTGAGACCTTTACAGTAACTAAAAGTAGGAGACTGTGGCAGATTGTTTCAACGTTCAAATGCTCGCTGCCTGGATATTTACCTCCCACCTACTGTATGTGTTCCTTTCATTACTTCCCTCAGACGTCTGCATTTTTTTCTTTTTATATCTTCCTCAACCTTTAATTCTTCGATTCTCTTTCCTTTCTCGGGCTCACTCACCTATTTCATCGACTGCTTCTTCAGCCAATATTCCCCCTAATCTCTCTCTATCCCCCTGTCTTCTACACCTCTCATTTCCCAGCCCTCCTTGTTTTTCTTATCCATTATGAATTAGAATTCCCCTTTTCAGTGCTGTAAATCCTACAAGCCTGTAATATGTTAAGCACTGTCACTTCTATAAAAGCCGTGTCTATAAAAAGAACATCGTAAACATCCATCTTGTTACTTGAAGGAAAAACACGGAGGCAGCACGTGCTCGCTTGGAGAGGAGGAGGAACATGCGGCGAATCAGTTTAGCACCGTTCAGTGTCACCTCTCCGCTGCCTGTCCTGACCATCATCATTACTTCAACAGTAAAACCCAATCCCCGGGGTTCCCTGACCCATGCTAACACCACGCAGCAGCACCGGCCATAAATCCTGATGAGAAACCAAATTAACAACACGCTGCGATTGCACAGTGGGGAAAATGCGCTTCAGAAATATGAATGGTATGATAACGCACGCGTCTGGCAGAGACGGGGGCCTCAGCAGGCAGCCGGGCTGACAGACAGTTCAAGAACGGTCCCAGCTGTTCCTCTGATAGTTGGGTTCACCGCTGCTCTTTTAGGTGCTCGCACAAATACAACACTTTCACCGCAGCACACCTCTGACACCTTCAGACAGATGAATGGCAGCTGCTGCGCTGCCTGATGAAGGCATCAACATTACCTGCGTGTGTCTGTGTGTGATTATATGCATATTTATGCTGCGCTGTAGAGCTTAATGCAGGGAGCAAAACAAAACTACTAAATATGATTCTCTCATCCTTTGCCAGTGAATATTGAGATTTTAGGCAGAATGAGGCAGTTAATGAACCACATTGCTGTAGCCTGTGTGGACGGAAAATAAGATTGATTTTGTAAGCAAAATGCATTATGCATCCTATTATTTTCAAGGCCTAAATGAATTGGTTGCAGGCTAAATTGGTTATTTAATATTTGTTTTAACCCTGGCATAAAATGAAAGACAACATTGCAGCTTTCCAGTACATGGACTACAGCATGAAGCGGAAGGCTCCCCGTGGAGAAGTAAACAACCAATATGTTGTCATCCACCATTTAATGCAGATTTGTGGTTGAGCAGTAAAGAGAAATGATTATGAGCAGCAGAGAAAGGGAAGGAGGAGTCATTTACTGCCATCTAAATTATTATGAGTGACAAACAGACCATAGGGTAATGGCTGATGATGGCTATGAGAGATTGCTCGTCCCAACTGGCCATTTTTCAAATCAGCATCATTAAATAGGCTTAGAAAATGAACACTTTCTAGTCGGACCTGCTCCCTTTGGGTGGATGCCTCGGGATCCCACAGGGCAGATTTGAATTCCTCTCTTCGCCTGGCGGTCCCCTGTTGCATTCTAATGAAACATTGCAGCACTTGGGTTGGCACATTTATTGTCTCCCATTTGCGATATTGTCTTCATAGTGTATTAAATTTAAAAAATTGTCATTTACTTTCTATCTGTTGTTTCCAGTTTATGTGGTAGCATGCATGTCCATCACTATTCTTATTCTGCTGAGACAATTAAGTTTATCTGATCCAACAAATGCTCTGGCTTGGAGCAATCAGTCAAATACTAAATAAAGGTTTCTGTGTTCTTGATGGGATTCAAGTACTGGCTGCTAAGGAAATGTTAGAACGGCCCTTAGGCCCCATTCAGTCTAAGCATAACTGTTAGAGCAACAATTAACACGAGCCACAAAAGGTCATTTAGGTTGTGAAGATTTCTACGACACTAGACTATAGCTAGTCGTGAACGGTGACCTCCTGGAGGGTGTTGGTTCTACGGGCTTGTATATGCAGAGGTTAGACTAAACCCAGCCACCTTTCTTTAAACAGACACCCTGAACAGTCTGGAGTTTGTTGTGTTGCTCAAACACACTCCAGCGAGAGGAAATAAAGAGCCAGAATGGAGCCACAATAACGGCCAGCAGTGTGTCCCATATATCACTTTATGATAAAAACACACTTTTCTCTGACCAAGAGACCACGACAGTGGAAGTGAATGGGTTCTCTTATCTCTGGACTCTGAGATGCATTCGAGGCCAGTTGCAGCAGTTTTCTTTAAAACTGGTCTAACACCTCGAAGAGCAGCCTCACAGCTTATGCGGTGCGTCTTCAGTCAGCAGTCAGGTGAAACGAACGATGATTGAAGCACTCGTTCCTGTTAATAGTTTATTTGAAGTCTTCATGGTATAGACATCATCCCACTACTCAACAAGGAGACACTGTTCACAGAAACACACAGATTTCTATTCCACACCTTGGATTTAATTAACTCGGCTAAATCATCACCTCCACCTCCATCACTTTCACCTTGTTCAGTTCAGTGCCATTCGTTATTCGCTTGGCTCACTAGGTTACTGACATCTGTATGATTGATATTAGAAATAAATGCTGTGTAAGAATAAAGAGATGCACAGATGCGATACTATTGCGTATCAGTGGTCACACGTTTGCTCCTCAGTGTACAATCCCAACCACCGAGCCTCCTGAGCTACACCCTTCCAGACTTCTCTTCTCGCCCCTGACTTATTTTTTGCGGTGTGTCTTTGTATGCTTAGTCAGGAAAAGCTCTTCCTCTGGCTGGCGTTTCATCATTGTTTATGATGATGGCCTATCATACACGGACGGAGAAGCAACAACCCAACTGCTAGCAATCACAGTCAAAGTACAAAAAAGACCTACTGTGGTGTTCACTTGACCTTAAAGTTGTGTCAGCCAATATAGAGATATTCATCAGCAAGTCCTGTCTACAGTGCACCAAATGCAAAGATAGCAAAAGAAAGGTCATCACACGGCCTGGGTGGACTCATTCACTGCAGGCTCCTGCTCTGCCCATGGCCCTTACTTACACGATACACTTTGCTGAGCACAGGCTTTTATACAAGTTTACAGAAAGAAGTCATGTAGAATTTTAACATTAATGTGATCTGAGCAAAACTAAAGCTTTCAAAAAAAAAAAAAAAATTAAAGGAATATGAAACCAAGGCGTCAGATTCCCATGTGCTGCTTGTCTGCTGTCATCTTCAGGGTCTACTCCTCAGCCAGTCACAGATACAGTAAGCTGAAGTTATATTTAGCAATAATTTTGTTTTTAGAACACCAAGCATCTACTGTATGACAAGCTGGTTTCTGAGCCACAGACATGAAACACGCAGGGAGGGGAAGCATTTCTTCCTCTGCACAATGACGCCTGATTATAACAATGATGGCTGCTGGGGCTTAGGCAGCAACCTGAGCAGACAGAAAGCTTAAATTGATGTTCCCAACGAGAAGGACTTTATGTGGAAAGTTGTGCTGTAGCGTCACAAGTCATACTGATAGAATGTGCATAATCACGGCACCTTACTATGCTTGTCTGCATGCTTGATGAAAGGAAAATGTGCTCCATGCAGCAGGAAGAGAAAAGAGGCTTTCTAGAGAATGACTATTACCTCATGAGTGTGTCACTGCAATTTGGAAAAGGGCTCTGAAATATTCCATTTGGTGGTTTTAAATTGCCAGGCACTGAAGTGAAAAATACTAAAATCAAATACACTGCCACACTGAAACACAGCTGGCACATGTACAAATGCACAAACCACGCACACACACCGTTGCACAAGGTAATAACAGTGGTTGTGCGCTGCGTGGCCAAGTATAATAACTGTTTCCCAGCGTCTGCGTGCTGCTGCTGGTTTAGCTACTTCCCAGCAGATACTGTATTTTATGGCTAGACACCAATACCTCCTCAAAGTGCTACTGAGTCATATTGCACCTGATGCCAGGCCACCACTGTGCGAGCTGCTGTACAACACGAAGCCGTGAGCCAACAACATATCTAATAGGACGCATGTCTCTCTAGCCTCCAATCCAGCAAACAAACAATAACACCAGCGCTTCACTTTCCTCCGAAGCAACCAGTAATCTGCCGTTTTCCACACAGATAAAACATGTTCTTCCAGTTAACCACTTCTTCACATAGTCAGGAAGTGTTTGTCAGATGCAAAGCACCTTGTGCAGCTCACTTGAAACTCAATCACTATTTTACAAACCGCCTCATTAACACTAAGCAAACCGTAGATACTAATTATACCAATTCTACACGTGCTAAACCGAGACCTAGGAAAGAGAAGTAGCAGCTGCCGTTGTAACACTTGCGTGATGCGTTCACAGTAGGTGTCTTCTGTGAACGCGCGCGTGTTTTGAGGTTTGCCATTTAATACAATAGGACCTTATGGCTGCGATGAAACCCCGTTTCAGACTGAGACTGAAAAAAACACAGCTCCACAGCAGGGAACCAAAGTCCAATGTACACAGCATGAAACTCGAAAATCAGATGATTAGACAATCAATGAGTTTTTCAGAAAGCACAGCAGCAGCCATAATGTGTTTTCTTGACTACAAAAAGCTCCGTAACCCTGTATGAGAGATCAGAGTTTTGCTTTTTCACTCCTAATAGACGAGGTTGGATAATTGTGAAAGTCAATGGTTAAATTAGCTGCTGTTTAGCATTTATAGAGAAATCAATCACTTCCTTAGCAGCTGATCTGAGAGCGTGGTTTACCTGTCTGGTTCTTTTTTCTGCCTAGATGAAACATGCAATTCCCAACACTGACTTGTGGACATTGATGGCAAGGGGGTGTAGTGGCGAGTCTAAACTGGGATCTGTGAGGTGATCCTCACTTATCATTTTAATTGCTGTTGAAATTCAGTGTGAAATTACAGTAACCTCCACTGAGCAGACCAGCTTCTCAATTACCGTCACATAGCACCGCTTTGTTTCCCTGACCGCGTTTCGCCTCCGCCTGCTCGCCCCGCTCTCCTGTCACACGTCAAAACTCCCGTCAACAGCCACAGAGACAAACAAGAGCAGCGGAGGAAGATTGAAGAAGGCACGTTTGTGTGCGTCACCACAGGTTAGAAGGTGAATACAAATGGAAATGCGGGATTCAGTGGATGCTATTTTAATTTGACTGAAAGAAGATAAAAATACCTGTGCTTTCAGAATACGTTCCCTCTTCATCTTTCTGCATGGATACATTATCTCCCAGAAACAATGTGATGCCATATTTTAACCACTGCATTGAAAAAGCTAAATAAATGCATAGATTTTTTTTAAATCAGCAAATATGCCTGCAGACAGCTAACAGACTTTAATCCCCTCTGAAAACGGCACCTGAGGAGCAGAAGACGGCCCACCTTGACTCTGATTCCTTGACACTAGAAGGGGTCTCTCCTCTACCTATTACGCCTAATCTCAACACGCGACGAGCTATTTTTCCACCTGAAGACGAGATACTGCCAATTCTCTGTCTTGCCGTGAGGACTGATTATGCTGAAACTAATACCTGAGAAGAACTGACTTAATCAGAATCAACAAACTATCCAACCCTTGCCAGAGCTATCAGGTACCAGCCGGCTCAGGCGAAGGCCACGGGCATTAGGCCGGTGGGAGAGCTCAGCAGTGTTCTGGTACATCTCGAGGTCTATGCGGTGAGTCGTCAACAGTAAGAGACACTATTACTCTTCCTTGTTCCTGCTTCCTGGCAAATATATAGTTTTTTTGTTGTCTTCTTGTTGCAGTTGGACCTAAGTGATTCTTCTGGAGGCTGTCTGTCTGTTCTCTCACACTTCTGCTCTTCTTCTTTGGTTGTGGGCATCAAGAGCCATTGGGGCAGCGGGATAATGCCCCACATTCCCTGTAGATAGTGTATAATTACACAGACAAATTGTAATCCTGATTAGCCCGAGCAGCCTTTCCAGCCTGTTTACATAATCACATTGAGTGAAAGTCTTCATCAAGGGCTCAGTGGCCAGATTACTGTCTGTGCAGAACCCACCTGATTACCACCAATTAGCGCTTGATACGTCGTTAAGCATTACAAAACAGGGAAGGTGCGAGGTTTTGAGAATATAAACTCAACACATCAGTCACACATATCTGATAGATGAATGGCAGTGGGATGAAGCAGTGATCGTTTCAGTTTGACTCGCCTTCACTTTCATTTTGAGGACGTTACCACTCTTTCACCTGATATCTTCTCATACTGGGACAAACGTTTGTCATGAGAATGGAATGCTGTCATCTTAGCGACTGTTTCATTATGGTGGAATTGATTGATTGTCAACCGACTGATGGGTGCAGTGTAATTGTCATAAAAGGGCAAACGCAGATCTCGTTGTCGAGATAAGATAAAGTAACAAGTCCAGTGTCAGTGTGAAGGAATTCAATTTGATTCATTTTGCTTCAGTTCAAAATTCTGCCTCCTGAATTTCTGTTTTCCAGAGAGTTAAGTAAAATGACTCGCACTGACTATTATTCATCCTTATTTCTATAAAAGGATATAGTTTGAGAATCACTGTTTCAAAACAAGTCTGTAAAGTGTCTATGTGAAAAGTTAAAAATCAAACAGGTAGTTGTGAGACTTGATGAGAACGAGAACTGCGCAACACCCACACACAAGATGCTGGCTAAGAAATCATTGCATTTCTAGTCATTGAAAAAGCACCTGAAGCAAAAATATCTCCTACAAACTTTTCAGCCTCATTAGCTTAGCAGGAGAAGTGAGTCACAGGCCAGAGGTAGTAGAAATGTTTATACCTCTGAAAACACTGTGATACTGTCAGAGCAGAGTCTTGCTCTGTGGCACTATTTCCTTCACCCTTTTCCAAATGCAGACCCAAGCCTCCTTCTATAATGCCTCCGACTCCTACTGTAGCTGGCTCCCTAATAAGTAACAGAACTAGAAAGATTGGTGACCAAGAGGTTTGACATTGCCACAGTGTGGGTGGTGATGAAACAGCACTGTGCCCGACTCTGCTTAACTCGACTTGGCTCGTTCTCGGTGGCCGCTGCTACTCTGCATGCTGCACGTTCCATCCACCCCCAATGGAAAGACGTGAGAATTACTCACAGGGTGAACAATCTGCATGTAAATTGATATCTGAGTGTCCACACTCAGACCCACATATATGCTTTCAACAGAAGAGCCACGCACTCACACGCGCGCAGAGGCATGTACACAAAATAGACAAGAAGAAAACCATTTTGATTGGAATTGGATTTGCTCCTTTCGTTGGATTTAATTTCGCTGGATATGAGAATTTCACACTGCGTTACGTTCCAACAGTATATGAGACAGACACACGTGCTGGTGACATTTGTTTTCTGCAAATGTTCATTTCCCAGCAGAACATGGTTTTTGCAGTGTGGTAAATAAGCAACAATTGCTTTATTGGGCCAGACAGAAGCTGAAGCCTGGATCTACAGTAGCATGAATCAAATTAGTGTGAACTGGGGATGAGAAACAGAGGAAGAGAGGGAAGAGAGATGCTGCTTCAGTATAAGAATCAGAAACACGTCAGGGCTATTTTACTACAATGTGCTTTCCTTTAAAGTGTCTTTGCTGATGCATAAAATAAGAGACATTACACCAGCAGTTACTTCACCACAGGGAGTATTCAAATTGAATAGAGCCTGGGAAAAAGCCACTGGAATACTAACAAGCCCACCTTCCACCTGTCTGTCCTGGCAGGTCCGATAAACACCAGTCAAATTGGTTCCACACTACTAATTTCCTCCGTCCCCTGGATGGTTCAAGTAGCATTTCTGGTGAGAAATTGGCCTGACGCAAATCCCACATAAACACTTGAAAAGTCGAGGCATGAAAGAGAAAACGCGGCGTCTTTCGCCTAAATAAATTAGAATCTTTCCACATCACATAGGAAATCTGCAGTGGGTGCACTTGCGTCTCAACACTCACTAGTTAGCCTACTAAGCAAAGCAGCTCACGTAGGCTATTAGAAGAAGCGTAGGCTACTGCAAGAAAATCTATTGAGCGGCTGTGTCAAAGCCTGCATTGAGCGCTAAACCGGCGAAACGCGTGCCTTAAAACTCCACGCTGTAGACTGTGGAAGCATATTTGCGCACGTCTGTAACATTAAAGCTTTAGGTTCCTCTCATGCGCGCACATACGCACGCACACACACACACACACACACACACAGGCACACTAAACGCATCAGAAAATAGGGAGCATTGCTGCAGTGGTTCGTACCTTTCACACAAGTGAACATCAGAGAAAAGACGAGATTCCAAAAAACAACTCCCATCCTAATCCTCATCGTTTTGGTTTGAACAAAGTCCCCGCGGCCACATTTAATGCATCTCCTGTTGAAAACGTCCCTCAGTTCAATAGATCCGTCGTAGAATCCGTCTCTGTAAATCCCCTTCATGTTCACTAGTAACGCATGTAACCTATAGGCTATGTTTTCTTTCTGTGAGGCTGAAGTAGATTCCCTCCTCAGAGGAGAAACAGACAGAGCCCGGCTATGTCAGCTGATAACAGAGAAGTGAGCGAGACTGAATTTTAGGATAGAACCACAGCAACCTGGTCGAGGGCTCAACCATCTCTGCCGAGAGGGGCATCAAATGTGAGGATCTCTGCTGGTGCGCTCTGGCATCTGTCGTTCAGCATCTTTCCATTTGAAACCGACTGAGGACGGGAAGGAGACTAGCCTACAATTTGAATGCTGCCTTTATCGATCGGCAACTGAACCACGCAGAGTGAGGGAGAAAAGGTGGTGTTAGGGAGGGGGTGAGGAGAGGGAGAGCGTCCTGTGTAAGTATGATGTGGCTGATGAGTGAGTAACAAACCATGAAGTGGGAACAGTGAGGTGTAGGTGGCAAGAGAGAATGAGACACGTTTTCAGGAAAACAATGTAAATCCAGAGCTAGAAATGAACTCTGTTAATGGCAGCCGGTGGCTATATGCATATTTTGTGCGTGTGTGGGGTGGGGGGTGGGGGGTGATTCTCAGACAGGCAGCAACCCATCCCGAAAGCTGATGAAAGGAATTCGCCTGGTAGGCAATCCCACCATAAGTCTGATTTTCATTTTGGAGATCGAGCGGAGCCCGTATTGGGAGTGATGGGGCTGGGTAATTTGCAATGCAAAGACGGGATGATGACGGCGCAAAGCGCAGCTCACTTGCAGTGGGGCTCTTCTGCCATCTAGCTTCGGAAGAATCACCGGCCTCTACTTTGTAACGGAGAGGGAAGGGAGCAGGGGAGTGAGAGACCGTGATTTCACATCAGAATGAACATCAGTCCGGCCATAACACGTAGAGCTGCATTTCGTTTCTCATCAATATAATCTCGCCACATATAAAGTTTTCAGTGAGTGGGATCAGCAGCTTTGGACACAGCTCGAATCTCAAGGTTCTGTGAGTTTGGATGTTGTCGAGTTAATATCTGTCGTTTGAGTGACCTCCATAGAAATAACATTAGTGTAACAGAGGGCAGGCAACAGGTTCTGTTCATAAGGAAACGTGATACTTTAACTCGCCTCCGTGGGACGAGAGCTGTCCATGGTGCTGAAAGTCGACTGCGCTGCAAACGCAAATACGCGTTGAAAGGAAAGAAGCTCAAATGTATTGAACATGTGCATTTATTTAGCTTTTGATGGATTTGTGGCAGTTCGGGTGAGAGATATGTGGCACCGTCTTAATAAATAACACCACGAGCACTAATCAGTCGAAATCGGTTTGTGGTGCCACAGACGCATTTTACGATCGTCATTCACTCCAGCCATGGCCTTGGCTCTCGCTTTCCGATAAAATACGTAGCGCTCAATTCATCCATTCAAAAACACATCTCATCGGTACAAAATCCATAATCCAAATTTCTTTTGCAGTTTATCAGAGGGACGCCATTGACTCAGCAGAATCCACCATTGAAAAACCGCTGAAATACGTCGCATATTATTACGCTACACAAATACCTCAAAAAGTATTAGTCTGTTTAGTGAATCTGTTAATAACTGAACACACAACATAGCGGAAGGCAACACACCTCGCATTTCAGCCACATTTCCACTTCAACAGTCAACTTTTTGCATGTTTGTGTGTCCAAGGTTATTTACCCAGACAGAGGAAACCTCCCACCCCCAGAAACGCTTTCCCTTGGGAGAATAAATGGGAGAAAACAGCTTGATCCTGCTCTAATCTTGTCTAATTATAAGGCAGCGGAGGGCAATGGAATTGTCGTCCTTGGCCGAATACTCAGAAAACATGATTCAACTCCAGAGGGCGCGTTGATAAACATGTCATTTATACTTGTGATGCCATGAGATTCATTTGATTTTTGTGTTGTAAATACGTGAAGAGCTTTATGGGGATTGTAGTTTGATTCTATAGTTACTGTGTGTTTGCTCAGCTCAATGAAGTGCATTGTAGTACTTTGTGAAAATCTCATTTTACATGTTTCTGTGGACGGCATGATATTAATCTATCTCGTTCAACCCATACAAACTGCATCACCGCCACTTGAGCAATAGATTTGTATCCTGTGCTCCAGCTCTCTGTAGAGCTGTTTATCTCAGTGGCTTATGCAGCACAAGCAAACCGCTGCACATCTACCAGTGAGAAGTGGAACATCCCCTGTTCCCTCCTGGCATCAGAATTCTTGTGGTGTCCACTGGTCCAGTGGAGGCAGCTGGGAATTGATTGAGGCACCAGGCAGCTTGTCTTTACCACTGTAATCGACAGGTGGTCTCAGGGGAGGGGGCTTCAGTTGTATTGATGCCCCTCCCAGACACTGCTTGCAGCTTCATGAGCAATCACACTACACTTCCTCCTGCCAGATCGTGCTATTGTGCTGGTCTGTATTTGTATGCGTGTGTCCCTGTCTACAAATTAACAGGTCATGCATCCTGAACCTACAGTATGCTCCTGCAGATGCAATCATCCCGTTGTGCATGCTAGAAGCATGTCTATGGAAACATTTCAGTGCTTTGATTTAAACTAATTAGGAGCTCATGTTCTGAATGCGCAAAAATGCATCGACCACTGCATGACAAAGAACGGTACCAGTCATCTAACTGGTCAGATAATCAGCCAGCTGGCAGAACAGCCAGTCACACTGCCACAGCGACTACACTGAATCTGATTTCCCATCAGAGACTCGGGCTGTTGTGCTTGTGAATCTGAGCAGCAGGTTCTGTTTAGTAGCAGCCATGTATGGGGATCAGGCCTGAGAAGGTTTCTACAGCCCACTGGCGCCAAAGGTCTCCTGTATTCTGGTGGGAGGGATATGAGGGTTTAGACAGGTTTACCTGAATGTCTGTGTGTGTCTGTGTATTTCATAACATATGTAGAGCGAGCACAGGTACATGCACAGGTGGAATAAAACTGTAATGTGTTTATGCAACATGTGTGCACTTGAGAAACACAAACTAACATTTCTGTCTTCTCCTATTCGTGTGTGCCCATGATGGGATGTCATATGCCTTCACACACATCTGAGCTGAAATCTTCACACTTGCTTTATGTTTTGTTTGTGTGTATGTGTGTTTGTATGCTCGGGCAAAGGACAGCTGGTTGGAGGTTGATAGAGTAAGCGCTGGGGTTGGATTAGCTGGCTTGACTTCCCCAGAGGAATTTGTCTGGATCTGGCTTCTCTCACCCACTGCTGCTAATCCACTGTTGGGTTCTGTGGCTCCATTGCTCAGAGTCTGCCACCTACAGCACCCAAAGGGCACTGAAAAGGTGTGGGCAGGTAAAAAGGTTAGAGGGGAAGTGTCTGTGCATGAGAATAGAGGGCAATGGGAATTGAATCATTCTTTGTTTATGTGTGAGGAGACATTTAGGGCTTTTTCTTTTGCAGTATTCTTTGTTCTAGGCTGTTTTCTAAAAGTCTGCAACATCCTGCTGTGAGTAATCAGTGAATCTTGACTAAAACAGAGATGCACAGTTATCAGTCACATACATGTGCTGTATGCGCAATAATGTAACGTGTTAAAATTATACGAAAGCATGTAACTTCTCGCCTTATCCTGTTGCAGGTTACAGGCTGAACTGACAAAAATATGCATTGACAATTTGCACTGAGATGGCAAGATCAGCAGCTCGGGGCAACGTTTTCTGTCATGAGTCATGGCAGAAGGTTCATTTTTAGCATCAGAAACTCTTCATAAATATGAATTACAGAGTGTTTTGTCTTTTTTCCCTGCATGACCTATTACTTACTGTACGTATCTCGCTCTTCTTTTTCTGAACCCTTTAACACGCAACCTTTCTTGACTTAGTTGAATGTGCATTTCAGTCAGATCCCTGCTTGTCTGCTTTGTTCGCAGTTCTGAAATTAAAGAAAGAAAACAAGGGTTAAAATTATTGATTGAGGGATGTTGGGAAATATAAAACATGTAAAAGAGTTTAAGGTAGTTGATGAGAATAAAAATTGCAGGGAAGGACAATCAGGCAAAGGAGGGCAGAGGGAAGAAGAATCAAGGTTATTGGGACTGAAAAAATAGAGGAAGAGAAACAGATGGAGGAGAGAAGCAAGGGTAAGAAAAATATTATAAGCAAGCAAAAAATAGATATGAGGAGCAGAGAAGCAGCATTAACAAGAAAAATGTAATAAGTAGTGAGTCTAACTGAATTCCAAATAAATGTGTTTACCAAATAAAATATATAAGATATTTGGGGTGACATGTGTCATCTAATATGTGCAGAGAAGTACAGTATTTGCATTTCAGTTATTTAGGATGAAAAAGATCTTTTAAAGTACTTCACAAACAAAATGTAGAGCTGTTTGTGTGTGGTTATGCTTAAGGTCGAATCATTTATTAAATACGACCATTAAAAAGATGGAAAGTGTTTCCGTTTCTACAATAATTGGTGAAACGACATTAAGTGTTGTTCGCCAAAGTGACTCCACTGCAGCAAACCCAACTTCAAAGATGGTCTCATCATATATTGAAATGTAGAATGAACAGTCTGGTGATACACAGACTTAATCATATGAATAAAAGATCAAAGGGAAAAACTGCTGATTGAGAGAGAGGAGGAGAAAATAAGCAAACGCAGGCTTTTGATTCACTCCAGAGTGGAAAAAAGAAGTTAAATATCTTATTTTGAGACGTTTGATTGCAAGTGTGAATGAAAGACTTAAAGATATGCTGTCACTATTAAAATGTGCTGGGGTTATTGAGTGAGGGGTTTACTGACAGTCCGCAACATAATCTGCTATTCATGACAGCCAAAGCTAATCACACTGTGAAATAGCAGACTTACCTACACGACCAAAGTGTTGCTGTGCTCTAAAAACACCTCCAAGGCAGTGCCATAGACACAGCGAACCCTCAGAGGCTATAAAGATGGACAATTTATGTACCATCTGAAAACATGAGATTTGGCATTGTACGTATTTATTCCTTGTCACCCATATTACCAAACTCTCATCCCTGCTGAGGAGAAAATTGCTCAGTTGAATTCCCTTAAAATTGTCTATTTATTCAGCACAACAGCTAAATTCTGGCATAGTACGTGTCTCAATGTGACTGGAATAGCGACATTATTTTTAAAATGTCAGTAGCTCGCAGCCTAAACCAAACAGATAAATAAATAAATCAACACTTTACAGCAGCAGCTTACAGTACGTAGAACATGGCACGCTGTGTGCTTAAGCACGCCGGATTTGAAAAGGAAGCAGATTTCTGCTTCTACTTTTTAGCGCTAACATCACTTTTTGCAGAGCACGGCGCAAGGCTGAGGCAAATCAAGTACCCTGCTAAGCAGCTTAGCAAGTCCTATAACACTTAGTGTTGCTCCCAAGGTGAAATACAAGCCTGTCACAGCAGCTCGCCACATTCCCTGTAGGTCTATGACCTTGCTGACGCTCAGACTCCAAACACTTCCTGTTTCAAGTGAAGGTACGGGGGCATCCTGGCGGCACTGCAGCTTTGCATACCATCTACTCGCTGCTCTGCTTTTGCTTTCCATTCCTTACCCGTCATTGCCATTTTCTTAAACGTTCACTGTGAGTCAGCAGCTGCATGCATTCTGTGCAGTTAAAGTAATCAATAGCTCAGTTAAATTATGCAATAAAAAAAAAAAGATATATATATATATATATATATATATATATATATATATATATATATATATATATATATATATATATATTTTTTTTTTTTTTTTTTTAAAGCAAGAAACACATTGCATCAACATTAATAACGTTGCTTACCAGAAATGTTTTCTTTGTTCACATGATAAAATGTGAGCACACGTCCTTGGGTAATAAATTTATGTAGAATGAAATAAAGGTGAAATGATCAACTAATAGTTTAACATGAATGTCCTTGTTCCTTAAAGTTTCACAGAACTCATGACTCCACAGTCTGTGCAGGAGCGTGATGCAGTGGTAAATGTTAATGTACGGCACGACTTTGGACTCTCTGGAGCTACAGCATGTCACAATATTGATCTGTGGTCAAAATGACCTTTCTAACAATGCATGCGTTGGCAACTTAAAGATAATTTCATTCAGTTGTGAAATGCAGGTAAAATAAATGTAAGAAATAATAAAGGACATCAGAATATGTTGTAGAGGGGGAAGTCATTTACTCCAGAGCCTACTGTAAGAGCTGAACGGAGCTAAAAATTAATAGGCTAAACTGGAGCAGTAGACCATTCACCTCTTACCGTATATCTGCACAAAGATGCTAATGTGGTCACAAATTAAATTAATTTCCCACATCTCTGACAGAAGGCAGCACCCAGAGCATAAGCTGAAAGAGACAGGTTCAGATCAGACGTATAATTGTTAAGGATATTATTATGCATATACAAGGAATTAGATGCAAGCGGGACTTTATTAGAACGTAATATGAATTCATGAACTAATTGTAGAAGTGTGTGTGGCGGCTTCTAATGTTCCATAACGATATTTACATTCTGATGAAGTGAGCTTAATTTAAATGTTTGCTCCGGTGGGATCTTCGGGTGTCACAGAACAGATGTACAGCATGGTGATTCGATCACAAGCGTGGGATCCATCTCTTTGATGCGACGTCAGACACACACAGACACTGTGCATAACGCAAACCTGTTGAGTCAAGCTGCGTCCTGCATTTCAGCACATTATGCGGGTGTAAACTTGGGTAAATTTAGAAACCTAAAACTGGGACATTTTGTGAAGATAAAAACCTCCTGAGATCCTGAAATCTAACAGGTGGCAGCGGAACATGTTCTGCTGCTGTTTCTGACACCAAATGCGACTCGAAGCCCCACAACCGGTCGTATAATTTAGTCTCTAATGTGGTTTTGAGGTGTAGCACGGTAGGTACGTTTTACCTTCATAGGTCTAATGCAGTCTCTTTCGTGCCCCTTCCTTTGAGCAAGTTGTGCCAGAAATGGGTCATACTCCAAAAACTGCTTCAAAGTCATTTTTTATGTTTGTTTTCACGGGTGCCCAGCAAACTTAATTACACACAGCAATTACAGCCTGAGGTGGATGCATATTTATTTTGCTGGACTAGCATAAAATGTGAAAAGCACATCTACCCTGTCCTTCCCATACAGGTTTGTGTACTGGTACCCGTTTGTGTAGTTTAATTCCAGTTATTGTTTAGAAAATGTTATTGAAATTCATTATTTGGAAAACAGTCTTACATTTGACTTTTTGGATGTTTATCCTGTGTGACCGTTAAATGACGTGCAGCCTTTGTTGGAGACGGGCTGTTATCAACATACTTCGTCATGCTTCCTTCCTCTGAAGCCCTTCCTGAATGTAAGATGAAGTTCACTGCACAGAATTACAGTCACACCACCGATGGATTGATCGTGAACGAGGGATGCAACTGGGGTTGTTTTGGGTTGGGAAGCGTGATTGAATTGTGCTTTGATGTGGTTTAACTGGGGGTCTGAAATCTGTGCATTTTCATTTTTCCCCTTTACCTAATTATCAAATTGCAGCAATCAGGGCCTGATCTCCACACTCCCACTGTGATTGCCCTTTAACAGACCAATTAGACTGGTTGTTTGATGAATAAATACCTGTATGGAGCTGCCTGATATTTGTTTTGGATGCAGTCTTTGTCTGTGTCAAAGAGTAGAGACGGGAAACTTCCCAGTTCTGTTGGAAAGAAGGAAGGAAGGCTGGGAAAAAAGTTGCTGGTGTCAGTATCACTGAGCCTCGAAGCTGTGCAGCAGTCGCTCTCCTATCTCCCTCGGGTATCGATAGGAGTTGCTTTCAATTACAGGAACAAATCTGGACACGTTTTTAGAAATATGGGAAGGAAAATATCACATTTCTCAGAATACAGTTCACCAGTATTTAGATATTAAAGCGATGTTGTGAGTACAGAGGTCTGGATAGGTTGGCGAAATGTATCTGAGAAAAGCAAAAGGACATTGAAAACTGCAGGTGAACCAATTATTTACACCTGATTGGGTGGAGCATACACAAAATCAATATCTCAGCACTTAATAGTTTGAGCTGTGTAGTAAACGTCTCCTAAACTAGAAGAATTCACGTCTTCACCCGTTACATGGCTCCATTTCCCATCCACACAACTGTTTTCCTAATTAAGCTTATCCCCTGTTTATGATCACTCTAGGGTGCCTTGTTTTTGTGCTTATTGCTTCTGCGGCTTCTTCCTCAAAGATGATCTCAAAAGAAAAATTGTGACTTTTTTGTGCCTGCCTTTGTTTTAGTTTTGTTTTTTCATATTTATTGTGTTGTGCTGACTGTTGTTTTTGTGTCTCCATCTAGTTTTGCTCCGTTCCACCGTGTGTCTGCTCCTGCCTGAATATCTTCAATACCCAAACTCCTTTACTTACGTTTGAATGTCTTCTTTGTTGTGTCTTTGTTGTGAATAAATATCACAGAACAAAGACACTGAACCACCCCCAAATCAATTCCTACGAACGAGACATAGGAATGACTGAAAAACTGAATCATGAGTGACTCTGTCAAATGCTACTAAGTGATAACACAAGTGTTTCATAAGTAACAGTACCTTTCCATACAGGTCATGTTTGCCACATCATAGCTAAGGACTGTTACTGACGTGCATTTATAATATTTTATAGCTGTTGGTGATCACATACTTTAAGTGTTAAAGTAGATGATCATTGCAATTCAACATATCATGCGTTGACATCATGTTTACAGCAAACACAGACAGATTTGAACAGAAGACTTATTCTGTCTTTCATTCTTTACAGCTGCACCACACAGAGATATGATCATACAGAAGCTACACTGACTATAATGCAGCTTTGCTTTTTCTTAGTCCTTGTCCACTTTCACTTCAAATTACCAATTCAGATGTGTTTTTAGTTGCTAAATGACCTTTAAAGTATACTTATTGAATGTATTTACATGAATGTATTTTGCAGAAGACAAAGTCAAGGTTCTAGGCTCAGATCCTGTACTACTAATCTATCATTTTTGTCTGCAGTGGCTCTATTTTGCTGCTAATAATGAGTAAATATCACTGTGGGTGCTGAAGATGAGGAAGAGGATATTGTGGTCTGTAATAAAAATGAGCTTGAAGCTGAGCTATCAGACATTAGCTAATTAATAGTAAAGAAATGACTTAAACACATTTTCTGTGCTATGAAGGGACTAAATTATTCCTCTTGCAACTTGCTGTAACATGCTGGTGGGTCACAGCCAGCTGGGTGATTAAAGCTGGGTTTCCCAAGGATTCATTCAAAGCTGCTGTTTTAAAGGCAGTAGGTGCCTCTGTCTGTCAAAGATGTGTTGATGCATGTGAAGATGAGTCAGGATGGGCGAGCAAGGTTTAGAGAGGGGAGCTGTTACTGAGCCGAGGAAGCAAATTGTACGGTTAGGGGAAGGTGTAATGGCCTGGGGAGCTGAGCTGTGACCTCAGCCAAGGGCTGTGGACATAGACATCACACGGGACATAGGTGGCAGGAACAGACTTCATGGCAGGTACAGTTCTGGAATCTGCCAGGGTTAAGGTTTTACTTACTCTTATCTTTGCTGTAACTACTGTATAAATGTAGCTTCCAGTATACGTATGATTTAGGTACATTGTGAAGAAATGTATAATATTTGGGACGAATATAAGCAAAAGCTAGAGAGAGACACTGCAGCGTCTTTTCATTTTAGGCAAAGTTTTGTTAGAATTTGTACATTAATTGTCTACGAACAAAAACTAATACACTTGGCATGAATAACATAACATCGTCAGCATCTAAGGGTTTTAAACGTAGGATCCATCTGTTACTCTATGATCCCAATCAGCCGTGCAGAGGAATGAGTGAACAGAACTGAAAGCAGCAGAGTAGGCGTATTAATGCTCTTTATGGAATTATGGGTAAGACATACACATGCACGCACACATACACAGTCATTCTGCGTCTTCCTCTTTTTCCTGTCGTCTTTCTGTTCCCTTCTTCCCCTGCAGAGCCCGACGACAGAAGAAGCAGCTTATTGAACAGAGCTCTGGGGCGGGAACACGTTCCATCATTTCAAAAGGAAACGGGTCTCATTTTTCTCTTTCCTCTTTCTCTTTCTTTTTCAGTCTCCATCCTACTCCAGCTCTCTGTTTCTCTCTCTATTGCTTCTTCTCTTTTATATCCCCAACACGTGTTACGTTCTCTATTTGTCTTTTACTTGAAGCAGGTAATTCGCTCAGTATCCTCCTCTGGGCAAACAAGATGACCCCCTGTTTTCTAATTACGTCTGAACTCCTTTCCACCATTATTCTATTAGTATCAACTACGTAGTAATCATGACGATGGACATTGGATGTAATAGCTTAGAGCAGAATGTGGTATAAACAACAAAGCAGAGGACAATTGCATGGTTTTTGAGTCCCAAAGTAATTAAGGCAGGTTTGTGATACATGCATGATTGTGTGTGATTTCCTATAGGAAATACAATCATACATACAATTACAATGTACGTAGCCTTCCTGCATAACATTTCCTATGCTGCCATGTAAAGGAGCATGTCCTATATTAGAAGGGGGCAGGAAAGGCATCTTTTGCTTTATCAAGACCGTTGTATGTGGCAGTTTTAGGTTTTTAAACATCGTAGAACTGAAAATGGCATGAGTAAATAAAGCAGCAGCTACAGTCTTCCAGAAAAAATAATTATATGTCATATAATTAAAATAAACAGAATAAATCATAGTTAACACAAGGTGCACTGCCAAGATGTCAAAATGCCACTGGCTGCTTACCAGCATTTAATAATGTGATTACTACCTATGCATCTGGACAAAGATGGATTTTTGACCCGTCTCCGTCTGTCACATTTTATTCTAACGTCCACTGACAGGTAATTGTTTCTAGTGTTTCTACTTGAGAGACCTGGGAGAGGATGGTCGGCACAAACGGTTACATGTAGCTGCTAACAGTGGGGTTCACCTGGACAGAAGTGAACGTCACTGATGTGGACATGGTGACCCCTTGGCTTTGAAAACCAGCTTCAGAAATGTGGGTTATGACTCACTGATGGAGATGGAGCAGCAACAAGGAGTCTCCCTGCAGGGTCTGGGTATGCAATGACAAACCTGGAGGGGAATGAATAGGAGCGATGACTTCACGGATCTGAACAGAAGTTCGTTACGTAGCAGAGGTGTTACTAAGTGTAAGAGTTTTATATTTGGACCCAGTGGAATAGCCACACAAAAACAATTAATCCTACAAGAGGAGGAAGCCAACATGGCCTGAATCACCAGGCAGAAGAAAGATGCCAAAAAACATACAACAAAGAGAGGAAGAGACTGAATGTTACCCACACTGAACCAACTGATAAAACTTAACATCGAACAGATAAAGAAACACCAAGATAAACCTTAAACTACAGCTAGCAAACACAATTCAATCAGATTCATTTACTTCCCTTTCTAAAACAACCTGCAACTACACACCTGCGCAGGACACCAGGGAGAAGTACAGGCTGCACAGTCAGGTTAGGACTGGGGAGCTGCCCAGCGTCCCAGAAAGTCAAACACGGCTGAAGGACCTTCACAATGTGGCACAGGGAGAGTCTGAGAACGTGTGAATGCCGACTTAACTGCAAGTGGTCACAGCTGGAGAAGGGAGCATATTAAGTGACAGGCCAATCAAGTGACAGTCACTGCATGAGCCAATCAGAAACCCGGGGGTGTGGCCAGGTGAGCGCGCTCAGGAACAAAAATAAAGAGGAAGACAAACCGAGGAGTTGGACCAGTGGAAGTACAGGAGCATCCTGAGCTTAAGGTTGATAGCCAGGAGCAAAGAAGACAACAGGAAGTGAAGAAAGACAGAGGAAGTTGAGCCGTAAAGCAAACGTCTCAATGTACAAGGAGCCACGTCCCAACATTCATACTCAGCCATGCTTATGTTTTCATCATATGCAGTGTTGTGAATATGCTGTAAGACGGGTGACAGGTGAATTATGAGTGTTTGATGACGGCATTTCGGATTATCACACCGACCCTTTGAAGCCCATGAATATGTGCATGTGAAGCCCATGAATATTCATCAGGTGATCTTTAACATACAACACTTCCCGTGGCTCCATTCACATGCACGGAGCAACACATTTATCAGTATTCTCATTAACACCGTGTTCAGGTTAAACTGTGCACCTGCACCTTTGATAAACCCCTAATAAAGTCTCATCATTAATTACCTGTTTAGAGAATATTAATGTTATCTGTGAAATGTAAACAGAGACGCTTCCCCCTGCTGAAGTGCCTGCATGCCTCACACACATTACGTATTCAACCGAAAGAAAAACAACGAAGACTAAAAGATCATGTTATTATGTTGACACAAGAGCAATATTTGGTATTGCTCTTCCTCAACTACTCTTCTGTGTAACTACATGTTTTGTGTATGAAACCAAATTAATTCAGCCGCGTGTACATAAGCTCATCGTGTTTTCCCCCTCATTTATTCACCAAGAGCAGCACTGACATCATTTTGGGACGTGTGTGTCATACAAGCACTGGTATATGAGTCGTATTTTGCACACATATAGCTCTGGGCTCTCTGAAGAGCATATCATCATTTTCATTAGCATTACAAAGGCGCAAGCACAGAGGTCCCCTCCTGCCAAGTACCTCATATAATTCACGGCACAATCTGGAGTTAATTGTACTGTTATTAAGCAGGCTGTGGTGTGATGCAATGCAATAAAACTTCAGAATTAAAAGGTGAAGCGTAAAAAACTGAATTTATGTTTAAACATAAATACGGAGAATGGGCCTCTGTCACAGAACAATTCAAAGAAGAGGTTTCTAAAACAGAGGAGGATGTTTCCACTGTGACAGTCGTGTGAGTGCACATGGCCCCTAAAGCTGCTTAACCAGCCTGTACTGTCCGTTGACTACTGTACGTTTGCAACCTTTTGCACACCCTCCCTTCTATACAAGTATCTGTAATGCATCATCTTCAAAGATGTTTCTGACGGCTTTAAGTACGTATTTGATCAGTTAGGACCGTACAACGCTCTCATAACTGATATCATGGATCACATATTATGAATGAAGGTCGTGTGGTAGGGATGGTTACAAATCACCAGGAAATAACTTGTTTTTAATTGAAATACAGGGAACATTCAAGAATGAATTAATACAACTAAGGACTCATACCTGTGTATGTAGGTTTGGAGAAGTAACATAGTGTCATTCTAAACACGACTAGCTTGTACTGCAGGTCTCATGGCCTAAATTCTGTCTGTGGTCATGATACTAATATGTAAAAACATCAAGAGATGGTGCGATGTGTGGCACAGAATGCAAACCTCATATCTGCATGTATATGAGCCCCGAGGAGAAGGATAAGAGGAAAAAAACGCTGAAACAGGCATGATAATGAAACACAGATAGAAAGGGACGGTGCATGAGAAAAGAGGGACGTGACAGGGAGATAGGCCGAGACGGAGCGAGAGGCAGCGCGGAAGTGAGAGCAAGCCTGTGGGAGAAGAAGCGTATCAAGAAACATTTCCAGCTGTGCTTATGGTATTGCTCTCACGCCTTGACCTCTGTTGTTCATGCCTGGGAATCTCCCAAGGCCTGCCAGACCCAGCTCAGGGCTGCCGTAATTCACTTTGGAGATGAGAGATAAAAAGCAAAGACAAATCCAATGGACAATTCCTCTCATAGGTCTTTTATTTTATTTGTAGTCGCAGTGGAGCAGATGAAAACACGGCAACGTCCACTGTTCATAGAAACGGACAAAAGTTTCCTCCTGTGGTATTTATACTGCAGCCCTGACACAAGGCAGGAGGGATATGCTCATAAAAGGACATTTTCCTCCTACTTCACATCATTGGAGGCAGCATTACACACATCTGCCAGCATATACAGGACACTCAGTGGACTATTAATAGACTTTTCCTCTTTGTGTTTGAGGGGAACTAGCACATATTCAGTGAGCCTGTCTGAAACAGTCCTTCTCTACCTGAGCTGGAAGGAGCAGATGCTTCATTGTACACAGAGAATCTGTGAAATAAATCTCCCCTGTAAATAGCTCCCAGACTGTGAGAGACAGATTACTGCTCCGATCAAAAGAGGACGTCTTCCAAGTGAGACAACAGCCCCTCAAATATACTTGTTAATCTCGGCGAGTTAAGTCTAACCCACTTTTTGCTCAACATAGTTCAATAGCGCAGATGAAATCTTTGCACGGGTGCAGAACAAACACAGAACATGACTGCATTTTGATAATAACTATGAGAATCAAATGAAGCTTGATGTGCATTTAAGCAACTGTTGTTTCTGGTATTAGCTGACAAATGGCAATAAATAAAGAAAAACAATCAAGTTGTTGGGAGATCATCTAACACCTGCGATAGTTTATTTAAGGCTCATTTGGAATAGGCATAAACAAATCAAGTCTTTTCTGAAATAACTGCTGCAGTTATTTCGAGAGAGCTCATTAAGAGAGCTAACACGCTTCTGGCGATGCGTTATTACATTTCCCTGCCAGTGCTCACACAGTGAGCTAGCTCGTATAACAAAACACATCATGCCTGCAATTTTTGTCACCTGCATGACAGTAGCTGGGGGCTTTGATGTTTTAACTGTTCAGGCAACACACACACACACACACACACACACACTAATAAGCTGAACCAGTCCACCATTACCAAGTCACATTCAACTAACGATATTCTGATGAGTCCCCCTCTCCCTTTATTGCACCTATTTTGGTTGTAAGACAAAAATAGTGAAGAATTAATGGAGCTTTGCATTCTCTGCAGCCCAATCGTTGCTAACTTGACTATTTTCATCTACATATGTAAAAACAAATCGTTTATTGTTGTGCAAAATACACCACAGAGCTCATCTCACAGTGTAATGATGTTAATGCTGCCAAATATCTTTGTAGGTCGTGGAGTCCCTCACTGAACAAGCCAAACCCTGTGATGGACGTAGTTGTACAAAGACAAACACCACGAAGGGCTAAAATCAGGAAACAGGAACGACAAAGTCGAAGAAGAGCAGCGAACCGTGCTCAGCACTCTGCCGAGGCTCTTGATGTGACAGAGTAGGGGAGGGCGGTTTGGCATCATGATGACCTCTGAGCGAGTACTTGTTAAGAATAATTGGAGTGAAGTAGACAGGGAAGCATTTTGAAAACCTGGGTGTCATCTAATGAATCATCTACATGAGAGACTGCAGCAGAGCAAGTACCTGCTCACACTCAGCTGGCGGCAGGTTCCTGCCTCCGCCTTACATGTGAAAAGTGCACGTGACGTGTTGTTAAAGCAGGTCTATACCCACAGCAACAATTACTCTCATCTCACCATGACATTAAACTAATATATTAACCTGTGGTTATTCAAAGAGTGCTTCATTAAATGTGTGAAAAGGGATTGGGTGCAGTGATCAGTGTGAAGCGGGGGAATAAAACGGTTCTAAAGGTGAATCATGTGTCCCCGTGTTTTCTCTCTCTGATTATTATTAGTTGTGTTTTTCCAGCCAATTTCAACTCACTGCCAACACGTCAGAACGGAAACAAATAGAGTATTTACCCTTTGCATAAATGAACTTTGCAGTTACAGTAGGGTGGCTGTGTCATGACAACCGCCCCCACCCACCACCACACACACACAATGACGCCCATCTTTTAAATACAAATAACAGACCTGCTGTAGTTTATGACCCACAGCGTTGGAACTTACTGGCTAAAATGTGTCAGTGTAGTATATTACAATTAAGCTCCCATCTTTACTTGCTATTGCCTGTTTGTGTTTTTCCCATCTAACCCACTGGGACAAGCTGTCGCACCCTGACCTGAGTAAACATGCGACCACTGGTGCAAATCTCCATCTGTGTGACAGCACCGTTCACGACAGCCCAGCTCCATCTCCCAATAAGGAGCCATCAGTTCCCATCCCAATACGACCCGACTGTCTGTGGAGTCTCATCATTGTGCCAATGGACTGTGCTGCTCCCACATGATTACAGGTGTGACCTTAGCCATCTCTCCACGCCTCCAAGTATGAGGCAGTTATCGACTTTCCTCATCCAAACTATAATTGCATGATTCAGCAATGTCCTCAAGTGCAGACACAGCGAGCTGTGTTAGCAATGAATATGTTTTGTGGTGTCCTGAGGGCAAGCCTGATGGTCTCACAGCAGGAGCAGTGTCACCACTGAACTAAAGTATTTGATTAAACCCAAAATGGGTCCAATTTGCCATTGACTCCTCTCACTTAAAGCTTTTGAAATGTTGGCTTGCAAACAACATCGGGGCGTGTGAGCATCAAATTATTCTGGCTGAGTGGTAGAGATGAGAAACAATGTTAAGTATAATTTATCTGACACACAGTGAAGCATAACTTGCGACATTGTGATGAAATCCTACGAAATCTAACAGAACACATGGCAGACGAGCATTTTAAAGCATGTACGGAAACGCCATCAGTTCAATGTCCTTCAAGTGTTTACGGCTACATTTCGTCACTGAATTGGACAGTGAATTGGATTTTCTGCACTCTTTGGAAATGCAGGTCAACAAACCCTTGCTTCACACACAACATGGGCACTTTTTTGGGGAATTTTCAAAACTCACAAATGTCTCAAACACTCTAACCAGACCAGACCTGATATAAACAAACCCTGAGGAGCATTAAGTTAATGCCTGGTCATCGCGTGTGACCTAACACCTCTACACTCAAAACAAAGCCTATCAAACTTGACGTTACTTGAGGCGGTGCTCTCAGAGGAAGATTTTATGCTGTAAAATCCACATATTGGTGAGTAAAACATAAAACAACACTGAAATGGGTGTATTTATACTACACTTTGCAGTTATTGAGAATAAACATCTGCTAAGGCATATGCCTGCTACATGGGTGTCAAGTTAGTGGGTATGAGTTTAAGGGCACGAACACTGCAGCCTTTCACATGTAAATTACAATCCTAATAAAAAAGTTCTGTGAGAAGTGACAAAGGTTCTGCCACACGGCACAAAGACGTCATTATTCACTTAGCTCCGGTCACAGTAAGCACAACGGTGCGAGACCATCAAAACCAGCTGACAAACCTTCCCCTCAATGTTTCAATCAAACCAAAACAATTCATTGTTCATTTCAAACCATGGGATTAGAAGACATCGCTTATAATGTGAGCAATATGTTAATATATTCCTGTGGCGTAAAGTGAGCATAAGGTGGAGAACATGTCCAGCGCTGCTGGTGTCTTGCGGTGATCAAAGCGTTACACACACAAGATGTATCTCTCCCCTGTGGCCCAAGTAAATTCACTATTACTGTTCGTGCATATGCAATGAGAGGCCGTCGGAGCCGCTCACGGGCTTTTATCAGGTGTTACGAGACAAATGAGCGCGCACCCAGAAAAGTGGTGACGTCATGAAGAGACATGTGCTTAGAGGTTCAGTAATGTCCTGCTTATGACAGGACATCACGATAACGACAAAGCAACGAGAGGCGCGTTTCCCCCATTGCTTCACATTAGTGAAAAGTAATTAGCTGGTGCTTCCATAAACCAAGCTAGTGGCCATGCTAATGTAAAGCAGGCAGAAGGCCTGCAGGAGAGTCCTGAACAGAAGGGAGAAAGGCTGGATTGGTTTCAGAGCTTTGCAGAATTGTTGAGAAATAAAAGAAGTCAAACATAGTTTTTGTGTAATCGACAGTGATCCAGTGACGTGAACTGCAGTGACAATAGTGAGGATGCTTAGTTGTGTTTATGGATATGAATTTTTTTTACTTAGTTACCATGGTAATGTTTTATCACGATTAAACTATTACACAGTAAAAACATTGTGCAGAGATTGAAGGAAGCCCTCCTGAAATGCCTGGAGGTAATACATTTGAAAATAAAAGAAGCGAGAGTAACACATAACTACCAGTGGTGGACTACACTCTGTAGCGTGGCCTTTGTCTTGCTGCCTACTCATGTTGAAATTGTGCTCAGCCCTGAGTTTGTGCTCTTATTTTCCAGTCTGAGCTGCAGTGCCCCTGATGGTGCAGTACCACACACTGGCCTGGACTGTTCGGATTAAAGAAGAAACCCGAACATGGGCTTTCTTCAAGTGCAGGTTTCGAATAAAAAAAAACAAAACATGCACAGTGTACTTTCATAGCATTACAGAGATTTAGGACGTTTTACAGTGGCATCAAATGCCAAAACTTTAATTGCAACTACAAAAGGCCAGATATCGAGCAACACAGAGGGCTGACATTTCCTCCTCAGTGAGGAGCCTGAATATGCAGAAACTCAGATTTGTTGTTGTTTGGAACAAAGGCACACACGCTTAGGCCTGTACAATCGATCACGCGTGCACACACATGCTTAGGAAACACGCCGCACTGGTAATATTACTGTAGATAGACCAGAATTCTAACCTTTTACAATATGCACAGATGTAATGAAAAATTTAAAACTGAAAATGGAGGTTAATGCGCTGCAGTGTGAGCTTTTCTACAGCAGGTCAGAGTAGCAGCACTTCCACTTTTTTCATTTGACCAAGCTTCTATGTAGAGTCTTCCCAGTTCGTGCAGAAGCAAAGGTGAGAAAGCAACACACACACAAATCTCAGAACGCGTCCTCGTGAGATCAGGACGGACGGACGGATGTGCTAAACCTATTCAGAAGGAACGGGACACGAAGTCCCACGTTATTACTTGTTGCTCCTGGTGCGACGCTGAAAGGCGACTTCGTTTCAACAGCTCCTCAAAGTGAACAAAACCGACTTTATAAGCATCATGCAAAGCTAACAAAGAAGATCCAGACACATAGATACAGTAGCAGAAGCTATAAAAAGATTAAGGAAGGCTTTGATATCTTTAGGTCGACTGGTGGGAAGTCAGAATTCAAAGAACAACAAAACAATTCTCCTGAGAGGGTGGTGACACGGGGAGACAGCAAGCGAAGGCAGCAGCGACACATATTCTAAATTTAACAGTCAAACAATGTCAGCAGGTCTTGCTGTAGCTACTGAGCATGTTCCCAGCATGCTGTACGTACAGATAGACAGGCAGCGGCTGCAGCTGGAGCATAAAATGAATGCAATAAAAGGAAAAAAACACATTTTCTTAATAATTACCCTCTTTAAAGGTCAAAGTCAGTGTGTAGTAATGATCTTTTGTGGTACAGACCCAGAACAAATTATCTTTGTGCCAAAATTGAAATTGGTTGGTGGTACACTAAAGCTGCAGGGGGCCACACAGGATTTGACTGCACAAAGGTGTAGGCAGGTGCTCATGCCCACAGGTTACATTTTTAAAAAATATGTCACATCCTTTAGAGCAGAGCTCAGAGGACGGGGCCTAATAGAAAATCTTATATTTCTCTCCATCTCCGGGACGAATTGCTGCTGTTTACAGATATGACACAAATTATTGTAAACAAGCCCAGATTACTGGTGATTTGTACATTTTGTAATTGAAGGGAGAATTCAAATTGCTGTAATAGCCCTTTTACTGGATAATCGTTCCATACTGCTCCTTTTGTAGAAACTGTTTTTCTGGCTGGATATTACTTTGTGTGTGTCCTTCAGAATAACTCAGCGTTCGGGGTGTGAGTGATGACTTCTGTGTCAGCGTTATTATTGAGAAATGCTCTTTTATTGACAATCTGATATTTGACCACCAACGTCTCACGGTGTGTTTGAAGTGAACAGGGTCTGGCAGCCAGTGTTCTTCAGTCGAAATGCGACTGAAACAAGTGCCTCACGTTACGTTTTAAAATGTGAAATCTTTCCCAGGGGCATCGTGCTTTTGTCCTGGGTTTTTACTTGTGTCCCTGAGAATCTCTGCACTAAACAGTGAAGCTGAATGATGCTCGTTCTCTGTGTAAGACTCATGAAAGGAAAGAACTAAAAGATCACAGAACCTTTGGGCTGCAAAAGAAAAAGAAATCGCATCACCGCACATCACGCACACCCCCTCAAAATGATTCTGATGTTTCGCAGAAATCCTCTTTTTGCTAAGAAGGAGCAAAATTTGAATGAGCTATGACTGATCAATGAGCGTAAGGAACAAACCTCTAAAGGTGTAGGGAGTGACATTTCCTCCCTGTACTTAATAACAGCCCATACATCACAGTTATTATTGGGCTCATGATAACAAAGCAGAGCCTTTTCCTGGACCAAAACACCTCTGCTCTGGCCAATATACCTGGACTGATAGGGACAGTGGAGCTCTATTATCCTGAGTATCTATTTCCCTGAAGAGCTATTACAGTCGTTAGCCTTATCTTATCTTTAAACAAGGGGAACTAAACGGCGCTCCCTCCAGCCGCATTCAGCGCGAGAGGAGGTAAGTTCAGCTCTGTTCTGAGGTGACTTCACTCATCAGAGACAGGGCTGGTGTCAGAGAGCCCGAGGCACCTGGATCATGTGGTCCGCTGTGAGAAAAGTGATGACTCTCACTATAGTGGATCGAGGGTGAGTCATTATGGGCAGCACAGTAGAGGGATTACTGGGGAATACAGGGCTTAGCCACGTCTTTCTCTGGGAATAATGGCATATTTCCACGTGCCAGGCTAATTAGCACTGACTCCAGTTACTATAGTCACATTTGTATCCTCATATATGATACAGTAGCAGATCTCAGACATGCATCGATGACACTGTTCAGATCTGGTCTGTCCTGAATTTGATCTAATGCAACATTAATATTGATTCTAATGAAAACCATGCTCCTGCAGCTTAGAGTAGAATTTCACCATGAACGATGCCTGTTTATAATGCAAATAATACAGAGGACAAACTGGCACAGCAGCAGCAAACGTGCCATCGCCACAGCTCTTCAACAGGGGCTTTAAAGGCTGCACATGTTTTACTAATCAGGCCACAAATGAGTGGGTTTGGTTCCAGGCAGGTGTTATTTGCGATGCATTACCAAAAACAGCGTGTTCACTAATATGACTGATAGTTTAGAGGTTGTACGGGGTCATAAAAGCAACACTATTGTTTGGATATAAAATGTTCACGGTGTAGTTTTAAGTGTATTCATGTGTTTGCTTGTCTTTCTTTCCGTACACTGTGGTCAAAGCACTGACACTGACCTGTTCAGAAGCCTGTGTCTCAACACTGCATTCTACGGGTCTTGTCACTCTTTAATGTGATGCAATGGCTTGTTCAAAACCCTGTGCCGGCGTCTTGGTTTTTTTTCTTTGCCTGTTTAGTCGTGCTAACAAGTTACAGCATGAAATCTCCACCGAAGACACAACGTTTCCAGCAAAGTACATTTTTTTTCCAGCAAGGTCCAATTTCACGGGTTCTTTACAGTAATTCACATGGAGCGCTGACGTTAACTTAATGTGTTTTTCTTTCTTGTCTATTCAACGAAGTCTTAGTTAAATCTAATCTGGCACAGCGTTCCCACTTTTTATGCACAAACTACACGGTGGCAGAGTGAAATGTTAAGAGCAGAGAAAAGCACACTTTCAACTGTACTAATGACTCTGACATTAAGAATCAAGAAAGAAATCCAAGGGAATACAAAACACATTTACTCCTAATAATAAGATGGAGGTCGCGTTAAAATCAGGCGAGGCAGCCTCAGCCTGTTACGCTCACCTCCATCCCTCAGCACCTTTGGCAAGGTAAGATAGCTCAGTGTAGGGCATGAATAAACCCCCAGGCCATCATTTGAACTGTAGCTCCCTCAGTGCTGCCAGAGGTGGAGCTTGTGACTGGATAATTAAAAGTAATGCCACGTTAGAAGCAGGGATCTGTTTTGGAAAATCGAGGCGTTTTGAAGGAGTTGCAGAGCAATCTGTGCACAAAGAGCCGGAGATGGTTCCTTCATGGACTGAGAGATTGTTACACAAGTATGAAAGAGGAATATAAGTAGCAATCATGGCTTTGGTTGTTGCCCAAAGAATTTCTATTCTCCTTTTAACATGTGCATCAAGTGGGACGTTCATTTGAATAATCCCAAATGAAAAGTGTCTCAGTTTGTCATTCTGTACTGCCTCTGATTCATCGTGCGGACCCTGAATGCACGTTGTGTCGGTGTAGAAGTGGCACAGATATACATTTGGCAACGCGTTTATCTTGTTATGCTGTGTGTACACTGTTATCGTCATCTGTGCTCGGCGCTGAGCATTAGCAACACCTTCAACTCCTAAATGAATTCGCTGATCACAGTCGCACGCGGCACTGAATCGCGTTGGTACAATTAACTCTGCGCCCTGACAAATTTGCACACATGCCCACACGATGTGATGGAGAAATGTCAAAGAAGCAGCTGGAAATGGAAACGGCTGGGCTGCATCGGCTCGAGCCGAGCCACAAGGTGAGGGACAGAGTGAGACTAATGCAGTGGGACGTGCTAAATGTGAGCTAAAGCACAGGCAGGACGCGGCGCGAGAGGGCTTCAAAGCCAGGGAAGGGGGTGTTGAGCCGCGGAGGCTCTAATTCAGACTGACATTGTGTGAACTACAGTAACTAAGCCACACATCAATATGGAGCCCATTGACTCACTTCAGAAGATGATCTTATCATTTAAGACAGGCTGACATTCACAGACACAAATAAGAGACATGAGCGTTTAATATCCTCCTAATAACCACGTAACGCCCGGTCGTGACAGTCTCACGTTGTGTGTCCAGGTTCCCTTCAGCACGTCGTGACAAGTGCTTCAATTACAGAACGGAAACAATTACGTTACCTGGTATTAAGCTATACCGCAGAGATTTCCAGTAAAGCTACATACGCTGTGGAAACAAGCTGGAAATGGCACCAACATCATGCCGTGCTCAACAAATGAGTTTTTGACACATGCAGTCAACATGGTGACAACACTCGAGCATTTAATACAAAACATACACAACACGGTTTTACATGAAAGCAGCATTAATGCATCGTACTGGTAAACATCCCTTTTAATGCCATATAAACATGGCCAGACCTGGCCTGGTGATACGCAAAATATGGAGCAGCCAATTAAAAAGGATGTCAAGTGAAGTTCTAAAGATCATTGGATCGACCCAACTCGGTGGGTCCACATCCAAAGCATGTGAGTTAACCACTACACTACACTACATTTACATGTCGCTTACAATACACCGTTTACTACATAACATAGTATAGAATAGGTTTAGTACAATACCCAATGTCAGAAATGAGCTACGTCTGTATTAACAGGCTACCAGAGAACCAGTCAACTGAAGATATGTAAACAACGTTGCGACGCCTGGTGGTTGAACAGAGACTAACACCAGCATTTTTTTTGCCCGCAGCAGGAATTAAAGCACTTAGTCGGCGACGCAAACATACTGCGGTGGAAGCGGATGACATTTTGAAGGGCTGCCACCGTGTGTAGTATCTGTGCCTTTCAGCGTAGAGGGATGTACAACCAGTGCAGCTCACTCAGTTGTTTTAATGTATTTTCAACTACAGTGCGACTCTGCTTCACAGGCAATTCTTGTCACGAGGATTTGTCCGTTGTTGCTTTTTGGTTCTTTCAGGAGATTTGTTGACAGTAGGAAAAAGAAAGAAAAGAAGAACGTCCCCAGTGTTCTCCTTCAAAACTAAAGTGCTGGACCTAAAGGTACGGAGCACACCGGGCAGCCTTGGCTCCTGTTCCGTCCGCTCTTATTCAGGCCAGTGCTAACCTGACGTGTGGGAACACCCAAGGACCCAACCTGTTCACACACAATCTGCAGTGGCACAATCCCATTACTCAGCCTGTTATTGGCCCCTTTCACACAGTGCAGCACAGCACTGGATCAGCCAGCCAAAGCCAGCCTCACTGCCTCTCTGGGGAATAGACTGGCTGCTTGATTTTCTAAGGTTGCTTGTCTCGCACTCACTCCCCCCCTTCCCTCTATTGTCTTTGCTGCTCAGCGCTCCCTGTCTGTCTTCCGTGGTCTCTCTCCCTCTTCCTGCCCGCCTCACTGTCATTCTCTCTCTCCCTCCTGCTCTATATCCCTTTCCTCCTTCTCTCTCTCCCCTTGCCATGGTCCCAGCTCTTCTCTGGACAACAGGAAGCCTTATTTAGCAGTCTGCTCAGCATAGGCCTGGCAAAGCTGCCAATTCACCTGCTTAGATTGTTGTATTCTCTACCCTGTTCCCCAAAATCCATTGCAATTACAATCCCCGCATAAGCAAACACACCTGGTACACAACCATGTCTGATCTGCACCTTTTATCATATGCACACCTTTCCCAAATGTTTTTCCATGTAGTCTCGCCGCTATCAAGCTCGTTAAAAGCGGCTATTTTCCGACATCTGTTAGCGAACGTCCGTGTGAAAGCTGAGCGCGTATTAAAGGAAGGCATGCTATTCTGAGCCAGACCTCCTGGTCAGCATTTGCTAGCGTGTTGTCAGATATTACAGTGCTCTGCAGCGCTTTGCTTTGAAACCATGAAAGGCAAAGGTGGAACGACTGTATCTATGATTCATCCTGAATTACAATGTATTCAAAGGACACCTGTTCGCTTTAGCGGAAACAGTTTTGTTCCACTGACTGACAATATGTTTGGAAAAAAAACAAATATGCAGAGGAGTGTGCAGGTTTGTTTTTATGTTGTTGTAATGACATTCTATTGCATCTGATTTCAAACTGTGTGTTTTGATGCCGGGGCGTATGAAAAGACACAGAGCCTATGCTGTATTTAAAACTCTCCCATGGAGGACAAGCATTAAAAGAGAATGAATAAAAAAATTGATGTTTAATTCATGCACTGACTTATATCGGTAGTTACCACTGCATTGCTCGCACATGTCTGCAGAGAGGATCTTGTACATCCATCTGTGCCTCAACCAGCATTTAGGGTTCGCACAAAAGACACGAAAAACCTTTGAGTTTAACTAAATAAACTTCGCTCAAAAGCGATAGCAATAGCTCGTTCGTCACACTGTGTGAATTTCTGTTCCAGACAGATTCAAAGAATAATTGAAGGCTGATGAGAGGAATGAGTCCCACAGTGGATGAAACGGTGTTTAACATGAAAGCCAGTTAGTTTTACAGTTTAGTACTTAGTCAAACCCTCTCACAGCAAGTAGCTGCTTGTGATGCATCTGCAGCCTGCACAGTGTTCGTCTACAGAATTCACAACAAGCTCACAAAAAGAGCTTTTAGGACGCTAGAAATCCATACACAATTTACTGTGAGATTTCTAACTCATGATAAATGTAGGCACCTTGTCTGTAAGGCTCAAAACAGTAAAAAGCGTGATGTTCTAGAAGCGGATCGGAGCAGTAAGTGTGAGAGTGTGCAGCACATTGCTCTACATGCTTTCAACATCTAAAGACGAATGTGTTTAAACGCAGGCATGTGCAGCAGGGTGATTTATCTGACTGTTATATCACGTTGACTGATTCTCTATAGTCAGGGTGATAAAAGGCAGTTTACAGCATCTCATCAATGCTGCCAACAGCCAACAAAGCAACAAATATGCTGCACACTGTTTCCAACATGTCAGAGAAATGAAAAGGGCCTTTAAATACTCTCTGTCGTAGAAAAAACATTTAATTTGCCCGAGGAAAATAACCCCACAGATGAGCAAACTGTCAATGCGATCAAAGGAAAGCAGCATGGGAACGACACGAGCCGCAAGACCTGCTCTCAACGCGGCGTTGACGCTTGTGTCCCGGAGCAGACGCTTCAGCTGCGCCACAGACTGTGCTGCCTAAACGCAGTTTGCTTATATGCGTTCGGTGTTTGTGTGAGAGCTACAGGTTGGTGCAAAAGCGAAGTAACGTGTGTGATCTGTCAATTGTCCGCGCAATTGACTCGGTTTTTAACATCTGCTGTGATGCCACGCTGACCTTCACAGGGCTTGCTGGGAAACTGTGCAAACAGCCCGGGGCAACAGTCATTAGGATGCACACAAATTACAACGTCTGCAAAGCCTTTGACTGTTTGTCTACCGGTCCAGGAGGACGCGGGCTGAACCTCAGGAAGATTAAACAAAAACTTTGAACAAAGTTCATTTAAAAATGGTCAAAGGTTCTGACTCTGAAACTTTAAAAGTGAATACACTTAAAATTAATTTCGCTTCTTGACATAAAGGGTGTCTTCCTAGATAGATCGGCAACCAATCAGAATTCAGCAATAACTGGATCAAACCGTGGTGGCATGTAGGCCACTGTCAATCAAACTACACTAAATTGTAACAAAGCAGTGCAAGTGTGAGGATATGATCTAAATAACATCAAGTGATAATGAATTTGGTCAACTTTGAAACAGCTGGTGCCACTAAACTCGTTTCTTCCTATAGGACAGCGTAGCAATTATATAGTGTGAGATTGGGTTGACACTCAAGCTTGATCAAGTGACAGACTGACAGGGATGAAAAGAGCCACCTGAGGACAGTTTGATTTGAGTTAGCGATGAGGGGATAGAGGGAAAGAGGAAAAAAAAGAGGATATGAGGACACAAAAAGCAGCCACAGTAAGGAAGGATGACATAACACACAGCGAGATGGCAGTGATGGCTGTGCCAAAGAAAGAAGAAACAGCCTCCATATCGGGGTGTTACTACTAATGGGGTGACTGCGTTGCTCTCTCCGCTGTGGTCACCTCTATAGCTGCAGATCGCTCCGGGCAAGCAGTCACGAAGCGTGTTGAAATATACATAGCTCTGCAGTCTCGGCGAGGGTACAGGTGTGAAAATTAGCCATTCGATCCAAAGGGACTTGTTCGCTGTTACCTTGGAAACCAGCTCGGGTCTGTTACTTTGTTCGGTGTTGCCTACCTGAAAGGTCTTTCTGCGAGAGGAGAGGAAGCTGATGAGGTGAAGTGAACTGCTCTTTCTATCAATTCAAAGTGTCAGATTTATGTTTAATGGTCAATTGTGGATCTAAAAATAATTTTAGTTCAGATTTTACTTATCGTCAGCGCTGCACGCACACATTCTTGTTTAAAATCCTACAGGAGAGTTTTTCTCTGTTGTCAAGTTGCTTCTCTGCTTCTTTTTCCATTCCCTGCAAGCGCTGAGGCTAAAGTTGGAGCAAAGTGTTCATTTCTGTTCTCATTCTTCTCCCTTCGCAAACTGGATCAGAAGTAGATGATGCTATTGTGTTTTCTTTTCCTCCCCGCAAAAAGCACCCACAGAAGATTACTGGTGGTCGTGCGCTCTGCAGGGTTCAGGCAGAGTATGCTTTGTGCTCCATCTCACAGGGCCCGTGAACTAAGAGCGATAACTTTTGACAAGTTTTAAAAGTGCCCTTCTACGCATTTAGCAGAGACGCTAATCTAACACAGCTCGTATTGAGCGGAGTTGGAGGAACATTGTTCTATAATAGATACTTTTATCTCCACTGATGCGTGTTTAGGTGTCTTTATTTTCTAGGTTGGTCTTTATCCGAGAGCCCGACAAACAGATTGATATAAGCTGGCAAAGCAAACAAAATGTCGAAGACGGAGGCAAAAAAAAGTGGTTTCGTTTTGAGCCAAAATCTCTCCACCTAACCAGATGGAAGACATACTTAATAAACTCAGCTTAATTGGAACATGCGCATCATTTTGAAACTCTCTGAGATGAGTTTTCTTTCCCTGTTGCTAATGGCTTGGGGCATTTGTGTACTAACTACATTCCACCTTCATGGCTCCACTGGAGACACTTCTGGCATAGGCGAGCATACATTTGATCTTAGAGGGGGGAAAGTGCCTTTAATCTTGAGGCAACTGTGCTCGGTGAGTCACGTCCCCGGGGTTCCTGGTGAGAGCGGTGAATGACTGAGTAGCAGTAAAGCCAGTGTCATCAGTGTAAAGCCAGGGCTCACTGATTCCTGGTCTTATAATACGCTGCGCTGCAAGGCCTCAGCTGTGCTTGTGTTCCCCTCTCATCTTGTCCATCTGTGTCTGGGACCACGAGGGCACTCCAGTCCTCTACCTTTCACTCCATCGCTCTCCCCACATCCTGCCTCCATCACTAGAGCCAAGACTAAAATAAAAAATGAGCCCAGACTCTGACTAGATCATTACTGAAGCATTTGCACTGGCTCTGTAGAGACAATGAGTGAAAAACCAAATTCCTATTTTTCAAGCATGGCTTCATCATGTCTGCACAGGCTGCTGTAAATATAAATAAACTCTATTAGAGAACTCTCTGACGACAACAAGCATATTCCCAGGACACATATAATCCCTTTCTTTTGAATTTCAAAGCATCATCAACGAGCCTTTTGTGCAGGAGGCTCTGCACCGCTGTGTGCGAGACTTGAACAGGTTATCAGTGGAGAGTTTGAGCTTTAGCTGAATTTGCAAGAGAAAAGCAGGTTAGTGTGAGAGGATTACGACACAGACTCTCTCCAGCGTGGTTTGCTGGCTGGTTTATGACAAAAGAAAAACCCCAGCTTTGAAATTATCCTCAGGTAAAACCAGACTAGTTAACTTCTTCACAGCTGCACCAGTGTGTTTTATATTCCCTATGACTGGAATGTGAAGGCATTCTTCATCATCGCTTTTACTTTGATCCAGGGACAGTGACTGAACTGTTACAAGTAAAACAAGAAATGAATGATCCTGCCCGCCTTTCCACCCACACATCACTCACTTCTACTTCTGCTGATCAAATATTCATCCAACCAGATCAAATATTTGATTGGCTGGAACACAATCCTTTCTCAAATCTGCTCCTGTGTGACGGAAGCATGACTTAAGAACATATACCTCTTCATTATTAAAATTATGTCCTGCATCATTAGTATGTGAAGACATGACCTCTGCTCATTCATTAATTAGTCGCCAGCAGGGCTTGTTCTAATTCTGCCCAGTGTTAAATACTTCTGCATGGATTCCTACCTCTGAACTACAGTAGCATTACAAGACTATTTAATTGCTGCGTAACTTCTCAAGTGTCCATGATAACGGCATTCAATGAACCAAGGGCAATAATGAGGAACTTTGTTTGATGTCTCTGATCCAGTATCTGCCTCCAAGGTGATCAGCATGGTAGTCGATGTGTTTGCAGAAAGTAAACTCTGTGTTGTTAAATATTGAAGGGCCAAAGCAGCCAAAAGCAAAGGATGGACTTGTGCTTTGATTCCAATTCATGATTGAAAATAAAGTTTTTAGTTTTTAGAAATAATTTCAAAGTGCTCATTGGGATTGTATGTTCACCATTTATTTTTTTGTTCTGATTTAACGGTTCTACATCTGTTATCCTAGCTGTTCTCCTTCCAGTCGTCATTGGGCAGGACAGTCACAGCAGCACACATGCAGACAGACCGTTCACACTCAGCCTCACGCTCTCTGCAAACACCTGCATTACAGTTACGTTGAATCGAAACTTGAAGAACAAAGTTTAATTAGCTCCGGGCTCTGAAACATGACAACATGACACGACGACAGCAACTAGGACAGCGACCTATTAGAAGAATATACTTCACTAAACCACAGAAAATCTTCTTTCTGTTCGGTGGACTGACTGTGGGCAGCGGAGGTGGTGGGTCTTTATACTCAAAGTAATGAAGGGCTCTGTTTTAATGTCCTTTTGTTGAAGCATTACATTTTACCTCCTGCTCCTCTGGGACTCTATTCAGGCCCAGCAATGAGGCTGGTAATTTCTCGTTCACATCCTAATTATCTTTCTTTTTGTGTGCTTTTTATCAGCGGCATACAGTCTCTGTTGCATGTTGTGCCAGTGGCATATCACAGCATTTAATGTATCATCTGTGGAAGCAATGCACAGAGCCATGCATTCAGATCAGGTCGTTTCAGTCAGGCTGAGATTGAAAGCTAAATTCTAGATGTCCCCTGGATAACTGATGGATGAGTAAACAGCCAGCACAAGGACTAAATAAGGTTGTTTTGGACATGCTTGGTGTGATCCCACCACCTGAGGGATTTCCCTCATTTATTGCTCTGTAAATGGCTGTTGATTCTGTCGTTCTATTTCCAATATTCAGCATCACGGCCGTCATAATTCACGATAATCACCTGGGTACTCCATATTTATGGCACCTAGTAAAAGCTCAAATGGCATAATACTGAGGATGGGTGGGTGTATTAGTGTAGCCACATGTTGGAGCGATGACATCCTGCGATAAGATGGCCCTGAATCAACAGCCTATGAGGACAACTGAACGTGATGTGGCCTAATCTGAATATTTGCTACATCTGATCCACAGCAGCAAAATGAACACAGCTGTAGAATGATAAATGAGCACCGGGCAGAAAGCCCCGACCAGTCCTTCCTACATTTGATGACTATAGATATGTAAAACAGTCCTGATATGAAATCAGTCGCGCTTTTTAGAGTTTTTTTTTTCAACATTTATTCTTAAGTAACTATAATAACAGGTTGTTTACCCTTTTATATTTCCGTTGCGTTTAGTGTGTATATGAATCAGATATCTGAGCAGCCATGGGAGACTAAAGTAATGAACTGCAGCACCAATTAGCACCAGCCAGACGCCAGACTCAGATAATGCTTAGCAATGCATTCTGAAAAGTCAGCCAAACTACTGGAACTGAACGTGGCCGTGTGTGAGCATGTGTGTGTCTGTAAATATTAAAAACAAAACAATGAAAAAAACAAAGTTACATCTGACTGAGCTTCGAGCTAAAACTAATATTTTCCTTTCGGTAAAAACTGCCTGCAGCTTGATGGATTTCCTAGCTTGTGCGCGAAGCCTAAAGAAAACTAACGGCAACTGTCATTGTCACGTCAAAGGTAAGAAGCATGTAATGAAATTCATGATGTGTCTGCGAGGTTGTGCCGCCGACGTTTGAGGACTAGCAGATTAAAACATGCTATTGCTGACCCTCCGGGAGCCTTCAAGGTGAGCTGCAGTAACTTCTGCACATTCGCTGGTAAAGCTATAATTATTCATTTTCCAAATGTTTCTACGCTTGCGTCGAAGTTGCCCTGTGAGACATAATGAGCCAGCTAAGAATAAAGATGACGCCTTTAGGACGGCTAGAGGCTTCAGGCTTTCAGGTTCGCTGGTTTGGGTCTCTGTGCTTTGGGAATTACACAGAGAAATCATTTTAAGAAGGGCCCAGTCGGGAAGTCGCGACCGCAGGAGATTTTGACTAAACTCCTCAAATGCCAATAAATACCACACGGCAGCAAACATAAAACTGACAGCACAGATTCTCTCCACTTGCGTTGGCGCCGCAGCGTTTGCCAAATAGAAATCAACAAACGGGGGAAATTTCCAAGCAAATAAACCCATGAATACTGGGACGTTTTAAGCTACATCCGCCTGTGAAATTCCCTGAGGAATTAGAGGTTTGATATTAAAATGCTTCTCAAACACCAGTGAAATCTGATTAGAAACTATATCAGTGCAGTAAATCGTCTTGTGCCCCACTGCTTTTTCCAATCTCAATCCTTTTTAGAAGACTATCCTAGACACAATAAACCTGATGGGAGAATCACATCCATTTTATCTCCCCATGCTGCTGCAATTGCACCGTTCCCAACAAAAGGTACTTTCTGCTTCAGCTCTAAACTACTTGTGTTCAATATAATATCCAATTAACTAACACTAGGGCTCCTCTGTGCAGCCTCCGACCCGCTGCAGTGCGTGATGAGACTGGCTACAGGTGGACTGCGTTGTTGGCTCACTGGCTGCAAAGCTGAAGATTAATCAGCGTAGTTTCATGTGGCAGTGCAGAGGCACTTTGCAACACGGGGCTGTGGTAAAAGCAGAGGCATCATATAGGAAAGATGTGGAGGCAAACAGCAAACTGGTGCTGTTGACTGCAAACAGGCTGATTGAAAACAGAATAAGTGGCAGGGTGGACTGTTGGTGTGTGGTTTAGCCTGACCCCTTTATCAGGCAACACCAGCGAGCTGCCCACCCCAGACTTCCACGGCGCTAATCACCCAGCCGGCTGGCAGTGAAAGAATGGGCTAAGGCCTGGGCTGGATTCGCTCAGCCAGCCAAATGACAGCCTGCTAGAGAGGAAATAACTGCTTTCAGATCAGTATCACTCATATCAGCCGACGAACACTACGGGTTCTCACCTGCACCTACGCCATCACATTTTCTACCGCACAATAAAGAGACCTTTAAGCCGTTTGACTCAGGATGTGTTTTTTTCCCTTTCATCTCGTTCTCTTCTTCTTCTTTTTTTTTTTTTTGGACTGCTGGCAAGCAACTAACCTGAGAAGCAAATCACAACCTACCACTGCCAGATGACAGCTGATTCTCCCAGACAGGTGTCAGACTGCAAGATAATCTTAAAGCAAGAAAAACAATCCATAAATCAGCAAGTAGACCGGGGCACCTGACCAAACGGTTCAGCTTTACGATACGAAACAACACCACAGCAGCTGCAAAGCGTGACATGACAGCCAACGTAGAAATTAAATGCAAATGCAGGCAAAAGAACATGAAAGAACATACTTTGAACTTTAACTTTTTAGTATGAAGCTGCCTGGCCTCCACCTTTATTTAACCTTAAGCCCATTAACTACAAATTGCATAACCTTTACATGAGTGATGGCCATTATCAGCTCATTCACAGAAGCTAACATCTAAGCCACTGAATGCTCCACGCCCGCTCGTTACCACTACAGAGAACAAAGTTCATTACGAAGTTTTAAAGCGTTTTCAGCTAACACAGATGTTTAATCTCCTGGGGCAGTATTAAGTACAAGATGCCATATTTTCCCCTGTGATTCATGTTGAGAGTGACGTCTGAGATCGCCGGCGTTCCCGTCAGGGTCGGCCCCAGCGCTGATCGAGCCGCTGAAGGACAAACTTCAAAATGTGATGAGCGCTGTCAACCTACAGAGAAGCTAAATCTCACCACCCCAGAAATAGGGACAGTAAAAAAATCCATTAAGTTATGTTTTATTTATTCTGCTGTATACCTTTAATTTGAAAACGTGCCTGGTGTAATTCTATTTAGCTTGAATTTCTGTGACAGTACAGAAGACATTGTTTTCAATTAAAGTCTTATCTAAGAGAATTTGTTTCGTATTAAAGTAAAGTCCTTTTCTTAACACCTGTATCTTCCCAATTTCTTCAGTTTCTTTGACAGTTCATTTTAGATACTACTTAAAATATATTACTCCTCAGTCATTGTACACATTATCTTTGAGGGTTTTTACAAAGTCATAATCTGTCACTTAAATGAAGCAATATTAGACTTGGACTTGTGAGGAATGTTCCACGTGCACCGTTTGCAGACAGCCACAGAGGCTGTGAATGGCGCGAGAGCTCTACACTGTATCCGAGCGGCACGGTACCAGTTTATGCACCTAAGTTACTGTAGGCGTGAGCTTGCAGGTGCAGTTGCAGTTGCTTCAATGCATCGGATACGCTCCATTTTCGTGCACAGACCGCGTCGAATGAAGCCTGTGCAGCATGGCCAATTCCTTCTAAATTGGGTGCAAGTTTCAGACGTTTTTCTTTATTGAGCTTATGGATCTGGTGCCAGGCCAAATACAGTGAGACAAGTCAACAAACGACACTCTCAGACAATTTTTAGAGGTCCAGGAGTGAAAAGATGCACAAGGAATGACCAATTTTACCTCTGAAAATTTTGTGAGAACTTATTCCGCCCGAGCCTAAGGTAAGTGATGTGGAAAATTCTGACACTTTGAGAAAATTTACACCGGCTTGGCCTTGTCCGGGGTTTCTCTGGCAGAGGGTTTGGAGAGCATCAACCCGACTTCCTCTAAATCACTTACCTGCAGGCCATCGTGTCCTCACAAAAGCCAGTTATGGCTACTATGAGCTTACTCTCAATCACACTCCTGCAATAACAGGTTTTCAGTTGCATCCAAGTGGTGCAGCATCACCCTCCAGGTAGCATGGAGAAAAAACAGGAATTAAAATGTAGTAGAAGGGGCTTAAAGTGTGATCCCGGATGCTCACCACCGCCTGCTTTGTTTACTGATTTGCATGCAATCATCTCTGTAGCTGGTCTGGGTCTGCGCACATGATTCAGTTTAGCATCTGTGCATGTGTGTCCTCATAGTTTGATTTACACAGCGTCTGTCACGCAATGTGTTATGTGTGGTTCAGGTCACAGGTGGAAACTGGGAATCGTTGTGCCAAAATAATGTGATTGAATGTCAGTGGGCTTGCTGCTTCCTACAAAGAAGGGAAACGGACGCCAGAATGATAAGGTTCAGGTCTCCTGCAGTCACATTTGTTGTAGGCAAAATAAATGTGCAAAGAAGAAAACCTCTGCAAGACAGAGAATATTGAGCTTCTATTCATTGTTTAGGGGCATTGTGCTTATGTGTGCCTGCAGCTGGGATAGTACATGGCTGTTCATACCGCTAAAAGGTCAGTGACAGCTTCTCAGTGTGCTTTTCTGACAGTTTGCACCTGTTTTAACAGTGTGAAACATCTTTAGAAACAGTTCAGTAAGCAAAAATTTCATTCCTTCAAGGCTGGTGCACTCAAAATGTTAAAGCCAGCTGAGCAGTTATTCTCGCTCGAGACAGAGGGGAGATCAAAAAAAATAACTTTCACAGAGTCACTGTACACGCTGCCGCCTGTATCCCATCCTAAACTCTATCCTAGTTTAATGCCAGGCAAAAATAGATCACAAGCTGTGGGAGAAACAAGAAGGAATTACGAATTAAAGTGGAGACGTTGATCAAATTTTCACAGTATGTACATAATTGAACAGTGCTTAGCCTGGAATACACCCTTAAATGTCCATTACAGTTTCCGAAAGCTTTGCACACTGCAGATGTGCGTGCAAGTGGATCATGGGAACTTATGGTATTCCCCCGCAAACACGGGAGTTTGATTACGACTGTGAATCAAGTATCATCACTGACAGTTTCCTCTTCAAGTGCTTTCTAGTCTGATCAGGTTGCCTTATCGTCTCCTTCAGGCTCCTTACAACCACTGAGTAGATTGTCACCAGACACACAGAGCCCTCAGGTTTTTGAATCATTGAAGAATAGCATCTATCGAGTGTCCATCCGTTTGTAATAAAATTCTGTATCAACAATACGAAGTGTGTTCATCAAGGCTGAGTATTGATGTCTGCGTCGGTACGGCCAAAATCCCTGGACACACGAGATTCAATTTGCAAAGTTCCTCAAATACAATCTCAGCTCTAGGAAAGAAACCCTGCAGAAGCTGCCCAAAGACAATGTGGTGACGAATAAAAACAGCCCAGGTGGCAAAAAAGTGACACCTTTCAAATCTTAAGACCAGAGCAACGTGGCAAGAAAACGTCAGAGGCTTCAATCCCACTAGAAAACAAAGGGAAGGAGTAAGCTGCTTGCATTTGGATCACTTCTGATTCAAAGCATGATATCATAAAGCACTGATGGATTTGACAGAGCCAAGTGAAGAAGAAGGAATAAAAAAGAAGCCCAGCAGGCAATGAAGAAAAACATTGTTCATATCATGCATTTTAAATATCATTGTGAATAATTCTAAAATAAATTCCTACTAGTACACAGCTAGAAAATAAACACGCTTAAATTAGATGCTGGCTTTTCTTGACAATATCTGTGTGAAACAGAAAGACTCGATTAAATCTGGAGTGAGGACGAAGCAATGAATAAGCGAACTGAATGCAAATGTTTTCCTGCAAGAAAGAAATATAATACACAAGCTGGGAGATAAGGCCAGCTTTAATTGTGGGTCTGTCCATGTAGGTCACAAGCATCCCATCAATTACTGTACCTTGGGCAACCTGGCACCCCCCCCCCGAACAGGGGGCAAGCGATCATGAATTTAAATGAACAACATGCCTGCAAAGAGAAAAAAAGTTTGAAATAAATAAAATCTGAATAACAATAAACTAGTCCATAAAAATGCTCCTGGAGCACACTGGAGGTCACAAACTGTACGCATGCTCCTGAAAACTTCTGACTGGTGTGGAAGGCAGGAGATTCGTCCGAAGTCTCAGTGATACACAGCTGGTTCTGATGTTTAATTCAAGAGTTCATCATGCTCCTCCTGGCTGTGTTGCACAAGTATCAAGTCAACACTGCAGAGTATTTAAACCCCAGGGCTGAGAAAACTGTATCAGCAGATCATATCAGCAATTACGTAGGTGAGGTCACGCAACACATCTACATGTGTGCGCGTCGTCAGATTAGCATCCATTCGACTCTGCCATCGTCTCTGAGGTTTTGCTATAAAATCTTATACGCAATTAGACGGGGAACCAGCGTTTACCAGCTAATGGCTAATTTTCCATACATGTCACATGGGTTTCTGTGTGTTTTTGTTGAAAACAGCTGCCTAATGAGAATGCACCACAACAATAAAACTAATGGATGGAAAACCAAGACAACGATAATGCTAGAGTGGAGGAGAAGCGGGTTATAAAGACTATTTCAAAGTCACGTTGAAGGTTCCAGTGAACAGTTACCACATGCAAATGCAACCTGCAGGCCTTTCATCAGCGTATGAACCGTGGATGAATAAGGACCCGGCCACCGCTGGCTATGTAACTGCTTGGCAGCCATTTGTGCCGTTATGTTTTTGCCCCACAAAAATGCGCGTGTGTATGAAAATGACTGTAATCAGTGAATTGTTAATGCCTCAGTTTGGACAAACCTCTAAAAATAACAAGTTCAGCGTAGCGAACGGACAAGCAGGAAAATTCCAGCAAAACATTTCATTATTATGTATTGTCCGTTATCAACACAGGAAACGAACAGCAGAAGAGCGGTGGATATAATTATAAGAAATAAATACACAATGACTAGATGTGCGTGTCTGTGCTAATGATAGCTGTAGCTCACAAACTGAGTAATCAATCTAACCTCCTGTCCGGTTTATGGTAACGTAAGCTGACCGACTTCTGACTGAACCTCAGCATCTTCAGAGCAAACACAACATCAAAAGCCGAAAAACAAACAAACACAAGCAGCCGAACACCACAGTTAAATGCCACAGGAGCAGTTGGACAGGGGCCAGAAATCAGCGAGTGGAGTTTCTTCCACCAACAAATACAGCTGAATCACAACCAAATAATTATCAGACTAAATAAATAGGTCAAACACAGTTCTTCTACCAATCCTTCTAAGGCTGTAAAATCAAGACATCAATAAAAACCTAATTTATTATTTGCAGCAGCCAAGGCCAAATCGGCAGCAGAGACACAAAGCGGAGAAGCAGATTACACGCAACATGTGATTGATCTTCACAAGGAGGACATCCAGTGCATTTGTCTTAGTAGCTTCAGGATAAGACAAGACATTAGTGATGGAGTGGGATCACAACAATGCACTGTAGCCTTGCTTGAAGCCCACGGATGCATGTGACAGACAGGGTATCATGCTCCCAAACCCTTCTCGAAAGGCTTCTGTTGCTGCTGTTGTGGGGATTAAACCAGCCTCATAATGGCCTGTGGGATTTGTGCCACTGCCGTTTGACAGCCATCGAATTGGGTGGCAGGCAGCGACGAATCGCAACTAGAACACAGCGCTCAGTCTATACAGTTGCCGATCACAGTTCAGATCTATTGACCAAGGAGGAAAAAAGAGAGATAAGGTAAATCTACAGGTGCTTCAGCGTCGGGTGCAGCGTAGTTAGTCGAGGAAGCGGATTCAGACTCTAAACTCGTGTGTATAATCCCATACATGCTAAATTCCCTAACCATAACCGCTTCCTACTACTCCATGCGCCTTCCTTTGTGCCCTTGTTTTGGGGATTTGCAGATTATTTTTTCCACAGGAACTACTTTACATCCTCAACAGCCATTCCATACAGGAGCCACAGTTGCCATGGCGATGTCTGTGGCAGAAAGTAGAGAGAGAGAAGGGGGGGGGGAGAGAGAGAGAGAGAGAGAGAGAGTCAGAGAGTAAAACATAGGAAAAAGTATTCAGAGTTGACAGGGAAATAACTGGTTTCATTATATTCAACCAGCTGATTCTCTCTATCACCAATGACAAGGCGGTGAAAGAGCTTGTGTTTGTGTTTGAGCGGTAATAAATTACTGCTGGGGTCAGGGCCGAGGAGGCCGCACCGGCTGATTAAATGAGACCAAACCTATATCCCTCTGACATCTCTCTGCCTGCTTCTCAGGAATTCGAAGGTGCACAGACAAATCCCATAATCCTAATTAAGTATTTCCTCCTATTGCAGCGAACAAAACTCTGGGCTGTTTACACAGCTAAAGACCTCATCCTGGTCTCATGCTCAGCTCAGGTCGCTGCAGAAGCAAAAAGTGACATCACAGAAAGTTCTTCAAGAACATGCAGGAGCAAACCAAGTCACTTTGAAGAAAGTGCTGGAAAGTTTCGCTGCGAGTGTTGCGTCAGAAGGCCACTGGCTCGGCTTGCGTTGCATTCGCGAACAATTTATGTCTCATATTTGGGGATGTCACCCTCATTTCTACCGACTCACGGTCAATTGAGTGGGATAGTGTGGGAGAGAACATTTGCAAATGCAGCTGCTGCTGCGGTTTCCGTGCGCCTCTTTCTTCCAAACAGTTTAACATTTCAAAACAAGCACAATGAAGCAACAACAACGCGCACTTCTACATCCATATCGATATGAAATGTGTGGCCATGTGGAGGAAGACGAGAGAATTTCAGCACATCGTCCCAGCTGCATTTAAAGAGCCAACACTCAAGACAGAATGTACTCCATAAAGATAACACATTCACTCTGAGGAACAGAAAGCAACACACATAACAATTAGTTTCTAGATGTGTGGCACTCGTACACAATGAAACATGTGCAGCAGAATTTAATCACTGCTTTGATTAATCGTCCTAATATTACTTGTAATTATTACTTAAGCCGCTCACTCATTTGTGAAGACATTTATTTCTACTGTACGTGCAGCTTTTCACCTGCATGAAGTACATGTAGAAGAGCAAGATGTCATATAAATTTACACGTGACTTTATATCTGCAGAACTGTGTGTTTTACATAATATCAATTTTAGACTTTATGACGATCAACAGTTAATGAAATGTTATTCGGCTTAATTGCAGAGGATATTTAGCTCCATCTCCTCCCACTCCCCACATGGTGACAGTTGAAGGCTTTACTGTATATGACTGTGGAGTGAAGTGGGAGCCAAACACCAGGTCGGCTCCCCTGCACCTCCTCTCTGTTGCCCTTGAGCCCTACTGCGACTGCATGATTCAGTCCAAACTGCTTTCCACTCCAATCAAAACATTGTCACTTTAAATACGCGCCGAACCTCTGTCAGCGTGTTTGCACTCTGCAGGGGCGAGCGGTGCCTCGGCGGCTTCACACAAAGCCAACGCTCCCGGTGAGGACATTTTAAGTTTTGTGATTCCTCGCACATCTCAGGATTAGGGACGCGGGAAGCTTTGCCCCAGTCAGCCCTCAAGGGCACCATCACCCTATAGAGCCTGCTTAAGAATTATAAACGCCGCAGATTCACCTTAACCAGAAGCCACCACTTAAAAGACAATCAATATGTGCTGGGAAACGGCTCACATCATACAGCACATCAATCACACGCGCAGGTGCACCTGCCAAACTGGCAGATACCTTAATTAATAAATATCAGCTGAGCCTTCTGTGGTGAATTAACATTTCCCATCCTGCCAGCGTGTCAGGAAAGCGTGATTTAGGGACGAAATCATTTCCGGCTTGAGTGTCGCTGTTCCAATAAGCGTTTATCATGTTGGCTGACTTGTAATTATTGTTAATGACACTGCGCTGATGACAAGCGGCAGCGCTATGCGTTCTGACCGGACTAGGCTGTGCTGATGACAAGTTAAATAACATCATCTGCCGAATTAGATGATGCTGTTTAACCACAGGTCGGGGAACAACAACGGAGAACGCGGCGAGATAGAGGCACAGAATAATTATTATACAATGAAGCGCACGCTGACAGCTGCTTTATTAAACGGAGCAAGAAGAGCCATCGTTCAGCCTCCTGTTGATGGGTGGACACTGGTGACAGGCTCCACAAATGAGCTTCTATGGCTGCGAGGACTCCTTTTAAAATATGTGAGGCTAACACTGAGACTGCTCACAGTTACACGTGGAGGATTTAGCTGACGCTGCCATGCTCAAGGACATTTCACAGGTCTGGCTGCTGACTGACACGGGTTGGATGCTGCGTCACCCCACATGCAGAATTGCTCTGAATTCATATCGTTGTTTAAACAGAAGGATCATCTGAGGGACCTGTTCAACTACAAATCAGAACAAAACGTGATGCTTGATGTTGTAATTGCGCACCTAACTGCTCTACAATGATGGTGCAGAGCAGAAATACAACACACTGAACACAACCAAAATGATGAGGCTCAAAGTAGTAGACAGGCTCAACACAACAGCAAACGTCAACGACTGTATGTGGTCAGATGTGTGAATTACTTTAAGGTTTTCCTACTTTTTAAAGAAAACTTCACCGTATAGCTTCCAGTGCTCAGTCTGATTCTGTCTTTCTCTAATAGGGCAGCAACATAAAGTGTGGGGTCAGAAAACTATTTTTACTCCACTTCAGGTGATTGTCAAAAAAAATGTACTGAAGTACATGGAGGAGCTGACAACTCAACGCCCTCACCATGTATAATGCTCTTTGTGAATTCTAGCCTTGTACCAGGACTTTTTCCCTACGTACCTAGATACTGCGTCGTGTGTGTTTTATGAGCAGTTTATGAAAACCTAATTAGATTCCCTGTTGGTAATTTCATCTAGAACTGTTATTATTTATGTGTTCTTGCAGATACAACTACCCCATGTAGGCTGTCATCTGCCATACAAGTGTCAAGTCTTACTGAAGACTAAAACACAGTTGTCACCAGACAAATTTCACGAGTCCAAAAATAAATCGTGGCTAATTACTACTTGTGTGCAAAATACAGATACTAGTGTATCAGGTAATTTGACTTCAGGAAAAGAAAGGCAATCAAAGTCTATTTAGTGCAGCGAGACAGTGGGGGATGAGTCGTGTAGCAGGAATTTAATGCCTTCACTGATACTTCTGTGGCAGTAGTGTTTACAAGGAAATTATTGTTCCCGCTATGCAAACCAACACTTCAGCAAATCCACTAATAATCGGTTCCACCTGCTTGGTGTTGGAACTGCAAGACGAAAAGCATGTAGCAATAAAATTATGTATAAGTACCATTGTCGTGTGTAATTATTTTGTATTATGCGCAAGATTCTTTTTAGCATATTTCTATTCTGAGCAAAACCCACGTTTTGTACAGCGACGCACAAAGCAACGGCAAAGCCTGAAGTGCAATATGCTTGATACAATCAAAAGCAGAAAAAACATACAAGAGCCTGTGAAGATGTTGAGATGCAACGTGTTTATTTAAATCAAAATCAAGATCAAAGATAATGTTTGTATCGTATATGGGAATAAAACAATGAATAAATTCCTAGAAAACAAACAGTGGCGCTTCCTCCCGTCGTTGAGGTGGTTCTGCATCTCCGGTAACTTTTCCCCCGTCTGTGCTCTCTTTGCTTCTCTTGCCGATTGTTCCCCCGTTGACTGTTCTCTAGTTGTGGCCTTGGAGAGCCTCTGCCATAAACAGCTTCCCGAGGTTCTGCGAGGTGAATTCCTTCACATTCTGGCAGTAGTTGTTAATTTGCCCTGTTGGAATGTAGCCACATGAATCCGTGCACCCCCACACAACACACACCCACAGGAACACACACACACACACAAACACACGTGAATGTGTACAAAGAAATGCACACAAACAAGTGGAGGCGGAAGAAAGGTGGGGGGTGGGGAATAGCAGAACAACAAAACATCAAATTAGTGAGGAGCGGAATAAACGGAAGGATCAGAATGTTGTGAGAAGGCGGAGGAGAGCTGAACAGCATGAAACAGCAGGGAAAAGGGGCGGTGGAGTTGGAGATTGAGTCAATAAACTTTAAATTAATGTAATTTCAAGATAATGGCAGAGATAATTACAAAACAGAACCTGAGCTCCTGTGAGGGGAGCAGAGGCGGCTGGTGGAGTCCAAGGTGGGGTGGAGGAGGGGTCCTTTGGGGTGAAGATGACGAGGGCTGTGCGTGTGTGTGTGTGTACAGGTGTCTGTGTCTGGTGTGTGTGGATACCTACCCGCAATAAGCAGCGTGTCCATGCGTGGTGGGGCCTGGGGGGGCTTGAACATTTTACTGATGTCCTCCTCAGGCAGCGGGGGCTCCCCTCGGCTCTGTCGCTGGGCGTTTTCCTGCTGCCGCCGCTGGAGGTACTGAACGCGGAGAGGAAATAGGTGGCGTTAGCGGAAGAGAACACAGGAGAAGAGAGGGAAGCAGAGGGGTAAAGGGAAAACTGAAAGAGATTGGAGAAAGAATCGATGATAAGAAGAAGAGGCGTAGAGAAAAGGTGTAGAGGAACAGATGGATGCAAGAAAAGACAGGATGGGAATTTGATGAGAAAGGAAAGGGTGAAACAATGACGACAGGCTGGTGAGGAGTGGGAGTGAGAAAAGACCAAAAGTAAAGTCAGGAACAGGAAGAAGCAAGGTAGCGGGAAGGAGAAAAATATAGTTGTAGAGAGCAGAGTGGCAGCAGGTAATAAAAAGAGGAAGGAAGTGAGATATATAAAAACACCGTGATGTAAGAAGAGATGGTGGAGACAGGGCGAAAGCAAAGTTACATGTGCTGACAGGGATGGAGTGATGTGTGCAGGGCTGACAGTCAGTAAATCAGTGAGGTGCCGGGTCTCTGGAGATCCTAAAAGCCTGGTTAATTTGGCGAGATGGAGGAGAGACCGACACAGACCAGTGGTAGCTGAGGATGCAGAAGGCGTGAGGACGGCGTGGGAGCAACTTTAGTGCGTTCGACCAAACATCCCACAACACGTCTGTAAAAGTGACTGAAACGGACAACTGCTAAAACAAACAAAAAAAATACAGTTTGTACGAATGACTCGCTAGTCCTCCAACTCTCGTTCCTGCAAATGTGTCACGGTGTGGCTGTGCATAATCAAAACGCTAATGCACAACTTCATTTTGCATATTTTAGAGACAAGCAACAGCAGATTCACACTACTAGTCCTGTTATGTAACTACAAACAGAAAAGCCTACAAAGTGGAGGAAAAAAGCCCCGCTGACCTAAATGAAGCACTAAAAACACGTTCTTTTCTCAGTCAGCACTAGGTAGAGGCACCTTTCCCAGCATTTTCCCAGGTTTTCTTGACAAACTACTCTGGCGCTGTCGAGCTGCATGGGGACCGGGAGTGAACAGCGTTTTTTATGTCCAAGCACAAAGTCTGAATTGGATCGAGCTCTGGACTCCTGTGTAGCTTCAGCTTTATTTTTGAGGTTCTGGTTTTAGTAGAAAATAATCCAGTCCCGCGCTGCAGTTCTCTCACCGGCTACAGCGGGAGCTCTCTTTGTTTTGCTGTATTTATTTCACTCTCCCCCTTCGCGAGTCTTCCTGGGCCTGCTGAAAACGCAGCGTCCCCACAGCAGGACGCTGGAACCACCGCGCTTCACGCGCGGCGAGTTCCTGGCTCTGTGCTGCTTTTGGCTTTAGCACGACACCTAAAAATGCTCAGTTTGGTATCTAGACGAGGCCTAAATCAGATTGACTCTCATTTTACTGCCACATATGTTGGGCATCACAACAAACTCCCCAAATCTCATAGTACATTGAAATGTACATGAAAAAACCTTTTGAAAAAATTAGCACCCTGTGTGAAATGTGGCCTAAAAATGAACTGAGACAAAAATGACTCTGGAAATCACTGATATTGTATTTGATGTCATTTTCTGGTCCAGGAGGATTTTTTTCAGAATTATTCCTGAAAGCACATAATCCAATTATTTTGGCAATTCTACAAGTTTCCATTAATATCCTCAACATTATTATTTCATTTAATTACCATTTTTACAGCAACTGCGTCCTGCTGCTGAATGTGTTGATGGCACCCTTGGGTCACCTTCAAATTAGGATCTGGTCCAAGTGAAGAACTCTAACGGTTTCAATTTCCCTCATGGCTTTAGAAATATTGCGTCTTTATGGCTCTGTGCTTATTCAGCATCTAACCACAAATGCCATAGTTCAGTCTTGACCTGGCTAAGTAATAAAAGTAATAGAGGGGCAATACTTTGGATCTAAGGTAACAGCGAAGCATTATCAAGGCAATAAGTGGCGGTTTAGATCTACTGTACTATTATATATATATATATATATATATATATATATATATGAAACTATTATACAATTACATTGCACTTATCTAAATATTAAAGGCATCCCTTAGCCAGTTATTATTAGGATGTTTCACTACTTAATATAGTATTAGCTTGGTATTACACCACTATTCACATAATTTCTCCAGAGCTGTAACGTGCTACAGATTTTTCCACAATTAAAGTCGTCAAAAAAATTTACGTCACAAAAAATATTGCAGCATTATTATGTAACCGCATCTAAAGTACGTCACTAACCATAAATCACCAGCTCTTGTTAATACGATTAACGGTGCACTACATTTCTTTGTTGCTGCCTGCTAATGTGGCTAAAGAAAAAAAGCTTAAGAAAATAAAAAATGAATACATCGGGGGGTGAGACATAAATTTCCTGGTACGACCACTAACTTGTCCAAAGACCGTGGCCTGGGAACCAGCTATTTACCAAATTCACGGTCCTCTAAATGACAAATGGAGCCCTCTCAGCAAGCTGCCTTTTTGCAACTCTCTATGATGATTAATAAGGTTCCATTTGTCCAGCGTGCAGCAGGGTCAATAGCACTGTAGACGTCTGAAAGGTGTAATAGCAGCTCACTTTCTATTCCTCTGTGTGTACTGTTTGTTCATTGTGGAGAAATATGTGATGCACGAAAAGAGTAGACACCATTAAAGGGGCTGTCTGTGAGATGCTGTGTATGACGCGTGTGCGTGTGTGTGTGTGCGCGTGTGCGTGTGTGTATCAAGTGTGAGGCTCGGGGGTTGTGATGATTGGTAGGTCAGAAGGGAAAGATGATGGATCATAATGGCTGTAGTGTAGGTGACTGGCCTGGGGATGTGTGGCTGTGTAGCTGTGTTTCTGCGTGGCCTGGGCTGTGAAAGTCGTGCGTGTATACAGTGGACTACCTGTGGCCATAGAGGCCTCCTGTTATGCCTTCATTTAATTTGTATGGACAGAGCTGCAGTTTCACTTGCTTGTTAGTCAAGACGCTGGCGTTTCTGCCTGGACCAACATTAATACTTCAGACAGCTCCTCATTTCCATTTGCAGACAATAATGACAGAATAATGTAGCTGGTTGAGCGTGGGTGTGAGGGGAGTGTGTGCACGCATCAGTGAGTCACCTTGTGCCTCTTTGCTTCGATATTCCAGAGTACTGCGTCTGCGTGACCATTGTTCGCATGAGTTGCCGGATGTTTATAATCTCACTGACTGTGTCATCTGCAGATGGTGCGATGCTGCCTCTTCACTGGTGCTTGTTGTGGGCTTGCTTCTGGTGTTTTCGGTGCTGCCGGCTGAGTTTGTGCTTGTAGGTGGGGTGGTGAGAGGGTCTCGAGCCACAGCGTGAGTTTAACAGAGCGCTGTTGTTTTCAAATCTACGTTTCTGGTGTTTCTCACTGGTCCAGAGGATCATGAAGCATTTTCTCTTAATTGTAGAGACACGCTTGGTTTAATGATACTGTGTTATGTGCGTGTCTCCACCGGCTAATTGTATTTAGCTTTCTGAACCTGCGTCTCTTGACACACCGATGAATTAGTCAAAGTTATTGTTTTGACAACAATGACCAATTCCTTGACTGGAAGAATGTGTCGGCCGATGGAGGAGAAGCGTGTGTGAAACTGAAGTGCTGCAGATTTGCAGTGGGAACGTGCTAGTAGCTGCAGTGAGGTGAAGGATGATACGGTTGACAGATATGTGAAGTTTAACAGTCATCCTTATTTCATTAGCGTCGACAAAAAAAAAACAAAGCAGAAATGACTTGACATCTTTGCTTGAAGCTACTGGCGCCTATGATAATTTGCTCGTTGCCCACCAATTAGCATTTTTAAGTAAATGCAGCTTTGTTGTGAAACCCGTGAGAAGAAGCAGCGTTTGTTCTTTGTGGCTTTTCTGACAGACGCTTTCTAGCTGCTCACAAAGCTGGTGAAATACTTAATGTTTCAGTCTTTCAGTCTACTTAAGACATATTCTGCAGATCCACCCTTAGCAAACTCTCTTTGCTTTTCACAGTCTGAGCCTGGTGGACCGTATTTCTGTGCTGCCTGGTGCTTCTGCTGTCTGTGTCCTGTGATTACAGCCGTAATTGGTTGTGTCCATGTCTGAGCGAACTATACCTGCCGTCCTCCAGCTGAGTTTGTGGCTGTGGGTGCATCAGTGTGTGAATGCACCCGTGTGTGTGTGTGTGTGTGTGTGCGTTTGTGCCTGTTCGCTTTATACGCTTGCTGCTGCTTCCTCGTCGTGTCTGCAGGGTGGTGGCTACGCCTCGGTTCATAAAAGCTTGTGCGTGAGTAAGCGAGTTACCTGGTGCTTCTGCTGCTGTTGCTTGCTCAGGTTGCGGCTGTAGGTGTTGTATTTGACAATCTCCTGGCTCATGTCATCCACTCTGTCCATCAGAAGCTGAAGGCTCTTCTCCAAGTGGTTGCTGGAAGAGAAATGTCAACACGTCACGCACGTTTGTGTCCTGCCACCAGAGATGCTGTCCATAAGCTCACCCCAGTCACTAATCTGCTAAGTACGTCATGCTAGTACCATTTTGACAACACTGCTGGGGCGTTTAGCGCATGTAGTATTTGTTTCTGCATCATTAGAAGCAAACACTAGTGGGATACTATGCAGGGCATTTTCATCTTCCCACAGCTGCTTCAGCAAGTGTGTGTAATCAATGACTCAGCAGACTGTGTCTTTGATCACAAGGCTCTTCCCTATGATTTTACCTTTTACAAGCGACAACCCCAAAATGAGTTTAAATCCTTGAAAGAGCACCGTGCTGCAGCCTGACCATCCATTGCTTCCTGAATGTGATGGGCTTGTACACCTGGTATTAAATTACAGAGCATTCACCACATTTATCAGCCATGTCATATCTGGAAGTGGTTTGGCTAACAGCCAACAAGTTGAAATGTTACCTCTCCCTTCGTTCTACCCCACATACAAACAACTGAGTGCATGAATGAGCGCTTAGTAGAGCCCAGAGAGCAGCTTCAACCCTGCTTTACCTGCAAGCTGCCAGAATCGTAACGGATCCTGTCTGAATGCCACGTGTTGGTGGGGTCACTCACACACTTTGACCCCAGATCATTTGCCAGACACTGAGCCACATGGTGCCCCTCCCACCCAGAAGCAGCTACTTTGAATTGAAAACACTCCTAACCTTAACGTGTCCCTTCAGAGACTAAAATGCTGCACATTTCTCATCTGTCTGTTTGCCTTCCATTCTGACCTGATCTCCAAGTTCACCTCCTACTAGATATGTCGCTCTTATGAATCCTGACATTTGACATGATGCCTCTCTCGTGGGGTTTGGCAGTACTCAGACTTGAAGGATCCATCCTCTTGTCCCTGCATTGCATCTCGCTGCTCTGGTACCACGTCCCTCATCGTCTTCCGACGCTGCCCTGCTGACAACACTCAACACACAACTCTAGCAGCATTCCTCTTCACCCTCCTCCCATGAGGCCCATTTTTAACAAGATGTCTCGCTAGTGCCTGAAGTTCAACCTTGACAAGGCTGCACTGCTCTACTTAGGTCTTCTTGTACCTTCCTCTGAGGAATTATATTGTGTCATTTTAGTTTGGGTACTACATAATGCAGCATGTGCTGTGGGAAAGCAGATCCAGACTGTTTATTTAAATGACAATTGTAGCTGCAAGGACTACCAGCACTGTATGTTTTTGGCTGCGTGTGCACTTGAACTGATGTGAGAGTTTCCCTCATCGTACTCACTAAATAGCAGAACACACAGAAGAGAGTGGAGGAGGAGAGTGTTTTGGTTTGGTTTCTTTTCTTATAAGACCTTTTCAATTAACAGTTTAATGAATCAATATCCATTTTTCTTCTCACCTTGGCTCCTCTGAATCTTTGTCTTGTGTTACAAGATAAAAAATCTTTTGACAAAAAAATAATCAATGCACCATCAATTTCTAAGAAAGTCTTAAATATATAAAACAAAAATCCCAATAAGCATCTCCACAGCTGCTACTTTTTTGCTAGAATCGACTTTTCTTGCATACTGACATGGAGGAGAACTCAAATGTGGCACAGGACCACTGAGAGGCAGCTCAATCAGTCTGATCAGAGCTGACTCACTTTATGTCTAATTCTTTATCTTGCTACTGTTGTCAGGGCTACACTGGCAACGGAAGAAACAAAGCTAAGGCCCGACACCTTCAGCGCGTCTCTAAATCCTCATTACCTCTTGGACCATAAACAGTGACAACAGTGAGTCATTTAAGGCTACGCATGTGCAATTTAACGAGAGCCTTAAGGGTTGCACAATATTAAAAATGAAGGCCTGACTATTGCATTTTTGAAACCAATTACAATAACTACATCTTTACTACTGTTGATAACAGTATAGATAGAGTTATTAGAAAAAGTAATGAAACGGGGAATTGTTGTGAAGTTATGTCATTAACAAAGCGCACAACAAGCAGCTTATTGAATCCAATCACTTGCATCAGGTGGTGTAATCTCGAACGTGGCACATTTTACTGTTCGGAGAAGAGCTCAACGAAACCTGCTGTTTAGTCTGGACACATTAGGATACGTAACAAACGTATACGATAACTACGCCAAGCGTGCAAGCAAGACATAGAATTACCTCATCCATACATATGCCCGAGTGAACACTGCTGATTTATAACAAAATTCTCAAAAGCTTTACGAGTGGCTCAATGGGCATCAGTAAATGTAAGTGACAGAGTCGTCGATCATCGAGCCAGGACGCCACATTTGCACATACCAGTTATTTGACTGCTAGGAAGACAAAGACAACAGTGAATGATTTTCAATAGACTACACCGTCATTTTCATAGGTTACACAGCATGAATCACTTCCGGCGCCATGTTTGCACGTGCTGACTGTTGTGTGATCAGTCTGTCAGTCCTCTACTGCAGTGCAGAGATGTAAACATGAAAACTGATGGCGCAGGACCAAATCGCACTAGAACACTCTCCTGCTGGGTCTCTCCGACTGTGTCAAAATTGATTCCCGCCGACGAGAGCCCATTTAAAACTATTTCAACAAGCAATATGGTAGCTAATCTGTGTGGTGTGCATTTATAATATATGCAAGGAAATCATTTAATCAGAGCAGGATCCTTCGAAGCAGCTGTCGTTTATGTGTGTGTCCAGCTTTTCAGCTCAACAGTGTTTGTCATTCAGCGCATGAGACGGCCGTGATTTTGTTATCGATTTGTAGCGTTTTTTTGTAATTGGTTGTGAATACATCCATGTTGGTGTAGGCTGCTCGGTAATGATAAATCTAGCCTACAGCCTGGTTCTTCAGTTTTTCCAGCATGTCCATTTGTTACTGCACCTTTTAAAACCAGGACTGCACAAAGAAAACACACCCGAGCCCATAAATAATGTTTCTCAACATTCAAAATTTGACGTTACCAGCTACACATCGTTGGAAAATTGGCTTGCTGAATAATTTATCACGTAGTACACAGCGTCAGGCCATAAACTCTAAAGGGTTCAATTATTCAGACAGGGCAGCGAGCCTAACAATCAATGCTATATTAGAAATCAAAGCCTGTCAGGGGATTTCCAATCATCGCCAATTCAGTTTTAAGGTCATGCTCAACGGAAGCCGATGCAAAATGCGCTACGCTTATATTCGAAGGACAACAGCGGACAAACTAACGATGTGCAGGCAAAAACGCACTGACATTCAGTAAATTGAAGGTTCAGAGGGGAGATGTTTAACAAAGCTGCTGAGGAAGTCGCCTCCGTTCTTGCAATGAGTCTTTTAGTCTGGCGGAGGCTTTTTAACTGATGCTCTAAGGCACAATATGGATCGACTGGGATACTTCTGTTGCTGAATATTTTCAAGAACACAAAATAGCTCGAATCTAATATTATCCCAAAAGTATAACTTTAGTAAATATAGAAGTTAAAGAATCTATATTAGTTTGTCCCATGGAACAAACTACTTCAGCAACAATTGTGTCTGATGCATCTTCCTATAGTCATATGTACGTTTATTAATATTATTGTTGCTGTTATGGCATCGTCATTATCATCATTATTACCAGGACTATTATTAATCAATATCATCACTACTACTTATTTAATTATTCTCAGTCGCTTTTAGTTGTATTCTGTAGGTTGCTTTATGTGTTCGGTTTGTGTTTTCCTCCTCTTCTTCCACCCCCCTACTCATCCTGTCCAATCCAGAGACAGACATTTATTTTTGATGGACCAAATGAAAACACACACAGATCTTCAAAGAAGAGTTCATAGTTTACGTACCCCAAGCATCACAATACAGCACCCAGCCCGTACATGCTGGATAGACCAAAAAAAAAACTAAGGATCTATATCAGCACCACAACCTAATATTAATATTTAAAACCCATCCTCAAAAAAAACAAAGACGTGTTCTTGGTTGTTGAGAATCTCTCTTTTGAAAGTTCTACGCTCTGGGGCAAGTGTCTCTCAAAAGTCATCTGGGCTACTTGATACACAGCAACATTTCTGTCACCGCCCCTATTGTGACCCCATCTCCAGTTATTTCTTTCCACCTTTATCACTTGTCTCATTCCGTGTTCTAACAAAGTCTTTCAGCTCCTTGCACTCAGTGCCTCCTTTTCCCCTTACTTATTGTACAGCCGAAAGATATTTTTATTCATCGTCCTTTGTCCAACATTTAAACACAGAAAGCCTATTACACTAATCAGAGAGTGAGAACAGACTGACCAAGGAGCTCATTCACACGGCAGGAAAAAGAGGAGGACTAAAGTTTAGTCTGTAATGAACTTTGTGAGCTTCTCTACTGCGAGAAACTCATAAAATGAGAAATCCATGTACAATCACACATTGCCAACCTACAAAAAGGTTTGTGACCCTGCATAAATAGAAGCTTCTTTGGAGGATTGCGCACATAGAGGCATTTCAAGGCTGTTTGGGAGTAAAAAGCTACATAAATTTACATTCATACAATCCATCACCACAATCAACATCATCATATGTGGTAAGAACAACCCTGTTTGCTGGAGTGAAACTGCATTCACTCAGCCTTAGAGGTAGATGACAATGACAAATGGGGCTGCAGATTGGAAAATGAGACAAAAGGAAAAACATTAAATAAAACCCATTATCGTTTACTTTTTTGAAGGAGTGGAAATGAGGAGAAAAGGGTGGGGCTGTCAGCAGATGATGTAGAAAGATGGACGCTACAATCCAATACAAGGACAGAGCTGCGCCGCAATCTGACAACTTCAGGAAACAATTTCATCTCGCCAGACATCCCTCGGCAGTCGTGCTGGGAAACCTACGGGGAGGGCTGGGCTGCTTCTGTCCCATTTCAGGTCATATCAAAAGCTATGTCTCAGCATCTGAGTAGTCATTTGGAAAATGGAACAATATGCAAGACAAAGGAGGTTTTCTCCTTTAGTATACATGACAATTTGTAACAAATGACTGCACTGGTCCCAGGCTTGGTTGGCCACGCACACGCAAGCTCTGAACATAGGCGTCTTCATTTAATCCAAGGCTTACTTCGGTTGCAGGATACATATGAGGTATATCACAACAACTCCTGATGTGCTACACTGCAGTGTATAAATAAGCACAGTGTGCTTTTTGCGCTAACAGTGTGTAAATCAGCACTTTGGGTCGTTATTGTGCTAATTTCTCACACCTGCCCCTGGGAAGCTTTTTGATTAGCAGCTTCACAGCTGTTGCTCCACTTGCAGTGGTTTATCTCCATAAATGATTGCTGATAAATTCTCCAGAGACTGATGGTGAGAACCCCAGAGATCTAAATGCAAGGTTTAAAAAGCCAGGCTGCCAGTTGATATGATGGGGTGATATTTGTTCATATTGTGCTCATTAGTTGCTAAAGACAAAGTTTGATGGTAGGTCCTGTTCTTAAGAGACATTTCTGAATAAATATGCTTTGACATTTAGATTTGGCATTTACTGCTGCAAGTTATGGATGGAATATCCCAATCAGACAACAATACTAACCCAGTTGCGCGTTAATAGGTTCCTAGTTGCAAGTAGTGAACTATAGAGCATAATTAGAATATGCATGTTGAGTGTAATTTCTATGTTGGTATGACATTGTGGGTCACCAAATGTGACCCTTTTTACATAGGTGATGTCAGCTGTGTGTCAGAGCTAATGTGGCTGCAGAGGAAACAAAGAGCATATCTGTGAACATTTACTTTCCAGATATGAAAAATGCAGCAAGTGAACTGCACTAGCGGGTCCACTGTAATTAAAGAATTTGTCATTCAGAGTAATAATCCAGCCCCTATCTGATATTCATAACTTTTCCAAGAAAGTCACATAAGTTCAAGCTTTGGATACACAAACAACTCTTATTAGATAAATTCATTTCTGACTTTTTGGTCTTTTATATAATAAAAACAAAAAATAAACCAGTAGTGTTAATAAATGAAAAATTAATTAAAACTTTGCATGCTGTCTATGAGAGGAAAAAAAAAAATCAGTAGGACTGTTTCTTCAAAACCGGTCCACTTTGGAGCAATGTGAAAACACAGATTTAGGCTCATGGGATCTACCGTCACATGAATGTTAGTTTAGAAGAAGCGTGAACTCGTGTCTGTGAAACCTGACAGGCTTTTCAAGCTTTTCAGAAGCTTTTAAGAACGGACTGCGTTCCTCATTAGATGTGTATGCACAGTACTATGGTAACCATGTGCAAACGTATCTAATTAATTGGACTCTTTGCTTAGTGTTGGGCGGTTTCGTGGTGAAGCAATTTCCATCAAAAACCTCTATTTCCTGGATTTGACTTGGAAATTATTCTCTACAAAAGGCTGATCAGACCCAGTGAGGTCTGCTGATGAACCTCACCATGTGATTATTACAAACACCACAGTAAAGATGGTAATAGACAACTTGACGAGATCATGTAATGACGCAACACGGGGGAAGAGTCAATTTTGCACTTTTAGCTTCCAACATTTACATCAGCCTTATAGTATAGTAGAGCAATATGAGATGAATAAATTGCATGTTCTTCAGGGGAGCAGAGAAATCTGTTAAATCACGAATGTGTTCTGTGCTGTGTCAGTGTGAGATGAGAACATTTATAGCAGGATTGAAGGTCAGGGCATTTTATAAAGGACAAACGTTGATAAACCCATACATTCCCCGCAAAGCTATGCTGATACGTCTTGTAAATGTTTGTCCCCTGGGGAAAACCTGTTAGAAGCAGCTAATTTACAACATGGACTGACGCGCTGATATTTTTACAACCAACGTGTCTGGCCTTAAGCCCTCTTGGGAAATGCACTCTCATCTGACCTGCTTGAGAGGTTGAGCAGTTCATGCTTGTCGGCGACCGTGGACTTGTCCTCGAGCTCCCACATCAGCACGCTTATAAGGTGGGAGTTCTTGATGACAATCGGCACCTCCTCGAACATATGCTCAAAGCCGATGTTGGCCTTTTTCAAGCTGCAAAAGGGGGAACAGGACAGAGAGACAGAGGTGGGGGAAGAAAGGTTAACAGAATAATTTCCATCACAGCGTGGATACAGATGTGTATGTTACAGACAGTAATGCAAAATACCCAATCAGAAAAATTATTTCCGTGACAGGCATTTTTCATACTAAGAAATTTCATTTATCGCCTCATATGGATTAGGATCATTTAGTCCAGTCCTCGGTGGCAGCAGTGTTCCACTGTGCATAGTTTTATCACTCTCTGTATGGGTCTGTACCAAGTGGTTTTAAGCGGACAGCTTGCCTGTTTATGCAAAATAGCTGCATGCATAACAGAGTGCAAAGGAATGAGGATGAATCAGGGGTAGAAATTAGCCTTTAACAAATAAAACTTGTGCCAAGCAAACAAACAAATCTCAGATCTGCGACTACTTTCGATACGTTCTTGGTGAACAGAGAGGAGCAGGGTAAACACTTGTTTTACCTCCTTTTCTACTTTCAGCTCTCCATCAGGTCGGGTTACCACCATGTTTAACCTTATGTTTGCACATAACTACTATTACAAACATTTTAAAAAAAAAATTGCGAATGGAGAGTTCTAGCGATTTCACTCAAGCAAAACGACTAATACTGCATAAATGTCATAGCTGACAATACAAAGTCTGCAGCCTATTCTCTGTGCAAATGTAGACTCAGGTTACTGAGTTTTAACAGCCTCTTCATCTGAAAGCTGTTCATGAGCAGCAGGTGTTGACTCTGTCTTTATCTTTCCCTCCATCATGAGCCTGTTAATGCAAAATGGAACTTTAAACCTGGCTTAATGTCTCGCATAAATCCCATTGCATTGACTGCCTGCCTAGGTCCAGGCATCCATTTGTGCACAGTGCATGAGCTACAGCCTAATGTCTGTGAATGTCTAAGGTTGTCTTGTTAGATGCTTCCTGCTTGTTATGGGATCAATAGACTTGCTGCATTAATCCACTATGCGCACTTCGCAGGAAACATGATATTGTTATGCTATATGTGACAAATAGGGGTGTAAAGCATTATTTGATTTTGATCAGGTAATATTGTAATCGTTGCACATAGAGCATCACCTCGGGCCAACTTTAAGAGAAGAGACAGAGGCAGATAATCCTGCCTGGGGGTCTAAATGGGAATCATTTGGAAAAAATCTGCATGAAAAAGCATAGTCTATGAAGAAAATCTATAATAAAATGCATAGTTGGTTTTACATATTGGCACAATTATCCATCTGCAGCTCTTAAAAATATTTCCTGCACATTATGACCTTTTCAACTGCCTGCAGAGTGATGTAAAAAGGGAATCTATGAGAAAATGGAAGGACATCAAATTCTAGGCCGAACAAATTGCTCAACTCTACTGGACTTTGGCACATTTAATGCCATGCTCTTTCCAAGTTGAGCCTCACTGGGCAAAGCCAAAGGTTGACTGTACATGCAGACTAATTTGATGCTTTAGATTGTGTGCTGAAGTGGAGGCTATTGACCACTGCCTCCATAACCCACTGGATGTGGAGGGCAGTTCAAAGGGAAGGTTTTACTCTGCGCTCATCTTTCCCTGCTTTTCAAAAAGCTGCACAATATATGCAAGCTTCTGTGACATCAAATACACGGACATGAAAGAGAGTGCTTTTTCCGCAGACTGTAGTGGAGATTTTGAAGTTTTGCATCGTTGGGAAAAAAATGAAATATTATTGATATTCGCATTTCTAGTGCATCCTGAAAATAATAGGATAGAGACATAGTTTGCTGTAATGTAGTGATAATGTCCTTTCCTGCCTCAAGCTGCCCTCCTTCAATCACGGGCTTATTGGGAACATAGATAGCTACAGATTGGAGTTGTAATAAATCATAGGAACTAATGAAAAGCTGCAGAAATTAGAAGATTCCTGACTCTGGGACAAACACTCTGGGTCAATAACAGAGTCCCTGGCAATAGAAACACAGGTGGAGAAACGGGGCAAATGGGAACGAGAAATGAAACGATGCATTATACATTCCCCCTGCAAATACAGTCGTTCAGTGCATCCACGAACATGCATGCGATGGTTTGAGTGAAGTTAAAATTCTGCCGCTGGTCGGACGTCCTCGCTGGGCTATTACGAGGACATATGCGTTTAAGCATGTGTCTGTGTATTCATGGGTGTATTTATGCACGTGTGGGCTTTTGCACTTCGACTACTGTGAACGGCCTGGAAAATGGCCCCCTCATTAGATTCGTTTTAGCTGCAATTTAAAAGCAATTACGATAAGCCTTGGGGTCAGAAAAAGCGTAAACATGGTACATTTGTTTGACGGGCAAGCGCTAGTTGATAAATCATCAGCGTCAGCATCCGTCTCCAAGTGCTGCTAAATGCCCGCCGTTTGAATGCACGCCCTATATTTGCATCCCCTGAATGATCAAAATCAAGAGCAAAGAACAAAATGCACAAAAAATTTGACAATCTGATAGAAGCGCGTATGAACATGAACATCCAGTGTCTTTATTTTTGATAACTCACCCCTCAGGTGTGAAATCTTTCTCTTTGCAGATTTCCATGAGTTTAGGGGTAAGCCGGTAAGCCTTCAGGGACAAGGAGCCCTGAGCCGTCTTTATAGGATCTAGGAGGATGAGAAAGAGGGAGAGATGGCAGTGAGGAACAAAAACATGTAAATCTATAGGTCATATTACAAGTTTGCAAATACCGCTTTTCTGCTTGTGCCAAGTTTATAAAAAAATAAATAAGAGACTTTCTGCTTTTCTCTGGTTAATCCCAAGCAATTGCCATCGATTTTACAGTTAAGGCCCAAAACATCTTGGCCGTTGAACCATTTGCATCTGATGATTTACATAGTTCCCTCAAAGGAACACTAACTGTATGCAAGAAGAAAAACAATACAAGTGATTTAATCCTAGAAACTGTCAAAGGTTAATTTAGACATTCTATAAAAACACAAACAAAACAATACATAACTAATATATAAAAAGTTTATGGTCACAATGAACTGGATATTATTATTGTTTATTTTGTTATTTTCATAAGACGACGTTTAGCTGGTGAAGAATTTACACACATTACATGTCTTCTGTGTTGCCCTAGACTTCCCCCCCTTGAAAACTGTATACATCTCAGTTTTTTCTACACAGTAAGATGCCAGAATACTTTAAAATGTGCAATAACGCAATAAAAACAGAAACCTTGTTGATAAAGTGATGAAGGACCTATACTGAATAGGGGGCAAAAACCACACACGGGTTGGATAAAACAGCCGCAGACAGACGACAACACGGTTTATCTAGATGAACGGTTGGATGAACTTGTTCATCATAGACCCACACGTGTTCATTGCTTGGACGTAACACCCACGAAGGCTGTTTTATCCAACCCTTGTGTGTGTTTTTGAGCTTTGAGCGCCCCCTAGTTTACAGTGGGGTCGTGTTGACTCCTCGGAGGCCCCACGAGGGTTAATGACTCAAGAACAAAAGCAAGATTATCTGCACAGGTGGTTCTATCTAGGAAGAAGTAAAGCAGCAGAACAAAAAGGTCTGTCCACTGGAAAATGACATTTACACGAGCTTTCTGTTTCAAACCGGGGGGGCCGTGTTAAAGTGTCGCTTAGAGCAAACAAAACTATACAGACAAAAGAGAAATTAATCTGTCGTCCATTTCTATTTCACTTCATGTTTATGCTTCTTGCTGGAGCAAGAAAGAAATTGCGAATATTGGCTTAGACGGAACTGCTGACAGCCACCAACCTGCAGCCCACCAATAAGTTTAGCAACTTATTCCCTTCCCAGCAGCCAACTGTGACAAGCCATTTGCCTATAGCACAGCGGTGCCAAGTGCGACTGACAACTGACAGCCAATCTCAATTCCTGCTGGTCTCCACTGAGGCTGGTTGGTGATGCTCAAACAAAATATAGCATGATCTAGCGTGACCTCCTAAACCCCTCCTGCATTTGGGCAGTAAAAGCTTACATTTGCACACACTGCTTATTCATGCTCGTGCATTGAGCTTGTACAGCGAACAAGACGCAGGCTTGTTTCTGCAAATGCCGAGAAGGCACCAAATCTAGTGCAAAGTCCTAGAGTCAATCCAAAAGATGATGCACAGTGTTTGGGACAGAACGCTACAGGATCAAGGAAGCATGGCGGATCAATTCTAAATGGAGATGAGGTATTGACAAATGCAACCACAAAAGAAAAGGACGCAGTGGAAGCCAGTTGAAGCTGTATGCAGCTGAACAAAAAACAACTCCTTTAGTGCCACATTCCTGTGTGTGTGTGTCAAATGGAACCTAAAGAAGTACAGACATTATCTCAATCTTCAGTGGCTTGAAGATCGAGTTCTGTATTACAATACATTTAACGTTTGATGTTCCATGTGGTGAAAGGAGATCCCTGCTCGTTCATATTAGCCTCTTCAGCTGGTCACCTGTCAACATGGTCAGTATATTAGTTCTATGCCTTCACGGGACGGAAGCTATTAACTCACCATTTGACTGATTGATTCATCCATTGGCATAAAATGACAGATGAGCTAATGACGAAGAGAACAAAAAGAAATCGATATTCCTCCCCTTTGACTTTAAACAGAGACAGTGTCAATTCCTTTGAGGTGCTTTGATCCATTAAGCACTGCATTATTGACTGACATTAGCAGGAGCGCGCGTTCAGAATGGGAAGGGGCCGACCAACCGGCTGAGTGACTGAGCGGTTGGCAGGACTAGATCAGAGCGATTCATACGTCAGATAGGCACAATTAATCTTAGTCTATCATGGATCAATGTGGGGACCTGATGACCATGAAAAGATTTGGGGGAATAAAGACTGCATGGAGACTTTTACACTCATCTAGGAAGCATTTGTGAAATTCAAAGCAGTTTTCAATTTTTTTTTTAATATGACAATTCCAGCTGCAGCCTCTCTCCTGACGAACAGTGTGAAGTGCTTCAGTGAAGGATTGTGTTTTCAGGTCAGTGAGTTTGTGTAGCCGTGTGGCTGACTGTACTTTACACGTTTTTCATATTTGAATGAGCTGAACTCAAATTATAAAGTGAGTAATAGGATAAAATCTTCCTAGTATCTGGCATTCTGACAACATCTACAGTGAGTCACTTCAATATGTATTTATATAACAAGCTGTGGTCCACAACACTACTTATGTCATTTGCCTAAATGGGCACCTATCCATGTGCATATGGCCTTAGATCGGTATGGGATGGTATTATTTAAACATTGAGGAGTTTAATCTGCGCTGTTTTATAGTGAAGGGTTTTCATTTGCCACATAGGTTTTAATATTGTTGCCATTTGAAAGCTCACGCCATCTGGGATGACATTTGTGATGCAGCAATTATGCGCCACTCTTAAAGGGTTTTATTGTGAAGCAGGTGTGGGCGCATGATGGCTGGGTGTCAGGTTAGTGGCAACCGGCTATCTTCTTAGTCCCGTCTTTTTTTCCTCTTCCTGTCACTGCTGCCGGCCTTGGAAGGTCTGCACACAGATATGTGCTACCTCTGCAACGTGTACCGTGGCATTGCGAGACATTTTTGCCTGCCACTGATGATTTGAAGAGGGATAACCTGAGGTGTTACATGGGAGCCCCCCCCACTAGTCAACCGTGCTGCTCTAAAATCAGTAAGGTAGGGACGTAAAATGCAGATGCAGCATACATGCTAATGCATAAATCAAAGCCCAACCCATCTCCACCGTAATTGTTTTTTAAATGAATCCTCTCACATTTGTCAGGCTGATTTATTGCTGACACTCTTTGACCACAATACAGTATTATAACACTCCTCAGTAGCCACACTGAGTACCTATGGATGAAAGAGACTCAATGTGACCCAAGGTTGATATGAATGATAAATTACTTATCAACTCCTTTGTAGGAACCATTTAAGCCACCATTAGTCTGATACATGCTACTTATGAAAACCTTGTGGCTGTGAGAAAATAATGCTTTAGCTCCTTGGTCTGTCACAATGGTTGGCCAATGGCTATTTAACCTCACTCAATGAGCCTGTCCGGACATTTTTGTAACCACTGACTTAAATGTGACAAAATTAATGGCAATTTGATTTCATTTTGAGTCCCTTGTATAGACACGGGGTCATGTGTTCCTTTAATGTGATGTCAAGGGTCCCGCCTCCTGACATTTTGGAGTAGCCATTTTGTAAATGTCGCATTCTATTGATTTGGGTGTAATATGGTAAAGAGCGATATGAATGAAAGTAGATAAAAATAAAGTGTTCTGTGTAGTTCTACTCACCATAGATTAGTACGACCGACTCTTCGATGGCGTGCTGGTAGCTGAACTGGGAGTCGAGCAGTGCTCGGCTGACAAAGGAGCCATAGTAGGTGGACTGGTACCAGCCCACATGCAGATGGTCAATATTTACATGACGCAGAGAACGCATCATCTCCATCTGGTACTGGACTAGAAGCAGAAAGAGAGGAAGGAAGGAAGGAAGGAAGGAAGGAAGGAAGGGAGGGAGATTGAGGAAGTCAGGAGAGAGAGAGAGAGAGAGAGAGAGAGAGAGAGAGAGAGAGAGAGAGAGAGAGAGGAGAGAAAGAATACATTTAATTTACAATTAACGCCAGTGAAATATGCTTTGTTTTTGCCTGTTCCTCTTCGCCTGATATCTGGTGTCCATCTGGAACTGGACATGGTTTATGAACAGAGTAAAGGAAAAGATGTGAGAAACACGACAAAGAGTAAAAATAAACGAGACAAGGATGTGAAGGATAAATGCACTGAAAAAGAAAAACAATTGGCTGCAGTGGAAATTTCAAAAACAAACACCAGTCACCCCTTCACTCCTCTGATCAGGAAATATATCCTGGTTAGGAGACAACAGCTGGATGGATACACAGACAGGCTTCAGCTACTGGAGAAAAGCCTAGATACATTACAAGCTGAGCCATTTCATTATGCCAGATACATCCTAAGGACGTGCAGCCAGAAAAACAAACAACCTGCCGCGCTGGCTGTAAGTAACAACCAAGGCAAGCGAGCAAAACAGCATCTCCGTCTAGCTGGAGGAGACTGATACATCAGGGTGTTATTGGGCAGCTGTGGCCCCCCAGACCCCAGTCTGTAGAGCACACACCACCCCTGCTGGGGCTGTCAACACAAACGCACTGGAGACAAAAAGCGGAGCTAAAAGTTGAAGACAGCATCTAAAGTAATGCACACAGTATTCCATGATTGAATAGAAATAAATTATCTATATGTTTGTCACCCAACAACCCACACATACCTCCAGAAGTACAACTCTAGGTTGGCCTTCCTATTCGAATTGCCAGTGACTGGTTTACATCTGCTGGAGCTGACTCTGTACAATGTTTTTCATGTACCTGAAACCAAGCGCAGACGTTCACTGCTGTTTGTTAGAATAACCAAGGGTTCAAACAAAAGATGCTACCGTTTCATCTTCTGAAACCCAAAACTAAGGGATTTACCTCAGTGACGCAATGCTTTTGGAGGAGTACACACAAAGGCCCCCCCCTCAGTAACGTCATTCCACAGCCTCTAGTGTAAAACACTCAAAAACATTGAAACGGTCTGCTCACCTTCAACTCATCAAAAAAAAAAAAAAAAAAGAAGAAGAGGCCAGTGCTGATGTGCTTTTTTTCTCCTGTCAAAATGTTAGTAAATGTTCAACATCGGCTGGATTAGGGGATGGGGACAGACGATGCGCTGGATATACCAATCTACCCATTTAATCTAGTCTTTTATTTAGTGACTGACATGGTCAGTGAGAAAAAGCAAGCAGAAAAGATGGATGGGCGCGCACACGGTAGGGAGGAGGGACAAGATTAGAGGAAGATAGGATATATGAGGTGGAAGAGAGATTGCAGACTGTATAGCAAGTCTGTGACGAACCATGCGAGGTGGTGTCTGGCACCGTGTGTGTGCTCCTTAAGTGATGTGCAGCAGCAAACCCACAGGAGAAATGTGCGTATAGTATATTTCACAGACAAAATTATCTGGTGGGGGTAAAAAGTGTCTTTGTACTTTGGGGTCTGTAGTGATGAATGAGAAGTAGGTGAGAGTTAAAACATCGAGTGGGAGAGACAAATAACAGAAGAAGCAAGTGAAAGAGGATGAGGAAAAGCTTCTCTGTGTCAGAGAGGCTCTGCCCAAGAGCTGGCTAACAGCACGGAGCTCAATGAAGAGGGAAGGCAGCAACTACTGTATGTCAATTGAAATGGGTACTTACTTCTAAGGCGCCACTGATGCATGTACCTGCCCCAACACCTTATCATTAGCAGGGAAATTGTGCACAAAGTGATACGTCTCTGAAGTGAAAGCTGAAGGCTGGAGGATTGACAACGCAGGCAGGAACACCATTCAGCTCCCTCTCCTGTCGCACCCAATTGTCTACTCGCTTTCCAGTCCTTAAATCGGTCTGTGCCACGTCGCAGCAGTTGCTTTATTACAGGACGTCCTATTTTTCACTTCCTATTCAACGTCCTTTTATCATTAGTCACTACGGTAAACTTAAAAACATTAGATTAACAGCTTGAGTCCTAAGGAATAACATTTTAGAATCATTAGTTAATTGACTTTTTTGTTAAAAACAAAAGAAACCAAAAAACGTGGGAGGGCGCACACACACACACACACACACACACACAAAACGTTTGTTGAACTACAACTGAGGTGAAGGTCAGGTTAAGAAAAGCACTTAACCCACAACTTTGATGGAGACATCCTGGCAGTCGATACAAGGCTGCAGCGTCCGTGTGGGAAGCTCACCGACGTCTGACTGATGATGGCAAGTGCAAAATGCCAAACACATATCCTAAGAATTATAGAATTTGAACATCGTGGGAGCAACCTAGACGTTAGACGGACGCAGAGGGGCCTTTTTCGTTTGGACTGAGTGGATACGATTTGAGTGGAGTGGGATGCACTTTAGGTTGAGCTTTGAGCGATAATGACCAGCAAGAGAGTGGTGGGGGCGAACAGCTCCAAGGGCGATGAGCAAAAATGTACACCTGTCCACTACACATATGCGTGGCTTAGAAAAAATATCACTGCTTACGCGCATGTTGCTCTCTAGAGTGACCGGCGTTGGGGGGTATGGTGCCAGTACGAATATCTGGGCTTTTCTTCTTCTCTCTGTTTCTCCATGGGGCACAGATTAGTTTCAAGCGTCCTTGAGTCCTTTAATTAGACCACCAGCTTTAAAACTATACATCTTCAAGTCACAAGACTCGACCACCTTATAAGAAGTGGGTCCCTTCAAAACAAGCCCTCTTTACTGTCTATTGAATAAAGACAACAGAAATAAGGCTTTTGTTCCCCACTGCTGCATTAACAAGACAGCTGGTAATAGGCTGTGGACATAATGGTAGCATTAGCCAGAGAATAGACAATTTAACAATATCAAGGCACAGAGGTGGGAGAATGCACCTCCATTTGCTATTCCTCACTCATTTCTGCCATCCTGCCAGCTCTCCTATCAATCAACCTGGGTCCCAAGGCCAGACCGGCAATGAGTCTGCCCATTCCCCCAGCTCAGTTTGATGGCGTGTATGCAAGTGTGAGGCACAAGGGAAAGAGGGGATAATGTGGATTACAAAATTATTTTAATGAAAGAATGAGTTCAGCAAAGGAAAACTGAAAATGAGGAAGGAAACATGATGTGATGCTCGGTGAAAGAGCAAAATGTGGGAGACAACAAATCTGTTTTTGTATGTGAGCAGGTGTGTGTGCACAAACGCGTGGAAACTGCACTGGAAAGGAAAAGTGTGAGAGCTGTGAAGCTTAAATATGCCACGTCCTGCATCCTCTACACCACAGCCAGTGAGCATACGCAAGCACGGTGGGACCGAGGCATTTATCAGGGAGCCAAGCTCTCCACCTTGGGCAGCAACGCTAAGAGTCATCAACAGGGCACTACCCACGTGTGCATGTGTGATTACGTATGTGTCTCCGCAATGAACCAGACAGATAGTCTATACTCTAATAGCCGACGACACAAGAGGTGAACTGCATCAGACCTTGCATGCTGCTGCAGGCCACAACATTTCGACACAGGCAACGAGATGTGTGTGAGCGTGGCTGTGTCTCTGAATGTGAGGATGCACGTATCTGTGTGTCACAGCACATTCTAATCACCACCTTGACAGGCCAACGGGGCCTTGCCTGGAAAGTCTGCTGCAGTTTTACAAACACATACGCACACGTGAGCGTTAGTCTCCAGCAGATAAATAATAGAATATAATGGTGTCAAATGTGTGAAAGTTGGTGAGCATTTCTTTTACTCTCCATTTACTCCCACCACAGCCTGAGTCTGGCAAACAGAAGATGTTTAAGTTTAAATGAGGTTAGATGAGGCAATTTCAGCTCTATCAAAAATAACCTTTTTCCAATCCTAATGCCAGTAAAAGACAGAATGATGGACTTTAGACGGACCACTGATCGAGGACAGTTTAAGGGAAATGGCAAGTAAAACTACTTTTTCCCCACAAATGCTGCTGCTTCTGTCAAGTACAGAAGACACCTTCGCCTTTTTACTTTTGGACACAGAACAAAATGACAGGAATGCCTCATTTTGTCAGCCATGTTCATCTCATTTCTCAACTAGAGCCAAGAGACAGATTAAAAAATGTAAAATTGCAAATTACAATTTAAGGCGCCCATTTCTTCCCGTGTTTTGCTCAGGGTGGAGTTCTCCATTTATTTATTTATTTATTTATTTATTTATTTATTTATTTTTAATCATCAGCCCCTCAGGACTCAGCACACCAAGCCGAATTTAACAGGTCCACACTGTTGACCCATTCCTTCAACACAGCTGACAGCATACTTTTAGTCTGCATTACATTCTGCCATTTATTTATTTCCAGACACAAACTTCAAGGACAGAGTGGTTCTTACCATCTGTGTTTACAGATTTCTTTTGGATCTGGGTGTTTTTAAAGCCTCTCTGACAATTCTGTTAAGCATTCAACAAATACACCTGGATTCACTTTACCGCTTGCACAACTAACAAAACACTGCATCTGCTATTGTCTGCACAAAGCATGGAGCACAAAGGAAATGTCTGAAGGCCTTGAGGCTAGCTGACAGTTTTGTAATGTTCCAGTGATGCTTTCTTGTTCACTTGTCCTAAGTTCACATTGTTACACCTCTCGACCTCCTAAACAGGCAGGAACAGGGTTTACGCACCGTTCTCTGGCAGAAATGTATAAAGCCCTCAACTCCTAATGACCCTGGGTTTCATTAAGGCCTGTGTGTTTAAGCCACATTTCAAAAGTAAAAAATAACCACAATAAATTTTAACAAAATGGTCAAATGGGGACAAACGTCATCCTGGAAACACACACACACGACTGCAGTGTTGTCACAGAACATGCCTCTATTGCTCCCAACACATTACCACGTGTGCAACATTGAACCTGACGAAGGCACTGATGTGTCTGATAATATCACAACATAAAAACCTTCAACATATTGAAGGTCTGGTCTCTTTCTATAGGCTGTTCTTATGTCCCACTGGCACAATACAACACAATATGCTAATTAGGTCTTGAAGTAACAGAAATGCCCTTGAGTGAGCTCATACTGTAAGTGCTGCCTACATAGGCCCAGGATTGATTTCTGTTATTTGTCTTCAATCTCAATTTCTTTGTCTGTCAAAAAAAACTATTTTCTCATCCAGCCTGCAAGACACACACAGATGAAGGCCGGCACACATACACGTGCCTCAGCTGCTTTTAAGAAAAGCTGGAATTGAACAGGCGGCTGTCCCTAAGCAGGTACGGAGCAAGACAGTGGCCCCCAGGCAATCTGTAAAATATGAATCAGAATGGATGTTTAAATAAAAAAGAAATATGTTGGTTGGTAAATGACTGATATAGATGAAAAGAACAGAAACATGGTGTAAATGTGTCCCGGACTGTGTGGTAGCATCTGACCCAACCTATACAGTCCACATCACTGATGGTTAAGTATTGCGGGGAAAGTAATCTGGAACAAATGTACTGCATCTTATTAAATATTCTATTCAGATGAACACCTTTGAAAGCTGACGGGTGGTGATGATGGAGTGCTACATCCAGGCTATTTGAACTCATAGAGAGGACTGGATGGGTACACCTGAAGAGAAAAAAGGTGAAGCCGTGGTGTAGCTACAGCGCGCATGACAATACAGCCATTAGAGTAATGAAGACTACCACTCCACATCAGAATGTCGTGAATGAGAGTCGAAAAGAAGAGGAGGGGGAGAGACAAGAAAGTCAAGGAAACAAAGGAAAAGGCCACAGCCGCTTGTCTCCACTTGTGTGGATTCAATTTGCTAAGTAAGCATACTAACTGGAGCACACAGCGGTGTTCGTCTGTGGGATTATTGATCTCAGAGGGTCAGTACAAGGGGAGGAGAAAATGATGAGTCATGGCGTTGCCTCTATGGTGGGCCCTGACCCTAGAAAAACCAATAAATAGTTATGAGAGTTAACCACTTTCATTCATAAATAATCCCCATATGTAAGGTTTTGTATGAAACGGCGCAAATACACAACTTAAAAATAAGCTAAGGATTACTGTCAAAATATGACACTTCAAAAATCATTTTATTTACAAGTCATTGGTTTCTGCACAGTGACTTCATCTTAACCAACAGAACTATCAATCGGCAGACGTGTAAGTATGACAGGCCAACCAGCTTTTCAACAGAATGCCAACCCACCGGTTTGAAGGATCCTTGACAATGGAGATGAATATGTAAGCAATAAAATAATTATCATCATTGACTGTGCTGAAAATTATTACCACCTTATGAGTCTGCGAGTTTACAGCTGCTCTTGCATCCGTTCCTTTTCCACCGATTCACAGAAACCTCTGTGCGTCACGCTGCAGACAGGCTGCGTCTTGGATACTATTGTCAAATGCATTAAGTTCAGACACACTTTACTCCCCCTCCAAAGACAGAGGCGAACAAACACTTTGTTTCTGCACACCGTCAAGGTCAGCTGGTGCTGATAACTGCTGTTCCTATCGTGGCATTTTGTCCGTCCATGTGTTCATTTGTCGGAAGGAGGGAGCAGTGATGAATGTGCGAGTTGTCTGGAAGTAAATGGTGGTATCGAGTTGTGGTCTAGTCGGTGGTGTCAGGAGAGGAACGAGGCTAATTTTCGGCAGCAAGGCTATAATGGGATGTGTGTGCCTATTTGTGAGTACGTCTGTGTGTTTGTGCGAGCGCGCCCACCGTGGTCCATGTTCCACCTGGCACTGTGGATTAGGTGCAATTAATCTTAGTTAAGCGAGTCCTGCAGAGATCTGCCTGGCGTACACGTGCACTCACACACACACAAACGCACATGCCAGGCCAGAGACTCACAAACACACTCAGCGATGCACCAATACACGGGACAGGGTGGGAGCACAGTGAAGCAGCTGCTTTGTGTGTTTAACACGCTGATGAGTTCGCCGTACGCACGTTTGAAGGCGCCGCCTTTCACAGGGCTTTGTTTTATAGCACAAACAGAGAGGATGGAAAAAGGCTAATGGTATGTTTGTCTGCTCACACGTGTGCATATCCCAGTTCATCTATTTCAATGCAGGAACGAAAGAAAAAGGCACTACAACACGTCAACAGTAACACAGTGGAGGGCACCACAGCTCTGCATGCATAACTACTATGGCCTGACTTGGACTAAAACAGCATTCGCTAAAAGCTAAAACCTTCCCAAAAAAAATAAAAGCAGGGGATGATAGGTGGCACAAAACAGCCAATCACATCACAGCAGGGAACAGTTCAAAGCAGTCATATGGTAATTTTAAGAGGAGACAGGCTACGCCCCACAAACAACTGCACGTTTGGTTCAGTTATTTTTGGTAACACCGACTGCTGAAAGTGAAGCTTCGCAACAGCGGCAAAAATTAGACAGACGCCCGTGGTTTTGCCCCGCGCTCTTATTACAACTGGCAAGGTTTATTTCACCATCATTTTCTGTCAGACAAAACAAGCGCTCGCAATTACAGAACAGGGAACGTCTGCTGCACTGAAGTACTGCAGCCGTAGTTTTACCTGAGCACTTTAATCATTAATAACTAAGCAGAAGACCGTTTTCTTTCCCCTGCGGTGGCCATGTGCTCCTATTGAGGCCGTTCAGTAATAACATGCAAAGTGTCCTGAAGCCTGAGAGCTTCAGTGATCACCAGATTTATTCATGTACCAGTTAAACAGTAGAAGCAGAGGCAGCCTATAGTAGACTCATTTGGTTAAATTAACACTGTCCTTTGCCGATTAGTATTAATAATGGTTTTGCATTTTCAATTCTACAGCAACACCTGGACGTAGAATTTGTCATATAGTTCACATTTAACATAACATTTGTATGGAGCATCAACAACTTTGTGTCTTTGTTGTCTTTTCTCATCACCTGCTCTAATTTCACACACAGCATTCTCTGCTTTCCACTATCTTCTCATCGGTCCCCCTCCAAACCTCCATTCATCTCCATGCTCATTTTTGTCAGTTCCCTCTGTCACCCTTACATCCTACCTATGGCCCAAGTGGATTAGCAGCAATCAGCAATAATGCGTTTTGACCCCTCCTACACACAGATACGCAAACTTTAATACGGGTTGGAATCCTGATGAGACAAAGGACCAAATGAATAAAACAGTGGAACGGATGGTAATGGTGACAAAGCCCAGGGGACTCTTACTCTAGATTTATAATGCTGCGAACATTCAAAATCAGATCTCTGCTAACAGCTAGTCTAAGATCTACACTGCACTGAGGAAGCGATGGAAAGCCCAGATGAACAGATACAGGGAGAGGAACAGTGACTGCGGCAGGGAGCAAAAAAAGAAAAAAGGTGGGCCACAAATCACACGTAATATCGTCAACGCTTACATATTTAGCTTACAAACAGGCTGTCAAGTTATTTCTAATTAGCCTCAATGTGGGAAAACAAGAACAAAAAACGGAGGGAATCAATTTCCCATTTGGAGCAGGTAGAGCAATCTATTGAAGGGCTAACCCCAAGTAAGACCTTATCAGAACGGGAGAGGGAGAACTTTTTATAAACCACACACACACACACGCATGTCTGCTGCATACCTAATAGTGTATTTACAGCAAGGAGAGAAGAGATCATGACAGAGAGGCTTTTTATCCGCGGCTTCAATTAACCCACCGTAAAAAAATGTCTGCCACAGATGACAATTAAAGCTCCCAAAACTGAGAACTAACCTTGCAGGCCCCACTGGAGGGAAGCGCTGACATAATTGGACTTAATTGGTTCTGTGATTATACTTCTATTTCGTAGCCTTCCCTTCACTTTATTTTACCGTTTGGATTTGTTTACACAAACATTGTCATTTGTGGACGTTGCTACGGAGACTAAATGAAAAAATAATTTTTTTGGAAAAACGTAACTCATTCTGAGGATACATCCAGACAGAAAAAAATTGCGTTTGAGCAGCTATTGTGTGGACCCATCCACTAAGATACCTAAAATGCTTGACACTTTATTGCAATAGCCAACTTCTTACATCTTTTGTAAGTATTGTACAAACAGTTTTCAAATCAGGTTTAAAATGAGGATGCATTCATTAAAACCAATCATCATCCAAGTTATAGACCAACAGGACTAATGGGTATTAGACTCGTTTTTAGCTAAACAAATTAAGTGTGTGTCAGATTTTGGTTAGGTTTCAGTATGTCCTGGATGTGCATACTGGGCTCTAGTCTAATGCCTGTAGTTCAGTCTGTCGTTAGGGTTAAATTTGGCGTCTTTAATGTCGCAAAGAGAGGTGCCGCCATCTTATAAATAATTAAAATAAATCAGCTGCAGGGGCCTTAAGAAAATGAATGGAAGAGGGGTGAAGCTAAAAGAAGACTGCAATTCAGTAAAATGTGAAGAGAAGCAGATTATTCCATTGAGGTGTCAAGGACCATTGGGTGGACAATGACGGACGGAGAAGAGCTAAATGAATCCGAAGCAGTTGCTGCCAGTCACAGTGTGGAGATGGGCACATTTTCAGAATGTTAACAGTATCCCAATTATAATGTGGACACTTAACAGAAGACTGTGGCCATACAATATTTAATTATCATCTAATCTAATAAAAAGTTAGGACACACCTTGTCCTTTGTTTTGAATCAATGATGTACATGTACACAATGGACAACACTCTGTCCAAAATGATTCACAGCGGCAACCACAAATTCAAGAAGCAGCTGTACATTTAACAAAAGACATGAGTTATTTGGATTCAGACCAGTTTTTCACTGATTAATAACCATTTCTTGTGTTTCTTGCGGCCCAAGCAAATCTGTTCTGCTTGTTGTTCTTTCAAAGTAATGGTCTTTTTGCCACAGAAGCATGAAGGCCTCGGGCAGTTTTCTTTGACCAGTGAATGTTGAAATATCTGTCACTTGGACTCCAAAAAGTCCCTGCGAACTCTAATCTGAGGTGCCATACATCACCAGACTGGTTCTTCCAGTACAGTTATCTCTGTAAACAGGTAGCCCTTGGTCTTCCTTTCCTGGAACGCTCCAGTGACCCAGTTTCATCATAGCGTTTGGTTTGGCCATTGCACTTATACGGACTGACTGGACATAATTTCTTAAAGTAATGATGGATCGTCTCTTCTCTTTACTTAACGAAGTGCTTCATGCCATAATATTGATTTGTACAGCAGTTGTACTAGCACTAATGGGGGTAAGGACTCTGTACACACCGTTTCTCAACACAAGAAAACTGATGGTTTAAAGCACATTAAGAAACCTCACAAACGAACAGTTGCCAAGTAAGCAAGTGACTATTTCATGACGGACGAGTGCCTCCCATGATTGTGACAAGCCGTCCAAGTTACTTTGGACAATCTAAAATATACAATTTATGAGTTTTCTCTCCACAGAGATGAATGGATGGCGTGCTGTGTTCTTCAATCAAAAGGTATTTACTGCAAACATAATATTGCTTTTTTTGTTATTTTAGACCATCTTCACCTCAATCATAATTACACCCACATAGAATAATGTCAGAATCACATATTAGCAAAAATGTGAGCCTTGCAGAATAAACAATATAACAAGCACAGACCAATACTTGGCTCCATTTCTATCATATGCTTTAGAGTCATTTCTGTGGTCAGAGGTACAGCAGACATTTGATGTGTTACAGCAGAAAACGCAACCAAGAAACGAAAAACAAAAACCAAAAACATTTCATTCATGTTCCATTGCGCCATATTAATGAGAGCACGTGCACAATTGTGGGACCTTGGATGTGGAACAAATGTGATTGTTGCTGTTTTTACGTTCTTCGTTAAAGAGAAGAACTGAAACTGTTTTAGAAGTATAAAAAAAATCCTGGAGGTTTATGTCAAAGAGACACTGAAGTGAAGTGAGACTGAATCTTTGCAACAAATTACAGAGTTAATGATAATGTAAGAAAATGTCTAACTACACAAAGAAGCTCTTTGTAGGCTACAGGAGCTGAAGGCTGCATTTCCAACCCAAGCTAATTGAGTTGACTTACACATATACACTTTTTTTTTTTTTTAATAGTCCTGCAAAACCAAACAAGTGCTTTTGGTTATTCTGTTTGATCAGACTTCTGCTCACGTCGCAAATGAGGCAAAGGTTTGCTAAGGACAGATGTCACGATCTCTAAATCGGCGAGAAAAATGGTGAAAATGTTATTGTCCCGACCCAAAAGAAGTGTGTCAGAGCTGTCAATCAAACACAGCCTGTACACATTCACACAGTTCAGAGGAGAGATCCAATCAGGCTTCTTAAGTAAAAACACCCTGAATGTATGAGGCTTTTAAATTGAGCGATTTCAGGGGTTGTAGGATATTTCAAGGGCACAGTCCTGCCCACACACATATGAAAGACCATAAATGCTTCTTAAGCAGCCAGATTTCAGCAGGGTGCCATTATCTCGATTTCAAAGCTCAATTGTATTCACTTCAATCTGAAGTTTTGTAGCTAATTAGTTTGCCAAACAACAGTGGCAGCGGGAGTTATATAAACAAAAAATAATACACCGTAAACAGGGTGCCAATCAGTAAAATCACGTTCATTAATGACTACAGGTTGTTCATACATCAAAGTCAGTTTGCACTCTTTCTAATTAAGCCTCTTGTTAAAACTGGAGTGGCTACAACCTTGTTATGCTATCATGTCAAACGTCCAAATGCATGGCAAAGCAAAGACCATCATGTGCTGTCTGGCGGTTCTACCCTCAAAACACACTTCTAATTGCAGGATCAGGACATGCTGGAAAAACGAACACCCTTAAAACTTGTTAGTTTCACCAGTGTGACAACTGTTCCCATCTTTCTGGCCAATCTGAGCCCAGACAGGGGGCCTGGCAGCCCCTACCACCTGTGCCGGTCACAGAGCTAGCAGACTGGCATGGGGCGGCAGGACAGCCAGAAGGAAGCAGTGTGCGCTTAAAAAACACTGTCAAGTGGAAAACTCACACACATTCATCCAAAGTCTGTCATGTAAAATGCAAAGCACAGCTGAAATTAACTTAACCACAACATGAACACAAACAGGCATAAGAATATATATATATTTATTATATACCCACACACCCATTAGTGTGATTACCTTCATGCAAGTGAGGTATGTAAAAAAAAAAAATTAAAAAAGCACTGATACAGTGAGCCATGTACTGGACACTGACTTCTCTGCATTGGCCTATTGGCCTCTTGCCAACAAGAAAACCATAACCCACTCCTGGCTATTCAAGTAAATGATTTTCATAAAATCATTGTTTCATTTCCGGGACATAATTACCCCAAGAGGACACTGGTTGGGTCCTTACATAATTTCTCTTTCCAACAGTATATTGCTTAATTAATCCTCGTATGGCTGTGGCAGAAACGGAAGGAAGCTTCAGGGCTCGGGCCAGCAGATCGAGATAACGCGTGAGAGAGCGAGGCTAGAGAAATAAAAGTAGTAAGGGTAAGAAAACAAAAAGGCAGCAAAGTCAGTTGTGATCTAAAAGGAAGAACAGAAATGGCAGGAAAGAAGAATAGAGGCAGGGAATAAAGGAGGGGAAAAAGGAAGGAGAGTTGGTGGAAGGAAAAAACGTGAGCAGGCTAATTTTGTTCTACCTTCAGGATACCTCCTCCTTCTGCTGCTGAATACTACCGACATGGATAGAGCAGCAAGCCACTTCCAAATTGAAACTGAACAATCATGAGTCAAACAATGAAACCTTGAAAATCCTTTTTAAGTCACATTTGCGGTCACGTTTAACCAGTTGAATGATCTGGGAAGTTCTGCATTTACCAATTTTTAAGCAAAGTACATATTTATGAAGACCAACCTTCTTCACAGCATTGTTATGAATACATAAATACTAGCAAATACAGCAATCTAGCACATTTACATTTTGACTCATCTTTTAAGTACTTGGAACAGCCAACTAAATGGTGGGCTCTACTTTCCAGCCACTTACTTCGCTTACGCTATTTTTTGTGCAATTTAAAACTCGGTGAACTTTGTGCAGTGTGCAATCAGTTCGCATGAGCATGTAAGATGGGAGCAGCTGCCCACAATTTTTGTTTTTCCTGACAGCGGTTTGCAAGAGTTTAAAAAATTGAAAACAAACCTTTTTTGAACCTGTATAAGAATAGACAGGCGCACGGGAGAACATGCGAGGATGAAACCAGAAAAGTGAACGCCCACACAATGTCAAACCTTGAAGTGCAGTGACATTTTCAATAAACATACAGTATGTGTTGACAAGAGCCATGTGGAGTGAACCATATAGACCAGCACGCTAAAACAATAAGCTGAAAGGCCTCTTTATGGCTCCAGCCTGGCCTTAGGCGTACCTGCACACTGCAGATACGTTTCTTATATAGTCAAATGAAGCATGCATTCACCTGCATGCTACAAAACACGCACTAAATGAGCATCCGGGACACCCGACGGTCCATGTGAACCTTTTGGACGCGCCCGCGGAGGTTTTTACACAACTGAGATCTGACACAGAAACAGAATAGTCTGAGTTGAGACTCAGTGCAATCAGAAATATTAACGCCACCCTCACACAAGATATTGCTTAATGTAGCTTTAGGCATCATTAGGGATGTTATGTTTCTTAAAACCTTCTTAAAAGTGAAAAGAATTAATGCTCAAGTGGTAAAAATCGGATTTTTCCACTGTGATTTGTGCGCACGCAGCAATTACCATCTATTTTCCCACATGCTGCAATCCTTAAAATTCTCGGTGTCAGACCTGTGCTTTTTTGCATTATCGATGGTTTCATAACAGGAAGAGGGTCAAAGCACATTATTAACATGCTACCCGCGTGCTTCCAGTGCACAAAATGTCTAGAGAATAACAGCCTGCAGTTCTACACATTTCTCTCCATACATTCTGTCAATGATACAAGGACAGAGTATGCAAGGACACTGGAGATAGGAGGGCTCAGGTTCAGCCAAGGCTTTTTCTTTATTATCTGAGACTGATTCTGCTGTGCGCAGTCGATTACTCCCTTTATCTTTTTCTCAGTCATACTGGTCGCAGTTGGTGCCACAGAGTGTCCTGTAAGTACAGCTCCACACTGGCACCTGTTGATGAAAAGGCCACATAGCACAAACACACACTTGCCTTTCTCTCATTGTGAGGATAATCTGTGACATGATGCATTTTCTCGCTCCCTGCCCCAACCTTAACCTGGCCTGATTCTAACTTGAACCCCCAAAGCTTGTCTTAACCCTCAAGCAACCCTGGGACACCAGCAACAAGTGTCTCCATTTCCCTAAAAACGTCCTCATTCTGTTAGCAAAAAGGTTTTTCAGGCCCTGTTAAGTAATTGCAAGAAAACACGCACATACTGACACACTCACTCCTGCGCACACACAGGCCTGCCAATCCTCTCCAAGTTTCAATTTGAGCTAGAGCAAAGGAATAAACCTGATCTGAGAAGCCTCCAGTTGAGAAGAAGTCAGTGTTATGGGCATAAGAAATATCGGTACACCCGAGTATTGAGATATTACGTTTTGTGGGGCTTTATTGATTCTTAAAAATAATATACTGACTTTTTAACAGCTCACATACAAGGATTTTCAGCAGACTGGTCCGTTTTTGTGTTGTGTTTCAACTTCCTAAGAGCTAAAGATGTTTTACTACATAGATAAGAAAACGCGTCAACGCTGTTAGAAACCAAACACATCCAGGGTTGCTAACAAAATAAAGAGGGCGAGTGCTGCTCACATGAGTCCTACTACACCCAGATCTCTGGTAATATATGCTGCAATGTAACTAATGTGTTGGACTAATGTGAAAACTCTAATTCTGTGATGAATTCATTCAAAATGTGTACAAGTGCCAACATGTGTTGCCAGTTTTGATTCAGACCAAATTCCATTATGCGCCTTTAGTGTCACTGAGAAGGTGAGAAAATGAGATAGTGTGTGTGTGTGTGTGTGTGTGTGTGTGTGACAGAGGTCGCAGCAGAGAGTGTTTCCCAGTCGTATTCCTACTGGCAGGAAAAGCATGACACACAGCTAAGTGGCAGCAAGGCAGCGCACAGCTACTTCCTGTTTAAAGCAATAAGCTCTTTTCATTTCAGGAACACGCAGGCAGAGGTCACTAACCTGTTAACTACCAAACTGTGGGGTTTCACTGAAAGCTGCATTTCTATATGGGCATTTGTTGAGCCAATCGATAATGCGTCTAAATATGATTTTTAGCATCTGGGGCAGGAGGGTGCAGATACTTAACGAGTTCAACTGTGACTGGAGCAAAACATCAGCATCTCTACAAGTAAGCGGACGTGTTCATAAAGAACGGGTTGTTTCAGAGTTCACAAACGCCAAAACTCAGCTCTGCCGCATGCACAGTAGGTCAAGACACCCCATCCCGACATTAGCATAGATGCTCTACAGAGAAAACGAAGAGGAGAAAGTATGAGAAAGAGCGGCATGCTGGGTAGTGCAAGGGTGGGTTGATGAGTTAGGCCGAAGTACGAGACGGAAACGGGAGACTGTAAAGACAGAAAATCCTATTTTGTGTTTTGTCTGTGATCATTTGACTGAAAGTAACTTTCCACAGCTGTGATATATTAGTTAATAAAAATAATAAGTAACAAGCATAACACAAACACGCTTTGTGAGCGGAGGTCAAACTTTCCGTAGTTTAGAGTTGTCAAAATTTTGACAGCAGCACACGCAACATGAATCACTTCCAACACATTTCCATTTTAAATTTAGTTCAGTGGTGACAGATAAGCCAGAGCCTGTCAGATCATGCAGCTGGATCAAAAGCTCCGTGGAGAGGTAGTCTGTTATAGCTGTGTAAAAATTTCCGAGGGTTCACGGCAAGGCGCTCCGCACAAGACCTTGTTAAGTTAAAGGGAGTGACAGATGGAAAAATCCAGTGCATCAAACGTCAGCAACACAACAAGCCGTGATACTCACCAACACAGACACACAAAGAGTGAGCTGCTCCTGACACTAACGACCTTTAGCCACCATTGGTGCTTGTGTATCTTGCAGAATTTTTGACAGTTGCTTGTTAGCAGTGGAGGCCTGTTAAAGCAGGATTTTCTCCCCTTCCTTCGTTCAACACATCTGCTCACCTTCCCATCCTTCAGTCTGGCTTGTAGCAGTTTTTGCTGCGCTAACAAGGAGCAGGTAACAACAACGCTTCATAAGGGAGGAGCGGAGGTCAGAGGACATGACATCCTTTGATACGCACGCTGGCAGGAGGCAGGAGGGGAAAGGACGTACGCGGGCCCAGAAAGCATACGTGTGCGGACAGCGATTAAATCGGACTCCATGCACGCTTTGGGCCGAGCACCTGTAACCCCACGGCTGGAGTCAACCCACCCCTGCCCTCACACTTCAACCCTGCTACTGACAGTGTAGGACACCCAACACCTAGTTAGCTTCTTTAAAAGACAGTATTGTCCTTAACACTGGGTCCCCAGAGACAGACATTCTGTAATTGCACCTTGGCTCATGATAGTGACCAACAGAACACAATATCTCTGAATAAAATAAAGACATGCGAGAGCTGTGTGTTTTATGTTGCATCCTGTCAAAGGTTTATTTTGTGGGTTAGAGGTAACTCACTGACTGCAAACTTTTGTTTTCCCAACCAAATGCAAATCTGCTGTTTTCATAATGGAGAGGAATTTAAAAGACTAAAACCTATATACTGGAGTTTCCAATTGTCACAATAGGTATATTTTAAGTACCATTATTTGTTACATTTTTGGTTCTGGCACTGACATTCATTAATTTCACACTGTGCTGCGATGTTATTTTGTGTGTGCATTTTCCAGCTGCAGGAGAGAATCGATAGAATAAACAGAAGAGGAGCAGTGCTCTCAGTTACCCTCGTCAAAGTCTGCATCGTCCTCTGTGTGCTGGGGGAAGGGGAAGCAGTTGGTGATCTCCAGCCGGTCGTCGACTACCAGGCCCAGCAGGACGCCCTGAACCACCTCACTGCCCTGGCCCTCTTCCTGGTAGTGCTTGATAATCTTCAGCACCACCTGCGAAACCAAAAAAGAGCAGCGTCAGTGTAGTGGGGAACTACTGCAACACGACAGAAGTAGACGCAGGGAGGCTTCATCCTACCTCCAGTAACAGGCTATGAAAAATGATTTTTATGAAGTTTATGATGTGGAGCTAATTTACTTATCTTCCATCATTCATGCATTTTGTGGTTGTTACAGCTTTCTTTTTATTGTATTTTGATTTATGTTCTCTATTTCAGCTGGGTCTCTGCTCATCATGTTGATAAGTTGCGCTAAGATTGTGCTGAGATGTTTCTCAATTCCACCCAGTACAAATAAATGAAGCCATTTAATATAATACTTGTGGGAAATATTAACATCAATAAAATCTCAACAAAGATTGATGTGGATTTTCTTATGATGTACATTGAACTGTATACAAAATACTGTAAGAAAGTAATTTTGGACTGAAGAGAAACTATATTCTTACTATATTATTTTTCTGTATTATTTGCTATGATAGGTTTTCTTTTGTCTTCTCCATATTCTGTACTTCATGTTACAGAACGTACTTTGACCATTTTAATTCTTAAATGCATTATATTCCTTCTTGAACGCTCCTGACAGTGATCCGGCGCATATGCTGTGGCGTGATGGATGTTTAGGATGAATTTGATTGGCAGACGTGATATAAATACTGCAGCATTGGATTGGAAATGATTTGTTTTTCCCTTTTCGCCAGAAATGACCACCTGCCATTTGCCTGTGTGCAGCCCTCATTAGTGCTAATGCTTAAGCCCACTCCTCACCACCTGGTTCAGCACCTCCTCTCTGTAAAGCTATAATAAACTAACTCCTACTCCACATCCTTTCAGAAATCTAATGCTTCGGTCACAGCTCTTTTTCACATTATCTACATGGTGCCCAGTAGCACTGAAGCTCTGTGATGTATTACTACTGTGGCTCTCACAGTCGTGTCATTTGCTATGTCTCTTTAGACACATCTTAGATATTTGAACGCCGTCGTGTGGGTTTTGGTTGAGCTAAAACACACGGGTTAAGGCAACATGTATGACTACACATTTTAAGCATCATGAAGACACAGTCCACTGCAGAACAGTTATACTGGATTACATATGACTGCAGAGATGTACAAAACACAGCAGACGCAGAAGCCTGCATTTACACTCAAAGTAAGGATTCAGACTTTGACTTGTAGAGCACAGCACATTATTTGTCTAGAAAAATCACAAGGACCCTCACTCTAATCCCAGCTACCACTCTACAGTATTCACTGGCCACCAAGCACTTACATAAATCCACTACGTTGCCAAAAGCCCGTGTAATGTTAAGAGAAAATCTGACAAGCACCACCTGCAGGCTCCAACACTGGTGCATCACTGATCTTGAGTGCGTACAAAAGGCCAGTTAGTATTCAGCACAGCTTTGCAATTTACACTGGAGAGAGAAGAGGCGGCACACAAAGAATAAAAAGCTGAATCTGGTGAGATTTTAAGAAAAATGCCACCCTCGTACAGTGGGAAGGTATATTCAGACTTTTAGTCTGATATCTCATATCGCTGTGACTCATCTGGACAGTGTCCATGCATCATTGTATGTGTTTAATTTTTAATAGCAGATAAAAATGGGTCGATAGGACAGTCCCACAGGATTGAGGACCTGGTTCATGCTAACTCTATTGCTGCATCACAGACACCAGTGACTCAATGGTCACGGCTTACTTTTGCACACACGCACACACAGGTTGGAAAAAAAAAACCCAGCTAAGGTGGAGAATGGGAAAAGTGTCTAAATGAACACGATCGGGACAAGAAGCTGAAAGCAGCATGTGGAGGGTAAGAGCATAAATCACGCTGATCACAGTGTGGGCAGGTCACAGCCAGAGGCATTAATAATACACACGTACACACACATATGTAGGAGCAGGGTGGGAGTCCTGGGGCCATGCTCACAACAAAACACCCATCACCAGCATGAGGGAGCCTTTTCTGTGCTCGCTAGCTCAAGCATGCGCGAACACACACACACACACACACACACACACACACGACTGTCTGGGGAAATGATTTATTTCAATAGAGTGCTGGACCTGTCATGCAACAAGTAAAAGTGCTAGGGGCACGAGAAGAGAGACGATATGGGGTGGAGTGGGGAGAAAAACAATGTCATTCCCTGCCTGCCTGCCTTGGCTTCTCAGACTGAGAGGGAAGGAGAAAATGTAAGAGTGAGAACTCCTGCATACAAAAGATGGGAGAAAAGGGAAAGCAAAAGAGGAGGAAATGTGCAAGACAGAAACTGGAAGGGTGAAAGTAAAGATGACAAAAGAGAGCTGGAAGAGAGCGTATGAAGGCAACAAGAGCAGACAGGTGAACCAATGAGAGCACTGAAGACCAAAAACAGAAGAAGGCTAGGCATGGGATCGGCAGCTCGGGCTACTAACAAAGCCTCCCCTGCCCACCGCTTTGGGCCGGATAACACATTTGCACTATGCTTACGCCTATCAAAGTGTCGGGAGTCTGCTCATTACACACTTTGTCTGGAAAAGGAAACAAAAGCAACCACAGAAAAGTCAAATATACATATAACTAAATCTAAGCAGGCCTCTAAGAAAATCCCTGACCTACAAAAATACCAAGAAACTGAACTGAAGAGGCATCTGTGCTGAAAGCAAGAAAAAGACGTTCAGAGATTTCGGTGGATTTGCTGTGCTGGCTTCCTGGTACTGAGTAAATTCCATCAGGTATTGTAAGCAAAGCCTGGAAAACACCAACTTCGTGCAAACCAGTGAGTACACACCCATGCATACATGTACAGATTAACTCTCCCCAGTGCTGTTTTCCTCTACCACACACACACACACGATTGTATTGATTTAGCTCACCAGCAGCTAGACCAGTGAGCTCACTTCATGTGGAGAAGCCCAAGATTGATATGTGGACAGTGTATTATAAATCAACAAGCTTAAAATTGAATTGTGCAAAATCAATTGTGGCCCAAATCCCCCGTTGGCTGCCTTTAATTCTTATCATAAATCTTAGCTCTCACTCACACAAAAGTGCCCATATTCCCGCTACAACGGGGCTCAACTTATGAGAAAGTACAGCAAGAGAGACAGTCCCATAATGAGTTTTCTTTTTGGTGCCGCTGATGTGTAGGTGAACTCTATATTCAACATCTGCTGCAATATACCTGATGGTGAAAACGTGTGGGACACAAGCCATGTGTGGCATTAAGCCATAGATGAGCACCACTGCAGATTCCCACTGCACCTGCCAGCTTTCAACTCTTGGCCTTGAGATCTTTTTCAGGCACTTTTGATTGCGCTGGGCCAAGTTGGACTTGTGGAGTGGCAGTACAAGTAAACATGCAAATATAAATGGAAAATCATTTAAACTTAAATGAGACGTTGCTGACATCAGGATACTGAAAATTAACATATTACCAACTTTAAAATGCCACAATAGTTATAGTACTTAGTAACTGTCCTGAGCAGTTTTGTTTCATGTTTTTACACTAGGTAGTAAGTCATCTCTTTTGTCAGTGTGTGTTACAGCTGATCTGTGTCACATAAGGCACTAAGCCCACACTCCCGTTGAGTCTGTGCCTAAGGACCTGAGGCGAGTAGAAACCCCTGGGGGAAGAAGGAACCGTTCTGCCACCGTTTTATGCATTCATATAGTCAGTGGGGGAAAAAAGTGTGGCATTGCTTAAGGAAAAAATTGAACTTTCTTTTTTACAATATTACTGGTTTTATATATCCCTGTTAGCTTTCATATTACCAATGGCAAAATATCCTGGACTATGTGTTCTGACCTCTCTAACTCATAGGACGTGATCTGTGTTCACCACACATCAAAAACAAAAGGAGTTGTTCAAACATACAAGCAATTGTGTGATCTCAGCCTGTGCTTAATGGAAGCCATCCATGTGCACCACTCCACTCGTGTGGCACCATCAACCAAACCTCTTCAAAAGCAAGGAAACAATTCAGATCTACTACACAGCAGTGGTGGTGCTGTCTGTGGGCAACCCTCCAGCTAAACCTCTGACAGACGGGTCATGACGCAATAGAGCAGCAACTGCTGCATATCAATGCACGCAGGTAAAACGTGTTTCATAACTCACCTCAAACACACGCACTTTTCCTTTAACTGTCTGAGTTGAAGTAAGCTGCACTAAATGGTCCTCTATATTTTTGATTTAACTGCTGAGAGTCTAAATAATACAAGTAAAAAATTTTGATCTGAAATTAGGCCCCAACACTTTAATGAACAAGATAAAAGGAAGGGAGCAGCTGGTAAGTTGAAGTCCTGCTACTGTGTTCAGGCACACCAGGCAAATGAGCAGCTTTTTGTCCAGGCATTAATAGTTTTCCACGCTTTGACATTTTGGGGCATTGAGCTTCATTTGAGGTTCAGACAACTCTTAGTAAAGTGCTGGTAACTTCATCCTCTGTGCATTGACTGTACTTTCAGCTTAGCTTTACATATAGAAGGTTCTCATAAATAATATCATTTAGCGTTTTTCCACTATTCAGTTTGGGCCGGTGCATGGCTCTATGAAGCAGTGTTACGTGCATGGCAGTGAAGCAAGCTTGTCCTCTGCTGTTTATACAGGGTACTACAAAATATAAACAACAGAAATGTACAGCGTCTACGATGTTTTTAGCTCAGATTTAACGGTTGCAAAAACAATGTCAAAAATCAACTCACAGAAATTAGAATTGTGATAAATTCAATAAGAGTAAGAAAAGCTAATAAAATAGGTAAGAAAGGCAGAGAAACGTGTGTCAAAACACAAATGTTATTTTTAAAAGTGAACGTATTTGCTATCAGTTTAAAAGTCATTACGATACACAACCTGAAAATAGAACTATAAAGTCAAAAAATGGGCTAGAAAACAAACATCAGATGGAGGGGAAACAGATGTTCTGGGCAAATACCAGCAGAAAATGTTTTTCCCCACATCAGGCACAGTAAGTTAATTGCCAAACAGCCTGAGTTGATTATGTTCCAAATCAGACACAAAGTGTATGAAAAAAAGCCAACAAGACAGCAAGAGATAACTAAATCAAATATTTTTCTTGGTGGTATTTTCAGATGGGTCTGATATTCAATTAATTTACACAAGAGCCTAAAAACAACTGTTACTATTAGAAACTAACTATTCATGCTATTAAATTTAATTTGAAACTCAATTCTTCTACTGGCATTTTACCTCACCAAAATTATTAAATGTAAACTTTGGGTAATTTGGGTTGGACAACTGTGCTTTTTGGTGATGATCATACAGGAACATGTTGTAGCTCTTTTGCTGCATTTCTCTAACCTGGCTACTAAAATTACAGCCTTTCCATATTTTGGCTAAATGTTTGCACTAAGATTAAATATTCTGTGTTTCCTGGTTTCACATGACAACATTTCTTTATGTTATACCACTTCTTATACTGGAATACTTTATTTTTATTAGTGCTTTGTAATTATTCTGAGACACCTTCTGAATTCAAAGGCTTAGAAATGAACGGTACGAAATTCGCCACTAATAAACAAATATTACTATTATTGACACCTAATAAACAAGACTGTTTCACGCTGGGTGTCCTAGTTTGTAATTAAACGAAATGGCAGTTTACGTTGCTGAAATCTTAACAAAGGCAGCGAGCACTGTTAGCATATTATTAGCCTGCTAGCAGGTTGGGGATTAAGAGTGTTATAAAGCAATATTATCACAGATTGGCACGTAATGGTTCATATTTACTATCAATAACGTGTAACATGGTAAAGGCAATGCAACGTACTAAAGTCGACTAACATTAACGTTATCTGTCCGCCATGATGAGACTCACACTTTAGCTTAGCAGCCACATCAGCCAGACGTAAAACTGACTGCAGTTAGCTACCGAGGCTTCGCATGCAGTCGCACAGCACAGTAACACGTACCAATCCTTCAATCTGGATCTGTTTCACAGGAGAGTCCAACGTGCCGCCAGTAGAAGCCATTGCAGCGTTAGATGATAAGCCAGACTCTTTACGTGATGCCATCTATGAGCCGCCACACGCGGAAAAGGGAGGACAATGTTCAAAGACGGACGTTTCCGGTGCGCCCGTTTTCCTATCCGTAGAGAAACAAATTGTTAATAATACATTCTGTTCCTACCCATTTTGCGCTCTTTAATTGTTCACTTCAGCTTTTCACAAATAAAGACAAAATGCTATAATATTGAACCACAACGAACTAAGTAGTTTATAGTTTTATTAAAAAAAAAGTTGATAAAAACCTTTTTCACCAGTTTCCAAATAATAATAGTGGTTAAACATCCAAGAAGGGTCTGGAATTGCAAATGAAAATGAACATATTAATTTTTATTTTGTAACTATTAACAAGGACACTTTAGCACAATGTATCGTGGTGTCAGCCTGTGTCAAAGTTGTTCTCATTTATGTGTTTGCATGAAACAGACTAGCGTGTGAAATAAATCACCTTTAACCTTGTCCTGTATTGTTATTTCAGCTTCATTGTAACTGGGTCTTTGCAGACCAAAAAATATAAGATGATTATTATTATTATTTCAATTTGTATTGCATTTTACCCCTAAATACCAACACTTCAATACAGATATATACTCACTGGCAACTTTGTTTGCCCATGTGTAAAATTTAATTCAATCAAATACGTAAGTGAAGCTGTCAGAAGAGTGATTCTGCTGTTTATTACAGGTCACAGTGGGGAGTAGAGTTTTACTGCAATGCATTTTATTATTAGGTACAAAAGTTTCGATCACCATAGTTAAAATGAAAGATTAGGATAACACGCCCCCTCTCTCGAGGCATTGCTGTACTTCATGAATGCAGATGACCACGCTGCAAGAATAATCAAAACCCTCATCTCCTCTCATTACGGCACGGCTACAAGATTAATGAGCTACTGGTGAATTAATACCGACCAACAGGGTAGAGGTCAAAGCTTTACAGTTAGTCCTAGGTTTAGACATACAACACAACGCAACATAACCTTTAAACTGCTACTGTAGCTGCAATTTAAATGGAACGTAACAGGTCAAATCAACAACTTAAGATTACCAAGTACTTAAAACACTTTATTTCAAATCTTTACAGATGTATCACAACTAGAAGTTACCCAAAGACTAAAAAGGTGAGATACTGAAATTAACTGTAACAAGTACATTACCTAGTTACATAATGCAAGAAAAGGGAATAAGCATGAACGTAAAAAACAAAAACAAAAAACAAAATGTAATTGATAAACTGCCTGAATTACACATCTGAAACTTGATATTCAATGCCAGGTAAGATTCAATTTTATGACAGATCAACCTTTTTGTTTATCATGAAAGAGCAAGTGCAACAATGACATGGTGGAAGAGATTATACTTCTGAACAATAAAACAGTACCTTTCTAGAACATGTACAGCTGCAATACAAATTTTAACATGAATACAGGGGTCGTATGCAAAATCTGCAAGATTTCAGGTTGTGAGAGGGGGCAATGGTATAAAACTTATGGAATGGGCAAACAATGGAAATTTAAGTTAAAAACATGAGGCGGAAAAGCTTACAAATTGATGACTGAAAAAAATGTTGCTTTATAAATATTGTTAAACATTCTTCCTCACTCCATTTGAACCAAATGAATACTGCATGATTCACTCTTTAGTACAGTAAAATCCTTTTTTTTTTTTTTAAAAGATCCATACCCATTCCCCACTTTTTCCTCCCCTTCCCCCAAAAAGGGTTTACAGAGAAACACAAAAAAGGCAAAAAGTTATGCAATTAAAAAAAAGTATGTCTGTTGCAAGCAGAGTGTTTGTTTTTCCAATATCTAAATAAGGTGGAATCTTGGTCCAGCAGTGGCAATGATGTCACTGTAGGGCTCAGTCTGGGTGACCTCAATGGCTTGCTGCTTTTTAAGGACCAGGAAACTGTAAAACTTGGCAGCCGCTTGCTTCTTGTTGTTGTTCCGGCACAAATCAAGCAGGCTGACTGAATCTGCACCAGTTTTGGCCATGACACGCTGTGGGGACAGAAGCATATAATGTCAGTCTCCTCTCTTTTCAAACACGCACATTAGTTAGGTTCATTATTCAACATAAGATTCCATAAGGAAAATTTGACAGGTTACAAGATTGAAGACATTACAACAGTCTTTTAAATGCTTGGATATAGACTAACTTTGTGCGTTTCATTTTGAGTTCACAAAATTAAACACGACAGCACCTTTTATTTGAGTAAAATACTATGAAAACAGATATGTTACAATGATTTTCATATTATTTTGAATAGGTCCTTTTAGTACCTGAAGACCATGCAACATCTGCTGGGTTCTCTTGTTCCATCTCTTCTCTTCTTGATCCTGGTCTCCAGCCTGACCTTCTTCTTCCTGTGTAACAAGCAAACATTACATGTCAAATCAAAGCCTGTGTTTAACAAGGTTTTCCATAAATCATACAGATTATCACTGCTTTGTTTGACATATTACATTAAAAATGTTTTTACAAGTACCCTACTAGTTTTCTACCTTGTCTAATGTTACTTAACTTTTGAAGATTTGGAAAGGATACAGCCCTTTCACCACAAATGCTATGGCATTTGTGACAGTCCTGTTTCCAGTGTCCATCTTTACCATTAAATTAAGTGTCATTGTTGTTCCTACTCTATTTAAGCAGGAAGCTTAAGACAAATCTCTGTAGTGATAGCTGCAGTTTGCAAAGGCAAACTTCACAAGAAAGACATGTCATTACAACTTCAGTAATTCTTAGGCTCTAGTCTAATCAACTCACCTCTTCTTCGTCACTTTCATCCTTCTTGTCTTTGCTCTTTTCACCAAGAAGGTCAAGTTCAGGAACGAGCTGGGTGAGGTTGACACTGCTCTCCTCTGGTGGCAGATCCACCTGAGGCATATCTAACCTCTGTGACAGGACTGAATGGTCAGCAGCCTGTTGCTGCTGCTCCAAGGAAACCATCTGAAAGGAGAAAAAACAGGGACAGACCAGGAGTAAGTTAGGTGACAGTAAGGTCAAATTAATGACACACTTTGCTTTTCTGTATTAAAACAACAAAACACAATTCACAATACTTACAGACAGGGATACTTCTTTGTCGATGGTCTTGCGTTTGACACCACGAGGGGTCGATGGAGGGGGCATGACCGTCTCATCAAGGATTGTCCTGCTGCCCTCCATTGTAGAAGCTGCCAGCATGCTGGGCTCCTCCATGATAGTTTGGTCTAAGGAACAGTTAACATAGAGCGTTAACAGACATTAACAAAATGTGAAAGCGCTTACAGACTTATGGCCAATTGTGTGTCGTGAAAACACAAAATAGAACATTTCATATAAAGGTGCTTTCCAATTAATGTTTCTTCAAATCCTTAAAAAGACGAGATACTGACCCTCACAGTTACAGCAAAAGGTGAAAGTGCATTTTTATCGGATTACTCGATAAATGGATTAAACAGTTCATAAAATAATAAATAGTTGCAGCCCTAATCAAATGACATGCCTGGATAAGGCATCATTGTAAGATGTTACATGTACAACAGAATTTTAAAAGTGCCAAACAGTCAGTGCAGTTCAATTCATACAATTTTAAAAATATAAAAAAAAAAAAACTCCTCCCATCTTCCTGAGCATAACTTACCAATAACATCTCTGTGTTGACCCATGACTTCCTCTCTAGGCACCTCTGGGTTCTCCAGCTCTTTGAGGAACTCATCCAGGCTGTCTGCTTCTCCACCCTTTCTCCTCTTCCTCAGTTCATCTGGCACCAGAGGTGTCAGGCAACGTGTGAACATCTGACAGCAGAAATTGGACAATTAAACTTGGATGAAAGTTTTGATTTAAAAAGTATTATAATAAAAAAAAGTGAGGCTGTTAGGAAAGACTAGTTCAAGACAAAAGAAGTCCGCTAAATTATGCATCAACATGTTTTCCATTCAGTATTCTGGAGGGGTAATGTGGGTGTTAAAAGATCGGGAAAAGAGACAGACAAAACCAATCACTTCCTCCACCTCCTGTTCCTTCAATGTTCTCATTTTAATTCCCACAGTCTGCACAGAATACCAATGAATGCTTTTTCTCTCTCCTCTTCACCTACACGACGCTTAAAATCTCACAGAATTTGGAAGATCAGACCATAAGCATGGCTTGCTCATTGACACTCGGGTAATACTTCTTGAGTACAATTTCAGGAAAAGAGTGGACAGCTTTGTGTGTACATGAATGCCTTTATAGGATTTACCCCAAACTTCTTGCATATTTATAAAAACTTGTGTTACCTTGAGCAGCCTGGCATTCCAGAGGGGCTGAGCAGGCAAGGAGAAGAGCTTCTCTACTCCTCCAGTCTCCTTCCACATCATAAGTTTCTTAGTAGGAGGGGCAAGGTCCAGGGTGGTGACAATGTCTGAGTAATCAGACAGCTGGGCTCTGATGGTCTTGCTGTCCAGTTCCTTCACACTGTCTACAATCAGCTTCCTCTTACGCTTTGCCTTGGTCTCTTTCACTGCAAAGAACACATTATTTGATTAGAATTAGTATTTTCCATAAAATTGGATGAAGACCCATCACAAGATTTTGCACGCGCAAATTAAGTCAATTACATAGAAATACTACACATTTCAGCAAGCGCTATCAAGGTAACAACAACAAAAAAGAAGAAGATGGAGTCTCACCTGTGATGTCAATAGGCTCCAGAGCAAAAGCTTCCTCCTCATTGGGAACCAGGGTTGTCTGAACATCCTGGTCAGCCATTGCTGGAAGTGGCTCAGCTGGGCCAGAATCAGGACTGTCTGGTCCCGCTACAGACAGATGAAAAGTACATTCCCTCTTAAACTAGTGACACAGTGTACCATACATGTTTAACAACACATTGTTCGTAGACATTCCAGCTGATCTCTCAAATGTTTTCCATTTGTAAATGTACTTCAGTACTCAGCAGTGCCTTTAAAGATCAGTAAAACTATTTATAAATGGAAAAACGAATTCTCCAAGACAGCACAAACAGGACAGGAGATTGACCGATTCACCCCCCCATTTAATTTTTTTTTTTTTTTTAAAAGACCACAAAATATATTTGCTTTACATACGTGACTGGAGGTTATCAAAGTCATCTTCATCATCTCCATGACCTGGTGGCATCATAACACTTTCTGTCATGGCTGGAGGATCATCAAAAATACCACCTCCATCTTCAGAGCTTAACAGCTTATCAACTAGAAAATAAAAAGATTAATTTGTTTGAATGCTTATCATGAACATCTTATGGTACAAATTTGACAGCTCCGCAGTTACGGTTAGAGTGAGACAACTGAAACTACATACCGAGCATTCCCCCATCATTGTTGACCATAGAGGCATCCCCAAAGTCATCATAGTCCATGTGGTTGGATTTGTCTGGGAGATTGGCTGGGCCAGGCTCAGCCTCTAGCAAAAGGTTGGATGCTGTGGCACCTTGCATGATGTCCTCTTCAAATGTGCTGGCATCTCGCATCATCTCCCGGTCATCCATACCAAAGTCAGCTAAAGAGTGTAGCACATTAGTGCCATAAAATAAAACTTGCTACTTGCTTTTCTCTTTTACATAAAAGATCTATGTTGAATTATACAGTTCTTAAAAGAGTCTTTATCTGTCCATACACGTGTCATAATCGTTATGAGCATGCATAACAATATGATGGCCTACCAAAATCGTTGTCCTGCAGTAGGTTAAGACTGCTAACATCTTCCCTCATGGTGATCTCTTCTACTCTGCTCTGGTTCAGGGTAAACTGCTGGGCCACATCTATGTCACTGAAAAATACAAAATGAATGATAAGTACAATTGTTGGTGCTTTCAACTGCTAAATCCAGTTGTTGCCGACTTACTCCAGATCAGGAAGTGGCTGGTCAAAGTCATGGAATTCCTCAGGTAAGGTGATGGCATTATATGCTGCCTCTCGGTTTTCCTCAGGTAGATCGACCACACCTGAACACAAACGTAGTTATATAACAAAAGTACAGCGCATGCACACACAGCTCTCCTCCATGGTCTTATTCCATATACAAATAATTAACTGTGCTACAGTGTCAATTCCACTGTGGCGTTTTCAGCCTTAAAACCTTAAATCACATCTCCTCACCTGGCCTAAAAGCCATTTTGATTTTGATGAAGGCTTCATTACAGTCAGCAAGCAGGTATTTGGCCTTCCTGTGGTAGATTCTCACCACTCCAAGAAGAAGGTGACCAGATGTTCGCAACGCCATCTTTACCTAAAAGAAAAACAAAAAAAACAAGAAAATATTGAACCAACCAATGTTTAAAGAAGAGGATTTCTTGCAAATAATAATACTTATCATTGCAAACGGATTAAGTTCCTTTTTTGCCTGTACCTTGGGTGAAATGATGCTCTCCACACTGCTCTCTAGGTTGCATTCAAACACATGGGCCTTGGTCAGCTTTTTGTCCCAATGGGCCGCCAGCCAAATCTTGGCCAGCGGCCCACGTTTGCTGAGGACAAAGTGGGCGTAAAACATTGCCCTGGCTCCCTTGGTTTACACACTCACACTGCGGTGCGGTCTACCTGGAAAATATTACAATCATTAGGATAACAAAGTCGAAGGAAGGAAGGAAAAATGGTCCACAGCACAAGACACTATCGGCACAGCAGCATTCTTTAGTCTTTGGGTGATGTTGAGCGAACATCAGCGATCATGTCCCCAAACTCCACGTCAGACTCCTGGGGCATATTTAAACTTGCAGAAAGGTTAACAGTAGCTTAACTCCTGCACAGAAGCGTAGCTTAGTAAACATTTACAGTCGAACAGTCTGAGCGAATTCACCAGGGTAATCATAACTGTGTGTGTGCCCCAACAGGTGACAATGACCACAAACGTTTATCAGTCAACCAATGTGGTTTGCGTTTGTGTTTATAAGTAATAATTTATCTAAATGTACGCAACCGCTTCGTGCTCTGTCCGAGTCAAATCCATCTTAACACAACCTACTTTATATCGCGAAACACATTCATCTTGAGGATCGAAACAGCCACTAAAAAAAAAATCAATTGCGACTGATGTTGTGATGAAATAAATTGCTTTAAGCAGTTACTCGTTGCTGGTAAAATACCAAAAACGCGCGCTCTCTTTAAAATCGGAGGTTTTCGTGTTATCAAAACAAGCGCTGACTTCAATCAAGTTCCGCCTGTTCCCACTTATGTGGTCAACGCTACAATGCGTGTCCGTCCACGAAAGCCCAGCCTTTTCCCCCGCAGTGTCACTAAGATGGGTTCTTCGATCTCACACAATTCACGCGTTTACGGCAAAAATCAAGCCAACTGCCCGTGTCCACGAATGTGCGCACTTACAGCAGACTGCATGCAGCAAAGGTTTAGCCAACGCCAGTAAATAGTCGGCGCCATCAAGCGAGCGGGGCCAAATTAGCCGCGAGCTAACTATAAAAACAGCAGCCGTATGCTGTGCGGATAAGGCTCAAATATTTATTCACGCTTCAGAACTTAGACAAGTGCATTTTTTTTAAAAAGCCCGAACCAAAAAAACGAGAACAACGCTACCTTGCTAGCACACCGGTTAAGGCGCCCATCTATCATGCTCTTACTTTTCCCTCTAGCAGAACAACTGTATCGTTAACGTTAGCTTGGTGGCTAACGGCTCCTTGAGCAGCAAAGGCCGCGGCTGCTAAACACAAACGCGCGCATTTATTTCGCCTCTTCAGCCAAAGAAGACAGCGCGCGAACAGATCGGCTGCACGTACACTTACCGGCAGTATCCCCCCTTTGGACAGAAACCCCAATGATTATGTTATTTCTCCCAGCAGATTCTCCCCTGTTGTACTCATTAAAACAGTCAAGATGGCGCCAGTCGCCTTCCTCCCGCTCAGCGCTGTCCTTTTAAAATCGACAGGATGTTTACAGTCAAAAATGGCGGAGGAGGAGTTTCTGACAGGCAGGCTGCTGTGACCACCGGGCGGCGATAGGGGTCACTGTGGCACACGGAGCAGGCGTAGCCCATACGCGTGTTTTACACGGAAAATAATGGCTGCAAATAGTCCTAAGTCATATTTTGTAAGATATGTAAGGAGCTATTAAGGCTGAACAGGTGCTCAACCAAATACTAGTCTATTAAGTGGTTAACAATAAACATGTGATGTTCTGTAGACTACATCAATAGCGTAGAAAAATCCAGATGGGATGCATCTGATATATTCCAAGGTGTTTCCAGTATTAATTACCGTTACTTACATTTCCAGCTACCATCTGCTGCGTGTGTGCTGCCATTAATAAGTACACATTTGCTGAACAGCTTTTGTAAGAAAAGTTAAGTTATCATATTAAAAAAGGAGAACTTAGCTACAACATATTTACACACTGCCTAGAGAACCCATCAGTCTTTTAACTCATGTTATCAGTATGCATAGAGCTGGACATCTCATTTCCAAACACTATTAGATACAAAGATGAGGAGGAACATGCCTCACAAAGACTCTGACTCATCTGCGATCAAATTGCAAAATTGGTATGCAGTAAACTAAGCAGATTTATCTCATAGGCTACAGCATCTGTTGCAGTAGATCTGCTGCCAACTGAGCATGTTCATAATTTATCAGGAGCACGGCTTCATGTCATTCTGGTAGATTACTGAGATAGTAGGTGCACATTAAATATTAAACATTAAAATAATGTTTAACATTTACTACATATTCACACAGGGTTTGAAAATTGGTTTCTCAAAGAATGTACATTTAATGAATACCCTGAATATGTGCGGTGACATGGTTAAACAAGGTAAGGAGCTGTCTAACACATAATCTGCTGCTAGTCCCTTTGACACAAGCCTTATTACTTACTAGTAATCTGAATTAATGTCTGCTGACAGGATCTGAAATCATTGCCCTTACGTCAATACAATACACACCTTAGCGTTTACGTGTTTTAAATCAATTCAATGTCTGAATTGTATAATTAAATATGACTTATATAGTAACAGATATATGACAATGACAAATTTAAAATGACTATGTCTTTATATGCACACACAACCACAGCAAGCAGGCTAGAAAGAGATTTTTATCAAGTCAAAAGCTGAATAATTAGATTCCTTTAATCCACTAAAATGAATTGTTTCTGGTTAATAGTGTCATAATGTGTCTAATCTTAATGTATTCAGTTATGTTGCCACAGGGAGCCCCATCTGTAATATAACTGCTTCCCCATGGATGGATACATGTGCACTATAACTGCTGTTATTCTTCCCTTTTCTGCTTGATTCGATTGCAATGTATAATCAATTTACATAGTAAATATTATGAGACACAACCAATGACAATTTGACAAAGATAAATAAATATATTAATATATTTGATAAAAAGATAATTAAATATATTTCTACTATTATGACTAATAACAATTAGTCATAAGAGCAGAAATATATTTAATTCAATTACTGTTAGCCGTATGATGAAGCTAAAATAAGTAGTAAAGCTCCAAACATTTTGCTGCAAGATTGATTGAACGGAAAAGTTGCAATATTTAATCCAGTTCCATCTCCACTGCAGAAGCACAACTCATTACCAGGATTAGGAGAATTAAAACTGATTAGGATTCTGTTAAATCATCTTAGAAACATTTGGTCTTCCTGGATGCAGTGAAACTTTCCAGCGGCAGTAGCTGCGATGCGTCACGCATCAACTCATCGAGAATCACTTATTTCCACTGACTACGCATCTGGATGTCTTAGGCCGTTTCCTGCGTTGGTGCATAGATGCTGCAGAGTGCAGTGGGTTTGGTGTGAACATCTAAATGGGTTTCCTTTGGGTATGTCACTAAAGCACTTTATCCTTAGTAGGCACTTGTCCAGCTTCTATATGCAACAAATCACTTTGCTCCGTTTGGTGTCGGTGTGAGCGTTTAGGGGGTCGGGGTAGTCGGAGCTCTCCTGCAGCCATTGCTCCAGCTGAGTTGGCAGCTCTCATGCACCACGGGATCATCCTGGATAGATGCTGTTATTTATGCAGCGTGCCTAAACCAATCATCCTGACAGAGATTTATGTAAACACGGCAGTTTCTTGGCATGAGACGAGGTTCACACACGCACAAGGAGGAAGCTAAAGGTGTTATTTAGTTTAGCTCTCCCTCTGTGGCTGCAGTGCAGACACCAAAATCTGTTTGGAAGTCTCTGAACAGGTCGGGGAGGAAAGGAAATGACGAGGCAAAATGTGGAAAAGGGGACTTGTCTACACTGCTTGCGTATCCATCTGAGTGTCTTTCACCACACACTGTACTTCGTAAGTCTGTAATGGCAATATCTGAGAAGGCACATTTACATGTTAGAAGATTGACATTAAATATTTACACAACATGATCAGCACTCAGAGACTGTTGATATCAGACAATTTATTTTTTGTTTTGTTTTTATAAAAGTATTTTACAAAATTGCAATTTTTTTTAATCTTTCCATTTTAATCTATAAAATTATGTCTGCAGCGACGGAAGAGAGTGAAGGAAGCAGGCAGAAATTCAACTGAGTCACAAGCCTGTCTGATGAATCCTGTTTTTGTGGGTGAGAGAATTATGCGTATTACATCTACTACTACACTTGTGACAAGCAAGAAAAACAGCTTGTGAACCAAGTATAACAATACAAGACAGTGAGTCTAAAAAGACCCTGAACATGTTCCTGAAACAGAAAATACAGGAATTTCAGTTTTGGATGTTTGATGATAACTGTTAGTGGGACACCAGTGTTAAACTGTACCTTTTATGGAGCCACTGTTATTGGATATTGATAAAAACTACTATGGAAGCATGAACCTGCGTGTTGAGCAAAGCAGATGTAGGAAAACAAACAACTAAAATGTGCATTTCTTTGAAGGCACATCAATACACATACATATATATGCTACCCTCTGAAACAACAACCTAAAGAAAGAAAGAAAAAACAATGTCACATTACATATTGCACCAAGTTCGTTTCTGAAATGTGATTCGGTTTCAACCATACTCTGTTGGGCTGTCAAGATGGTAACACATTCCCAGAAGTTGAAAACACCATGCAGCTCCCTGCTGTCGACGTCTTAGTCTCCCACACATACATTTTCCTTTCTAGCCTTCTTAGATAGACAGAATATGCATGGCATTCCCAAGTGTATTATCAGATGTAAAACAAAAAAAGACATTAAAAAACAGATCCTCTACTGGCACACACTGGGGTCTGTGAAGGATTGCGAAGTTTTATCAAAATGTTCCACAAATTGAGCTAAAGCTACTAATGCAGCAGTCAGGCCAGGTGTAATTACATTATTTGGAGAAATGTTGATATATTAAAAAAAATCTAATCAGTTAATCATTTGAAAGTCATCATATCATACAAAAATTCCAGATAACATGATATGACATATCAAGACTGAAAGAAGTGAAATCCGATTGGCAGTGGAGCCAAACAGCCGCCTGGCTTTTGTTCAGTCAATTAGTCAACTGGTCTGCAAAGACCCTATTTGATGTTCCACTGACACATGGCAGCCAATGTATGCGTGAGATATGATTCTCAGGTTGAGCAGACTAACACAAACGGATCTAATTTATTCTAATGTTTCTAATTAGTGAAAAACGTTTGGCTTTTACACTTGCTTTCTGAATGTAGTCCAAGCATTACAAGACACCGGCGGTTCAAACCTCCTCCTCCATCCTCCGAGAGGAGATGTTTAAATGTTTGATTGTCAGCGATGCAAACTGGCATCCTGCTAAGATACTGGAATAAAGCCTTCTAATCAATCTACTTTTGAAGTACTGCAAACATATCTCCCCTATTTTCTGTCTTTTAACTCCATCACAAACTGTTGATGAAAATTGATGTCAGTCCATACAGTGGTCTAGGTGGCAGGTAGGTGCCAGCTCTGACAGCATCTGTTACAGCGTTTGACAGTTCTAGATGAAAACCCAACCTGTCACTAGATAAGATGAAGAAGGGTTTACAGTTAAAAGATAAAACCACATACATGTCTAAAAATGTCGGCTCCCTCTTTTTCACAGTGGTTTAATGTTCTAAGCAGACCATTGGTTGGCTCAACTGGCAAGCTCAGGTTCCCCTAACAAAGGCAACTCTATGGTTCTCCTCTGTGGTTCTTTAGGCCAGAATGAATTCAAGTACCAATTCCAAATTGGCATATGAGTCTTTATGAGTAGAAAAAACTAATAATTTATGTAGCATGTTATGTTTGTGGTTCCTCTGCCTGATTCCATGTTGCAGATTGTGTCAAATCTAGCTAGATGTGTAAGGATGTTCAGAATGGCACATGTGCTCAGCTCCATGTGTAGCTGAATAAAAATGCCCTGAATATGCATTATAATTCAGAAAAATCAAAACGTGAATGCTGACCCTGACCCAAGGAGTTTAGTATGAGATTCCTAATTGAAACAATCATACAGAAAATCACAAACCATGAAAACAAAAACAAATCAGAAAGCAGCAAGATCATGGCTCCATTTCTGCACCGTGTCTTTTTCTCAGACTCCCACACCCGAACACAAGATAAACTTGAGGCACTGTGAACGTCAGATTAATGATCAAAATTCAGTTCTTATGGTCGAGGAGCTGTCATTTCTTTCTCTAACCACCCCACTACTGGTTTTTCATTAAGACAACGGCAAGAGTAGCGCTGGCCGTTCGTTCACTGTATAAAAAAATAGCTAAAGACAATCCAAAATAGTGTTATCATCTTCATAGTCATAATTATCAATCATTTTCTATCGGCAAAACTTTCAGGAACCTGTGCATAGTGTGCAGAGCAAAACATACAGACAGGTCTGTATGCAGTGGTCGGCAAATTGAAGCAGCTAGGTGAGATTCCAACTCCATGATTTTGACCACTTCAGTCTAAAGCTGAGAGATTTAAACTCCTCATGTCTCTGTCAGTTGGTGGCAAGCATCATGTATGCTGATAGGCCTATGTGTACAGGTATCCTCAGTACACGTAAGAAAAAGGTTAGACAGGAGAAAATGATGAAAGTACAAAGGACAGGAGACCAATAGACATGCTGCCCTCCACGTGTCTTTCCATTTCTTCAGAACCCATTCCCATCTTCATCTCCACTGATCAAACCATGCAGCCGCAGAAAGGCTCTACGTTTCTCTACGTGCCCGCCCTCTCGCTCTTTCTTTGTCGAGTCCAGAGAGCGAGAGGGCTCTGATGGGTTATAGCCTCTCTATGTCCCTGTACTTTTTCCTCAGTATGGACACTTGGTCTTTAAACAGGACTGGGTCTAGCCTCATCTGAGAATGTACCAGAGGCATGGTGCCAAACCAGCTGGCAAATTTGTTCATGCAGGTCTGACGCTGGGCAAAATGGTCCGGGTCGGCCCAGCGCGATGCCCGGGAGCTCTGTGGGTAGAGAGAGAGAGCGTTAGAGTAAGCGGGAGGGCGGCAAAGGAATGGAAGGAAGTAAAAGGGGTAAGAGCACAGGAAAGAACAGACGAGAGGTGACCAGGTGGATACAGTCAGTGGAATTAAATAAGGAGACAAACAAAAGAGCATGAAATTATGCATCGTCAATTATTCTGACCTTTCAGAACCAAAATCTCTGAAAATGTTCCTGAGTTTAATGCCACCTTTCAATAAAAAAATGACTTCAGTGTACTCATGATTGATTTGCTCTTTTCTCTTTCCATTTTGAGAAAGGTAGGAGTCTCTAAGCAAAGCTGTGCATTGTCGAACAAAATACACGATAAATGGATGCAGGCTAATTTATAAACACAATATGTCTGAAGAACAATACATTTTACCTTCAGGCATAACATAGTTTTAGAGCAGTGTTACTCTGCCTCACCTGTCCCATCATGGTCTCCTTGTATTGTTTCTTCTGGGTTACTTTGATGGGTGGTAATTTAGTCACAGAAGACACCAGAAAATTCATCAGAATGTCCTCACAGTTTGACATCTGGTCGACCATAGTCTTCAGACTGGCTGGAAGGTAGCTGGTGTACAAGTAGTGGTAGTATCTAAGGGAAAGTAAGGATAAACAGTGATGACACAAACTGTTAGCATCTAGCTAAATGAAAAGGAGAAGTACTATGAAGAATAGGGTAGAGAGGGACAGAGAGTAGAGTGTCAGCACTTGTGATAGATGGCAGCCCCAGTCAGCACCATGGAGTAGTCATTGGTCCATTTTGAAGTGTAGCCCCACCGCTCCTTGTTGCTGTCCCAGAAGTGGCTACGGGCTGGGTATCCAACGATGCGATCCGGGAAACTCTGCCACACTGTGAAGGCAAAGTCCACCTGCATCAAGATAAAAAAAAAACAAAGACATTGTGTGAGAGAATACATGAAGTGAAAAATTAACATACAGAGGAGCAAAGAATTAAAACCGTCACACAAACATGTAAATACACAATAAGAGTGGAAACGTCTCCTGGTAATCTGACCTCTGTGGTGGAGAGCACAGTGTCCTCATCCAGACTGAGCACAGCATCAGTGGGGATGGTGTCGTAGGGGAGGAAGCGGCTACTTATCACCTAGTTTTATTGAAAAAAAAAAAAAAGTCATACTGTACTTAAAAGTATAATTGGACTGTGTGCTAAAATGTCTACGTCAATATATATATAAAGGGCTTTTCTGAGCACAAGCCTGGTACATCTGAGAGGCAAGCATTGTTGCAGTGTCATTATGTCTGGCTGTGCTACAAATTCATTTCATCTTGCTGTGGTTACAGCAGAGTCAGCCAAATACACAAGCTGACATAACACCAAGGAAGTGCTGCACTTCACTGATGAGCTAAAACCACAGATAGTGAACCAAAGTCTACAAGCAGAACTGTGTGTTCCCCTCCTTGACGAGCTCTGCGGCTTCTTCTTTTTGGCATATATCTATGCAAATGACCCTGTATAAGGTGGTTTCCAGTTTTAGAAATATGAGCTGATTTAAATGCCAGTTTCAATCGAGAAGCATGTGGATTTCCTCCTGACAGCAACAACCTTGTTAGCCACATCAACATTCAATCTACAGGGACTGGGTAAAAATAACTCAATGAAAAAGCAGAATGTTAGTCACACCACAATAAAGGAAGCTGCAGCCTTTTGGAAAGTAGTTATCTTAAGTTGCGTTAAAAATGTGTTGTATCAGACGTCTGACTACTAAACTTATTTTTTTAGCTTAAATGCTGCTAATTGAAAGTGACTCACTCACTGACTTGTGGTCCTGAGTGTTCAGCTCCAATTTGTTCACTTGGTAATATAACTTAAACCTCACTGGTAAAAGCTTGTGCAGTGTGCCTGATGGGCACATGTTGGTTAAGCATTGTTATTTACCATCAATGCCCATCATCTATGTGAAAGAAGTGAGATTGGAGGTTTAAATGACTTTGTAAGAGCAGCCGTGTTAAGAAGCGGTAAATGTCACAGCATGTTGCTGCAGTACCACCTACCGAGCAGGATCTAGGCTTACCTTGCTCTCCCCTTCGATAACAATGACAGCGACTGATGTGGCAGGCCAGCGGTGCTTGGCAGGAAGAGGTTTGTCACAGTTCCACAAAACTATCACCTGTGCAAACGGAACATATGTAGAGCTTGGTCATCGCGTGTCATCAACATCATTATGATTTACGCTGCAGGTTTCACAAGGCGCACCATGGGTTTGAATTACCTGAGCACAGTACTGGGATTTGGCCACTGCCACAAGCAGCTTCATGACCGGCTGAGACTGGGAGACCAGTGGGGTCACCACATGAATGATTGCTGTAAACTTGGGGTATGGCTTGACGCCTGGAAACAACCGATGGTAACCACATAAACAATTCAAGTCTGACAAGGATTTAAGCATCAGAATAAGCTCCTGAATAAGCATCATCACACAGTATTATGTCTTGGACAGGTCTCTTTATGAGATATTGGTAAACGGTAGCTTAAAAGTAAAGCAGGTATAGAATTTAAAGGCACCTTTATTCAAAACCAAGTGCAGAATGTTTTAGTAACTTTCTCTGACAGATTTATGCACCTCTTCATTTGTGCTTGTTTACTTGACATAGCGTGCATCCAAACAGGTCTAATTAGCCTTGTAGAGGAAAAGGTGCCAGCTAACCGCATCCCAAAATCAACAACAAGAAGCATATTTGGGTGACTAACCAAGCACAAACACAACATGGCAACATGGCAGGTGTAATTAGTGAGGATTTCTGTGTCAAATGAAAAATAACTGCTTTGCATTTCATTTGCTTTCAACAGCTACTCCACACCACCTGCTCCTGTATTGTGTTAAAATGAATAAAAGTCCAGGTAACGGACCCAGCTTAGCGTAGTGGAAGGGGAAATCTCCTAGATAGGTGGAGTACTGAGGTTGGTTGAAGAGGCCGCCTGGCAGACTGTTCCACATGAGGTTACTCCTTGAAGTGTGTTGTAGTACACGGTCCTGGATGATCTGCACAGACCGGGAAGCAGGTGAGAATCTACATATGGTTGCTATTAATCAAAGGTGGACTGTTGGCAAACCAAGAGCAGGAAATAAGCTTTATGCCCAAACCTTCCAAGTCCACGCACTTAAATTAAAATAAAAAGCAAACAAATTTCCTCTGTGATATAAACAGTGATACAGAATTAGTCCCCGAATGAAAAGCAAGTTGTCAATTGAGCGAACATCAAGAGCTGCTTTTATGACATAATAAACATTAATGCAAATGTATTTTCTTGTGGTCTTATATGAAAGACCCGTGTTGGCAGTTAATGACTACAACGTAATTATTCTGGCCTTAAATTGCAGGCATCAGTTAATAAAATCAACCGTGGCCTCATTCTGTGAGGTCTGGAGAAAATAAACAATAACATCAAATCAGTTTTTTAATAAAGTGAGCTGGAAACAGCCGTAGCCCACAACCACATACAGTTTGTCAGCAGGCTTCACAGACCTGCAGCATCCACCGCTCCCACTGCACCAAAGCTTTAAGAAGACATGCAGTCTGTAGACATCTGATGAAATATTAAGCATTCGCAACACCTGCGGTGCAGCTATAGAGCAAAACATATCCTGTTCTTTTTTTGTAGACTGCTGATGATAAACAGATTTTTGAGGTGCAACCTCAGCTAGTAGTAAGATATCTAAAACCTGTTTGCTTTCTAACAGCGGGCGCGTGAAGCTGAAACCGACATCTTCCCAGTGCTTGGCTTGTACTGAGACAGCGTTACGAACAGATCAGCTTCTTGGGGCTGTAACTTTAACCTGCTGACAAAGAAATCCCAGCTCTGTGTACTAGATCTGGCTTTGCACCTCTTGGGATGAGGCCTCAGTAACAGTATCTGACCACAGCTAATGGTGTAAACTGAACTCCAAAGGCGTACACTAAGCAATACTCAAAATCAGTTCATCCTTGCTGCATTTAAGGTAAAAATTAAACGTCATCCACAAACAAAGATGAGACACATTTCTCTTGTACCTGCCTTATAAGTGAATTATCCTATCTTAGACATCTTGTTTTTTTCGTCATCTTGGTTTTGTTCCCATTTCCCTTTTTAATCCTCCCTGCTCTTATCTCTGCTTGTTTGTATTTCTAGCCAAAGCGCAGTATGACAGTCTGGTACTCACTAGGAGGAATACAGATAAATAGACTTTGACAGGAACAACTTACAGACATGATTGATAGCCTAGCAATAGCAGGAAACGGCCTCAAAACATGACAGCGGTGTTTAACATTATATATGATGCCTATTGGTTTTCCGTCGTGTTTGGAGCAGTTTCACTGCAGCTATTACGGTTACGACAAATACAAAGTCTGCACTCAGTGTCTAATGACAAAAATAATAATAAACAGATGTCAGGAGAAATGCAAATGCAAAATATATTAAAAAATACCCATTCGTTAAGTGGACAAATGGTCAATATAACTTTCATCCTCTTGTGCCAGTGCTTTGTATGAATGTATGAGTACCTCCAGTGTGGCCAGGACTATTTTCTCCACAGAGTTGAAGTAAGCCTCCCATAAGAACTGTGTTTGCTGTCTCAGTGAAAGGATCTTGTCCTGATGGATGGAGCGCACTGTTGATGGGATCTGAGGAATAGGTAAACAAATATTAACATATTTTATTTATTTATTTCAACCAGAATATACCATCACGCAAACACACGCGCACAAGCACCTACTTGTAAAAGCAGCCTTTCATCCCCAATCACAGCTGCTCGGTTCCAGTCGATGATCTCTGAGAAGGGAAGCTCCCAACCATTGCTTAACATCACAGGCACACAAGCTGCCTGTAAGAGTAACACAAGATACACTATTGATTAAGGATAAGATAATAATGTTTGAGCCGCCTGCTCTGTGGAGCTGATGAGGCACAGGCATTATGGACACAATACAAACTTACAACTGCATTAATAATTGACAGAAATTACTTGGTGTGTACAAAGTCAACAAAGTTCACCTGTTTAGTTTTATGAACATATGAAATATTTATTTTAAGGGCTGCAATCATACATTGCTATTGCACTGTGATTTCTACAAGTAGTAATATGAAGAGAAACTGTAAAATACACCAAGTGGCTGACGCTTTGCAAACTATACCATCACATTACAAGGTCCATCTCCCAAGCAATCAGATCAGGCATTTCCACCAATAGGTTGAATCTCTTCTAACACATTTCCATTAACTCGAGAACTGCAGCTGTACCTTGATGACGAACTGTAAAAGTGACTAGGCAGTGCAGCGCCGTAAAAATGGTCATTATGACCAATGGAAAATAACCCACTTCAAAACATTGTTGAACACTAAACCCCTGTGTCGGAGAAGTTCAATGAAATTGTATAGTGTGCGCCTACGTTTCTGTGTGCACGTGGTCTTATGAAGCTCAGCTAAGCGGGTGTGTTGTAACTTTAAGTCCATGTGGATTTCAAACAGCTGGAACTCATATGCAGCATCCTGCACTGCAGCGATCGGCCGTATAATCTGTTAAGCAGGGTACCATTCACTGATTGGCCTTGGCCACTACATGTGCACGCGCACGTCCAAGCATGGACCTTTCCTGCATCATCAGAGTGCTGCAGTGCTTGTGTAATCTCCTCTGTGTCATTAGCTGCGTCGCGCTTTCGCAAGCGACGTGCTCTCAAATAGCAATCAGTGTCCTGTTGCTCACTCCTCTTTCACCTCATCACACTAAGCACACATGCACAACATAACTAATTAATAAGCATCACTGCCATAAACAATCTCAGTGTATCTCACCTATTGTGCTTGTCACACGATGCCTACAAGGTAAACATCTGCCAAATAAGTAAACCCAGCTTTGGTTCAGTCATGTAAACTCTTCAACTTCCCCCAGTTCCCCAGTGTCCACCAGCCCTCTTCAAATTGAGTGAGCTCCTGCAGCAGGCAGTGAGTGGACAGACACACTAATACCTCCAGGTCCGACCATACGTCTTAGTCAACCTCTGCACTCTGTCTCAACTGCAGCTGCATTGCTTTCTCATCCTGAGTCGACCCACCATCAGTCCACTTCAGTCTGGCCGTGACCCCTCCCCAGTGGTGCAATTAACTTCCTATTCCAGTCAATACAGTCACTGCCCATCACCTATTGTATACTCACCCATTACCAATCTTGCAAAGTACCCTAAAATATATCATCCCCAACTGCTTCTCTGCTGCTTTCCCCAGAACTATTGCTTCCAATACTCCCTACTTCCAAAAACCTTTTATTTGTTTTTGATTTTTCATTACATCAAAGCATTGTAACTGTAACTGTGTGCAGAGGCAACTCATTCACCATTATGCATTCAATAAAATACAAAAACGTTTTTTGTTATTTGGGCATGTTCTCATGACGGGAAGAAAAAAGGACATTCACAAAGACCTGTTTGTGTTGATGTAAAATTAATGAAGTCCATATTCATCTGCTGGATTTTAATCAGTTTCATCAAATTCTACTTGTTATTTTGTTTCTATTCACAGTAAAGAGAAGAAAACCAAGGAGGAGCAGAGAAGAGGCCAGTGAAGAACATAAGAGAAAGACAAAAAAACAGACCCAGAATTGAAACACAGAGAAGACACAGAGTCAGTGGCAGCTAAAGTAACACGAGCTGCACAATAATATAATGACTGGCAGTGGGTGACAAAGCTACTGGGAGGGACTCAGCACATCACTTTTTCCATTCTCAACCAGTCAGTGACTCATTAAAGGCCGTATTGTTTGATCACCACAGCTGCAGGGCTGACACACTACTAAATTTCTTGAAAAACTTGGATTTGCTCATTATGTTCAGCTGCCAGCTCAAGCTGCCAATGTGCACCTGACTGATTCTGGTACTAAAGAAACCTCAAAGCCGAGGCGGTTTTAGCACAGCATTAAAAATGTATGCGATTCAGCCCTAGTTGAGGCTGTACGGTGTCTTGTTCTTTGAATCCAACCCATAATGTTGAAGTTCAAAATTACACACCTCATCCATTTGATTCAGATGACTTAACAACTGTGGTTAGCAACAATAAGAAACACCTGTATGTGCGTCACTGACCTGCAAAGCTTCTAAGAAGCGAAAGGAACCCAGCCGTCGTCCCCGAGGTACCAGGCAGAAAGTGGAGTTGTACAGCATTTCCCTGTAGTCATATCTGTAAGATGAAAAAAAAAATGAACAAAGTGCTATAATTACATCTCATTATAATCACACAAATCACAACTTCAGGTGCAGAGCTTCTGAAATAGTCTCAGTGTAGCAGCAAACAGTAAAGTCCCATCTTTTTAACAGCACAATAATATATAAGACAAACGTCATAGTTTGATTTCGACTCCTCTTTCCTCTCCTCTCCCATCCATCTTTGAACCCTTTGCCCTCTCACCTGCACATCTCAACAGCCCTTGTGTCTTCCTCACTACCTGCAGCTTATCTAAGCCTCAGTCAGCACTTGCCTGGATTAAGCAGCTGCTTGGAATTCCTTCAGTGTCAATGCCACATGCGTGCAGGTAAGGACAAAAGTGTGTGTTACCTTGTCGTGCATGAAACTGGCTTTTAGGAGATAGGCCTGGAAGTGTGAATAATTTATTTCTTAATGTGTTACGTGGCATTTCATTTTAAAGAGTGAGTATTTATTTGCAAACAGATACTACCTGCGGGTATTTTTCCTTTCCCTGTTGCACTGTGGTTTGTGAATGAATCAGACTGTGCCACTTCTGTGCATTTCTTGCAGAAATAAGTTTTAAGCAAGACAGAGCTCATTTAGACTCGGAGTTGATGACAGATGGAGGAGAGCACTGATCTTAATATGTATGTGATCATAATTATGATTTTCCACATAAAAAGTTAAACAATAAATGCAGTAATGTCTATGCTAATATGGAAATAAAACCAATATCTCCAAGAAAACACGTAAACAACAAAAACAAATAAGGAAAATCACAACAAATTACAGCTATAACATAGTAAAGTTACTTCTCAAATGCTGATTTCTGAGCCATCTTATAGATGTCTTTTAGTGTTTTGTTTTGTTTTTTTATTAAAGAGAGGGTCTCTCTACCACACATTTTCATGTTCCATCTTGCAGTCTGCTGGGTTTTGTTGTAAGCTAATGAAAACCTGCCAAATGTCAAGCAAATGATTTTGGAAACCATCTGCTAACAAGTGTCAGCAAAGACACAGAATGCCAAACCAGCTGGTTAACAAGTTCTCCAAAGCATTTACTTGACAGCGCATATGCATGATTACGCTGAACGAAATAACAATGACACTTAACAAGACCACTTGTTAGCGCTGACATTTTGCGGTGATGTAGTGCTGGAACAAAGAGACTACCCATGAAAAATAGTTTATGTGAGCACCGACACGTTTCACATCACTTGTGGTTTGGCAAGGCTCACAAGATTCTTGTTAGGTTAGAAATAAAAGCAATGTTCATGCCACATATGATCTAGTTCAAAGCAGCTGATCCCGTCCTCACAGTCTGGCGGTTATTTCTAAAGAGAATATCAAGCTCACAATATCTGAATGACCTTTCAAAATACGACTTCACATTGCACATACAATAAAGAGCTATTACAGACTACTTGCAGTACAGAAGATGTGGTGCCACAAACAGAAGCTGCAGTGGGGCTTAATAGCACACGTAATTATGCACCATCACATATAAAATCTGTGACGAATACAGGCTGAACTCGCAACTAACTTTTACGCAAAAGTATAGGTCCAAATTCTGGCTGGGTGTAAATCTCACATCTATCACATTTCCTGTCACAGAGGATGCAAACGACCAGATGTTCCTCTCCCTGCATACCTCCATTCTTCCCTACTTTTCCAGATGGCTGTCTGTGGGGAGGAGCAGGCTCACAGTATGCAGCATGTCAGTGGAGACGTTAAGGATGAGTGTTGAACCTAATTCTCGCATCTTCTCTTTTACTTTTTCTGACATTGTCCCAGATGTACATGCCCAACAGACTGGTCCCATCGTGAAAAGACAGGATAGGTGTCAGTGAGCAGTTAGTCATATCGTGTACTTCGCAGAAATGTCAGCAATTAACTCAGTGTGATATGAGGTAAATCCTGCCTTGTCCCATATTTCCAGTGCTCTAATGTGCAGATGGCTGCTGGTGAGTAGAGCAGTCACAGTAGCAGATTGGACAGCACTGAATAATCACACCATTGGAGCAATGAGCTTGAGTTTTTTTGCCACCCCTCTATTGTGATATGAAAATACTATAATAAGTGTTGAAAAAGCTAACGGTGGCGGCCGGGGGGCCTTTCTGTGTAGAGTTTGCATGTTCTCCCCGTGTCTGCGTGGGTTCTCTGGCTTCCTCCCACAGTCCAAAGACATGCAGTGAGGCTAATTGGAAAACTCTAAATTGCCCGTAGGTGTGAGTGTGCGCATGACTATGCATCTACATGTGTGGCCCTGCGACAGACTAGCGACCTGCTCCAGCACACCCATGACCCCTACGGGGAAAAAGAGGTAAAGGGCGAATGAATGAATGAATGAAAAGCTAACAGTTGGTTAATAAAGTCTACGCTGATAGTCTTGTTTGAAATCAACGATGCCCAGACATTGCATGAGCCCCAGAGACCTCGAGTAAGCAGGTAATATCGACGATATGTGTGGATTTCTTATGTGTGTAATCATTTGGTGCACTGATGAACACAATGTGTAAGAACAGGTCTGATGACTCCAAACATTCACTCTGGAATCATTAGGGCTCAGCAAGATGCACAGACCAGCTATAAATATCTCAATAGCAGCCTCACCCATTGTTGTTTTATCAAATAAAAAGACCAACAGCAGACATTAAAGTCAACTTAACTAGAGAAATCTGATCCGAGTTCATTACAAATCCTTGTCTTCCCATAAATACACAGTAAGCATGTAAGTAAGAAACAGTGAAAAAAAAATCAGATCATATCTTAAAGTACTGCAATAATAAACATTTGTTTACTAATAAACACTCAATATGTTCAGATTTGGTTTTACAAATCATGAATAAAATACATTTTATAGGTGAGCAGTCTTACTCAAAGCAGTCTCCTTTTTGTGTACATTCAATACTTAACTACACAAAAATACCAAGTCATTCAACTGCTAAATGTTGAATTTGTTGCAAAACTAACTCATTTAATTCAACTAGTTCACTAATCCCCAATAATGCAGCATCCTCACTTCAACACCAGATCAATGGTGAAACAGCTTGTTGACTCATTTTCTATCCATTTACAGTAAAAAGGCAAATCATTACCCACATTTTAAAGCTGCGAGGGCATGTTCATAGAAACCTGTTGATTCGTGGACAGAATTAAAGGACATTTATTAATATTGCAGAAAAGGACACAGTATGATTCACAGAAAGAGAAAAGAATAACAGGAAGAGAGCTGGGTCAAGAGAAAAGATCAACCAGTCTCCTAGCAACAAGAATGGATGGTGTGAAAAAGAAATGCATGGCTCACTCTGTCAAGTGCCTGAGGAGATTCAGAAGAACAGCCAAAGTGTTTGTCTCCCATAATCTGTGCAAGAGACCACACACATTTCAAACATAACAACTCATAGAGGACTGCAATCTGCACTGCTTTAGCCGCTCTGTCACGGGTCAAAGTTCACATGTGGGTTTCTTTAAACTATTTCCTCATGTCAGTCTATGGCTGCACGTCTGTTCATCTACTACATACGTCTCTAAAATATTTAAAATAACCCTCTTAACTCTATACAAGGAGTATTAATGTAAACTTACTAAACATAACATCAAACTACAGCAGTTAGCTGAGAGGTTTGTTCTTTTGTTCCCATTTCCCAAGACTTCCCAAAACTATGCTGCCTACAATCTATTGCATTGCTACCAACCATAACGGTCACAGAGAGAATCCACAACAACAAAGAGGATGCATTTTAGAGATGGAAATGAAGTTAAATCGCCTGTTCACCCGACTCCCATCCCAACTTCATATCTCATTTTCTGCTTCCTCTTTTCTGCCACAGTTGAGCTAAGTTGATGAGCAGTTGGCTGTTGCCAGGACTATGAGTTCAAACCAGAGGAATTTCATCCTGAAAGGGACCAGTTGAAAGTGAGTGTCATCGCCTAAGAAAGGGAAAACAAAAAAAACTGAAGTTGACAGTCGTACACTGTATCCATGACCCACACAGTTAGAGCCACCCATGGCAAGAATGCCACTCACAACTCAAACACACAAAAAGCCCCATTTTGATCTGAAACCATTTCTGAGCCACTTAAACAGTGGTGCCAAAATCCTCCGCTTTGTTTCTGATGACAAGACGGCACACGGAGAGGAAGACGTGTACAACACACAGTGACAGTCAAAAGGAGGGGGCGTGATAGACACACAGCCTTGGAGTTAAAGCAAGTACACTTCCTTTTGTAGAAAACTCACACCACTGCATGACTGCAATAATCTCCACAAACAATCAAAAGGCGGCTCTAATACAAGGTTAACGAGACCCTCGCATTACATGGGGTTGATTGGTCATCAAGGTAGCTGACTCGTCATCCCTGAGGAATATGGAAAGTTTAGATGTTAGCTGTGGTCTTACTGAGCGTGTAGGGATCTGGGACATCAATCTGAGGCAGGATCTCATCTACAAAATGCCTGATGTGTGCATCTGGATTCAGTATTAATACATATTCCAACAATGCAATGCAGGCAGAAATCAGCCAGACTTTAGTGGCCAGGATAAGTGTGAAGAGATACGACACAAACTTCCCCAAAGGTATCGAGCTTAAAATACTCCAGTGGCCTGAGGATAAGAGCATTAAAGATTAATGGTCAACACCATCTTTTACTTAATGGCATAGTTCGTCTTGGCCATTTTACCTGTAGGTGACAAAAGGAGGATCGAAGCAGAGTTTCAAGGAAAATATAAATTTAATTGAAAGAAAAGTTACACAGGCTCGGCTCTGTTGTGGAATCTGAGGGGCTACGAGTTCTGCATTTGGCTTCCTCGTTGGCCACACGTTTCCTGTTCTAGTTAGCAGAAAGCAGGCTTTATTTCAGGGGTCTTCTGTTGAAAGAAGATTCCAAAGAAAGAAGAAGGAAATAAAGTCACGCTAGTAACATCCCTGCTTGAGCCTCAGTAGACAATTATATTTAATAAGATTGAATTGACTAAAGAATTGCAAAATAAACATACAGTGCAGTTTAAAAGAGAGATAACTTGACGTCCTTAATCACCATATGTGGCCTTATTGCTCTAGAATCAGCGTTTTACTTCTCAGTGCATGATAAACAGATCAGCGTTGATTGTTATTACACTTTATGGGAACAGGACATCGCTCTGTGTAAAAACCAACAGTGTGGCTTGCAGGGCTTTAAGGAGCACCAAGTCAGTGGAGCTACCATAACGTTGTACCAACACTGCTCTTTAAAAACCACCTTATGTTCATTATCTTTCCCTTGTTAATGAGTTCAAAGAGAGCTTTATAAATCATTTACAGGCCCAGAGGGGGGTGTCAAGCTTTACATAACCCCAGGTTAACTCACCTAATTACATGCTTTGAATCACTCTTCTTTTTTACTTGATTTTCCACCCATCATCAACACTTTCATCTCTATAAATATGCCTCCTCAAAATGGCATTGTACAAACACAAACTGACCAAAATGTGCAAACTCATCCAGAAAATGTTTATGCCAAGAGCTACTGAATGGCACCAACTCCCTCTGGGGTTCTGGAGGAAGCTTTGGCCACTTCTCTAATCAGCCATCCATCAGCTTGATGAGGCTGATGAGCAGGATGCTTTGAAGTGTTCTCCAGATGCCATAAACCAGAACCAGGGAGCCTTGGATATAATAAAATGACTGTTGTTAACAGCCATTAGCACAGGAATGTCAGGCCTGACCTATCAAGTGAGGCAACATAAAGACGTAAGTTAAGGTAAAATTGTTTGACTGCGGCAACACTGGGGACACTTTCTCTCTTGCCAAAAGCTGTGGGTAATAATGGGAAATTATCAAGCACCGTGAGATAATGTAGTACAGAGTTTAAAGGCTTTTACAGCCTGCTCTAAGGTAAAGAGGAAGTACACAAGACTACTTGTTCAACTGCACCTCTTTTCTCTTTTACCTATAAACTTCTTTTACTTTGCATCCAATTTGGTAAATTAACTTCTGACCATCCAGACGATAAGCTCAGGGATATCCTGATCCAGCTCTCATGGATGAATGAATACACACATTACACCAGTCTCTGGTTTGTGTGGCCCATTCAGAACAAAGGTGAAAGTTGAGCAGATAAATCAGAGAGGTCCTCGAGTTTGAAGGAATGCTGCTGTCAAACAGGCAGTGACTGATTCTACTGAAGACACAGTCTAGCTGCTGCTGCTGCTGCTGTTGCAATGGCAGCTCTGCAATAGAGAGGAGTCCAGGTCAGGAATGTCTCTGTACCTGGGCCAAGAGGGGGGTGGATAAAGAGACAGGAAAACGTGAAATGGCAGATAGTAGCAAAAAGAAGAGAAGGACTGAATGACAGAGTTGGAAGGTGAGGCAGGGAGAAATGGGAATGAAAAGCAATAAATAGATAGGATCTGAGAAGGGTGAGGGAGGCTATAGACTAGCAAGCAAAAACAATGACAACATCAGACAGCAGGAGCCCGATGGATATGAAATAAGGCAAACCCAAACAAAATACATGCCCAAACTATGACTACGCACACTTGTGAAAATATCTGTATACTTGCGTGAACGTTTTAGCTTGTAGACAGCTCCTCTGAACGTAGAAATGATTTTTGTTTTTACCAGGGTGGAAAAACCCTGTCAACCCACAGCCAGCCTCCCTTTAAGCAGCCGTGACAACAGCCATGACAGGGAGAAGGAGGCTTTGCAATGTCTCTTTCAGTTCAGAATGTGGGACGTTATAAAGCGAATCTGCTATCAATGCACCATCAAATGGACTTGTGGGCTGTGTCTGATCTGATCCAATATCCATCATGCCGCGAGAGGGATTTAGATAAACCCTCACTGCTGGGACTAGGATCTTCCCTGGACTGAGAAGTCTGTTTCGGAGCATTCTGTGTTTGTTTGTGTGCGAGTGTGATTTGGGACATTATCTGAGGAGTAATGGAACAGCCGTACTGCATTTGGCACGAGGTTTTTAGGACATACCATGGGATGGCCTTATGCAAGGGTCTCACCAGAAAGAGCAGGGCAGAGTAGAAGCGGAAGGAAGTGCAAATGCATCTACTTTGTTTACATGTGTTGACAGCTTGCATTGCTGTAAGTGCGTGTGCAGCCGCAAGGGTGAATTAAATGGGCAGTCATGGCAAACGGAGAAGGCGAAATCCACCTTGATCAAAAAGACTCTTTCTTTTACTTGCTTCATTATTAAGGGGTATAGCCAGAATCTCACACATGGGTCTCTGAAGGCGTTTAAAAAACAAATGATCCAACCTGCTGAGGACAACCAGCTTTAAATGTACTGGGTAAGACAGTGTGAAGTATTCAGAAGTACGGCTTCATTCTGATGCGGAGAGTAAATTAGTGTCTTGCCAAGTTCAGCCGCCAAAAACGAAGTGTAAACACAGTCTTTTAGCTCTCAAGAGGGAAAAGATGATTACCTCACAATTACGAGACCACAGAGAAGAGAGAAGCCCCATTGCCTTAGTGACAGAAAGAGAGATTACAGGGTGGCGGCAGTACTAATGATGATGGGGGAAAGGAAAAACAGTGCAGTTTATCCCAGAGGACACACAAGATTGCAACAACTTGCAGAAATGTGTGGCACTTGAGTAACTCATTTCCAACCTTCTTGAAAAAGAAAGATGGAGAGGGAATGCTTTATTTGTCGCATGGCTGCCGCTGAGTGAACCAGTGTTTTTTTCTCAGAGCACCGAGAAATCGACATCCACAGTTAAAGGTACACATTACCTACATTAACCAGTTATAGGAGGCTAAATGCAAACACTTGTGTTTGTGTGCAATCTTGATGTAGCACATGCACCACAATGTGTGCACCATGCTTATTCTCATGAAGGCTTAAAGTGAATGGAGAGCTGGCGTTACTACACATCAGTGCCTTCACCCCTCAGGTTTAAACCAATCTAATAAATCCTCACTCACTAATGTGATGACTGTGGGGGTTGGGCAACCTAATCCTACACGGTTACAATGATACGCCGCGCGCACAAACACACGCACACCTCTGCATATACTGCTATTAATGACACCCAATGAGACGCTGCTGAGTGCACAGGCCTTGAAACCAGTACATTTGGCTGATTACGGAAAGCTAAGGTAGCTCAAAGTAAGGCAGTACTAGAAAGCTAGACACATACTATTAGCATTCAGGTCCTCAATCACAGCAAAATCTGAATAACTAATGTGATGATTTTTAGAAAATCCAACTGAGCAAAAACTTCACAGCTGCGTGATACATGATGGGAACATGGTGCTTCTGGAAGGCAGAGCGCTGGGCAAACAAGTACACAAGTGTTGTAATTAAGAAGAGTCGCATTCACTTAAGGCTTTGTCATTCCCAGTCACAATCACCACCTCTTATTCAAAAAGACCAACAAACCACTTCTAACTTTAGCGCAATTCAATCTATGCGGATCTTTTTTCACAAGTAATATAAAGTTATGTAAACAACAGCAGGAACGCTAGTGCAAGTGAATCAGTGAACTATTTATAAACATTACATTCAGTTCTGTAAGACCGGAAATAAACGCCACCTTTTAAAAAAAACAAATATATAAATACTTTCATTTATAAAACACAATACTTACATTCCCATAAACTGCGCTCGTCATTCTGGGTCTGTCAGTGTTCAGCAGAATGACACGTTAACCTGATCTTGTGAAAGACATGTAGGTTGCATAACGGAACAGGCAGAGGCGGCTGAATTCCTCTGTATCCTTGCAGACACACTGGCCCACAACAAAGCTATACTTTCTGCTAATGAATTCCACGGCCAGCAGTGCCTGCTGCTGCAGGCAGGTAATTAGTTTGAACAGCGGGAATGATCAAAGACAACACTTCCTGTCTTGCCCTGTGGTTGTGACCTCAAAAGGGGAAGTCACAAATTCTAGCAGGTGAGAGGAGGAAAGAAACTCTATTAAGCTTTGCCACCAGCCACAAATCACTGTGTTAGTTGGTTCAGTTTCGTGCAGTAACTCACCCTTTTGGTAGTGTGTGTTTTACAATCAACACAGCTGCTTTTTGTGTTTGGCAGTGTTAATTTTCCATCAATTCCAATTCTAACTTTCCATTTTATTTGCTATAGATTGCAATAAAGGAAATGTCTGAATAAGCTCACTATTTCACGGAAGAGCTGAGACATACAGTATCTCACACATTCAGGGTTATCATCATGTGCGCTGGAGCTTCTCTTCCTCTTACAGTACCGGCTGAAGCCCTTATCTGACAATGCGGAGCCCAAAGAGGACAGTGGGAGATAGCATATCTGTCTGCGTTTGTGTGCCAGGTTTATCTAAAGATCCAAGTCACTACTGAGCCAAGCACTACAACATGGTGGCTGGTATTTGTTCTTTGCTGCCAAGTGTGGTTACATTATCACAGAATAACATGGTCTCAACACAATGAAGGCAATACATGGCCAAAGTACCTTTAAGACGTTCCAAGAATGATGACACTCCTGTTGCCCATATCTTCAGCTCAAGTCGTCACTATAAAATACTATATTATTTATTATTGTAATCCTCTTCTCAATTCAAAGATTTGTGGCAGTGAGTTAAAAGCAGAACAAAGAGAGACTTCGTGTCCTGAGGCTTGGATGGTCAGCTCTCCACACTGAATAAAGATTTAAAAGCCCATAGGACTTGGATGGCCTTGGTTTTTGAATGCGGTTTAACCCTTGTGCAGCCTTCAAGGATGTCAAAACGAAAATAAGCTCTAAGCTCAAAAACCACACAAGGGTTGGACAAAACAGCCACAGCCAGACAATAAATCACAACACGCTTTATCTAGATGAACGGTTGGATGATCTTGTTCATCATAGACCCACACATGTTCATTGCTTGGATGTAACACCCACGAAGGCTGTTTTATCCAACCTTTGTGTGTGTTTTTGAGCTTAGAGCCCCTAGTTTACAGTGGGGTCGTTTTGACCCCTCGAAGGTCCCACAAGGGTTAACTCTGCACGTAGCTCTCACACCGTATTTCATTGAACATGAGGGACAATTGAGAAAGTCCTCGCCATACCGAGCAAGCAACGCATAAGTGTTTGAAAGCACTGCAAATATACCTCATGGTAGCACAAGCACCTGCTAAACAATAAGTCAAACTCATACAGCTCCATCTTTGCCCCTTATATTAGCATTACATCTTTTTTAATATCTTGGTTTCTTCATTTGATCCTAAATTACTAAGAGCATTTTCATTTTGTTTCGAGACAATTCGTATGTAGTCATGTTAGGGTATGACACGAGAGCCCAGTGGCTTAAGGCAACAGCGCATGTTGTGAGAACCTCAGAGAACACTATAGCAAACTAAAGCTGTCTGGGGATTGCAAAAACTTCAGTTATACATCAATTCCATCTTACTAGCCTCCACAAAGGTCACTGTGTACATCTCCACCACCATTAAGGTCTGCTTATGTTTTATTAAAACTTCAGTTTCACTTTTTCCACTCCCTAACCATCTCAGATCCCAGCTTCTTTGGCAGCACTGCCTATGTTCTACTTAACTGTATCACATCTGTCAGGCATCAAGGAAATAGTGATACTTGCCTCCACGTGCTGACATAAACGTTTCTCCTGGAATGGACCACACTATGTCTGGCACGTGGACATCCCACACCGTCTCCCACTCTCCCAGCATTCCAGCTGAAGTACATCAAGTACATGACTGCCAAGGACTGCCAACTAGACATACATCATCCTGCTGGGACGAAGGCGGAGATAGAGAGGGGGGCAAAACAAACTAGTAGCACTGGCCTCTGTGCTAACCAACTATTACCCAAAGACAGTGAGCAGCCAGAAATTCATTAGTGCGAGAAAAGGGGACAGACGGCAGACGACACAAACACTCAAGCTCATGCACAGAGATGCAAGACGAGCACAGGATTGAAAGATGAGCACCAATAATGCTCAAATCACCAGATGCAGATTCACTTAAAATGACACTGCACCAACTCATTGGCCAAATGCCCAAAGGCAATATAGAGCCGGCTACTATACACCTGCATCGTAAAGGTTTCTGTTGGCACTCAATGGTGAGGGGACTCAACCCTACAAAGTAATTCACTTTCTGCAGTTTCCAGGATTAAGGAGACATGTGTGCATATATATCATATATATATATGTCTCCAATTTCCTTTACTACAAACTAAAGTAGGTAGTAAAAGGACAAAGCGTAGTTATCAGGAAACTGTACATCACCCAGGCTTCTTCTGCAGGACTTTCCAGAACAAGATCCACTCTGATGCCTTTCACACTCAAATATAAGGTGGCAGGCTTATGCTATGTAAAATTAATCTAGCGGTTACCAACACACATACACTGACCAAGAAACATAGTCCGTGGTAGAAATGTTGCAGAAGTAAAAGATTAAAGTGGCAAACATTCTGGCATATAGTTTCAGTTCTATTTGTCATTCTGAAAACCTTTTTTTGTAACCACAGAGCTCAGCAGAGCTCGGTTACGGATTAAACTGTTTAAAGCCTACGAGACAAGGTGGGGAGAACTAAACCGCCAGTGGAAAAATGTCAGATCATACTGGATTCAGTCAGCATTCAAGTGTGAAATTAGCAACATAACTTAAAGTGACAGCAAAGAGTATGCATAAATATAACAAAATGCTTTTGTGACAGGCTACAATACAGTATAAGTTCAAGAAACGTCATTGTCGACAGATGCCTATATCGAGTGTGGCTAATCTAGTCTCTATTGTAATGGATAATAGAGGGACGGAGAGAAAACTCAATAGGATGTAGGTGGAACTGAGTGACAGTAAGCACCCACAGGGAGACAAAGACCAAGATGAGACATTAATGCCACTTGGAAAAGGAAGAAGCACGAGGGACTGGGTTTGCACAAAGAGTTGCTGCTGATCATTCGTGTGCGCGCGCACACGCACACACACACACACACACACACACACACACACACACACACACACACACACACACTCTTTGTGTATGTACGGGCCACTAACTTGGTCCGTTACCCATATCTTCACATTTCCGGAAAAGGCTGAGCACAATGCATCAGAAAAGGCTCTAAAATATTGACCGTTGCAACAAAATGACTGTGTGGTCATATAAGTGTCATTTCTAGGCATGTGCTGAAGAAGCCCAACCATGTAATCCGTCTGGAGTGGTTTTGTGGTGTACCAGCTTCCACCACTGCCTGCTGTATCATTCTGCTCTTTGCAGCGGTGGCCAAGTGGAGACGGTTTACTGGCAGGGCTGAGTTGTGTAAAAAAAAATTGAAAACTTAAAGAGCCTCTCAGAAAAGGGAATAATTTGATAAACAGAAGTCACTGTATTAAATATTGCATAGCGGAGCGTCTTTATGCTACAGTCAGCCAGAACCCCATCTGAAGAGAAACTGCAGACTGAGCAGGGTAAACTAGCAGGAGAGAGACTTTGAGAACAACGCGCCTTTACTATCAGAGAAGACAACAGCATTAGCTCGGTGAGTTGAAGAGGCATTTATGGTGAATGTGCAGGAACGCAGTCATCCACCATCCTTCCCAGTGATTATCGTTTTCACCAATCTCTGTAAAGCCTGCATCAAGTTGGCTAGCAGCCCTCTGCCAGGGGCTTTGGCCAATACTGAGGATTAAAACCCTGCAAGTCTATAAATACATCTAACAGACCAGCGTCAGCACCCAGCCAGCTATTGCACTCACCTCTCACTGCTGGATGGCTGGCATGTGTTTTTCCTCTTTTCTGCCTCTCTCTTGCTTTCACTTTATCCCCCCTGTCTTTCAGCTTCTCAGACTCTCACTGTTCTCTTTGTATTCCTATTTTCCCTCCAAGTCCCTCTCTCAGTTTGTCACCCACTCTTCTGTGTCTCTCCCCTCAACTCTAATTCTCTCCCTCTCATACTCTCTCGCTTGGCAGGGCCTCTTAATTGGAAACAAGCTGTGAGAGGGCTTTTGGTTTGGGGTTAAAATTGCATCTGACCTGCCTCCTGCTGTATCTTTTCTTTTTTCCTTTTGCTGTATTACAGGTTTCCACACAGCGGCTGAGTGCAGATGCATGAAGGACAGAGTGTAGTGAAGAGGAAAGCAGAAAGTTGATTCTACCCACTGGCTGGAAACAGCAGGGACATGAAAGGCAAACAAGGTAAATGGAGACGTACACAAGTTTACTTGCACAGAAATTTCGTAGAGTACTTAGAGTTTCTAGTACTTGACCAACACAATCAGAATCACTCTCCAGACATTACAGTAGCCAAGAAGACCTAATAAATCACACTTTATACCTACACCATTTGAGTAAGTCACTTATTTCTTACAAAGTAAGCAGCACAAAGTATATTTATTGAGAACCTTGCCAAAAGTCTATCTTTTCATAAGATACTGAGGTGCAACTCTCTCATCTCAGCATGAGAAGAGTGTAGATGTAGAGTGTTGAGCTAATCAATCAAAGCAGCATTTTCTTCTGATAGTAAGCTCTTACCAAACAATCCGACCGCCGCTTTGTATCACTAAACCAGGCACCTTAATTACTTACAGATACATATTCTCTTAAACTGCACATTAGCTTAAACACAGTTACAGATAATAAACAAAAAGGATGAGCAAAAAGCATATAAAGACTGAAACCTCCCCCAAAACAGAGCGTACAATTTAATATGGTGTCCAGATGGAAGTAAGTGTTTCACTCAAACAGGCCACACATGTCCTGTCGAACCATATACACAACAATCCAACATCCAGAGCATAAAGTCTCAGCTATTACACAAAAATGACATGGCCATTACATGGTAATTATGGTGAGAGGCTGCATTCAGTCTGTCACAACTTCCTTGTTGTCAGTGGGAGAGGATAAGAGGGATTTGTAGCACAAAGGGCCACAGCCAGGCAGAGAAACTATTACTTCCACCCAGTTAGACCACAGACTGCGCTGTCTGGCTATATAACGAGACACTGCAACTCAGTCACAATCAAACACGCCACCATGTATAGAGAACTCACTACCAGTGACAGTTACAGTAAAAACCCTTGGTTATTTTGTGGGCTGATTGAACTGGATGGAATAGACGTACACGTATTACACCTACAAAATGCTAAAGTTTTAACCCAAACCTAAATCTGTCCAACAAACAGCTGCCTAATCCACTGAGATATTTTTGAGAGCTCAGCTCAGGCAATATTTTCCCAATTTGCAACATGCTAGAATCGGCTTAGCCCAACTAGTGTGTTGTTTACAGCAGAGTACAAGACATTCATTTGGAAAGAGGTATCATGACCCAAATACAAATATTGATCTCCTTGGCAACTGGCTTTCTTGACTACTGTCCCAACCACATCTCTGACCACATCAAGTCCTGCTCCCTTGTAAAGCTTTGCACAACTGGGTGCCAGGATGGGATGCAGAGCAAGTCTGGGTGTGATTATCCGCTGGAACTTCTTCAAATTATGGGGAATGATGAATCAGTGTTGTCAGACATAATGTCAACCAGTTGGATATTCCCCCAAAACCACAAATCCCTACCCAAAGCGCACTCCAAACAGGCTTCACACAAAACTTAGTCTAATGATTTTCTTGGCCCACTGTCCTGGTGACTAAAGCCCTGAAACCCTTAGATCAATTCTGCAAAACAAACAAGAAAAAAAAGATTCAACTACTTTTAACTATGCTCTATAAACATTACTGTACAGTACAAAATACTGTGTAGGGTCTGTTTGTAAAATGCACTATTGTCCTCCTAACAAACCATGGACACGTACACTACAAACTACATACAGATGGACTCAGATGTGGAAAACTAAATATTTGATATATCCTAATCACTATCCAAGTGTGAGAACATGTAGCATAGTGACAAATGCACTGTTCATTTTAACATGAGTTCTTATATGGACCTATATCCAGCCAAAGCATTTTGACTGTGCGCCCTACTGAAGGTGTACAGACAGGGAACCACTGCAGCCATTCAATGTAACTCAGCTGGTGAGAGAGCGAGATATCTGAAGCTTGCTTCTACCCCACTGCTCCCCATACTTAATGACAGGACGATTCATATTTCCTTTGGTTTATGGCTCTGATGCCACCCATCTCACTGTGTGAAATCACTCTTTGGCAGCACTCGAGCGTTGAGCTGGCAGAGAAAGAGGGAACACCAATATCTCATGGCTTAAAAGTGATATGGAGAATATTACGATACGATAAACAGTTGACACGAGGGTCAATAAAAGCAGGCCCCCAAACAACAGAGGGGTCACACAGGACACAGGTTGGGGCCAGGGCATTCCTGCCTGATGCGGTTGGGTTTATCTGGGAAACGACTGAGCAAACAGGGGCCACAGTGGCTTCCCCTTACTGGCACCAGCGCTTTGTCCCCACTAATCCACTCCAAAGAGCCACAGTCAAACACCCAGCGCCACAGAGTCACCAGTAACAACACAGCACAGTCTGGGGGGACACGAAATGAATCCCACTGGCCAAAGCATGGAGACAGACGCCAGTTTGCTCATCAGATTTGGGCACAGAGAGCAGTATGGCTTAACAGTAAGAGTGGGTGATGGTCACAGAGCATCTTTATGAGGTAGACAGGGTTGTGCAATATGACATTCAGCAGGGATGAGTGGTAGATGAAGTAACACCGAGAAATGAAAACAAACATGTCCATCCTTCAGTCATAAACATGCCTCATGATGACAGCTACCTAAGTGCGTGGATTTTACTCTGACAGACCCTGACATATTGTGCTAGAGAGCATCAGAACTCATATTACCGTATGCTGACAGGCAAAAAGGTGGAGATGTCATGAAAAGAGAAGTAGATTTATCCACTGCTGAATAGGACTATTGAATTACCGGTACACAGTAGTTCTTATTGCTGCCATTAAAGTACATCTATGTATACCTGCCTAATTTAGTAGATACAGCCATTTAATATGAGCAGCAACATCACAACTCACCCCAGGTCACTTGAGCGTTTAAACTGCTGCATCATGCAAAATGAACGACAATCAAACCGGAGAGAAGTTGGCTCGTCACAGGACTCACAGGACATTGACCGTACTAATAAGAAGGCCTTCATTTAAACAGCACGAAAAAACACTGAGACACGAACTTAATCAAACTCCTGACGATTCAGTAACACTAGTGATGGCTCTAGAGGCTCATGGCTAAGGAAAGAGAATCTGAAGGTTTGGGCTCATGAGAAGACCGGTATCCTGCCAAAACACCTGCAACCTGTTGAGATATTGTTGAAGTTGAATTGACGTTGGAGAACAGCTTCAGTTGAACCAGGGAAATGTAACTGAGAAAAAAAAGGGACTCACAAGAGGAACAATGGTGGGACTTAACATCCTATAAGAGACAATGTACTGGTTTTAAAAAGAAATTAACTCGTACCCCACAACCACTACACAATGTAAACGATGAGACACTACTTACTTGTCATACTCAGCATTGTCTTTGTCACAGCGTGCATCCTTATGCTTCTGCCAGTCTTTCCCATGCTTACAAGTAGTGAGGAGAACCACGTCCTCTGAGTTATGGACATGATATAAAGCGTTTCTGGTGTCAGAACCTATTCCTGTTAAATATCTCTTCCCCTTGAAAACTAGCATGTACTTCCTGTAAGGGGGGATGGTGTTGTGTTTCATGAAGCCCCTTTCCCCGCCTGTCCTAGGATGATCTTTAGAGAAAAGGGGGATAGAAACATCAAAGTTGGGTCGAAAGTTCTCTGTGCTGATACTGGCCTTGGCCAACATGGCGTAGCCGATGTCAAAGCCAAGGTCTTCCGTATAGTCTGGCCATGTGCCGGAGTATAAATTAAAGATGATGTGGTTTTTGCCCCCATTCCACAGAGGTAGACTCTGGATCTTCGCTTTCAGGTTGTGCACATACTGAGGTGAAAGCTGGTCCCTGTCCAGAGTGTCCAAACTCAGCACAAAGAGGCAGGCCTGTGCGGGGTCAGGTGTGTAGAACCTGGACCCTTCAATAGAAGACAAAATGTTCTGATAGCTCTCTGACATCTTTTCCCCCTTCTGCTGCTGGTAGGCGTAAACTTTGAATCCGTTTCTCTCACATAATGAGAAGTCAAAGCAGGACTCCATCCTGCAGCGTTTCCCAGTGTACACGCCCGAGTTGGCGTCCCTCTTCTGCCGGGGAGACATGTGCTCGTTGCGATCGTCGCTCCAGTCTTGCTCCCAGGTGCGGAACGGTTGCATGTGCCCCGGGAAGGGACGCCATCGTGCCCCGGGGTGAAAGCCGGCGAGGATGCGGTCATCGCGCCGGCTGGGACCCTGCCTTGAGAGCGGGACTTGTATCCCCCCAAAACAGAGCAGCAGGATGAGACAAGCACCGGCGGAGAACAGGATTAGGTACCGTTTTTTGGCCTGCATGTGTCCTGCGGTCTGCGTTAAGACGTCTGGCGATAAATCCAAAATATCCCCAAGTTTTGGCCTCACCACCTCCTGTGGGAACGCTCCGCCATCTTCCCCCGGGCTGCAAGGGCTGTGCGCTCAGGTCTCCCACCTTCTGCTTTAGATGCCTTTCACAAGTCCGGGAGCTGATCCAACGCATGTGGGCGACTTATAATGTTCGTTCACGTCGTCTCCTCGTCAGCAGTTGAACCGACTGAAGGGCTGCATGATCTCCTGCACAACAGAGGGACCCGACGACCCTCCGGGCTGCGCATCTGAGAGGGTCGCTACTTTCTTCCAGAGTCGCTCGCTTCTCTTGGCCAAGAACATTTACCGTAACACAGCAGGACTTGCTTCTACAGCAGCACAACCAAGCCGCTAACAACGACGCCGCACACACCAGGAACAAACTTGAGTCCGTACAGCGGCGGCGTGTGTCTGACTTGTTGCCTGGACAGTTAACTATTGTCCCTCCTGGAAATTAGCCACCAAGCCGCTACCAGCGCCCTGAACATTCAGCATATAGTTTCACACGCTGTCACAATTCTTTCGCTACAAAATCAAAGTGGCGCTAAAACGGCTTCGTCGTACCGCACAGCCATTTTCTGCAGCCTGTGTGGCTAGCTAGCGAGCTAACTACCTGGCTAGTTTGTGAAAACATTCCCAGTTAGCTTGTTAGCTAAGCGGTCGTATCAAAGTAGCTTCAGCGGAGCCTGGAAGTGAATCGGTCTCTGTCCTGCTCTTAGAAGCCGGCTCGCTTCGGTCGTCGGCTACTTATCTGCCGCCCTGCCCGTGAAACCGACGAGTGTAGTTTCGCCGTGGATTTGTCCAGTCGTCTAAAGTGTCCAAGTGGTTCCTGACACACATACACACACACAAACACACTGAAACCAGAGGAGCCGCACAGACTGCGAGCCAAGCGGAGCCGCACGCCAGTCCCACCAGGTCGACCGCTGACGACGGCGTGACGCCGCTTGCGCGCGGCGTGATGCGTTGACATTCGTCCTCCTCACACCCGAGGCGGGCGGGGTTCTCCCCCTGCGCGTTCGTACCCCGAGGGCAGCAGAGGGAGGGCGGGTGACTTTATGCGCCGATTCACCGCAGACGGCTGCGAACTGAGATTTGCGGTTTTCCTGCTGAAAACGGCCAGACCGCAAACAAAACAAAGCAAAAAAAAAAAAAAAAAAAGCAACACATGTACTTGTTGCCAAACCACGACAGCTGCGGCGAACCATCGGCAGCTCAGGATGCGCTTCACAGCTGTCAGTTCTCATCATCAGCTCATCTTATCTGTTTCCTGGACTGAAGCTTGACTGTGTGAATCAAAATCCCTCTCAAACAATAATATGTTTTAAACTACAGCAATGCCACGTTGTTCTAATAAAGGTAAAGGGCTTTTACAGGCCTCGTCCTGTAGCCGAGTGATGATGAACATCTACGTTCTGCAATTAAAATCCTGTTTGCAAATGTGGAAACGTTACAAAGCCAGAAGTCTGTGTGTTGGTTTGTGCGACACTGATGCAGAAGAGTCCTGGTTCGTCATCATTCATTCAGTCAGTCGTTTATCCTGCTGAAGTGGCCTTGAGCTAATTGCTGAATCCCTGACTCAAAGCAGCCAAACAAGACTTCTGAGCCATCTGTTGTGAGAGTTACGCAGCGAGCATTTCCAAATTTCCAGCCTAAAGAGAGCTGGAATATAATTAGGTGAGACTAGAACAGACTTTGCCGCGAGACGATTTGCACTGGAGAACGAGCACCAGCAGGACAATGGCACTGCAGCGTATTATGCAGGTCTTTTCTGGCATGTAGGAGGCCACGATGTGTTTTCACAGCTGCTCTGGTCTGAAAAGACTAGAAGTGATTTTGCAGAAGCGGGGAAAGAGCAAGGAGGAATGTGAAGCTGCGTTCCTCAGGAGCTGTGGACCAGCTATCTGCGCTGCCTCGGTTCCCCATGGACCACTGATCAAAGGCAGCGAGGGATATGAAGACCACCTCCGCATTCTCCACCTCCTCCCTTTCTCTTTGTCTGTCCTCTTTCTGTCTCCTTTACGCCACCGCTGCCTTTTCCTCTCGTCCTCCCCATCATCCCCTCTGCTGCTCGCTGGCATTCTTTCCGTGTCTTCGCTCTTTCACTCTTTCATCCTCTTAACTGATTTATGAGCCGGGTGCCGCTGGTGACTGATGTGACTGTGGATGCTCCCCACCCTTTGCCACTACACGGATCAGATGTGCTTTGTGTATATGTCACTGAATTTTAATTGGAGCTCTTTAAAGTGGTCTCTCCGTGTGGACCTGTGTTTCAGAGTTTGAAACGTATTTCTGCACTGGCAGTGGGGTTCGTTCGTGCGCCTCCCTGTCGCAGCCAACGTGGTGACAGAGAAAGCACAAATGACAAAAATAACGCAGACAACTGGAGTCTAGAGAAACGCAACATTAAAGAAACATTGGTGGCGCTCTGCTCTGTCTGTATGTGCAACTTAATGAGTATGTGGAGATGCTGCGTGCCTGCCGTTGCATTGTGTTTGCTGAGCTGAGCGCTGGCCAGATTTAGAGCAGCAGGGTGACTGAGCCAGAGCAGCGCTCCCACTGCGTAATGCATGCAACCGTGCCAATATCTAATTTGGATGCACCCAGGTCAGCACAGTTTTCCCAGCCAGCCAACGAGCGAGTCGGCCAAGTAAACAGCCAAATGGAGATTTATTATTTCCTTCAGTACATTTTAAGGTCATCGTTTCACAGTTTGTTAATAGCTGCAGATGCAGATTTGTCTTTGCAAATTCCACAGAGATATTCAGATGAGTATTGAAATGTGTGGTGTGTCCACCAGCAGCCACGCGCGTATACAACATTTACAGGTGGGACACGTTCACGTTTGCATGGAGCCTAAGGTCCAGGGCCGGTCACCACAGAGCAGCTCAGCACTTAGTGGACACTACAGAATCACAAAGTCTTACACACACCATAGTCCATAACAGAATCTCAGCTGGATGGTTAAGATTTTACAGTACATGGCACTTATAGCGTAAAAGGTCTTTAGCTCTGCGTCAGCTTGTTGCCTAACATCAAAAATGCAAGTAGAAAATACAAGTGGAGCACAAATAAAGGTTGCCTCCGCTGAGTTATGAAAGCCTGCTTCTGCTTCTGGCGTAATAAATTCTACGATGTGCTCCAGTCATGAGGACCCGTCACATAAATTTGAATGGCAGACACAAAAAGCTTTCACCCTGCCGTGACCCTGCTCTGATTCACAGTGAACTGATGCGCTCTCATAAAAGGCCAACATTCTGCTGCTTCTTTCTGAAGACGCACACGCTTTGTCAAAAGGTGACGCATATGCTGCTTTGGCATCTATTACTTTGATTAAATTATATATTGTTCCCTTTTGTGGTCTCATCTGTGTAAGAGCATATCAGAGTAAAAGGGATCCGGCATCGTCACGCGTTGCTGCCAGTCTACGTTTCCACGACGGCGAAGGTGTTAACGATCGACGACATCATTCTGTTTTCCCTATCCCTGTTGTTTTCGTTCTCTTCCACTGTCTTAGATCAGGTTAGTGCGAACTAACGTGACTAAGCAGGAACAATGAAGAGAAAGCAAGCGTGTGCGTGCACGTGCGATGTGCTCGGCGCCTTTTGTGCCTGGGCAACGGGATGTGGGCGCTGGGACGTCTCAATCAGAGAGCAGAGATCAGGTTCAATTACATATGCAATAACTTTTAGGTCTCAGTGGAACTAGAAACCATTTATATGCTAATAAGTATGACAGCAGTAATGGCTTGCAATAAAAAGACATCTGCTGCTTGATCAAATCTGATATTAGGGCATTACCACAATCAGCCTTTGCTATTTGTCCTGAAACTACTTGTTAGCCTCAAAACTACTTGCGGGAAGTGTTTTGGCATCTAGTGATTCTGGTGATGTAATAACCTTTGTCGTGCTGCTCTCGCCTCACCGCCGCCTGTGAATGTGTTGCTGTTGCGTTTCAGCTGCTTTCGTATTGGGGAGAGTAAAAGTGGACACTTTTATATGGAATCAAATTAAGTCTGTGTTCATGATAATGCTTAAAACAGAAAAAGGTCCTATTTCATTGCTTTCTTAGCATATGATCGCTGCAAATTTGATTTCTTACATCAAAATCAATATATATATATCAAAATCAAAATGACTGCTAAGATTCACTGGGCTCACTGGACCACATGGATCAGGCTCTACAGAGTTAAGAGCTCAACCCCAGAGAGGATCTCTGCGATACGCTGGACCAGATCCCATCATCAAAACAAGATGTTGGTGACAACTTAATGCAACTATGGATGGAAATAACCAAAAGCAAGCCAAGCAAAAGACAGCCCAAGAAATACCAACGTGTGACTTTTTGTTCATGCAGGAACCATGTGTTCGTTCACAAATGAAATCACAAGAGACGACATTAGATACCAGTTATACATGACGGCTAATCTGAGCTATGATCACATTCGATATGTCTGTGAGACGTTTGTTGACATGTGAGCAGAGACACAGCAAGAGCAGCGCCAAGTACGTATCCTGTCTTCCTCTGTATTCCAACGAGAGGATCCTGCTGCGTGCAGCTCTCACTTCAAGGGCCTGAAAGAGATCAATGGGGAAGAATAGCAGAGGGACTGGACTACAAATTGAACAGCCTTTAATCACCTCACACAGTTCACAGCGTGTGAAAGTTCTCGCCATGAAAAGGTTTAATCACTAGCCAAGCTGCATAGAGTCATTGCTGCTGATAAAGAGCATCCAGGGCCATTTGCTATCACACCTGGGAGCCCGCCCTCACATTTACGCATCCGCGCCGGCTTTGAAGACGTGTCCGCTTTGTGTAACATTACCCATAGAGCCTCATCTGCTGAATTTTGTAAGCGCATCTTGTGGCTCGCAGATAAGAGGTAATTATTATTTATCAACCAGTTCAGATGTTTCACAGATAAATGATAATAACTGACCCAGCAGAGCTCCATCAGTGCTGGCAACGGGCAGAGCTCGAGGGTCACATGGTTACTATTCTGCTGCTGTGTGCATTGTGTTGCGTTGCGTTGTGTACTTTATTTGCATGAGCAGTAACTCAGTAAACAAACATTTTACAGTAAAAAGCAAAACTACAAAGCAGACATAATAACAAGAACAAAAAACCCTTCAGGCCCCTGAAGGTTAGTGAAGGTGTGTAGTGGGGGCCCTCATTAGTGAAAACCTTTCATGATGCTTCCCAGGAAGCTCATGTAGTTGACCCAGGCGCCGGTGAGTATGTGACCTTGGTGTGATGGTAAATGGGTAATAAATCTGCCGCCTCAGGGACTCAGTGTGTAGTTAGTGGACTGTTGGGTCAATGAGTATGCACGCTATGAATCTAAATCGCACCTGTCTGACTGTCTCCCTACCCTCCACTATAAAATGCAGTGAAATAATCCTGCTCCGGTGGATCGTCAGGATGAGGAGCACATTAAAGCAGGTCACGCTGCCGCGTGTCACACCCTCCGTCTCGCACGTCCCTGTCAATCACTACCGAGCGCTAATGAACGAAGCAAAGGCTCGATGAAGACAACATATTAAAAACATCAATCCTTTAACATGTGGATGGGATTAAAAGGACTTTATCACAATGTAAAACAGTGTCACCACAGGTTAGGGTCAGAAATGACATTTCACTCCACTCAAAGGAAACCTTCCCTCCACATGAATGATAGTAAGAGTTAACAACCTCTGGCCCAGGCTGCTCAAAGGAAGTGCCTGCCAGCAAGCTAGACGGATTGGCAATAAAAGTCTAATTCAATCAGTATCTGAAGGAAACGCGAGAGCTTGTTCCTAGTCAGTCACATCAAACACATGCTGCTTGTTGTTGTTTTTTCAGCCATCTAGTTAATAGACTCCAGAATTTACAAGGCGGGTTCATATTTCATGGGCCTAATGGGTTTTTATTGCATAGATGATGATGAATGAGCTAATGAGTGGTTTGTTATTACAGTAACACAGGAAACTTTCATCACAGGCCTGTAAAATACCACCATTACTTGCGGACTGAAGGGCAGAGCTTGTTACGTGTGCGTTGTTTCGCAGTATCTGCAGAGAGTCCAATTTCAAAGCAGGCTCATTCTCCCTGCTCGACACCCGCAAATCAACGCGTCCCTGCGGGCTCACAAATCTGCTCTCACGCACCGTCACCGCAGCGGCGAGACGCGCAAACCCGGTTTACAGTGGATCTTTGTCGCCACCTAGAGGCCAACATGTAGATTCCTTAGCTTATTAGTTGACGACCAGCTGCCCAGTCATTGTTTTAGGGCAGTATATGGTGTTAAATAAGCAAACAGATGTGAGAGCATAACTATGGCAGCGCTTGATCCACGTTATATAACTTTGAATGCAAACTTTGGACCCTGCAATACATTAAAGTGGAATCTAACATCAAACCTAAAACTAAATAGTAATTATATGTAAAACGCATGTTGTGAGAAATATAAATCTAACACAAATAATTTTAATTTTAATAACTTTTAGTTGAGGTGTAAGCGTTTGCTGAAGTTGCGTCTCCGCCTGCCCCCGGCGCGTTGAATGAGAGCAATCAAGCGCACCCAGCAACAGAGTCATGTGGTTGGTCATGAGGAGGTAAACACGGAAGAGAAGAAGAAGAAGAAGAAGAAAGTGGAGGAGGAGGTGAAGAAGCGAAAGACATTTTAGTATATTCAGCTCTTTGTTTCCAAACGCCAACACAGAGACAGGTTGGTTTCTCGCCATACGTTTGTACTTGCTCGTGTGATCGTCGTAGCAATCGTCCTGCCCAGACTTGGCAGCAGGCTACATGCTAACGTTAGCTTTGAGGAGATGGAGCTAACTGTTACTACACCACCGTGTAATCAGTGATCTGCCCACGTTTCTCCACACAGAAGCCAAACGGATCTAATGATGCCAAAGCGAGGGTCTGTTGTTATAGGAAACGTGGACATGATCACACATAATGCTTTATATAGTGATATCATGTGATGTGGCTTCTCTAACGTCATGGCACATGTCGCACTGTATTTGCAGCATTTACAGCTTAAGCTGTCAAAAGAGAAGAAATTAGTTATGAAGGTTGTAATAATGTAATGCAACGCTTTATTGAGACCAGGGCCAGTGTCCATGTTGTGGACGTTGCTCAAGGACATTTTAATGGCCACGTTAAACAAGTCTTACACAGAACGAGACTTTTATCACCTGTTGTTTTCAGACGCTCCTCTCGCTGGTTTCACAGCTGGAACATCTGCTGCTTTGTGTGCTCCCCTCATCTCTCTCCAGGCGCCATGGTGGACTTCCTGGCGGAAAATAACCTGTGTGGTCAGGCCATCCTCAGGATAGTCTCCAGAGGAAATGCCATCATTGCTGAACTGCTGCGCCTGTCTGACTTCATTCCTGCAGTCTTCAGGCTAAAGGACAAGAGCGACCAGCAGAAATATGGAGACATCATCTGTGACTTCAGCTACTTTAAGGTAACTGGACCAGAACTATCAAAACGTATCACTTAAATTAACCAAGGTTGATCGTAAAGACTGAAACATCAAAGAGAATCATCAGAATATTGGATGATACAATGTGATCAATTCATGATGATAGCTCCACTGTCTTGTACATATTGTTATTACCATTATCTTTACTGTCGATTGATCCGTCTTGTCTCCATAGGGTCCAGAGTATTATGAGGGGAAGCTGGAAGCGAAACCTGACCTCCAAGACCTGGATGAAGAGTTTAGAGAGAATAACATAGAGATTCTTTCAAGGTTCTATCTGGCATTTGAAAGTGTCCACAAGTATATAGTGGATCTTAACAGGTAATTGTTTTGGGGTTTGGCTTTTTTTCCAGTGTCAGCTTGGTCAGATCTGTGTGATACACATTATTCTTCCTCTTCTCTGTTAAATTCCAAAAAACGGGCAACAATGTTTTATTTTATTATGTACAAAATAAAATGTTATTGTTTATATTTGCTGTAATGAATTTCCCTCTTCTCTCCAGATATTTGGATGACCTACATGAGGGTGTTTATATTCAGCAGACCCTAGAGACTGTGCTTCTAAATGAGGATGGAAAACAGCTTCTAGTGAGTAACATGCAAATCTGTCTTAGCTGCGTAAAATTACAGGTAGAGGTTAATGAAATGTTTTGGAAGTGTTAATACCAGAATAATGTACAGTGTCGCTGAATTGGAGACTGATTTCTGTGCCTGGCATTTGAAGTAGAATTACTACAAGCTCGTAGGACCAGGGGTTAAAATTGTGTGTGTTTCTTGTTTTTCCACACAGTGTGAGGCTCTGTACCTGTACGGAGTCATGCTGCTGGTTATTGACCAAAAAATTGAAGGGGAGATAAGAGAGCGGATGCTTGTGTCCTATTATAGATACAGGTGCAGTTATGACTCACTTGCCCACACACATACGACATCTACTGACTCACACGTCTTAGCGAGGGAGCTTGCCTCTATTATGCTGGAGAAACAAATATGCATCTCTTAGTTGTTCCCAGTGTGCAACCTTTAGGAAAAATACTTATATTTATATTTATCTTTACATTTTACTTTTTCTTCAGTGCTGCCAGATCATCAGCCGACTCCAACCTTGATGACATATGTAAGCTCCTCCGCAGCACAGGCTACTCCAGCCAGCCTGGAGCCAAACGACCAGCCAACTACCCAGAGAGCTACTTTCAGAGAGTTCCTATTACTGCCACGTTTATTAGCATGGTCATAGGGAGGCTGCGCTCAGATGACATCTACAACCAAGTGAGACATGTTTGGTCGAACCTCGTTTCTAACCTAACAGCTTGAATCGCTGACTCATCGCATTTCTCCTTGGCCATCAGGTGTCTGCGTATCCCCTGCCAGAACATCGTAGCACAGCGCTGGCCAACCAGGCTGCTATGCTGTATGTGTGCCTGTTCTTCAGCCCTTCGATACTGCACACCCAGCAGGCCAAGATGAGGGAGATAGTGGACAAATACTTCCCTGACAACTGGGTAAGTTTTAGTTTTGCAGCAGGATCATTCACTGGATATGCTGTTGGCTTAAACTGCACTGTTTGCCTGCGTGTTGTCTGTCTGTAGGTTATCAGTATCTACATGGGCATCACAGTGAACCTAGTGGAGGCTTGGGAGCCATACAAAGCTGCCAAGACCGCTCTCAACTACACCCTGGACTCAGCTAACATCAAAGAGCAGGTATTAAAGCACAAAGTCACACAGTCTTCAGATTTTTCAGTTTAGCGTATCATGTCTTTGTGCAGGCGCAAAGTTACTATGTTTGAACAATACATATGTCATCCAATGGGACACAAGGGTGTTAAACAAACCCTGACACTTTCAACGTTTGCCTCAAAAGTACTTTAATTAAAATGAATGTGATGGTACATTAACTCAAACTAAATGCCAGAACAAACTTGGACAAACTCAACCATGAAGAAGTTTGTTGTTTGTCTGTTGACACTGCCATGTGTGGACAGGCCACCACTGGGGGCTAGTGATTATTTGTTTATCTTTCAAGCAACCCATCACTGTCTGTTCAGGCCACTCGATATGCAGGTAGCATGGAGACCCTGAGGCCTCAGGTGCAGCAGCTGCTGAAGGAAGGTTTCCTCCGGGAGGAGATCATCCTGGACAACATTCCCAAACTGATGAACTGTCTGAGGGATTGTAATGTTGCTATCCGCTGGCTGATGCTGCACTCTGCAGAATCAGGTGGGGTGATCCTTTTTCCTAAGAAAACACAGTGTACCTTGTTTCAGAAGATTTTGCTTAAGCTTCAAAAGGTTTTAATTTGACATGGTTAATTGCTGTCTCCATAATAAAGAAGTTCCTGTTTTAGTTTCTCTTAGGACCCTTCATTTCTGTCTAGTTCTACTTAGCTTGAGCTGGAAACTTTATACTAGTTGCTTGTCTAGGTTTGTGACTGTACTTGCATAATGTTTAGGTAAATACAGTATTGATTTGTATTTTATTCTTATTCTCTCTGTAGCTTATGATCCAAACAACAAGCGGCTGCGTCAGATTAAAGACCAAGTGCTCAGTGACTCCAAGTACAACCCGAAGATCCTGTTTCAACTTCTGCTTGACACGGCTCAGTTTGAGTTTACACTGAAAGAGGTGAGGGCCTCCCCTTAATACTAAAGAATGTGAAGTGTGCATTCGATCATTGAAATGATGCCAAAATAATCCTACAACTGTCCAGATTCTAGTTAGGTGTTGTCTATTAGCATACAGTGAGAAAGCATATGGCTGGATAGTCTATCATTAGGAGAAGACACAAGTCTAATGTTCTCATTATGCAGCTCATCTGTCTAATCCTTCCTCATTGACTCAGCATCTGTGTTGTCCCTCTTCCAGATGTTCAAGCAGATGCTGACAGAAAAACAGATCAAATGGGAGAACTACAAGAAGGAAGGATCAGAGAGAATGACTGAGCTGGCCGAAGTCTTCTCTGGCGTCAAACCTCTCACCAGGGTTGAGAAAAACGGTGAGTCACATTATTTAGATGGATAATGTGACGGATTACATGCACAAAAATAAGTGTTAGTGACTAAAGCCTCAGTCATGCAGCATTTCATGCTTCGGGTGTCATGGATTATGGATATGGAGCGTTGGAAAACAGATGCTTGAATGAGTTTAAGCTGGAAGCTGAAAATACTTAGGGAGGGACGCATCATGAAAAATGCATGAACAACACAAACTGTACAGAGACGCAGACATATCTTACGCCTGTTACTGCGACTACTTTACTTGCATACCTGTGTTACTCTTTTCAGAGAACTTGCAGGCCTGGTTCAGAGAAATATCAAAGCAGATTGAGTCTTTGAACTATGAGGACTCTACAGCTGCTGGGCGGAAGACAGTTCAGCTCATACAGGCTCTTGTTGAGGTGAGTGAGTTAATGACATCAGTCAATACTATGCCTGAGCTGATCATGAGTATCAGAATGTTTTGACCTCACAAATTCAATTTAATAACACGATTAGAGTCATGTCATTGTTAATGCTGCAGTTCTAGAGTCACCTTAGCTTCATGCATCTGGTTAACAAGCGAACCTAAGAACACTGTTTGAAAATAGACAGACACAGTAGAAATGAGTTGTTTGCCCAGAGGGTTGCAATGACCTCATTTTCTTCATCTATGTAAAATTAGAAACAGGAAAAAATGTACAACTCACAAAACATGGAAACGTGTTTATTTATAGAAGTTGATAGTCATTTAATGAAGACCAGTGGGAGGATGTTTTAAATTTCATGGAACTAACCCTGTTTGTTCGATTAAACCTATCAAATGCTGCTGTCTCCTGCTCAGGTCCAGGAGTTTCACCAGCTGGAGTCTAACCTGCAGGTCTGTCAGTTTCTGGCTGACACCAGGAAGTTTCTGCATCAAATGATCCGCACCATTAATATCAAAGAAGAAGTCCTCATTACTATGCAGATAGTCGGGGACCTGTCCTATGCATGGCAGATAATTGACAGGTACTGCACGTGTATGCTACAGATACGTTTTAGTGTATTTCACAATCTTACATGTTGAAGTCTTGTCACCGGCATGTAAACAGTAACAGATGTGTCAAAGTTTTGACTCTGGCTTCCTTCCACAGCTTCACCACCATCATGCAAGAGAGCATCAGAGCCAACCCCTCCATGGTCACAAAGCTTAGAGCTACATTTCTGAAGGTAGGGACCATTAAGTGTTGACCTCTTTTTTTCCACAAACCTTTCCCTTGGCTCAGAGCATCGTTACATGTGATGTTAAAACACATCCTCCCTCTGCTTGTGTGACCAGCTGGCGTCAGCGCTGGATCTTCCGTTGCTTCGAATCAACCAGGCGAACAGTGCTGACCTGTTGAGTGTTTCTCAGTTCTACTCTGGAGAGTTGGTGGCTTATGTCAGAAAGGTACAAAATATTTAAGTCATGCTTGACCTTGTGATTTTAGAGAAGTAGCATCTCTTTCCGAGGATTATTAAACACAGGGAGCATAGTGATGTTTCCCCTGCTACTCGTAAATCAACGTGGTTTCTTACCTTTAACAATTTTTTCTGTGTGATGCAGATTATTGTTCAGTAACTGGCCCCAGTCGTGATTGGGTTTCTGCAACCATCTGTTTAGCAGAGTTACCTCAGAAGGATTTCTCTGTGGATGTGTATGAGAAGATGTTACATTCTGATGTCAGCCACACGCCATGTTATTCAATGTTAGAGCATTTGTTCCTGTATCTGTAAACAGGATGTTTCATCTAGGGTGTTATGTGCCATCTGCTGTTCTTGACTCCATGCTCATGAGACATGGGTTATTATGGCTTGTAACTTTTTACTCTTGTTTCCAGGTTCTTCAGATCATTCCAGAGAGTATGTTTACCTCTCTGGCCAAGATCATCAAGCTGCAGATCCACGACATCATGGAGGTGCCCACACGGCTGGATAAAGACAAGCTCAAGGACTACTCTCAGCTCGCAGCTCGCTACGAAGTAAATAATCTGTTATGCTTGAAATAGCCTCACTGGCTTCTTGAATATTCTTCAGAATGTCACTGAGGTAATGAAAAATAAATCCTCAGATCTTATACACAATAAAGATAATTAGACGAGAGACCTCAAGTTGTTTTAGTCTGATGTTGACTCATGTTGTGTGAGTGAGTCTGAGGCAATCATACTAGCTGCTATTTCTCAATATTTTGCAATCACACTGAGTTTTTGAGTGAAATACAAATTAGACAAGAATGACTGCAGTGGAGCAGAGCCTTACTTGAATTGCATTAATTAGAATTTGCTTTGAGCCGGCACGAAAGCCATGCAATTGAAATAAAACATGACAGAAAAAGCACAGACTTTGATCAGAAATTTAAACCTAAAACTAAACATTTCAGTTGTTAGCATGTCTGAATATGTGGACCTGATTGAATTTAAGCTTTAAAGTTAAACCTGTGCTCACACATGATTCTTTTCCCGCTTCCTGTAACTGCAGGTAGCAAAACTCACTCATGACATCTCCATCTTCACTGAAGGAATACTGATGATGAAGACCACCCTGGTTGGGATCATAAAGGTAAATGATGATGTGTTGAAGAGTGGACAAGGGTGTTTGTGTGTATTCTTTACATGAGCCGTTGTATAGTTAAACAATAATAGGTTGTTAGTTTTCTAACAGAGTGTGATGCCTTAGGTGGACCCTAAGCAGCTTCTTGAGGATGGCATCAGAAAAGAGCTGGTGAAGAGGGTAGCGTTTGCTCTACACAAAGGGCTGATCTTCAACCCTAAGGCTAAGGTCAGATCAAATCCATTGGGCCTTTTTATGTTGAAGTTTTGTTATGACTTAAACAATTTGTCAAATATCTTGATAAGAAGTTCGATGTCAAACCAAAGTCAAGAGACACAGCAGTATTAAAAGGTGACGCTAAAGAATAAAGCAGTATTCTTCTCTCCCAGTCCAGTGAGCTGATGCCCAAGCTGAAGGACATGGCTGCCACAATGGACGGCTTCTACAGGTCGTTTGAGTACATCCAAGACTATGTCAGCATTTATGGCCTTAAAATCTGGCAGGAGGAAGTGTCCCGCATCATCAACTACAATGTGGAGCAGGAATGTAACAGCTTCCTCAGGACCAAGGTCAGATTTGAAACACGAGTTTAGTTTGAATAGATCATGATACTGTATCAGTTTGTCTGTAATCAGTAGGAAAACGCTCTGATTGTTTGTTCATATTTTTTCCTGAACAGATCCAGGACTGGCAGAGTGTGCATCAGTCCACCCACATTCCCATCCCCAAATATCCGCCTGTAGATGAATCGGCCACCTTTATTGGCCGTCTCTGCAGAGAGATCCTCCGAATTACAGATCCTAAGTACGACTTTCTCCTCAGCGCTTCTAAACTTCAGTGTGAAGATGTAGATACAATCTTCAGGCACATGTAGATGTGAAATCGAGCAGCTGCTTTGCCTTTCAACAGGATAACGTGCTACATTGACCAGATGAACACCTGGTATGACCTGAAGAGCCACCAGGAGGTGACTAATAACAGGCTGTTCTCTGAGATCCAGAACACTCTGGGCACATTTGGCCTGAATGGACTGGATCGGCTCCTGTGCTTCATGATTGTTAGGGAGCTGCAGGTAAATAGCCCACACAAAATGAGCCACACATTGTTAGTGATACAGTTTTATGGTTTCTTCAGTTCACCTAGTTTTCCTATGAATATTCTGTATCTTCATGGCTGGAAACCTGTTTCTCTCCTCAGAACTTCCTGACAGTGTTTCAGAAGATCATCCTAAAGGACAAAGCTGCGTTAGATGCCTTCAAAACTCTGCTGGGTTCTGTCAACCCAGTCCAGGGCATTGTATGTAAGTATTTCATTTGTAAAGCCTGCGCCCTAGCGTGGTCTTTTTAATTTGGGAGAACAATCTATTTATTTTTATCTGCCACAGTGAATGCCAGCAAAGTGTACGCCACTGCTGTGGCCAAAACCCAGAAGATCTGGGGTGCGTATCTGGAGGCCATCATGAAGGTAAAGTAGTTGTCCTTCTCCCATATCACTAACCAAATGTTGTGTAAAAGTCATTCCAGATACATTTGCTTGTTGTAGGTTGGACAGATGCAGATTCTCAGACAGCAGATTGCAAATGAGCTGAACTACTCGTGCAAGTTTGACTCCAAACACTTGGCTGCTGCCCTGGAGAACCTCAACAAGTCAGTGTGGTCTTAATTGTGCTGTAGTTTGTATTCTTAGTAGTCAGAGGGAGGAATTACAAGAGGCCCATTATGTTTGAGGGCATGTAGACTTATTATGCATTTGTATGAATGTTAAGGATTTGACATTTAGCTCTGTCACTCTATGATAATACAGTTGTTGATTGCTTTAATAAGTTTAGAAGTGTAATAATTTTTTTAAAATCAGAAATTATTATATATATATATATATATATATATATATATATATATATATATATATATATATATATATATATATATATACTTTTTCAGCCATTTTGTTTAGATACTAAATTCATCTCTGATTTGGTCTTGACAGGTCTCTACTGGCAGACATTGAAGCTCACTACCAGGACCCGTCCTTGCCCTACCCTAAAGAAGACAACACTCTTCTGTATGAGATCACTGCCTACCTGGAGGCTGCCGGCATTCACAATCCCCTCACTAAGGTGAAGATATTATACGTGTGCGGGGCCCCACTCACTGTGACCGGTGGCAAACTTAAATTTATCTTTAGGATGATACCAGGATTATATCTGTTTATCTGAAACTCAAACCAGTTGAACCCATGTTTATATCTGCACTCTATGTTCCAGAATGTTTTGTGACTTTATTCTGTTTATGTTTTAAACAGATCTACATCACCACAAAGCGCCTACCTTACTTCCCCATCGTCAACTTCCTGTTCATAATTGCTCAGCTGCCTAAACTTCAGTACAGCAAAAACCAAGGCACGTTTTACTTCAAGTATCGTTTCCTACGTCACATCTCTTATTGTAGTTTTAATGAAAATGTGTTAATAAGTTGTGCATGGAATATATTAGAATATCAGATAATGTGGTGAGTCTGAATTCTCCCTTTCTATTTATGGCAGTAGACCTTGAACATGGTTTGTAATTGGATGGATTATTCTGAGGAATGTAGAAAGTCACTCCATGTTTCCAGCAATATACTTTCATCACTCATTGATATGCAATCTACTGTGTATCACCACACAACTTACATCTTGTGTTTTCCTAGGAATGACCTGCAGGAAAGCCACTGACCCAGTTGACTGGCCTCCACTCGTACTCGGCATGCTCACGCTCCTCAAGCAGTTCCACTCCAGATACACCCATCAGTTCCTGGCTCTAATTGGTCAGTTCATCCGCTCCATCATGGAGCAGTGCACAAGGTAAAGTCACTAGTTTGGAAAAAGTGCTAAACTAACAGAAACAAATGCCTTTTCCTGTGCTGATTTAAGAAGCTCATATTTTTGTTTTCGTCCCATTATAGTCAGAAGATTCCTGACATGCCATCCGATGTGGTGGGAGCGCTGATGTTTCTCGAAGACTATGTGAAGTACACAAAATTGCCGCGCAAGGTATGGCAACGTTATCTGTCTGTCGATAGTGTTACTGATGTTGTAAAATAGGTGAGGTTATACTGATTCTATCATTATATGTTTTAAAAAAGGTTTAAAAGGTCATATATGTATATATATATAATATTATGTGTTTCTTGTCTTCCTTTCTAAGGTTGCAGAAGCTCATGTGCCCAGTTTCATTTTCGATGAGTTTCGGACGATACTGTGAAGATGGACCTTTTTCTCTGCAGACAGTTTGACTCGTCATGTTTCTGCAACAGTGAGACTGATCTGTTCCTAAAACGAAGCTGGAGCCACTATAAATGTGTGGCTCACATGTCAACATCTGAGAATGACGCTTATTGGAATGTTTATTAATGTCTTACTGCACTAATAGTAGATTGTACATAGATAAATAAAATGTAATTACCAATGAATTAACTTGTCAGCTTTGCGTATTTTTAAATGTAATTAACCAATAAATACGTTTGTTCATAATTTGTTTTCCTGTCCGTTCGATTAATAATCAAACTCCTGGGCTTTTACTTGGAAGAGATAACCGGAAGTTGGTAGACTTAGCTAGTTTAGCCCGTGGGTTCCTGTAAAATATTGTCGGTTCCGCTTGTTATCGTATTAATGATACTGTCATTACGCTGCTACTTTACATTGTTATCGTAATGTAGGTCGCCAGGGTTAGGGTTTAACCTAACGGATTATAAAACCGGTGCTGTTAGCGCGCTAGGCTAGCTGAACGTTGGTTAGCAGGACTTTAGGCTGCGTTGGTGGCGTCAGAGGATTAGCCCCGATTCCCGAGATGTCGTTTAGCGCCGTTCACGGAACGCTGTCCAGCCTGAAGTCGTGCCAGGCGGACGTCCTGACGGGAATGGACATAGCGACCGTCGTGGCTTTGGACCTGGTGGAAGCGCAGGGTAACTTAAACAGGCTCATGTTTGGCTGCAGCTGCACCATGTGATGCTAGTGCTAGTTTCAGTCTATTTGACTTTCCGCCAATGCGGAGTGAAAAACTTCACTTTGCATAGTGTTTAAGCTACACTCTGCTACATAAGTACAGAGAATTACTAGCTAGTTTTAAATTTACTGCAGCTGTGAGCTAAAACGTGAGAAAAGCAACACTGTTGTTATTATTAAATGATGTAAATTCACACATCTGTTACAGATGGAGACGTAAATCCTGGCGTCAAAATGTTGGAAGACATGATTGTGGACTGTGCCAGGCTGGACAGAGAAATTAACTACTTTGTTGATGTTGTGCAACAAGTCACATCTGAGGTGAGACTGGTCCCACCCGTGATGCGTTACTGGGAGAAAAGACTTGCAGGAAGATTGTGGTTCTTTGGAGGATGATTTATTCCAGTGGGAAAGGTCATGGGAAAAGCCTGACAGCTTCAATCTGTGTAGGTTGCTACTCAGCAGCCAGATGCCATGTTCAGCCTGTCTGACAAAGTGAAGGAGCGGTTCGAGGAGAGAACGGCCAGACTCACTGACTCCGAACTCCACCGCCACCAGAAAGTCGAAGCCTTCAAAACCGGCATCAGCAACTCTTCCAGCCAAGGTAAAGCACGTAGGGATGGAGAAGGACGCCGCTAAACCCAGGGCTGATAATAGATTTGGACAATAGTTCTTCTCAGGTGAGATGAGAAAGAAGTTTAGGGACGTGTTCCTTTTTCAGCCTTATTTAATTTTAAAGACACTGCTATGCTTGTGAAATTACTCCTGTGCTCATGTAATTTTCCCAAATGAATTTAGACCCAAACTTCACTTCGTGTTTGATTACCCAGTGAGAAAACCGGTGAAGTTGTGTGCACATTCTGCAGTGAAGTCATTCCACCCATAAGAAAGGCTTAACTCATGATACACTCTCTCTGAAACAAAATGAATGGAGCATCACAGCATACTATTTTTGAGGGCTGGAGCTCGTTTGAAGTCTTGGGTCTGTAAGCCTAGCTGTTGTGTTGTGTTGTGGCCTGGGTCAGTTCTAAGAGACACCATGTAGAGTTTTTTTATACCTTGGACTCAGGATGACCTTTGAGCTATTCAGGGGGACAAACAGCCATAAGCATTGGGAGCTAAAATGGATATTGCTTTATGAGTAAGTGGATGCATTGATGTCTGTACCTGGGTGAGTTTACATATAATTTATTTACATAACGTGCAGAATTAGTTAGATGTAGGACACATTGCTGTGTTTAGTAGATGTACTGCAGTTTCACCCAAGCTCATGCCCTTGCCTGCTTAATATCCTCCTGCCATATTGCCAAGAATCCACTTCATAATTTCTTATTGTCCACTTTCTTACTAGATCTTTGGAAACAAATTCTATGTATGTTATGTTTTCAGCTAACCAAGAGTCAGCAGAGAACATGGAGGAGGTAGACGAGGACATTGCTGTTACGCAGAGTCAAGTCAACTTCACCTGTCCAGTCACACAGGTACACCAGACATTCCCACGTCTTTAATTTTTCCTAATCAAAATTTTAGCACCTGTAAAATGCTTTTTCTTTCTGTGATTTGTTTCAAAACACACTCTGTATTCAAGGTGGAAATGGTGAACCCGGTGAAGAATAAGAAGTGTAACCACCATTATGAGGAAGCAGCCATACTGGACATGATCAAAGCAAAACACAGCCAGAAAAAGAAATGCCGGTAAGACACTATACCTTGGAGGACTGTTAGAAAGTCGAGTCAGATGTTGCAACAGTAAACAATTTGGCAAGTTGGCGTGGGACCAGCATTAGGCCTTAATTCACATTTTCTTCAAAATGCTTTGATGTTGGAGCCAAGTTAAATGTGGCTGTTCCTTGAGGATTGTATTTTATTGGGATTTCATGTGATAGACTAACACAAAGTGGCAAATAATCGTGAAGTAGAAGTTAAATGATAAATAGTTTTCAACATTTTTACAAATAAATACCTGAAAAGAGTGGCATTTGTATTCACCCCCTTTACTCTGATACCCCCAACTAAAATCAAGTGGAACCAACTGCATTTAGAAGTCCTCCGATCAGGAAGTCCACCTGTGTAATTAAATCTCAGTATCAATACAGCTGTTCTGTGAAGCCCTCAGGTTTGTTAGAGAGAATTACACAACAAACAGCATCATGAAGTTTATGGAGCCCACCAGAGAGGTCAGAGATAAAGTTATGCAGAAGATTCAAGCAGGGTTAGATTAAAAAAAAGAAAAGTATCCCACAGTTTGAAAAGCACTGTTTAATCAAGAGGCTGGTGGTAACAGAGGTGCATCCAGACAATGTACAATGTAACGGTTTAGGTCAAAGCATGTTCATGTGTTACAGGGCCCAGTCAAAGTGGAGACCTAAATCCAATTTAGAATCTGTTGCAAGACTTGAAATTTGCTGTTCAGTCCCCCTCCTTCAAATCCATCTTTAGAGAGAAAGAGCTTGAGCTGTTTTGTAAAGAAGAACGGGCGAACATTTCACTCTTTAGATGTGCAAAGCTCGTGGAGACATACCCCAAAAGACTTGCTGCTGTAATTGCAGCAAAAGGTGGTTCTACAAAGTATTGACTCGCAGGCTGAATACAAATACTTGTTGAGGATTCTGCTTTTTGATCAATCACAGCCGCACGGCAGACAGACGGTAGTTTGCCAGCAGACAAATCTTAAGGTTTCCTGTCTTTTATTTGTCTTGTGCAGGTTCCATACTGTGTGCCACACTGCTTCATATGATTTCAACCATTATCACTACATTTAATAGAAATTCCTCTTAAGTCTCTAAATATAGGCTGTTATATGTAATGCACAGACATACTGTGAAACCAAAACAATTGTGGACATGAAAACATTGGAGCTAACATGCAAATTAAAAAGCAACAGTTCTACTGGTATAAATGAGGAGAATTGTTTTAATGTAAGTTTGTTTTTCTGTCCTCTAGCTGTCCTGTCGTGGGCTGTGGGAACACAGACGTGAAAGAGTCAGACCTCGTTCTAGACCAGATACTGAGGAGAAAGATTCAGAGTCATAAGAGACAAATCAGCCGCACCTAGTAAAACCCGTCTGCAGACGTGTATATTAAGAAGCAAATTGGCTTTTGGGATTGTTGTTAACCAGCAGAGTTTTGTTTTTAATGGTGGGGATTTGTTTGCATTTCAGCTGGAGTGTTTTGTGTAATTCATATATGTTGAGTGTAAATAAAAATGTTTCTTATTTTAATACCATCAAACTGTCTGGAATTGTCATTTGCAGTGCAGTAATTTGACAGAACCACAAGAGAGCAGCCTCTGCACAATGACACACAATTATATAGTGTGTGTGTGTGTGTTTATATATATTTTACATACACAATCTGACCAGAGGAAAATAATCTTGAATTACTGGGATTAACTCAGTAAGATGTGCTGTGTTCTGACGCATGGCCACCATAAATACACACATCAAAACCACCAGGTGCTATGAGTGGTGGGTCTGCGTATGTGGTCGTTATTAGTTACTATGAATCCAGATGTGTTCAGGTTACTGGGCTTAAGTATGCTTAGAAACTTGATAACATAAGTTAATACTGGAAATATGTAAATCCCAATATGCAAACCAGACGGGTTCTTCTATACATTCTATTCCACAAAAAGCTCTTTTGTGAATGATCTGTAAACAAGTTCTTTACCATCTGCAGGAATGCTCTTATGTGATTAAATCTTTCTCCTTGTAAAGGGTCTTTGTTCCACAGGGAAACAAACAAAGGCTGTGTTGAGATGAAACTAGGTGAAGCTAATCTTTTAATAACCTTGCATCAGACATGAACGGAAAAAAAAACAAAAAACAGTTAATTGCCCTTTCCAATGAAAGAGTGTGTCACACAGCATTAAGAGCACTTTGCCAGTGAAGATATTCACTGGCAACAAATGATCAAGCTAATGTTGATTCATTCATTTCCCCACTCTGCTTCGTTTTGAATTAGCATTCTGCCAATCTAATCTTGTTTACTGCATGTTATGTCACCGGTAATTTCACAACAACAGTTCAATTTGTGGAAACACACAGCCATCAGCACTGAAATCAACATATCGCAGCACAGCCAATGGGCTGTTTCTTTGGAAAGGTAGACGCTGTAAATATCCTCAGAAATTCAGGCACAACCACAAAGAAGATGAAAAAAAAAATCAATCATTGGCCCAAAGATGTTTGCTTTCTTCTGGTTAAGCTTGATCTGCTCAAATGCTTCTAGGGGTAATGACTGTCTGAGACAATGTAAGCCCCGATATCTGGCTTGTCCACGGAGGATTCTACCTTTGGCTGGAAGTGAACATAGCTTCATTTTGGCTCAGGAGCCGTGGCTGAGGTGGTTCCAGGGCTGGACGGAGTTGGAGGAGAACAGCAGGGCTCAGATTAAACTGGCAAACTCGGGATGTGTTCAGGTGTCATGACTCTCTCCCACTGCTAAATCCAACAGTTCGACAGTCCCGTCAGAATTGTAGTCTGTCCCTGTGTACTGCTACCAAAGCTGATACACTTCACATACGTAAACAAGTTCTCTGTGGTTGCCCACGTGACCCCACACCCCCAATGGAGCAAGCAGAGCCGTTTCCTTCTGAGCAGAGTTGATTTGTTCAGCGCTGCATGTGATGCCAGAGCTTCACAGAAAGGAAATACAGGACAAACCAAAGGTCGTTCATGATTTGACATGACATTTCAAGTAGACAGTGGCTGAATGCAGTCGACCTGCTTCAGTCACTGGTTACTGGCACACTTCACTGTTTTTGTTGCTATGACAAGTGAAATTCTCTTCTCTGGAATAAAACTGATATTTCTCTCAGTGGAAAAAGGCAAAATATAACATAAATGCTTTTATGGTCCACATTCCTCACTTGCATAGACTATAAAAAGGTTTGAGCCATATGTTTAAATGTATTAACTGCATCACAGCTCTTGTTGACGCCAGGCTGGAGACCGGATATGTAAATGAGGCGCGTGAAGGAGGCGCACTGTCCCTTTAAGCGGCATCGCCTCCCAGCAGTCACTAGACGCTGGGCGAGTTTCGCTTCAACAAACACTGGGGCTCATGCAACAGCTCGTTCAGCAGAGTGAACCACGTTAGCGGCCGGTGCTGTGGGACAGTGCGCGTCTGCCAGCGCGGCCTGAAATCCCCGTTTGTTTCACTGATGCCACAGGGAACAGCGCGAGGAGCCTCGAGCTAAACCGCAGGTGAGCGCACCTGCTGCCCCGCGAGCGTCCCGCGGACTAAGCCGAGGGGACGATCCTGGGCGTCATTGCAGAGTTCACCTGGAACATGACGCCCGGAGTCTGGACTGTATCGTATAACACCGCGGTTGTGCCAAAGTCCCGGCTAATGTAGTTAGAAGTGTTGGTTCCGTAGAAACCGCGAGCCAACAGGTGTGACCTGACGCACCTGTTGGGAATGTAAACGACGCGTGATGGTTTGACTTGCAGATGTAGCTGATGCGCTTTATTCCTCGTAATGTGTTTATTCCTGTACTTGCAGGCGCCGCCGTGCTCTTCTGGGGGATAAGTAGGCTACAGCTGGACATGGATTACTGGCGTTCGCGTTCACCTTTGGGGATTTAGTTGAAACACAGCTCAGTCCTCAGCTCCCGCTTCCGTCTCCTCCCAGGTGAAGTGCGTGCGCCGAGAACAGGTGGATCCTGTTCCTGTGTTCAGCTTTACTCCTTCGTCCACCTGTCACGTTTATGGGGAATCAGGTGGAGAAACTAACGCATTTAAATTACGCAGAGGTGCCAACGTCGGACCCGAATGGGTTCGATCAGGACGACGACGGAACGCGAATAGGCGTCTCGTACATCTTCTCCAACGACGACGACGACGACCGGGACGACAATTTCGACCACTTCCCCCCAGACAGTCGTACGGTGAACCACGAAGAGAAGCCTTTCGACCCCCAGGACGAGCTGGTGTGCGCCATTTACTACCGGGACGAGTGCGTCTACGAGCGGAGTCCCGAAGCCGCGGCACACTCTGCGGAAAGTCTCCTGAACAAGTGCCGCCCCGGAGACCTGCTGGAGTTTGTGGCCACAGGGCAGTATCCACACTGGGCTGTGTACGTCGGGGACTTCCAGGTGGTCCATCTGCACCGAGCTGAGATCAAGAACAACTTTCTCACCGACGTAAGCCAGGGCAAAAAAGGCAGGATAGTGAACGGCCTCTATAGGTATCGTGCGCTCCCGCCGGAAGTGATTGTGCGCAACGCACTGGACCATGTTGGGTCGAGAGACCGAGAACTGTACTGGAGAAACTCTGAGTGTTTCGCCGCCTGGTGCCGCTTTGGCAAACGGGAGTTCAAAATTGGAGGAGAGATAAGGATTGGGAAGCAACCATACAGGTTGAAGTTACTCTTCTCCGAGAAGAAGAGTCACGTCCTGGAGTTTCAGAGCTTGGAGGACGTGATCATGGAAAAGAGGAGGAACGATCAGATCGGCAAAGATGCTGTGTCTCAAGAGCTGGCCAACCACCTGAACGCAGCACAAGACATCCAAGAGGAGCCGTTTGTCGACTGATGCTGGTGGTGAGAATCTGAAAACAGTGTTGTGCTCAAAAGCGAGACTTGATGTGTTAGTGATGGAGCATTAGCCACGTAAGAGCTTATAGTCCAAGAGCCCGTGTGCCCCAAACGAACGTAGGCTACGTCATCACTGGAAGGAATAATTAATGATGTTTTCTCCTGAAATGCGAAGTGTCCTGACATCTAATGTGAGTGCTTTAGTGAACCAGGCCACTTCAAGCTTTCAAGTTGTTTTAAATCCCACATTTTCTATAAATGTCAATTTGGACCATGAGCCTAAGATGAATAGTCATTGGATTTTGGAACAAACTCTGAATTTGATTGGTTATAATTATCTTTCTAATCCACAAAATCTTTGCACAGAGGAGCCTGAACGTGCTGAAAGCACTTATTCCTGTATAACTCAGGTGTTGGAGACCAATACAGAGTGGAAGAGAAACGACTGTCGACCGTGAGGATTCCCGTGTGTTGCTTTGTATCAGACCACCGCGCTGCTTGACCCACTCTCTGTTTCATGGACACAGTTCAGTTAGGACTGTGTGCACTTTCATGATCCGCCCTGTGTCAACAGTTTTATTTTTTGGAAAATAATTTGTTTGTATCACAGAATATGGAAATAAATCTATATTTGAACAGTAAAGTTTTCTCCTGTTTTTAAGCGAAGGCTTGTTGTCAGTGCAGTTCAACACAGATGTCAACCCACAAATCACAGGACAAGTGGGAGGGAGTAGTCTGACTCCCAGCAGCAGCGTTGCTTTGCACTGCACGCGTCGTTGCATGCGCTGAAGTAACCCACTTCACACCTCAGAGGAGCCACAGCTCTTACCGTTCAACTAGTGCACACCCCTGCTTGTCGCTTTGTTGTGTGCTAACCAACGCTGCCGTCTCTAATCTAAAAGCTCGCCTGAGAACAGCACGGACTACCTAAGCATCAGCTTTTAAAGTGGCCTGTACGTGGTGTTCCACCCGTGGTGGATGTTGGGCTTTGTTTACGGTTCTGCTTATTGAAGATAATTCATCTGAAAGTTTAGCTGCAGGCTAAACTGTTCTTCGCTCCAATGCAGCTTTGCTTATTGTACGTGTAATTACAGTGTGGCATTAAGTGAAGGCACGCTTCTCTATTTGAACGCTGACAAACCGGCTCAGTTTTATGCAGTTTCTGTAAAATATAAGAGCTGGATAGATAACCTCGCGTTATATAGAGTTTAATAGTAAAACGGACGGAAAACAAGCTACGAATGGAATAAGATGTCAACAGGTGCAGACCTGATATTTTAAATGTCAGTTTCTAAGTAATGTCACGTGATAAATGACTGTTGAGCACTTTACAGCATGTTCACAAGCGGAGGCTACAACGGAAACTGCAGTAGGCTTTGAGGAAGTTTAGAGCTGCTTGACGTCTGCTTGTTTCCCTGCGTTTCAGAGGAAGCTGAGTCTGTAGCTCCTCACTAGATGACCTGCCTCTGCTACATTTGCATTATGATGCTGCCGTCCTTCTCCTGCAGGTAAGATCATCATCAGCCACAACAAAACATCAGAAAGCTGCTGCAGCCCTCTGTGGTCTAACGCAGTGAAATGTGACTTGTATTCAAACTGTGCGTATGTGAAAGACTTTGTTTGCTGTTGTCTCGTGCAACTCTTATAGAGAACATTTAAATTGTGGATCCTGTTTCCATTAAAATTGACGTCTACGTTTAGTTTTGCACCTTCAGAGCTAATCGATGTTTAATGTTTCGCTTTCAAAGCTTGTTTTAGAATAATTTTATTCCAGTTTTCCACGGGTGAGAACCAAATGACTTCTGACAACAGCCACCAGTGTGATTTGCATTAACCTACATGTCGTCGTAGCATGGCACAAAATGTGTACGACCTGGAAAAGCTTTTGGCGCGACATGCTGGCTGATTCATGTCAGCCCTTTGGCCACTGAATGTGTCATCTTTTTCTTTTGAAAGAAGAAAAGCCCAAAGCTCCATAACAGAAGTTGGGGACAAGCCAGAGATCAAATCAAACCTACCCCGTGTTTATAAAATGTCATTATGTAGGAAAACTTTGTACTTGTGCTCATCCAAACTTTTAAAGGGGTGAAGATATTGTATCTGACAGGTCCACGGGAAGTAGGAGTGTATTTTAGAGGTGGCCTCAAGCCACTGTGAGATTGGTATCCAAGTGGGACAAACGCAGTGTAGCTTTAAGATGGAGTTTGAGGACATTTACCAGTTTCAGCTTATATACTTGACTGCCTAGAATTAGAAATTCACCCCAGGGTCTTTTCTGATTGCCAGTTTTCTGCCACTTGATCCTTGCAAAAATAACGTGTCTGAAATGGGAAGGTTTTTGTTAAAAGATAGAATTTCTCTTCCGTCAGTGAAGAATTGGATTCATGAATCGCTGTTGGGTAGGAGAGTGTATTTGTAAGATAAGATAACGAGACAGATTACTGAGATTACACCAGCCTTTGATTAGAGGTGCCATTTCCAATGGCTGACACTCTTTGAAAACCAGGCCACTTTCCGGTCGTGTTAACAGTCTGAAAAATTCTGAATGCGCTTTCACACCTATGAAATCATCTGCCACAGACGAGGACAAAGTGCTGTCGGGTTTTGTTTGTCAGGCCATTTCCTCTTCCCACTCACGTGAATCATGTTTATCCTTGTGTTGAGAGACGGTTCAGTTTCCTGTGAATTTACAAGTGTGTAATGAAACGCCACAAACCCTTGTAACTCTAAAATTAACTACACTTGAGCAATATTCATTAGCGTCCTTCGATCCACAGACCTGCAGCTCACAACTCCACCCGACTTCACATGTCTCCTGGCGCCACCCATCTCCACTAGGTTAATCATTTCTGTGGGGCTCCCCCCAGTTTGGACTTGGACTGTGGTGTCAGACCGGCGCAGCGTTGTGATTCTTGTCTCGGTGTGGGATGGCCGTTTGTTTTTTCAGCTGCACAATGGCAAAGTCCATTCCCTCAGTTGCACAGAGTCCAGTGGTCGCTTTCCTTTTTGAAAACAACGCTCCCCTATCCGACTTCAAAGTGTTTATTCAGCCTAGTTTGTATACTCTGCCACATACCAGCAGGCAAAGCGGTTCCTTCCTTCCTTAGTAGTTTCTTTCAGTTTCCTTCACAAATGTGGATTTGGTATGACTGAGCCGTTTGCTGTGATGGTTCAGCTGCTGTTAAAAGCTGGAGCTGGAGACGGCAGTGTTCAGAAGGGATCAGTCCTAATAAATCATAATGATTCAAAGGCAATAGCAAGACGTCATATAAGAATAGCTGCCTAAGGTAAAGATGATGAAAGAATATCTGTGATTTGACCGTGGTATCCAGAGAAAAGCATCATTTCTTAGACAACAGGCGCTGATGAGGCGTCTCTCTGGGTAGAATCAGGCTCTATTCTACTTTGAGCTCTAGTGTCCAGTCAGCCGAGGCCGTCTGGTTTACATAAGCAGAACCAGACAACAGGAAAAGGCCCGAGGAAACCTTCAATCAACTGACCCTGTTTCTTTGGCTGGTGATGTCTGACTGAAAGAATAAAAGGCAGACAGACGGGCAGGGATGGAGGCATGAATTATGAACTTACAGAGAGGGAAGAGAAACGACTTATTAAAACCCACCTAGTTGAGAGATGTGAGTAGTGTTTCCTTCGAGCACTCAGACCTATTTGTCACTTCATTTATTTATGGCAGGCCGTCAACATTTATTTTGTCCTGAATCCTAAAATCTCCTGCCCTGCAAAAACACTTAATTACAAATGTAGTTAAAATGAACATATCTTTGGCTCATTCGGTTTGACTTTGACTTTAGCCTCTTAGCCGAAGGTTGAATAAATGTCTTGCGGTATATTTACCATAACCCTACATACGGTTTGTTCTGTACAACTACCAGGTTAACTCAACCTGCTGTTTCTGCTCGTGACTGAACCGTGGCAGCTTTTGTGTCTGGAGTGTGCTCCACCTGGCAGCAAGAGTCATAATCCCTGCAGAGTTTTTTTGGCAATTAATAAAGCCTCCCCTCACAGACTTCTTTTCAGGACTTCCTCCCAGGTCCCAGGGAATCAAATTAGAGCTTATCAACATTCGTGCACTTCTTTTAATTTTAATTTCGTGTTGCTGCGCCGATGCTCCATCAGTTTAATTGTAAAGTGTGTTTTTCAGCCCTTCAATGGAAAATATATCAGGTAACCCATCCTAATGTGCTTTGTATCCTTGCACCCTTCTGGTCTTGTTTGCCTTTTTGCTTCCTCCCTGCTTGTCTGTTCCTAGTCGTCATAGGATGATGCCTGTGACTCAGACCTTCTCCACATCTCCTTTTTCTACTAATTGTTCCCTGTTCATCTTGCTGTGCAGGAGAGAGACTGTGGTTAAAGTAATGCTGCCACCACTGATCATTACAGAAGTGTTGCGGAGGTCGTTGTCTTCAGGAATAGTCCAATTTAGCGCTTTGGTAAAAGTTATATGACAAGGCTTATACCACTCATATCTGTGAGCGTGATGCTTGGGTATCTTGCTTTAAACGAGTTCAGTAAGAGCTCAATAAAAGCATTTATAAAGTAACTTATGGTGTCTCTGCTCTGGAACGGCTGATGAAACACGGACATGTTTGACCGAGGGCATAATGTGTCTGGCAGCCTGGATTAACTCGCAGGCATAATGTCTATATTCAGGCTGTGACCACTGAAGCTGAATGGAATAAAGGTCTGCACCTTTTTTTAGAAAAGGTTACGTACAAAGCGACATTTTCTGTGTGTAGTGTGTGTCGGTGTGTAATTTAAGCGAACGTAACCTTTACTCTGTGCACACATACGTGTCTCGTGCATGTGTGAGTATTTAATAAACTTTGTGCGTCACTGCAGTAACAAATTGAGGAGCGAGATTTTTTGACACTCTCATTCATTCACATTTAAACCCTGCTATTTACACAGCAGTACCCACAGTCACTCACCTGTTACCACTGTCACAGTGGTCACAGAATCTCCCCACATCCACTCGTTTTGCTGCTCACCAACTGGAAAAGCTTCGATTTTCTTTTTAAACTCCATCTCCAGCTGATAAGCATCCCATCACCCTTTTGTGGCTCTGAAAGCAGGTGTGCTCAGCAGTTAACTCAATCACCTGCTGGTTTAATCAAAGATATGGAAATTGAAGCATTAGAGACCGTGACAATGACAGCAGCCCTACATGTGTGCGCGCGTGCGTGTGGTGTGGAACTAGCGGGTGGCGGAGTAGCGGAGGTCTGGCGCTTCAGGCTAGATGTTGGCTGCTGATAATGAGGCGCCGTTGAAGCTAATGGAGGCAAAGCCAATTTCGACTCGCTCTGTGGCCGTGCGATATCGCCACATCGACCACATTGACGAAAACTTGAAGACAAGCTGTTGTGCATCAGCATTTGAAGATTTGGGATTGCACAGTCTCGCCAGCCAAAGAAAGAAGGAAGTGGGAACAGGACTGGAATTTAAAGTGAAATCCGAGCAACACTGACGTTGTGAGGGGCATTATTCAATCCTAAAACTCACTCAGGCCCAATGAACCACGGGAACACTGTGATATAGTATAGTATCCATCCCACACACATTTACAAACACCGACCTGGACCTAGTCTGGGTTCTGGATGAATTTTCAACCGGAACACTGCAGCGACTTACTTTGCTTCCGGAGATTTGTCACAGCAACACATCTTAGCAGGGTAATTGCAGTATCCCAGAGATGGATCAGTCTCCCATGCGTACTGCAGTTTATTGCCTCATAATTATGAGACTAATTACAAAGATGTATTACAACCCCCCATGTGCACGGCTGTGTGTGTGTGTGTGTGTGTGCAAACAATTCACAGAGACACAAGCCCGTGTACACACATCAGTCAGAAATACTGTAGCTGATGATTAAATTCTGAATGTGAGAATGGGAGGCAGTAATGAGTTCACCGCTGCCTTCCCCGAGCCGAGTTTGCTACGAAGCAATACTAATGCTACACTTTAAGGTCTGAGTTTGAGATTTATTGTCAACAAAGCTCCCGATTCCATTTTTAAACAAGTGTGTTGAGCAGCAAAGAAGCAATTAAGCTGCGTTCAAATTCCAACATCTTGTTATTACAGCTTTCAAATCTAACCTTTTTTTTAAAATTGCCTACGCTATTGTCATTGCAATTACAGAGAACTATTTTATTGTTACTGCAATCTTTCATTTATGAGAAGTTCTTTTTGTAAATTAAACTCTTGGTTGAGTCCTACGCACCTGTCACCGCAAGTACAGCGAAGTGCAGCTGCAACTGGAGTACAGGAGCACAATAATTACAACAAGACTCTTCTGTGTAATATCAATCAGGATACAAGAAGTACAGAAAATTAATACAGCTTCACATAGAGAGCTTTATATTTGTTGTCCCCCGGGCATATTGCAAGAGATTATACAATCTTTCTTTGTTGGGAGCCAGGGGAAAGAAGGGGGCACAAATATCAGCCTTCCTGGGGGTCTCAGGGGATCCACAACAACAATGGTGGGAGATTGTACAGAAGGACAGGGTGGGGCTTCTCTGACGGACTCGAGAGCGTTGCATGTGTTTGTAGAGATTCCTGTTTATCACATGATTCATTTCCAAGAATTTACCAGCATGAATTGAAGTCTGAATTTACTGAGCGTGCTAAAGCGCCACACGTGAGGAAAAAACTCGAACGCACCACGTAGGAAGCTTGTTTACATCCTCACGTATGGCCATGTGTGTCCCATTCAGACGGGCTGTCTCTCTCACACACACACACACACAGACACACAAACACACAGCACATGCACAGGCCGCGTCAGGGACTCGTGCTTTGTACGGCACGCTCCTCCCTAGAACACACATCCTGTACCCGCAGAGCGAGGTGCTGCTGAAAACGGAGGCCTTGGCGTGGACAACAAATTTGCTTTCATTAAACTTTGACTGAAGTTCATCAAAGAGCATTCTGCCCCTTCAGCGAATCCAGTCGCGCTCATATCGGCAAACCAGAGATAAGTAGCGGTTTCATGATAAAGACTCCATTAGAGCTACACACAGAGAGGATGAGAAGGAGGAGGGAGGTGATAACTCCATGTTTCTAAACAACACGCAGGCTCCTCTCCCTTCCTGCCTGCGTGGCCAGGATATCCCATTTCGCTCAAAAGCAGTGTCATTACCACAGAAACCTGGGTATTTGTTCAAGCGTACAGATTGAGCTGATGTTCTGTAAACTTTCGGTTTCGTGGCATTGTCTCATCTTTGCTGTGATTCGAGTTGCTAGAACAAAGGTTATCTTGGTACCAAACCCCAGCAGCGGCTGTGCAGACAGACCGGAGGGGGGCTGTGGCTATCTGAAGGCACGGTCTGTTTATACGAGGACATTCAGCAATTTCCTTTTTATAAAACAAGACACAGCCTTGTGGCCCCTCAAATCACCCTGTAGCCCGCATCTGAATGAAGAATATGATACCTACACATACGCCGGCAGCACACCCACATGCTCTCCACCATGAATACTATCTTGTTCCAGCATAGTCACACAAAAGCATACAAATATTCAAATACATGTTTGGTATTTCCACCACGACTTTAAAATGAATAATTCAGGCCTAATCTTCAGAGGGTGGCATGAATTGAACATACAGCAGTTAGTTTAGTGTTGGCCATCTCTGTCTGCTTTGCTGTGTGGCATAAAATGTGCGTTGAATGAACAACACGCGATTGTGCCTCTTTGGCTCGTCTCGCGTTGCTTTTAAATGGGCGCATGTGGAATGTATGATGGTTATAAATTGGAGTGGCGATGTAAAGGGGTGGGAGAGTGGGCGGGTGGTGGTGGGTCAAGCTGAATAAGAGTACAGAGACCCCCCGGCCCTCCTCGCTCTCTTCCTCCCAGTCAGGCTCACTCTTTCTGTCCATTCATTAATCATATCTTTAGCCCTTTAAACCCTTCATGAGTGTTGGTGGAGTGTCGGGAAGCTCTCTAATCCTCGCGTTGCTCTTTATTCTGCCCATGACGCTCATCCCCTCTGTGTCAGATCCTGAAACCCCCGCTAATCCCCTGGTGGCATTGCGCACAGGGCCCCAGCTGTCGGCTCCCATGCTGCGCCGCTTCTCGCCCAGCTAATTTGTTGCTCTGCTTGGGATGCTATTGATGTCACCCTTTCCCATCTAGTCCAATAACTTTTTTTTTTCCACCCGCTCTTTCCCACTGCCTCCTTCCTCTCTCTGGCTTTCTCACTTTGCCCCCTTCTCTTTCCTGGCTGATGATGAAACTCTCAGCTGGCACTGCTTCAACACTTTTGTTCCTGTTGCTGTTTTAAGAGTCAAAGTCCTTTCCCTCCTTGCCTACACATTACAAATCTGCCACTGAGCTCCTTCCTCCCTTCCACCAAAAGCTGAATGGACGTGCGGTGGAGGAGGTGGAGATAAACGCAGCACAGGGGGCAATTCGGACTAAGCAGGAGAGAGCCCACAGAATAAGCATTTGAATGATGGCACATTAAGAATCCTCAAGTTCAATTAGCAGTGCTTAACAGTGCATCAGTATGCAGGCTAGTTCTCCCAGACTTATTTTAATGAGGGAAGGAGGTGGGGAAGGAAAGAGCAAAGAGGAAAGGGAAGGGCGGTGGGTGAGGGCGTGGGGAATGATTAGCACTGTTTTCTTTCTTCCTAAGCTCCTCTGTGCAGCTCAATGGAGCAGTGGGTAGCAAGCTTTTGGACACCTCAGTGTCGCCCACCTAGACTACTGCCACCTGCCTGGCATTAGTCTGCGGGTAAGAGAGATTACATGCAGAGAAACCACCCAGGTGTACATTAGCACTAATACTGTGAACGGAGAATCCCCACCCATATGTTGGCTGCTTGGCACCCTCACTGCAACAGCCTGTCTCAGGGAGCTCACGTCCTTCTCCTGGCTGTTCATCATTGTATAGATAACCACCACACAAAGTTGTTCCTTTAATTACTAATTGTTATTGTGTTTTTAAAATTTATAACCAGTCAGAGAGAAAAGCAAGTAAACAACAAATGACCCCGACAAAGAAAAACTAAGTGTAAAAGTGTATCAACTAACAAGCAGAACAAGAGGAACACGAAGAAATATACAGTAAAATGTCCCAACTGGTTTACAGAGCACAGCCTGGGAGGACACAAAGACACATGCTCCATGTAACAGGCTGTATCAGCGCTTGTAGCAAAGCCTGGAGACGAAGAAGGACAAACAGTGAAACACGACCTGACCAACAGCAGCCTGGACTGATACTAGAGCTGATGGGGAACTGCACCCAGGTGAGACGGTCAGGTGACCTGAGGGGAGGACCGAGCAGGACCAGTAACTACAGCTACAGTTCAGAAGGATGCAAAGGGTCAAGGCTGACCCTACGGTTTATGTATATGTGCCCTGGCCTGTTGTGCTTTATGAATTTGAAGGAATAGTTACAGATAATTTATTTAATGAAAAGGGGAAGAAAGACACACAAACAGGGAAGACGCACAAATGGTGTCTATTGTGGAAAGTAGAAGTTAGAATAAGGAAAGGTCAGAGTTAAACAGAGGCAGATCAGACCAATACACATAAAGACTAAACAAACGAGAGCAGTGGAGATTGGACTTAGAGCCCCAAGCTGCAATACCGGGAGACAGGATGCGGAGCTGACCCCATTCCTAACTTCTATTGGCGTGGACTCATTGATGTGACACGCATTACCATCGCAGCTCTTGTCTCTGGCCCTGCCGTTCCTTCCCTTCACTGTTGTCTCCCTCCTGCCAGTCATGATCAGAGGCTCTGCCTAACACGCAGGGCAACACACCACTTCTCTCTCCCTCTGTCATCCCCTGCTCTGGACCCACTGTCACAAAGATAAAAAATGAAAAAGAAGTCAGCGAGAATTTTCCAACAGTCACTCTCTCCCAGCTGGATTTTTTTTACACTGTTTCTTTCACTGCAGAATTATCTCCGGGGGGCCTGCTGGGCTATTCAAGGTCAGGATGAGTATATATTGCTGGACTGGTGCGTAGTGACAGAGGAGCAGGGAGAAGAAAAGGCTTAAATCAGTGTGCAAGTTTGCAAACAGTGTGAGCCCTGATACAGGTGTCATATCCTATTCTGCTGAAAAGACCATTGCCAGAGAGGAGACACGGGGAGTTGAAGCCATCATGAAGTACATTTGAGAAAAGCAGCTCTAAAGGGTTTTGTTTATATGTGTTGTGCAGGCTGCACAAACACACCATTAAACTCCAAATGGTCGCTTTCTCTCTGCACAAGTGTTACACGAGCACCACAGTCTATTCCTGTGCATGAACAGATAAAAACCACTTGCAACGTTCGCCTGCGAAACCAGCTCATAGAACATAAACAGCCAAATTATGTCTCCATTTCGCATTAGGCTGTAATTTCAGTCATCACTCTATGACAGATTTTTTTGTTTTCTTTCCCATCACTTTGTTGTAGTGAAATAAACTCCAGCCTCCCCAGCTGGAAAATGGAGCGTACTCTGTGTTTGCTGATAAGAGTTTGTAATTTCCATCAGGCTCCGTGCATCAGTTTGTTTGTTAGACAACCAAAAGCAGCGGCTCTTGTGATCGCAGTCAAAGAGGATTCAGACCCAGAAACTAAACGCTGTTAACGCTGCAGACGGTCAGTGTGAATAGCGTCTGACAGACAGAGAACGAAGAAAGACGACTAAAAAGAAACAAAACTGTCTCTAAGAGAGACGACTTGTTTGCTACAGAAAGTCGCTGCCACGCAGAGCGACCAGTCTGATTCTGTCCTATTTGCCAGTTTAAATCTTGATGGTGAAGCAGGTACACATTTGTTTCATTTTAGCATCTTGGCATTTAATTTACCAGTGATTACCTATATATCTGCTTTTATTTTACTAAACATACTGATATTGTATATAACAAACGCAATCCTCCAAACACTTTACTTTGTGCTGTTTTCTCCTGAATGAAGGTATTATGTGCAACAGAGTTCATGCAAAGTTTGCAGGAGAGATTATGGACGAGTCTGAAAGCGGCAGCACAGTAGGTTAGAAGCTAATTCCTCAACAGCAGTGAGCCCAGTGACTGTGTTCTGTAAAGCAGCAGCTTCAACAGGTCCCTTCTCCTCCTGATGCTCCTGAGCCGACGTACGCAGCAGTGGAATAAACCAATTTGATAAAATATACATTTCAGCAGCAGGGAATAAGAAACACGTCACTGCACGATTTAGTTTAAATCAAACAGATATCAGCAAAGGAGTTAGTCATATTTATTTATATGAACAACAAAGAACTAACGCACACTCGAGCATTAATAACACACACAGGTGCTGCACCATTGCTGGGAGAAAACCTGGGGGCAGGCTTGTGCCCAGGATTTCTATAGGGATCTCCAGTGGGGTGCAGTGTGCGATTTGCATCGCCTCCTCCAGGCGCTTTCATCCCGACCCAGCAGCGCTGAGCTTGTGCTGAAGCGGCAGCCAAAGCTGTTGCCTGGACAACTGATCGCTGGATTACAGGTCGGGAGAAGGGCTGAGACAAAGAGCGAGGCCAGGACCGGTGGTATTCAGCCCCGGTCTCGCTGGTTCTTACATTTCATATTTGATGAGGAGCCGTCTTGGGCTCAGGACACCAGGTGAACACAGTTAGTGTCAATTCAACCCCTGTGGACCGTGGGGAGATTATGAGACCTGCACGTGTGAAGAGCGTGTCACTGGCCATGCGTACATCTACAGGTGGTTTCTTTAAACCACCTGTAAGTTTTTTTAGCTTATGAATGTTTACCTCTCTGTTATCAGAAACATAGTGACCCTGATTTTCATAGCCCACCAATACTCTAACTGGAAGCCCCCTTTATGCCACTAGTGGGAGCATTAAACCCTCCACCTGGCTCTTCCCAGTCGTGCCACCACAGTCCACCGCCCTCCACCAAGTGTTGCTCAACAGGCTCTAGGAGGTAACATCTCTGCGCTGCCGCCAGGCTGTTCAGTCAGCGTGGGTCTCAGAAGTCTTTGCGAACCTCTTGCCACAACTGAGATAAGCTTTGGAGCAAATTTCTGCAAGAACATCTTAGAAAAAAAGTTGCACACTTTTGCTTCATACTGGAGTTTTGAGTTTAATTTGATTCCAGGGCATGCACAGTGTGTGAAAAAAGAAAACTAAAAGCAGACTAAGCTTACTATTATACCGTACCGGCCTGTCTTCCTGCACAACCTCACTCTCACTCTGCCTCCGTGTACGGCCAAATATAGGCCATCATTCTTTGGGATAAAGCGCACTCCAATCTAATGCCTACAGGGGAAAGAAAGGTTTCCTCTGCTGCTGCATAATAAAGCCTGTGAGTGTGGCACGTCTTTATTCAGTATCAGGGGCTCCACACAGGTGCATAGAGCTGGAGCTGGCAGCAGTGCGGCAAGTGTGTAAGTTTCTCTATGACTGACTGATGCTCTCATGTATTACGACTTAACCGTTGACATGCGTAGCTGTTTTTCTGTTATACTCAAATAAAGACAATGCTCATAATGGGGGACGACACACTTTCTTGTCATTGCCTACCTTTACCTTTTCTGTGCATGATTTAAGTGTATTTTAAGTAGCGCAGCAGATAAATACAAATACTTGGCCAGGAACTGCAGCGTGAGGCCTCTTCCTCACTATCTACCCACCTGCGCAGGCTCGGCTAAGCTTGTAACAGTCATTCTACTTGTATGCACGTTTCCATATACCTGCTGTTGACTGGTGCACCACACCTCACCACTTATGACGCCACGTGAAGATCTCCTCTAGCCCTCTGGATGTTTTGCCTGCTCGTTATTTCAAACAGGTATTGGTTCAAGTCTGCATGTAATTTCTGATAATTCTCTTTCCCCTGGTTCTGTTTCTGAATATTTTAGACATGCAACTATGCAGCTGTTAATCCATTTTTAAAGGAACCAAAGCCAACAGCTTCGCAACCTGACAGCCAACGCCAGACATCTCATTTTTTTCATAAAAAGTGTTTCTTAAGCAGCTGGTGGAATGTGTTTTCCCTCTCTCATACAGAAGAACCTTCTAAGCACTAGTCAGGAGCATAGTCGTCATCTGTCCAGATGTTTGACTGAATGTGTCGTCTAACCACTGTGACAAACCTGCATGGTGGGATTTTTAAAATGTTTACATTCACTACGCCAGCCTTCAATAAGTCACCTACAGCCTCTGCTTCCAGACAGAAAGACTGGATATTCAGCTCACATCATGCAACATAAGCCTACAATCTCTCTGAATGGAATCAGTCTAAGTCTAATACTGTTGAGTTTAAAAACACACTTGTACTTTTCAAACACAAGCTGTTTGTATCCTTCCTATTCATTTATGTCTAATTCATAATGTTCTAAACCTATTCAATTTAATTTAAAGTCGTTCCTTTGACTCTCTCACTTCAGCAACTTAACACTACACAAGTAACGAGTTATTTGAGGTTTAGCATTTTAGTTTTTTTCCAGTCAGCAGGCTGTTCTTAATAAGTAAACATATTTTCTGTATTTGCACTCACTAACCCATAGGCGCAGAGTTTTGATATCGTGTAAGAAACAAGAAATCCCATCCCACAAGTGTCTTATCAGTCATCCTGAGCAACTCTACTGCAAACACGTTAGTTATGTAAAGCATGTTTATGCCAGTACCGGGCCTGTTTCCCACAGGACAAGCTTCAGATGTAATTAAAAACAGTGTTGTGAAAACTGTAATTCAAGTCAGGATGCTTCTCAGATATTCTTTTCAAATTTAGTTAGATAAATATCAATTATCTGTGCTGCTCTCACCACGAGTCCTCAACTACACACTTAGAGGTCAGGGAGAAACAGACTGTGCGAGTGCACGTGTACGTCCATTGATACGGTTTATGGAGCTCAGTGCACTCAGGGAAACACGCTTGGGAACAACCAGTGAGGCTCCTGCTGAACATATTTCTCTCATATTTTGTTCAGACAAACAGTTAAAGGACAATGTTCAGGTAAAATGTGTGGTCGTGTCTAAGAAAAACAAACAAACTAGTGCTTTCGTTGCAATATGTGATTGAAATAGCCTCATCAACATGTTAGAATATTATGCATATATAATATTAGAATTTAATATTATAATATTAGCTTCTGATGTCCTGCTATCAAAACAACAAACAACAGGACAGTCATCTTACACAAGCTGCATTATCCGCCTCTAAAGTACATTCCAGCAATGTGTGTGGATGGTGTTTAGAAATGCGGAGGAGGGCGATAAGGGGGAGGAATGCACAGGGAGTGTGAGAGGAATGAGGGGGAAGAGGAGAGGTGTAACAGGTTTCCAGGAGGAGACAGGAAGGCATAGAAGTAGAGGAGGGCTGGCTGCGAAGTCGAACAACGATAACGCGTTAAACCCGAGAAGAACCCGCAGGAAAAGATGGACGGCATGAGAAAAGCGAGGAGGAGCTCGGGATAAGTGAAGCTCAGTGCGACCAGAAACGATAAGCCAGAGCTGAGAGTCTGGCATTTTAAGCAAGCATAAAGTTCTACATCAGAAAGCGCCGCGTCCCTGGAGTCGCCTCAGCCGCCTTGAGCTGCTCGGTGGCCAACAGGCCCGACTGAGGCTGCGTTGGGCAACTTTCACACACTTTCACAATACACAGGAAGGAACAGGATGTTACTGCACAGAAGCTTTTTCATAACAGAAACATTCCATCATGAACAAAGGTTAAAACTGTTTTTACTCCTTCTAGATGCTAAACGCTACACGATGTTAAGTTGCTCATCCATCGTGGAAACTGGTTTACAGTGCTGAAAACACTACTGAATGCCATGAATGAACTTAGCTGAGTCAAAACAACAAGCCTAAACTAAAACGCTCCACAGAGCTGAGCGAGCTGCAGAGCTGGTGAGTCCTTCAGCGAGTCTCACTAAGAGCGAGCCCTTAATATAGCTACAGTCACAGCTTTCAAATCTAGCGCTGGCCACACATGAAACTCTGGTGACAGCAGAAGAGGCTCTTGTTCTATTTGTTCTTGCTTTTAAATGTTGCCGTTTTCCTTTAGTCCGTTTAAATCAGCCCCAACCAAAAAGAGCTAAAGCGACGAGATGAAACCAGCGTGCGCTCAGAAGCAAACCCCTATCAGAGCGTTGCCGTTTTTTAATTACCGCCTGTTAAAGGTTGACCGTGCTGTTTGGTGTGTTTGTGCACGATTCCCTGAAGCTGTCATGGACTCGCTGACCTGTGATGCACCTTACAAACAGTCGTTTGCTGTGTTTGGGAAGCTGGCGTTTCCGCCGTCATCAACAACCCCCTCAGTGTCCATCTGTTTCTCTGTCAGCCTGCCTGTTGCTCAGAATACAGAAAACTCTCATGGAGGCCTTCAAAGACATCTGAGTACTTTGAGTACCCCCCCCCCCCCCCCCAACGTGTTGTCTGCCCCCCTCCCTCCCCTTCTCTAGCTCCCTCTAATGCTTTATCCATCTCTTATCCATTTCTCCATCTACCTCTTCATCTTCCATGTCTTTGCATTTCATGGCGTTCTCTGTATATTTCCATGTCGCTCCTTTCCTCCACTTCCTCGCTCACCCTCTCCCTGCTGTAGAGCAGGTACACCTGGCTGCTGAGGGCTGACACTTTAAAGACACTGGCTTCAGCTGCCTCTGCTAGTGGAATATCAATATCTGCTGTACACACACACACACACACACACGCACACCCCCACATGTAGCAACATATAGCACACATGAAAGCTCACACACACACACCCACAACCCCCCACAACCCCCCATCCACACAACACCCGCTACCCCACACAGTCGCGGACTCTTTTAGAGCAGGCAGAAAGGGAAGCTGTGTCCGCCATGTTCGCACAGTGGCGGCGGCTGAATGACCGCCACCAACCAGAGAGGAACCTTGGAAGAACCACAGTCGAGGACACAATCAGCAAACAGGCTGCCCCCCCCCCCCCACACACACATTTTTGTTTCTACCAAGCACTTTTCCCCTTCAACGACATGTTCTGCATTTGTTGGTTACATCAGAAGAATTTTAAGCAGCTAACTGTAAGCCATTTAAGACTTCATCCCAGTTTGTGCATGTGTGTACAGAAGCACACACTCACACTCACCTTCGCACCACAATCCCACTGTCTGTTCGTCTCTGTCTCCGTAGGCTTCTCCTCAAACCTCCCTCTCTCTTTGTTGATTTATGTTTGGACATCTCTCCATCAAAGCTGTGTGGCGCGGACCTGTAATACCTAAGAGCAGACCCTTCAGTCAATACGTTATCACGTGGTTCCCACTGTCAGTAAATGGACATTTTAATTTTCACACCATAAGTGAATGTTTGTAGCAGTAAAGACAACTATATCTGCTGGATGGCTTAATGGCTTCGTAGTCTTTGTTTGTATTTAGAGAAAATGTTCTGTCATGCTGGGTTAAAAAAAAACGATCAAAATAATAAGAAAACAATTCTCGGCTCAACAGTTTATGCATCTGTTGTTTTTCCTCGCTGACTGTGAATTAATCCTTGATAGCTTCTTGGAAGGCACAGGGGACAAAGTCGGCTTTAAACCACTGTGAAATCTGCATAACATTGCCCTGACACCTAGTGGATGCAATAATGTCAGCGAGAAAGGGGGAAGCAGCACGATACTGAAAATAGATGCATTCTCTCGTCTCCATCTGCTTTCATTAGTTCAACAATCCCATACTTGATTCGGCTGCAGTATGAGGTGAAAAGCTGGAATTCTCAGCAATATTTCACTTTGCACACGAGAGACTGTTGTTCAAACCGTTAACTCAATCAACGGCATTAAATCTGTTTGTTAATCACTCTCAGTGTTTGACACATTTCTTGGCTGCCATTGTGCTGGTTGTACTCATTAATTCACTCTTCATACAGACGTTTGGATCCGTGGTGGCGTTCGCCACCTGCACAGGTTTCCAAGGGAACGTAAATGCACAAGAGTGTCACAGAAAATTATGTACGCAGCGCAGACTGGCTAAATTTGCTAGACGGCGGCCGACGCACGCACACACTGGACGTCATTTGTGCAGATGCACGCACGTGAGCAAGCAGTTCGACATCAGCAGAACCTGAAGAAAGATGAAAGAGAAAACAAAAAAGAAACAAGAGATAAAGATTTGGGAGAAAAGTGACACGTTTAGACACGTTTTAGGATTGGAGCATTATATTCAGTCAAACAGGAAATACAGCCTTTTTCTATTTTAACTCTTCCCAGACAGACGGTGAAATATGACAGACCAGCACTGAAACTAAGTCTAGTCTCTAGTCTAGTTCACTTTCATGTTGACTTAACACCTTAATTGGACAAAGACGTCACAGCCCAGATAATATGAATCATTATCTGGCTGCTCCCGTGTTGTCTGTTTAAACATGTAATTCTAATAACACTCCCGTTTTATGCTCAGGAGAAGTAAAAGGAAAGTGCCCCATGCACAACAAAAGAGCATTTGCTGTCCTGAACTAAGTAGAGAGCAAACAAATGAAGTCAAGTCCAGAATAGAAATTAGACTCAGCGTGAGCTCACTGTCCGTGTTGCTTTCAAACAGTTTTATATTTGACCAAGTAGAGCAGTATGCCCTTCACACACTCAGTACTAATCAGTGAGATCTAAATCCCTTGGGTAGAGGCTCTATTAGACCATGCCCTTATGAGCAGATAATCATTTGGCCGTAGGAAGACACAGCACTGGCTTGTGGGCGGCGACAATAACGCGGCTGCATTAAAATGCTCTGCTGCAGACTGCGTGCCAAGGACTAAACTTTTAATATAAGTTGTTACCTAAAGGCAGACATTAACGAGTCGTTGTTGTGAAGGTGAAGGAGCGGAGATAGCAGACGCCGGGGTTGACTTTGAAGGATGCAATCACGGTTTTGATTATGAGCACAGAGGGTTATAAAATGACACCACAGACAAGCTCAGCCCTTGACTCTACAGACTGATGAGATCATTTTTATGTCAGTATGCTTAGAAAAGGGAAGAGATTCATTCCTGGACTTGTTTTAGTTGTGGCCAACATGAATACTCTCACTTATGTGAAACATATTACCTTACAATTTAGCTGGTCTTTTTATTTTGTATTGATATTTGAAATAAACTCCTGGAAGTCATAAAACAGTTGATTAAGAAACAATCCTTTTTTCTGAGAAGCGCTTTTCCTGAGACACCCACTAGATGGTGCTGCTTAGTTTTACCTGTGTGCTGCGTGGATAGTGGACTGTGTTGCGTGACCTCCATTTTCATTATCACCCCAACGTTTTCAGCTGAGCTTGTTGTGCAGCTTCTGTTACGCACTCATCTGTTTTTAGCATTTCAGACAGTTTGTGTGCTCGTATGTTCTGTGTAGTGTAGCCTAAGTTCAAAATACCAAGCTGTCAACACCAGTGGCCAACACACAAGTAATTTATGGCCCACGCTGTTGTGCAATGCACACAGAGCTGTAGTCTAGTTCTTGTGGTAGTTATAGCAGCTATATATGTCTGATTTGCAAACCTCAGTAAACAAGCATGCGTACAAGAAGAAAAAAGGTCTGTCTGACTCAGCTGATACACTGAAATACGTTGTTATGTTGTTGTTTTGTGGTACTCACATTGAAAGAGAGGCTCGCAAGCTTTGGTTCTTTGATTCTCATCCAGCTTTACAGAACCGACGAACACCTTGTGGGATGTCCACAATAAAAGCTGGTGTTACTTTGAAAAGGCTTTAGGTAATTCACAGAGCCTGAAACAAATGAGATGGAAACAAGCTCAAAACAAACACATGAAATGCCAGCATCTGTTGGTAAATTGAATTATGACATTTCCCTGTGCATGAAGGATGAATAACATCTGCATTCATCTTGCCCATACCGAGCTCTCCAATAAACAGAGCCTCTTTCTCAATTTGAATCCTAATCGTTGAACGCATGGTGGCTTTGTCAGTAGCTGTGGTCAGTGTGTTTTAAACATGGCTGCTCCTTGTATCCACATCTCTTCACATTTGTGTTTATGCTCCTTCTACAGTAACCCGATCCTGTTTTTCTTTCCTCTGTTCCTCCAGCCAGCCGACGAGTGAGCAGACAGCAAAGTGAGCGCTATCCAGTAGGTCTGTACTATCATCAGTCAGACCGAGATAGAGACGATGGACGGAGCAGGAATTCAAGCCACCAATAAAAACAGAGTTTCTGCACTGGAGGGGAAAATGGGGAAAGAATGTGATATTAGGAAGCAAGACCTGGGAAAAACACAGAGACTGTGAAGTGATGGAGTCAGGCAGAAATCGAGAAAGTGCTCTACCGTGTCACATGTCCGCAGCAGCGTTGCCAAAGAGATCCTCTATTTTTAGGGTTAGGAATGTACACAGAGGCCTCGTGGAAAGAGACCATAACAACAAGTAGCATCCACCACGTGCCCACAGTGAGACAGCCCACTTTGGAACGGCCAGACCAGACACACAGCATCAACATGAGACAAAGAAAGACGAAGAAGATATAAGAAAGAGACAATATCTTCTGCTGGCATCTAGATTTTGAAAGCCTGTGATCATCAGGAACATCCTGCATAAGGAGAGAGAAGAGAAGCAGGTGAGTGAATCACAAGCAGGGCTACATTTGCTTTGTCTCATATGAGCTTTGAAGACTTTGAAGAACTTCAATCACATATTTACTTTGCAGCATAGTCTCTCTTTTACACATCATTGGTTTAAATGAGTGGAAAGGCTGATGGCAATTTAATTCAACACTGATAAAGTAGAACACGTATTTACTTATTTGACTGTAAATTACATTAATTTCACAAAACCTCAAAAAACGATCGATGAACAGTTATATTATTAAATGGGATAAAACATACTTGTATTATAGTTGAAGGGTTTTTTTTCAAAATGTAACAAAGCCTGAAAATCAGATGCGTGTACAGTAATGACATGGTCTTGTTCCCCAGCATGGAGCGGCCGGTAGAAGTCTTCCACTATAAAGACAAAGAGCAGTCTTCCATCCTGCTCCTGCAGCTCAACAGACTGAGACAGGAGAGGATCCTGACCGACGTGCTGCTGTGTTCGGATAACACAGAGCTCCCGTGCCATCGTAACGTGTTGGTCTGCAGCAGCCCTTACTTCAGAGCCATGTTCTGTAACAACTTCACGGAGAGACAGCAGAGCAAAGTCGGCTTGAAGGGCGTCCCGTCAGCCATTCTGAGCAGTATAATTGACTATGTTTACACTGGACTCATTAGTATCAGCATGGACATTGCGCTACCTCTGATGCAGGCAGCATCCATGTTGCAATATGGCCGCCTCTTTGAGGCCTGCTCAAGCTTTCTTCAGGAGCAGATGAGCCCCGACAACTGTTTGAGCATGATAAGACTGTCTGAAATTATGAACTGTAACAGTTTGAGAGACAGAGCAAAGGAGATGGCCATGAAGAGCTTCGCTGACGTGTCGGCATCTGAAGATCTGTGTGAGCTCTCCTTACCAGAGCTCATGGGCTACCTGGAGGACGACTGTCTGTGTGCCGGCGAGGAGCAGGTCTTCGAGACTCTTGTTGCTTGGATCCATCATGATCCTTTATCCAGGCGTGGCGCCATTAGTGACCTTTTCAAGAAGGTTCGTCTTCGATACCTCCACCCTACTTACCTCTTCCAGTTCATAGCCAACGACCCTCTGATCCAGTCCTCCACCCTCTGCACCGAGCTTATCGACTCTGCAAGGCGCCTCATGTTTTCTGTCAGCGCGAAATGCACCAAGGACGCGGCAACAGACTTTAGACCTCTCTGGGTGGCACCAAGGCGATACACCTACCATGACACGCTGGTGGTGGTGGGAGGCAGGAAGAACAATGAGCAGACGTCAAGGGAGGCTCTTGTCTTTGATGAGAACAGTCAAACATGGCAGAGGCTCGCCAAGCTGCCCCTCCGTCTGTACAAGGCCTCATACGTCGCACTTCACAGCGTCCTGTATGTGATCGGAGGCCTGAGCACAGACACAAAGTCCACACAAGTCAGCGCAGCCGTCTACACCCTCTCCCTTAAGACCAACCAGTGGAGAACAGCGGAGCCCATGCTGGAGCCCCGCTTTGCCCACCAGAGTGTTCCCTACCTCCACTTCATCTTTGTCCTCGGGGGCCTTGGGCCTGACAGGCGGGTGACAGACAGCGTGGAGCGGTAAAACTTTAAGACGCTGCTGCAAAATGCACACAACAAAACACACACACAGAAACGTTGCTATAACGACATCTCCCATCTCTCAACACTATCAGGTACAACAGCATGTTCAACCAGTGGGAGCCTGTTGCGCCAATGCCTGAGGCTGTGCTGTACCCAGCAGTGGCTGCTACCAACCAGAGGATCTATGTGTTTGGAGGAGAAGACGTCATGCAGAGTCCCGTCAGAATAATACAGGCAAGAAACTCTCATGCCCACACGCTAGACGAGCCATGATGTATTCACGCGTACCTCCATTCATTCACTGACGCCGTCTGTTCCCGTCCACTGCTCCTGTAGGTGTATCATGTCACCAGGAACATGTGGTCAAAGATGGAAAACAGAACGGTGAAGAACGTGTCTGCTCCAGCCGTCATCATGGAGGACAAAATCTACATTATAGGAGGTAGTTACAGTGATGAAGGCTTGATTCACAGTGTAATCAGCCGAACAGGCCAATACATAAAGATTGTGTTTGTTGTTCAATTCAATTCAATTCAACTTTTATTTATATAGCGCCAATTCACAACATCAGTTATCTCAAGGCACTTTACAAGTAAGGTTTAAGACCTTACACAACTAGACCCAACAAATCCCACATAGAGCAGCTTTTAATTGTAGCCAATCGATAAATTGTACATTTTAATAGCAATAGTGGAGGAAAAACTCCCTCTCTAACGAGGAAGAAACCTCCAGCAGACCCAGGCTCCGTGTGGGCGGCCATCTGCCTTGACCGGTTGGGGTGAGGGGATAGAGAAGATAATTGATTAATATATGGTGTAAAGGAGAGATCTTGGTCAAAGATGACACCAAGGTTCCTCACAGTAGAACTTGAAGCTAACGTTATGTCATCCAGAGTAACCATCTGATTCAATAATGAGTCTCTCTGGTTTTTAGCACCAATCACAATAACCTCAGTTTTGTCTGAATTCAGTTGTAGAAAGTTATGGGACATCCAGGATTTGATATCATTTAAACAACTTTGAAGTTTGACTAATTGGTTTGTTTCCTCTGGTTTCATGGACAGATATAACTGAGTATCATCTGCATAGCAGTGAAAATTTATAGAATGTTTCCTAATAATATTACCAAGGGGAGACATGTAAAGACTGAAACGTATTGGACCAAGCACAGAACCCTGTGGTACTCCAACGCTAAATTTTGTTTGGATGGAAGATTGATCATGAAAATGAACAAATTGGAACCTGTTCGACAGATAAGACTTAAACCATCCCAGTGCTTTTCCTTTAATCCAACGCTATGTTCCAGTCTCTGCAATAGAATCTTGTGATCTATCGTATCAAATGCTGCACTAAGATCTAACAGGACAAGTACAGAAACTAGACCAGGGGTATTCAACTAAAATCTGAAGAGGTCCGGTTACGCACATTTTTTGGAAGCAAAGGTCCAGAAGATTATAATGTCTAACTATTTACTGTGATATATTAAGTAGCCTGCATGTAATCAGTACTTCACTGTCAAATCAAATTAATTCAGTACAATTCAAAAACCTTTTGACAAACTGAAACTCCAACTGAACATATATTTACAATGTAATCTAATTCATGAAATAAAAGCAGGGCTGATTTTCAAAATAAGCAAGAACACAAATGTTCAAATAAGAGCTTAACTTAAAGGAAATAAAGGAAAGGTATAAAAAAAATATTTTACAATTTGAATCAAAAGTCTCAACCAATTTAACTGGTAAGAAAAACCTGAACATATCCTAACAACTGAACAGTTTTGGAGGCTCATCTTCTTCCCCTCATATATTTAACCCACGTACAGGACTCACTGCTGGGAGGTATCGTCTGACTGCGGCCGTTTGATCCAACCCTTGTGTCTGTTTTTGAGCTTTTGTAGCTTCTATCGTCTGTCTCTCCCTTTGTTGTCGCTAGCTACACGCAACTGTTATCGCCGTATGTGTTTGTTAATTCCTTTGCAACCTCGAACTTTCTTTTAGCTGCAGGTGCTCTTGAGTCGCAAAATTTAGCGCCTGTGATCCACAGAATCGATTGGCTAAGTGAAGTCACGTGGTTAACGCACATTCAATTGGCCTTCACCAAATAACTACCGTAAAGATCACAATAGCCGCGCCGATTAAAAGTAAAGTGCTCCGCTAGATTCTGAATCAAAACGTTCCGTTTGGTCTGTAGCTCCGGGTCCGTATGGGACAGCTTCTGGGTCCGGATCCGGACCGCGGTCCGCCTGTTAGTGACCCCTGAACTAGACCATTGTCTGAAGCTGTGAGAAGATGATTAGTGACTCTAATCAGAGCTGTTTCTGTGCTATGATGTATCTGAATCCTGACTGGAAATCTTCAGGTTATTTCTATGCAGGTGGTCACATAGTTGTTTAGCTACAGTTTTTTCAAGAACTTTAGAAATAAAGGGCAGATTGGATATAGGCCTATAATTTGCAAATTCTCTAGGGTCAAAAGTAGTTTTTTTTTCAATCAAGGTTTGACCACAGCAACCTTAAAATCCTGTGGTACGTAGCCTGTAACCAGAGATTGGTTGATTTGATTTAATATGGACGTGCTGATTAATGGAAAAACTTCTTTGAGTGATCTAGTTGGGATTGGGTCTAAGAGACAAGTAGCTGATTTAGCAGAGTTAATTATTGAAGTTAGCTCAGTATGATCTATGGGGGAAAAACAGTTTAAGTAAGAGATAGGTCTAACCAGCAGATCTAAGGTTGTTGGATCTGCAGATCGGTTTATGACTTTTGTTGACAGATTCTGATAAATCTTTTCTCTAATGGTTGTGATTTTATTAGTAAATAAATTCATAAGGTCGTTGCTGCTGAGATTTAAAGGGACACTAGGCTCAACACAGCTATGACTCTTAGTCAGCCTGGCTACAGTGCTGAAAAGAAACCTGGGGTTGTTTTTATTTTCCTCAATTAATGATGAATAATATGTGGTTCTAGCAGCACAAAGTGCTTTTTTATATAGTATTAAACTGTCTTTCCATGCTAGACAGGAGGAGGAAGAACTTTTAAATGATCAATCTCAACCCCATAAGTCAGGACAAGATCAATAGTATGATTAAGACAGTGAGTGGGTTTATTCACACAATGACTAAAACCAATAGAATCCAGTAGTGAATTAAATGCAATGTTGAGAAAGTTACTGTCAACATCTACATGAATGTTAAAGTCACCCAACAATCACTTTATCTGTGCTGAGATCTAGGTTAGATAAAAACTCTGAAAATTCAGTTAAGAACTCTGAATATGGACCAGGAGGACGGTAGACGATACAAAACACAACTGGTTTCTGTGAGACAGTCTGAGTGAGAAAGGCTCAGAGTGAGGCTCTCAAAAGAATTATAGTTATGTTTAGGGCTAGGAATAATTAATAAATCTGGCCATGTCACTAGAGAGCAGAGACGCTCCATCCAAGGTGGGATGGACGCCGTCTCTTCTAATCAGCCCAGGTTTTCCCCAAAAACTGCTCCAATTGTCTACGAAGTCCACATCGTTTGCTGGACACCACCTAGACAGCCAGCGGTGAAGCGACGACAGGCGGCTAAACATGTCGTGACCAGAGAACCAGAGAAAACTATGGAGTCCGACATCATTTTGGCAAACGAACACACAGACTCAATGTTAGTTTTAGTAACTTCCGATTGGCGTAACCGGGTCATTAGTTCCTGCGTGTGTTACGATCTTACTGTATTTACGCTTATCCTTATGCAGGAGCTTCAGGTAACTTCAGGCACTTAACTATGACCGCTGGCGTCTCTAACTTCACGGTTCTGACTATGGAGCCAATGATCAGGGTGGGTTTCTCAGCGGGGAAAATCTGTTTGAAACGTGAAGCGGCTGGTGGTGAACCGTGGGCGACTGCCTACAACTACGACTCCTACGAACCGTCACCCAGTCACATCCCGGCTGCTCGGGACCCACTGAGGGACGAGTAGCAGCTAAGCTAGGAGGCTCCGCACTAGCTAACAGGGCCTGACTAGCTGACTGGTTTTACACAGTGCGGGGCCGAGATTCCCAATCAGTCAGCCTCGCCCCCAGCGCTGCCACTATCTCACATTTATTACAGATACCATTAACACTAATGGAGGCAGAGGACGAGCTAAACATAAGGCACCGAGCAAGAAAAAGAAGGAGAAGGAGACAGAGAAGCCATGGCAGAAAGTTAAGCTAGCTTAGCTGAAAAGACCAGAAAGCTACGAAATTAGCAGTGCTTTTATTTAAGGGGGGAATTAGGTGCGTGGGTATTACAAGCGACCCTTAGGCACTTGAAACAAGTTAGAAAACAACAGTAAAGAGATAAAAGTGAGGAGAGTCGTTGAACAAAAACGCTGTTGCAGCAAACCTCGGTGACAGGAAGTGACGCGACACGCTTACCGCCAGTCAGCCAATGTACGATGAAATGTTTCACGGTATGGCTGATGTTGTTGTAATTTACTTTTGTACACTGTTACATCACCCCACTCTGCTGTGTGCTGTCCCTCTCACATACGTCTCATAATACGCGCTGTGTCACAGGATACACCAGGAGAATGATCGCGTACGACTCCAAGGCCAACCGGTTCGTCAAGTGTGCCAACCTGAGGGAGAGGAGGATGCACCACTCCGCCACCGTTCTCAATAACAAACTCTACATCACCGGCGGCCGGTACATCAATGGCCATGACATCATTGAGGACTCTGACAGTTTCGAGTGCTACGACCCAAAGACAGACTCCTGGACGTCTAAAGGGACTCTGCCATATAAACTGTTTGATCATGGCTCTCTGACTATGACATGTGTCTCTCGGACGTTGGCTAAATCATAGGATTTAATCCATGTTCATCAGTCAAAGTAAAACTGACTTAGTACGGAGAAGGATGTTTATTCCATGTATTTTTTACGGTTAACATACAGACCTGTAAAAACAGCCTCTTAACTGTGTGTCTGCCTTCACCCAGGGTGAAGCGACTATTTTCAGCACGCTCTAAATCATCAGATTGTTAAATCCCAGGGCTGTGCGACGGTTCGATGCCGGTCAAAGCTTTGCTCAGCTGCTAGTTTTGAACTTGCTGCCGTCAGAACCACTGTCCTGGTGATAGTGACACCATGATAATTTATTGCTGCTGGATTTAATGCAGCAATAAATGTAAATAAACAAATCACATTTTGTAGAAAACATAGCTTTAGGCTGCATTTACATTACACCTATAATAATTTTTTTTTATTTTTTTTGTAGTTTTTATTTGCAACTTTTCACACTGAACTTGTGCCTTTTAGAAGAATCTCTTATTTATTTAGTAAAATAAAGTTTGATGTTTTTTACAGAAGTTTTTCTATTGTAGCTACAGAAAGCAATAACAAAACAAACGTCCCCTCTGCAACTGTGTCTCTATCTGGACAGTGAGACTTAACAGCGCCTGGCCAGTTGACAGTGAACGCAATCTGAGCAGAACATGTGTCCTGCAAGTCTTATCATGAGTCTCTTTGACCCCACTCACATTCCTGTTCTCGAAGACGCATGCCCAGGCAAAGACACAGACGATACTAGACAGAAGCTATTCAGAGTTGCCTTGATGTTGCAAAAAGCTAACTGAGATGACCATTAAAACAAAAGACAAGTATTAAACCTGATTTATTATCACCAGTGTTTCTTTCAAATTCAGTGGGTATTAATGGGATCACACAGGTTTGAAATGTCAAACATGTGCAAAAGCAAATACAAAATGTCCTCATAGTAAAGAAGCAAGAGCTCGATACACTGGTTATGAGTCTGTGTCAATTTCTTTGCATCCAGAAGTCACTGGGTCAGATGTTTCAGGGAATGGTGTCCAGGGGACAGTGGGTGGAGTGAATGAGAAAAGGTGGGGGTCTGGAAAAAACATAGGTGATCTGATGTTATTTTGAGAAACAAACAAGAGGGCAAAAGTTACACCACGTGAGACACGATGCAGCGTCTGTTGCTGTGCGAGCTGGCAGATGTGACGGACGATTAGAGGGAGCGAGAAAACCGATGAGAAGGGTTTCACAACACAGACTCTGAGCGAGTGATGAAACTCATCCAGGAGAAACAGCAACAGGTGTAAGCGTGTGACTGTGGGGGTAACTGAGAATGTGCGAGTGTGTTTGCGATGCGGTTTTTTGTGGGCTTGAGCAGGATGGACCAGCTGTCCTGTCTGGTCACAACATCACAACACAAACATGGATGACACAGCAGACAGGGGCAGAGAGATTATTCACCACTGACCTTTACGCTTGTTCTAGTCCTGAAATACTGACATGCAAGGAGACATATCTGTAAAGTTTCTGTAATCATCATTAGAATCCAGCCACTAAAAAATAAAACTACACTGATTCATATTGATGTCATGGCTAATATTGCCATCCTATACGTCTTACCTCTGTTGTTAGGGCTCGAGGTGTGTGTACTGTATCTGTCTGCAATCTGGAGAGATCACATCCCTAATTCACTGTTTGTAAGTCAATGACAACAGAACCAAACCTTCTTGGAGTCTTAGGTCACAGCACTTTGGGACTTTCCGTGTCACTCATTGTTGGACTTTAGAAATAGACTTAACGGCTTTAGAGACTCACAGCATCAGACATGATACACGCAGCAGTACATCTACTGTGACACACTGTGGTTGTGTGGGAACGTGGCTAAGAGGAACTATTCACACATTTCAGCTAATGAGAATACAGATACATATAATCTCATGTGACTTTTTGTTGACAGATTTTGACATACAGTGTTTTAGGATGTCTTTGACCTTTTGCGTAGATCATTACTTTAAAACTTCGGAAACACTGGTCTGCTGGTTCTTGGAAGAAGTGTACACTGGTTGTGCACCATGTGCTGCTGCTGCTGACATGTTTTGCAGATTATATAGCGTGTCATGAATTATGAGTCCCAGAAAACCCCCCTCTGTCTCTTTCTCCGCTCCGTCTCATTCATCAAGCACTCACTGACTCGCGTGGAGACGCTGTTGATGCACACAGACACACACGGCGGCATTTTACTGAGAATAGATACGCAAAAATGTTTATTACACTGTGTGAGTTTCCGGAACTGAAATAAAGCTTGACAGTCGGTCACATGGCATCAGTGATTAGACCAGGGTGTGCTTCCTTGTTGATCCTTACTGTATGCTGATGACACATTCAATATACCCCCCAACCATTCACACTTCCTGGTGATTAACTTAGTATACTGTCAGAGCAGATGTAACCTTTGGCCTTGTTCAAAGAAGCTACTGTTTAACCAAGACGACCAAATGACCTGGGCAGCGTTAGTTACACATTATCTGTAACTGTAAGGCCCAAAACAAACGTAGCGCCGCCATCTGCATTGATCAGTGAGAGGTATTAAGTTAAATGTGAAATATGGTGACTAATTCCTCTTTAGATGCACCACAATGCAGTTTAGTTCTCACAGAGGCCCAAAGGACAGCCTGGTCTATTTATAATAGAAGGGACTTTACAGCCAAGTTACTGTTCTGTCGTATTTACACAGGCATGAACCAGCAGTGATGCAAAACACTTCTTACTTAGCAATTACACCAGAGCATTAGCCATTAAAACTGTGCTGAGACACAGTAATGTCACAGCTCAGAGGTTTTATGGAATAAAATCAGTTTTCATTGCATAACACTTTGCATACACAGGAATTAAACCGCTATGTGTACATATGTATGCATGCACAAACAAATAAATCAGTCATATGTTCTTTTTAACGTGTAAGCGGTAGATGCCGATCTGAGGTCACCTAGTCTGAAGTAACTAAACGTCCTGGACCTCAGGGCTCTGCTTGGACTACAGTCAGTCATCAGATCCTCCAGGGAGATTATATGTTCACCACTGCATTTACGGGGAATGTTAGCACAAACTGGGCGTATTGTAGTGAAACACAAGTAGCTGGAGCGGGACTAGAGTCATGATCCCGGCAGTCAGCGAGTTACATGACTGTCTTTACGTTTAACATTTAAAACTCGAGCCGAACCCTTGAGAATGAGCTTCCTCGGTGTCTCCTGTCGTTTTTCCATGACACGCGCGGCCGTTTTGCCTCCGCTCCTCCATCCACGAGGTTTTGCAACGCTCCAGTTGATAAACAAAGGCACGTGCTTCGGGGAAGTTTCCACAGTGGGCGGGCCTCGCGCGCTTCCGGGTTCTCGGTGGCAGCATAAAAGCAGAGCCACGCAATGGCAACAGTAGAGCAGAAACACGTCCGGGACTAAGTGCCTGCAAGAAACCACACCGATCAGCCCACGCAGGAACCCGCCGCCCGGGTTCTTCCTCGCTTATTTGTCCGTCTCCACGCCGTCGGCTCGTCATGCCTTTCCTCGGACAGGACTGGAGGTCACCGGGTCAGAATTGGGTTAAAACGGAGGAGGGCTGGAAAAAGACAACAGCAGACGACAAGAACAACAACGTCTCCGCGGAGAGGTTGGTCATTAACCGAGTGTTGACACCACGCAGCTCGTACGTGCGAGCTGTAGTTAAGAGGAAGATGGAGGAGGGTGTTGAAAGTCTAGCCAGCATCACGAACCAGCTGCTTCCATCACACTAACCTGCGACTGTGTTGCTTCCGGGACTTTGTCGCTCTTCTAGTTTCTAGTTTAATCAGTCAGCTGTTAATAATAAAACAAACATAAGTAGATTAACACACGTCTTTATTCTGCCACAAAGCCCCCCCCCACAAAACGGTGACCGCTGATAACCTGACCTTTCATCTTCAAGCAGCGTCTGTAGACACCTGCGTGTTAATGCCCCGTGCTGTTGTGTTTTGGGCCAGCTTCCGTAAAGCGGAGCAGGAGGAGAGCTTCAACAAGGAGAACCTGCTGCTCTCGCTCAGCTACGACATGGCTGCCAAGAAGAGGAAAAAAGACATGATGAACAACAACAGCAAGGTCCCCTGTGAGTCACTGTATGCCTTGGATAACATTACGTTTTTTTGTGTGTGGGCTTATAAATCGTGTAATTATATACCATATCAGAGATGTTTGCAGAGGAGGATTATGTAACATTCATACTAACACTTCCTATTAATATTTTTGTTATTAATTTCCCATCATTTCATGAACTTTATTTCAATAACTGTAACTTAGGATGTGTGTGTGCATTTGTCATAAGGCATATTTGCTGCTTAATGAGGGGCAGACCGCCAATATAAATATTGTGCTTTCTGCCAGATTTCCACAGGGAAAAGTGGATTTACGTTCATAAAGGAAGCACCAAGGAGGTAACGAACTGACTCATTTACTATCGCATCAACTTTTCATATCGCCATCGCGAATGTAAACATGCTGAGAAAACTCTGTACTCCTGCTGAGGATCGCAATCTAATACCCTGATAATTAAATTCTCCCAGCGCCACGGATATTGTACACTGGGAGAGGCCTTCAACCGCTTAGATTTCTGCAGCGCCATCAAGGACACCAGGAGATTTAATTACGTCGTCAGAGTGAGTCCTCATCTCGTTTGTTTGTGTGTTTGTTTGTTTGTCTCCCTCTGTGATTATTAATAAGAGCTGTTTTTGTTAGTGGCTGTGAAGGGGTTAAGGTTAAAAGGGTGTGTAGGCCTTTGGCAGTGTCTTATCAAAACTCTGCAGACAAGGGTCTCAGTAGTGACGATAGGGCTGTCTGAGTATAGCTTTTGCTAAGGATGCATAATAGAATTTCAAATAATCATATTATGGGATAGCAATAACATTGGTGTAAGTGTCACCCTGAACTAACACCAGTTCCCCTGCATGTGCTCCCATGTGAGTCAGAGCTGAATGTGGTGCTGGTGGGAGGAAGGAAGGGGGTGACAGTCGTGCGGTGAGTGCGACCACCCGACTGTCGTTTATGAAACCAGACCCGGTGGCAGTCAGGTGATTCAAACTTGACAAACACCAACATAACACACACGCATCTTGCCTTCTGCTAGACTGAGGGTGTTGTTGGCCGCTTTGTGTTTCTCTTCTGATGACTGTTGGGGGCTGGACCAGTTTACACTTAGTCACGAGGGCACAAATCAACTTTGTGTTGTCGGCCATTTGTGTGATGTCACAAAAAAAGCAAGATATCTGAAGACGAAACGATTTGATACTCAACAAGTGGCGTTTTTTCTCTTTTCCCACAGATATTTGCCCGTGTGCTACTTACTTACTATGTCATAGAGTTATGAACTGACCTTTTAGCGTAGGTTCCAGAAAGCAAACGAACCTCCAAGAACAATATGGCCATGTGACACCAGCATCTCGTGTGGACACTGTGTCCTAGGCCAGTGCTCTTCACAGGTTCTGTCTGATGGCATGTGTGGGTTCATTCACAGCCGTCTCAGTTGCACATATCAAATTCTTTGGCAGGGAGGCAACAAGCTGCCCTGTGTTTTCTCTGAGCAGATAAATGGAGGCTACTTCAAGAAGACACAAACCCAACAATTAACTTGCTTTAGCTGCACTGTCGTGTAATAACAAGAACATCCAGTGCTCCTTACACTGTCTGTGTGTTTGTGGAAAAGTGTGAGCTGCACGCCAAGCTATTAAGTGCAGTTTAGTGAACAGCAGGGGCTAAAAGTAGATACGGAAACACACATTGTTCTGCCCGGCTGCTCTACAAAGAGAGAGACACTTGATGAGCTGCTAAAAGAAGAAGGGCATGGGATTAGGTTTTAGGAGTGGAGCTGGAAAGAATGAGAATAGACTGCCAGGAAGCAGCAAAGAAGCTTAAAATTGGTAAAAACAGACGGGGAGGTAGCAGAGAAGTAGTTTAGCTCGAAGCTGGGTTTCACGAAGATCCACAAACGCTTTACCTTTCCTTCATGGTCTCAGAAATACACAGAGAAGCCATCTTTCTTTAGCTTCTTCTGGCCTCCAGTGTACCAGGAAGTGCCCTGAAATCTACGAATATGATGACAAACGACGCATGCTTTGGTCAGAAGTAAGGGGCAGCTTGAGTTTTTCCATGACGTCACAGCAACTGTGACATGCCAGACATGCCACCCTGGAACCCACAGTTTGTCCGCTAGCCGACGGCCACAGCCACGCAAACACGCTTACATGGACCCACAAGTACACACGGATGACTCGGCTAAATCACATGGCACGAGTCTCAGGAGTCAAATGATTAAACAGTAATATGTGGAAGTTGGTGTTGTTGACAGCTTGGGCCGTTGTCCAAGACCTTTCCAGTAGCTTCTCCCCTCTAAAGAGACTGATGAAGAATGACCACAGCCCAGAAGGCTCCTCTATGTCCGTTGGAGTCAGCTTCAGCCGAGAGGAATGACTGGACGGACCGGAGCCAAATTTGTTCTAGACGGCAATTTATTGTTGGGAGTGAATGTGCCTTTGTGAGAATGCAGCATAATAAACATTAAGTATCGAGGCAGAAGAGAGTCTCAGCAGCTGATAGGGTGAAATTTATGTTGTCTTTTTTCTTTTCTGTTTTTGCTCCAGCTCTTGGAACTTATCGCCAAGTCCAAGCTCCCCTCGCTCAGCGGAGTGGCTCAGAAAAACTACATGAATATTCTGGAACGAGTGGTACAGAAAGGTGAGACTCTGCTCTCATCCACCGTTAACGCGTCCAGAACACAGACGGGGCCTTGCAGCTCTGTTTGCACCCACAGCTGACGAAATGAACCCCGGTGACACGTAGAGAAACCTGGAGAGCACAGTGAAGATGCTGACAGTCACCAGACCCTTCTTCCAGCCAGAGTGTAAACTAAATGTTCCCTCTGCTAAACAGAGATCCAGGTTGTTTAGGTGCCGTTATGAAACCTCTGGCCAAACATTATGAACATCACACAAGTAAAGCAAAGCCGCTGTATAACATTTACTTAAATTAGCTTTTCATGTGACTCATGATACACATTTTACTGTTTCCCTGTAGTTGCTAATCTTGGGGGGGGGGGGGTTAACGCCTGTTGGTTCATGACTGATAATATTCATTTCTCTACATATTTCCCCCGACAGTCCTTGATGACCAGCAGAATGTCCGCCCCATCAAGGAGCTGCTGCAGACCCTGTATGTCTCACTGTGTGGTCTCGTACAGGACATGGGCAAGTCTGTTCTTGTGGGGAACATCAACATCTGGGTGCACCGCATGGAGAACATTCTGCAGTGGCAACAGCAGCTGGACAACATCCAGATCAACAGGGTAAGCATTTGACCAGAGGCTAAAATAATAAGCAGGACCCTCTGCTCTCTGATGGAGAATGAAGAGGATTGAAGTGGAGCATAAATGCAACATTTTATTTTCTCCTCTTTTGTTTTTCTCCAGCCCACGTCCACAGGAATGACTCTGCTTGACCTGCCTGCCAGCCTGCAGCTCAACATCATGCAGTGCCTGTCTGACGGAAGGGACCTGGTCAGCCTGGGCCAGGTGTGCCCCGAGCTGGGGGCCCTCACTGAGGACCGGCTGCTGTGGAAGAAGCTGTGCCAGTACCACTTCACAGACAGACAGGTGTGTAGAAATGAATGGTCGCTAACATTAGAGCTGCCAACATCTGTTTGACTACATAGTGGGAAGGCGAGTTGTCTTAAATTCACGCTACGCCAAGATTAAAGTAGCTCTTTTAAAGTGTTCTTCTCTCCTCGGGCCCTGCCCTAACATCAGTTTACTTCTTCTGTAGATTCGAAAGCGCCTGATGGTGTCAGATAAAGGTCACCTAGAGTGGAAGAAGATGTACTTCAAGCTGAGCCGCTGCTATCCTCACCGAGAGCAATACAGTGACACCCTGCACTTCTGCACACACTGCCACATCCTTTTCTGGAAGGTAGTAAATATGTCTCTGTCATTCACAGTGCACTTGAGCAAAGAAAACGTTACCACTGGTAAAACTGCACTGAATAATAACACAAAATAATATAGACTTGTGTGTTTGTTTTTCTTTGTAGGACACAAATCATCCCTGCACAGCCAACAACCCAGAAAGTTGCACCATGTCCCTGTTCCCTCAAGACTTTATCAACCTTTTCAACTTCTGAAGCCCCTTCCCCAAATCTAGATGAACTAATTGCACATAATGTACATAGAAATGTACGATATTGTTTTTGTTTGTTTGTTTTAAGAACACAACCAATTCCTGGATGTATATTTAGTTGATATAGGACTGAAGGGGCCTCAGGCATTGGGACACTTATGCAATCGAGTTTCTTTTGAGAGAATACACAGGCTTCTGGCAGGGTGCTCTGCTGAAAGTGACTGAGTGTGACAGAGAGGAAAGGACGTAGAGGAATAGGACTGGCTGGAGGAAGGGAGAGCAGAGAGAAAAAAGGGAACACGTCGCTGTCGGAGATTAATCTCAGTTGAGTGTGTTTTTTTTTTTTTTTTTTTTCCACACCTCCAAAGTAAATGCATCTTTTAACCTGAGCTGTGTGCAGTGGTGTTTCCTAATTTGGAGAAATAGTTTTGTCAAACCTTGCAATCGATGTTTTCAACACGAGAAGATTATTCAGTATTTTGTTACGTTCTGATTTGTTTAGTCTGATATTACAAGGCTGGCTTAAAAAGCACTGTGCCTTTGATGTTCTGATGAAACTTGCAATAATAATGTGTTTGGCACTTTGACAAGGAGAGGTAACTGTTGAGAAGATGCAGTAGCATGAGATTCTTTGATATGTTAAAACACCAGCATATTTTCTATGTTGTTCTGTTCCTCTGTACTTTTATATGAATAAGAAATGTTTTTTATATAAATGTTTGTTTGTTGCTGTGGCTACCCCACCAGCCGTACCTGAGTGCAGTATTCCCAAACATTGTCATCAAAGTCAATATAACAGTGGGGTGTGCCTTATCATACAAACGGGTACGATCTACATCTGCAGTGTTTTTAGGTCCTGATGCTGTTTCCATCAACATCAACAAATGTTTCTTTTGCTGAATAGTAATATTAATGATCTGAGGCTCTCGTACCAAAGGCGATTGTGTGAAAATGTGGGTATTTCTGCAGCCTTCTGCATGTTTTCTAAACACCTGCTGATTTTGTTATTCTAATTTATTGAGATTGTGGCAAGTGGCTCAACTTGCATTAAATGGTTTAGAAAGAAGGGAAATATTGGTGCAGACTTCTTCTCTATCACTGCTCCAAGGGTGATGTACAGTACATGCTATGCAATGCGTTCTGTTGAATAAAGCAAAACAAATAAACCTCTTATATGTAATCTTTACTCCTTTATGTAATTTATTCTTACCTCACAAATGGATAATAGGCCTTTGCTTTCCTGGTTGAAGGAACCAGAAGATGCACTGTAGTTTTAACAGCCAACTCGTGTCCTCTAGTGGACAAATGAAGAACTGCAGGGCGAACATTCTGTACGACCTTTTTACTGTACATCAGGGGTATTCAACTAAAATTTAAAGAGGTCCGGTTACGCACATTTTTTGGAAGCAAAGGTCCAGAAGATTATAATGTCTAACTATTTGCTGTGATATATTAAGTAGCCTGCATGTAATCAGTACTTTACTGTCAAATCAAATTAATTCAGTACAATTCAAAAACCTTTTGACAAACTGAAACTCCAACTGAACATATATTTACAGTGTAATCTAATTCATGAAATAAAAGCAGGGCTGATTTTCAAAATAAGCAGGAACACAAATGTTCAAATAAGAGCTTAACTTAAAGGAAATAAAGGAAAGGTATAAAAAAAATATTTTACAATTTGAATCAAAAGTCTCAACCAATTTAACTGGTAAAAAACCTGAACATATCCTAACAACTGAACAGTTTTGGAGGCTCATCTTCTTCCCCTCATATATTTAACCCACGTACAGGACTCAGTGCTGGGAGGTATCGTCTGTCTGCGGCCGTTTGATCCAACCCTGGTGTCTGTTTTTGAGCTTTTGTAGCTTCTATCGTCTGTCTCTCCCTTTGTTGTCGCTAGCTACACGCAACTGTTATCGCCGTATGTGTTTGTTAATTCCTTTGCAACCTCGAACTTTCTTTTAGCTGCAGGTGCTGTTGAGTCGCAAATTTAGCGCCTGTGATCCACAGAATCGATTGGCTAAGTGAAGTCACGTGGTTAACGCACATTCAATTGGCCTTCGCCAAATAACTACCGTAAAGATCACAATAGCCGCGCCGATTAAAAGTAAAGTGCTCCGCTAGATTCTGAATCAAAACGTTCCGTTTGGTCTGTAGCTCCGGGTCCGTATGGGACAGCTTCTGGGTCCGGATCCGGACCGCGGTCCGCCTGTTAGTGACCGCTGCTGTACATGGATTAGTTTGTCCAACAAAATACACGACAGATGATGATTCAACCACTGTTTAAATACGGGCGTTAGTTACTAAAAAGGCAGATAAAGGAACGTGAGGGCTCCTACAAATAGTTTTAATTGTTGCTGTAGGACATTTTTTAAAAAAAGGAAAACAATTCATTTTTGCATAACACACAATGTAAACAATATAATTTACTACTTGTTACACGATGTACTAAAATGAATAATTTTTTATATAAATATTATTCATTTTACCAAGGAACATGATTCGTTAAGTAATGGTGCGCATCTCCCACTGCAGCACTGCCCTGCACCCCAGGGCGTGAAGTAGGCTTCTATGCAGCACTTTAAACAAATGGAAGCATGGTGTGTGACTGGCAAAGGCATGATCCTGCTGCAAGGCTACAACACACAGGCATCAGCTTAAGGCTTTGTCAGTTTTTTGTGTCACATTTAGCTGGAACTGTTTCATCATCAACATTCTCAGCTGATCTGCTGGTTCATGGTTGACGCTGTTCATTGATCTCACATCACAGATGCCTCTGTATTGTTTCCTTCGCAACAGAAAAATAAGAAGGCAATGTCGATAATACATGTCCATCTTTTTTCCTGACAAGGATTCTGACTTGCTATCGAAAGCTAATAGCTAACTACCATTTTCTACTAATTTCTCTCCTTTTTGACGAGCGTCATGCAAACATATCATCTACAGTTTGTGCCTCTTAAAACAAACAATAAGCACCAGAAACAACTTTCTGATTTTGCCTCCTACTATAGGAGTCACCAGTGTTTGACATTTCAGCGTTAATTCAAATAAAAATTATTTTAAAAATAATGTTGCATAATATCAGTATTTTGCCATCTACTGTCTCCTCTTTCTAAACTGAAGAAATAAAAATGAGGTCCAGGTATAAACCAAGTGGTAATAGCATAGAACAGACAGACCAGTTTAGTTCGGTACACTCACAAAGTCAGTGCAGCTCCACATGGATAGTAAACGTTACAGTAGCGCAACCGAAACAGACACCTTGTGGTCATTCATCAGGAGAGAATGATAAATTGGTTGATTAGGAGTAATGGAGCCCATAACCCTTTAAATCCCACCCTACCATGCTATGAAAGTCATGCTCCTGGACAACCGTTCAGCTTTGGCAGCTTGTTCCTTTTCTCTCTGCTCCTCCAGAGGTTAAATACCACAAAACTTCCTCCATGATTTAAGTATCGACTGCAGACGAGCCTGAGATGCTGCTCAGACTCATAGTTGCGCAGCCCATTATCACCGTACACCTGCACCTGTATGAGCGAACAGTTGAACCATGAGCAAAATGTGACACACACACAAATCAATAAGTCATAACAGTTTGTAGTTGTGATAGGGGAAAAACAGCAACATGCTCTATAACAATCTGATAAGCTGACAAAGCAAGAAGAGTTACCAGAGTTAGTAAGTGTCACAGAGAGGTACGCTCTCTCTCAGAGTTCTGAATAATCCACTCAATAGCATCCCAGCCCTACAGATTCACACAGAAACAGAAGTTTAACACAGATATACAGAAAAGTGAGAAGCGCAAACAAAACATTCTGACTGTAGGTCCAGAAAATGTCCCTGGAACAGAAGAGAAACTGCCAGAGCCAGTTCTGTCATGCGAGAAACATTAAAACAACATGCAAACATAGAATCGTTTCTGTTTTACTTTACCTTCCTGGCATTCGCTGACATTCTCATGGCCATCATTCCCTCCAGGTAACTGCTGAGACTCACTCCCTTGACGGTAATGATGGCCTCCTGCGTCAGGATGGTACTGGAGGCAACATGTGTGGGATGACATGAGCAAACTGTATAACGTGCAGTGACCGTCTCCATCTCTATCTACGACGAGTGTTGCATTATGAGGACACACTACGCTCAGATGCTCTGTACCCACAACGTGTACTTACACCTCTGGGTTGTCTGGGTGCGGTCTGTAAACAAGCCTCTCATCCACAGATATAAGGTTGGTGAGAGTAATCTGGATGGAAACAAGGATTCTTTCATTAGTGGAACGAGAAAAATCACAAGTCCAGCGTGTTCATTAATATTATTCAGCGTCACATTATGAAGCTTACGTTTGTTGAGCACAGCTCCATCTTTTTCTCCTCTGGATCGATGATGGAATGTTCCTTCACATACGTCTGTGTCTGGTTGGTCCCCAGTATCTACAAACAAATAAAAACATATGTTTAATCATCCTTTCACTGCATTTACTAAGGCTGCTCCGGTTTGTATACGACTGTGACTCTTCACAGAGGCCTATGGGTCCTGGAGGACCGTTCAGAAACACACAACCTGCTCTTCTACGTGTATGTGTGTGTTTCTCTACGTCTCGTCGTGTGTGTTGATGACTGACCGCCCGTACGATGGCCGGTAGACCCCACTCTGTGCTGAGCAGTCTGTGGCTGTGCAGGCGACCCTCTGCATCCAGGCTACGATCCAGGACGTCCACCCCGACCACATTGGGGTTCATCGGGTTAGGGTACTTCCTCATGGCGGCCTTGATCACGGTCTCCCACGGGTAGCTGCACACGACACAGTACAAAATAACATATATGAAGAGCCTGTGAGAAACAAACTACTAATAATTTACAATAATCATAAATTATACATAATCCTCCATGGTATATAAAGTAGCTAACAATAAATAAAATCATGCTCCGAGCAACTCGTCACTGTGTGTTTTCTGTAGCTCAGAACCACAAAGCAATGAGTTTTATAGTTGAATAATCCACAAGGTCCCATCATTCTGCTCCAGTCTAACCAACCTGAACACATGCTCCGTGCCCCAGATCTTCATTGTCCAAACGCCGACACTCGACTCTAAGCCGAGTAAGCCTGTGTGATCTGCAACTAGATCTCACCGGACCATTTTCATTAAGAGGAACTAGCTTCGATGATCACAGAGCAGGCCTGTGCTGGACGACCATCAGTGAAGTGAGTCCAGTGGGCGCATCCCTGCTTTTCTCCCGGGCGGCCTGTCAGCCTCAAGCAGCTATTGTACCGAGTCCTCTGCCGATCCTCGCAGCGCCGGAACCAGCAGCAGCAAACCTCTAATAATTGAATTATAACAAATAGCTCGTGTTAAGGACGAGGAAAAAGCCGGTGCGGCAATAGCTTCCCCCATGTGTCAAGTCAGACAGAGTGAGCCAGGCTCAACTGGATTACGACGAGGAACTTAAAAATTAAAACCTATCTTTTGTTTTGCAGCGTTTGTTGTATGGACTTCAAGCTTTGTCTACCACATAGTTTTACTCCTTACGTTCTGTAAAAACCTTTTAAGTTGTTGGTCATTAGTCGTTGATCATAATCTGTCAGACTTTGTTCTGTCGTATTTACTTTACTGCGGTAGTGAAGCATTGTTGTTTTTTTTTCTACCTTAATTTTGAAACCAATTGTGATGCTTTTCCTGTTTTTTGTGGCTGTGCTTAACTTGACGTAGTTGATTTGCCGTGTCGCTGCAGCCGCCTCCATTTGTGCGCATGCGTACAGCATCTTCTCAACATCCCCCGTCAAGTGTAACCAAAGCAGCCGCGAGCTGATTGAAGCGGGACAGAAACGGGCAGAATTAAACCGGAAACGTAACCATGCCCCTTAAAAATAAAACCATGAATGGTGCGACGCTACACCCTACACAATAAAACAGACTGTTGGAAAATGACATTATTTTGAAAACAACTAATTCCCACAACCAAGCATTGTGTGACCTACAAATATGCAGGGATTATAGAGTAGACCTGTTTAAATGATTATTTCTTAATATTTTATATGCACATTTAGTATTATTTGGTCAGTTTGTAAGACATACGTATAAGGGTATGAAATTAACCCTTTCCACGGTGACGCCGCCTTTTCTTGCGCGTGTTTTCCATGTTCCTTTATTTTGAAGGTCTGATCAGCAGTGCGGGCTGTACTCCGGCCGCCTTGACGCTGGTGATGCAGAGATCAGAGGAGACGTTCATTGACTCCAACGCGCAGTAGAGTCTAGTATGGTCCCCTAACGAGGAATTCATGCCATCGCCGTGTGTTCAGCGGCCCCTTTATTTCCCACTGGACGCAGAACGACCCAGCACCTCAAACGAAGCGCAGCCGGACGAGCACAGGGCGGAGTATCGCTCACTGATGACCTTGCGTTGAATGTCCTAATTGACGGGTTTTTAAAGCAGCGACACGGTAGGTACTGAGCACCTTCACTACTGAGCGCGGTGTCGACATAACGAGCTGCTGGTGGCCGTGCGCATCCCTCCTGTTTATTCTTTATGGACAGGGATGTTCATATTTTTACAGATGAAGCCTCAACCTAAACTCGGGGTTTTTGAAAAGCCAATCTGAGCTGAACAGCACTGCTCATCCAGCCTAGTGGAAGGCCTGGCTGCGTGCCGCAGAATGCTAAACCACATCCCACTTTCCATTTAAATTTCCTCTTATACGTACATTTGCCCAATTTGTCAGAAATATAAAACGTAATATATGCGTGTTTACACTACGATGATTAGTTTATCATGAGAGCTGGACGGAGAACGCGTGCAGGACTATGTCAGATGCTGCAGCGACGCTTGATCCGCTCCGGGCTGGGGAGAAAGAGAGATGGGGGGGCGTCGTTTGGGGAGGAAAATGAAATCATGCCTCTTCTGGCTCACTCGGCTCCTCATCAGCCTGCGCGTCGGCTCATCCGCGTGGAGGAGAGGATCATTTCTCATGTATAAGTGGGACACGAGGAAATCCCCTTTATTATAGGGACCACGTTGACTGGTGGTCGTGCTCGACCCTAAAATCTGCTGACACATGCGCTGTGCCGGCCGGTGCTCTCTGCCTTTGTGCGCAACGAAGCCTGTAGCTCATCTATCACGGCCTCATGGGAACACAGACTCCTGTAGAGGGATAACCGCCCCTTCACTGGTCTGGATCCGCTCTGTTGCAGTAAACCATAGAAGGTGTATGTATGGATGAGATTGTGTGGTCAAATGTGGGTTAAAAGCTGGAAATGTAACGCTCTCCCTCTCTTTTGTCTTTTTACTTGCAGGACCTCAGCCACAGCCATGGAGATTGTCACACATTTAATTAACAACACCATAGAGTTTTACAAATGGACCCTAACTATTGCAGGTATTGATCTTGTATTTCAGGAGGAAGTTTTTGTGTTTGTATACAGTGGGCGTACATCGAAACGTTCCCAGTATAATGAGTGAATGTTGTGCTTTGCAATGTAGTAATGTTGACGTGACGCAGGGCGACGTATCCTCGTTTTAACATTATTAGAACTGTTTTACAGACAAGCGAGTGGAGAAATGGCCTCTGATGGACAACCCCCTGCCCACGCTGACCATCAGCACCTTGTACCTGCTCTTCCTCTGGCTGGGGCCCAAATACATGAAGAACAGAGAGCCCTTCCAGCTCCGCAAAACCCTTATTGTCTACAACTTTAGCATGGTGGTCCTCAATGCCTTCATCTTTAAAGAGGTAAACTAAATCATGAGACAATACGTGAATCTGTCTAAATGCACGTTCTGATCAGAGAATTACACCAACGGCTCAGACCGTCCTTATTGCCGCGTATCCATGTTTCTTCCTTTCTTTGTTTCCTCTTGTCTCTAGCTGTTTATGGCAACGCGGGCAGCAGGCTACAGCTACGTTTGTCAGCCAGTCAACTATGCAGATGATCCTAATGAAATCAGGGTGAGTGACTGGAGCTGAGACAGCCTGCAGATGTTAGACATGCATGTAAAAACCCAAACATCCTCACTTAAATAAAACATCACAATGCAACTTAGTTGGTTACAGTTGTGTTTACGTGAGCGACTATAAGACACACACTGAGACGTTCTACTGCACCAAATAATTAATTAAGAAAATCATTTTTACCGTCTAGTGTGTCAGGAAAGCTTCACTCTCAGCTGTTGTAGAAACACGATCGCCTCCATTCGTTCCAGTTGCTCCATGACGTTGTGTTGTTTGGTCTCAGGTGAAGGCGAAGTTAAGATTACACATTGATTAGACTAGAGGAAACGCACAATAGTTCCTAAAGGATTTGCAGGCATGTGTTAAGCAGTTTAATCAAATCAAGTACAATCTAGTACAAATCAAGCCTAAAGGACCTACTAATGTTTGTCTGGCCCTGTTTTCCTCCTCCGTCTACTCCTGCTGTCTCTCCTCAATCCCTCGTGTGCTGTGTGACACAGGTGGCGGGTGCTCTGTGGTGGTACTTCATCTCTAAAGGCATTGAGTATTTGGACACAGTGTTCTTCATCCTGAGGAAGAAATTCAACCAGATCACCTTCCTGCACGTCTACCACCACTGCACCATGTTCACGCTCTGGTGGATCGGCATTAAATGGGTGGCTGGAGGGCAGTGTGAGTAGTTCGTGTTCCTTATTTATTATAATTTGGCTATTTTTGAGTCATCGGTGGTGGCTGAAAAATACTGCACCAGTTTGTCAGTTTACTTGTGCTATGTGTGTCTCTGCAGCATTCTTTGGTGCACACATGAATGCAGTAGTCCATGTCTTGATGTATCTGTACTATGGCCTGGCCTCCTGCGGACCTAAGGTCCAAAAATACCTGTGGTGGAAGAAGTATTTGACCATCATCCAGATGGTGAGATGTTATTTCCCAGTGTTCCTACATTTCCATGAAAGAAAAGATAAAACCGTGTGTAATTGTGTCTGCGTCTTTCTTTCCTCGCTTCTCAGATTCAGTTCCACTTCACCATCGGCCACACAGCATTGTCGCTCTACGTCAACTGTGACTTCCCCCACTGGATGCACTACTCGCTCATCTGCTACGCCATCACCTTCATCATCCTCTTCGCCAACTTCTACTACCAGACCTACCGCCGCCAGCAGCCGAGACGCGAGACCTCCAAAGCAGGGAGGGCCCTGTCTAACGGAACCTTCAATGGGCTCAGCAAGGCTGCGAATGGAGCGGTGGCCACAGGGAGCAAAGAGGAGAACCCCCAGGAGAACTCCGGGAGGAGAAAGAGGAAAGGAAGAGCCAAAAGAGATTAGAGGAGGGAGGGACTGACGGAGGTACAGGTGAGAAAGGGCCTTTCTTTGGCTTCTAGGTTGCTAGTGCTAAATCATGAAATACTTGATTTGGGAGGTGTCGATGAATGGATGTTTTAAGGTGTGATGCATTTACCGAAGCCATGATCTGAGTTGTTTTAGATTAGTTAGGACACAGGCCTGTGTTGAGAGAGGATCATTCTTTGAGCAAAAGGTGTCAGAGGTCACGCATAACCCAAAATACTGTAGTGACTGGTACAGGACAGAACTTTGTATTCCTTCTCTTTATTGTGGTGCCAAATGCTGTAGATGAGGTTCAGACAGAATGACCCACAGCTACTAAGAAGTGAGCCTGAAAAAGAAGCTCAAACCCAGTTTCCCCGGCTCGTTTGATACGCTGGGAACATTACCTTAGATGTGTCTGAGCTATCAGCGATCACTGCTGTACCGAGACAGGAATACACATCACAACACACACAGTCATGAACATTTATACTTAAGCTTAACCTCTTTTTGTTCTTCACTTTTACTGTACAGATATAAAACTGATGATAATGTACAATATCACGTCACATTTGTACTTGCGTATCTTATTAATGTTGTGTGAAGGAGATTTAAGTTTACATGAAAGGACAACTCCTTATTCATTTTATCCTATTTATTTTGGCTCGTGGACTTTCATCCATTGGTTATATTCTAAAGAAGGAACATAAATAGAGGTAAGGTGTACATACAGAGAGAAAAGATTATTAAACCTTTGGGACCTGAATGGGACTGTTCCCATTGTTGTAACAAACTCTACAGAAGGTTTAAATTTAGGTTTTCTATTTCTGTATTCAATCATTACCTGTTTTATAAACTGTAGCCCTTCTTGTATGTCATGTGATGAACTATCGTGGATAATATCCAGAGAAATGATGGGTGTGATCATTATTTCTGTGCTCCCTCCTTTTTGACAGAGAAGCAGGTAAAGTTTGTCTGGCTCGTCTCTTTTTATATTCCCTCTGATGTCGTCGTTTGTCTTGTGTGTCGAACAAAGACATCTTGCCGGTCTGGGTTTCCTTTGTATTCACAGAGGATTCAGAGCTCGCTGCAGCCAGTTTTTATAGCAAGTTATCTGAACCTGTTTTCTTTTGTGTTTACGTTTTCAGGCTTTAACTGTGCCCTGAGCTGGCTTGAATGTAAATTTAGGGGAAAAGGTGGATTTAAAAAAACACAAGGTTATGATTTCTGTACAGAACGAGTTGGTGAACTGATATAGCGACTGTGTGAGCGACACCACAGTGAAGAACAACTTTGCATTATCCTGATGCATTACAGATCATAAAATCAGTGCTCAGCGCTATAGCAGCGAATCCAGCCTCATGCCAATATCAAGCAGTGACTTTTAATGTTATTTATGGTTTCTTTATATTTTTTATGTAAATACCAACTTCTATTTAGCTGACGGTGCTTGTTTGTGTATTTGTGTTTTTTGTGTTGTACATATTACATTGTGATATTTTGTACACTGTGCGTTGGGGAACACTCCCAGCTTGTTAGCTCAGACATTTAGAGGTCCACATTGCTTCTGTGTGTTTTTTAAGTATTACAACTTTGAACTCTCCAAAATAAATTCAACTGAATGCCTATACAAGTGCCGACTGCCGTCCTTGCCTTCATTTCGCTTTGTTTTTGATAAATGACGTGAGTGTTTGAAGTACAGTTGCTAGAAAAAGTATGTGAACCCTCTGGGAAAACGTGGATTTCTGCATAAATTGGTTTAAAATGTGTTCTGATCTTCATCGAAATCACAATAATAGAAAAATACAGTCTGCTTAAACTAATAATGCACAAACATAATGTGTTTTTAATGAACATAACATAAACATTCACAGAGCAGGGTGGAAAATATGTGAACCCCTCAACTAATGACCAAGAGCTAGTTGGAGCCACGAGTCAGCCAACCTGGAGTCCAATCAATGTGATGCGACTGGAAGTGTTGGTTAAAGCTGTTCTGCCCTATGAAAACACACCAGCTTTGAGTTTACTGGTCTCAAGAAGCATTGCCTGATGTGAACCACGCCTCGCACAAAACAGCTCTCAGACGACCCACGATCAAGAGTTGTTGACTGGAAAGGGTCACAAAAGTATCTGTAAAGGCCTTGATGTTCACGTAAGACAGACTGTCTGCAAATGGAGAAGCACTGCTGCTACTCTCCCTAGACGTGCTCGTCCTGTGAAGATGACTCAGATGAGAATGCTGAGTGAGGTGAAGAACAATCCTAGAGTGTCAGCTAAAGACAGAAATCTCTGGCACATGATAACATAATGTCTGTGCAGTATTAGTTTAAGCAGACTGTGTTTTGCTATTGTTGTGAGTTAGATGAAGATCAGACATCAACACATTTTATGACCAATTTATGCAGAAATCCATGCAAACCCAAAAGGTTCACATACCTTTGCTTGCAACTGTTTATCACTTAGTTGACATTTCATTGGACCAAGACTGATGACATGCTGGAAGTGCCGAGCACGTTTCTAACACTAGATGGCGATAAGGTTACACTAAATGACCACCAGGTATTAGTCAGTGCTCCCCACCTGTTAAACCATCCTCTGTAATTATGTTAATGATTTAACCACAAGATAATATTTTACTTATTTTACTCCTATAAAGTAAGATGAATGTAATAAATTCACTAGTTTTCTAGCCTCAAGTACTTGGCTTTTACACACAAATTTGTTATTGAAGTGTGTAAGCAGTAAATTGGTTTGAACCTAGTGTTCCGTATATGCAGTGTCGTACTCTATAGTTTTTGATAACGTACAACAATACAAAAGCAAAAGAAATGTTTAGATGTTGAGTTAATAACAATCAAAACAATACGAAACAACATGAAGAACAAACACGTCGTAGTTTCTAGGTGGAACTAGCTAGAAACACACCTGCTCGTTTACTGCAACTTTACTGAAGGAAACATTTTTAAACATGGCTTGTAGCAATAAAGGGCGTCTGTGTCTACTATGTGTGGCAACCTGTTTGTTAGACAAAACGAAACAAATTGTAATTTATAACACTGTCCATCTCTGCTGAGTTGAGACAAAGGTTTCCATGGTAACTGTACACAGCAGCTGCCTGACAGCCCCCATCCCTTCATTCTCTCAAACCCCTCCCATCCCCACACACTGAAACACTGCTCCCCCGCCTCAGTGTGTGTGTGTGTGTGCGTGTGGGTTAGTGAGTGAAGGTTGTGTATGGGTGCTTGTGTAATAGGTGGAGAGTTTAAGAAACACATTTGTGCGATCCCCCCTCAGAGTTTATGAGTGGGAGGCCTTTTACTAGCTGAGGGGTTTTAGAAAGCTAATGTTTATGTTATCCCAACCCAGAGCGGTAATTTCACAACCCAGGCACTGAAAACTACAACCTCATCAGCAGTCTCTGCTTTGAATGGTGGCCTCAAATCTTTCCACCACAATCTAACAACCTCTGGTGTTGAGCAGATCCAGACAGCACAGTATAAATGCTCTGACAAGAGGCTCCTAATAACAAACGATTATATGTCTGCAGATGAATCCCAGTGGCAGATATAGTTTAAATATCTAGCAGAAGTATTTATATATGTTATGTCTTCATCATGCAGAAAGAAAAAAGTTTGGGCATTTGTCCTCGGTCCACCACGCTGATTTCAAAATGAAACGCTCAGTAAGTGAGCAAAGTCAGGACTTGTGTCATGGACGTTAGACTCTGTTAGCTGTCTGATGGATTCTCACTACCTCAGCTTGTGCCACCACCAGAGACGCTGCTGGTGCCCTGTCAGTCCTCTGCTGCTCACTGAGTAACAGGAGCCACAGTGCAGTCAGTAGCACAACTAGCACTATACTGTACTTTCATCCACCTTGAGTGAGAGCAGACTAGCTCATGTACATTTACATCACATCCAGCTACTATAACACTTTGAGTTATGATATGTTTTTATGATCACACCTCTCGTGAGTATTTGTTGTGTATATTGACAGTGGTGTTTTACTTTATTCAATTACTAATAACCAGTGAAGGGATATTCCAGTTGATGTATGTGCACATGTCTGCAGTCATCATTTTAAGGCAATTTCAGGACTCACTTTGTCAAATTTAGCGTGATCGGCCCAAGCTGTTGTTCCTCTAGAGAGACAAAATGTTCCACCTAGCATTTTAAGCAACAATCCACAAATATGAAACCCAACATTAAGGCCACAGCATGACAGCATAGATTAATGCTGCTCAACATGCACAGAAAGTCCGCTCAGCGCTGTGAAAGGCCCCTGTTGACACATTTTGGGTTGTGGTTGTCTGTGATTAAAAGCGGAAGAGACAATGAAAAAAGCCAGGTTGTGTGAAATGAATAAGGTGCTAATATAATTGGATGTCCATCACTTTCTCACTCCCTCCTTCTCTCTATGAAGGCTTGAGAAATGAAACAAGGTTAACTACCCAAGAAGCTGAACACAAGAAATGTAAATACAAAATGAAAGCTTCAGCAGAAACATTATCAATTTATACAACATTTTAAAGAAATTAGCAGTGTGTTGTGAAATACTGTTTTTCAGCCTTCACCTTCTTTTGTTTAAATTCAGACAAAGCAGAATCAGTGAGCTTGTCTGGCACACAGAGCCTCAATGATGACATCTGGCACTTTAATGAAGCAAATGACTGCATGGTGTGGATGCAGAGGGGGGAAGTGGTGCATGTCACTGTGAAAGGGAGTGGAAGACGCCAAATGCTAGACGTGTTATTTGGAGTAAATGGATCATCGTTTCCTGGCGTGGCCCGCAACACCTTACTGGGCAATTACGCCGTGATTACAATAAAGAAGGCTCTTGTTTGGGAATGGATCAAGATATATTGTTGTAAAACCAGGGGTGACAGAAGCAAATGGATTACACAGAGGGCAGAGGCTAAGCAGACAGAAGCTAAAATCCATGCCATAAAACTTTCAGAGCAGAGCAAATCCTAGCTCTCTATCCAAACCAATCCCTGTCCGTTCCTGTAAGACTTGCTTGTTAGTGCACTCCTGTGTGGCCTTTGTACGTGGGCAGAGGGCCAAAAAAAAAAAAAACCAAATCAACAAAAGTAAGAGAGATCTGGCCCACTGCAAATTAATTCAGTCAAAGTAAAGATGCTTTGAATTTATGGGGCTTGGTTCCTACTTATTCACTGCAAACTCCCCAATTTCACATTTGCTCGCCCTGACAGCACAGATTCACACTAATTATTATTGATTATTGTGAGCGAGGCGAGAGCTATAGGAGACAAAGGTGGATTGTCGAGTTTCTCAGCCTTTTGAAACCCAGCCATGCAACTTTAAGACCACAACCTCGGTGACTGGATAACAAGCCACAAGGTGAGCTAAGAGCAGCGAGCCTCTACATCCGATCGCTGCCGGGTAGGGAGACAGAGAGAACGTGTTGCCTGTCCGCTTCCAATGAGAGCTGCCCCCTTTCCGCGCAGCCCCGGCCCACCCAGCGATGATGTAATGTCATGAATATTGAAACAGGTTGCTTGGTGGTCGGGAGGCGCTGGAGTCAGCATCTCTTCTGCTTCCCCGTCGCCACTCTCCTCCGGAACCCGAGCGAACACCCAGGGAAGGTAAGAACATCACGGAGGTTCGTTGTTTCCACGTGTTAATCTATGCTCCAGCCTTCGTGTTTTAGGAGAATGTGTAACCGGTGCGAAGGGCAAATGACTTAATTACCACAACACTGTGTTCTGCTCTCCGGCCTCCAAGGTGGGTTGATTTACTGTTGCTGCTTTCAGGTATTTATGTAGAGAAAACGCTCCTGGACAAACGGATCTACTCTGATCCCTGTTTTCCTCGGTTGGACTATTTTTTATCAGTGATTTCATCAGCACAGTGCAGGGGATCGTGTAACAGAGCCTGTATATGACAGGCAGTCGCTCCTTTGTGCTTTGATAACCTAAAATGAAAAAGGAAAACTTTGCAGATGATAAAATAAACAACGCGCTCGTTGATTCTGGTACTTTTGGGCCCTGCAGTAGCTCGTCTTTCGTCTACCTGAGTCATCGGGCTTGTTGGGATGTGAGGAGTGAGACGATGGCTGACAGGAAACGGCTCTCTCGGTTCTAAGCCTATGGCTCGTCTGAGAGCATCGTCCTTTGTTTCTTCTGCCTTGGTTGAGAATCAGACCAAGAGCCAGTCAAACCCTGTCCCCGGGTCCTGTTCTGTGAACAGAACAAGCAGGACTGTTTCATTGGTGGACTGCTGCTTCAGGTTTATACCCAGTGACTTTGCCCCCACCGCTCTCTCTCTCTCTCTGCCCTTTGGGCAGCGCATATGACGCAAATGTGGATTGCCTAATGGTCCGAGATGAAGCTGGTCTCATATGTTTCGACTGCACAGTCACTGGTGGTCACGTCGCCGTCTGCGAGCTCTTTTCACTGACACTAGCCTAATTAGCCTTATGTTGAAGAGCCACATCCAAAAAGCCCGATGTGTCAGGTCCACTGCTTTTTTTTTTGAGTGCACCGCTTTCTTGATCTAAACAAACTTAAACTCTAATAGTAGCGCATATGCATATTGTTTCGTTTCAACAAGTCAACTGTTTTCCGGCTACAGGGATACTGGTGAAGGGGATGGGTGTTGTTGAGGATGAGCTGAGGCTTTGACACCATGATGAACCCATCCTCTGCCGACTCGCCGCGGCAGCCAGACAATAGCAGCCGAAAGCAGCAGCAGCGATCGTCCTCTCCGGCCGGTCTCAAAGACAGTGGGTCTAAAGCTACACAGAAGGGTGGCAACGCGTCAAAGCCCATCGCGCTAAAGCAAGGCGGAGGGGGAGGGGGAGGGGGAGGCAGAAGCAGCCGAGGTCAGTCTCCCGTCTCCACGGGCAGGGAGCGGCAGGCCGGAGGCGCTCCTGCCGTCAGAGGCGCGGCTGCTGTCCAGGCTGCTGGTGCTGAAAGCCCGACCCTGAGCAGATCCGCTGCAGCGGCAGACAGAGGCGGCGTCCAGACGCCAGAAGACTCGCCCCGCCTCGTCGCCGATGCCTCCTCATCCTCCAGAGCAGACCGCGTCGTATCCGACCAGCCCTGCGCATCCAAATCCCCCAAACTGAGGAGTAAAAATCCGAGGGGAGGAGAGGCCGCCGCCGTGACGAGCGCTAACAAAAAGAGCTCTAAAGGCGCAGTGGGCTGCGGACCCGGTTTCTGGAAGGAAGGATGCTTGCAATCCGAGTTAATACAGTTTCACTTGAATAAGAGCTTGGGGAAGAAAGGGACAAAGATGCAGGCAAAATCAGCATCTCCACCGACCTCCGAGCCGGAGCTGTCCCCCGAGCCTGACAGCCCAAAGCCGGCTCCACAGCCAGACCAGAGACTGCAGGAAGAGCTAGAGAGGCTGGAGGATGAAAACGACGATCTGAAGGTATAAATGATTTATGTTCACATTGGCTTGAATAATGATGTTTTTGTGTGTGCTATAGCCGCACCTGTTGTATTTACAGGCAGAAAGTGACTAGACATGTAGCCACAGGGTTTTAGGGATATGATTAACGCATCTATGGCTTGACGCATTTTTTGGGACCAATGCTATTTGCCTTGTTTCCTAGAATGAAATTGAGGAGATGCGAGCAGAGATGGATGAGATGCGGGACACTTTCTATGAGGAGGACGCCTGCCAGTTGCAGGACATGCGCAGAGAGCTGGAGAGAGCCAACAAGAACTGTAGGATCCTCCAGTACAGACTGAAGAAGGCGGAGAGGAAGCGGCTCAGATTCTCAGAGACTGGACAGGTGGATGGAGAGCTGCTCAGAAGTATGGAGCAAGACCTGAAAGTGAGTTTGTGGTGGAACGAGCATCATAATCTCCAATTCGCTTGTTACAAGCCCAGTGTTTCACTCACCGGCTTTTCTGTCTTGCTTCGTCTCCCAGGTGGCGAAAGACGTATCTGTGCGCTTGCACCATGAGCTGGAGAATGTGGAGGAGAAAAGGACCAAGACAGAGGAGGAGAATGAGAAGCTGAGGCAGCAGCTGATTGAAGTGGAAGTCACTAAGCAGGCCCTGCAGAATGAGCTGGACAAAACCAAAGAGGTAGGGAGCATGCGTGGCTGTGCATGTTGACTGAAGCATAAGCCCTTTTATACTGAGGGCAGCACCACATTCCCCAACTCAAGAGAGATCTAACTTAAGATCTACAAACATACACACAACATAACCAACTAATCAACACCAAATAAACCTTCTTTTTAATTCTTCACAACTAATAAATAAAGTTAATTTAAATCAAACTGTATCCTAAAGAATACAAACCTCACCCAACACCAATCTGCAGTTGGTTCAGGCCAGAACCTTTAAAATGGGCCTCTGTTGCAGAGGGGACTCTTCTAGCCCAAACACACACGATAAGTCAAAATGAGCTACCAACAGACAAACAATCCTAAGTAAGGAAGGAAGCTTTATTACAACTATATTGAAAATATTTCGATCAGTTGCTTTGATTGCTAGTTCCATTAGTCGTACATAAACCCAGTTAATCAGCACCAGGGGCGGTTTGAATATTCTTCACGAAATGTTCTGTACAGTAAATTTAAGTAGTCCTGTTTTTTCCATTATTGTATCTTCAGTGTGCCATAAATCTGGATGATGATCTGGTTCCAGTGATGATATCACTGGAACCAGTAAGGCAACAGTGGGCTGATGATGATGATGATGATGATGATTTAACTGCTGTTTCCCTGCAGCTCTCACTGAAAAGAAAAGGAAGTAAGGACGTGCAGAAAGCGGAGAGAAAGACTCCACAGACCCCAGTCGAGGTGAGCCAACAAGTAGCTCTTAAGATTATAAGGTCGTAACAGAGATATTTCATAATGAACTAGTTTTCCAGTGCAATTTCCACAGATGGTCATAATTTACAGGAAAAAACATAACTATTCTTCTGTTGCAACGTTTGCTATGAGACGACGAAACAGCTGAAACTAAACACACCACCAGACGCCAGATAAATTATAATGTACTTCATTCCTTGCTGACTTTGTGTTAATAAAAGTTATCTACAGAAGACTGTAACTAATGGGCAAACATTTTTACTCCCTACAGGAAGAAAATGAGGATCTGAAATGCCAGCTAGCCTTCATCAAAGAGGAAGCCATCCTCATGAGAAAGAAAATGGCAAAGATTGATAAGGAGAAGGACCGACTGGAGCACGAGCTGCAGAAGTATCGCTCCTTTTATGGGGATGTCGACAGCCCTCTGCCTAAAGGTGAAGCTGGAGGGCCTCCCACCACACGCGAATCAGAGCTGAAGCTGCGTTTGCGCCTGGTGGAGGAGGAGGCCAACATTCTGGGGAGGAAGATCGTGGAGCTGGAGGTGGAAAACAGGGGGCTGAAAGCGGAGTTGGATGACATGAGGGAGGACAGGTAAATTTATCGATCAGTTATTCCCCGTGGTCGCAACGGTAGGTGAAGAAAGAACGCAAGGGTCATCGGTGCCTCTCTCCTCTCCTAGTTTGGCCGCGGCAGGCGTAGACGGCTCTGGCAGTGGGGGACAGCAGTGCAGAGAGCAAGGCGAGGCCCTGTCTGAGCTGAGGCAGCAGCTTCAGCTGGTGGAGGACGAGGCAGAGCTTCTTCGCAGAAATTTAGCAGATGTGGAAGAAGAGAACAAAAAGGCATGTTTTTGCTCAAACTGTGATGTTGTTTCACGCTCTGAAGATGAAAGTGCACGTGACCGTAGGCTCACAGCTGCATGAAGATGTATAAAACCAGTCTGCTGGAGCTAAAATGTATATTTTCTGATATTACTAGGCGAAACAGCTACTTTAATTTCATGTATACCAATAATGACATTTTATATTAGCTGCCTCTTTTTTCACATTTTTAGGTGACGAGTGAACTTAATAAGCTGAAGTACAAGGCTGGATCCCATGAAGCTGGATCAAGACATGGAGGAGGTTTGTTTGTTTTTCATTTTTCACTAATTGCAGGAGAGAGAGCAACTGCGCCGCAGGGCAAGGCACATCCCTTCCCTGCCAGCTTAATATAAAACTGTTTCATGAAGGCTCTTGAAAGCCTCATTTGAGAGCTGCTCCGCTTTTCAGTGTTGCCTTGTTTCAACCCCAGGAGGAGCTGACCCTGCCAAAGTGGAGGCCCTTCAGGAGGAGCTGAAAGCAGCACGTCTGCAGATCAACGAACTCAGTGGAAAGGTTATGCAGCTGCAGTACGAGAACCGCGTTCTGCTTTCCAACATGCAGCGCTACGACCTGGCCTCTCACCTGGGCATACGCGGCAGCCCGCGGGACAGCGATGCGGAGAGTGACGGAGGACGGGACGACGACACCCCGTCGGCCTCGGCCTCTTCCCCTCGCCTCCTCCCGCCTCATCGCAAACGCGAGGGCCCCATCGGTGGGGAGAGTGACTCCGATGAAGTCAGGAACATTCGCTGCCTCACCCCCACGCGCTCCCTTTACTCACCTGTAGACAGCCGTTTTTTATCCAGGAGCCTGAAGGACCGGCAACACATGATAGACATCCGCATCGAGGCGGAGAGGCTGGGCCGGACCATCGACAGGCTCATCACTGACACCAGCACTATCATCGCTGAGGCCCGAGTGTACGTCACCAACGGGGAGCTGTTTGCCAGACTGGACGAGGAGGAGGAAGGCGGCAGGTAAATACGAACAGCGTGCTCATGATCGGCTGTAGTGCAGTGGCTTGTCCGGTGCGGTCAGATGAAACCTACTTCACCTTTGCGCTGCAGGATCAGAGAGCACGAGCTGCTGTATCGCATCAATGCGCAGATGAAAGCGTTCAGGAAGGAGCTGCAGGGCTTCATTGACCGGCTCGACGTCCCCAGACAGGAGGATAAGCAGGCAGAGGAGCCGCTGTCTGTAAGCTGACGCAAACACGACAAAGAATGTCTGTAAGATTTGTCCAACACACGTTTTTATTCTAACTGCTTGTGTCTCTGCTCTTCGCTCCACCCACCCCCTCACTTAACTGCCATCCATCAAGATGTTTCAGCCCATCATTTTGCTGATCCTCATACTTGTTCTGTTTTCCTCACTCTCTTACGCCACCATTTTTAAGCTGGTATTCCTCTTCACCCTGTTTTTCGTTCTGTAAAGCAAAACTTTACATTTACATTCTGTGCATTTCTATTGTTTTCTCGCTTATTCGTTTATGTTGGTTCTGTTACGCTGAACACGTCACATACAGTCACTCAAGGTACAGGTGCATTATCATTTCTCACATATGACTCAAGCCGCTCATCGATTCAGAAGCTTCCAGCGTTTACTGGAGGCCGAACGCGACAGGTGGAGCATTAGGTGAGTGACTCAAGCTTATTGTATCCTTCAATATGTCACAGTCCCTTCAAACCCACACAGGTGTTTTCACTTACTGTGCCTTATTGCTTGATTGACAACCGGCCCCTATTTTCACCCCAATTAGTATATAAACACTGGTGGTATTTGAATCTCTGCACAGGCCAGTGTATCGTCTCATTGGCAGACGTCTAATCAGCCATAAAAACCACGACTGTCTTACGTCTTGTATATCTCAGGTGAACCTCTCTAAAAACAACTGTTTGTAAACTTGTGTGCCATATGTTTTTAGTTTACACAGTTTGTACTGAGTATTTATGAGTTTCCACGTGACAGCGGCTATAAACAGCTCTGTAAAACTGTGATACAGGCTGCACACACACACAGCACACAAAGCATGGTCAGTAACAACACACAGCTCTCACGCTGTAACACACATCTGGCCTGAGTGTCTTACTACTTCTTAGGCAACTCGGTCCGTGTGGACGTAATCTGTAACAGAATTCCGAGGGGATCTGACATTTTACCCATATGTGACATTCACGCATGTGTAAAAATGTTCTGGGTGGGTCTGAAAAAAAAAACCCCAACAAGTGAAAATGTGCAGACAGACCTGACCACCAGGACGGGGGCGGAACCGGTCCACTGCTTTCATCCCACCGGTGGGATGCTTTACGTCACATATTAGGGCCAGCTGTGGAGAGAGAGAGAGAGAGAGAGAGACGGGGGAGGATTTTATTCCGGTTAATGATAGCAACATTTGGGCTGTAAGCTTCCGCGGTGCAGTTGTTTTCAACTAAACCACCTCATTCCAGCCGAGGCTTTATTCCAGCTCCTTTACTGGCAGGGCAGGGGATGAACATCCTAACAGGAGCGAACGCGATGCCTACGACCAGCCTCCTCTGAGTAGCTCTGCGTTATCGCAGCCGAGATCAAGATGAATAAAATCCCACCCTCGTCCCTCGTGACAGTCATCCTCTTGTCAGGCTAGACAACAGAAAGCCGAGAGCAGCTGCGGTGACGGAGCAGAGGTAGGTGAAATATCACTTTTGCTTGTGTTATTTACTCCAGCCGTCACCGCCCCTGGCTCGTAATAAGGCGAGTGGCGGTTAGCGTAGCTGCGTGCGCGCGCGACTTGATTTGTTGCCATGGATACCACGCGAGTAATTACAGCGAGCGGTGCTGATTAATGGACGCTCGCCCGCGGACGCCTTCCAGCCGCCTTCCTCCATCTGGCTGTGGGGAATTAAAGTCATGGTAACAGGGGGTAAAAATACACCCCGTCGCTCTTACATCAGAGGGCTCCGTGATATTTTTGGGAACTTCTCCCGTTCGCGTCGCAGTGGTTACTGGGTGTCGGTCCTCGCCAGCCCTGGATTGTCGCCTACAACGACTCTGTGCGGCGCAGCGCGTCAACATGTGACGGGAGAAAAACAACGCGCACTGGAGCAGCGGGGATTTGTCTTAGGCAGTGAAAGCAGGACACCGCGTGGGTCGGACACCAGAATGACTGCTTGACCGTGTCTGCGGGGACATGGAGCTGACCGCGGTGTCCAGCCCCGTCGCCCGTAAGAGCGCAGCGGTGCTGAGTGCTGCTGTGTGGCCGACGGGGGATTTGGCCGGGTTTGGATAACTGGCGCTTGTGTTACTGTCCGTTGGTTATAGGTAGAGATCGGCTTTAAAACTATACTGAACACATTCAAGTCGGTTTTTCTAATTTATTTTGGTGCGGTAAAAAAAATGTGGAGTGCGTTCATGAACGGCGCGGGTCTGCACGGTGGGGGCGGTGCTGGCGGAGGATACGTCCCGTCCCAGGGATGGGAGTTTGTGCCGTGTGCCAGGATGGCCGGAGCAGACAGAGGCAGGGGTAAAAGCCGCAGCCCGCTGAGGAGGATCTCCTCTCCGCCCACCGTCTTTAGTCAGGTCCACGACCTCCAGTTCGGTGCTTCTACGAATGGAGGTGAGGGTGGAGGGATAGAGACCGAGGCTCTCAGGGGACAAATGTGGGAACCCCAGCAGCAGCAGCAGCAGCAGCAGCAGCAGCAAACTAATCACATACGCCTTAAAAAGAAGTTTGAAGATCTGAAAAAGCGACACGACCAGGAAAAGGAAGAGTGGATGCGGGAGAAGGAATTATTACTGAGAGAAGTGGCTGACATACAAGTAAATGGAATTGTTTACTACGCCCCTGCAAACGAAACTTTCCTCAGGCCTTAGTGGAATAAACCACTTTCAGAATATTCATCAGGCTTGTTTAGAATTTCTGATGCCTAGTTGCAGGTCGTTTTGCACATCTGGCCGATGACGCTGTTGCCAATTGTGTTTGCATGCAGGGGGGAGAGAACAGGAGGATTCTGCTGGACCTGAAGAAAGTTTTGGAGGACGTGCAGGTGGAGGTGAAGAGAGAGGAGGAGAAGAGGAGCGAGCTACAGTTGCAATACACGCGAGACAGATGTGCCTGGCAGCTGGAGAAGGCCGAGCTCAAATGCAGGATTGCACAGGTAGGTCAGGAGGTAATTTGAATATATAATGATGAATATTCAAAATAAAACCACATATCATGATGTTAAGTCACCCTGGCATCCATCCAACACAGGACTTGCTTTAGACAAAAGATTTGCTCTGAAAAGCCAAACTCAGCCAGACAGTGAGCCCAGTTTGACCTTTAACAGCTTTCTCTTAAAGAGTGAAATATTAACCTACTGTTACCATGGATAGTTAATGTCAAGTGTTTCTTTAAAGGGGGGGAAGTAAGCACAGCTTTAGGTTTGCATACCAGTGCCTTGCTGTGTCAGGCATTGCATGGATCACTTGAAGAACTATGAATAGTATTTCTTCAAAGTGTGGCTTTGGGGATTTAGCATTTTTTTGCGGTTATATCACAGGCTAGTTCTCTTCTGGCTGGTGCACAGTAGGACTCCGGCTTGTGATTCTGTGACATGTCGCTTGTGTCGAGCGTCACTATGTAGCATTGTCCTTGTAGCTCTAGTTCTCTGTAAAGTATTGTCAGTCCTAATCTGGCCGTTGACAGGTTGCTCACTAAATTGTTGTTTAGTTCAGCCTACTGTGGCTCTGGGTTAACAAAGCGGTGCAGTGGTAGCGAGCAGCGCTTGGAGAAGACCGACAGCCATGATGGTACTGTAGTGCAAAACAACAGCATTTCTTTCCTACCATGCCCTCACAGTGAACAGTTTATCTGCTGGATTTGTGCGTCCTCCGTTGTGACTACACTCACTGTTACAGTACAGCAGTTCTCTTTGCCCTGCTGGCTCTGTGCCTTCTCACACCGTGGTTGACAGAGAGCCTTATAAAACAGAGACATTCACTGCTCTCTTTTGTTTTTCAGCCTCACTGAGGCATTAGGAAAATGAGGTCTGATGCCAGGATCCGACACATATACACAATAACTACACACTGATGTTTCCACCAAGGTGCTGAGTGTAAATTTGACCTATGAGGGGCAGTTGAATGAAGGAAGTCTTTCTGAATTACTTCACGTGTGTATGCAGGCACTCAAACTTTCTTGGGGCGTTATCGTGCTGGGCAGGGTTAGCTCCATTGTACATGTTTTGACTTGGCACCACATCCTGCCACAGTTTAAACTTCTGGGTACATGTTTACCAAGTGCTAATCTCACGCTGCTAAGTCAAGTCATCTGAAATCATTCGGAGCTTAGTAATCAAATGACTAATTTACAGGCCTCTCGCTTCCTCTGTGGGGCTGTGAGGAGTCAGTGCGTCTGTAACAAAATGTTACTTTAGATTCGCTCCTAGACAGGAGCATTATATCATGTAGCAATTAGCTAGAGAGGCGTTTCTTCCACAGACACATTATATTATCATTGCTGGACACAATTTAGTTTGTCCATCAATGCACTTTGAAAGAAATCTCTTCTACGTTTAGCGAGACAGCGGGACAGAAATATTATCCAAACCTGGGGCTCAGTGGACTGGAAGTATTGCATGCTTTAACATTCTCATTGTTATGGACATGGTTCTGTTGCCAGTTTGTGCTGAAGACTCAGCATAACATAGTTTAGTCATGTCACTGTGACATTTAAAATGTTTGGCCTAGATGTTATTGTATGTCATGTCATTTTACTGCTTCAGAGATGATTCTGGGCCAAAGTGAGCCAATAAAGCATCAACATAGATGGAGCTTATCAACAGTTTATTCTGGAAGTTTTAATTACATACCATTCTCCACAGTAGATTACGGTTATGGAAGTAAATACCACATGTTGTTTCTACATCCTTTTTGGGCACCTCTACCACCAAATACCATAAGTATCCAGTGTCCCAGGCAGGGGTCTTAGGCTGGATATTTCCAGGCATATTTCTCTGCATGCCGCTGATTTATGAAAGCTGCTGGCAGCTTGGAGATGACTCAATCTGCCTCAGAATCTACCCCCAGCTCCCTTTACCTCGTTTCCCCACCTCCCCTTGGAATGTGACATTGTAGGCTGTCTGTCCACTATTTATAGCGGGTCACCATGGTGACACCGTTACCTTTATATACCCTGTGCCAGACGCAAGTAGTGTCTTCAGTTCCTCCAGAGTTCACTCGAACAAGGGGGTTTGCCTTTGCTCTCAGTCTATGAAAAACGTCCTTCAGCTCCTTTATTTTGACTCCAAGCATTTTGTTTTTGCACTTTGACTATTTGTTTACATTCTGGTGCTTAAATAGACTGCGGCGAGCGCCCATCATTGTCCATCTGTAATTGTGGAGAGGGCTGACAAGAGCCACAGGCAGACAGAAAGAACTTGCTTGTTTTTCTACACCATAATTTCTTCACCCCAGGCCACAGGCAGAAATAGTTCCAGAGCCTGTAAGAAGACTGAACATTGAAATAACACACTCACTATTCTCTGTCTCTTTCCAACACACACTCCATATATAACACATGGAGAACGCGCTTGTATGCTCAAGCACAGGCGTTGTCTTGGGCTCTTTCCAGTTCCTAAGCCAACATTTTTTCTCTTTAACTAGCAAAAAAGCACATATTTACCACAGCCTGCAGATTTACATACTAAACCAACCCAAGTACTTTAACAAAGCTTATACTACAAGTATAACCTAAATAAACGTCAGGATATTTCTTTTGAAAGAGGCTTTAACTATGTAGGTACAATAATTTAAAACAAAAATGTCTTCTTGAACATAATAAAAATGAAAACACTCAATATTAAGGGAAAGCCAAGATTTGACTACACATGGTTTTGAAAGATTCCCTTTTGCATGAATCTGTTTGTGTAAATCTGGTAGATCATCACTGACTTAGATCGTAAGCATCCTGTGCCTGGATCTGTGACTATATCCTGTGTAAGTCCTGTATCATAGAGAGGAACCTGACATCAGAACCTACAAACCCTGTTCATACAGGACATTTTCATCCTACTGTATTGTCTCTTTTCTCTCCTTTCCTCCTCTGAACCCACTCGTACTCCCCCTGGTGTATTATTCCCCTACTTCCTCCACCTTCTCTTCCTGCCACTCCTTCATTCTCTTAATTCCACTTTCGGTGATTTCTCTCACTCATGCTTTGCTTGCTTTGTCATCTGGCTCTCATCCGCTGTCTGTCCATCTGAAATCTTTATCACTGCTCACTCGTTTCACTCTGATTCCTTCTCTCTCTGCGTCTTCTATCTGGTTCTGCTTCTTCAGTTGGAGACTAGAGAGGGCTCTGGGTTGAAGAGTGGAGGGGTGCAGTCAGCAGCAGGTCCTGGCTCTGAGGCGTCGCAGCACGGTGAGACCCCATCGCTCTGCCGTGACAGGGAAGAGCAGCGGAGGCTCTTGGCAGACACACACTCGTCCGCCATGGATCTGCGCTGTCGGCTGGAGCACAACGAGAGGGGCTGGTTAAAAGAGAAAGCTGAGCTGCTGGAGAGGTTTGACGTGGAGAGGAGGGAGTGGGAGAGCCAGCTGAAAGATATGCAGAAGAAAATAGAAGAGGTACAGTAAGATGTACTGGTTTGTGTCACAGTGACAATATGTTTACATTTTTAATGATCTGGTTTGAACTTAAGGTTGCGTTAAAGTTAGATTAAAGGAAAATGTAATATAATTTGAAACTTATTCCTTTTCATATTTGACCTCCTCCCTACTAAGCTACACACAGGATGTCACATCCTGTTCACTATCGACACCGTCAAAACAATATCCATGATCTGTGCAGCTGCAGAGTATGAAAAAAGGAAATAGCAGAGGGAAGAGGATGAGTGTTTAGCTGTGTCTCCAATGACCCGGAGCAGAGTAGAGAGGGAAGCTTGCTTACAACGGAAAGAGATTTATTGGTCAAAATCTTTAAACAATATACTGTATAATATTCATTGTCAATGTACATTCAAGCTTTTGTGGCTAAGGAAGAAGCACAGGAACATGTCACCAGAAATACAGCCTGAAATTTGTCCATTGCAGTTAAAGCTCACTGAAGCTCACTTAGACTAGTTTAAAACAAATTATATATTGATGCATTAATCACTTATTTCATATGTTTATATTTATTTGTGTGGCAAGCCGATATCATTGTCTCTGGCTAATAAAGGCAATTGTAAAACGTCACCTAAAATAATTTTCCACTAACAACAAATCAGTTCTAACTTACTAACAGATTAATTTATATTTATAGTAAAAGAAAGTTCCAGGCTTTATGAAAAATACATTTAGTTGCTTTTAAAAGAGGGAATTTGCTGAGAATTATTGACTAAACAATACCAGAGCAGAACAGAAACAGAGAAATCATTCTGAGCAAATTTTTCCTAAAACAGAGGTCAAGAAAGAGAAGGTTTGTCATGGGTGGTCCAAATCCAAGTCTGCCAGCAGATTGAGATCTGACATGTCCAGAAGATCAGAACAGTGTTTTTAATCAGGGAATCTGTACACAAGTAGTTGGACAGAGTGCGAAGGCACTGGAGCAATTTGCTATCAAAAGAACATGTGTCTCTCATTTGTCCCTGTGAGACCAGAAAACGAGAGGGAAAAACAGCCGAGAAATAAGGAAGACTGAAGGCAGAAGGCCCATCGAGACCCTGCGTGATGGGAAGAGCGCCCAGTCGACATAAAATAGTACTATTTTCAGACTCTGTGGTAGGAGTAGGAGGCCAAGGGTTATTTGAAAGAATTTTTTTAATCCTTGCTGCTCTAAATATGTTCATAAGATTTGTTACAAAGCTGGCTTGGCTGACATCTCATCAGCCCATATTAGTTTGTGATTATGCAGTAGCTCCCCATAGTACCATAGCTCAGTACTGTCATGTATGGCCATAATAAAGGCTTTAGGCTCACATGGTCATTTACACAGATTACTCATAATTAAGCATAACTTGGATGTTATGTCACTATTTTAGTTGATTTTTTTATGTTTTGTTTTCTATTTTTTTTTGTTTGGACTGACGATTGTCACTTTCATTGTAACTTCCTTTTCTTCCTCATATTTTCAGCTGTACTGTGAAGTGAGGGCCGAACGCGAAGGGACCGGACTGGGCAGTGGGCGTCAAGATTACAAAGACGTTGTGCACAGGCTGAGTAAATGCTCAAGCAGCACCGGCTCCAGTCTGCTCAGTGACTCCCGCTCTGAGCCGCTCAGCAGCTGTAGTCCTTCAGAACCAAGCAAGCCGCCACCTTTACCTGGCACAGATGGCCACCAGTCCAGCTGTTTCCAAGCCGATGCTCACTTCGCTCATTCACAACCTGAGCTGCGAGTTGGATCGAGGTCCATCGGCGACGTTGGTACAGAAGCTGAGGATACAACATTGTTTGATGCTGTTTTTCATGGCGCTTCTGGGTGTGGCGCTCCACAGAAACATGTCTCTGAAGGGAAAGGAAACCGTGTCCATGGTACAAAGGAAAATTCTTTTTGGTCTGAACTTTATGGCAGCGAAAAGAAGAAGAACACCACAGCTCTCAATGCTGTAAGTCTAGTTATTTTCTAATTTAATAAAAAGGCTATATTTGTATCCAGTAGAAATCTTCTTTGTACGCTTGCTTCTTTGCTCTGCTGTCAAGTGCTTTGTTTGATCCTCACTATTCCTGTACTGCGTCCCATATACTTGTTTTTGTCATTTCGCTGTGTCTTTGAACAGAGAATCCTCCTGATGTACTATTTTTGTAGAGTCTCTCAGCAGCACTCAGTCTCTCCTTGTCTTTGTCTCAGGCTCTGAAGGAGATAGCCCGTGTTAGCGAGGAGCTTTGTAGCTACCAGGATGAAATCAGGAAGAAGAGTGGAGATAACAGGTATGAACAGTAAATCCCCACTGCTATGTCAACATCTGGGCTCCTCTGTGGGGCTATGACAAACAATGCTAGCAGGGTTCTGTCTAACTGTAGATATACAGTTGATAGACTATCATTAAAATTACTGAAGTAAATGGATTTCATTGTCTACAGGAATCTGTCTGACTCGCTGAGTCACCCTGGAGAGAGGCAGATGCTGTTATGCTGTGATAACACACGACTGGAGGAGGAAGCTGACCTCAGCCAGATTTATGATGATCTTCGGGCCTTGGAGAGAGAGAACTGGATAACCTTGTCACCAAACAGCACCTGCTGTGCCAATAAAACACAGAGCACACCCTGGAGGGCCGATATGAGTGATCCAGACAGACCTGGAATACTTTCTGATATGGACACGGCAGCCCCACCCATCCCTCCCCGCAGCTCATCCTGGAATCTGAGCACACAGAGCCACCCAGACACAGAACTCCACATCCTAGAATCCCCCATCATGACTGTGAGGAAGTGTCACAGCCCCTGTGTCCTAGTGGACCGAAAGTGTAGCAGCCCATCCATTGTCCGGAAGTTTGAGGCTATGTTACAAGAAAACGAAGGAAAGGTTTTCATAGACGGTGTCGTGACTTCTTGCTCTGTACCTGCTAACTCTAAATGTAATACAGGCTGCTGCCACAGCCGCTGGTCTTATGATACAAGCAAGTTCAGTAGCAAGTTGTCTGCATATGGGACAGTACAAAAAAGCTTTTCTGAAGTTAATATACGCAGCGCTGGGAAAGACTTGCCCTCAGAACACAGTGTTGGTGGTAGCAATGCAAAAAGCCCCCAACTCCAAATGCCTCTGACTCTGACAGAATTCCCCGTAGAGTCACTCTTGTCCTTTCCCGAAGTGCCACCTGCCAAGCCCAGCCTTCAGGGCTCCAGAAGAAACATAACGCTGGAACAAAAAACAGCCGAGTTCAACAGAACTTTGTTTCAAGCTGAGATGGGTCGTGGAGTAGAGGGACATGAGATTTCCACTGTAACAGGCGCCTCCTCTGTGGGTGGCGAGCCAGTCGTCTCAGCATCAGATGAACATTACCATCTAACTAAATTTCAACCAAGTAACTCCAAAGTCACCACAAACACCATGGATGTGAATCCTGAAACCACAGTGTTCTCCAACTTGGACTCCATGATTCAGATTCCTGAAGTCCAGCCAAGGGGAATGAGATGTTGTCCTGAAGGTCAAGAGGTCATAGTAAAGCATGAAGCACCTTGTGAACCTTTACCTGAACAGCCACAAGTTAACCTCAGGGAGATTGACTCAACAGCTTCTCACAGTCCTGCACAGTCTGAGGTCAAGCACAGAGTTCAAAAAGCAAGCAGCCCTTCCAGGAAAACCCAACACAGAGCAGCCACAGAAGAGCTGTTTCCCGAACCTGCCTCACACCCAAATATGCAGCCAGGCCAGAATGTGGAGGGTTCTAGCCGTAAGAATGAAAACGCCCATGGAGCAGTGGGTGTCTCACTGCAGCAGCTATTTGCAGACAGCAAAGAAAGACAGATGAGCCAGCCAGGGCACCAGACACAGCCAAAGGGCGTGGCTCCTCCTTCCCAGTCGGACTCCTCGAGACCTGGGCCTCGAATGATGAATGACCATCCCTGGAAGCCCCTCACCCTGGCTGCGTACCCACGTCCTGAGGGATCCAGATCCAACTACGGGGCAGTGGAAAGGATTCTGAAGAATTATGAGAGTGCAGCCAAGGCTCAACAGACCCAGGGACAAAAGAATGAGACCGCTTCATATCCCAACCTTAGTGTTAGACAAGAAGAGAAGGCAACAGAACTGGACACGCTGGACCAGGACCCTCTGACCGCACCTCCTAAACTGAGACACACACAGTCTTCACACACGTCCCAGACACACAGCACACAGCTCAGTGGCAGCAGTGTGTTGACCGTGAAAGGGATACAGCTTGTAGTGCAGGTGGGTAAAGTTTGATATACACACACGCTATGTACAGTTAATAATCATTTGAAACAATATATGTCCATTTTGTTTTGACTAAACCTTAATGACATTCAATTATATTTCCCATCATGTGAACCTGGATGAAGTTGCACGTTTTGTTCTTTTTGCCTTGGAAACACTGAGCGATTGTCCTTGACTGAGGACAGCTCCGGTGGGATTGTTGTTTATTTTTGGTATGTGCTTGGAGACAAAAGCAGGCCAAGTCCTCCATTGTCATCTGGGCCATTCCGTTGCTCAAAGGCTACTAACAAAAGAAGGGGTGGTGTAGCATGTAAAGTTTAAACCTGGCAGGAGGTCCAACGCCCTCACCAGCGACGCTTATCTGTCAGCCTTTCTCTGCAGTGAAAGTGTTTTTCTGGCTTTTGTGTTGCAATTACAGAAGTATCTGCAAGGAGCCAGCAGGCTAAGTGCCCTTGGCAGACCACGGAGATGAGAAGGCTAAAAGCGGTCACGCTGCTTTAAAGTCATGCAAATGTTCAAGAAATTGAAGGGCGATTATCAAGCCTATTTTATTTGACCTCATAATTAGACACAATTCTGGTTTAGCCTCAACAAGAAGCACTGTCCTAATAAAAACAGAGGACTTGCAGTGCTGCTAAATGTGAGCAGCAGCGTGCTTAGCATGTGATACGTATTTTGTTCCAGATGTTGTCGTGTTGCCCAAAAGGATTTAGTTTTCACATGAGCGCACCTAAGCCGTTAGTGTTCCTGTTTGAAATATGCCTGTTGTTTTCCCCAGGGCCAAGAAGACTACAGAGGGAACACGTGACAAAATGTAAAGTATCTGTGTGACTGAATTTGACTGTTCACAGGACGGCATGATGATTCTCAACGATAATTTGTTTGTTTCTCCGCAGGAAAATGAGTCTTTGGTCTCCTCTTCTTCCTTCAAGAAGAGCTTCTCAAGGCCTGCCCGTCCTTCCAATCGACGCCTCCCCTCGCGATGGGCCGGCCGCTCGCCCACTTCCTCCTCCTCTCCTTCCTCGTCTCCTTCTGCCACCCCAGTCGTGCCACCGTCCGTCCCTCTCCAGAAACACACCTCATCCTTTTGTTACTCGCACGGCTTTCACATGGAGACTGTTATCATTTGATCACTTTGTTTGAAATGACCAGAAGCCTTCAGTGTTAACCTCTTTTTCTTCAGCGCTGTTGTACTGTACGTACCAAACCACACGCCTATAGACAAAGTGCTTTAGCTTTAGAATGTATGCATATGCCCCCAGTGGAACCCAACTGACCAAGGACAGCGGGAAAAGGATCCAAAGCAACTTTAGTTCTTCAGTGGGACGGTCGTACGCACGCATAGCCTCAGAGCACGGCTGAGACCTTAGCTCCCAGTCAACAGTCACGCTCAGTGTTCATCCTAATTGGATATTCATTGCCATGGTTTGAATCCTAGCTTTGACTAGTACAGCTTTGTAGAGCTACCAACAGATCTTTCACTACGAAGGTATAGGATTATAGCCAAGCTTCACATTCAGGTGATGTTTGGCATTTTTAAAATATAAAGTTAAATACACAGTGACAATGGAGCAAAGGCTTCCCCCAGCGTCTCTCTGCGTGCTCAGTTAAGCAGCGTTGTTTTTCCTGCCTTCTTGAATAATACCTACAGTAAATGCCGGGACTGTACCTTGTCTGTGACTAAAACATTTTGCTTTACATTCATGAATGACTTTACACTTTTCACAGCTAAGCAAAAACTGTATTTACACAATATCAGCATATAGATTCAAACAAGTTGCTTTTTTTATACCTTTTTACCAAAGGCTAGTTTCTTTATATGTTTTTTCCTGATTTGAAAAAAACAAAACTAAAGATTGTATTGGCAGTTCATTTCCAACCTCATACACAAGAGCCAGTTTTTGTGCTTAAAAGAAGTAATGACTTAAAAAATGAAAACCTCCTTTTTACTGATTCTAAATGGCAACATGTGTGGACATTGCTCAGCAGAGTAGAGCAGTTGTTTGGGTTTTAGTGGTGAGTCAAATGATGAAGACGACACCTTTGCTGTTGTGTAATAAAAGTAAGGACTTAATCATTGTGCTTCTCATTTCATGTCACGCACTAAAGTGACTACAGTACATTTATATTCTCCTCACTCTAGCCTAGTGTATGTGGTTTCTATCCTTTATTACTTAATTGTCAAATTATTAGCTACTTCAGATTTTCTTAGCAGCCAAACCTGTCATCAGCCGATCATCTAAAGCCGACCTTGCCACTGTGCAGCTGCCACGCTCCAGTTTAGGCATCTTTAGACCTTAGCTTGCAGCAGGAGCAATATTTTGATTGACACTTTGTTTCTGAGGCTACATCAAGTCCCAGGTGACTGTTCAACTCACAAACATGAAGCACCAGAGCTGAATGACGGTCTGGCTCCTTTAAAGTCTCTGGCTGACGTGTTTGGCGACACTGTGATGTCTTCCTTTTAGTAATGACTGCAGAGCTACATGACAGCAGCAGAGGAGCAGTTCAGCACTGTGGGAGTGAAGGTGTATGTCTGTGCGCCTTGTAATGTTGAGGCACATTGTGCATGTATTCCTCTGAAATGGTTTTTTCTAAATATGTGACGTCGTTTACATCTGATGGTGTAATGAGCCTCATGTTACTTCTTCGTGATACCAAAAGCAAAATGACATGTACTGTGTGGTAAATAAACCAGTTTTGCAACTTTACACACACACACACAGACACAGAAACAGACAAGTGACCCCTGACCCTGAAACCTGGTACTCTACGCTGACCGAAATAACAGGTGCGACAATGTTATGGTGCCTGAAATCCTACCCTGGTGCTCAGATAAATATAAATATTGTCATACTATGTGCTGCCTACTTCCCTGTTTTCCTCTGTCTAGGTTGGGCTGCCGTTTAGATTCCCTCTGCTGGCTAAGGGTCAAGTCTCAATGTTTCCAGATGCTGAAGTGATTATATAAGCAGCGCTAAATGTTTTTATTCCAGTTCTGCTTAAAACAAAATAACACTGGAAAGAATTTATGGAACAATCTGTATTTAATTATGCAAGTAGAGAGTAGCTGCAGTTAACAAATATTTGTCATCAAGAGTAGACACAGCAGCTACAGCTGCGACAATAGTCTATTAGTCTATTATTATGTCAATAACCAGTGATACAATATAATTTTTATTTGTGACACACACACAATGGTTATTGTAACGATTGGAATATTAAAGAACAGCTATTATGTTGTTGATGTTTACGCCTTTATAGGAAGAAGCATAATCATCTTTTTTGGGGAAATATTTGTTAGATTTGTGAGGTGTGAATAAATGTGTTGATATATTTTTGACCTACATTCATGTTTTCATGGTTTAGATATTGTTTATACAGTAAACAGTTTGTCATTTAGGTGTGTGTTAAGTTGCTACAACACCCCGGTGGTTGCTGTTGTGGAAAGCTCTTCAGTGGTCATCAACCTCCAGGCACCGGAGAGGCTCTGGCACCTGCCCACCTGCCATTCTTACCGCCCTGAAATAGATGCCTTACTGGCACCTATGTGACCCGTGTGTGTGTGCATGTGTTAGTGTGAATGAATTTGTTCCTTACCTTGGCGAGTTGGTATAGAGACATGCTGACTGCAGCGCATTCCCTGACTTCCTGTGGAGCCCCAGGCAGCTGCATATTGATCTGCACACTGATGCATCACTTCAGAGGCCACGTACAGTATAATGCACACACACACAGCTTGCAAATGTCAAACCATCTCTTCCCCTGTCTCTTCTCCATTGGCGGGGTTGTAATTTCAGACAGGCTTCCATTATCAGCAGGAGTCTGTGGCTGCTTCACTATCCGGACGGATTGACGACTGAATACGAACAGACAGAACAGAGTGGTAACGAAAGGTTGTCAAGCCACCACACACTCTACATGTGGCATAGTCAGGTTTATCAGTCACGTACAACTGTAGACGAGTCAAATACGAAGTAACTCACCACCAAGCTCTGGTTCTTCAGGTGCTGCACGTCACAGAATGACATTCAGTGGCAGGTTGGAGGCTAGCTGACGTAGCTGCGTAGAGCCAAAAGGAGAGTCTGCATGTCTGGGATGCCTGCCTGGAAAGAGTCCCATCAACCTTTTTGAATTCCTTCCCCTCTTTAAAATAGAGCAGAGATGTGTGCAGACAAACTTGCAGTCAGTTGTGGATGCAGTGGACTGTTTCTCTGTCCGTCAACTGTTATGCTTTAAAGACAATTACAGAGTTTAGTGCAACAAATTCTCCCATTTGTGAAACATTATGCCACAGTGTGAGTGGCCACGAGTCATTACACGCACATATCACATGCATGAATGCAGGACTGCTACTAGTCAAAAGTAATTCAGCATTTCTAAGAACACGTAGAACACATTCAGCGTGAATCGTTTCTGTGAATAGTAAAGCAGAGTTGGCACAGTTGCAGCATATCTCTGAAATCCTTGGTAATGAAGCCCTGAAGCATTTCTGGTTCTGCAGTTTGTTATCGCAGAGATGTTCGAAACTGCCAATAGCACTAGATCATGTGGGGTTGAAAGGGAAGGATTTATAAATCAAGCAGCACAGGAAGTGTCTCCCTTGGCACGTCTCCTTTCCTTATCCTTCTGGTTTTTACAGCATTCCTTTCATTTGTGTGTTTTTTCCCATTTGTCTTTTTGTCCAAATGTCCTTATTTCTAACTGAAGATAATTCATTCTGTATTTTAGGTTGAATGTGTCAAACAACCAGGATTTCAAAAAAGTACGTTTTGTTTCTGCCTCATCCTAAGCCCAACTCTAGTTTTATATTTATATTCTAAGGCCCTTGTTTAATACAGTGTATATTTACAAGGCACTTGAAGATGTTTACAATGTTGGCTGCTAGTTGTCCACTGTGATATTACCTTTCAAACACAGTCAGCAAATGTGTTTTAGCTGTAACTATCATTGTAAAATATATTCAGCTGTTACTATCATTGGTGTCCCAGTCGTGGTATTTGCTGATCAGAAGGACCACGTTAGTAAAGGGCTTGTAAAGTTGGAGGTGTTATTCAAGCACCTCCGTCAGTATTACTGAGTAAGGACATGACTCTAGGGTCAGTTTCTCTGTATCGTGCGTTTACAAAGCTGTGGCAGACAAAGAGCATATTCCTCTGTGCACAGCATCGGCCAGTGGCGAATAATTGTGTAATATTACTACAAGCAAATTATTGCTTGTAGATTGTTGTGTAAAGTTATTAAGTTATTAAAGCATTAGTGTTTTTATTCCTTGGCTGGGATCTAATTGTTTCTGTGTAGCAGTGTTTTTTCCGCCCCACTGTGGAGAAACAGGAGAACAACGCGTGTGTCGCTGTGGTCGTTCAGACGAGAGCTACAGTTGCTACACGGACGGATTTTAGAGTAACACCACAGGAGTCACTTTAAGGACGGTTAGTGTCGTTGTTTTGTATCAGGATTGATGCTAAATGTAGCTTTGTCGCATCACTTCAGTCTCTTTAAAGCTCCCTGTGTGAAATACTAAAGACAACTGGCATTATACAAATCTTGGACATAACGTTTCCAAATATAAACATAAAGCCCAAAATGTCTGCAGAACAAAAACGTGTGTACGAGGCATAATGTTATAATTTTGAAAGGTTATTTGTTATAATTTAACACTTTTCCATTGTGTATTTATTATGAGGTATTGTTCCGCCACGCGCAGTGCGACTCCCCGTTAGGTGAACGACCTCACTGGGATTCATGTAATGTCTGTTTCATACCGTGTTGAAAACAGCAGATGCTGGAGTGGTCTCTCAGTCAGGCATTGTCTGCTTCTTCACAAGGAGAGTTTTTCATTACGTGATATTTCTACAGTGCTAAACTGAATATCTTCTCCTGTGTCTTTCATGTCCAGACAGCAACAGGATGGTTCCCTGTGCACTTAAGCATCAGCTGCTGAAAGGGGTCTGGGCAAGGTAACGATGTCACCATGAAAGCCACCTGACACAAATCCCAAATATAATATAAATAATGAACACTTCTGTGAGCTGCTGCCTCGTAATCTCTAATTGTACCAGCACTGTATAAATGTTTTCTATCCTGCAATTACAAATGGATTGCGAGGACATTTGACCATAAAGCACACGTCTGATCAAATAGTAGAATAAAGTAAAGACAGAGTCGCAAATGCACTGTGTATGCAGTGCATCAGAGATCTGCTCCGATCAGTTCAACTGCGATGTGTTGTAACCTGTGTAAATGTTACTGCTTAAAGGCTGATGCAGACACAGAGCAGCGTTTACTCCAGCACTCATGGCTTCAACCAAAAGGAGGTCAGGGAGCTGCTGCAGGCGTTTCCTGGAGGCTCCATTGATCTACTCACACAGGACTGTGGCATTGCTGTGCTGACCATCAACAACCCCTCCCGCATGAACGCCTTCTCTGGTGAGGTCACTAGCGACTACATTAACAGAGTGGAGTGACACCGCATCCAAGCGTATTATTGTGCTCAGCAGAATTCTGCTTTCTTCCAGGCCGCATGATGGTGCAGCTGGAGGAAAAAGTGAGCCAGTTGGAGAACTGGTCAGAGGGCAAAGGGCTCATTGTTCGTGGTGCTGATGGAACTTTCTGCTCTGGGTCAGACCTAAACGCTGTCAGAGCAATATCTAATCCACAGGTAGTGGAACATACTGTATTTAATATGTATTTTGCTGCTTTGTTGTTTTGCTTAAGAATTTCTTAATCTCACATGTCTGAATGATGTGCTATTGTTTCATAGGACGGCATGAAAATGTGTATGTTCATGCAGAATACTCTAACAAGGCTCCTCAGGTAAGGGCTCTCATGTCCACTTTTCTTCTACTAAATAATTTGCAGGAATTTCTTTGTCAGTGCTCTAATGCTCACTACCTCAACTCACTAACTGACTGAGTAGTTCTCTTAGTGCAGGCTGCCTCTGATCTCTGTTGCTCTGGTGGAAGGGAAGGCGCTGGGAGGAGGCGCTGAACTCACCACTGCCTGTGATTTCAGGTAATGATTTTTTTTTCTGATGATCTTTCCTTTCAAACGATGCCAATAATCCACCACAAGTCTCTTTCCTCTCTCACATACACACAGGTTAATGGCATCTGGCAGTGTGATCCAGTTTGTCCATAAACATATGGGCCTGGTCCCAGGCTGGGGCGGAGCCGCACGGCTCGTCCAGATAGTTGGAAGCCAGAGCGCACTGAAGCTGCTTGGTGGTGCCGTAAAAGTGGACCTTGAATTTGCCCTGCAGAGTGGTTTGGTAGATGGAGTCCTAGAGGCGCCCCAGGACGGTGCAGAGACTCTCTTACAGCAGGCTGAGAACTGGCTCAGTCGCTATACTAAAGGACCTACGCCTGTGATTCAGGCTGTAAAGAAGGTGGTGTTGTCAGGGAGAGAGCTCCCTCTGTCTGACGCTCTGAGGACTGAGAAGGACGTGTTTGGGACACTGTGGGGTGGGTCAGCTAACCTGCAGGCCCTGGCTAGCAAATCCAAACACAACTGATGTGGTCAAAGTGTCTCAATGTGCTTCCTGTCTTCTCAGCAGATCAACACAGATCTAGTCAGAATTGTTGTGCACAAACTTCTACAGTATTTCTGAGGAGACTTTGTTACTGACATAAGATGAAGGTTGTGTCTGTATTGTCTCCAGTATTGATCACATATTGAAACATTAAAAATTGATGTTGCGCAAGATCACCGTGTAACACAAGTGTAGCAGCAGAGGAGAATGAAAACCAAATGAACATAATATCCGTTTGATCTTACTGCAAAAATACATTGTGAACCAATACTACACGCCGTAGATTTCTCTCTTCAGGTGTAGCACATTGAAGCACCAGGCATAACTCACATTCCTGCACATATTTAATATTTTGCCAGGTTTGGCTCTAATTTAAAGCTCACTGTTATTGCATTTCTAAAATTCCTCCATAAAATGATGCATTGCAAAAGCACAAACAGACACCAGGCTTTTACCTCAGACGTCATGTACTTGATCGGACGCCAGTCTGTGGACAGAAAACCAAACATCAAGGTAAGTGAGTGGAAGCCAGACATTAGCCTTAATGACATACTGTCACATACAAAAACATTGTGATTTATATTGTCATTGAACTATAGATTTTCTCAATCACATGCTTACTTGCAAACAGAATAATACCCCATTTAGTGGGAGAATGTCGTTTGGTTTTCCCATCTCTACGGATGGCAGTGGGGAGAGAAAGGGGTTAACTTATATAACTTAGATGCCAACGCAACTCTATGACCCAATCACAGAATAATAGTCTGGGTTTAAGAAATAAGCACAAGGAACATTTTAGGATGATGAAATGAAACAATTTAATCTTAAATTACAAACCATGTAACAAAAAACACAATTACACAAATTGTATTCTTCAGAATGGAAAGTCTAAAACTGAGCTGATGACGTAAGCATTTCAGAAATAGAAAAATAAGATGACTTGAAACTTGCAGGATGGCCAGTAACTACAACATATTCTTGTCCCCTTCCAGATGATTTACAACCACAAAAAATGAAAATACAAACGAGTTAAAAACATTTACTTAAACTGAAACCAAGAAATATCATTTTTCTAAACCCTGCCAAACAGTAGTGATTAAATAACTCTCTCTTCGAACATGCACAAATCACAAAACTTTAGAACCACACAAATCGAGAACACTTTAATAAAGGGCCATTAGAATACAAATGAGGCCACAGAGGCCAAGACCGGAAACATGAAGACACCGATACATTGAAATGCCAATTATTATATTATTATAATGCTGAAAGGGGCTAAAATAACTTTCATATTCACTTGCACATTAATTTAAAACTGCATTCCACAAAATTTTTAATTTCAGAAATTTTAAAGCAGAACTCTGAGGCTTGAATTACTATGCTGTGAAAATTAGATCACAGCATAGTTTAAGGGTTTAAATACTGCCCTGCTTTCTCTGAACATATGACTTTAAATTTCTCCAAACAGCAATCTCCGTCGAGATGTCACACCTCTAAAAAGTTACATTTCAGATAAGATTAATTTTAAATAAAGGAAATTATTAGGTAAGGGGGTGGGCACAAGTTGTCAGATTTAAAAGAGCACCAAGAAGCCCATTTCTGTGTGCTATGTTAGCTGAGAGAGTTAAAGTGTAGGCATGTGTATTAATGTAATGACAGAGTTTCGTTTCAGGTGCAGCGTCCTCATTTATGCTTTCTTTCACTGCACGTCACGAACATGGATGCCTGCAGCACATGCTAAAAGACAGGAGGCTGCTGGCAGCTGACGACCATCACATGATGTGATGAACAGACAAATTTATGGATCACAACAACATACTGTATCCAAATGACTGCAGAACTGTGATGACTTACTTACTTAAATGTTCTGGGAGGGAAATATTACTTCAACTGCTTGAGTATATATATATATATATATATATACACCCAGCTGACAGTTAATAAAGTACACCTCACTAAATTCATTGCAGTCCAATACACCAGTTTTGCAATAAATTGTCCATTCAGAAAATGTTGCATTTTATGTAGTGTTGTTTAAAGCTGGGTGATGACTGGAAACGCATGATATAAATGTAGTGGAAAAAAATTACAGAAGCACTTGGGTGGGTGTGGCATAATAAGACTCTAGACTACTCCGGATATAGATAGATATACTTAGTAAACTGCCAGCTGAGTGCATGATTCAAGACAGAAAAACAAATAGACAGCATCTTACAGATACATCAAAATCATTATGAGCCCAATGAGGCACCGCCTTTGAAGGTGAAAATCAACTGTTCATCTAAACACATGGTTATGTTGGTTATTTCTCTGGAACAAAGCAATCCACCCACATCCGAGCTGTGACTGAGTGAACGACCGCATAAACTCCGGAATAAATTAATGTAATGAAAAATAGCCATTAGATGATGATGGTATCAGTGTTGACTTCACACTTCAGTCACTGTACACTGGCCATCAGGCATTCTGGACCTTCCAGTGCTACTGGATGATAAAGACGGAGAAGCAGACTCTGCTCCAGGAGGGGCTCTGTCGTCCGGATTCAGTCTTGGCCTCCTAGGCCTATCCTCCCAGGGCTCCAAATGCTCACCATCGCCGCCATCTTCTACCTCCTCCACCTCCTCCTCTTCGTCCTCATCATCACTCCAGTCTCCAGAGCCGGACTCATCCACAGATGTGTGAGGGTCAGAGGACCTAGAGGGTGAGCCCTCCTCCTCATCTTCCTCTTCTCCTTCTCCAGCTTCTGACCTCTCATTAGGGGGTGTGGGCCTTGGGCTGATTTGTAATTGGGAGAAACCATCCTCAAGAGCAGGGCTAGTGCTGGTGCCAGGCTGACCACCAAGAGAAGTGGGAGGTCTGGCTGTGGCTGAAGGAGCTGTAGCAGTAGAAGTCATTCCTGTAACCTGCTGTTGTGCCCCTGCTACTGTGGTATCAGCCCCATCAGCAGAGCTTTCACGACCTGCTGCCCCAACACCCTCAGTGTCCAAACGCAGTCCTGCCACACCCTTCTTAGGAATATCTAAAATGTCTCTCTTCATCTTGCGTCTACGGCCGTGCTCGTTGCGCCTGTACTGCACCATGTTCTCCAAGTCAGCTACGTACAAAAAACCAGCAATCAACATCTCAGCTGTTTTCTTGCCCTTGGAGAAAGCGTCCTCTAGCTCCCGGCTGGTTCGTTCATCATACTGCCACCAACCATTACGACCCTCATAATACCAGGCATGATCGCTTGTTACCCCACCTCGACCTCCTGCTGATGCTTTTAGCTCCTCTGGGGAGAGAAGTGTGGGCCTTTCCAGAAAGTCATCTGGTACTTCCTGTCTGCACAGAGCGCAGCGTTTGCTCTGCCAGGATGCTCCCTTAACACACAGGAAACAGAAGACATGGTGGCATGGCAGCTGGACTGGGTGGACGCAGCTCTGCAGACAGATGGCACACTCTGGTACAGACAGGCCTGGGGACGAGTTGCTGGAGCCAGAGCACGACGATTCTGCACTGTTCCCACTACCACTGTTGCTGCCTTTTTTAGTGGAGGGAAGCGAGCTAACAGAGTGGTCTACCTCCCCGCAACTAGCCATCCTTAGGAAGTACTGCAGAAAGAGTACAATTGTATTCAGTTGTTATATTGGTCACATCAGAACCATTCCCTTTAATTGTATTATAGCACTAGGTTTAAAAATGAACAAAGAAAAACTATATTTAAGATGTAGGTATGTAAAATAGGTTGTGAATTTATTTTAAAGTACTAATGCCAACAGGAAGTAGTCCCACATATGCAGCACAGTAAAGATGTGAAAACGACCAATAATACTATCATCTACATCAGCTGTAACCCCAAACAAGGCTGATATGGTACCCGATACTTACTAAACGTGCCCTTAACGCTGGTGTATCATTAGGAGAACAGCTTGCCTTTCAGATTTGCCACTGCCGAAAGGAAAGTAAAAACAACTGTGATACACAATAAGCAAACTCCCTGTGTAAGCATTTATGCACAAGTCAGCCGAGTCTGCTCGTATTCAATCAGATTAGTGCTTAAATGTGACGGACAAAAGACTCCTCTGTTAGCCGATGGAGGTGAACTATTACAGGTCAGCGCTAACCCAGGTGCTTAATAGAGGAGGCCAGTGATCTTCACAGTCAAGCCGACTGATATTTGTACGACCGTGTCACGTTTATGTTACATTTAACAGCGAAACCCACACGGACTGGTGACGCTGTAACCAAACTTCTGAACGCACGCTAGATACACACCAGCTGCTCAAAACCCGGGGAGTTTGCTGCTAAATCAAACAAAACCGAAACGTGACTAAATCACTATTGTCACGTAAAGACCTACCCACTGTCAAAGAGGCCGTAGCAACAAAACCTGTTGTGCAGCGCTGGCTAGGCTAAAGGCGGCGCTCGGACTCCAGCAAATAGACGGAGTTCATCTGATGGCGCTAGCTGCTTTTAGCAGGGCGACATAAGCAACAATGAGAAGCGTTTTCTCACGACAGACCGAGCGACGACTACGCACCTACCGAGACTGCGCCGGCCTGGTCTGGCTCACGGGCACAACTTGTGTTGCGTCACTATAGCGTTTCCAGCGCTATTCCAACGACTTTCGACGTTAACTGGCTTTGTTTTCCTCAGTGAAAGAAGCTAAGATATATATTAAAAAAAAAAGACGTGGACGTAATCGTACGTGCTGACGCAATTTGACGTACGGTCGCCGCACGCTCGTCTCCGACGCATGACAGTTTAAGAGTCTTCCGGTTCGCTCGTGGCTAGAGGACGTTAGTGTCACGCAGAAGAAGCGTTCGGACGAGAGTTTTACTTTGTCTACGTTGAGCCCAAGCGTCCATACAACATGTTGTCCCGCGCCGTGAGACCCGCTGCGAGCCTCGCCCGGAGCTTCTCCAGCTCGGCGCAGAACAACGCCAAGGTGGCGGTGCTGGGGGCGTCGGGCGGCATAGGCCAGCCGCTGTCCCTGCTGCTGAAGAACAGCCCCCTGGTGAGCCAGCTCTCGCTCTACGATATCGCCCACACTCCCGGGGTAGCTGCCGACCTCAGCCACATCGAAACAAGGGCTCAGGTCACCGGCCACATAGGCCCCGACCAGCTGGGTGCTGCTCTGAAGGGCTGCGACGTCGTGGTGATCCCCGCCGGCGTGCCCAGAAAGCCCGGCATGACCCGCGACGACCTCTTCAACACGAACGCCACCATCGTGGCCACCTTGGTCGACGCCTGCGCCCGCAATTGTCCTGAGGCCATGATCTGTGTTATCGCCAACCCCGTCAACTCCACCATCCCCATTACAGCAGAGGTCATGAAGAAGCACGGTGTCTACAACCCCAACAGGGTGTTTGGCGTCACGACTCTGGATATTGTCAGAGCAAACACCTTTGTGGCGGAGCTCAAAGGCCTTGACCCGGCTCGCGTCAACGTGCCAGTCATCGGAGGCCACGCTGGGAAGACCATCATCCCTCTCATTTCTCAGTGCACGCCCAAGGTAGAGTTCCCTGCGGATCAGCTGTCTGCCCTGACCGGCAGGATCCAGGAGGCCGGTACGGAGGTGGTGAAGGCCAAGGCTGGAGCCGGGTCCGCGACCCTCTCCATGGCGTATGCTGGTGCCCGTTTCACATTCTCCCTCCTAGATGCCATGAATGGAAAGGAGGGCGTAGTGGAGTGTTCCTTCGTCAGGTCTGAGGAGACCGAGTGCAAGTACTTCTCTACACCTCTGCTGCTGGGGAAGAACGGCATCGAGAAGAACCTGGGGCTGGGCAAGCTGTCTGCCTTCGAGGAGAAGCTGGTGGCAGACGCCATCGGTGAGCTGAAGGCCTCAATCAAGAAGGGCGAGGATTTTGCGGCCAACGTGAAATGAATATAGGACATTAAGTTGGTTAGAAGCAAATGGCTGTGATTGATAATTTGTCCATCGTAATTTAAACTGCATCTGGGTAATTCTGAACATCTGCCAGTGTTTCCTCTCTCGCTTTTGTCTATCAGTCGGATCATCCTGATTGAGACGTCTTGATTTTGACCTTGATCTGTAGTGTTTCAATCCCTTACCTCTTCGAGCGCGGCCTGTTTTTGCACTTAAGTTGTGTACATACTGTACTGTGACTTCTATCTATATTTTTGAAAATATAAAATTTAAAAATTCACATTTTCATGTACAGTCTTGTGGTTTTCACTGCTGTTTTAATAATGAGGAAATACTGTAACACCTGTTGATGCAAGAAGATGTTACCGGTGAGCAACATTAGCACTCCATTAATAAACAGTTCAGCTTTAAAATGTTTTATTTTTTCCCTGTATGAAACGGTTCCACAGCGTATAGATGAATCTCTGATTAAATATTTGGCCACTGACAGGCTAATAGAAATTTAAGTGACATTAATGACACTAATTTATGTGTCAAAGTGCTTTAGAGCACTTAATTATTTGTGATTTGGAGGCGCAGCTGGACAACTTGGCATTAATGATTGGTTCATATGAGCTAATTCAATTGAAAAAAATTCAGAAATTTAAGAGTATAACATGCGACTTATGTAACTTTTATAATTGCTACACTTTGCACCCAGATAAGATCATAGCAACCTTTGAACAATTAGTAGCATCTTATAATCTGAAGCTGGGGTGGTTTTATTTGATCAATGGATGACAGACGCAGTTACAAACCCATTATAGTTTTATTTAACATACAGGTGCCTTTGGTTCGTAGTCACTGAGCTTTACTGAGAGGAGGACAGATTCCATTTACACACAGAAAAACACGGTGGTAGATGTGGTTTCTCACTTCATGCGGATAAAGCTTTTTGTTCAGGACATACAGAACATATGTTAACGTGTTTACCAAGCTCCTTCGACTGACAGCTTGAAGGTTCTGTCAGCTTCGATATCGCAAGATGGCAAGAACAAGCTCATTTCAAATTCTTTCTTTGCAAATTCTGAACCAAATAAAATAAAGAGGTCGAAAGAACGGAGACAACAATAATAAACAACTGTTCTACATAATGTTGCAAATTCTACATTCAAACAAAACGCACAATGCTGTACCGGGGCCCCATTAAATAACCATATCAACAAGCACGTAGGGTAATGTCTTTGTCTGCAGGTCCGTCTGCCTGACAGTCCTCCACGCAGCCACTTCTCTGTTTGTGTTCAGGTCTAACAGCAGTCTCAACGGGGTCTGCTGAACATTTCAACAGCCGCTCTCGGCGGTGGAAGCGAAGCGGCAGAGGCTACTTCGATCTATGGCATTAGAAACAAAACCTTTTGAGGGCCGTGGTGGCCTAAGTCTCGAGGCTGAATGTGCCCCATCCCATTTGTGCACAAACAGTATATTCAAATCATACAGGTAGCAGCAACACCCCTGCAGAGAGGGGTCGAGGGGGAGAACAGTGGGGGAGTTGGGGTATTTTAGAGCAGGAAGGGGCCTGGGGAGGCATTAGAGCACTACTGTACAAGGCCGTCATCAGTAGACACTGGCTCTGTTTCGTGGCCTCTGCGATGCCTGTGCTCTGTTTTGTTCGTGTTGTCAGAGTCGTCGCCTTCACCCGTGTCTCTCTCCCTCTCTCGCTCCCTTTCCCTCTTCCTCTCCCTTCGACCGTCTGGGTTCTCCTTATCTTTGCGGTTGTTGCGATTTCTTCGTTCTTTTCGCTCATTCTTTTTCCGCCCTCCTGGAAATTAAACAAACACAGGTATGAGTAAGGGAAAGTCCCTATTTAAGAACCTCAGTGCAGGAAGACACCAGCTGCTTGTGTGTTATATGTTCATGTCTTGGAAGGAGAGCATTAAAAATCTAGTTTTAGTACTAACATAACTATAGGCGTCCACAATGTTTACAACAATAATTACCCGCCAGAAGCAGACACAATTAAGCCTATTAATTAAGAGTGAACACAATAAAAACACTACATGTCTTTAATTGATTAAAATGGTTGCAGTACTCTACGCTCACCACTAGATGTCAGTCTTCAACCACTGTCAGCGCTTCATCTTTTTACAGCACTTAGAACATCTCTGTTCAAAATAGAAAACCTTTAAATAACCCCCAGTGTTTCTGTTCTTGTGACACCATCTCATAAACAAAGCCAAGCGCTTAGGAAAACTGAAGGTTTATCTCTGTCGGAGTAACAGTCATTGATGCTAATGACAGGATCCACCCCCAGGGACGCTGGAGACAGGACCTGCAAGTGAAAGCAGAGGAGGCCCTTTCCGGTTGTTGTGCTGCTGCTCTTCATGCGTGCGTGGAGCGGAGCAGCGCAGCCCGCTTGGCTGTCTGGCGGGTCGGGGATTGCGAAACTGCTGAACTAGGCAGTAGGCGCAGACACAGGGAGAGAGCCAGAGGGACAGCAAGTGAAAGAGAGAAAGGATGCGTCTGTGTCTCGCTCCTGTCTGCTTGGTTTTTGGCTCTGTACGCTGATCGTTTCCGCCTCCGCTGGGGACAGAGACTGTTAATTGAGCTATCCAGGGCTCAAGCTGAAAGTCGAAATGTGTTGCACACACTATGAGTTCACGTTACCGAGCACTCAGTGTTCAATCTATTAGAAATAAGGTACAGGTACGAGGACAGTAAGTGTGCATATACAGTACATGGTTTTTATCTACACGGTTTAATTGCAGTTCTAAGAAAAATAATTAAAGATCCTAAAAATAGCAGTGCATGTATGGATAGATAGAGCGATGGATGGAGTAATCTGACTCATTGGAGTCTGCCCCCTATCCTCTATAAACACAGGAAGTCCCCTTCGCTCTTATTGTTTTCTTTGTCCTGACACCATAACTGTTTACAAGTTCAGTGGATTAGTCATACTGTAGCCCCTGTGCCTTTGTCAAACCAAAGGAGAAACCCAATCCATGCCAGTGCTGAGATGATTAGGAGAGTGTTTATCAAACCAACCTGTGCTTGGTTAGCCAGACCATTCTCTCATGTATTTTTGTAAACTGTTTGTTGGCATGTGTAGCACAGCCACAAAGTCGGGCACCTTTGGAGGTTTCGGACCATTTTCAGACATTTAGTACCTGCACGAAAGCCAGGAAAGGCTTAAACTGACAGTGCGCGAACACCTTCCAGTATTGTTATGAAATAGCTTCATTAGAAGGTGAAAGGTCAAGATGTGCTTTCACATCACGAGACCTGTAGTTACTGACTGTAGCTAGTAATGGTGTTTTATTGTGGGCGGTCCATGTGAACTCAGTGGAAATGTATCCAGAAGTGGACACGCTACAATTGCTCAAGAGTTGTGATACTTGGCAAAGTTTATTTTGTCCAGACACATGCTGTTAACAGGCTTAGTGTGTACTGGAATCACTTATGTCTGCATTTTAGGAATTACTGGAGGAATTCTAATGTCACTGTACATTTTCACCAAATAAATCATGAAAACACTGTTTTACATGGGAAAGTGTTACAGCTGGAGTATGAAACCTGTACAATGATACAATGACATTACAGCTACAACAGCGAAATGGTCCGATCAAGTAACTAAACCAAACTAACTAAAACCAAAAATATTGAATATTACCTTTTAGATGTACAGTAGTTTTTTAAAGGTCTTCGTCAAACCAACTGCCTTCCTAAAACCACCAATGCCACATTCTATACACAACGCTTTTGTGTTGAATTAAGTTGCAGTGTACAATGCGTCGATGCGTTCATCCTGTTCATCCTGTGTTACCGCCCTGACGTCCAGCGCACTGTCAACACCTTCAGTTATGATGCCACAATAGAAGTAACAGCACATTCACTGGACCCAGTAAACTGTACACAGAGAGGGGATTTGAAGGGGAAACTATACTGTGTGTGTGTGTGTGTGTGTGTGTGGCTGCCTTCTAGTGAAAGTAAAAAAATCTGAAGAAATACACAAGAGACTCTTAAAAACAAAAGTGTGTGCGGTTATAATCACTCTGTGTGTTTTCTGGTGGGATGTCCTCCGTGGCAGGCGTTGTGTCGTCCGGGTAGCTTTTGGCGGGAGCCAGGCTGGGATTAAGGGCTATGGACTGTCCCACAAGTGGAATGCCTGCCGTGTGTGTGTGTGTGTGTGTGTGTATGGAACAATCCTCACGAATGACTGACTGTTTGCTAGCTTGCTTAACTGTATGTCTCTGCGTTTGGGAGGTAAAGGAGGTTAAAGTTTACAGAGGACACACGGTCTATCAACAGAGTTTTCAGGTTGCTGGACACGATGGCTGTGTTTTAACACATTGTTTGGCTTGGTACAATGGACGTTCTGGTTTAATGGTGGCTCTAAGATTTGAACAACAACGTTCCCCTACTGCAAACAAGACGCTGTTCTAGCAAGCGCTGTAACCCTCCGCTGACTCACAGCGTACGATATTTATGAGTGCGTGCGCAAGTATTTCTTAAAGAAGGATGGAAAGACAAATGTGGAGGAGTAAAGAGTGCAGCAAGGAGAATGACAGGAAAAGGAGACAGGACAGAGGGGGAGGATAAAGCAAAAGATGAGAAAGGAGGAGGAGGAGGATGTATCAGTGTCTAAGGGCTGCTGGAGGATTACCGGGGGCTCTCTGAGGTTGGACCGTTGACCCCGTAGCGTGTGCAGAACGTAAACAGCGAGGAGAGGATGCTCCGAGGCAGATAATTAGCTCTCAATCACTGCAGCTGGGTAATTCATGGTTGATAAACAGGGTCTGTGGTGTTTCAGCTTTCTTTTTTTAACCCCCACTCCCTGCATTTCACCAGGCTCTGGCTGGATCAACAGAGCTGTCAGCTCTACGCTAAAGTCTCGGCCCCGACCCGACTGACTGGGAGCACCAACGGGGGCTCATATGGGGGGTCTATGTTTTCTTTGGTGTGGGGAGTGAGTGTGTGTGACGGGGTGAATGGATCCATACAGAGATACAGATAAAAAGTGAGAAAGAGAGGAACTGCCAGGGTGACAGAGGGCATAGCCTGCCCTCCAAACTATGTCAACCCAGTTGACTCTTCACAAATTACCACAGAGACCAATGACTGTGTGCTTGCTTTAGTGACACAAACTTGGTATGTGTTTGTTTTGCTGTGTGCTAGTGTGAAATTGTGCGTCTGCGTGACGTGAGATTGAGAGTGTGTGTCTGCTTTTGGTTTTGTGCATTCATGTGTTGGTATGCATGTGTGTGTGTGTCTGAGAGAGAGCGTGTGTGTAAGTGTGTGCGTTGGCAGCTGTGAGGATAACCCAGTACTGATCCCCTGGTCGCCGCGTGCCTCCCAGGGGGAGGATGTTGATGTTGAGCTGGCTGTTTCTGCTCCAGAATCAACTGCTTGCCTGCTGCATCACACACACACACACACACGCACACACACGGATGCACTGTTTGTTCTGTAAGCGTGAGGCCTCGGGGGGCTGGATCTCAGCCTCCCACCCTGTCTGCAATCTGTCATTTAACACTACAGAGTCCGGGCCAAAAAACACCAGCCACAGCCTCCAATCACTTCGCACAGAACACACTGAACACTAAGTGGGTTGTAAATGCACCACAGCATTGGGTTTTAAAAAGAGACAAGCCCATCTATTCATTAGATATGATCACGCTATCCCGTGTTTACAAGACGCAGCGAAAGTGGTTTTACTGTTTAAAAATCTGAAGAGATCTCGTGGGAAAGCACACGACTCACCCATTGCAACATCACACATGTGTGTTCTCCTACTGTCCTCGCTCCAACCACAACGACAATCCTCTGAATAAACAGTTCTAGTCCCGAACGGAAGAAAGACTAGCAATGATTGTACAAGCTAAAGCAGCAGGGTCTGGAACTCATAGAGAGTAGAGAACGTCCCGTGTGTCACAAATACAGCGTTGGCAGTCAGCGTGACGAATCAGTAGCAGCTAAAAATCAAAGTTACACTTGAGTTCTTTGGTAGTTTTCTTTACCTGGACACTTTCTTCTTTTCACCAGGCACTCTTTGATCTCTGAGATCTCAGGGCAGGGTTTACCAAACGGCGATGGGTACTGGAGGACCTGTCGCGTGCGGGTCTCTTGTCCCCGCTTGAAGCCACAGCTTCTACCAGATCGAGAGCAGGGGCTCCACTCGCTCCACTCCCCCACCTCACAGTGCACTGTTTGGGGAAGATGTAGAAAAAGAAATGAGGATGAGAAGTTTCTTCTATTCCTTAGGGACAAGATAAGTGACAAGGGCCCCTGGAGGCAGGACAGGTGCCACATGCATAAACAGTGGACTGACCTTGTGGTACGCACTCCATGACTTTGTCATTGGGCTCATAGTCTTCTGGACAGACATGGTGGCACCTCCCACTGAGCTGGTACAGGCCCGGTCGGCACTGTTTGCACGTCTCGCTGTTTACACACGACTCACATTCTGCAGGGCAGCCTGCGAAGACACGATTGCAGATCGGCCGTTTTGATGGACTCTTCCAGGTAAAGTGGAGATAAATATGTGGTAGAGTTAGCGAATACACAGCTTTAGCACTTCTGGCCACTCACCGGGAACACATTCCCTCTGTGCGTCGCTGCGGACCAGCCCCTCGGGACAGCTCTCCAGGCACCTGCCCAGGTGCAGGTAGAATCCGGTTCGGCAGCGAGTGCAGAAGTTCTTGTTGAAGCAGGAGTCGCACTCCAACCTGCACTCTGAGAGAGAAACACATAGACCCACCACCAGTGTTTATTTAACCTCCCAAGTTACCATGTGCGTCCTGCGAGTTAAATATAGAGGGTGTCAGTGTGTGTGTGTGTGTGTGTGCATGGCTGACTGGAAACGCAGCCAGGAATATAGGCCACTGCAGGCAGGCTACTGCACAGGGTGGCCCGGGAGATCTGATGTTAAATAGCGCTTGATTTAATTTAATGTCACCAAATAAGAAACAAAGACTTAACATTTCTTCAATGACTTTATTACGGCTGTACATATACTGTCATATATCACAAGAAGGCCTTGAATCTGTTAAAGCAGTGTATATGGAGACAGGACATAAATATAGGTGGACAATGTTTTAGAGTCAAGTAGACTCTGGGCTCACGCTTGTGTAAGTAAAACATTGTGGTAAGGTTCTGATATATTTGTGTATCCTATGATAAAGTATTGTAGTGTGCGAGATACAGCTACGCGGGCTTCTTTGTACGGGCGCACTAGAGGGCTTACTTGTGCAGGTGTTTCGTTCTGGAGAGCGTGTGCCATAAAACCCCAGAGGACACGAAGTCAAGCACACTCCGATCTGCTTCATCCCAATCCTCTCCAAATGCATGAAGAAGCGTGGCCTGCAGGACAGGCAGCCATTGTAGTCAGAGCAGGTGAGACAGCCGCCCTGCTGGCACCCGGAGCTCACACCCGAGATCACTGTTGACAGGAGGGGAGAATGAGAATGAAATTCAAATGTGGTAGAAAATAAACTAAAATGTTGAGATGAAGATCACGTTCATGGGGCTTTTTAAAGTATGAGAGTAAACCGACGCTTTGAGCCGCAGCTCAAACGAGGCCATGGACGCCATGTTAGCAACACCAGCATCTCATGACAGGAATTCATCTTTCTGCCGCTGCCAGGGACGGACTCAGTAACCTGCACTAATGTGCACTATGCTCCCATTGTTTTTCAGCCAGGCAGCCAAGGTGAGACTCGTTTTCACCAATGTGTTAAAATCCAGCCATCAAGACACCCAGTGGTAAAATTCATAAGCACTTTAAACAAGCCCAGCTTCCTCTGTCTTCCTGTGATACTGATTCAATAAAACTGGTGATTTGCAACAGAGAGGAGCAGATCTGTGTGAATACGCGCCACGGTTTCTGTTGGTTGCTTCCTACTTCCTACTAACGTGTGCGTTTTCAAGACATTAGTTGTAGAAGGACTTTACTGAATAACCTTGCATTAAGCAGCTGGATAAACCAAACCAAGCCTCCATGTGCATCTCGGATTTTGATGACAAAAAATACAGGTTGTTATTTCATATTAAGCTTAAACATCTTTTGTGTTTCTTCATTAATGAGAGCGAAGTAAAAAGCCAGTTGCCGGGTGAAAGTGGACTAATCGCCTGTCATGACACAGCTAACAGCAGTGATTTATACTATGTTTACAACTATGTTCGTGCACATACTGTAGGCACTGTGCTGTTTAAGGCGGATGTATTTTACTGTGGGCTTTTCATTCCCTGCTCTTCACTGATTCACCAGACTTTGTCGTTCAAGCATCAAAGCCTGGGTGCAGCATTTAATCTTTTTAATAGTGTGTTGACAGGCTTGTCACAGACATTTGAATGTCTGCCGTGAGTTAGAGCAAGTGTATTTTAATTTAATAGCATATGTCAAGCTTCATGGTTACACAGAGAGATAAATATAGATACATGGGGTGATGGCAACTTCCTGTGGACGCATCACTAACCACTTAATACATAAAACTATGCGGCAAAGAGGTAGAGTTAATAATGAAAAATAAAGGATTTAGCTCAATGTATAGAACACACAACATGTTATTCACTCCTCAACACTGTCTTGAATTGTGCTGCGTAAGACATAAGGGCTTATTTACCTGCACCACGTACGTAGGACATAGTCTCACCTATCGTTGCCCTCATGATGAATTGGTGATGTGTTCCCACAGGAAACATCTTGCAGTAGCCACATATGTCAGGCAAATTAAAAGCAATGTCTGGAAGCAGCCATGGGTTTGGTTTTCCTTTGCTTGGCATCTCATGCCAGTGGCTTAACATGGCCATTTTACACTTCAGGGTTTAGCTGCTAGTTTACCATAGATCATGGATACTTTGTTTGAAATATCTTTACAACGGCTGTCCGTTTCCCAACATGTGCTCCTGCCAAGTCGCCCTGATTCACACAAGTCTTAAAACACAGGAATTTGGCCTTGCCTTTGCACTCGCACCGACCAAACCTCAGTTGGACAGCGGGATCTTGCATAACATACCAACAAAGTCACATGTGAATAAACACACTCGCATGCTGGCACACACAAACACAAATGGTTCATGGAGCAGACTGGGACAACACAATAAAAACAAAGGTAAGAGAAAAGTCTCTTTAGGACGCCAGCATGTCCTTATTACGAATTAACTCCTAATCGAGAGCCAAACCGAGTTTAATCCCAGACGAAGCTGCGCTGTCTAGATATAGTGTATGTATATGTTTCCACTCTTAGCATCCAGTCCCTCATTTTTGGCTGCATCATCACTGACAGGAAGCTCCAAGCCCGGCTCTGTCTCTGTGTGGTAATTTTGGTCTGTTAACTGTATGGTCATTGACTCCCAACTCACTCTTACCCCCTTCTCTCCTTCTGAAGTCTGTACTCGTTCACCCCTTTCACCAACTAATCCCTCCATCCTGGCTCATGTCACGGGAAGTTATTAGATATCTGCATCCTTGGAGGAAGTTTGGATTCTTAGAAGCACTTTTCAATTAATGGCACTGACCCAGTCTTGAAGGCGGACTACTCCTCGTTATGTAAAGTGAACTAAATGAATATAAAACAAGCAATAGCATTTAGCACTGCCCTGTCAGATAATTAAGGTAAAACAAATACTTCTTTTTATAGTAATTATGAGTGGAATTATATTAGAATTACATTTCAGAGAAAGCAGGTTGTCTTCAGCCTCACGGCATAGATCAAGAATACGAGACCCCTCTGTCTCTCACTTTGTGTCGAGAGACTCTTTAGTATTGTTTAGAAGAAAATAAACATTTAAAAGTGAAAATGTGTGTTGCTGTAGTATAGGGACTCCAGCAGACACTACAACATCCCGATGTTCTACACTCAGCTTATTATATGCAACAGATGAGTTTCTGTATTGTGTCATTTCACAAATATCAATGCAAAACGATTTTTTCTGTAGTAGCCAAAGACACAAAAGGAACAAGAGAGAAGTTTTAGGCTCAGGTGGCTGGAATAAAAACACCACTCACACAACAGACGTTCTCTGTTATACACTGAAAAGTGATTCATACAATATTCCCCTTATCACTGCTTTGGCTCTAACAGTTTGTCGAAGCCCACATCTGGAGACTGATTACAAAAGAAATGTATACTTCATTGATATGTATTCATAGCGTCATGGAAATTACAAAGACAAAGAGATTGAACACGATGTTGGTGCAGGAATATCTGAGACATGGAAAACATCTAGACTATTTTTAGCAAGAACCCCTCTGGTGTGTGGCTGGAGGTGAGGTCGGGTTTTAGATTTGAACCACTAGGACAAAGAGAAGCATTGCTGCAAATTTGGATTTCGATTTCTGACTGGGACACAAAAAACCCACAGTAGGCTGCCGGTGACCCAACCTCACAATAATTCACATATGAGAACATTAAAAGCTGCGTCGCCAAATAAGGAAAGCGATGCTTTGAACATCCATTTGATCGCTGATTAGGCCTGATACCCGAGGTGCGGGTTGCGTGGCTGAAGTCCGCTGCTCTGGCCGCTAGAGAGCGACGGGAACCAGGAGCGCAAACAGACGCAACTTTAGACCTGCGACGAATCCATCCACGCAGGGTTCACCCTGAACGTGTCACCACCAGACTAACAGTGGCAACACTTTGAAGGCACAGATGACTGACTGCGGCGCTAATAGACTATCAATAAAACTATCAATTTAAGTAAAGAAATCGCAAACTGCAAACTTTTTAGCATTTGCATTTGGAGGCTTTTCAGTTGGCGATAGTATGTGTTTGTTTCTTCTATGCTTACATTTCATTTAATTCTAAATTAAAATGCATTTATTCAGTCATATCTAGACTCATGCTCACAGCTGTGCGCTGGGATATCCAGTGACTGAAAGCTGCACAATGGGGAGCCTTGTAACTCTCCGCTCAGTGTCACAGGTCAACGCAGTTGATGAACATTAAGACCGAAAAGGAGGGTGTGCGCACCGAGCACCGGGCAGGATGCCGCACTTCACTTCGACCTACTCACGTTTATGCTGCCGGTGCCTGGAGCTGCTGTGCTGCTGACAACCAGTGTAATCCATGAAATGCAAGATGATCAAAACAAAGGAGATCAGTTGTAATTGCATAGTAACCCAGAGATAAGACTCGTAAAGCCAATGTCAATGTTCACCGAGACACTTATCAGATAAGCAGAGGCTGGTAGGCAGGTAATTCCTAGACAGAGCAGGACCCCCAGCTATGTGGTGATATGTGGTGATGGTAGTGCACAGTGGCCCAATGATGCCTGGGCCGCTTAGACTGTAACATCCTGCACAGGAGCTTCATATGTGCCAGGAAAGCCAGACTGAGTCAGAGAGCATCCCGTCCAAAAGGCACAAAACAAACAAAAACCACAGAAAGCTCGATTTTCATGTGCTGCGCACTGGAGCAAGATAGAGCCAATCATTGGCTTTGGTCAAAAAGACGAAAATGACTGACAATCACCACTGACGTGACTCTGGAAGTGTGTGGCATTTTATATCCATTTGTAGGACTCCAGACTGATATTTCTCCTCCTCTCTCGGTGCTTCTCAGTGGTGTTGCGCTGTGCGTCCTCCTTTGTGGATGCCCTCAGTGCCAGGCGCGCTGCGGATCGTAGTTTCATCTCACCATCACCAGTTCAAGCAGAGAAAAAAAAGTCACCACAGGACCATCGCGCTTAACCACAAAACCTCTTTCTGAGTTGAATGTTCCGTAGTTCTTTTGGCTGTCAAACACACCCCTCCTCCCTGTTGGCTGCGGGGATCGGAACCAAAGTAAATCTCAGCTTCAGCGCTTTTCTGCTTTGCGTGCAGGACCTATTCACTCGCCTCCTGTCGGCCCGCTGATGACTTCAGCCTTCTGCTGTGTCTCTGTCTCTTTTTGCCCCTATAAACTCCAAAGTTTATTTAGAGGGCAAGCCCCCGCGTCAGCGAGAGAGGGAGAGGGAGAGAGAGGGAGAGGGAGAGAGAGAGAGAGAGGGAGGGAGAGAGGGAGGGAGAGAGAGAGAGAGAGAGAGAAAGAGAGAGGGGGGGGGGGGGGGGGGGACCAAAGTTATTTCAGTAGTACAGTATAACTTAAATGATAGTGTTATTGACAATTTTTAATTTTACAAACACACATATAGTTTAATTCACTCTTTCACTCGTTTTACCCAAAGTGAGAGCTTGGTCCTTTAAAACTTTCGTTTCTAACTGTTTCTAACGATATATTTGAATACGTCCTTAATACTTTTTTGATTTAAGAATTTACAAAAACTGTAAAACCGGAACCATCTGCATATCTGCAGTTTTCAAGTACGGAATAATGTAGAATTCACAAGCTTAAAGACAACTTAGACATATTTGAAGGAATAGATGGGAAAAGGCTTAAATGACACATTATTCCAACTAAATCATTGCTATTTTGTAAAATCTGCTCCATCATTGGAAGTGAAGTGAGGGGAAATGCCATTTCATCAGCTGAACAAACAACATCTCAGCTTATTACCTCTAGAGGGAGTTAGTTCCATGAGAGCTTGAAGCACAGTGCCACGGCAGAGAGCAATGGTACAGTATCAGTAGATAAACCTGACCTTTGTCTGTGAGGCTGACGTGGTTTGTAGCTGGAGCACACACACAGTATAAAAAAGCAGTAGTAAGTAGTTTCCCCTTGTCCATGCAAATCTTCACGGGAATACTTCCCTGTTTTATGCACTCAGGACCAGTCCCATGGAGTAATAACAGATTCATAGTTTACCAGATAGGTAGAGTTAAATACACTACGGTCAACTAAACAGAAGAACATTTTAAATCAACTGTTTTGTCAGTTTCATATGTTTTTGCAAACAATACATAATTATATTATGAAATCGTACCAATAGTTATGAAACTTCCCTCCCCCATTCTTCTATTTCCAAGCAAGGGATGGAGAAGAATAATGCTTGTCTTTGTGTTCCAGTCTGAACTCGGGCCTCCATCCCTTAAGGGTAGGTGTGTGTGTGTGTGTGTATGCAAGAGTGCGTGTGTGTGTGTGTTGTATTGGGGTGCGCAAGGTTAAGGTCACTTGGTCCCTGTGACCATCCAGTGAGAGAATCACTCCACACCTGTAAATGAAGTTGGGCAGGTGCAACCCTTCCAACCAGGAGGGGAGACACACTGCGCATTTTTTCTCAAACACTTCTAGTCATGTTTTAGTCTTAATCAGATTCAGGTTCTTGTTCTTCCCTTGACGCAGAGACTCGTCAATGACCCATTTATATGTGACATAAGTGACAGAAATATTTCGTCAGTAGTCAGAACAAAGATATTGTGCCGTCTTTAATACAGACTTTTAAGAAGTCTCTTAGCTTAGCTTGTTTGACCTTTGTATGCTTACGAAACGTAATTATTAATACCACGAGAAGAGTCAGGACATGGTTGGGTTGCATGGTTTCAAAAGTGCCATGATCTTTCATATTGTTTTTGGCATCAAAAACACCACGGTTAGATTTGGGACAGTTTTACAGTACAGTGTAAATATTACAAAACTGAGAATGTTTTAATTTATTAAGCCTTTCCACAATCTGTTGAGATTGAACCAGGTCATGTAATCATCAAAACATCTGCACTGAAGTTGAGAACTCCTAAATACCACGAAAAGTGGATGTTGGATTGTTATGACTGAACAGTTGAAGTATGTTGTGTTGGTGTAACATGTCTTCACAGCTCATCAAACATGTTGTTTTCGTTTTTCTTTTACTTTGAAACAACTTGTTTCACAAAATGTGATGTTTCGTACTAATAGTACGTAATAGTAATAGAAGTTTGGTGTCGAGTTGAAATAAAAATATCAAAGTTGAAAGTAGTTCAAACCTAATTACAGTTATTAGTTCCCAGCATCCACCAGTAATATCATTCAGCTAAGCCGTTGGCTAGCGATTACAGTGATATAACACTGTATAAATCCATTTAACTCGACTGTAGCAGGGAAATCACTCTCTTAATCCCCAATGGCATCAAAGTAGCAAACATACGGCTGCACCACAAAGCTCGTGTCTTTGAACTCCTAGGTTTTCACTGAAGGCCATGACTCATAAAATTCCTGGGGACAGTGACAACTGTCCTATCACGAGCTTATGAATTAGGCCGCACTCATTGTGGACACCAGGTGACTGCATTGCTTCTCTGAGGCACCAAACAGGGCGAGACAATGACACGAGGCAGCTTAGCGTGTACAATGTTATGAAAATAAATATAGAATCAAAGCATCATAATAAATAATTATTAATTATAGAAATGTTAAGATACACACAGACAGGGAGGAGTAGGTTCACATAAACAGGAATTAAACAGGTGCATGACGTGAAAGATGGGAAACCTCTAAAATATGTGTGTGTGTGTGTGCTGATTAGTGGATTAGGATCGATTCATAGTAAGTAGGAGTGAAAAGATTCTCAAGGACACATAATCACTCTGAACAACAGCTGTCAGCTGTACACACAGAGCAAAGCAGGTCAGATGTTTGTAGACAGAAGGTCAAAAAAAGAAGGATGATATGTGTAGTCAAGAGGCAAATTATGAGTCATCGCCCTTCTTGACCTCCCTCCTGTGGGGTGAGGAACCCTTGGCTGGAGGGGTGACATGGCATAATACAGTCTTCTACATGTGTACTATCAATGTGAACGTTAATGCAGTGTATATGTGTCCTTTATCATGGAAGTGACCCCAGGAGGACAAGAGGAATCCCTTGGGAAAATTTGGACAGGAGTGTGCCCAATAAATACACGTTCCTTCTGAAGTAGCGTCTTCACAAAGTCAACACAGGGCTAAAATAAGTCTCAACTGTTGGATTCCCCCGACACGTGACTGCGCAGCCAGTAACGAGGGGTTGACGTGAAGACAGCCCCAAGTTTAGGTAAGTTAGGGTGAAGGGAGGCTTGTTTATCCTTGAAAAACAGAAAGAAAGGGGAAAAAAAGGAAGTCAGTGAGCAGAGCCAGCCGCCTCATGAGTAGAGAGAGAAAGTTTGTGTTCCCTTCCCTGCCTTGCTACCCAGTGTTTTGTTTCTCATGACGCCGTGGAGAGATGCAGAGACAATGGCAGCAAACTGGGGATCAAACCCTGCTACCCAGGAAATTTTAATCATTGGAGCACCACCGGCTTTTTGTTTCCCATCAGCAGTTGCCAGGCAACAGATGGGGCAGACCCCAGGTATTCCCTGTGTGTGTTGGAGTGTAGATCAGGGGAGGAACCTCTGGGTTACTTTATTAATCTGCATGGGGTGTCTTTTTTTTCCTGATAAACCCCTTTCAGCTCTTTCTTTAAAGCAGGCGGCCCGTCTGCCTTCCACTGTTCTGTGATCTCTCCCCCGCCCCCCCCTTAAATAGAGCTTGTGCGAGAATAGGTGTGGGTATGTGTGAGAGATACAGAACACTGCAATCATTATTGGAATTTTGCAGAGCTGCATCTGTCAGGAAAATTTAGTTTATCATGCAAATACTACATTTTCTGTTGACTTTAAACAAAACACATGGTCCAGGAACAGCCCAAGAGAAATTTCTTCTTGCTGTAGAAAGTTGAAAGATGGCAGATGGCCTGAGCTTTATTTTTCTACTGAACAATTTCCTCTCAATCTACAGCGTTCTAATGGAAAGATCCTGAATTAAAACATGTGTGAAAGTACACTTCACCCCTTCATTTCTCACCCAGGCAGAACAACCCCGGCAAACTGCACTGAAAAGAGAATTTGTCTTTTCATGAAGCAAATTAATGTAGACATTTTTCCATCCAGTGAAAAAATTAGGACCCTTAGACTGTTCCAGCAAAACTCATTGTTGGCCACATCTGCTCTGCTGGAGTTACCAGTGGCTAATGGTGGGTTGTTGATTTCAGGAACCGTTGAGACAGTGCGGTTTTAGCAGTCAACAAATAGCTTCTCAGATGTTCCAAACATTAAGACATTGGAGTCATGCCTTGTCTTTCTCAAATGCACCACACTTGGAACACTTCTGACGCATAAGTCCTGTATATTACTCATTTCCAGAGTGTTCTGGGTTGATTCAAGGATCTTATTGCAAAGGAAATATAATTTACAGTATGACAAAACTGTATGTGTAATTGGATATACAGAACCCAACTGGTCCACACTGGCCAAGAGTCGTTACTCAGACAGCTTCCACCTAATACAAACAAGTCAGACTTCTGAGTCAAAGCGTAATAATACACACGTAGCGTAATCCTACACTAAACACTTATGTCAGCATGCTAACATGCTCACAATGATATGCACAAAGAATGAAATGCGTGCACCATGGTCCATGGCAATGCATCCAGTAGATCGGTATCTCTTACGTAAGATTTATAAAAATCTGAATCTCAAACACAAGCATGCTGCGGTGCGTACGAAGGAATGACATCACTTATCTGCTGCAGTCTGCTTAATGTTGGTTAGTCTTGCACAGACAAATGAAAAAGAACTTCTCTGTCTCGAGACCGGAGGCGCTAAAGGATTAACAAGTGTTGATTATTTGCGCACAAGCAATCCATTACGCGCTCGACAACCAGTCATATAAAAATACCCTGGACCCATGAAACAGCGGGATTCAAGAGGTGGTGTTTTTTTTTTTTTTTTTTTAATTAAAGCCAAAGCTCATTCCTGCTAATGACCAGAGTGGGTGTGAGACACTACATGTGCGCTGCACACCGCACCAGCAAAATCCAACCGGCCTGCAGCAGCTGCAGAGAATACAGGGAAGTGTGGTAGAATAATAAAAAGCATCAACAAGTAGAACGAGTGTCTCTGAATCTTCAAGGCTGGAAGAGCAGCGCTGGTCTGATACTAGCTTGGCATTCAACAGGGTTTTACCTCAGAGATGAACTCGGGTCTTGAAGGTTCCAGCCAGAGAAAGAGGAATAGAGAAATGGTTCACCTCAGCCACTGATGTCATAAATCACAAAATACCTTTCACATCATAATATTTGCCTCCATAGGAAACATTTCGTCATCCCTGACGTCTGTGTGATACATACTGTACCTAGTTTGTAACCAGTGAGAAGTTGTATCTGGAAAGCACACGTGTTCAACGTATGTGAAGCACATGAAGCCAGTAAAACATGACTGATCCTACATGTGACCAGAAGAGAGGGTCGGCTGCCTACAGCGGCTGTTTATAGCCAGTGATAATGGGCTCCATGTAAAAGCAACAGTAGGCTAATTATGTGAGACACTGGGCAGTTATTTCCTAAAACAAAAGTTTTTTGTTTTTTTTATCAGGCATACGTCAGAGTGTCTGCAGAATACAGTGAATAGAAAAGGTGATGAGCTGGACCAGTTTTTGTTGTTGTTCCTGAAATAAGTGCAGTCTGCTTGGAAATTTGCTGGGATTTCAGTTGATCCCAGATAATAGAGGAGTCTTCATTTCAAAGGCTTTTGATGAAAACATGAGAAAGAGATGAATAATTGCCTCCCTGATTGCTATTGAACTTGCGTCAGCTATCCTGACACACGATCAGGTTGTTCCAAATGTGTGGACAACGGTGTCCTAAATGTTGAATCAGGGCCTAAAACAATTTCCGTCCTAATGTATTTTAATGAGCCTGAAATCCACGATGAGGCTGAATTTCCTCTGACTGGCTCGAGCTGAGTGTTTATGAATGCTTGGCATACATGATGCTCTCAGTCAAGTAACAAAACATGTCCTGAGACGAACTCTCATCCAGGTTAAAGGGTAAACGTCTCTGGACAAAGACACGCGACGTGGGATTGGCTGCTAGGACGAGCTAATGCAGCACAGATTTGGGAGCAGCGAGAGAACGAGCTTGGATGTGAGCGATACGGGCAGGTTTGTTGTACTTGGATGCTTCACTTGGCAGTAGAAACTCTAGTCCCATCCTTGATTGAGAATGGAACGAGTTGACTCTAATGGTTCACACCAGGAAATAGCACTTACCTTACATTACACTTCTGCGCGGCTCACAGTCATGCGTGTTGTTGCTTACCTTGGAAAACACGCAAAGACCCAGGATATGGTGGATAGATCTTCATAATAGATTACTCATTCTCATTTGAATGCAGAATTTACTGGAGTTTTCAAATCATCAACAGCTGGCAACCACACGCATATGTGTGTGTGTGTGTGTGTGTGTGTGTGTGTTGCATGACCTCCTGAACCAAATAAAGGATGTGGTTTAGGAAAAAGACACACACTCGTAAGCTTTAGGGATTTCATAATGGACGGTTATATGACATATATGTCATATATAGCAGTGGACACGCTGTAAGAACACGCTGCCTCTGAAAACACTCACTTCTTTTGCTTTGCGGTGGTTAACTGCTGCTCCGGCCTCACATGCAGTCAGGGCTGTTGAAACCAAGCTGAGATGACATAGCTTTCGTTTTCTCCTGCTTTATTCAACTTTTACAGCACCCGCACCTTTTCCTAAGCCTTAATAGCCTGTAGTCATAAAACAGTCGATCATTTAACAAAAACTAATTGCCGAACGTACAGAACAGTCGCCAGTAGCTGTCGCCAAGAGTGAATGACTTGAATTATGTGCGTGTTATTAGGTGTTAAATCAAAGTTATTAGCCTGTAATCATTCTTTAGAAGATGAGACTAGCGGCCCGATCCCCCGCTGCTGTCGTGTTGTCTACAGTATGTTTGGTCCTGGACGATAGAAAACAATTTTCTCCATCTGAGCACTGAGCTAAAAAGGATTTATGATTCTGTGCCTTCACTGTGACTTTAAAACAAAGTGAGTGGAAGTATTTACGTCAAGAGTCACTGGGATGACAGAGCAAACCGCCTGGCCCTTCTGGGGATACTAGGTGGGATGCTTGAAACGTTCTGTAAGTAATGTGTAATGGGTTGTGAAATACTATCATATTTGCTGTTGGAATTTTTAAACACTGAACTCAGACGTCATATAAGTAGTTTTCCTGCATTAATATCCATGCTGTTTACATTACTGCACAAATTGTGAATCATTTTGAAGCAGCCACAAGTCCACAGTGTTTAATTGAAGACACAAGCTGAGAGGCAGAGAGAGGAAAGTGGCTGAAGAGCAAGCTGAGAAAGAGAAGAGGAATGCGAGAAGGGATCAAACAGCGTGTGCCTGTGAATAAATCAGACACCCACAACATCCTTGTGTGCCAAAGTGAGTGATGACAACATAGCGCAAGTCATACTGCAACTGGCTTAAGTTCAGCTATTAAAGAGCAGACGTGTCTGAGAAATGAACTCGCTTGTGACGGCAGACCAAATCTCAGAAATCCCAACCGGATAAAAATCTGAGAGAGGAGACGGGCTACGATGATGAATCCTCTCTCTGCAGCTCTCAGGCTCTTCGAGCTATTTAATCAGAGGCGCTTTAGTGCTGGTAGTTAAGCAGTGGAGATTTATGGGTGTGTAGAGGGGTGTTGCATGAGAACGGAAAAACATAGCCTTGCTGAACCCAGCACGGAGCAGAGCAGTGTGGATGGGGTTAGAGGTGAGCTTTACCTGCGTCAGGATCTTGTTCTCTCTGCTCTTCCAGCCCATGTCTATATTTGGTTCTTCATATTTTTTTATCTGTCCCCACATTTAGGGCTGATAACAAGAATATCATCCCATAAATTTCAGGAGCACCTCTGGGCTCTAGAGACAGGTCACACACAGAGAATGTATACTATCTTGGAGGAGTACCGGCAGCAGTAAATATGTCTGGGGTTGCTACACAGCAACACATCACAATGGTGTTTTTATTTGGGTAAACACACAGAACCAAGGGGAGGTAGTGGAGAACAGATGCCAGGACACCCTGGCAACAACTTAAGCTATTTGGATGGGAGACAACAACAGTAAGGACACGTAAACACACCAACAACACCTGAGCTCTGTCACATCTCCATCCTGAGATCCGTCCTCTTTTATGATTTCTAATTTAGTGTTGCATTATGGAAGTGCTACCGAGTTTTCATTCCTCATCACTGTTTTTGTTCTTTTACTACGTAAAGAGTCTTAATGATGTTTGTTGAGGGTGAACCATATAAATAAATAAAACTGAAACGTGCTCAGATCCTGTTGATATGTATTTATTCTCACTTGCTATATTTCAATAAAGCTTGTGTCCTACATGGCAGAGATAAAGTCGGTTGCTTGATTGTTGTTGAAGCTGCATCGAGCCCAAACTCTGTGTTCTTCAGAATATGGAGCACAAGTGGACTCAAGATAAACATTGTCTTATGCCACTGAAGTTGAATGGCTGCACTGCTGAGATGTTCAGGACAAGAGGATTGTGAAAACACTGATGCATGATCTGTGGCTACAGGTAAAACCCTCTAATGGCTTCTCCTCCATGTAATTGGCATTATCTGTTATGGAGAGAGATAAAACAGGTGCTCCAGCAATTTACCTCAGCTCGCTCATAAAGAAGAATGATGTGCATGTAGTCCTGAAAACACAGCAGATTACTTCTAAACTGTTTGAATGTCGACTGTTTAAACGCATGGTTTGTGTTCAAAGTAAAAGTATTTTAAGATTTTTTTTCTTTCTTAAAACATTTACAATTTTAAATTACAATTTGATCACAAAAGATCCTTTTATTAGCCTTGTCACACTTCTTCATGTTCAGACAAACATGATGCAGGTGATTAGAGACTCCTCACGTTTGTGTGTCAGTGTGTGCTTGGAAAGTGAAAGCAGGCTGTACGTGTGTGGTGTCATTGCTTTGGAATGACATCGCACAAAGGGAATCTCCGTACTCGGGACTCATAAACACCTCAGCGCAGCGCAATGTGTGTTTGCATTTCTACAAGTCGCCCTTTGTTTACACACCTACATGGACACGGTCCCTTTGGCCTCTTCGTGCCCTAAGAGAAACATGCACGACACGCATACATTTGCACACCTATTTTAAAAAAAAATAGGTGTGCAAATAAACAAACTCTAACACACTCCAACACAGACATGCACTTTCTCTCTTGCTGTTTATTTATGTCTGTTTACGTATCTGTCTTTTTTAACTTTTGATGCCCGTCAAAACAAAACTACATGAAGACATGACAGAAAAACAACCTTAAGGAAGCAAAGTTACACAATTACACAACCAGGAACACACACACATTTTATATTGATACATTTTTTGCTTCTCCAGCCTTTAATCTTGCTCCTTCCATCTTTTCTCAACCTCCTCTTTTCTCTCATCCCACTCTCCCGTCCTCTTTCTCCCAGAGTCACGGCTCATTGGAAGACAAACATCCTGACCCTCTAAGCACCCACCACCACCACCACCACCACCACCACTCCCTGAGCCCCATCTATAAACTATCCCTCTTTCTATTCCTCCCTCATCTCTTTCTCCCTCCCTGCCGCTCAGATTAGCTTGTAACTATATCCTACCTGCAGCGTATCCATTTACATGCATTCATCAACATCAGCCGTTTAGACGAGTTCTTGGAGGTGCACGAGAAAAAACTAAACAAAATAAAACACAAAACACATCATGAAATTATTGTGTGTGAGAGAGGAAGAGAGCTGCTGCGCGGTTGCTGGTATGATGTGAAAAGGAGGCATCCTGGAGAGAAGGCATGCGTGGAATCAGCAGCATGGCCCCCTGCTGAGCTGATGCAGGACCTCTCCGGGTCACTTTTCATTTCTCACTGACTATGGGACACTAGCGGCATCACTATGGGTGCAACAGTGGAATTGAAAACTCGTTTCTAAACGAGTTCTGGTTTGCATTATACAGATTAGATTGTCGTTACCGGGCAATGAAATGAAGCAATTACAGGTCAGGGAAACAGCACAAGATTATGCAATGATGCCCTGATATGAATATGGTTATGGCCTGTGTAATCAAGCACAGACTATATGAAGCGACCATATCTGCCTGGTGCTGAATGAAGAGAAGCTTTATATAAACGTCTTCTAAGAATCTTAGTTGGCTGAATAAAAATGAAAGACAGAACCTGCAGGTGCTACTAAATGCTAGCTTATGCGAACACTTCCAGCTCGCCCGTTACCTCGTTAATAACTCAACAGTCACTTTTTTTTATCACTTGTTGATGTTTTTACTGAGGTGAAAATGACTGAATGACACATAAACAAGGCTGTAAAATACTAAATATAAACAAAAGTGTCAGAAACACCTCTCAACATGAAGTTATGCTCAACATTAAAACCTCTTGTTACATGCAATCAAATAATATCAGTGTTTTTGCTGAAAACGTATCTTGCACAGGTTTGGGTGTCAGATTACTGAGGTCACTGAAGTTACCCGCTGACAGGTCAACAGCCTGAAGGCTTTATCAAACGCACTGTATGAAGCCCTCACCGTCCAGCCAGCATGTCTCTCAGGAAGCTGACTCAGTTCCACGCTGACGCTGAGCACAGCAGCAGAAGATGCCTTCCATGCTGGTGGAGGGGCCGAGTCTCACCTGGTAAACAAATGACAATCAAACAACGGGACACAACACAGGAAATATATCCTGGACTCTGTGCGTGTTTGGGTGCAACCTACATATAAGACATGTGTCAAGGCTGACTTCAGGTGCAGTGGGTTTGTGCTAGCAAACACTGCTTGTCTGCTGAACCGAGTCTGGACTGTGGAAAATATGAGCACAGATATGCAAAGCGGCCAGAGAACGGTAGAAATCACAAGGACATTAAATCGACAAGCAGACAGTCCAAATGCTCTTGTCTTGAGGGAGGTTTAATAAAATAAGAAAAACACGTGTGACAATTATGATGTGCAAGTGTTCAGACAAAGGAGTAACTGTTTTAAACAAAGCTTTTTCTACTGACGGATGAATTGTCAACCTGCCTGGATCAAACCTTCCTGGGATGTGTTTTGTTTTCCTCTGTGCCTTTCTCTGCCTGAAGCGTGACTGCTTGAAGTCCCATTCGCTCATTGATGGGCAGTGTGCGTTGCAGAGCGAAGACAGGCTCTCTTCTTTCATCTTTTCCCGTCTTTCCGTCATATGTGCAACGGTTGCCCGTGACAGGCGAGCGGGAGACCTCCTGCCACTGGATGAAGTCCGAACGGAGGTGGAGCGAATGTCCTTGAGGTGGGAAGGGATCAACTCGAGAAGTAAATAGTTAATAATATGTGTTGTGCTGTGTCCCTGTCACCCTTTCACTTACAGTGTCGCCTTCATTAACCCCGCAAAACTGTGATGCACACTGTTTGAATATCTCTGTAAGATGCAGCACATCATTACATGTCAAACATATCACGTATAAAACCAAATAATTAACACAGTGAATTATCGAGATTTTAAGAAAGAAAATCCAACAAGTAAATATGGGCTTCTTCCACCCATGACTAAATCCCAGCATCCCTCTTGTTGACATTGTGTTTCGCTGTTGCAGCTGTGAGCTTGGGCAACCTAACAAGCAAATAAAATGCCTTTCTAATTATAACTATGATTTAATACATTTGTCGGCGTAATAATGCGGTTTCTCATTACCAAGCAACAGCAAGCATTAACAGAAACACAACACACTTCCCCAGCATGTGCCATCCAGTAAACACACGTTTTGGGTGGGAAACCAGTGCAAGATCATGACCTGGCTCTGACAGCAAGTTACTGCACTGCTGGGTCCAAATGGCGGGTTCAGACTTCAGGCATGGGCTGACTACAGAAAACGAATCTGAACCTACGCTGGTGCTATACCCTCACAGTCAAGTTTTTTCCTGACAGGGGGTAAAGTGGAGCTGGTGGTTTTATGAGTGAATCAAATTACAACTATTTCCATTTTAATGAATAACAGCAGTGAGTAAGAATACGAGAATGTGTTATTGAACGAATCACATGTCAACTGCTTTAGCAGCCAGACTCTCTATCTTTATCCATGTGCTGAGTTCATGTTGAAGGAAAGTCCCAGAATTATTTGGAGTTATGTAGTTTTTGCTATGCTGCAGTGGTGCGAGCATAATGTTTTTCTATTCAAACACAATTATGTGGTGCTTCATGTTGTGCTGGATCCACATAGGGTCAGACTGCCACGTTAATAAAACATTGCATTTCAAGTTTTCCATAAATATGTGAGTAATTCCTCTAAATTCTAATGAGCACCATATATAAAGATCAAAGAACCAGTTCAGGAAGTGTAACTTAAGATGATTTAAACAAGGCCCAGAGCACCCTCTGAGTAACAACTAACATCCTTGCAACAACCCTGTCCATGCTTGACTGATGATTTGGAGGACTCCCCGATGACTGATGGAAAGACAGCGCACAGGAGGAGAAGAGAGCAGGGAAAAGTGGAGAGAGACCGGGGGGCGGGGGGGTTGTAGAGCCTGAGCCTGTTTGTTTCCGCTCAGTGTTGAGAGACTATCCTTTCATCTCATATAGTGTCTGTTGTCACACAAGGGGACGTTAACTGAGATTTATCTTGCAAAGATTTACAGACGTTACGAGGACACCTAGTTTTCCTCCGTCTAAAGTGTTTAAGTGGTCTGACTGATAACACCTTCAGAGATCTGCGTCTGTGTAGGGACCCATGTGCAGCAGCTTATGTATGTCAGAGACCAGATAGTAGCTAAAACACACTGTCCGCTGTAACTGGACAATCAATGAATTGTACAGTAGTTTCCAATTCCAACAGATCAATAAGAAATAACAGACACCATATGTCACAACTGTTTAAAGTGATCTTAACTGGCAACTAGTTTGCTCATATCTTGTGCTAAATTAGCCTTTTGATGTTTAATGTATTGCATCATTACATAATCGCTGTCCAGGGTCCTGAATTATGAGCTAGTAGATCCTACTGTATATAGGGTGTTAGACTGGGAGAGACAAGCAGTTGTCAAGATGTCGGCTGAGTGGCAGCGTGTGCGCATAAAGTTGTTTTATTAATATTTTGAATCAAGTAACTGTAATGCATATATCTCACATACTCACCAATCAACTTTTTTGATGCTGTAAAGCCCTGCTTTCTGCAGCCATCTGAAAAATAAATGTAGCTCTGCAGCTCTGGGGTTTTGCTAGAGACGACGCAACTGTCAAACAAGCCAGCAAATAAAGGAACGTATAAATAAACCTAAAAGAGTTTGTTTTCATAGCTCCTTAAGGTTGGCTGTGCGCATATCTGGAATGGCTCCTCAGTCACCCCTCTGACCATACACAACTGGATGCATTGTTCTGGAAGAGTCTTCTTATCAGCTGATGATAGGTTAACTGTAGAGCTGTGGCAAACAGCTGCCCTGCTGCGCGTTGTGGTCCACCTCCGGAGAAATGTACACTAAGTGCAGTCACCATGAAAGCTCTGCACATAGTTCAATAAGTGGATGGTGGAGGATCTGCTTCCAGGTGGAGATGGAATCTGTGTGCGTGTGTATTGTGTTTGTGTCTGACAGTGATGTTAAGGGTATATGCGTGCGTTTGTGTACCAGTGGTGTGTGGAAAGGAGCAGGGCTGCTGCGTCACAAGGTGTTAGCGTTTGCTTTTGCTTTGTTGTCTCACAAAATCTCATTACGGATGACATTTATGTCTGTTACTGCGTCAAACACAGTCCAACAGATGTTCAAGCAACATGCAACATGTTAAAGCGGTAGATTTTATTTTACTCTTCACGTTTCCACAGGTTGTTGTAACTGCGGGGAGGAATGGTCAGAGGTGAACAGAATTTCAAAGGGACAAATGGTGGAGTGAACCAGATGCTTGTCCTTAGATTTGTTCCCTCCTGACGAGGCCAGAAAGTCAGAAAACAGCCTGAGACAGACAGAGCAGTCTCAGAGCCAGGAGTCACTGTGGTTTGGGATCCTTCAAATATTTAAATCCACAGCCGCTCAAGTGTTCAAAGTAAACAAATGCACGCACACATACACAACAATACATGCACAGATGCATCAGTGCACCCACAAGTATGACAGTATGGGTTCTAACACACACACGAAGCCACACAGACACTCAACCACATGAAGCCGAAACATTCTCAGCTCTGAAGACAAGTTAGTGAAAGCAGCACTGGTCTGGAGTTTACTACAGGGAAACGCTGATAATTGAATGTGGGAAAATCATTGACCATATTCATAATTGTAGTGGTTACACACCCAGTAAGACTCCACTGCTGAGACGGTAGCCCGCCTGAAAACCAAATGTTCCTTTAATTGAAATAGTTTTATTCCTTTTTTCAAAAGTTTCGCTTTTGCAGAAGATCAAGGTATTTGGATAATTACGGACAGTGTCAACATGACACCTAGAGCTCCTAGAGCTAATGTCAGTTTCTTAACTGAAGGAGACGTGTCAGCCCACTCTTTGTAAATCTCATTTAATAAACACTTACTTTGTAACAGAGGGCTACGAAGCAAACCGTGCAACAAACTGCAAAAGCTGGAAAAGGCATTTACTACATTTCTCAGTTTAAGAGTGGCCGTACCTAACAGGGGCTCTGACCACGTGTCAGAAATGTCAACACTTGGCTTGTTCTTCAGAGAAGTTGGCGTTTGTGTAGGTTTAATATCTGATTGATCTGGAAAATGATGCCGCGTTCCTGTGCCAGCCAGCCATCCGAGTCCAGATTGAAGATCTTTTCTGTAAAATTGCAAGCAGGTGTTCGTCGTGTTTTTTTTCTCTTCCCGCTACCTCCATAACCCCTTCGCCTGACCTCATGCGTGTAAAAAGTAACATGATGTGGCAAAACCTCCCTGGTTTACAGTAATTTTTGCTAAAGTTATCGTTAAAGTATTGTCCTGGGCGCGCACAGCAAGGAAGTTAGATTAGGATCTCCCCGTTGTTTTCTGTCAGTACCTCAACACTTTCCTTTAAACAGTCACGTTCATATCAGCACAGTTGTATTATTTCTTAACTAACCAGAGCAGGGGAGTAAAGCTATGAGCAGAGTAATGTGGAATTTGATGGCTCGCCAGACCGGGAAGCAGTTTATTTATGCTGCATGTGAAAGAAGCATTTCAGTGTTTATTTTGGAAAGAAGGATGAAGAGATTCTACTCTTCCAGTATAGCATGAAAAAATAGTTCTTTATCATGACAGACCTATTAGTGACACATCACTGAGACGTCATCTTCACGTGTTTTCCATGTGATCGGCCATGGTTTCAAGGTGTAATACTATACTACATTATCTGAATTACTGTACGTGGGTGAGTAAATAAAACCTTTTGTGAATTGGTTACTTTTGTGGATAATTCTTTTTAATGCAATGTTTTTCACTTCTTGCCAGTGTCTTATTTAGTTCTCTCTAAATCCTGCTTCAAATCAAGCGAATTGATAAACTTGAGCTAAACCACAGCTTTTAAAAATCAAAACAAGAAGACAGCAGGTGCCAGGACCCGGACTTGTCTCTTGTTTTATGTGTTACACCACTTATTTCAGATTAGACAGATAAGACTGAAATTTATTTTCCTAGCGGTTTTTCATGACATGTTTCTGTCCGTGCTCCCTCCTTTATCCTTTTGCTCTCGTCTTCTTCCTGCTTGTCCCTGATTTCCCCTTTTCCCTGTGACTGCTGCTGAACTTAAAGTAGCACAACAAGGACACAGACGTCATATTTTGTTTAACATTTAAACTCCGTGCCCTGAAGATTTCTCTCTTCATCTTTATCTCCCAATCTTTGTTCTCCCTCACTCTTCTATTCATCTTTTGTGTTTTGGTGTCATCTTTCCCCCAAAAGAGCCAATTTGTCTTAGTGTAACTGGGAAAAGCTCCTTCAAAAGTGCAGCCAAATCCTGGATATAGGAAAGGCTCCTTTGTTTTTTAACCTCCAACCGGTTCAAATTAATGGCCTGGGTAAGTGCTCTTGGTCTCCCCAGCTATTAAATGCATTCATCAACCTTCATCTCAATTATTAACATGGGATAAACCCAGAAAAGGGAAGTTTAAGTGCTGGGTTGCATGGTTACTGCTGTTGTTTCAGATGATTAAATAGCGTTTAAGTGGTTCAGACGCCTCACTCATCTCCTCCACTAAATGTAGTTGTGATGGATCATACATTTTGTAGAACAGACCTTTAGGATGTTTGTGTGTCTTAGCATCAAGGCCAAGTCGTCCTTTGTTGAGAAACTCATGTTGCAGCTTAGTCTGGTGATAAATTGCTGACTGAGCCTGGAAGAGGAAATAATGTACTGGTCTGTCTGGCAAATTCCCTTGAGCTAAATTGTCCTGGTGAACCTTCCACTGAGTATTGGAGAAGATCTTCTATTTTAATGAAATGGATGCTCAGCCCTGAGTAAATGTCCTTCAGTGATTCGGCTTCACATACAGTATCGCAAAAAATAAAGAATGAAAATCACCCTGGCCTCGTTGTAATCTGCACAAAATACATGTGTATATTCAAAAGCGTAGCCGTATTTAAGCGCAGGGCATTGGAACGATAACAGTGTGTAGTGCATTAACATGCTAGCAACAATAGCGCTCAGTGTGCTTGATGTTGACAGTCCAGACCTGAAGCTACAGCTGCGCTGGGATGAATTATGAGCTCCTAGAGGTGAACATGTGTGTTCACTTCAGAGAGAGGAACAGAAAGAAAACGTACATAAGTGCTTTTGTCTCTCTCTTTCATTTACATATTATTTCACTCAAGTGGTTGAAAAAGTGAGAAACTGTAATGTGAGCATCAACGTGATTAAACTTTGAGAAGCCTTATAAAACGTCCCAAACTCATTCACTATCTGCCAATGTGGCACCTGTATATGAATGTGTCTGAAGTAGCTTTAAATACAGCCAGGCAGCATTTAACCTGCATCTTCACATGAGAATAACACAACACAAAACATTCACATAATGTAACTAACACATCACCTGAAACTACCTCGAGCTGATTCAGCTTGGTTCAAATATTTGGTTTAGGATTTCAACCAAGCTTCTAGCGAGACATGAGGGCGGTTGGTGGGGTTTGGGGCTCGGTGTCCTGCTTCTACTGGCTGGGCCACGGCTGCCTGTTAAGGCTACGTGTAGCTATGCTCACACAGTACAGACACATACACGCATTTGTCTTTTGTTGGTGGGTGGTTTTCATTTGCTTCCTGTGGCCTGCTCACCATACAGCGCACCGCAGCATTCCACCAGAACAATTTATGGATTTTATTAGATTTCTACAGATGTATGCATATAGTAGAGTTGGAAAACTACCCAGGATCCACACAGACGCACAGTATATGTTTGTACGTATATATTTAATTTCCATCTGACTCTCCTATTGAGCTATCAGGGCCAACAACAGCTCAGTCTAATTGGAGTGTGTCTCTTCGACTTTCTGCAGAGTAACCGAAGCCCAAGCTTCTGCTGTCTGATCAGGAAATTCACAGGGACATTTCCCTTCCAAGCTGTGCCAGCAGGGATCTCTGCCTTTTAGCCACTTCTTCAAAAATGTGAAACGCATAAAGAACACACATATTTTGGGGTTTTCTGATTAGGCGGCCACGTGTTTCACGGCTCTTCTGCTGGCTAAAAGCATTTTCTTTGTTGCTTCCTTTTCTATGGATGACCTATAGTTAATCTTTTTCACGTGTCTCACATCCAACTTCCTCTTTTTAGCTCTATTATTAAATGTCTTTTGATCTGAATTTCATGACCGTATATTGAAAATAAAACTGCACTTGTGACAACCTCGATTAGAGTCGTATTTGCTGGATGTAAAATAAGTGCACACAGACTAAGTTCATCATTTTAATGCTGAATTTTTGACCAGAAGCATCTGTTTCACTTGTCTCCCCCGTGAATGGCCACAGTGACAGAGAGACGGTAAAAGCTATGTGTAAGTGTCCTGGTCCTTGTGTCAGTGAGGACATGTTGGACAGCTACAGTCCGCGGGTGCACAGACTAAAAGGAGCGATATTGTCCCAAACACAGACATTTGCCGTGCTTTCTTCTTACTCACACCCTGTTCATGTCAAACAGGAGGCATGGCAGCATTGCTGAGCGCTTGCTCTGAGCCAACGGGGCCGTCACCCTGTGCACCACAATCACTGACACATGTAGAGATTTAAGGGCATTAACCTCACCGTGTAGGCCCGAAAACCACTTCCTCTGTCAGAATTGTGCCCGTGAGCGCTTGTCGTCCATGATAAGCACATTCAGGGCTGCACAGTACGTCTCTGTACAGGTCTGCAACGCTGATAATCTGGATCTTCTTACAGCACGTTGCCGTTCATCTGTTTCTTCCAAACTCTATTCATTGTGGGATGAGACGTAACTATTTCCAGGTGTCATCAGTTTCCTGATGACTTTGAAAGAAAGCGTTGGAGAATTTGGGTTTGTCATCATTAAAGGGTTTAATACTGGGAAGGCAGGTTCAGTGAACATGACAGGCCCTCACTACGCAGAACAGTGCATATTGGACATATCTTACACCGCAACACTTCCTCAAAGGGTAAACTTTATCTGCCAGGCATTATATCAGTTTGTGTTTGTTTGACATAGCGATCCTAGCCCGCTGTATAGCTAACCCCAAAGGTTTATATACAATAGACTTGTAAGGCAAACAGAGTGCGTGTGGTTTTCTGTTTTTAGAACGGGATGCTTTCGCACGCATGCTGCAGACAGCGGCTGCTCCAACAGCAGACTCAGGTCGCTACAGTCTGAGTCTATTTTATTATTCCTCTGGTCACTAACAAAAAGTCCGACCACCACAAAATAGACAAAGGAGAACAATAGATTCCAGTGACGAACAGGGGACTGGACCGCAACTAGACAACAAAACAAAACAAAGATGCAAAATAACCAAAACGCACGGGACCAACCACAAGTTAACATACAAACATTCTTTGTCAAATAAGAATTAACATCATCGTTGTTTTTAGGCTACCGCGGGAACATTTTCCCATATTACAGTGTAAAAATCTGGGATGAGTCGTTTTTACTGTGGGTTTCTGTGTAGGACTGGTAGAGACCACAGGCTAATAAAGACTAACTGAGTGTGTCAGCTAAAAATCTGCAGGTTTATCCTCGTGTGACTGCTGTATGAAAAGTGTACGTTATAATATTTGTGTCTGTATGAAGCCTTCATTGGGGTTAAAGTGGTTTGTATGACAAGTCAAACTGAATCAGTCGGTCAAAGAAGATTACAGAAGCGTCGCCATTATTACTGCCACAAATGAAAATGAGATGTTGATCATTAGTGAAATGTTTAGACAGACGTCCTTCTCATGGTATAATTACATAGAACCTATCAAAATACACGACTTTATTTTATATTAATAAAACCATACTAAGGTTTGAAACCAAGTGGTGAGCGAAACCACTTAATTGATGTTAAATGGGAAAATGCTCAACTATGTGGCAGATAATAAGCCAAAGCTAAAGTCCAGCCGTCTTTGTTCAGCCTTGTGGGGAAGACGTCCAGGGGCTTTCCCTGGTTTTTATAACTCCACAAGAGCTGACGGATATTTGGAATTTAAAAATTACAATACAATTTTTTCTCTCAAGTGAATATGTACATACTTTTTCAGTGCTTCCAACAAACTCCCTTTGCTAATCTTGCACAGGTTCGCAGAAGATTTAGGATTTAACAGACCTCCGCACATATTTTAAGTTATGCGAGAGGTGACTGATAATGACATGCATGTCAGTTGTGCCTGTAAGTGTATAATTGGAAATGACATATTTTTCTTTGTCAACTTAACCAATTCAAGAAAAACATCTGTGTAATAAAAGATAACGAATGATTTGTGTGCGTTTTAAGCAGCTTTTAAAAGTTGTTGTTCAAGACCTCAAGATAAAGAATAGAATTGTATGTAATATTTTGTTATTTTACCTTGAATTAGAAACATTTTCCTAGCATTTAATTTGATGTATCTGGCTCCAATCAGAGATAATTCAAGCAAACACAAATGGTTTCGCTTCCTAACATCTAAGATAAACAGCTCTTTGGTCCACAAGGTCAGCCAGAAACACAAAACAAAACCTTGGCTTAGTGTGTTTTTGACTCAGGTTGAGCCCTTCACTGATACTCTGTGCTGCTGGTGACTTCTCTTTGAGTTTGCTTAATAAATTATGAACGTTTGCTTTCCAAATCAAGAGCGTTTAGTCGTCAGACAAAACGCAGAGCGCAGAGACCATCTGTCTGATTTTAGACCACACGAGACACTGCCTTCTGGATTAATATTAAACAATACATGCCACGGCTGCACATGCACTGTCTCCAACTCCACCACAGGTTGTCTTTTTCCTTTCTGGGTGTAAGCAGCTGTAAAAGAAACGTTCGCAGTCAGGTTTAAGGAACACACAGGCTGCGTTTGTGAGCGCTTTATTAAACAAATCAGAGGCAATCAGCATGATGGAAATCACTCATCCTCAGGTGATAAAAATCTGCCTTATTTCCACACAGCGTAATCATCAGGAATGCTTTGAAATAGTCTGGTTTGTAGATGCGTCTGTCAGTTTCCTGTAATTTGCCTGATTTTTGAGTCTTTCCATGGCTTTATTTATATTTCAGACTCAAAGGGCTAAGGGCTCAGAGTTGCATAGAATACGTATTGCTGTTTTGTATACAAATTCATGCACTGCTAGACGATCCACAGCACATCCAAATAAGCAACGACCCAGAATGTTTCAACGTAAGAAAATTCAAAACTAAAAAAAGCAAATGTTTTAGCCGCAACTGACGCATGCATGTCAGGTTTCCATGAGAATCACATTAAAACTGAAGATGTTTTCATAACCTCCAGACCTGGACCAGAAAAGGTTGAGGGCCTAATTCTGTTAGCTACCCACAAGCCAAGAGCTTGGAAGGAATGAGGTGTAAGAGGTTTTCATAACCCCATGTTCCGCCTTCCTCTGGTTGGATTTCTACAGTTTACAAGTTTACAACCCTGGGATGTGCTGAGAGGTCGAGAGTTTGGCGATGCCAGGCTGAACTGCTGCTGTTTTTCCGTCCACCAGGCTGTGCAAACAAAGACCCAAATGTTATTTCCTTTAAAAATATGAACTTGGATTTTAGAGCGTTGGCCAGTAATTAGTGCCAAAGCAAATTATTTGAATTATTACTCAGATGTATTATATTTATTAGAAGACAGAGAAAGGCAGTTAACCCTGCAGCGGTTTGGTTCATGGCTCTGTTTTACACATCCAGGCTTTAATAAATGCTCTTTGGACTTGAAGCAGGCGCATGATATACTATATCCTGTGCTGTTATATTGTTGGTATTACTATACTATAATGAGCCTGCACTCGACAAAAGTGCGTTAGCTGCACGTGCTTGGCCCCCTTCAGAAGTTGTATTAGTGGATGATGGAGCCTGCCAAGCTTGTCCTCTGTTACCCGCTCTGACTCTCAGCGTATAACAGCACAGAATCGTGTCCAAATTGGCGACTGCAGGAGTGAATCACGGCTTGTTGCTGACCGCCTCACTGGGCCTCGACCTCTGGCACTCGCTGTGTCCTTGAGCATAACAAAATGTGAAATGGAGCGAACCCAAGGGTTGACCTGTACGGCAAACAATGCTTTGCGTACGTTCTGCCGATTGACATGATAAAAGTTGAGCCAGCTGACATTTTTAGTTCTAGTTTTATGGCCAAGCGTTTGAATGGAGGACGTTTGATACGACTGCTGATATGAACGGCTGAAATGAGTCACCTCTATATTCTAGCCTGGGGTCAGAAGGAACTCAGTGGAATTATTACTCCTTTGTATTGAATAGAAACATTTGATTGCGCAATGTCTTTAGGAAATGTGTCTGGATGTCTTCTCCAAGCTGTGGAGATATGCAGAGCTCGTCTGAGTGGGATCATCAACATCTTTGGACAAACCTGAAGGAAGTAAAAGGTGTATGTTTCAACTGCTCTGGGAGCCTGGTAACCTGCCTGGAGTCCTCAGAGGACAAACAAGCGTGAGGACAGACTGTTCTGTAGCTGCAGTAAGTAGATGTCCCTCAAGTTAAAAAAAACAAAAAAAACAACATCCAATCAGGATAAAATCAGGAACTACTTTCATGTACAGTAGAATAATGAAGAGCATGATGTTGAATAAAGATGCTTTTCTGACTTCTAGTAGCCAGACAAACTGCATCATTTATAATCAGTTTTGAGAATGAGTTGAACATTATCAGTCACAGGAATAAACACAGAGATGAGCCCAAATCCAATTTGATGGACTCCTTCATCCTTCAATATCGCAGAAAGCTGATTAGAGCGTTGGGAGGTGCTTATTCTCATCAAGCATCCAGAAATAAACTCACCAAAGACGCAGGGATGAGGACATGGATACTAGTGCTTGATAACAAGACACAGAGTCTGTTGTGCAACTTTATTTACTGTCATAATCTGTCCAGTGACGTTCACAAGATGTAATGTAAGGATTGTAAAAGCTGGGTTAATTGTATTTCACTGCGTAAAAGCTTCAGATGAGGTTGCGAACTGCAACTACCTCAACAGAGGTATAATAAAGATAAATAAACTAATAAAGAGTTGTTTAAATTGACAGTGATAGGTTGGTTGGGTCTTGAACAGGCCACCAAGTGTCTCATTAACTCCAATGTGAATATAACCCTGTCACAATGCATCAGGCCTTTACACAATTCAATATTCATGACCAATTCAGCTCTGTCAATGCGTTGGGCTCTGGAAAACATTCACACCACTCAGGTTCTGGGGTTTAAATATGTATAACAACTACATGATGCCGCAGGAATGCAGACATTCCCGGCATTCCTTTGGATTTGTGAGCGTGAGCAAGTGAGAGGAAACGGTTAAAATAAGAGTGAAAAATAAAATAAGAGGAAAACAGCGAAGGCACTGGAGAGATGTCAACGGAAGGAGTTACTAGCTTTAACTCAATTGTGTGTGTGCAGTGGTTTGCAGTGTCGCTTTGTGAGTGACTGTTAAACCAAAGACAGCATGTACAGCGGCCGTAAAAAGCTTTTTTACAATCCCCAGTGTCGTGTATATTTAACTGTATGCATCTATAAACTGGGTCCACCTGGATTTGGGCTGTTTATCCCGTTTACCTGGCACATCCTCTTAAACGCGGTCAAATCAGATGGGAAGCATCTGTCCAAAATGTTTGAGGTCCTCACAGATGTTACGAAGGAGTTACGGCTACTCAAGGATCCTCAGAGATTTGCCTTGAAGCCGCTGTTGCGTTATATGCCCAGAAAAACCCACAAAATATGACAGCGCTGTCACTGTACCATGCTTCACATGAAGGATGGATTAGCTGACGTAGTGATGAGCAGTGGCACCACAGTGGCTCGTTTCTTCCATTATCTGTAGCGTGTGTCCTGTTATCTGTGGAGTTTTGAAGTGGATTAAATTTCAGCTGTGGATGTTGGAGCACACCCTTACTGGTCCGTGTGCCGTCTACTATATACATACTGTATATACTTATACTTGAAACTTGGAAACATGGTTTAATGCTACAAAATCTGGTCTTTTGTACATTTTCATTATCTTTTTAATATTTCAAATCCAGCTGTTCACAGGTTGTATCCATCTACAACACAGTAAAGCCTGTCAAAAGCGAACGGGCTCGAAAACCTGAAGCTACTTGTACTGCACTGACTTCAATCACAGGTTGAGCCTGGGTTTCTTTTTTAATCATCCATCTGAATGCTAACAGCACTATGTATGTGTCTGCGTGGGTGAATGTGTGAGCAGTTACTGTCCCATCAATGCAAACAGCAACAGCAGCTCTAGTAAACAATAAACACATTGTGTCTCTCTGCTGGTTTTTCTCCACGTGGAAAGTGTCTCAATAGAAACTGAGTCAGGTGTTGGACATTTCAGAAATACTGATTAATGCACGATTATTGGCAGAAAAACAATTAAAGAGCAGCCAAACAACTGTAAGTGCGTGCTTGACAGAACACACTCGTTGGCAGCAGTGAGCAGTCATTAGAAAGGAAAATAAATCAGCTGGGGGAAGGTTTTTAGCTTTCTGTGCACTTGTCAGACCGTCACATATGATTTCATGTGAGCCTAAAGAGAGGAGTTGGTTTCTGAAGTATCTCAACATTAAAGTAACATATGGTCACATTTTCAACAATTAAAAAGGTAGTTGGAGAACAAAAGTTTTTATCAAGGCCAAAGTAAAAAAAAAACAAACGATTTATTGGACGGAAAGTGGATGACATCATTCTACAAAGCATGCGCTGAACAAAGATGTAACCGGAGGCAGGTTAGCAGCTGAACGCATGGTCATCTGGTAGAATGCAGACGAAGGCAGAGCTGGTAGCAGTTATGGGCAATGACACTGTGTAGAGAAAGGAGAACAGACTCGGATATGTCATGTGTAAACCTCAAGGTTTTCCAGCTATGAGTAGGTCTCGTGATGTTTCCACTCTTACAGAAACCTCATCCATCCCTGTACAGTAAGTGTGTGTCTGCGTGTGCGCACTGCCACACAGTAATCTGTTCCTGCGTTAAATCGGTGCTCATCTCCATTGCTTCTCTTCATCTCCTTTGACTTTTTTTTTTTGACTAATCACTTTCCCATTTTCGTCCAGGAGATCCAGGAGACTGAAACCAATGTAATTATTTTTTACTGAAGCCACTGCTTTTTCTCTTTTCAGTCCACAAACAAAACATGAACTAAAAACAGATGTAGTGGTTTGTTTTAGACATGCAAAGCAGCTGAAGCCCATAGAGTGGGTGTGATGTCCCATGAGTCTCTGGGGCCACGCACATTTCTTTGGCCAAGCCCGAGCCAACACTCACCTTCAATAAAGTAAGTGCAGTCTCACTGTAAACACAGTAGGTGCATATGGGATCACTGCGCCACAGTGGCCTGTCCTTAAAGAAAAATAAGAACGTAATAGCAGAGTCATGGGAGAAATGAAGTGAAGAGAGAAGATGTTGGTAGAGCAAATAAAAAGTGTTTATACCACGTCAGAGCAATCAGCAGCAGCTTCAGAGCTCAGAGTGGGCATCAGCCTGCGAAACCGCAGCTCGCTTTTGAAACACGTTGCATCCATGAGTAGAAGCCATATGTATATCACCATCTATGTCTTTGAAGAAGCAGCTGCAGTGACCTTGTGTGAACTGCATCTAAATTATGACCTGCTAATTTTAAGGAAGCCTGTTAAGATCATGGGAGAAACGTACTTTCTGGACATCTCTGTCAATTCAAAAGCCAGTTGCCGTGTAGTATGATAACTACATAATCCAACACGTTCCCATTTGTTTTAACCAAGCTTAAAAAACACAAATCTGTAGATAAACCACTATTAAACCATAGACAATAATTTTAATTTCTTCTCCATCGTGAAGAACGATGACCTAAAGAACCTTCTGAGCATACTGTCGACACAGTTACACTGAGGACCCTGGTAACTACAACTGGAAGGTTTGGTGGTCACTGACAGAAATGTCTGAGTCACCAGCCAAAGAAAAATAATTATTTACAAAGGCTTGTACAGCAGATGGTCAACTTTTAAAGTACTTGCTAAGCACTTAAGGAGCAGCTCAGGGGGAAACCTGTCAGGAGTAAAATTGTAAAATTAGCAGCACAAACTTTTTGGAAACAGAACCTAATGTTTATGCTTTTTGTTTTGTTTTTTTGCAGCAGCTTGTTAGAGAATCACACTGTTTGAGTGGCCATTTAAGCATAATTTAAGGCATTAACATCACAGCAGCCCTGTCATTCATTACCGACCAATGTTTTCCACGATTTCAGGGGATTTCACTACTGTAATGCAATACAGGAAAACCATTTTAAAGGCAACATAAAACGTTGGCATCACCACATTCAGGTAGCAGGTATGTGACATGACGATTTTAGTTACAAGAACAAAGAAGAGGTTTTCAGTTTTCACTGACCAACTTATCTTGTGTGTTTGGAAGATCATGGCTGAGGTGGGTGGACAGCAGTGAAACTGATAATTAGTAACTAGTGTATGAATACTGCTCATGTATCACTAAGTTCATGTGACAACAACAAATCACAAACCTGTGATTTATCATTATTATATATATATATATATCATTTCAGAAACAAAAGTTTGTACCTTAAGCTAAAATTGTTTTGCAAACAATGTCTTCTCATTAGACCTAAATGATCAACCAGTCATCGATGTCATCGAGACATTATTGTAACGTAGGCAGTATCCACATCCGCCCAACATCGCTGTGATGAAATGATAGCCATAGCACATGACACAGCACAGATCACAATGTGATTATAAGTCAATTTAAGAAGCATTTCCCTTTCTCTCAGATAAAGAACTAGGAGTCTGCTAACAATTCAGGAATGTTGGGAAGAAAAGTATTTGCTTGACTGACTCGGCATTAGAAGACAATAAACCACATGGAAAGTCAACTGGACTTTGGAAAATAATGATGACAAGAGCTCAAGGCATAACATTGGAAATTTAAGCTAGAGTTCATGCTGCAGCTTTATTTCACATCAATCTTAGATGAAATGCAGTCCAAAGGTATTTTTATCGTGGAGAGGCCCTCCTGTGAAATCAGACACATGGAGCAGAGCTGTCAGACGTTTTTGATAAACAAGAAATTCCACAATCAGCACCAAGTTTTCTGTCACAGCCTAAAGCAAGTGCAGCCCATCTAAAATACTGAAGAGCGGTTTGACCGACCTGCTCCTAAGGTCTGTTAAACGTAATCAAAATCATAATCAATTATCAATATACTGCATCATAAAAATTGAAAGGTAAATAATGACTGACTTTCCAGAAGCAGCATTGTTTGTTGCCAAGTGTAGGGCTCCTGGCTGATCAATAGTTCACTGAGACGTCGTCATCTGGATCCAATGAAATGCTTAAAGTCTGCTTGTTGAACTTGTGGAAGGGTCTCCCCGAGTTGCACAAGCTCACTTCTCTGTTTCTGCTTTTTGGCCTTGGATCTCTTTTTACCATATACTGTCCCTTTTCATGCCTTTTGCTCTCGAGCTCCCATCAAGGTGGTGGCAGCGTCATTAAGAAAGCAACCCTTTTGCACAGACAACCAAAAGTTTTGGCGCTTTATGCCCAAAGCCTGAGCAAAATACACACTTTACTCCCGTTAAAATAAGTGACAAGTAATTTCTGTTTAAATTCCTGAGAAGTTCATTCATCTTCTACCGCTTCTTTCCCGTGCAGACACAGGGAGGACATGCAAACTCCACACAGAAAGGCCCTCGGTCGCCTCCAGGAATCAAACCCAGGACCTTCTCACTGTGAGGCGACAGTGCTAAGCACCACCCCACCGTGCCGCCCCTTGTCTGAGATGTAACATCTATAAATCAAACTAAAAAAGTCTACATTTTATTGCAGTAAAAGTGCATATAAAAAACAGCCTCGGACCATTTAAATGTCTCATACGTCAGCACAGCTGGTAGGTGCCCATGGTTGCAGGCTTTACCTGAAGTAGCCTCTTGAATCATCCTCATTGAAACCTGTTTGGAGCAGCCACGTTGCTGCTTTGGCTCTGTACCGCTCTGCCAACCTCGTCTGCCTGTCTGTCTGCCTGCGCAGGCCTCAGCACCCTTGTTCAGACCTAATCTGTCTGTCTGTCAGTGCCTGGTAATTGGAGCTGTTTAGGAGATCATCCAGCCCAGGTGGGCGGGCTGGGGGAGTGTGTCTGTGTGTGTGTTTTGCGTCTAGGTGTGTGTTCATGTGTGCGCTAAGGGACAGGAATGCGTGTCGGACCAGGAACCCTCGCTTCCCACGGCTGTGCCACCCGTGAGCCGTGGATGACAGGCATACTGAATAGCACACGTCATGCTGAAGAATCTTACAGGTGCACCACAAACTTAATACCATAGTTCAAGTGCACACCGGCTTCCGGGAGCTACCGTATTTGTTTCCCATGGGTACGTTTTCAATAAAATGCATTCATTTCAAATAATTCTTTCTATGCTAAAATGCAACCTGTGCAACATGTTAAGTGTCTTTGTTGTTCAAACAGCAAGCAAGGCAATTAAATTTTCCACCTTGATCAGATACATTTATTTGTCACTCACGACTAAAACTTCCAAATCAGATCAAGGGCTTTTTATACTCGATAGCGCATGTCAGGTTTATCACAGCGGAAATTGGAGGGCATTTAGTAGAGAGAGTAGAGTGTAGACAACATTTCAAAGATTGTTTTTGTCTACAAAACCTGTGCTGTGTTGAAAGTGCAGATAAAAAGGCCTGATATCTCTGAGCACATGCAGTTTCAAAAGCCTTTTCCAGGGATTGCATGCCTCACTTAAATCGAATTAAATTGATAGAGTGCATACGTGTATCAGAGGAGCGTGCACCAAGGAGGCAACACACTCCTCGGAAATCAAATAGGAGATACTGGAAATCAACAACAGACTGAAGGAAAAACAAGAAAATACTTTCCATTACTTGAAAGTAGGTCTGTGCCACTGTTTTCACTGTTCCCTTAATGGCCAAAAGGATGTTTATTAGTGCATATGTATGTGCTCAGAAGGAACCAGAAACACTGCATCTAAGGACCTTTTAATGTATGTCCTCAACGAATTAGGTTTTGATTTGAATCAACAGCTACATTATAGTATTATTTGTTCTTATTTCTTTTTATAATGTTTGTCATTTGCAGGCTGGAAAAGTAAGACGACACGCCATTTTAACAGTAATTCATAAAATAAAGTAATAGAAAACGTGAATCTATGGAAAAACAAGAACTGGCATCTGTCTGTATTGATACATTGGACTACGAGGGGTAAAAACGCTCCTGTCGGAGGCACGATTTGGCGATAAAACTCATCTAAAGCCATTTAAGGGGTTAAAGTCAAGACAGCCAGAAAAAAGTTCAAGAATCTGGACTTTGATGTCCAACTCCCTGTTGGACACACAACAAGATCTCTGTTGCTGTACACTCTTGTGTGACAGACATCCTGGGTGTTTAGAGGTGAAAGCTGGGAGCGCACGGAGTCCGTTGGAGACAATGCTAGTTTGTTGTGGCGCTGTCCCTCCGTCTCTCTGTGCGAGCGGGGTCGAGCTGCAGGGTCAGGCGAAGCCACCCATACTTTGCTGGAAAGAAATGATCATTTATCACCTTGTGATACACAAAGGTTGGGTTACCAGTGCTCAGCGGGGAAAACTCGGAGCAACGGAGGCAGAAAGCATTGGAAAAAACCATGGATAAGCTACATATTTATATATATATGATATAAGTTTATACAACATGTGCACAATCAATCTGCAGTTTGTATCCAGTCAAACATGCTAAGTTGCTCAGGTGCACTTGAACTTAACTGATGCAGGTCTGATCAGAAACTCTTTCTTTATAATTGAAGGAAGTTTTTAGGCAAGCAATGCAGAAAATGTAGCTGCGTGCTCCAATACCTCATCTATGTAAGTACACTCATAATTTCCATGAAATCATCAGTTGGAATAGGTTATCAGATCCCTTTCTGGACGCTGGAACCCCTCAGCTTCATGATACTCCACTCCCTTCCAGTTTATACAGAGTCGTGCCTTGTAGCGTATTGGAGAGTTAGACTGTCAACACTCGCGACGTAACACACCCAGCCTCTGCTCGGAAGAGCTCACGGCAAATAACAAAAACAACTACTGAAAGAAAGACTGTAACTGGAAACAGTGTGACAGAGGCCGGTGCATCCATTTCAGCAGCAGTGACAGCAGCTGTTAATTGGTAGCAGGTAACATCTGCTCATAGGGAAATTAGGGTCAAACGTCAGGCCTGCTTACTCATGTCCTGCGAGCTGCAGGTTGTGGCGCAATGCAGAGTTGGAGGAGCTTCAATGGATGTTTATGTGTCAGAACTGGTGAGTGAGTCTGTGTCTGTGAGATGCAGGGAAGCGAGTGTGTGTGTGTGCGTGTCGGCCTGTTCTCTGAAGTATCCAGCTGACGGTAACCGAATCCCAGTCAATGTGTCTAGCCAACAGATCAGTGAAGGCTGCCTGTCAGGAGCAGTGACCCTGCCCTCCCCTGCTCTTTAGCTGTGCACCCACCATGGAGACTGGAGGTCAATGACAAGGGTGGGGGATTAGAGACTGGTGGGAAGCGCTGGGCTCCGATTGCCAGTAAGAGTGAAAGAGCGTCTTGCAAAGACGACAGAAACTCTCAGCGAAGCACAGGTAGACACCTTCCGACACCAAAACAAGATAAGGACAATTTATGCACAACTGACACGTGTTTATTAAAAACTTGACAAAACAAAAGTTACAGGCATGAATTCATCCACTGAGAGCTTTAGTGGACAGTAAACACTGCGAGAGAACGGGATATGCCAGCGTAACACATTATACTCCGTTAATAGACACAACAGATACTGTACACAACCTTGTCCCAGAGTGTTCATCTGTGGTGTGGTGCACACCCATACAGCCATACTTCTCAGCTCATTTCAGATTTCTAAAGACTCTGGTGAGCCCCTGACTTTCCCTCAGCGCCATGTTGAGGTTGACGTTTGTGGTTTTGAACTGTTGGATGGAATAGCGTCATGTGGGACTGACATTTTCTGGCCCCTTCAGGATGAATTTTCCTCTGATGCCCTCATGAGGTCAAATGTTTAATGCCTTTTACTGTATACAAACATGGTTTACGTATCATGAGTGTAAACAGCAGAGGTTTATTTCATAATCTTACGAGGAAACATGACACTGCGCCGAGAACAAGGTGGTATGTGTGTGACGTAGAAGCATCTAGTTGTCTTCTCATTCAGCACATTGTGATTATATTGACTCTGCTTGGTTTAGTTATGGATGAGGGTTGCGTAATATACTGTAGTGTATTATTCTTCAGCAGACATTATGGCTGATTTAGACGTTTCCTAATCATGACAATCCTTTGAATGCTCAGATCTGATTTCTAAACCTTTGTCTAAAGTCCTTTTCTCTGATTGTTCTCTCTGCCCTGGTTTCCTTTCTTTCCCTCTTTCTCAGTCCATCTGTTTTGTAATGTGATCCCTGCATCGTTATGAGTTATAGAAAGCAGTTGTGGTGGCTTCCCAGCTATGTGACTGTTTACCTCCTCTATACACCACAATGGGACCTTGTTATTAGGATAAAAGACCATCGGGACAATAGAATTTGGCTACACTTTCACATTTCCTGTGGATCAGTTCCACTACGTGGCCGATCCAGTTCGATTAAATAAACGCGGTATAAAAATGTCACTGTGTGAAATTTGACAGGGATTTATGCTTTGGGTCAGAATGTGAACCAAGCATCATTAGAATCTTGTGAAGTTAATTTTGTTTTACCATTCTGTTCTAGCTAACGGGTGATTGATTACATTCGTTTCAGCTGGAGCAGACTCTGAGTTAAATACTTCAGCGTAGCTAATTCAGTACATCAGGCCTACGTATGTATTATAGTTATCAGAATATTTTTTATTTCCTTGCAGACATTGTAAGTTTTTTATATAACTCAACTTCATGTCATCTTTAATTAATTTAGGAGCAAACCTTTCACTTATGGCTAATGTACATGCCTCAGTATTTTTTCAAATAAGTCCAAATGTTCAATGCACAGCGTGTTGGTAGAAGCAGAATTGTGTTTGTTGGCTCACCCAGTGTGTCAAAACTATCCCATTGTGTTTTCCACAACCGCAAGACAGCCACTGGGGAAGAGACAACATCGTGCCCATAGAGCTAATCTCTATGCTCGCAGACAAATTCCCCACAGCATCAGTTGCTCGTACTAAATACGTGGTGGTTAGAGTAACGTTTCGCTGACGGATTGTTAGAGTGCATGTGTGTCCGCACCGCATTTGGCCACGGAGAACTGTGTCCCACATGATAATGATAACAGTGTGTGTACCAAATATGTCTCCAAAATCCAACCATTGAAGTAAGCAAGCTTCTATTTTGTTTGAATATTCGGTAACATTGAGGAAACGCTGGAGTGCTGAGAGCTCTGAGATAAACTAACAATCAGTGCTGTAATGCGGTTTAGCAAACCCCTACCCATGCAGAACGCACAAGCCCGCACTTCACCAGTCCAGTCTCCACACATGGGGCACCACTGTAGCGAAAGTGAAGTCCATTAAACAGTGTTGGATTAACGCGGCCAGTCCTGGGTTTCCATCTTATCAATAGAAGCCTTCGACTAGAGCGCAGGGCTCTTCTGAATGTTCAGTGTGTATTTCAGTACTCGTGCGTGTCCACAGATAATTCATTTAAGTACCTGTTCAGCACCTCAGGGGAGGAGCAGAGCGTCTAGTGCTCAGCGCCGTGTGTGACATTGTGCCCTACTTGAACACTTTCCAAAACACAATGAGACTAGACCTCAAGCGAGAATGTTACATGGTCTGGCCCTGCAGACCTGGTTTTAAATTCCACCGGTGCCTTGTATTAGGCAAGTATGAAACTGGGGGCAGTAAATACCATCATAACCGCGGCGCTTCCGTTAGGTTTGCGTCTTATTGGATTATGAAGTAGAAAGGACAATTACAGGTATGACTGACACGCTTCCCGCACCTCTACGTTTACCTCGTTTCCTTGTGCTAACCAGGGAGGAGTTATTTTGACCTTGCAGACCAGTGTTATGCCTAATCAGCAAGTTAAGGGAGTTTGTGTTTCTAGACCTACTCTGACATGAAACTCACCTGGAGCATGAGAAAAACCCGCCTTGCTTCTCTCTGCTGAACACCAACCTGCCTTGTGTGCAAATATTGTTTTTCTAAAATCAATGTTTTCTCTACTGAGTTATTCTTTGCTTTTTAAATAAAGTTTTAATTACATATGCAGGATTGGAAAAACATGCCTTCATGCTACGGTGTGCTGCAGCTTCCTCTTCATGCCAGAGATATACACAGGAGTAGATAGTGATAAATGACTGTTAGTCACGTGTTGGACATGTCTCCAAACACCTCTCTTTATCCACAGAGGTATAATCCTGGCAGACGAGGCGGTGGCAATGGTTATCGTGTTTCTACAGTATAAACTTTGGAGCTGCAGGCTCAGATATACTGTACCAGGGCCAGATCTTAGACCCACATCATGCGCAATCTTTGTGGACCCGGGTACAATAACAATCAGCGGGAACGTCCAGTAAAACAGATTTGTTGAGAAACAAGCTTTTCCTGCAAGACGCAAAAAAAAAAGAGTCAGTTTTTAACACCAACATAAGATTTGGTTTATTTTGTGTTTATTTTATTTCCTCTTTGCTTCTCGCTGTTTTGAATTGGAATGAGCTCAGTCAGGTGTGTCCACGCACATCACACCAGTCGGCAGCAATTGATGGAAAGAAAAAAGAAACGCAATCTGTTCAATGTGTTGACTGTTGTTTTTTTTAGCCACAACAGATGAGCTAAGATCAAACCTTTTGGTCACTGCCAAATATTACATGTTTCTGTTTGACAGACTGATACATTAGAAACAAAGAGGTTTTAATTCTAAGTTGTAGCCTGAAGGTCATATCCTGTATTTATTACACCTCCACTGGGTGATTTAATGAAACAACTTTAATAGAAACGGTTTTGATTACACAAAATCAAAACATTTACGTCAGCTCTACCCGTAATTTATAATTGCATGTGCCAGCTAAAGATAGAGTTATAGCCTCTGCTGCGAACCTTTAGCGACACAAAATGTTTGTCTATCTATGATCTATGTGGACAATAGTTTTGCTATTACCTATTTTTTATTGCATTACACAATTTGATTTGACACAGTATCTTAGCCAGTTGCACAGCCAGCATTTAGCCTTAAAGTCATCCCCAGCATCCCACTGGCCATACATCTTGGCCTTATACAAACACGTTCTACCATATATAATACAGTATATACATTTGTTTAATGAGTGTGTACACCAAATCAAACAGGAACTCATGGGCAGAAAAAGGAAAGGTCAAGTTGTCTCCACATGCGGGAAAAGGACTGACCTCGATACATCAGTGTTGTAATTAAAGCTACATTTCATGTCTCTGTGGCTTTCCCCATAATATTTACACTCCTGTTGCTGCAGTTCAAGAACCCCCCCGAATGTGATACAGCAGTGAGGAGAATTCAAATAAACATCCACTCAGAGGTAACAGGTTTAAGATGTCGCAGTCAGACAGTCATCCATCTTACGGTTGAGGTCTCTGTCACCTGCTCTGCAGTTGAACAGGAGACCCCTGTGTGTGTGTGTGTGTGTGTGTGTGTGTGTGGGTGTGTGTGTATGTGTGTGTGTGTCAGCATATCACACGCTCAGAACTTGGTGTGTGTGACCGTGGAGATACATCAGGAAAATGGCCGCCACTCGACATCCTCCAAAAAGATCAAACGTGGAAATAATTAAGCCGACAGTAAATAACGTGGAGATGAAACAATAAACAGGGAGCAGCACTGAGACAGATGTAGCAGCCTCGCTGTTTGATGTTTGATTACACCAACTGGCTGTCAACAGTAAATGCAAGACAGAGCCACACTCAATTCAAGCTGTAGCTGTACGGCAGCTACTGAAATCTCTAAGAGTTAAGTGGGTGTTACTTTTTAAATTTCAAATTCAAAACCCTTCTTAAATCTACTCTCTTTATAATTTTTATTCCATATTGTGCCGTATTTCCATGTAAGTGTAATGTTTAGCATCAAGCAGTGATGTGGCCTAGAGCAGATGCCGTCACACACACACACACACCTTCAGTTCACAGGTACATTAAAGTCATAGGTCTTTGACTTTAACACACTATGTCACAGCACAGCGAAACGGTCCTGGGTTTAAACTGGACCCATCGTTGTGTGAGCCCCCTCAGTATGTTGTGGCTGTCGTCAAGTCTCAACACAGATCAGATCAATAACCAGCCCAGGGTGCACAGCCTTCCTTCACAGCTGATGCATGCTGGGACAGATGACTCTCTTCCTCTGATCCTCAGTAGGAAGAAGTGTGCAGCTACAGTAGAAGCTTAATTTGTTCTTTTTCCTTCATGAACATGGCATCGTGCAGTTTTTCAGAAGACGCTGCTCCAGGGCTTGTCTCAATACACAAATAGACGGATATATCTTTAACCTGTGGCACTTGAAGCAACTCTGTTTTTAATCTTGTGTTGAGTTGCGAGAATCTCTGCTAAGAAACTGAAAACAGACCCTGGGCCGCTGTGTCTGCGCAAAACTTTAAAAGCTGGACAGGCCTGTGGGTTTAGGCTGTGAGCTGAGGAGGTCTGGCAACTCTTCATGTGCATCGCATCACTTCGAATTATCACATTGATTCAAATGCCACAGATGCACCGAGCTCGCCAGAGACTCTTTACGACCTGCTAGCAGAAACAGCGCGTTGGAAGCACATGCAGCATTGTGTGTGTGACGACTTGAATAATTTCTCTCCGGATCTTTTACTCAACTGTTTGTTACCGTTGCTGGTAAACTGTCTGGATTTGTCAGCGCGCGCATACATTACTATCTGTCCCTCTGCAGGCCGATATTTTAAGACTCAAGAATAAAATTTGTTACATAATTAAGTCGCACTGATTCAGGGAGTTACCAAACCGAAGGTTGTTGATTCAAGTGCATTTCGGGAATACTAATTTGCTACGGAGGCAAACCCCTGATCCAGAGGTGGAACACAGCTCTTTCACAGCTTAGATGGGCCTTACACAAACACACACACGCTCTCTCAAAAGGCAGTGGGTCCTCGGCACTGACCACGGATCCTGGTGATAATAGCAGCCACATGTTGCAAGACCTGTTCCACTGTTTCGCCGCTACACACACACAGACACACACTGAACACATGTAGAGTAGCATGAGAACTAATGCAGAGCAATGCGCAGACTTCCCCTGTTTCTTCCCATCACTTTTCTTGTACCCCTTCAGTGCCAATGTGTCCCACTCTCCACGTCTCTATTTCCCATCCTTTGCTTTCATTTTGTCCCGTGTGCCCATAGATCTGAAAAAAATATGCAATCGCTGAAGTTTTGTAAAAAAAAAAAAAAGATCCAGTAAAAGATCCACCCCTGCAGCCTGGCATGCAAAACCCCGACTACTTTCTGGATATGCACCAGCAGGAGCCAGTTATCCTGAAGGTAACTTGTTAGTATGATGTGCAGCGCGCAGTAAAACATTAAATGGATACCATCTTGACTCATACTGTATAATATCGGATTATTGATGGCTACAGATGTTGGCAAGATTTTCCTTAAATCTGTGATGGCAGAGTGATGAAAGGCATTCCATCAGGATACCTGCCATAAGATTGGTAGATAGATAAAAATGCTTTACAGTTCTTACACTTAAAGATCTATTTTACAATCTCCTGGCGAAATAGGGGAAAAATAAAGAAGTCATAATGTCTGGCAAGGGTATGTAGGCTTTGGCTCTAAAACGGCTACAGTAGATGAATTTCCCACATGTTTTTACATTGCAATGAAATCAAGATGCAAAGATTTGCAAGGTCAGGCATAGCGCTCTACCTATGAGTAGAGCGCAATGAAAACAAGCTCTGTGCTCATCATGATTTATGGAGGACAGTTACAGTGAATGAAAGAACAGAATCAATGCTGAAAGTCAGTAAATAACAACAAAACGAGGTGAAACAGAAGTGATTGGGGTCCATTGCAAACTGTTTGCATGTGCACAGCCCACAAAGTTATAATAACGGAAATGAAACAATATAATGTAACACACGTTCCTCTCATTTTAAATCATAACTGGACGGTTTGAGTTGTTGTTTGGTTGTGTTGTGTTTCAACATTTGAAGTCTAAACCTGCTCTACCAGCCTGTTTGGCTAAGTGGGATTAAAGCTGTGTTTTGGATCAAGAGTCCTTAAAATCATTTGATGACACCGATCAGCCGTTGGCCCTGAACGTAACCCATCAGTCGTCAGATACCTCAGCCTGTAATTTATTTAGCTTCTATTGCTTAAACAAGACTGGACTAGAAAGACTGATCGTAGGAGAAAACCAGAGCATATGGGAGATGGTAACTTAAAACGCATTGAGGTATTGACATTCCTTCACCAGTGACAGATGAGTCTGTTCATGATGAGGTGGACAAAAATCAACAAACTAAAAACCCTATCAAGGATTTAGTGCGGCACCGCTACATGTATGTGTGTCTCTTTGAGGAAGAAAGGTATCGATAATTCCCATCAATCATCTGCTTCCTGCCTCAGTCAGCAGCTGGTATGTGGGAGAGCTGTGAGAATCATTAATTGCACACACGCTATACTCACACACTACATCATTACTGTCAACAGCTGTCGAGCAGCCTTTGTGAGTACCCAAATAACATCATTATCATTATTCTTCAACACTGAGACCCCCCCCACCCTTTTTTTTTTACTCCCTGTGGCCTTTGCTCCATAAGGAACCAAAGAGAATATAACTGAACTCCCTAGTCCGAGCTCCCCCACCACACCACGGGGCCTTCAACACCCCCATGCTCTTCACACTACTGAGGTGACCTTTGACCCTGGGGGACGTGTCAGAGAGAAGTCGGGGCGAGTGCCTGTCAGTGGATGGTGGCTCAGGGGGTAAGAGAGTTCTAGGTAATGAGTGAGGAGCGTGTGTGTGATTGGGTGTTTTTGTGTCGAGGAGACACGTTTCTGTGCGTGTCCACGTGTGCTTCTCCTGTGTATACGTAACGTCTGTACATGTAACTGTGAACCGGGTAGGATGCGCGAGCTTTGGGAGGTGGGTGTAGTTCAGTTAGGGGTGACAGCGTGACCCCCTCGTTCGTCACTGCTGACAAAGTGTAAAAGTCAGCTAGAGAATTTAGTCTCTTGAATCCCAACGCAAACAAACAGTTCAGTGAATTAAATGGTTCTGCCTTCGTTTATTTCTCACTCCCCTGGACCAGATATCACAGGTTCATGATGCTGTATAAAGCTGTGCTGAAAAGAAATTAATAATTAGATTATGAGCAACAATCTAAAAGTGTGAAAACAAATACAAAATATAGTAATACACTTATTACTTGGACGTCTGACATAGTAGTTATAGTTGTAATAATAATTATGAAAGTTGGTGTCTTGCTGCTTATGTACAGACAGAGATTGTCTGGGAAACACGATGTTCTGCGGAAGCAAAATATCGAACACAGGTTTTTCAAAGACAGAGTTGTCTGCTCTTTTTGCTGTTGCTTACATAGCCAAGAGCTCAGTGACCCTGGGAAGCATGCAAACGTCCAACCACACAAAGTCACATCAACAAAGTCTATTCCTTCACAGACTCCTTCACAAAGAGACACACAGCAACACACATGCTGGATCACAGCCCCTACTTGAGCCAGCGGAAGAGCCTGTGGAGGATGTGGCAGGTCAAAGAGATTAGCGCAGCTCCTCAGATTGTGAGGTGTCAGGATAGTGAGGTGGAGACAATAAAATAAAGAGAGCACGATGGCAAAAGTGGCAGAATACAGAGTGGGGGCAACAAGGAACACAGATATAAAACGCAAGGACGAAAAATTATTAATGTACAATAAAGGGCATTAATGGATATCATTAAGCATTTTCCTATTTTCTAATTGCAGCATTACTTGTTTTAATCATCAACACCCCCTATTACTGTACCGCACTGTTGTAGCAGGCTGCTTAAACTGGTCTAAGTTGAGGTCATAAAAGGTCAAGTGTGCCTGTGATAGAGCTCCCCTGGCTGCTCCGCCAGCAGATAAGTGCTTATTTATGACAGTGAGCTCATCTTTTTCTGTGAAACACAGATAACATAGATGGTCAGTTTCATATAAGGATACTTTGTGTTTATTGTATTCATCCCTGTTGTTTATAAAAAGCCCAAAGACTGTGTTACCTCAAATATCATATATTTTCCTTTGTCTGTCATTGTAGCTCGGGTTTAAATCTTTTTTGCTGTATGGCTGAATCATGTGCCGATTTGTATGGACACTCCCATTTCATGGCACCACGTATTCTAGAGCTCACCGCATCTGTTATTTTGATAATAACTGACACGCTAATCCCAGCTTTAGTTTGACCAGTTGCGCTAGATGGTAGCTTGACAACATATGTCCAAATGTTATTGTGTACCATGCTTCTCACACTCATGCCCACTATCAAATGACAGACCACTGGTATTATTTACTGGATCAAAGTACACAGTTCTGCTTTGCGGTGGTACCCAGGCCTGAACGTCGGCTTTGGTAAGGTGTCTGAACGCAGCCATTTATGGGGCTACTTCTCCATCTTTAATTGTGCCAAACATACCAAAGCACTGAAGTTCAGTGTACAAACTAAAGATGAGGAAGCAGAGGAGCAAGGCACCTACTGTACAGTATTTCAAAGGGAGGTCAAGTGGTATCATATACTATAATAGTATTATTGTACATTTCAGTTGATTTAAGATAAATACGTCTTTCTATTTAAATAAATGTTGTATTGCTTGTTATGATTAATATTGTTCGTTAGTGAGGCCAGAATCAAAGACGGTCATACTGACGATATTATGCTTCAGGTTGGGGAATCAAGTCTGTCAGAAACAAAGATCAGCGCCTATTGAATTATAGCTGCGGTATAATAACATCGGCTGACGGCTCACGGCCTAATACTCCGCAGTCTATGTGAGTCAGTGGGTAAAATTGACAAAATACAAGAGACACGTCTCCCTTTAGTAACATCCCTCAGCCTTAATGACGTTCCCTACGCCATCGTGAGCACAGTGAACATTTATCACGGTGCCCTGCGTTAATTTCTATCATAAGATTTACGTCACACGATGACTGTAAATGTGAGCATGGCCCATAAAGATAAATACACTTGGGGTTTTACTGTCTTGTTTATGATTTCGTGATGTCATCTCCTATGAAATTCCTCAATGTTGAATCTGAGTCATAAATCATAGTCACATGTTCTAAATGACAAGCAGATGCTCAGCAAAGTTTAACAACCACACTGGGCACCATGTTAGATATGTCACAGCAAGATGGTCACGACAGTAAAAACACTCCTGGCCCACATACACAATCTGAACAGGAAGGAAAACTCAGCATCTCAACATATCTGTTATATATAAACTCTGTGCCTATAATGTTCACAGTTTGAATAAACTGATGTGAATCAGTTTACATAATATTGTTTACATATAATGGACAAAAGTATCTCGCAGTATGAGGGAAAAGCAGTTTTCATGGACATGCAAGCTGCCCGTCATTGTCTCTGCCTGTTATTTGTGTTACAGTAGGAATATTTGGAAATTTAAGTAAGGACACACAATTCCTCACACAAGTCTGACCATCAATGTCAGTCTCTTGTATTTGTATCTTGTATAAGTATTATCAGGTATAAATATGGATATGAGAATAAGGATATGAAACTGTCTAATTGAGTCACCAATTAGCTAACGAAGAACTTGACTTTTGTTTGTATTGCTCTGTGACCAGCTGTGGAAGACAAAGGGCAAAGGTCAAAGCTATGGGAAGGAAAATCAGGTCGTCCGTTGTTAAGTCAGACAATTCTCATGAGATGTAAAGAAAAACTCTTTTGACCACCGCTGGTTGTAAATGGGCGTATTCTGCTGCTCTGTGAAAGGAGCATATGAACATGTGGATGTGGTTTTTTAGTCATTGTTTAAACTGTGATCATACATGTAAATGGATTTAGTTTGAATTTGGTTCGAACCCTAATAATTAAAGTACATACTTTACGTTGTCTGTTTCTGTTGGAGATCAGCTCGACCTTGAGTGAACCACAGTTTCAATCAGTCTTTGTATCTGTTGAATTTAATTCGCTCTGTTTGACTGGACCACTCTCTCTACAGCAGGGCGACTCCCTCCAGACCCGTAAAGCCTCCCCCAGATGCAGTTGGTAAACTCATGCTGTCCTGTTCAGCATTCAGTCCCTTTAATCCTTTATTGTGAGCTCTCTGCGATGTCTGCTCTATAACTGTGTAATATAAATAAATGTAACTTACTTGCTCTGTTTTGCCTTCTCCGCCTAATCCTCCTCCTCCTCTTCTCTTCCCTAACCCCTATGTCTGGGTGTTATGAATCTGAAGAAGCTATAAAAAGGGAAACACAAAGCTCTCAGCCATAGCATCCCTGTGAAATCCTAGACGGCCATTAAGCTAATGGGGCACTCTGGCCCAGCCGGCGGTATAACTCAGTTCGCAGCTCTAGGGCCGGGACTTGCCACAATGGGGCCCCGTGTTCCAGTATGTTGGTGTAAACATTGCACAATGTGTCAGCTTCAGAAAGCATAAAATAGACTTGAATGGGCAACTCTCACGTAAACAGAATGAGACACAGGTGCAGCTTGAAGGCTCTGTGTTACCACAAAATGATTCGCAAATATAAATTTACTACATTTCCAATGAAGAGCAATTTGTGTTGAGACACCCCCACCGACACTGAAAGGACCGAATGCCTTTAAAACCATTAGATGAGAAAAGCCCACACAGGACAGCATCAGTGCTTATTCCCATCCATCCTTTGGTGAATTGTAATTTCATAGCGCTTGTGAGAGTCCTGGTTGCTCCCTCCTCGTGAGAAAAGGCCGCTGAACTTAAGCTTTTATAGTCAAAAGTGTTTATTGTGTTTACCCAGGGCTAGAAGGCCAGCACACACACACACACACACACACACACACACACACCCCCCCACACACACACACACACACACACACACACACACACCTCAGGTGAGAGCAGAGCGCTCCCTCCCTCCTCTCTCTAACGCTGTCTGCTAGCTCAGATTGTTTTTAACAGGAGGAGAGGGGATGATACCATCCTCAATTACAGGGGAAGTGCTTTTTTATGGGCCTCTCTGGCAACACACACAGACACACAGTGTGAGTGTGAACTCATAAATTGAAAACAATGAATAGTTCTTTACAAAGGCATTTACAATTTACAGGGGTCAGCAGTGGTGCTCTGCTAGTCACCTCCAGTGACCCCAGTACACTGCAGTTCACTGACAGCCATTGATAGAGTTCATCCTATTTCCACATTATGGGTATAATGAGGGTTGCTTAATGGAGACGGTTTCAAAGTTGGAAGCATGAAGCCTTCAGAGAACAAGAGAAAATGTAAATAATATGTTTTGTTTAACGATGAGAAAAATAGCATGTGCAAAAAGGAAAAGCATTCATGGCCCCTGAAAGGTGTGAGCACCACAGACTGGGGAAATCAGTTTTAATTCTCCTCTCTGTGTGTTCTCGCCCTTCTCCTCCTCCTATTTGTTGGCGTACTGCTCCCATCCTCCTCAACAATGGGAGAGTGGAGGAGTGTGGATCCTGTCTGTTCTCAGGGCCTGGAGTGTAAATTCCAGTGAAGCCCCAGGGCTCCGGATTGAAGGAGAGATTGAGCTCTGTCTGCCCCCCACCTCCTCGTGGCCCTCAGGGGGCGGGAAGGTAATGAAGACTAGGCAGCAGGGGCCCGTAGATGTGGAGACGCTACAAGAGGGAGAGTGTGTATGTGTATGTATGAGGGGTTTTTGTTATTTCTTTGCAGAACTGAGGGAGGGGATTCCAAGGCCTGCTCTTCTCATCACCTCTAGTGACCATGGGCTAATTACACAGCATGCTTCACACACTCACACACACACACACACTTGGCTGTATGTAATGTTTTTCATTTTTATTCTAGGGTTTTTACTTTTACCTGATGTTACACTTTAATCCATTGCTTTTCAGTTTACAGCATTTTTAAATTGGATACAGTAGATGAGAAAAAAAAAAGTGATAGCAGGCAAAGAACGATGTATCACACACACACACACACACACAGACACAGAGAGGGTCACACTAATATCCTTGTTTCCATAAAAGCACATTAACACTAATATTGTGCCAACATGCTAATCTCCAGGGGTGGGCTATGCATTGTTAGGTGGTGGCAGAGCAGAACCAGCAGCCTTAACTGCATTTAATTACTACTCACACAACCGTTTACTAGCAGTCAAGAGCAGCACCTCAGGCCATCGCCGACATGCAGACAGACAAACATGCTGCACACATTTACACGCAACTCAGCTTCCAGTCAGAAGTACACGAACACACACCGCTGGAGCTGGAAAGCTGATTCTTGCGCCGTGTAGGCATCCACGCGCAGACAGTACCACACACAACCCCCACGTGTTGGGCCTACACAGCCACAAAGCAGCAGGAAGTGCACTTTTACATCTTTAACATGTGATTAGCCCAAGAGGGTGTTTGTGGCCTGGGAACACCAACAGATGAAGCTTTTTGGAAAACCTTTACAAGCTCATTGCACCGATATCATAAAACTATGCTGTACTTGCTGATGCTTCATTGTAGAACAGTAACTCAACCTAAGTGTTACCTGGAAAAAAAAACATTTCCTGATTCCAGCTTCATAAAATGTAGTTTCCAGGATTTTTTTGCGTCAGGGTAAAGCGAATGCCTTAGACTTTGAACTAAGACTGAACTGAAAATGTTAAGTATACGGTAAGTAAAAGACAGTCCTGTGCTCTGGACGTACATCTGTAATCCATAGAGGTCCTGTACAGTGGATACGTGAGCAGGGTAGTCATCCTCCTGTGTGGTGGGGCTGCCCATGTGAACAGGATGAAGTCGAGGCGATAGGGAGGAGGAAGTGGATCTGCGGTTGTTACCGCAATGTTACTGTACTGTAACTCATTTGTCCCTCACAGTTTAAAGCTTTCGCAGGGAATGCAGCTCTTCTTTTATATCGCCATGCATGACATACAATGAAATCAAACCTTCTATTTATAAACACGCGTGATCATCAGCGCGTTCACGTTTCCAAGTGTCTACGAGTTGGAGTAATAAACCGCTGTCCATAAAATCTGTTCTGCTGCGAGTGGTAGGAGGTGTCTCTCCTCCCGGATGGGGGATGGCAGTTTTACACACACTGGAGTAAAAGCATTTTCTTGCTTGAGTGTGTGTGGTACAACCAAGCGTGTGTGTGGCCGACACGCCTGTATAGTCGCAGGCAACAGCTGACAGGCACACAACTATTGGACCTGATTGGGAAATCGATATCCTGACTTTACAACTTAGAAAATACAGCTGCTGTTGATTTGAGTGTACATCATATCAGCAAGGCAGGTTTATTTCTATACCACATTTCAAACACCAAGACAATAATAAAATCACCAATTAACAAATAAAATTCATAAAATCAATCAAATCAAAGGGATAAAAAAATAACTTGTAATTGGACACCAGTCAACGGTGCATTACAATAGTCCACCCTACACGAGATAAATGCATGAATGAGCTTTTCTAAATCTTTTATTATATATAAGGTTCTCTTTTTAGCGATGTTCTTGAGATGCCAGAAAGACTAACAGCAGTCTAACCAAACATTATAACTATATCAAAACAGTTTTTTGTCTCCAGTGTTTGAAGCCAGCATATACTGATGGTTTTCTTTCCTTTTAGGTTGCGTCAGGTGATTCTTATATAAGTACCTGTGTATATGTAGTATCACTTCCTTTTTCCCTTTAAATAGATGATGAGGACCAGAGGCTTTGATTGATGAAGTGGAGGCCAGCAGAGAGAAATCCCCTGAATTCCCACTCAGGTGTTTATTTTCCTTCCAACATCTGGACAGAAAACAGAAAACAGGTAGCGTGTCCTCTGAAATCCTCTGTTTCCTGTGCAGTCCAGGGAACAGACCCAGTCATACTGTGCAACTCATTTTCCTGTGATGCTGACATTGACACTTTTAGCTCAGTTCATACACACTGACTGCCCGCAAACACCACCATAGACCAAATGAAACGGTGTGTGCCAGACACAGACACAAACACATTGTCTGGATAGACAAAGTGGACAAACTTGTAGCGAATGCAGATTGTTGGACAGACAAGTGTAAGCTGAGAACCAGATGTACTGAAAACGGAGTAATAGCACAACAAGATCATGCTCTGCCAAAATATCAAGTGTCTACATGGATCTTGACAATACACTATACCAAGCTAAGATCCCTCCTCTGTCTTTGATTCTGAGAACACTTCACTGCAACCGACATCAGACAGGACAATATCTGAGTAACAAATAGCACAGAGACATAGTGAGCAAAGGAAACTGGAAGGGAGGCAGCAGCTGCTGAGGAGCCTTTGAAAGGCAAAGCTGGCCCCTGCTCTGCGACCACGCACGCCATCGATGGCGAGGCCAAGATGGCACCTGCTCATGAGCACGTTTATGTACTGTAATGGGCCACAGATGGGCGTGGTTTAAATGTGTGGGTGTGTATAAGGGGCTGGTTACAGAGCAAGGCAGAGATAAATCAACTTGTAATGGCAAAAAAAACAACAACATACACACCTATGACCAATTATGAACCAAATGTTATATTGTCAATGAGCCAAGTCGAAAAAGTGAATTGTAAAGGTTTACTGTCAAATGGATCCATCCATTATCAGCTGACCCAAGCCTGGACGTGTTTCCAGCAGTTCTTCGGCCTGGGTGTGAGTGGGGAGATGTCTGCCCTCAGAAATGGCACGGCTGGTTGGTCAAAACAAAGTGTCCGCAATAAACAGTGCCATCGTGGGCAAGAGTAAAATATGAGTTATGGTTAACAAACACAGCAAAAATGCTCACGTCCTCCAGTGTGCTCTGCGATTGCACATTACAAATCAAAATTCCCTGGCATGCTGCTAGAGGGCTGCTTTCTACACACGGTTTAAACAAACATGACTAATGCTTGTTTAAATGGAAGGCAACCAAAAGCATCTTTCACAGCCCCAATGTAGGTGTAGTTCAGAGCAGCATGTTTTCCAAATGCTGACAATGCACATGACACAAACACTGAACCAAGAGTGAAAAGCCAAACTCAGCAGTTGTGAGTCCAGCAGTGTGATGGACAGGGATCGATGATGATCTTAGTCACAGCGAGCATCACTTTTTAGTTTATATGGTAAATGACCTGCTATGTTTGTACTTTCTAAAAGGCCGCAACGTGCTCTTGCTATCTTTCTGTGTCCCTCCCTCACTCTGCCTGCTTCCTTCTCTCTCTCTCTCCGTTTTCCCTTTAAAATAGTTTTTTTTAAACAAGTGGTTCTCTCACACAGCCAACATCAACATCTAATAAAGCCCAAAGATAAACACCGACTTCGGTCTTCAGCAGAGTTGATTTCATCCCCAGGGATCATCAGCCAACTCCCGTCCATCTGCCCAAACACAAACCTGCTGTTTTTTACAGGGAAAAAAGGAGAACATCAAAACAATGCTGTCAGATCAGGAGCAGTCCAGCTCTTTAGGAATACGATTACGCAGCCGTTTGTGAGTATCAACTACCAGGGCTTCTCCTCGATGCTTTACCTCTGTTTGGAAAAGTCACCACATTTAGTATCTGGGCATGATACGTTTTACCGCAGTCACACTGAGCGAGTAAGAAAGGACGGTATTCAAGAACGGTGAAGTCATCACTAGCGCAGTCGGACCATCGGCGTCCTCGACGCAGAAACAGTAAGAACAGGAAAACTCTTTATGTTGGAATACACTTCAGTGCAGCAGGTGTTCTGTGTCATCCCCAACAAAATGGAAAATGGTTTTAGTCAAAGATATACAACATTCATAAAAGAAAAGCATGGTTTGAAAAGAAAAACATGAGGGGGAGAGGCTTAATAACATATTTAGTCCTGAGACTCTACGCCAACTGGATCAGTATCACAGCTAAAACAATCACATCTGTGTCCTGGAAATTACGTGATAACCTTTTTCTTGATTTGTGGTCTTCGTAACCTACTTTTGCTTTCACATTTTGAGGCTGTAGTTCCAGAGAAAAGGCAACTTTCGAACAGTGTTTGTTGTGCCTTGATTCACCGTTGTGTTCCTATGTGAGCATGACTCTCAGCTTGCTCTTGCAGCTTACACCTAATGCCTGGCCTGACTCACTGCACAGCGTTGAGCACCTGCTACATGTACAGACATAAGAGTGTTTCTGAGTTAACGACTGCGTTCTTACTGTATGTGACCGTGCACATTCACGGGAAGTTGAGTCTGTCTATGGACTCAAACGTACTGTGTGTACTGCAAGTGTGCCTGTGTGTTTTCAGCGCACATAACTAATTTGCAACAGACCTGTTGCTGCTCAGTGCCAACACACACATGCGTAGCCACTGTCCTTACAGAGGTTGGCTGGAGTCTGCGAAGATAAACAGAGAAAAGCATTCACACAGAACAACAAGCATGTGACGTCAGAGAGCTGAAGACCCGTGGAACGCTGCTTTTATCCTTACCCACCTCACCAACAAAGGTTTCTGGGAGAATGAGCAGTGATGCTACTCACATATGACACATAAAAAAATAAATTAAAATAAAAAATGACTTGCTCACTCTAGTGTAAGTACATGTGCCTGTCTACATACAGTATAATGCGACTCGGTGGATCAGCATGGAGGCGTCTCTAGGCAGCAACGGAGGACGAGGGAAAAACAAAACATGGGAACAACAACTAAAATACGAACATGGGAAGCTTTATGACAAAGTAGTACACTCTGTTTCAGAAAACAAGGAACAGGATGCTTGACAATTATACTGGTGCTTGTACTGCAGTTGTCTCTTGTTAAGTCAAAGCCCCTTTAATTCACCATTATGGCTTCCAAGGCATAGAAACAACCGATTCACCATCAGTCGTCAGACAAAGGGCTGCGTCGCCAATTCCTCTCATCCACGTCCTGCTTGCTCTCCTCACTTGTTGCTGGAAAACCTTCTTCGCATTTGACAAATGTCCGTCAGGTGTCAGATGCATTCAAGCTTCTTAGAGAGGATTCTTTTTCACTTTCTTCCTTCCCAGAACGTCTATGGAAAAACAAGAATTGGACTCAAATTGTGTCGATTAAACTCATCTGAAGTGCAGAATAACTAACCGCACTAACTAGCACCGATATCACAACCTGATCCACCTGCCAATTGAAAACCACTAATCTTAAGGACTATCTGGTACAGCCCGTGCACTGTATTAAAACTCAGCGGAGACGTGTTGCTAATAGTCACATTCTGGCTGAAGTAACACGATTGCAGGATCTCATGCCCAGGGTCACAACAGCCATTAAACACTGCACTGGACCAAAACCAGTCACTTCCTGCTTTTATCCACTTTTCATCTTTTCATTCTGTCTTTCTCTTCAGACACGCTCTCATTTATTTTCGACTCTCTCTACATTTCTTGTATTCTCTGATATGTCCATGTTAGTTAGATATTAATGGGAATCTGTGATGACAGGCAGAATAATGAGGATCATTACTTGTGAGTGAATGCAGGATTTATGAAAATAAATTGGAGATTGAGTACTGCCTCAGAGCCAACCTGGAAGAAGAAAAAGTACAAGGAAAACAAATGGAAACCAAAACACTGTTGACATCATCTAAGGCATCATTATGAAGTGTCAGCCTAAAAGGAAACAGTTCTCACAAATCAAGCTTTACAAAAACATCCTAGTTGTTTCATTCACTAAGATGAGTCGACCAAGAGTCAGCTTTGTAGAAAACAGTGGTGGCTACATGTGTTCTACACAGAGTAACAAGCAGTCACACAGTCACAGGAAAGCGGAGTCTCCAGTTAATCTACTGTAACTACGGGTCTTTGATCTGTGGACCAGACCAACCTGAAGATCCTGGGGTGAACCCTTCACAGACACAGGGAGACCCAGTCCCCTGCACGTCCATGAGAACAGATATTCAGCAAGACTAGAGCAGCCGGAGATGATCCACCGCTGAACTGTGTCCTGCTCATGACCTACAAGTGGCTTTATTATTTCACCCACTGAACACGGAAAGGCTGCATATATCATTCTGCTACAACCATTCAAGAAAAAACTAAATAACCTCTGCTCCTTTAACACCGTTTCAAACGTTGCTGTTGGCGTAAACAATGCTCTGTTCATGTTATACTACATTTATCAGACAGGCTCAGTGGCGTGAGACGACGTGGCACCAGCAGCCTGTAGACCGGCAGCACCCCCTTAGTGACTGCCAGGGTAGAGTTAAGTATGCCATCTCCATTCTTCCCTCGCTCCCCTCTTTTCCTTTCCTCTTTCTCATTGCCCCTCTCAGTGTGAGGTGTATTGTTGTGTCGAGCTCATGCGGTGCCAAGGACCAACCGGCCCTCCTTGTAAAACTCCATGTCCAATTTCAATTCTCCAGCTCCTTCCACCTTGTGCCTTATCTAATTAAATCTGCACTCAGTGGGTCTTGAGCACTGGAAACTGCATTGTGGGGTCCCAGGACAAGCAAAACAAATGGAGACCCCAGCATTTGGAGATTAGAAGCAGACCCTCCATGTGGCTTTTGTGTGTATGGACAGAAAGCAAGACGGAGGGTGAAAACTGCATGGGAGGAGGAGTGAGGCAGAACGATAAGGAAGCAAATGGAGAGATGACGGAAAAGAAAGAAAGAAAGACAGAAAGACAGAAAGACAGAAAGAAAGAAAGAAAGAAAGAAAGAAAGAAAGAAAGAAAGAAAGAAAGAAAGAAAGAAAGAAAGAAAGAAAGAAAGAAAGAAAGAAAGAAAGAAAGAAAGAAAGAAAGAAAGAAAGAAAGAAAGAAAGACAGAAAGAAAGAAAGAAAGAAAGAAAGAAAGAAAGACAGAAAGAAAGAAAGAAAGAAAGAAAGAAAGAAAGAAAGAAAGAAAGAAAGAAAGACAGAAAGAAAGAGCATTAACATTAACATTAGCATTAACATTAATCTGCTTCACCACAAGCGTTTCCCTATCAGTTCATATCCAGCTGTGTAAATATGTGGATGTGTTAAATGAGCCACAAGCAGAGTGCCCTGCATAAGGGCTTCTGCTGAGCAAACAAATAAACACAGGCGCTCCAACCTCATAACCTGCTGTTATGTTATGGTGAGCGCACAGATTGATGCACACACAAAAACAGACACCCCCTCCACACACACACACACACACACACACACACACACACACTGTAAAAAGGTTCAGTACTTTACATACACAGCAGCTGCGTGAACAAACGCACATTCACAAAATAGCACGGACACATTGGTACTTGTAGTCCTGCCCGAACAAGGTAAACAGAGGTAGATGCCTACGCAGGAACACACACGTGCGCGCACACGCACACAGCGGTGCAATGCGTGTGTAACCAGATCAGGCGTAACAGCGGTTTCTGTGGTCGTGTTTCTTTCAGCCCATTACCTGTCCAAACAACAGCTCTCTGTAAGAACTCACAGCAGGCTGTCATTCCACAGGAGATTTTCTGAACGCATTCAATGTTCAAATCTGGTGGAAATAATAGATTTTGGATGTTATTCCAACTAATCTGACAAATAACAACACAATGAATGAACATCCTGATGTTTCATTGTGCTCTGCCGGCCACTGAAATAAGCTTCTTGTTTGTTGTGTCTGGTATAAGACGTTTCTCGTTTGTTCAGTTTGGGTTGTAGTTCCATGTTCAATAGCAGAAGGCAGTGCCTGACACCTCCCACCACATTCTTGTGCCGTTATTTTCCTGTTCAGTGCAAAAAATAAATAAATAAGTAAAATAAATAAATAATAAATAAATAAGTCTTTAATAGACCACCAGCTACAACAATCAGCTCACCTGCTGGAGACCAACGTGGCTCTAACCGTGCAGCCCCATCCGCAGCGCGCCGTGATGCTCTCTGTGCTCCAACACCTGTCAGTCATGGCCACCTTTCCCTCTGCTGACCCCTGTCCACCTTGGTGCTAATGTCATGATCGGATGGTGTATGTCTCATCTTTCCCGGGCGAAACCCAAACAGGTCTCTCATAGCCAGTGAAATGTCTCACTAAACCCCTGGTGTCATAAAAAAGCAGAGTTGCTCTTAGTGAAGTTTACAACTTAGCTTGAGCAGGAATCAAATAAAAAGGGAAAGGAAATAATTGAAATGTATTAGCGAGAGAGTAATTTAACAAACTAACATGAAATCGCTGTATCCTGTTTTGGTGGCAAGCGCAGCCTTCCTGAGGTTTATTGCATGACTAGTTGCTGTTCTCTGGCCAGACTGTGAAAAAAGGATTAAATCCTTACAAATGGCAAAATGGGAGAAAGAAAAGCAGGGGAAACACATGTGGTGGAATTTGCTGGTTTTGATGAATGTTTCTGGCAATTTGCAGTGTCCAGCCTGGTTAGTTTCACCCACATGGTCACTTTTCCATTCATTACTCTTTTTGTTTTAAGCGTCTCAGCTCTAAAAATGCATGATTCAGGTTGAAATACAGACACTTTCTTCTCATAGCAGCAGAGTTTACAGGGTTTGATCTTAGTAGCCGTTCTAAATTACTTTGACGTGGTACAGTAGGAATTGCCGGTTCATGTGTGTCATGATTTTCAACCACCTGACTTGATGCTGTTAAACACACATTGCATCATCATTTGCTGTTGTTGTTTGACAATTAAATGTCGTCTTTGAAAGAGATGGTCCTTCGTGGAACCACTGAGATGTGGTCATCTGCAGGCGAAGGAGTTAGGACGACATCGGTCACTGTAGTTTTTGCTGTATTGCCCTCTACTGGTCAAATATAAAATACTTTTTTATGATGGGACATTTTTAAATCACAGCAAAATAGACTCAGAAAGTCACAATAAGGCCGGACACTACTTTGTTGTGCAGAAAGCAAAAGTCTGAAGTATTTCTGATTCAATGTCGAACACCTTTATCTTCCTGTAAGAGTCTCATGTTTTGCCACAGTCTAATAAAAACAGTTATCCTGTCTTGCCTCTGTTGACAAAGAACTATTGACTTGAAATGAACTTTAGTTAAGAAGCCATATCAGTCACACACACACACACACACACACACACACACATCTATTCTCAGAAACCATACTAGATCAATCCCCTACTGCCCAATTAGTCCTGACAGTAGGATTAAGGAAGGCTGACTCCCTAGGTCACGTGAACCCTGTTGTCTCATAGAGTTTCCCTCTGGAGATACACATATACTGATAGTGCAGGAAAGAGTGTGCGTTGACTTAGGTGTGTGCCCGTGTGTGTGTGTGTGTGTGTACAGGGGGGAGAACAAGGTGACTCATTTGTTTTAACTATGACCGTGTGAGTTTTGATAAAGTACGTGTGTGTGTGCGTGGATCTGCAGGCTCACTTGTTCATGCATGTGGACTGGTGCATGAAGAAAACATGCATATGTTACCCCCTCTGCTGAATCCTCCAGACCCCTTCTGAGTATTAAATTACCACATCATCCATCATTATATCAATACAGAGCATTAGTGGAACAACTTTACGTCTGTGATGTTCAATATTTGCATTACTTGCGTAGAAATGATCAAGATTCAGATAATTGCTAGAAAGTATGTTACAAATCTACAGAATGTGGTTGTGATTGTACTCGCAGCTCTGCTGAACTGCACTTGTATCCATGAGTCATCGGTAACACGCTATCCATATTTCATTTCCATGTTGGTCAAGTTATTCAATACCTAATACCTGGTCAGCTCAGGAGGCCTCACTGGACGTCCCTCATTTCAAGCTGCCTCAGCGAGCATGCAGTAGATAATGGGTCTCAGTGTTGTCTGTGGCTTAGCGCCAACTATTTTGTTTTTCCATAACTGGAGAGAGGTGAGGGAGAGAAAGTCAAGGTGGTTACTCAACCATGTGTCAGGATATAATGTATTACCTCAGTTAAGTGGCATAAATTGTTTATTAGAAGCTACTAAGTAATAGCAAAATCCAAATACATGGGGGCACAGGGGGCTGCCTTCAGATACACAAGTCTGATAATGTCTGTCAGGAGGTAACGGTCATACACGTACATGCAACAGTTACTAGACTACAGGTGGGTAAGGTGTGACTTTTATTTGGTTTCGCAGCAGCAGCAGTATCACCCACAGCAGAAGTCCATGTGCAGAAAGTCCAGGAAGAGAAGGCCTTCAATCAACTTTCAACAGAGATAAAAGGATTTAGTCCAGCGCTGATCAGAGTGAGAGAAGAAGCAGAGACACGACGTGTCAGGTGCACGGTCTGACTGGGTGATCGAATACGCGTTTTCACCTTTAGCAGATCGTAAATAAAATGCATCAGAAAAGCAAATTCTGTGCAATAAAGCAAACGCTTTCACTATGACTGAATGCTGATGACATCAGGACATATGTTGGCATATGTGAGCATCAATGTGCTCTTGCATGTGCACCACATGCACAAGTACTGTATGTAAATGTATTCCGCATTCCACCAAAGCAGCGGCTACAGCATCTGAAGCTTTAGCACATGCAGGAATGTTTATACGTGTGTGTTTTACATGGAAGGGGAAGCAGGGGTGTGCGCGTGTCTACTGTACGTGTCTGTCTGGCGTATTCCAGGAGTCACAGGAGACTCCATTACAATCAGCCACAGCGTGGGCATAAACACCATCCATTTCTCAGGCCCCTCAGCGAATGTACGATCATGTTTCTTATTTTAGTATAAAATCTCCCATGTGACGTGAAACACCCCCAGAGCTCACGGAAAGGCGGCCAATGCCAAAGCTGGATGGCGGCTCAGAGCTTGCACTGTAATTGAACATGAAAAAGGCCCCCCCCCCGAACCGCTGCCTGCCCTGACAGTTCGCTAATGAGGCTATTGATTGACCGTATCAATGGGCCAGGCGTCGCACGGTGACATCTGTTAACAATGCTGCGTGATTAAATTATTATGTGGCTTGGAAATGCAATCGTTTCTCTTTGACCAATCAATCTGGAGGTAGCTCTAATTGAAAAGGAAATGAACGCTCCCCGACTCGGACGAGATGCAACGTGTTCAACTTGAGCATAAGTGAAACAGAGGGTGAGAAACGAGAGTAGGAAATGGGCATATAATGACCTCACGTTTAGGTCTGGCTGTTCTTGTTGTTGTTGTTTTAACAACATGTGCTATGAACTTATTGTGTTGAATGCTCATAGCCCACAACACACGCAGGAATAGGTGTTACTTTAACATCTGGGACGTTTTAAACATCTGCTGTCAGTTACACCTCTGGGTCTCAAATAGCAGTTTTCTACCAAATGGTAGCTGTTGGATCGGCTCTTGTCTCTTCATTCTTTACCTCTGACTTACATTAAACCAGGAAATTGTTTTATTTTCAGGGTCTCATTCATCTTACTGTGACTCGTCAGGAGGCGGAGCTGGGGGTCCACACCAGAAACACACAAGCCCAGAACTAATACAAGTCCTACATGAACAGAAACATCAATGACCTCTGTTATTAAACTACAGTATCAACAATGATTTTGTCTTTGCACCCAACTATTGATCTCCACATACTGTGTTACGTGTTTGCACTGAGGTAGTCCTCACAAAAATCTACATATCTAGGTAAAAACTTGTTTTTCCACCAATAAAGGAAGAGCAGGTCTTTAAATCAGTCACACCAATACCAAGAGAAAATGCATACGTGCCGAAAAGATGAATTCGAATCCGAACATAATGGAGAGAAGTGTGATTGTAGACACATCTTGTAGTCTGTGCTTGAGAGGTGCAGCCAAAGCCCCCCCCGTCTGGTGGAGTGTTAAATTAATCTAAGACTCTGAGAAGCTTGGCTAAATCCACGTGTGCAAAAGTGTGTAGTGACTTACTCTCTGTGCTAAATACTTCATAACCCTAAAAATGTCTTCAGTTTGTCATTGTGGGTTATTAGATGCAGACTGAGGTCATTTCAATTTGAATCTACTGTTTAATGAAATGTGCAAAAGGCGAACGTGGCTTAACTCTTCCTGAAGCCACAGACCTCCCTGTTCTGAGAACACTGACTCGCACACCAGCCTGGTTTACCATGATCGACTTTAACTTGGAAATGGTCTCTGTGTCAGGCTGAGCGTTGAGGTTTAGATGTTAGATATTGAAAATATGGACACAGTTGTGCACACACACGCACTAGAAATGTTCACAATGCCTCTGAACCTCATCCAAGGACATTTTGCAAACTCTGCTAATGATTTCAATGTAAAGAGAAAACAAACCTTTTTTTTTCTTGTGTGCTTGAGTGATGGACATTTGGGTGCAATTTTAAGCTATTAATACTTCAGTTTCATAATTGTGGGGTCATCTCTGGGGTGTCTGGATATTTCCCAAGCAGCTGGCTGCAACATAGATTTAGTCTGGTTTGCTGAGATAATCAAACCTCTGAGTCTGGTTAGAGTTACACCATCAAATCAAAGGTGATTTTTTGGCACCTATTTTAATAAAGTATACAATAAAGACTGACAAGTGACACGAGAGCAACAAGAGTAATTGTAATCTACTGAATCAAAGCCCATTTTGTTTATAGTGCACGATGAATTCTTTCCCAGTAGTGAAAGTAGAGCTTTTAGCTACACTTTGGTCTGACAGTTTAATTTATATTTAAAACAGAACAATCACATATAGCACATAAAGCCTTAGCCCCAGTCAAACAGCAGCGTAACTGGACTGATTATAAGGGAAGTCATGTCCATTCCTTTGAATTTCAGTTTGAAACCTGATGCTGTTTGATTTAATTTACAGCAGTAATTTTAAACTAAACCTCTGGTTTTCTTAATTTCACACCCAGCGTTAAAAATGCTTTAAACAATGCTCTAAACTCAACAAAACCGCCAACTGTTTTCCACTCAGGGCTCAGTTTGGAGAGAGTAAACAAGCACCCAGGCCTCGGTAAACTCTCATTAACCTGAGTGTGACTGATGACCTGCAGAGAGAGAGGGAGGGCTGAATGTGAGAAATCCTGAAAAGCAGACAGACTCGTATTTCCCCAAACCCGTCCATTTACAACTCAGCACTCCTCTACTGGTTGTCAGCGTGGGATTGTTAAGTTTAGAGTGCTGAGGCCTGGAGGATCATCTGTCTGTCCGCCACTGTCAGTCTCAACGCGATGGATGGACGGCAGACTGACAGCTTCACGGCTTCCTCGCAGAATGCAGCCAAGTGTTTTCGAGTTCAATCAACCATCAAACGTGGCCAAAGCTACGCCAGCGCCGACGGAAAACAACCCAGCGAGTCCAAAGCCGCTGCTACCACCCTGTAAACCCTGCATGTGTAAACAGCGGACAGGCCTCGGCAGCGCGACCCAGATGAAAGAGCACTGCGAGAGGTAGCATCGTGACATTCGCTCGTTTATAGACGTCAGCATGTTTTCACTCTGTCAGGCCTCTGCTGCGATGTGTGACCACTGTGTTTTATATTTGTAATTTAGATTAGGATTAGGTTCATTTATTCTTAAACGAGTTTCAGATCTGACCAGGCAAAGACGAAAAAATGAAACAGAGCCGTTATTCATTTCTGCTGCACATACAGTATTACAAATCTCATAACTGCCAGTATAAAGCCTGGAGGCAAATAAATGGCAATTAAATCATGGAAAAATGTTTTACGGTACCAGGAAAGAAAGAGAGGGCTGATGTAAAAGAACACTCTGTGTTTCTTTCTGTCCGGTCTTTATTGCTGGATTAGACCCCTGTGAAACGCTGTACCTTGCAGACTGGGTCTGCTTTTACATGAAACAAGTGTCCCCGACCTTAAGGCCTATAAAGCATGAGGCAGCTGGCCTACGTGGAAGTTAGCTCATTACTACAGAGAGGAAGGGGAGACGAAAACGATGAGCATGTGATCCACGTCTCACCAGCTTGGCCATTTCCTGAATTTACAGCTGGGAAATCATTTTTTAATCCCTTGCTGATGTGGTGATGCCCTCTTACAAAGAAGTGAATAGTCGTGCTTAAATCATCATGTCATGTGCTTTTCTGGATTTTACTTTGATATACAAACTTATGATAAAAACCCATCATAAAAATTTATAGACCATTCATTTTTCATACCACTAGAAGGGGATAAAAAAAAAAAAGTGTTTACCACTGCACCAACCTTTGTTTCACTAAGTGGATTAGTTCATCATTTTGTCAGCCTCAGTGACTTTTTACAAGCTACAGTAAAATGCTAAACTGTAACACGCTGCAGCTAAGTCAAGCAGAGTGACACCGAGCCGTAGCGTAACCGCAGACATTTGTATTGTGCCCTAAATTTAAACAGCCTTCTAATCATCTGTCCACTGTGGGTGTGACTGGCTGCCAGTTCCCGTAAGACAAAAGAGGCCATTGCTGGAAAGTGGCCACGTTGACATACACACGCAGGACAATGCCCATTTTCACCGCATTAGTGGACGCATGCCCCTCACTGACCTCTCTAGAGGGCTCGCGTGGAAGCTGGCGGCATCTTTTAATTCCTCCTCCAACATGCTGCGGTAGTGTGGCGAAACGTTCACTCCACACAGGAGAAAACATTTTGCAGCACCTGTTTATTGCGATCATTAGCGAGCTATCTGAACATGATACTTTGGGTGCAGTGCATCTGGCAGGGCTTAATATAGCACGCAAACTACTGCAAATGCAAGTAACCATAAAACCACACATGTAGTAGTTAATATCCACCTCACTACATACCATTAAAAACTGATTAAGGACTTCAAACGGCCTCCAATGCAGAAGTGGTCTTCTGCTCTGGTTTAGGAGAAAACACCGAGGTCTCTATAAACAGTTCTGGTTTGGACTGTTGTGGTCTGATTGGTGTTCTACAGAATTAATGTGGCCAGAGCCAGTCATTATGATTGAACTGTGCCTCGACTGGAGTCTTGTGTGCTTGTGTAGGAAGTACGTGCCTTTAATGTGTTTTCCTCTTGTGTATAAGCGCACAGACGCACTACCGGATGGATTTAATGAGCCAGGCCAACGTTTGCAGGGGAGAGACGGTGACACACAGGCTTTTTCAATCCTACGACCACAGAGCAGTTGGATCGTAGCACACGTCTTCTCACCCGTTATTTTAATCTGTTTGTCAACCTCCATGTCTGAAACACAAAGAAACAATGAGGTAGATGGGCCTGAGTGATTCATAGTTGCTCACTTGGATCAGAACAACGTCTACCTTCCACAAGCGCAGATGGTGCAAGGGTTTTCCAAACGCGCACCTGAAAATAAACTAAAACAGGCTACACTTTAAAAGCTGCTGCATTTTTCCCTGTTGTAGGTAAGCGAGGAGGGGGCACGCAGTGAACATGTGTTAGGTGCCACTGCTATTCTTCCACACAGCCTTCCAACAAAACCTGAGTATGAGGTATGCAAAACATCTGCGAAGCATTAGTAAAATTAAAAATAAATTAATAAATAATAATGGACGTCTGGGTCGCTGCCAGGATTTTGAGTCCAGTTTAATGGCACATGGCTTCATGGTTTGGATTAATTTACCCAGGGCTTTGGTGTTTGGAAATGAGATGAAAGAGACTGGCCATGGGCAAAATATCTCATATTTACCAATAAAAATACATATTGAGGCTGGAGTTTTCTTATACCTCACTTTTTCCTCTCTATCTGAAGGGCAAACGTGTATGTGCCAGGTTGGAGGTCGATTCAGACAGTTAACACAGATGGTATCTGTAACCTATTCCTGATAAAAGGTTGTGGAAATGTTTGAAAATAGTTTCTCCTCTCAGTGTTGGTAGCAGCTGCCCTTTGTGTTTAATCTGTAACATAAATCAAATAGTGACTAAAAGCTTTAACAGTAAACTTTAGTGATAAAAGTGGAAATTAAGAAAAGATCAAAACCGTCAGACAGGCTTGCATGTTTTTAAAAGACTGTTAGAGTTCAGTTCAGTGTGTGTGTGTGTGTGTGTGTGTGTGTTTGGACACAAGCTATTGGACACAAGCTATTTAAAACTCATTTTCCACTATACAAAAGGGCATTTTTGATAATTAGCAACTCATTTGCTGGCCTCAACACATTTTTCTACTTGCTGCGTTGCTGTGATGGTGTCTTAAGGCTCTGAACGGCGATCAAAGGCTCTTCATACACCATTAACCAGGAAGTGCTGCCATAACGACTATAGGCTGTTGCCAGTTTTGACACCCTTTCGTTCCTTCTGCAGGACGTTTGCACTTACTGTACAAAGGATAAATAATTTTGAGGCAGGTACACCTGAATTGTGGTGCCATATATTTTATACCCCGTAATATTAAAACAATGAAAGAATTACTTCCTAACCAATTTGCACAATTGTTTAACGTTTGGTGGTCGTTTCACCAGCTGCCAGTTTGGTGCAATTGTACAAGGAAGCATCAGCAAATTTGGCCCCTGACATCAGAAAGTGCTAACAAAACTCAAAAGCAAAAATACTACTGGAGCACTATCCTTCTACTGAGAAGGTTGTCCCCTGTCCTAGAGCCAGCGTTAGCTACGTCTAAGTAATCCCATCCCCAACCCATCTGATGCCTGCTGGAGTCTGCAACTTGCTTTGAAAGACGAGTTGATAGCGATGGAACATAAAACAGGTGCATGCAAACAGAGGGGGAATGGCCCCAAGTGCAAAGAGGGATTTTCTTGTTCCTGCTGAATATCAATTCATCTTCTCCTAAACACAAAGGCACATGTTCAGAGGTGTGTGGCCATTATTTGAAAAGAACAAGAGAAGCGTGTGTTCGACTGCTGCTGCTGGGACAACACACTCAAATGATGATGTAACTTTCTGCCCTTGTGCCGATCACGTGGCTAAAAACAGTAAAGGAGACGATACGCTATAGGAAGAATTAAATGTTCAGATAAACTATTTCAGCAATCTAACGCTGTTTCTTCAGCAACAGGCCTAAGACTAATTGTGTGATGGTTTCATAGTGCATAGTACATTACAGGCACAAATTAAATGTGAGACCAGCCAGTGGGCTTTTGTAGGAGCAGGATCAGTTCAATCATCTTATTTCACGAAGCAAAAGTGGGGATTGGTCATGGTTTTAAAACAGCAAATGGTGGGAGTGAGCAAAGAACGTGAGGTTTTCTTATGACTTCCCTGCATGACGAGCATGGAAACAGCAACAGGATAAAACAAGGGGAATAAAACAGGCACATTGTTAAATGAGCTGTATTCCAGACTGTTGTTTTCTCTCAATATGTGTAGTGTCCTCAGCCTTATGCTATGACACAGACCCATTTTATGTAACTAGTATTTCTCCCATTGGCACATGACATATCATAGTTTATACTGTATGCAATTCATTCATCTGAATAACAGTAGCACTGGGTAAATGTTTTATTTGTGGATGCTGTTTTAACTCGTATTCACGGTTTTTATGGGCCAGAAGAGTTTGTGCTCAAAGTGGTTTGCAGATCATGGATTTGTCAAAATCTCCATTTTAGGATCTCCAATGGTTTTAGGGTAAATTGGAATTAGTTTGACTTGATAAATACATTTTGTTTGTTTTTTCATCTTTCTGTCAAATTATGAAATGCATTTCAATAAGCCAGGACCAAACATCCAAAAAGCGATTTCAACTTTTATTTAAGATCTGCAACAAGTTAGCAGTGATGCCTGTGGAATAATTGTCTCTCTTGTTTATGTGTTAGATTCTCAAGGCCTAGACTAAATGCACTTCATCATAAACTGCACTAATTGTATTTTCAATTAATCAGCAAGTTGCTATTTGAAAGGTTGTTGCTGCGTTTGGCAGCTTTGAAATAGAGAACTTAAGGAAATGAGCTCCAAGAAAATGACCTTCCAACAAGAGGTTTGCTGAAAGGGAACTAGCAAGGGGGTTTGTTTGCATTCCCACATGGTGTTTATATTATCATGTGCCATGCAGTACAGCCCTGCTCTCTAGGACCGTGTGTGCGCGCGTGTATTTGAATCATGAATCATTCTCTCTAGGATTTGGTGCGAGTCTCTGACAGCAAACTCAAACCATTAGACCTGTTGATCCTGTGGCTCAAGAGCATGTCCTTCAGGAAGGTCTATAACATGTATGTTTATGCACATCCAATTTAATTTTGCTGGTAATAGGACAGATTAATCAGCACTTTACACCCACTGACTGTCTGAACTACCAGATTAAATATGAAGAAACACCCTTAATTGGAGAATAACGTGAATATTCCTAAAATGTGTCTGAAGCGACAGACACGTTTCCTTTCCCTCAGGTGAACCACGTCCATGTCTCATGTATTACCCATTTTAACTACCAGCCTACAACAACACAGCTGCAATAGCAAAGGCCAGCTAGTCCATTCCTACGGTGTCAGGATCCATGGGTGTCAAGAGAGCTGACCCCCAACACACAGGAAGTAAAAGTGATTTACTACTGCTCGGCTGGCGGCAGCGCACTTTATAAAACCGTCCTGGGCAGAGTTATGACCCAGGGGAACAAATACATTGACACACGTTAACAGGCTCATGCAGCACAGACAAACACACAACCAGGCTTGTACAGTGCTTAGAAGCGCACACACACCTACTGTATGTTCCACTAATGTGCATTCAAGCAGACACACACAGTATCTCAAGCTGAAAAACACAAAAACTGATGAAAGATGAGAGAAAAACTAACAATTGTAAAGACATGAGAGCGAAAGAGAAAGAAGCCCCATCAGCGTACGTGCATGTTTACATGAATGTGTGGGTTTCGCCTGCTCGGCAGGGCCATGCTCCAGGGATGTTGTGCAACAGAGATGTACCACTCGTTAGAAAGGGGAAGAGAGTCAAGACAGAGCAGATGAGAAGACAACGCGTCAGGAGAGTCTTTCTATTCCTTTGTTTCTGTTTCATGTTAAATGTTTTCACGTTGCTGAGAGGTTTCCACATGAAACACAGTTTGTCATGATGGAACTTGACAAAGGCCGTCGCACACATTTGTTTTCATCGCTTGTGCAAACTCCAGTGAATGACATTCATTTCCTGGAGAACTGCTACTTGCTAAAGCCTAATCCTCAACCTACCATAACCTCAACCAAGCCATCACTCATCACTGCGGTGATTTACATGGCGGGGACCAGGATTCGTTCTCTCCTGACTCTGGTTTGTTCAAACAACTTAAGCCCTTTATGGCTGTAGCCTCCCTAAATGTTCCCATCACATTTTGTTGAAACTGACCAAATACTAACAGATATACTGCTTTGCTCAAAGGGACAATTTCTGCTGAACCTTCTCCAAAACCAATAACCCACTGCTGAAGAGAGATTTAGTGTCATTAGTCCTAATGACGCGATGATAAACTTATGGGCCAGACGATGCAGCTTCTGGTTTGCCAGTCCTACTGTGCTCCAACCACCTGAAAATGAACTATATACGAAATACTTACTCCTTTACCACCCAACACTTGCACACACTAAACACACAACCAGCATGGAGTTGTACATAAAACCTCTACCTACCTCTAACTACCCCCCCTTCCCCAAAAGAGCAAAAGCAGAGCCATCAGCTCATGAGTTTAAATCACCCACCACTGCCACATCCTCCCCTCAGACAGCTCATCTCTCCACCCTCTCCACTCGCTGACACTAAGCAGATGTGCCGTGTTTTATCTCGTCATGACACAGAGCTACTGAAGGAAACCCATATGACTCAGAGGTTCAGCCTGAATTTGATTTTCAGTACTACTTGATACCTCATTAACTGCAGCATCGTGTGTAATGGAAATATAATAACCTGACGACCAAACGTCCGCCGTTTGACGTTGAGCAGACGACCGCTGGAGGCACGTTTAACCCCTCACTCCTACGGGAGGCACCGCGTGGGCCACAGAGCGTCAGACTGCTACCAAACACTGGCCTCAGCGCACATTTGTGCAGGTTTTCAATCCTATTTGCTTCCCTGAAATGTGCTTGAGAATGACTCGATTATGCTACCAGGGCCTGAGTGTGAGTGCTGAGACCGAGCGAAGGTAATGTGTGTTATCTTTTCATTGTGCAGTTCAACCAAAGACTGCCCCTCAGTATTCACGTGGCCCTGGCTGCCTCCTGCCCTCCGCTGTGGCCTCTGATGGCTCTAACAGTTTCCTGATTAATAGCAGCTGTCAGTGCAGCAGGGAGATGGCCAGACCCATTATTGTCCATTAACTCTTTCATGGAGCGCTATTTCGAGAGAACTCAATTGCTTGTTTGAATTTATTTGTAAGCGCTGTTTACATATACACTGTGTTTTGGTATGTGATGCCTACAGCACATGCATCAATTGACCACCAGATAAATAACCCTAACCCATCGTCTTGCAGGCAGATCGTTGTTCTCTGTCTGTCTTAAATGGCAGTTCTTGCATTTGTTTGTTCCCACAGTGCTTTGGTGAATTCCCATATTCCACATGTTCCCTCTTTGCAAGGATGACGATGTGTATTTTCACACCATTTAAAATATTTACACATGCATGATACATGACGTCAAAGATCTGAAAAGCATAGAGAAATGAAAGGTCTGTGAAGCGTACGACATTGATGATGGGGGTACCAGAGTAGACGTGCGTCAAACTGTCCCGCTTGGGACAGTCTCTCTCCACAGGTGCAGCACTGATTCTGTTTCAGACAGAGGTCACTGTCACCCCTCTGAGGGGTGGATGAAGGGAGGAATGAAGCCACCAGCGGACAGAGCCCTTCAGCGCCTCTTTGGCCTGATAATGGTTCGCTTCTGCCTGGCTAAACTGGTGGGTTTGTGTGCAGGAGGGTGGGGTTAGGAGTGTGTATGTGTGTGTTGTTGCTTCATAGATGTACAGACACATAACACACATACACAGAGATCCCTTCAGTCACTCTGTGCTCTGACCTTGTCCTGACCTGAGCCAGTATCTGGTTCACCTGTCCACACGGGAGCTCTTCATCCTGCTGTCGACTCATCACGCTATGTCCCACCTCCTTCCGTCCGTGGTTGGAGACTAGGTATCGTTAGAGACAGCTTCACTCACAATGACCGATTTAACTAGAAACATTTAAAAGAAAACTTTTGGGTGTGACACATACCAACACAAAATTAAAGTGGTAACAATGAGAAATGGCCCTTTTGCTCCCTCCTGTGGGCAAACAAGTCACTAATTACCTCTCAATCTCGAACAGACATAGTGTGACACAGTCCGTAAAACCCCAGCAAGGGCCATAAAATGCAGAAAGGTGTGCTCGTGTGTTTCTATGCTCAGCTACAGCTGCTAGGAGATACATTGAAGGACAGAACATAAAAGCAGGTTTTCCAGCCCAGAATTTTACTTTAGCCCCAAAATGTGTCAAGCAAACTGAGAAATGTAAGGTCATAAAAATAATATAAGCCCCAGTGTAAACAGAGGCGAGACCGGCGTTGTAATGTAAAGTGATGTGTGAAGAATAGTGCTCTGAAAGTAATAGTGTTGTGCCGAGTGTTCAGTGACTCCAGCAGTGAAGGATGTGCACAGAGAGAGGAGAGCGCGGCCTCTGCCTGACACCCATCCATCCTCTGTCGTAACAAGAGCGCAGCGGCCAACGTTAGGCCGCCGAGCTAGTCTGAGTGTGCACTCACCACAATAAAAGGTCACGGAGAATATCCGTGCGTGTGTGTTTCATGACAGAGACATCCGTGGCTTGGTCTACTTAGCCTCTGCCCTCTCATCAAAGGACACAGGTGAGAGCGGCATTGTGGGTCCTGACTTCTCGTGTTACCCTTTCAACTCGGGGAGGACACATCAAAGAGGATACAGAATACATGCACACACAAAATGAAACGTGTACGTGGGAAAAACACAGAGAGGCTTATCAGTGTAAGTTATGTAACCTCTTCCTCTGTGTTGTTCTCAGCACTTTGACTGAGCTGATCTGCATCATTGAAACATTATCATTGAATCCCTCATGTCTTGTAATCGTCCACACAGACCTGTAATATGCAATATGCATGCTGCCTTATAAAATTGGAAATTAATGCAAGCAACCTAAATGCTTAAGTTCTGCCTTTTGGCCCCACTCTGATATCAGGATCCAATGGAGACCACAGCCAAGAGCTTCGTATTTCAAACTCATCTTAGGGCGTTTTCCCTGCTCTGGGCCTGAAGCTGAAGACTGACACACACACACACACACACACACACACACACACACACACACAAATAGACTATCTGCAGCAAAGTTCCATCACAAGCACATCGGCTGAATTTGTGGCTCGTTGTTGTGTAGCGATGACAAAACATTTTGCTGCTCTTCAAAAGCCAAACTGTTAAATTTCAGTGGTTATAAGATATAGGACAGCGAAGATCCACCACACGTCAGCCTCACCTGAGAAACTCAGATGGACCAAATAGCAACACAGACAGGAATGTGAAGAGCTCATCTTAAGCGAGCACACCGACTGACACTCTGCTCAACACCTGCACTACACTGTGCAGTACATTCAGGACTGGAGCATATTTGTGAAACTTCTTCTCACAAGTTCTTTACAAAATGATACATCTGAGCAAATCCGTGTGTTGTAATGCAAATCCAAACTACCTTCACCTGGTTTACAAAAAAGATCCTTATCTGATAAACTATAATTTCTAAATAAATAATAAATGAAGAAGACGTTTACCTTCTGGTGTGTGCTTTTAATTTTGGCTTAACTCCTACACACGGCTGGAACCTAAGCACAGAAAAGATCACAAAACATATTTCAGTAAAAGAAAAAATTTCTTGTTATTTATTTGCAATTATGTTAAAACAATCAAGGAGATAGATGTTAAGTACACTCCAGACTAAACTACGTAAGAGTGGGCTATATAGAAAAGAGTCACCGTTAAAAATGTTAACATGTGACATTAGACAGCAGTAGCACTGAAAACATCAAGTTAATAATTGATCACATGATCACTTGTCCTGGATGTTTATTGATGTCTTTTCCTATCACAGACCTGAGAATTAATTCCTACACGTTCAAAGACGCACAACATGGTCTGTTTTCTGTGTTTCTCCATCATGTGAGCACCTGTGGAGTCAGTTGACAGCCTGCTGTGCTCTTTGTGGTACAATGTGTCTACTTTAATAAATGTTGCGCTTTGCTGTGATTCGAAAGGTAACGTTAACAGAGCTAATGTTTTCCACTTGGCTGTGAAGTTGGACCTGACACTTTGTGCATTTCCTCATGTGATCCAACTTTAGTTTTGGATACACTGTCCATGGGATCAAATATGCATTAAGAATGATTTATCTCTGCTGGAGGTAGCGGCTGTCAACTATAAACAGGTGCCACTTATTGATGTTAATGGTTATTGTTAATCTTGTGTATGTATCTGAATACACTGACACTCATTGATGTTTGATTCTGGAATATGACACTTTCAAGACAATTAAACAAACACAATATCAATAGCTGAGCTTCTGGCTTATTAAACATTCCTGGGTCGCTGCCATGTGAAGAGAACAAGAGAAAGTATAGCTGAATTTACTAACGATGCACTTTTTATGCTCCATAAATAACATAAATGATCTACTGCCAACCATCACCATCAACTGGACATTAAATCTTTCTTTACTGGAGCTGATTTCTATTTAAAGAGGGAATCAAAAGAAACACAGCACAGTAGTCCATTCGCTCATGACTTCAAAGCCTTCGCTGTATAACAATAAGCATGATGTGGTTATAGCCCGTGTTTATTTCAATCGCTCAGTGTCCTTCACTAAGCCAACTTTGTTTTGTAGCCTGGATGTAGGAAAATAGGTTAAAACAATACATGACTATAATAACTTTTCATTTGTTATTTGAGGAGGATTTATCGAACTGTTTCATCTCAACGTTTTGTTTTGGGTTGTTGTGTTTTTTTTCATATGGGGCCCTTCATAAAACAGGACAGCACTCTGCCACACTTAAAGAGAAACCACTGCCCACCTGTTCAGGATTATTCAAAGTAATGGAAATAAAGTTCATGGCAAACAAAGACGCAGCACTTTTATGAGAATAGCTGAACCACCTTTTGTTACTGTAAAACATCTTAATGTATATACATGCCTGCATTGTTATAGATGAGTAAAAGTGCAATGTTAGTTTGTACTTACCTTCAGCATCACAGCAACAATTATGCTGTTGTAGTAAAATCACAATTTTTCTTTGTTTCCAGATGCAAAAGTGAAAGTACCATATAACAAAGCACAAAGGAGAAATGACTTTACTTTGATACTTACTTACTTTAGTGCCTTTGACATAGAAATACAGAAACTGTTGCCATGATGAATAGCAGCTAACATTTAACTTTTATTGGTCTTCTAACACGAGCTTCACATGTTCCATCTCACCCTTTCTGCTTCCTCTACTTAACAACCTGTTTTCCAGAGACATCTGCCCTGTGCGGGCTCACGTCTTCAACATTTGTTTGGTGACATCCCAGCCGTGGAAAAATGTACCTCAGTTCTGGGAACGTGGCAGTCAGCTGTGATGCCGTGGTGCGAGAGCATTCAGCTATTAAGAGCCAGCCCAGCACCGATGCGTTTGGTTCTGCAGGCTCATAAAAGCCGAGAGCATCTAAAGCTCCTTCGCTTCATCCAAACCTTAATTCATTCCTTATAATGTAACGTTTCCCCCACCATCACCTCCACCACCTCGGGGAGTGCTGGCAGCAAATGAAACGTCACCTCCTCGCCTTCAACATGGCATGCCTGCTTTTTATTACAATTTTTGGGGGTAATTTTTCCCCTCTGAGCTTTCATTACGACTGGTCCTTTTTTAGAAATAAGAATCTGATGATGAATGACTGTTGGAGGCACACATGGTGTTACACTGCAGGCATATGTACCTTTGATGAGGAATGGTGGGAGTGATGAGAGGTACACGTATGAGGCTGGTGAGGCAGAAGAGGGCTGAACAAAACTCTAAATAATGGCTCCCTCAGCTCAATTAGTCGCAAATTGTGTAAATCGCTCCGTTCAATTCACTCAATGGGAGTTTAATAAAAAAACACTCTGAAGCTGAACATGTGGTGCTGCTCTAAACGTACATAACACTGTGGTGCAAATCCGGACCAGTCAGTCTTTCTAAAGTTTTTTTAGACACACATTAAATAGCTGATAAAAACTCGCGCACGGCTGCCATCATTGCAGAAATCTCTTAATCTGCATAAAAGCACTAACCACTCAGATCATGGAGCAGGGCACTTTGAAAACAGACGCGGTCTGTTTCCAGTCTAGTGTGGGCAATACCGGGAAATACCACCAGTGGAAACGCCCACCAACACCTGCCAGTCATGCTCTCTGTGGCTGCTGGTTGGCGGCCCTCCAGTCATCCTTTCCTACAACAATTCTGTCTGGAAACGTCTGATGAGGTGCTAAGTGTCTAATAAAGGCTGAGATAAAACTGTTTAAACCAGGACAGGACTCCTTCCACACTCCATTACCACTCTCATTATCACCGGCCCAGGAATGTACCCAGTTGGTCTAACTGGCTACACAGTCCATCAATAAACTCAGTGGTATTAATATGAAAGAAGCAGCTAAATATCAAGTCACTAATGGCCACGGTCAACAGTCCATCAACAATCATCTCATGTCGGGTCTTGTGTTTGCAGAGCTTCTTGTTGGCTCGTTGGATGAGCCAACAAACGCACAGTAAGTAGGAACGTAGCATATTCAGGATAAAACTTAGAGGCATCTGGTTCATTTATCAGAGAAAGTGTTGAGATTAATGTCATCAGGTGAAGTATGTTCAACTTTACGGGGAAACAAGCGTTTAATCATTGTGTCACATCAGACAATAGTGTGTTGTTTTAATTTCCCGCAGAATTTAAACTGAAATCCAAACACCACCATGACTGGGATGAGCCACTGTGTAAATGTCTGCACCATCTGTTTTCAGGTCGTCTGTACATCTCTCCCACTCTCTTGCATGTGATATTTCAGGAAGGCTACGAGGACATTTCTTTCAAACTGGCACAAATGTTCAAGGGTGAACAGATTAGATTTTGATGGCCACTGTGACCTAATGTCCAGCCCGTTCTTGTGAGCGTGATATGTCAGGAATGGAAGTAATTTGATTTCATCTGGCACAACATCCCCTTGGACTCATGGATAAACTGATTAGAATGATGACTCTCGACAGACGTGCATGCAGACGGAAACTTAACTGGCTGATGGAGGCAAACAGCCACGAGTAAGTCCAGCGTTTTGCCCTTTTTACCTGAAAGGGTTTTGTTTGGCTTTTGGGAAAAGCCTGGGCTGCAGAAAATGAGCTTGTCACACCTCGATTGAAATCGTATCCAAATAAAACAGGGGGATTTTAAACTACCAGGGTTGGTTTCTGTTTTATTGCAGACGCTGAATCATTGTAGTCTGACAGGTGGGAGGCAGGAAGCATCACAGGTAGAAGACAACAAGACGTGAGCAGATTCCAACGAGGGCAGCTGGAAGGGACTTTTGCAAGCACAGAGAGATGTTCTGGAAACCCCCCCATGACCTGCGCAGAAGGTCAAAATCCCTCAAACAGTCACGGGTAAGCGGCCAACGTGCTCCTGCATGCACACGCAATAGCTTATGAAGACGCACATTTTATTTATTTAGTCATAAAACCTCAAGAAGAAATTACATTTTTCTAAAAACAGCCACAAATCTTTCATCATGCTACACTCATAGTAAACCTGTAACAAACCAGCGTCATATTACAAACGGTGCTTTACCACGCGGTGTGTTTTCACATCAAAGGCTACGCTTTCTCTAGAGAAAGAATGCGTTAAGCTTTTTTTTTTTTTCATACGAGCTACGTACATGTCCTAGTTATTCCAGCAGCCTGGCCGGCCAACAAGCAAGCCCTGCTCCACCAGCAGCCTCTGCCAGTTGTTTACAGTCAAGATGAGGCAGCACAGCAACATAGTTTAAAAACAGAACATAAAACACCAAAACCAAACAGCTGCTTATTTATTTTTGTGTTCATCTGCCCATAACACTTTATTTTAGATAAACTTTTTTTAAATGCCTCAACAATCTCCATCACTAAACTAAGAACACAATTGAAGTGTGGAAAAACATGACAAGCCATCTTAGGCACGTTATTTCTTTCTACTTTGCACTATAGAATAAAGTAACTCAGGACAGCTACAGTAGATGTAAGAGTCGGTCCTTGCCTGTGCCAAGTCAAAAAGCTGTAACAACAAGAACGAGCACTCAGTCAAATCTACAGGTTTATTTTGTTTGAGTTGCACAAACAGCAGAGCAGGACGGAGAACGATGTCAAAAAAGTGCAGGACTCGATTTATCTGATGTAGTCATGATGTATCGGATCATAAAAAAGTAAACAGAAATAAAATACTAAATACTACACGCCAGTAATTATTATTATAGATATTGCTTGAGGGGGAAAAAAGCATCACAGCCAGTTTCAGGATTAGCAGGGTTTCAGTAGTCTTTGTACGCAAACCAGGTTGATTTCATATCAGATGTGGTTTTAAGTTGCTTGCGTGAAGAAAAGTGCAGAGAAAGTAAAGGTGCGCAGGTAAAAGTAGGGTCGATAGAGAGAGAAACCGACAGAAGCAGAGCCAGACACAAGCAGCCATGCAGGTGAGCTGGGTTCAGATGGACGTCAGCAGGCTCACCTGTGCTGAAAGGACAGGTGTGAGAGTGTTAGGAGCCAAGAGGCACCTCACAGATTCATCCCATAGTGATAGGGGTGTGATGGCCCCCACAGATCCCAGGGGAGAAAACATCTGAGCATGTTGCATGTGTTTAGGCCCTGACTAACATGTGCCACCATGGATAACACATTCCATCCAGCTAAACAGCCGTGAGACCAGTCGCAGTGAACGCAAAGGACACAGCTATTCATTCGGGGATGTTCACAGCCAGACAACTGCTTGTAGTACACACAGTACCCCTACACTTCAATCACACCCTCCCAAGAGGCACTGAGGTGCATCGCTGAAACTCAAATCCTGCGCACACAGCACTGTTTGCTGTCGAGTGGCAGAGCAGCTCATCCTGAAAGATGTAATTTCTCTGGGAGGGGGTGCAGAGACCATGCAAAGTGGGCTGGGGGTGGACAAGATAAGGAAGGTAGTACAGAAAAAAAAAACAGACCTGTGCACAGACAACCCAGCATTAAGACGCAGAAGGGGGTTCTTGAAATCGAGTCTTGTTCAAACTGACTGCAGTACATGCTATAAAGAGAGGAACATTAGCATTTCCTAGAGTTGCATACTATGCAACTATGCTTACAGACATTTCCTTTGGCAACCCCAGCTTCCTCCCACTAGGCAAATACATGGCAAGTCTGGAGAGGCTGGAAACCTGACTTTGCTCATTAGCACTAATGTCAGCACATGGGCGTGTGTGCATCCAGTCCGCGTGCCCGGGTTGGTTCCCCCAGAAGAGACAGCTGTGGAAAATGTATGAATGGACATAAAGTGGCCTCGTAACGGTTACATCCTCAGCGGTGTTTTATATTAGAGACATTATTGCTTTATGGTCCTTGCAAGAGTACGAGGGGAAATGTGTCACAGACGCCATGTTTGCCATCTTGGCTCTGTGTGTGTGTGTGAGGGGCTAGGAGGCGGGTGTGCATGTACCCACTTGGCAGTTGAGAGTCATTAAAAAAGGGTGTGAGGGAGCCATCCAGCGGTTTTTGTCATTAATGAAGAACAGCGCTGACAACCGCAGGGACCCACACAAACACCGTAAACACAAAATGAAGCCCATATGCACGCACTGAAATACACCCGTTGACTGTTTGGTCTTGGCTCCTTGGTCCCTTCTGCTTTCTGCCACAACAACCCCCCCCCCAAGTTTTCTTCTTTCCGGTCGTATTAAGTGTGATGACCCTATAAACACAGATCAAGACATGCACAACAAGACAAACATGCAGTTTTACAAAAACAACAATGCATGTGTGAAGAACTTTAGGGTCATGTGGAAGAGGAATAACAGGAAAGGAAGGAGCTGCATAAACCACAAAGCGCTTGTGCTGGTTCATTTGAACTGAACCGGTGTTGTTTCGCACAAAGCTCTCCTCTAATAAAACCATGTGTATTTTAATGGTAATAGAACGGTGTAATATGGTCGTTAGGAGAGGCTGTGAATAGGTGAAAGATGGATGTGGAAGTTGTGTGACAAGGAGTTCACTCACCCCCTTTTACTTCCTGGGCCAACAACCCTCACCACTTCCAAGCGAGTGTCTTAAAGAGGATGTTGTGTGTTCAGAGCTGCTCTGCACTTTCTCAACCGCAGCTCTATCACTTCAAAGCCTTGCCCCCGAACTGTTTGTTTACACGCTGCACAGCATTGATTGTATGACAAACAGGCTGGAGCGAAGCGCACACGAGGCACAAAGAACGTCTGCGTTCGAGGGACAATTTATGTTTTTTTTTCTGCTCAAGACTGTCATCTAGTGGCACTGGCTCCAATATAGCTGGACAAGTTGCACGAGAGATGCTTTATCACTGAAAATGAAATAAGTAGATGACCTGTAATCATCTTCGGGATATTCAGTCTCCTTGTCTTCAGGCTTCTTCTGATTTCGGTTTGAGTTTCTCACCGCTGTTTGACACTGGGCTCTCGTGGTGATTTGTAGCACTAGAACAGCTCTTCCTCTGCTGCCTCCACTCCCAGACTCTGGGAGGACAGCTCTCACCTTACCTTGATCAAAAACTACACAGGCTCTGGAGAGCTTCCCCGGGGTGGATGAGGGCACCGGGGTGACCTGAGGGCGGGCGAGGTAAGGTGAGAAGGGCTGCAGGCCGTGCAGGTGTTCGAACTCTCCTGGCTACAGACAGGTGCACTGCACCTGTGGCACATATGTGTAGACCCCCACATGTGTGCGTGTGAAGCGTGGGCACATTTGAATGCCAGCTGTGATCTGTGAAGTTTCCTTCTATTCCCTTTACGTGTGTATACCCCTGCCTCTTAAAGCACATACAGCCCCCATGGACACATCTGCAGAGAAGATTAATTTATGTTACAGGTCAGTAGGTGTCTGATCAGTATCCGTCACTGACAACAGATGTCTGGGGCATCTACCCATCAGATGTAACCAGGACAGATAAGCACACAGGGACACATACAGGCATCCCCACTAAACACAGGCTGTGTGCTGTGCTGATGTTGCTTATAGTGTTTACTAAGCATATATATAAGACAGCTGGCAGTGTGTTCACTTTGCATGTTTAAGCATTCACCACGTAAACTGGTGGCCTGGTCCTGAGAAGCAACAGGTAACAGGATCAGCTTTTCAGTTCCCGTTTCACATCTACAGTGGTTTAGTCTCTACAAAAAACTAATTTTAACTCTTTTGCATAACTTTGTGAATTGCTGTTTCCAGTTTTCATGGCAAACTAATCTAAGATACATTGTTTTATGTGAAAACAGCACGGTATTCAAAAACACTATACGTCGATAGATTACATTAAATGCGTGGCTTTGGGTTATACATCTGTATATTGTCAGAAAGGTTCAGGCCTTTTTCATTGTGGTCTTAGGTGTAAAGCAGGCTCTGTTTGCGTGTGTGCTGACTTAGCCGTGTGAAGGTAACGTAGAAGTGGGGAGTGTAATGAGGAGCCACTCTTCCAAAACAGCGACCCTCTCCTCCTTAAAGGGAGTTTCCCTACTGGCTTGGAGAGAAGAGGTGAAAAGGGTGAGAAAGAGGCTGGGAGAAAAGAGAGGTCAGCGTCGACTAGGTAGAATGAAGTGAAGCAAAGAGGGACCTAATTGTATAAGTATGAACCTAACAAATACTCAGGACATGAATCACAGGTTGGGTTTCAAACATTGGGACTGAATTACATCAGGAAACGGCTCTGTTGCAGTTAGCAACCAACATAAAGCAAAAACAAATCTGACAAGTACACACATGCACACACAAACAGAATTTCCTCAGCGTCTGGACAGCATTACGTGGCGTAGAGAGGAACCCCCTGCCCCATCACCCTCCGTAATTATAGTCTGCATCATTGGAGTGCGGGCTCTTGAGAACACGTTACACAGTGCTGCATTGTGGCAGCACATATACACACACACACACGCTCTTTAAACACAATAATAGACAGCAGCTGCATTAAAGCTACAATCTTTAGCACAGAGGGGTCTCCTCCTGGCAAACACAGCCCATTTGTATGCACTGAGCAAAGAGAGAAATAAAGGAGCAATAGCTATAAAATTGATGTCTCTATCTGTTGGGGAGTTGTTTGATTTCTGCTTGATGATGCCTGACAACACAAGGGCACTGTGGGAACCGTAAACAACGCACACCGCAAACGATGGCGAGCCGGGTATCATGTGATGGTGCCTGGAAGTCCGCCTGTGAAACGGAGGGAACGGGGAAGTGTGGTGGAAAGGCAGAGGCCCAAATGATAAACAGAGCGGAGGGGTAATGTACATAAAGGCCTGCTGCATGGCTCTCAGGAAATGAATAATGAGCCAAGCAGCATGTAAACTGTGGTTGGAAAACAACAAAAGCTGCTGACTAACTGTAGCGGTGTGTGGCGAGGTGGGGACGCCCTGTCATTTGGACTCCCGCCTTCGCAGGGAGGCCTCTCTCGCCCAAAAATGCTCCTTTTGTCAGAATCAAACAGAACTGTGGCTTTAAATGGAGCTTTTAATCTGTTTCTAGTATGTAGGCTCTGTAACCAAGTAAAAGACCTTTTTTTTTAAACGTACTAAAAATAATGATTAACCCAGTCAGTAAGTCAGTAACACAAAGCCTGATGTTCCTGCACATAAATGCACTGGCAATAAACACGAGGAGGGTGAAGAGTAGAAAGTCAGTTGGACATGAACGGTCGCTTGTATTTCTCAGACTTTCAGATTAAGTCTGATAAAACTTAAGAATTTACAAACTGGGTGCCTCAAGTACATGTAGGTGGTAGGAAACATACTAACCCGATGCATTGTGGGGTGAAAGAGCTTACTCCATATCAGAGGGAAGTCTGAATCTGACTATTTCATTAACATGTACAGCTAAATCATGGCAGCACCACTTATACATGTTAAAAATACATGTTTGTTTATACTCAAGAAAGTTTATTTATTCCATTGCAAAAGAAATAAGTACAGTCTAAAGACAATTAAAATAGTGAAAGAGATAAAAAATAAGTATAAGAAATAACTTCTCAGATAGTTTTCCGCTGACAGAGACTGGTTGTGTGGCATAAAGTCACTGAGGAGGTTTTGTCTGATCTGAATCTTGAAGCATCGCTGTTTCCTCACTGCCCGTTCACAGCTGATTTGTGGTCCTCTTTGTTACATCTCTTGTTAAGTCCACTGAAGTACTTCTCTCTGAAGGCATTGTGTCTTTGGTAGGGGCTGAAGCGTGGGTCTGCTAGATGGGCCAGGGAGTCCAGCTCCTGCAGAGAGACATGTACAGGTTCCCATTACACAAAATAATAAGCCTGAAATACCTTGAACACGCATTAGGAGCACACATTCAACATTTGATCTGAAATCTGTTAACGCTGTATTGTTATCTAGATAAACTTTAAAGTTTACTTTCTTCCATCAGTGAAGCAACTCCTATTAAATGTCAATGTGACACAGGACACAGATGTGCCAGTGCATATTAATAATAGACAGCATGTGTAATGTTATGAATGCACACATTTAAACAGTTTGTCTTTTTAGGCGAGTTGAGTTGTGATGATTCCAGTGCCAGGCCTGTAATTTGTCAGCAACACCTCTGCTTTACTTGCTGATGCTGCCAAGCATCCTGGAAATGGTTTCCATGACCACTTAGAGGTAGTTATGGAAACTCTGGGTAACAAGAGCAACAACCAAGCCCAAATTATTAAGGACAGAGGAACACGACTGCAAACAAGTGGAAACTGTGGAATTAACCATGCAGTCGTTGCCAACAACCACACAGGTGAAGGAGTCCATACATTTAGTTCAATTACGCAAAGAACTCATTTATGTCACATGCCAAAAGACAGATAACGAGACGTTTAGAGAAGTTTTACTGTACTTGTTAACATAAAATGGTTACAGGAGTTTGTCCCCTTATCATCAAAACACATTTGACTGTGTGCACACAGTCGTGGGCGTTACACACCAAGGTGAACGAGTCCAGATAGGTATGGACCGAGGCCTAGTCGGGAAGGAAAAATCCTACGACTTGAGATAGACACCAGTCAGATAAGATCAAACAAGCAAGTGTTTGTGTGTGTGTGTGTGTGTCATATGGGGCCCTTTATGGGAGCAATTTGGGGTTTTGAAGTGGAATGGATGACAGATCCAAAGATGGATAGTTTTCCATACGATGTGTGATTAAGCCATTTAGGGTTCCAGTATAAAAGAAATGAGCCAACCATAGCCAGATGGTGAGGATTTACTAAAGCCAGACAGAGAGACACCATCACTTCTATTGGGATGACAAGTAAAATATATGCACATACTACATCCATGTACATGAAGCATACTTATGTGGTTACATATCCAAACAAAGTCTATGAAACGCGCATTAAAAACATGAAGCGCTCACACACATGCTCTCATTTTACATAAACTAAGTCATGTCAGTGTTGCTGTTCATGCTCCCACATACAATAACGGCAGCACACACAGGTTGGCACTGTGCACATATGGTCCCGTTTAGAAGTATGCATTTTCAAATACATAACCTAAAACAAGACATTTAAAAATATGTGCTTCCAATCAAAGGATGAATAGAATCAGATCATACGCCCAACTTCGCAGTATAACAGTACAGGAGAGCACGAAGTACATATTTATTCTACCTTAAGTAAGAAACTGACAATGAGGAAAATGCTGTTCTGATCTCAACACATGCACCAAAACCCTCGCAAGCAAACTACAATCAGTTAATGACTTTGATTTTAATTGTGGAATCTGACAATTATGTTTAGCTGCCAGCAGTAACCAGCAGTCTCTGATTAAATATACTGTATTTGCCATCATCTGTGGAGGAGACGTCACATGGGAAATGATGCTTAAAGGCAAAATAAACGTCTGAACTTGTTTACTTTTTTGACAAATAAAATTATTTGTACATACCTCTGGCTCCTTGATCTTCTCCATGGCGATGAGGCGTCGTGAAGTATGACTGGAGAGCGTCTGCTCACAGTTACTGACGAGCCGGAGACAAGGATGAAGAGGGATCATCTCCTCACAGTACCTGAATGGGACAAACACACATAAAAGGGAGGAACACAAACAGGCAGAAAGCCAGAGGGACACAACTCATCTGAAACAATAAACTGACTGAACCGGATTCAAGGATGGCAGCTCCCTCAGTCGCATGCTACACAATTTGACTTAGCTTCTTTCTCTTACTTTTTACAGATTAAATCGTTGAACGTTTGACCAGTAAAGTCTTCCAGCGGTGCCTAAATCTGAGGCATCTCAGTTTCTGATGAAGTTGGAAAAACTGACTGACCTGACAGGTCGACTGCTGGCTCTGTCATCACCAGCCAGGCCAGGTCAGGGCCTATTAACAGCAACATGTGTCTGCACATTTGTGCCTGAAGTACTTTCTCCTTCTAACCACCATGACAGCACCAAAAGCTCAGCTTTAAAGCCAGATGTGCATGTCACTGTTTATCTGTCCTGTTGCCATAGCCGCGTGTAGGCCTCTGCTGTGTCTGGATGTTTGGTCGTCAGGGTGACTAGCGCTGAAGCAGCCAGGTGATAATTTTGTCGTGCCAATCAAAAGTTGTTAATGGTGAGCTGGACTTGTTGAGGTGCTTACATCTAAGCAAAAGCAGAAGCTGTGCTACCAAACTGCTTTTTCCTATAAGAGACCACAAATATGTAAAGGTTGTTCCCAACCAAGATGCTACTGTCTCTTTTCTCTCTTTTTTTTTTATTGTAAGATCCACAAAGATGTATTTCAATATTTAATACAGACAGATATAAACTTAGTTTGTCCTCTGTTATTATTTTATGTAAATCATATAATTTACATGAAGTATACGTTTATATTTCCAACTGAAAGCGGAATCAATGTCCAAAAATGTAAACTTAAGTAAAAAATGATGAGCCAAAAATGAAAACATGGGTCACTCATAACCTATTGCTGACCCAAGTATAGTTGTAACAATAGTCGCTTTATATGTTTGCATCACTTGTTTAGGTTCTAATTAGGTCACTTTATGGCTGTGATGACTGATTTTCCATCATCTGTCTTGATAAGTTTTCTTTCTTCTTTATTTTTTTTTTATGAGGAGAAAGGGAAGAGAGTTTAAGGGGTCTGACCTTGTCTAGACGCCGTCTACTGCTGACAGGATTTTGTGTCACCTGTCATCACACACACACACACATACACAAACAGACACACACAGTCCCCACTGTTTCTATCACGGTCATCGTTGTAGATACACATATAAGCGGGGGTGACAGAAATCTGATCTCTCCCCTGTAGAACCACAGATTAGGCCCAGGAGACAGGCAACGTCTGGTCTTACACACACAGACACACACATCAAGAAACATGAATGCCATCAAGCACAGACACACACACACACTCACACAGCTGCCTGCAGACCCCAGAGACAGATAGTTCACATATCTGACTTGGTTGGCCTCAGACGTTTATTTTGGCATAGTGCTCTCACAGACAAGCACTGGTAGACGAGCAGCAAAGACAAATGTGTGAACATGATGACACATGTGCTTGGACGCACGACCCCACACATTCATGCACTTTAAACAACAAAGATGTTCATTCAAACGCTTGTGTTCTGTGCACGCTGTCATTCAAACACTAATTCTACAAAACTGAGGATGCATAATTATCTCAACTCTTTCCTGGCTCTTGAATGAGTGACCTAAAGAGTTTCAACCCCCCCGAGGGCTTTGATTTCCCCAACGTCCGTGGCTGCTGGTGTGTTGTGGTTCGTACTTTTATGGCCCAACACCTGCAACTGCAGACAGGACTTGGCTTTCTGTTAATGCACAGGACATTTAACAATGGCCAACTTTGTCTGAGAAGATCTCTGCCTTATATGTGGCCAACGTATAATGGAGCTGAGGACCGTCAGTTGTGGTTTACCGAGACCCAGCTGTATGGGAAGGAAAACCTCAGCACACCTGTATACCAACCTGTATAAACACGGTCATTCACACAGGTGGTTACACAGAATGTTGCACAGGAGCAGGAACAGCAGAAATGCTGGAAGGTGAAAAAGCCAAGAAAAAAACTAAAACATGGCAGAAAGTTCTCTGTGTGTCAGTTTAAGGACACAAAGTGGGGGAGCAGCTAACACAAGCCTAGATTTTTAAAGCTTCTAAAATTAATTATGTTTCCTAAGCTACCACCACTTAGCTGTTTCAAAAATGAATCAGACCAACGACAGATCTAAAACGCTGGACGTTTTACCCCAAGACAGCCTTGTGTTGTGCGATGTTGTTTTTTGGTAAAAGCCTGCCCCCTGTCGGTAGAAATACTACTAGCAGAATTTCAGCCAAGAGAGAGAGCCGAGAGAGAGCCCAACCATTTAGAAGTTCTCCATCTAAACACTTTCATTACATAAAATATAGACATCTTTATCCAGCAAATTGGGTTTTAAAACAAGACAAAACTGTTATGCGTGGCATAAGGATTGTTGAAATGACAGTAACAGGACTCAACGGTTACTGTGCAGATGATACTTAGAAAAGGTCAGGAGGTCAAGTAAACTAGGTCAAACTACAGGAAAGGGGAGTGTGGTAGCAAGCTGATCGTTCTCATTACTGGTTGACACCGTAACCGTACTTACTCTGGCCGGTAGACAGGCAGCCAATAGACGAGCCGCCCGCCCATGGCCAGGCGGTGAGCAGAGAAGTTTAACAAGTCTGTGAAGATGTCACTCAGGTGGTACGCCTGCGATACGGAAACATGACTCTCTACATAGCTGTAGAGAAAAGAGATAAAAGAGATAATGAACAAAATTAAAACAGAATGAGTTACTCTCATATATTTAACTCTTTTTTCAGTTGTTCCATGTGTCTCATAGAACAGGGTTGTTAAGGTTTCAAGCAATGCGTTTATCTATCCTGCTACAGTAAACACTGAGCTTATGTTTGTGGATATGCTTCTTGCTGAACTTTTGTATAACACTAAACAAAGGCTCCGATTTATAAAATTCAACACTGGTGTTGGTACAAAATCAGATGAGCTTACAGGCCATCAGTGGGTTTAGAAATATCTTTGTGGGAGCCTGTTCTTCTTGTGGACTCACGGATGCCATATGGAGCTGACAACAGACAGAACACACAGGAATTAGAAAACAACGTAAGAAACAAGAGATAAAGTGTCTCCTGTTATGTGAGGAACCCAAAGCCTGTACAGATGTAGCTGCAGCAGAAGCTCAGTATAATACTTCAAGAAAAATCCTACATCATCACTTTGAGATAAAATCAGGGACTGATGAGAGCAAAACAAAATAATGTAATGTGTAACAGTCAATGTCTGTCAGCGTGGTAAACGTTTATGTTTATGGATTAATTTATGGATTCCAATTTGGGTAAACAACAGGGAAACCAGCTCAAAATGCCAACAACAATAAACAGCAAGAATTACACTATGGATATTGAATTACATGCATCACATGTTTTCATAACCAGCAGAACAAAGTGTTAACAGCAGTGTACTTGGGACATACGATCGGTAATGATGGCATCAAACAGAGCGGCCTCCCTCCACACCGGCTTGGAAGCATCAGACACCATTACATCTAAATACATCTTCTCTGTTCCATACTGGCGAAGGTTGGCTCGAATGTTCTCATCGGGTCCTCGCCATTTCTGGTTTTTACGACTAGACCGACCTAAAAAAAAAACACACACTTTTAGCAAATTTGGATAATTCATTCATTCATTCATTCCAGTTCATGTGCCACGAAAGAAAAAAACTTTACCTTTGCCGTGAATAGTGTTGTAATCGATATCTGTTCCACAGACATAGGCTCCAAAATGTGAACATGCAACTAACAGGCTGCCTAAAACCGATAACAAGGCAAAGAAATATAAAATTTAACATTTGTAAATTCTAAATATGTCTCATCTGTGAGAATTTAGTTTCAGTGGCGCAGTTACCTCACCTGTACCAACAAAAGGGTCAAAGACAAGGTCGTTCTCTTTAACTTTAGCGTGGTTGGCCATGATGAATGAGAGACCAGCATCCATACTGGTGTTTCCAATGAAGTGTCTGTTCTTCACGCTGTAGGAGCGAATCAGCTCACGCTGACCGTCAGCTATCTGCAGGTGTGTAGAGATGAGAAGAGTTTAGCTGTGGGTAAAGTATTAACCTTATGGATTAACAGATTTTTAATGCTCAAGACAGATTATGAGTGGTGCATCCTTTTAAAGCAGAAAACAAGATCTGTCTGTGAGACTGTCAGTCAGTAGCATTACAGCATATAAACAGTCTGTATCTCACCCATCTACCGAAGTAGATGTAGTTTGGATGCTCTGGGATGCTGTTGGGGTCTGTGCCATAGTCTTCCAACAAACAAAAGACGTGCTGAGGACTCTTCAGGCTCACTGTGCCCTCAAATGGAAGATAGTCCATAGCCTGGTACAGGAATATAAAACATGAATAACAGCAATAAATGTTAAAACTGCTCTCACACAGTTCTTCCTATATTGATAAAAACCCCTTAAATGAAAGTAGTTGACTAACACACACGCACCTAAATACTCACATCGATCCTTTTTATTCTCTCCTCAAACTCCAGAGTCTTATTGAAAGTGTAGACATTGATTCTGTAGGTGGAGTCTTTGTGCATAAACGAGCTCTGTTGGGGGAAAAGATAAATTAATAGTAGTAGTTGACATAGTGTGCAGTATGTTTTATATAAGGATTTTGCACACATTGCAGCTTTAAGCTACAGAATCCCCAACCATATTTTCTGATGGGAAGTTCAAGAGAGATGTTCTGAGTTCACTGTGTGTTCGTCCATGGCCCCATAACTCAAAAGCAGATCTAGAAGAACAATACAGCTGAATCCACAGCAACGCTACAGCGCCATAGAACACAAAACACTGAAGGTAACAACGTTTAAAAAAAAAACAGGTGGTAGCAAATCACACGGGTGAGGTAATTCCCTCACAACAGATCCTGGACTAGTGAACAGTTGAAGTGCAACACGGTGAAGTTAAAACACTTACTTTGCACAAACGGATCTGGCCATGATGCCACGAACATCGTCTTCAGCCAAGTCTTCCAGACACCAGAAAGGAGACTACAGAGACGAACGGCAACAGGATAAGTTACGTTGTGAAATAGGGTTTACGCTAAAGATGCTGAATTACCTCTGTAGAAGAACAACTCATTTTGCACAGGACCGGAATTAATACACAAGGACATTAAATACATTGAATTGAAAACCTTTTCCTTGAAGTTTTCACAAGGGTGGAATGGTTTTCCTCCCAGGGCCAGCAGAGCCTTGACCTCCTGCAAGCAAGCACAAATAAAGCACTAGATCGAGAGGCAGGGTTCACCCTGGACAGGTCGCCAGTCTGTCGCAGGGCCACACATATAGACGCACGACCAGTCACGCGCACACTCACACCTTCGGGCAATTTAGAGTTTTCCAATTAGCCTCACTGCATGTGTTTAGACTGTGGGAGGAAGCCGGAGACCCCGGAGAGAACCCACGCAGACACGGGGAGAACATGCAGACTCCACACAGAAAGGCCCCCGGTCGCCTCCGGGAATCGAACCCGAGACCTTCTCGCTTCGTGGTAAAGAATTTACTTAGCACGTAGCTAAGATGACGTTAACCGCTGACTTATTTTGGCGAAATTCTGCTAATTTCCCTAACGCGTAAAACAATGGCATCAAGAGCTTGATATAAATTATGAGACGTCAGAAAGTTACCGGTAACCTGAACTCCAGATTATCTTGGGCGAGATGTAAAAGATACTGGAGGCATGACCGCCTACTGGAAGTCGCCATTTTGTTAGCGTACATTCAAAATACGTCCGACTTGAAACAGGCCAACAACACAAAGTACCGCCTGTGGGCAAAATTACCATACATGGCAGAAGAATGGGACTAGTTTAAGAAGAGTTCATTTGCGCCTACTTCACGTACAGTGCGACAACGTTGCTGTTGTTTTTATATTATACTACCATTATATTAATTAGATGTCATAAATCAGCTTAAATAAACTTCACTGTTTGGCTTTTGCGCTCAAGGATAAACTGCTCCTGTCGTTGTAATCTGCTTTACGTCAGAGGTAAAACCATAATCTCCGCCCCCTGTGAGCAGCGATTGGCTACTCGGGTCTTCGGTGGCAGGTCAGTGGCAGACATAGATGTCCATCAAGGCTGTTTCGCGTCAGGACAGATAGACGTCCGCAGTCCTGCTCCTGTCGGCATCACAACGTTGTTGATAAATCATGTAGTTAAACGTTCACCACAGGATTGTGTTGCTCTGTCTGTCTACAGTGAAACATTACCGCAGGCGAACAGGAGGTTGAGTCAGGTTGTGGCCTGTATATTGGAAACTGTCTGTTTCTCAAAGTCATTGCACAGTCCTCGGGCAGCTCTGTAGTATTTTATAACAGCAGTTTTCCTTTTTTAATTTTCTGATATGGTATATACTTGTAGTAATAATATTCAGTGAGTAATGTTTTAATTTCTGGACTGAAGGACTCTGAATAAAATGCACTTTGAATGCTTTATGCTGAATGTATTCCCAATAACTGCTAACTGAGTTTAAAACGTTCTTAAAAGTAGTTTAAGAAAAATAGAAGTGGATAAAATAGGGCCAAACATGTCAAGAACAAGTTAAAAGTCATACATTCTAAGTATTAAGTAAGTATTAATAATTAAATAATTAAAAAAAACAGTTGAGTTGATCCAAACAGTAAAAGTATAGAAAACCCCTAAGATTTATTGATTGAATTTTGCAAGACTTTCCGTGACATTGCTGAAGCTTTAAAAGCTTTGTTACAACAAGCAGAACATCCAGATTCAATGTGCTGGTAATAAACATCAGTATAAAAACAGTTGCCTCCGCTGGGGTTTGAACCCGGAGTTTCCCACTGCGGACTAACCGCAGTGAATTCATAAGAGGCATAAGCGTCTCCATTAGCAGCACAGGCAGGTGTTACGATATTCTTCAAGAACAAATGCTGAAATAGTTTAATCTAGTAAAGGAAATCACTTTTGTAACATACTCTGACTACCCAGTCTCTGATTTCATCAAATGGTGAAATAGTGAATGAGATCTAATTTAAATCTATGCTGTGAGGAGGAGTTTATGCAAAACTCGACTTCTGCTCATCTACAAAAGGCCGACAGACAACAGTGGACACACAGCGTAACAGGACGGGCTACAGCACAGGACTGGGGCTCCTGCTTCTGACTGTCTGCTGTGTAGGTGCAGATATTCACCAACCTCTGTTATGTTTTACTTTATGCTGCCAGTGTAACATTTGTAATTGATCTCTTAATTGTCATGACAGGTGTTGATGGTCAGACTCTGACAGAATCTGAACCGACAGTTAAAAGACCTGGAGAGTCTCACAGACTGACCCGTACAACCTCTGGGTTTAACTTTGGTGATTATACTATGAGCTGGGTCAGACAGGCTCCTGGTGAAGGGCTGGAGTGGATGGCTTACATCAGCGCTGCAAGTACACCTACCTATTACTCCTCGTCAGTCCAGGGGAGATTCACCATTTACAGACACGACTCCAGCAGTAAACTGTATCTGCAGGTGAACAGTCTGAAGACTGAGGACACAGCAGTTTATTACTGCGCCAGAGAGACACAGTGAGACACAGTAAATGGAGAAACACACAAACACTATTTTCTCCATAACCACCACTGGGAGCACTCAGCTGCTCCATTATCACTTGCCTTGGTGAATAAAGTTTTAATTGTAACAATATTAATAAATGTGAATAAAGTAAGATCAACTTACAACACAGACTGTAATAGAAAGTAACAAGGTAGCATTCCAACAAGTATTTAGCAATTACTATTACTATATGTATTTGTTGAGTGATCTAGTCTGAGAGACAAACTGCATCAAAACATCAGTATTTAGTAAATTAGTCAGGTTTACTGAATGCTGTGGTGGATGGTGACGGTCAAACATTTGCATTTCAGAACTAATAGGTGTGTTGACAGACCATTACAGCCCTGTAGGAGGTGGTCCATGCAAACTCTGCCTTATATAAGGCACCAACCGAAATTAGGATGATTTTGGATGAAGTTTACACAATTGTGGTCTTTAAAAGAAACTATGATTGCCTGGAGCTTACTATTTACAATTTGTGTTCAGGGTAAGAGCAGCTATTTTCTATTTATGGTCAAAATTTCTGGTGAATGATCATGGTTTCATTATTATACAGGAGTTTGGAGTGAGATCAGACTGGATCATTCTCCCGCTGAGGTGAAAAGACCTGGAGAGACAGTCGAGATATCGTGCGTCACTTCTGGTTACACCATGACAAACGGTATTTTCTGGACAAGACAGAAGTCAGGAAAAGCTCTGGAGTGCAAATACAAATACGACCACTCCGAGCTACGCCAGCTCCTTTCAAAACCGATTCACATTGTACATTAAGAGATAAATTTATCTGATACTGATGACCTTTAGTAATTAAATAAAAACATCTTTACAATCCTCTGACTGTACGGAATGGGAAAAAAAAAAAAATCACCTGCTTGATCACTCAGCTATAAAAACTGTCTAAACTGTCAGTGGAATGACAGTTGTTCTGCTGCTGGATCCCGTCAGTCTCTGGGTTTAGCATTTTACTGTAATTGTATAACATATCAAACAATCTAACAACTTTAGTGTTAGTGTTGTCCTTTCCTTTAAAGTGCATCAGTGTAACCATCCACTGCAATTTACTGGTTAAGTGAGCACAGGTATTATACTAGTCAACTCTGTTCACTAATGTCCTGGAAAAACATCCAGACTAAAGCTTTCTTGAAATCCCACTTTTACAACCGCTCACATTTCCTCTATGCAAAGTGAGCCTCCTCCTCTCAGTCGCTATAAGGACGTGGCATCACAAGCTGCAGCTGAAGCAGAGAAGCTCCATCAAATCACCTCCAACATCCACCATGTTCTCTGTAGCTCTGCTGCTGGATCCTGTGAGTCTCACTGAAACACTGACTGTATGAGCACAACATACTCACTGCTCACACTAACACACATTTTATCCACAGGTGGGGACACAACAGGAGCAGCAGAGCTAGAAAAGTTAGCAGAGCTGATACAAGTCACCAACGTTTTATCTAATTAACCTAATGTGACTGTGGGTCAGCGTGAAGATTGAGGACATCTGCATCATCCGTAGATTTGATGCTACTGACAACTGGAGTCTATCAAGATGAGATGAGTGTTTTTTACGCATTTTTCAAATCAAGTTTGTGTTCCTGCGTGAGGAAGCTGGACTACATGGAGAGAACGCATGCTCGATGTAGAAACTCAAGCAAAGCACAACAGAAGAAAATTGGTAAAATAGTAAACACATTTGCAGATTGACTACAGCCTAGAAACTAATTAGATTCTGTATCAAACTAAACCATCAAAAGAACACGTCTAAATAAACAGCACTTCACTGTGCGAAACATTAGCACAAACTCACAAATCAGTCAAGTAGAGCAAAGACCTTAGTGGATGAGCAGTTAATCTGACCTGAAGACAGGAGGAGTCATCTCACTAATTTGTTATTGGACGCCCAACAAACCCTGATGCAAATCCTTACCGTCTGTCCTGGTGCCTGCGCTTATATTCTTTGTGCAGCATCAGAGCTCACGTCTCCAGCGTCAGGAAGATGAAAACACTCTGCTGCTGGTTGCTCTGTGTCCTGTGAGTTTTTCTACCTTTTATCATGCATCAACTGATCACGACAGCGATACCTGAAGTGATCAGGTGGCTGTTACACACTCCCTCTATCATTTCTATTTCACCCCATCAGGTCAGAGCATGGAGTCCATTCCTTCCACTCCAGTAGTGAAGAAGCCTGGAGAGACCCTCAGTCTCTCCTGCAGGGAATCTGGGTTCACATTCAACTGCTGTGTTAGGTCTTTGATCAGACAACCTGCAGGAAGGGGACTTGAATGGATGGGGAGGAGCTACTCTGACACCAGCCGCAACAGCCATCCAGTGTCAGAGGCCATTTAGAAGTTGGTAGAGATGACAGCAGCAGCACAACGACATATCTGAAACTATCCAACTTAAAGCCAGAGGACTTGCTGTGTATTACTGTGCTAGAGAGACACTGGTTAAAGTAAACTGAGAAGCTCTACTAAAACTCTCCAGTCTACACAGTAGGACCAAAGACTTAAGAACATAAAGAGAACAAATAACGACGAAACTTCAAACTATTTTAAAGGGAGGAGCCAAGTGAATATTTAAGAAAATATTGTCAGGAGGTAGTAATGCAAGTTGCATCGCCTTTACTTATTCTGCAGAGAGAGCAGTGGACACAATTTTACATTCTGGAACATGATGTTTAATTGTATCATTTCAAACTTTTCAGTTAGTCTTTGAAGGATAAATGCAACAAGTCCTCACAGCAATACACCAAACAGATACAATCACCTCTGGGCAGAGTAGTGAGTGAAGTTTGATCAAGTGCCAATACAGGTTTACATCTACAGACAAACACCTGATTAAGACAAGCAATACAATTCACATATACAGTCCAAAAATTAGTATTACAATCAAAAAAAAAAAAAGTTTGTTGGGTGATGAATACATTCACAATCAGGCCTCAGAAAAAAAAAAAAAAAAAAAAAAAAAAGTTAATACCTTAAAAAAAAACAAAAAAAAAACAAAAACCAAAGCCCCACCACAGACTGATGTCATAATCACCATTTTGGGCTTGAGACGTCACCGTCGTGTGGCTGCTCTGCCTCTTCAGTCTCATTCCTGAATCCAATGTGTTGTCTGTTTCTGACCACATTGTGGTACAAGGCTGAACGTGTTGCCAGTTTCGTAAAACCTTTTATTTAGAGCTTCAACTGAATGTAATTTCGATTTCTCAGACCACTTTGGAATCTGTTGTGGAAACTAGACTCCGGTAGTTGTGCTGTTGTCTTCATTAAGGAGCAGAACATTTTGTTCGCTCAGCAGCAGCTTAGAGTCATTTCTGCCCGGTTTGCTCCTCTACACGAACAGTCCTACCTAACACTACAGCGATGAAAACTATCCTTGCAGCAATAGACTACTGTAAAAACAGGGGTAGGATACATTCCCCTGCTGGGAGGCCTCCCATTGTACTAGAAAACTGAACCTAGACTTGCTAACTTTTACTACTTGATTTTACTCTTTGCAGAGAATTCAAACTTGGCAGAGATGAGTCAGCATTTAACCCTGAAATCTATGGGTCAAAGCCCTTTAACAGCGATTCCATATAAAATTTAGGATGTGATGAGTGACAGCACAACTAGGGCTTTATATTTAGAAGATGCATTGCTGTGGGGGGACAAAACCCAGGCAGCCATATAACCAAGTGCTAAAACCACCATCATTCAAGGGGGAAACAAAAACAGCAATATGTTCAGCCCAGCTATGAACCTCAGGAAGTCCCATGTCCACAGATCTCTGAAATGAGAGACAAGAAATCTATAAATGCAAAATCATATACATAATTTAAACCATGAAAACATTCAGGCAATTCATACTCACCATTGGTTCAGTCAGTCGTTCTTGCAGCCACCGCGTTGTCCTTTGAGCAGATCAAGCTCCAGATGAGACCGGGCCAAACATGTTGCCAGATTGCTTGTATTTGTGTGTCATTTTCATCTCATACCACAGTTCTGCGCAGACAACCATTGAACCTCAGTGGCAGTAAAAGCTCCAAATGGGGGAAAACAAACCACCACATCTACCTGAGGGGCTGTTAACTAGCATTATGGCTTTTTCAACAGGGAGGAGGGAGAGGGGGGAAAAAAAAAAAAAAAAAAAAATATATATAAAAAAATCGTCCAAACAATGTTGCTGATGCAAAAAAAAAAAAAAAATAAAAAAATTTGCTTTTTCAACACATTCATGATTAAGGCTTCTGTTGTGGTCATCACTAGGATGAAAACAATTAAACTCAGAGTTGCTTCGAGTCACCTCTGCCAGGTTTGCTCCTCTATATACGCAAACGATCCGAACTATACCGTGACACGTACGGATGAAATAGTCAAGAGCTGTGCAGTCTCCTACTGTAAAATAAACAGGGGTGGGATAAATTCCCCTGCTGGGAGGCCTCCCATTGTACTAGAAAGTTACAACAAGCCCGTCAATACACCAGCTTTCACTATATTTTACTCTCGCTTCGCCGAGGGATTCAAACTTGGCAGAGATTAGTCAGCATTTAAGTCAATTAGTGATTCCACATACAAATTTAGAATGTGATGAGTACAACTATGCTCAGCAACAACATTGGGGCTTTATATTTAAACCATGAAGGGGAGGAGTAAACTGCCAATTGAGGGACCATGTCTTTTAAAAAAAAAAAAAAAAAAAAAAAAAAAAAAGTCCAACAGGACAAAGTGGCAACACGTTCAGCCCAGACCCAGCTAGAAACTTGAAAGAATTTTGTCCAGATCCCTGGAGCCACCTGTGTAGGGACAAGCAAGCGGTTAATGTTTCTTAAAACCTCGATGCCATGTCAGGTCTAGATGTGCAATTCATACTCACCGTTTTGTGGCCAAAGTTTCAAAATGCTAAGGTTTCATGGCTTGATCCAGGTGTTCAGTTGTGGCTGCTGTACATCCTCAGTCTCCCCTTGTCTCCAGTTTGTTTGTTCCTGCATCCTCCAAGTGCTGATCATACTCCCAGATGGTGCAGGGCCAAACATGTTGCCAGTATTGATTTCTCAGAGTTTTGAGTGACTAGTGAATGCAGTTTGTAACTTGAGGGGTGGGGGGGGGGGGGGGGTCCAGTAATTCACCCAAACAAATGTTTGAGGGAGAGGAAAAAAAACAAAAAAAAAAACAAAAAAAAACAAACGACTTGTAGTTGTGCTGTTGTGGTCACCCCTAGGATAAAATTTCTAAACTGAGCACTCAGCTGCTTTGAGTCACCTCTGCCAGGTTTGCTCCTCTACACAAGTAACCTGTCTCAACACATATGGATGTAATAGTCCTTAGAACTGCGCAATAATCTACTACTGTAAAACTAGAGCAGGGGTGGGATAAATCCCCCTGCTGGGAGGCCTCCCATGGTACTAGAAAACTGACTATATACACACACACACACACACTATTCTACTCCAGCTTCAGAGGGATTCAAACTTGGCAGAGATGAGTCAGCATTTAACCCTGAAATCTATGGGTTAAAGTAATTTAAATCCAGATACAACATTTTGGATGGTGATGACCACAACGCTTTTAAAGTTAAGAATTTATTGATTGGCTACAATTAAAAGCTTGCTCTGTGAGATTTGTTGGGTTTAGTTGTGTGAGGTCTTAAAGCTTACTTGTAAAGTGCCTTGAGATAACTGATGTGAATTGGCACCATATAAAAAAAAGTTGAATGAATAAAGCTATGACGTTAATAAAAAAAGGGTTAAATTTCAGTTAAGTGTTATGCATCTGAGTACCTAAGCTTTGTTTTATGCGGTTGATACAATATGATTGACAGCTATTCTCAAAAATATGGCCAAATTAAATTTTGAACAGGGCATAAACTGGCAACATGTCAGGGCCGGTGCCATCCACTGTCTCAGGGGAGACACCTGATCCGTCCATAAAAACTGGAACAACCTGGGTAGAGACAAGAATCTACAGTTAACATTCAACGCACAACACACTAAACAATGACACTCCTGTTGTACTCACCATTGTGTGGTCTTTTATTCAAGCAGTTTCTTGATGCTGCATCGGTTCAGCTGTAGATCCTCTTCAGTCCAGCCTCCTCCATAGTCTCTTGGTTGGCCCACGTCTGTTCCGACGTCCATGTTATGTGCCCGCTCCTTCACAGAGTCATCAGCTGGTACAGGACACGTTGCCAGTTGAACTTGTTTAAAGTCAAGTCACAATGAACCTGAAAGTGTTGGTCAATTTGGGAAGTCAACACTAATTTAAGGCCACCAATTTTTTGGTCTGACAGGGTCTGTTTAATTTCAATGTGACTTTAATGTGTTGAATCTAACCTTGTGCATATAAACTTAAACATTTAACCCAAGTGGGTGATCACTGAGCATCAGCTTCGAGTCTTCTCTGCCAGGTTTGAGAGTCTAAATACGCAAAAGCCGTCAAAACTAATGAGTCAATCTGCACAGCGATCGGCTACAAAAACAGAGCAGGGGCTGATAAGTTCCCCTGCTGGGAGGCCTCCCAGTAAGTTTAAAAAGACAACGCAAAGACCTATCAACGCAAACGTGTAAGTTTCAGAGGGATTCAAACTTGGCAGAGGTGAGTCAGCACTTGACCCAGAAATGTTTAAGGGATAACATTTAACATTAAAATTTAGGATGTGACAATAACTACAGTCAGCAGTAACTTGAAAGCAAAGAAGTCATCCTATAGCAACGTAGACATAAAATGCGGAGAATCATCCTAAAGCAAATTGGTCTGGGGCCCAAGTCAGTAAGTGTAACTGGCAACATGTCAGGCCTGTACCAGCTTCTGAGGAGACTGATGTGCACAGAGCTGTGAGCACCTGGGTAGAGAAAAGACACCTACAGTTAATGTTCCTAAATTATAAACCTATCGCAACCATACGCTAAAGTCGTACTCACGTGGTGTCTTGTGCAGATGTCTAACATCTCCTGGCATCTGTGGCTGCTCCTCCCCCTCAGTCTCCCAGAGCCTCCTGGCTTGCAAGTCTGTCGTTCTGGCTCACACTGCGTTGTCTGCACCGTACTTCGGGTTTGCCAGCACCTCAGATTCTTTGCCCTACATCCGTTGCCTCCTCTGCGGACATTAAAACCTGCAACAAACTTTTCAGCGCAGCCATAAACTGAAGTACAGTGTACAACGCTTCAGTAAGCTAACAGCAGGGAAACTAAAATACAGCAATTCATGGGAGAAAAAAAAAAAAAAAAACCCTTTAGATTTAACATATCCAGTGTTTGTGTCCAAAGGAGTAGTTTTCCAAGGTTGTCCAAAGATTAGAGTCACTGATCAGTGAGGGGCAAAGTCTTTTGAGTCCTGAGTGAGTGATTGTCTCACTACCTTTGAGTCCAGTGTCAACTGAACATTTCCTCGGTGTAAAGTCTACACAACCATGTAAAATTTACAGCATTTCAGTTTAGGGAAAAAAATAAAAAAAATAAAGAACAGTACAGTTTTTTTTTGTTTTTTTTTTTTACACCTGGTACATCGATGTATCACTTGGGCTTTGGTAGTTGTGCTGTTAAGTTTCTCATTGTGGTGATTAGTCTCAATAGTAGAAAAAGTCTGGCAATGTACCGACTTGACCTTAAAGGTAGAGGAATTCAAATTTGGCAGCTAAGCCAGCACTTAACCCTGAAATTGTTAAGAGTCAAACCCATTAAAGGGTTAATTACAATCACAGCACAACTACGCAGAGAATATTAGTGGAGGCAGAATTACAAAACAATGTACAAAACCAAGTTTGACAGTATAAAGAACATACCAATACATATTTTAGTTAACTGGTTTTAGACAATAGAACCACAGAGAAACCGGGGCAATATTAAAAAAAAAAAAAAAAAAAAAAAAACACATTAAGGGCAGGACAGATCCTGCATCAGAGTCCTATTAAGTTATATATTAAAAAAATAAAAAGCAAAAGGAAGCAGAGAGAAAGATTGAAACCTAAATGTCCACATTCAGTCAGATAAGTTGTGTTTTCGTGTGCCACACCTGCTGCAGCCTGGATGAACGCTACCTGACAAAGGGTTAAACAGACTTATCTGAATAAATGTGGACACTATTGGTTCTCAGTTATTAATCAACAACTGTAACCATTGGCCAATTTGATAAGTTAGTAACTTATATTCAGGGCATAATACTATACCAGGAGTTTGTGGGAGGGTCAATAGCATTTACACCTGGTAGTTCAACTTTTACAGGACTGATTTAGATGAAGAGGCCATGTGTCATTTTCACTTGTAAATTCACAGATTTTAGCAATTTATTCTGATTTATTCAAGTCCGCGACAGCTTTCACTTAGGCTAAAATGCCTAATTTTAAATTTTGCGCCAGATTAGGCGACATTTACTTCTATTAGAATTGATTGGTCTGTGGACAACAGCTGTCCCTGAGATTAGCTTCAACTAAAATAAAAATACTTCAGTCTATGTTTTTTGTATCCAGCCTACTGGGAGACCATCACACAAACAATGCTGAAACTACAACCAAACCTACTGTGACCACAGACCACAAATAAAAACCTACCGTACTGGGACCACACCCCACAACCAGTTATACTGGGGACACAGGCACCATCAAGTAAAGGCCACATGGCCCAAGCCATTTGCCACCAAGCAGAACTAGAATAGACTCCGCCTTCCTTGGCACGAACAGGCTGATCAGAGGACTACAATAAGATAGAAAGAAGGACAGAGAGCGAGTGAGAGCAAAGCAGCAGCAATTGAGCACAGCAGGCAAGAAAGCAAGGAAACAGTGACAGAGAGCAAGGGAGCTCGCGATTATGGCATAGCAGCCAAGGAAACACACGGACTTACTCTTAACGACGAGAAACTGGATGGTCCTGCTGGATGAAGCTGGAAAGAAAAAGGTTAGTAGGCACGGCGGCCATCAAAAACCCACTTACGGTGTATAGACCTTCCAGATCTATGGGGGAAATGTTGAAGAAAGAAATTTGCGTATGTACGAGCTGGAGAAATTCTTGGAGAAATGACGGCACAGTGGCCGTGAAACTTACTGTTTGGACCTTATGGTCTGACACCAAAATGGATCCAGGCATCAAAATGGACGAAATGCGATACACCTGAAATAAAAGCATGTAAGGCAAAACAATGAGGGGGGGGGGGCGCAAAAGAGAGGAAAGAGGGGGAGGGCAAGATAGACAATGAAAAAAAAAAAAATGACTCACCATTTGTAGAGATCTGAGGGGGGGAAAGGTTATTGCATATTAAATTGACAGCCTGGCCTTGATCTACCCCTCAGAAACCAAGTTCACACATCTGACCTGCTCTAACTGCTAAAGGCCAAACCTTATAGCCTTCACACTAGCCACCAACCACACGGCCGACCACCACCTACATCTACCCAAGTAGAAGCCCCACCACCAGCTACAGCTAACCAAGCAGATGGCCGACCACCAACACCTGACCAAGCTAACCTCTAATACAAAGACCACGGTTTCATCCAGAAATAAAAAGACCAGTAGTCGGCTGGTCTTACCAGTAGTCGGCTGGTCATTGCAAATTAGACCCGTTGTTCTGAACTGGACCAGTAGTCGGCTGGCCTCACCAGTAGACGGCTGGCAATTTTGGCTAAGACCAGTGGTCGGCTGGCCATTCTGAGTTGGACCAGTAGTCGGCTGGTCTATCTAACAAATGTCGCGGCACATTATTCATGTTGACTGGATGAAACCAACAGTTGAGGCAGTTCTGGCACGGCGGCCAAAGGACAGTTAGAAAAGTATGAAAGTCACCACCTACATAGATCCAATCTGATCAGCCAGACAACAGGCTCAGCGGCCAAGCAAATAAAGGGACTTACAGTTCGTAGATCTACCTGAAAAACAGAAAAAAAAAACTGAAGTTACATACGGCTCATTTGTGTTAATGTTTCAGGCTTTTAAGATTCCTGTACTCACCTGAAAAGCAGAGAGTACTGGACGCCTCCATTGCTCAAGGTTCAGGTGTCCTACACCTGTGGCTGACGATCCTGGAGGAGGATCACAGAACGTGGGGAAATGTAAAAACGTTTCTGAAGCAGTTGGTAAATTCAATTAAAGCTGGATTTTCCCCCCAGAAACTTTGAGGCCGATGTGAAGAAAAACTAAAGTCCAGGCCAAACATGGAGCCAAACTGCGTCACAACCAGCAGCGGTCAAGACGATTCTTTGCTCGGTAGCAACTCACAGACTCTCAGCGCTGCACTGGCTCTTTTAGACGAGTATTACAATTAACATTAAGGAATTTTAAGTAACACGTTGAGTATTCGACGGATAAACGCAGTTCAGCCCCAGTTAGCGTGTGTCCACCAGGCCCGGTGGCGTCCAACACCTGACGTTAATCGCACAACAGCCGCTCAGGTAACTTCCAGAACGTCACTCACCTCTTCAGATGCCTTTGGATCAGGTTTCCAGTCCGGACCAGCTCGACCCAGTTCTACTTTGGCTTTTGTCTTAGCAGACGCGATTGGTTTTGTCAAGCGCCAAAGTGGGTTTTCAAAAGCCCGCTCACGCGACCACAAGTGGTTGGCGCGTGCTCTTAGTGGCGTCTGACGTCAGGCTTTTATTGGCCGAGTGTTGCGTTAAATGAACGCAGCGGGTCGTAAAAATCAAACTCACCTGCCTGGTGGAGGCACGTGAGCCTTTAGACGCCTGATGGTTAGTTTTTGGATTCTTCATGAGTGAAACGTTTTGAAATGTAGTAACATTTTATATTAAGATGATTTACTGAAACAGTGTATTTATCACAAACCTGATGGAAAAAAAACGCATTAATTATTATTTCTTACTGTTAAAGTGCTGAGGCGCCGTGACTGCATTTCCTGTTTCCAACCACCAGGTGGCAGTAGAAGTAAAATACATATAGTGGTAAAACATCAAACATCATCTTTATTAAAGAGCAGCTGTTAATGTTGGTTTCGACTCCATTGTTGTTACGTTGCACAACATGTTTTCAAAAACACCAGTGTTGTCTTTTTTGTAATCTTGCAATGAAGTTTGCTGTTATGTTCTACTTATGTGTCTGAGAGAGGATGAGAGACAAGCGGAGGTGCGGTAACATGATGGGCTTCAGGACGGGGCTGCTGCTGACTCTCTGCTGGGCAGGATGTTCCTGTAAACATTTTCACTGACCTTAATCTGACTTTTATATTTATACATATCTTCAAACAGCCATCACACAGGTACATGTCATTGCTTCTGTTTTATCCTGACAGGTGCTGCTGGTCAAACTCTGCCTCAATCAGAACTACTAGGTAAAAAACCTGGTGAATCCCACAGATTGACCTTTACAGCATCTGGGTTTAACTTTGATGGCTCCAATATGAACTGGGTCAGACAGGCACCAGGACAAGGACCTGAGTGGATCGCTTTTATTGGCAGTAAAAGTTTAAAGAGATACTACTCTGAGTCAGTCCAAGATCGTTTTACCATCTCCAGAGACAACGGCAGAGAGCAGCTGTTTCTGCAGATAAACAGTCTGAAGACTGAATTTTTCCAATTGACCAAACTGCATGTGTTTGGACTGTGGGAGGAAACCAGAGACCCCGGAGAAAACCCACACAGACACGAGAAGAACATGCAAACTCCACACAGCAAGGCCCCAGTCGCCTCTGGGAATCGAACCCGGGACCTTCTCGCTCTGAGGGTAACCACCATGCCACCATGATCATCACATTGATATTGCCCAGTATATTGGAAACAGACAAGAAAGTGTTACTCGCACCTCCTGTTTGCACTACAGATAAAAAGTAGGTGTTAATTTATAAATGTTGACTGTTGGTACTGGCCAAGCTCTGCCACAGAGCGTCTACGCTGAGGTGGACCAGCCTGACTAACAGTCTGCCATCACCCCTGACTCTCACTCCATCCACTTCATCGTTACTGTGACCAGAAACATAAATTAGTGTTGATAAATTTTACACCTACACTTTGTGTCACCGCTCACTGTAATAAATGAGGAGCACAAATACTGCACCAGCATCACACATAAGAAAAACCTTGTATTGCAAATAAGACACGTGGCACTTGATTTGATTTGCATATGGATAAGCAGGAATATATTATTTATTTGTGCAAACACATGCATTTACAGTACATAAAACATTCATTCAGCATTTAATACATTCAGTTTGTACAGTATATACTAGTATTTCATTTCTTCAGTTTGATTGTTAAATGTTTTATATCATGAGATAATCATAAAACATCAAAACAAGACATACAAGACAAGATGTGCATCCTGTACTTCAGTGCTTATGGAGACTATTAGGAGCACTACATTGTACTTTGAGTTGAGTGAGTAACATAGTGCTTCCTCTGTAAAGGAACCTTGTCAATAGTTAATGATCCATGTAAGCCATACCTCCAAATGCTTTCTACTCTGACTATCCAAGGATCTCATGCTGTACTCAGCAGTCAAACTATGTTGCCAATATGAGATATATATATTTTTCTTTTACCAACTTTTACTTATTCAAGTTTCCTTCAAGGAAGTAACTACAGCAGGCTGTAATACATTGCATTTATTTTATGTGTTTTGGCGTTAACTCATTGTAAAAATCACACTTGTACCACATTAAATCTGTTGTTCTACTCTACCTTTCCATTAATAGAAAGAAACTGTATGTTTAGTACTTTCTTTGGCAATTAAAGTATCCAAATCATAGTGAATGCCAAGTGGTCCATAAAGTCAATACTTTAATGGTTAATGAACATAGGTTTAATTAGCTTATTTTAAAAAAAACTATTAAGAAACAACATAACTGCACTTGGTTTTCTGTTGACAATGTCTTCACTCTTAAAGAAAAGGTCCAAATGTGCCGACAGTTTAACAGATACGTGTTATTCTTCCATCCAATATGATGCTGAAGGGTGTGATCCATTTCAAGCACTGCATGAAATGGATCACAGTGATCAGTTGGTATTTGCTTTAGAGTTGAGATGGTCAATCAGCTGGTCTGCCTGCAAATCATCACATATAGACACAAGTGAAAATAAAGAAAAGACAAAACTACTGCTTAACAATAAAACTCCACCTGGAGACTGTAAAGGTTAAGTCAAGTAAATATGAAGGTCATGTGTGAAGTATGCAAAGCTAAAAACAACTGTTCTCTGTTAAAGTACTTTATAACAACAACACTAATCCCTAGCACAGCTGTGTACAGGAGGCGCAACATAATTGTTTAAAATATTAAGACACGGTTAGGGGATAGGAGCTTTACCGAGATAAACCAGTATGAGTTGAGTCTGTAGAAGAGCCGAGACATGAAGCCCATTTGACTGGCAGGCGCCAAAACATGAAGATGCAAGTGTGTGACAGAGCAAAATGGAGGCCAGTGGAACCCAAACCTGCAAACAAGAGTGAGGGTTTTAGTGCACATGGACTCCCTGGGAAGATTTGATCCTATTTAACTATCTCAGTTCAGGTGACAAGGGTTCAGTTGTTATATCCATTAAGCAAGAGATAAGAGTTAGCAAATGGAGAACAAGTACAAATTGGCATAGACAATTATCTATCACAGATTTTCGATTAAGCCTTGTTTACCTGAATCTTATTTTAGTTATGTTGCTGATTGATTATTGTTCATCACAGAGTTAATAGAGAGAGATAATTACATTTAATTCAGTTATTTCATTCATGTTCATTGTGACTAGATCACAGCAAAAGCCATCTGAAGGCACTTTAAATGTACATGTTTAGGAGCTTAGAGAATTTTCTCAAATAACCAAATGACTTCTTGAAAATGTTAGTGTTGTACTTTCGGTAGAAGTCATGTTATAACGCACACGTTGCTCAGTGTAACTGATGCTGGAAGTACAAAATGCACGTTGAAATGAAGCCCACCTGACATCACTGAGATCTGTGACATTGTTCTTCTGGAGGATCTCTTTCCCAGTCTCAACCATCCTCTTCACTGGTGGTGACAACAAAACATAATCCAATTTAACCAATTCTTAAAGTGAACCTTCTTTTAAAAGCACAGACTGCTCTTTATAAGCATCTATGTTAGTTTGCTCCAAGCCGAGGTTGATGACTTAGCAAGGCCCTGTCAGTAAAACGGTTGATGAATAAGCGCATAACACAAGCCAGTAACATAGTGCAGCTTGTATTTGAACTTTCACCTAAAGGTATATGTTCCTTCTTGAGTGATTTACAGTTCCCCACATGTTGGGTTGGTACAACAAGGTAATGGTGCGGAGCTCCAGGCTTGATGTCCCTGAAACATGAGAGCTCCTCATCCTGCAACGGAATAAACACAGAATAAACAAGAGGAGAGCACAGAAGGCCTTTAGTGAACTACACTGTCACAAACGAATAGCACTTTATATGTAGCTTCCTACAGCTGTGGTAGCGGAGCTGGGAGTGTTTTTAGATGATATTTAATGTCAAAGATGTTTGGAGAAAAACAGGATCAGCAACGTGAACACAGTACACGGTCAACTACAGCGACGTTAGCTCTTTTAGCGGAGCTACAACGAGCAATACAACTCAGTGAACCAAAACACCTCCAGCTATGACACTATACGGCTGGTAATTTAGCCCAAAGTTTACCGACACACACGAGAATGAATACAGACGCAACAGGCTGACGCTTGCTAGCTACAGCGCTTCACATTATTCATTATCACAATCATCTCACACAGTGAAGCAGCTCCGTGTCCATTTCCTTGTTTACTATTTTGCAGAAAATACACTTCTTGTCATATCCTTCAGCTGTCACGCTGCTGGTTCTGGAAACATCAACCTGAGAAGCTTGTGTAGCCTCGACTCCTGCCATTGCTGCACAATAATCTAGTAGACCAGCTCAGTCGATCCCAGATGTCATCAAGATCACTAGGGGAGACTAAATGATTGTCGAGTCAAAGTAAAGTAGGTGTAGCAAACTTCCAACAGAGGGCGATGCGTCCCCAACCTACACTACCTAAAACACGAACCTGTTCCGCATAAAATGGGTGGATGGATGGATGAATGAATGAATGAATGGATGCATGAATGGATGGATGGATGGATGGATGGATGGATGGATGGATGGATGGATGGGTGGATGGATGGATGGATGGATAGATGGGTGAGTGGATGGATGGATGGATGGATGGATGGATGGATGGATAGATGGATGGATGGATGGATAGATGGGTGAGTGGATGGATGGATGGATGGATGGATGGATGGGTGGATGGATGGATGGATGGATGGATAGATGGGTGAGTGGATGGATGGATGGATGGATAGATGGGTGAGTGGATGGATGGATGGACGGATGGTTAGATGGATATTATTATCTTTTCCACACATTTAAATTTTTTATTTTTTCTGTTGAACAACTTTCTTCTGTAAGTTATATTTTTACTCAACGATTGCAGATAATGTCATTTTACAAGTAAAATGTTAGAGAGAAGCTGAGTTAATCTGTAATAATTATTTATGCCTCAATTTAACTCTTTACGTTACTGCTTCCTATCAGCAGAGACCCATTTTCCACAATGTATTCGCTCCTCTTTTAAGTGAGGGTATAAACCAGAAATACGCCTTCCTGTACGTACAAACGAAGCCACATGTATGTGTCACTGACTGTCAATGTGGGTTTCTGTGGTATTCATACGTTTGGAACTTTAAAGTTCCAAACGTAGTGGAGATCAAACTACATTACAACAAGTGGAGATCAAACTACATTACAACATGCAGTACTACACTAACAAACCAGTGTTGGTAGTATGATATGATATATGATATATTATAGAATAAAAAACATCCATGCGCGGTGGAAACAGTTATGTAAAACACAGACAGTATTTTAATGTGTTTTCACAGAGAGAGGCAGCGCCAGCACTGCCCAGCACACACATCGTATATGAAAAATAATCTAACTGTACAGTACAGCAGGTTCTCTTCCCTGTTGCTTCCTGGAGAAGATGCAAATGTGCTACGTTCAATAAACCCAAGTGACAGCTGAGATCCCTTTCTCCATAAATGGCCACGTCATGGAATATAATGTGCTATAGTGCAACACTCTGGTCTTTTCAAAGCCGACCTAAGGCAGGGAAAAACTCACACATTCAATTCAAGTCCATGTGATCCAGTCTGGACCGCGTGTCTCACAGTGTTTTTCAAATAATTTAAACTTTTAAATTAAAGTCTTTGATTTGTGTGAATAAAAACAACCCCAAGCACATGAAAGTAAATAATGCCCACTTAAATACATGGAAGCAATCACTGTAAAAATACATTTTACAATTTCAGTAGCTGTTAGACAGAGCTTAAAAAAAAATATATGTGCTCACAGTCAGTAAAAACGTTTCATCCAGCGCTACTGTGATCTTTAATCATATTGCCCCCTATAACATGCAGTCGTGCTGTCATGGAGGGCTTAAAGCTTTAGATGCCAGTTACTTACTCTTTTTTAGCACTGAGCTACTTATAAACAGCCAGTAGTTTAAAGCAACAGGGACCTGAATCACAGTATTTCATCTAGACACTGGTTATTAGCAAACACGGGGAAAACCAGCGGGGACAGTGTCCAGCCTGAGAACCACTGAATCAGGCATCCTACTGTGCGGGAGCTAACCTCAGCCAGGTGCACAGGTGGGACAACGGCAGCTGCTCCATCAGGTTATGTACAGTACAGCAGTGACTGCACCACTTCTGTGCTTATCGGACTGCGTTGCTGCTGACAGGACTGTGGGACGTCCAGTGATTTCTTCTCATTATTAACGTGTCTCTTCAGCTCTGCACAGTCCAGACTTCAAGGTCTTGCACAATGAAGTCTTCCTCTGTGGAGAGAGGTGGATTGTGGAAGGTGGGACAGGAGAAGCTTGCGCCATGGTACAAGTCAGCATCCAGCCACAGTGCGAAGCCGCCTCTACAGAGAGAGGAAAACAGCACTTTAACACCAAGCCCCATACAGGTTATCAACGCTTGTCTTACAGGTAGCAGTTAACGTGTTTTATAGTCATGCTTTATGGTTTAGTGTTATTGCTTTACGACGGTGACGGAAGGTGAAATCAATAGCCACACGTACCCTCCTCCGCCGATCTGCAGAGATTCCAGGTTGCCACTCACAAAGTATGAGTTGTCGCCGCTCCACCGGTACACCTGGATCAACACAGAACGCAAGATATAAGAAACAACGCTCAAAAACGCCCAAGAGCCATTTCCGTTGTTAGATTTGCAACAAGACTCGACACAGGCAACGGAAACTTTTTACCTGGAAGTCAGGGTTGAAGCTGAACAGGAAGGTTTCTCCTGTGCCGTAGCAGTAGTTACTGATTCTGAATGAGTCAGAAGAAAACGCACCAAACACCTAAAAAAAGAAAAGGATTCATTTAAAAGGCGAGGACAGATGTCGTGTTGATTTGAAGGATCACATTTCTTTTTGCATTGTAAAGTTTATTGGGCAAATAAAGACACACACACCTTTTTATGCATGTCTTTGATGACCAGCAGCACAGGACTGTCCAGACCCGCCATCTTCCTGTACAGCGTCTTCAGGCTGCTCCCATGGATGGCGGTGCTGTAGACCAGCTGCCACGGATAGCCCTGAGTCCTCGGTGGCAACTGAGCAGCAAGCTGTCGCAAAAGAAGATGTTAATCACTGTATGTCGCCAGAAATGTGCAATGGCTGTAATGAACAGTAAGTGAAACCGGTAACTTACTCGCTGCAGGTGGAGGTCATCCAGTAGCTGGCTTTGGTCACTCAGAACAAGGCCTGCATCTTCCTCCTGGTACTCAGGCTCCTCTGCCTCCGAGTCCTCCGAGCTAGACAGACTCAGGCGACGTTTTGAGTTCTTCACCGTGACAATCTGAAAGAGGACATGCAGGCAACAAGTTGTTTATAAGTTCACTGACAATTTCCCTGATGTACAAACAAAATGCTGTGGTTGAATGAGTCTTCTACAGAAAGTGCACAAATGAAATCTAGATATTTTGTTGCACTAGTTGATCATTAGATCGTAAATTAAGTCGTAACTGGATCTTTTTTAGAGAAGTAAAGCAAATGAAGCACACGTCCTGACGTTATTATGGCTAGAGTCATGGTCCTACTGTACCTCCACATATGGCTCCACACAACTCCTAGCGATGTAAAGCACTTTTATATTCTCTGGCAGCAGCATCTTAGGTTTTGATTTCTCCGTGAACATCTCTGTGTTTGTTGAGCCAGCCCGCCATCATCCCTCCCTCTTATACCCTCTCGTTTTCCCACGCTTTCACTTTTTGCATGGCTATTGGTTGGTAACATGAGTGGAGGACTTTTTCATTGGTGCACACTGCTGCGGAAGAGTTTCTATTCTCACTAAACAGGAAAGTGCTACAGACAGGATGTCCATATATAGAGATGCAGGGATTTCCCGCTACTGCTTGGATTATAGTCACACATGGTATTTACTGTAATTCGGGGTCTCAAGGGTTTGTGGAGAAATTAAACTGTAGGCAGACAATAACCTCTGTGTTCTCCTAAATCTCTATAAAAAACTTCAGACCCATTCAGCTAGTTTTACATTGTTTTTAATTCCTTCAATTTCAGTTCATGTTAGTTTTCGTATTCTTCTAGTTGTTACTTTTACTTCTATAAATTAAACAAAAGCAGTGTATTGTCATTATTTATCATGTCATTATTATGCGTGCAGACCTTACCTCCCATTTATCAGCAGTGTTCTTAGCAGGGCTGCTGAGAAGCTGGTTGATCACAGCCACCTCATCCTTCTTCACAACCAAGTAGTGGTTCTGCTGTTTCTCCGTGATGAGGTAGTGCGGCTCGCATTCCTCCTTGCTGCTTTTAATGTACATCTCTGGTGACCACTGCACGAAGAATGTGTAGAGGTGGTCAACCCTGTAGAGGCAGAGGGACAAAGGGGATTTTCTATTAGTTAGGTATTTACTGTTTGTTAATGTGACATGTGATGGCTTAAATAAAACACATTTAACATGAGAGTGGTGGTGGTGTGTGAAAATAACTACTGTACCTAAACGAAGCGCACGCTGTGACGTTAAAGCCAATAACCATGACTGTGATTGAGTGAGTAACATTGTTTAATGATGCAGGTTTAAAGCTTTAGTCACACTTGGCCAGTCTCTCTCTCATCAAGTCGCTGGGATGTTGAAAATAAAACGCCGTTGGACATTGTTAGGATTCTGTTCAAACAGGCCTTGACAAGAATGACAGGAAAGAGGCCGATGCCCTAACTCATTCTGGATCCTGGGTTGGTTATTTTAATTGGCTCCCGCTCTAATGCTTCCCAAACGATGAATCTGCTGTCGGGAATGCACAGCATTTCCTTGGGTGAATATTTACACCAGTCACTCCCCCCACATTTTTGCCTCCATGTATGAATTTGAACTGCAACAACGTATTTCTAATGACAAATAAGCTCTGCTCCATTTGCAGAAACACAGCCAACACCAAGATCACTATCACTCCCAAGCATCTTTCTAAATGTTTTTGTTTCCCATACATTCATTTGAAGTACCGTACATTTAGAAGACTGCATTCAGTCATGTAAGGATTAAATGCTGATTCAACGTGCAGCATCCCGTAACGATTCCACTTACTCTCCAACGCTGTAGGCAACTCCCATGGCTGAGTGAAGAGAAATGTCCCGATCACACACTTTGTGCACCAGGAGAGAGTAGAGGCTCTGTGCTGAAGCAGCGTGTCCACGCTTGAGTCGCTGCCATCACCTGCATTTTATACCAGCAGATCAATTCTTGAGATAAGCTCCTTTGACCATTAACCCCGCTTTCTCCCTTCACAGCTTTGCATGGCCTGCACGTATTCACGCAATGATTTCACAACGGTGTTAGGAAGCCAAAACTGGTGAAACATTAACTTGACCTGCTCTGGGTCCCTGTCCTTGCGTTTGACTGGAGTTCACACAGTTACTGTGTCAAGGTAGTGACTTAGTGACTGAACAAGCAGCCTGACAAGATAAAGGCTGCATGTATGTGCTACATGTACTTATCATATATCTGCCAGTTTGTATTTTCTCTGAACTGTTGTTTCTGCTTTTTCTAGTCTCCTCTTCCATGATGTTAGTGGTAAAAATGTAAGAAATTGTTTTGTTTTAAGTCAAATCTGAGGTACTTTCTGTGACTTTGTGAGTGCAATTTGGGGAATTTACTACTCCATTATATTTATCTTACAGTTACTGGGTATGTGCATTTATTCCTTTCCCTTTTCAAGTCTACAGGACAGGTTTTTAGTTTTCCATTATTCAGAGCAGAAATGCCTGGAGTTACAGTCTGTTGTAAAGACTTGCTTGGAAAAGAGTTAAGGGTGTGTGGAATTACGCAATTTCTAAAAAATGACGCAACATCTAGGAACGCCCCAGTTCTCCTGTTACACTCCGCTCAACTAGGGGTGAGTGGCTGAAAGCAGGAGGATCACTAGCTCGCTGTTGATCCTTACTTCTGAATAGGGTATATGCTACTGAAGTAATCTGCCATTTTAAGCCCTTCTCCAAACACTGTCCACTCTGCTGGGATTAGTCTCGGGTCTACACTAATTATTAGGATTTAATCAAAGTAAACTCTGATTGCAGGGCTGACTACTCATAAGTGATCAATATCCAATGCTAACCATTCAGACGTGATCAATTTCCAGTGGAGGCTGTTATCTCTTGTTTGTTTCTTTTATCTGTGTATTGAGTTTACTGAGTAAACACAAATAAACACACATCAATGGTTCTATGGATTATCTGACGTTGCTGAGCTGTTGAAGCTGTAATCCTCTCTGCGTCTTATTATAACGGATCATGGCTAAAGTGTCTTTATTTACATATCAAACGCAGTTAAAACACATGTTCTTAAATAGCCTGATTGTCTTCAGTTTATTCACCAAACGCAGCCACCGCTTTAACACAGGTGTGGTCACGTCCAGGTGTCACGTCAGAAGCTACAACTGGGGCCTTCTGAGGTCATTACAGCCCTGGTGCTGCTGAGAGAAAAGGGATCAAACAGGAAATCAATTTGAGATAATGTCTGGTCTAACACAGAGACAACAATGTTGGGTAAACACAGGCTGATAGACCTACGGCGCAGGGATATGCCTCAGTGTAGGCTACGCTGTTTGCGCAAACACCGCCATGCGTGCTCGCCCGCTCGTGGCCGATAACCCGATGAGGCTTTCACGCGTCACTGCCACACGTGTCGCGACACAAACGGGCAAAACGATTCAAAATGCTGCGTTCAAGGCTGCGTTTGGAGGTTGGCTTCCTAGTCTCACCGCATCCTCTGCCGCAGCTGCTGCGTTAAATGTCTCGCGTGGGTCGAGCCTTTTCAGTCTCAGCCGCGCACAAGCGAGAAACCCCTGTCACTGGATCCCAGCGGGTTTGCACAAGCGGGTCCAATCGGTTCTTCCCGGGAAATTAATAACATCCAATAAAAACCGTAAAGTTCTGCAAACTCTAACCAAAGGTGCGCAGGCCTCCGTGAAGAGCGTCTGGTTGATTGGATTGGTTCATTGACTGACTGATGACGCACTGCTCTCCGTGGGTTGCGCAGCGGATGCGTGACCTCACCGGCGTTACGCGCACAATAAACGGCCAAATCGCATTTCCAGAATCGATTTCAAGTGAATATCCCGCGATTGTGTCGACCGGTCGGCCTCACATCGTTTAATTAGCATCAACAAATGTGCTTATCACCAGCCGCACTGCACACAGTGAGTAGTTTAGGCTCAGGTCATTTCCACACATCCTCAGAGGCGCTTCCAGTCAACACAGTGCGTTGAAGAATCATATGGCTGAACTGTGACGAATTTTGAAAATATACATAGAAATATTACATAGAACATTGAAATATACATGCTTGGATTATAGGACTCTGTTTTTTCAAATGAAGCTGCTGAAACTATAATAAAAAAAACGTCTTTTCTATTATTACTTTTTATTAAAAATGTAAAAATAATAATCACTAGTCACCCAAGTCATCCACGGTTGAAACTTAACAATAAAAAAAGTCCCATTGCTACTGCTGACCTTCTATAACCAGTTTCTGCATAAATCATTTAGGGACTGTTTGTATTTTTCTCCGATACATGTGACTGTTCCCCCTGTACAACAAAACTGCCACAACAAACTGTTTGCCTGTGCAGATATTAAAAAAACACGGGTTCAAATACCAGATCTGGCCTTTTTCATAGTCTTTGTTGTAAGGTTTTGTATCTGTTGCTGCAGAGCGGTTTTTGCTTTACCTCTCCTCCAATTCCCACAAATCCTCTCTGTGCCGTGAACAGTTTCAACCAAACATGGAAAAAAATGCCATTAGCTACAGCACTGACTCTTCTGGGAACAACACACACACACAAGCACACAATCGTACATGCACACGCACACCCACTGGCATTACTCTGCAGACATATTAGGTCTTATTTGCCCTGCAAACATTGCATTTGGCAGATTTGCACTCCGGTTGCAATTTGGTCTGTACTCTGTACCCTGTGCATAAATGCTTTGTGTTGCCATTTACAGGTACGTGTGTGTCTGCAACACTACAGCCATGATACCCAGACCATAGAGAGATTCCACTGTACTTGTCAGTTAACATGTCTTACAGGTCCCTGCGTGTTATAATTGTTCTTATTCAAGCAAGAAACAATCTTTTTTTTTTCTTTCGTTTTCTGAGCAGACAACCTGTCAAACCACCTCCAGTAAGGTGTGAGTGATCACTGATTCAGAGGAAAGTGCAAAGGCGTCATCAGACATGTCTGTGGTTAACATTCCCAGACTGAATATACGTCAAGTTAAAAGTATTTTTTATCAAAGGGCAGTGAACGATATTTCTGTTATTTCTGTGATAATTATATGTCATAGATCCATATTAAACACACATTTCACTGCAGTTCCTAACTTTACATGTATCAGGGGGCAGCTTGAACGTAAAAATGAGGCCTCGGAGAGTTCACTTAAAGTTGCAAGACCCTAATTTGACCCTAGCAGGAGCATTGATTTTAGCCTATGCGAAAGTCTGGGGTATTGCACAAACTTACAAAGTGCATTTGCAAGTACAAAACGAATGCATGTGTGTGTTGCAGGGGATGAATTACTATTGTGAATTTGTGTCTGTATGTATCATGCATTTGGTTGAGTTCCAGGGGGAGAAAGCAATAGGCCTGTACTGTGAAAGTGACTGTTGAAACACAACAGGATTGAACAAAAGTTCAGTGGTTACACAGGAAAAGTCTGACTGTGCTGCTGATTTGGTTTTATAGGTAAACATCTGTTCATTCAGCCAAAACAGGTTCTAAAGCCTGTTGCTAACTTCCACACATATTTCATGATTATTCTTCAGTGGTAATTCACTGCGTTAATTCATCATTGCCTAGTTAGCTGTAGTTTTTGGGACGTATTATAAAAAAGCAGATTAATGAGTTTAAGCTTCTCTTCGTTTTTTTGGGGGGAGTTTTCTTTTTGCTGCATGCTGAGAAACTAAATCTTGGAGCTCAGAGAACTGGTTTGGACTGGTTAAGACGCTGCTTTCATACGGTGTGTGTGTGTGTGTGTGTGTGTACGTGTTGAAATTGCAGTAACAATGTCAAGCGTTAGCGAATCACTACATTTAATAGAGTGTGTAAACCTACATAACTATATATGGCGCCTCTGCTCTCGTTCCCTGAGGGAAACTGCTTAGCTCACATTTGCTTCCCGGACACCTTTAACTTTAAAAGACATGGAGCAGCACAGTTACGCAACAGATTCAAATCTGATGATGATGGAGTAGCTTTGACTGAGATGTGTGCAACAGGGTTAATGTGTGAAGTTCTAGTGAGAGTAGGGTTTCCATTGACCTATATACTTTATAGGGCAGGATGCTTTGCAGGAGACAGCGGTTAAGAAAGAACACGATTTAAGAAAGGTCCAACCACAGGTGGGTGTTATCACAAACTGTAGTCGATCTAAGAGAGAATTTTTCCAGTATAAGGAAAACATACATTCTTTGGAAAAAGTTAAAATAATGCAACAATGCAACTGAAACATTTCTTTACACCTTAAATAGGTCATTAACCTTCATGACCCCAGATGACACATCTTGATAAATGTAGCAATGCACCCGCTCACCTGCTGCTGTGTCCTGCCTGCGCTGCACTGTGCCCATTATCCATGCCAAGCAGAAAATCACCATTTTATTTGTTACTTATTAGTTCAAGCTAGTGTAGGACAGTAAATCACACAAGCAGCATTTTTCCTCTAGTGGCAGTGAACTGTTTCCACCTTTCTTCTACCGGTGCTGCTGAATTACGTGTTTGAACCCTACATCGTTTCTCCAGCTCCACCAGCAAAGGCAACATGCCTGAAATCTGATAACCACCACAAATCGCAGAATATACAGTAAATGTGCGCATGAGCACGTGTCACAGAGCTGCTGACTGTAGACCCTTGATTGTGGTGGAGGTTCGTATATTTGCAGAAGAGTCTGACTAAAGGCCAAAACCAACCTGACTCTTAGCCACGGTCAGTTCTGCACTTTAGACCACACTGGGCTTTACATAGCAACAGCCAAGGTCCATTTAGCTGTAGTTGTGAGGTGAACTGCAGCAGGTTAGAGAATTGGATCGTCTTAATCTTTATTCAGGTTACTTTCACTCCGGTTTCCTTTCTTGTTGTTTTATTATAAATGTTCATTCAACCAGTTTTCATGATAAAGCAAATGTTACTACTTTACGGAGATGTGAAAATACTGTGATCAGTACAATTAAAAAAAACTAAAACTGCCTGTGTGGAAATAAGGTAGGAGGTGGATGGCATTAAACTTCACCTGCTAACAAGTCAGGGCCTGGGCGTAGTGAAAGTTCAGAAACTGTCACAGTGGAACCTGGCTTTTCTGTTACGCACAACAAATCCACAACTATGTAAGTGCAACCAGCGGAACGATTTCCAAGGGCTTCCCAACTTGCTGAAAAATAAATTTGCTTATGGGAAAGTTTCTGGGAAGTTTATATTTTTTGTTTAGAACATTATAAATGCTGTGCACCTCTGAAAGTTTCCTCATGTGGGAGTTTTGTAGTATCAAAAAACCCTCATTCACCCAGAGAGATGTGAGAAGTTTATTCATTCTAATTTCAGGCTGAGAGCTCAAGTGTTCAAGGACCTGCTAACGTTTCCTACTCTGGTGCTGTCTCACGTGTTTCACAGACACGGCTCTGACACAATTTCAGTCTCCATCAGAGTTTACTGCCAGTGAGCTAACTCTGGTGTCATGTTTATGGTTCTGGTCTGTAACGTAATGCACTGGACTGCTTTTCAGGGTAGAATTTGCAGGTGTTTAAAGCTCCGTGGCCTCTTTTAATTCTCCAGTGCAGAAACACAGCTCAAAGTGTAGGCAAGAGTTAAATTTGAATATTGGATATTCCTCAACTGTGCCGACCATGCAAACTAAAGCGTATCGTTTTCTGGTCAAGGTCAGGGGTCGTGGAGAAAGTCACAGCGTTCCTCCATCTCCTTGGCACTAAAAAGCTGCCATCAAATCTCAGTGTAGAGTCGGAGGTTGTATCACAGGCTCCTCCACTGACTGCGAGAGGCCTCAATGGTTTAAAGCATTTCGCTCGCTGAGGCGATTTAGCTGTCGTAGCACCGAAGCCTCATCACCACCCTTTTCTTTCCTGAAGCCTTGTCATCACTCTGTTTCTGTCACGGAGCCAGATGACCTTTGGTACGCACTTGAATTTGCCTGGTTTATCTCTAATTTTGAGGACAAATGAACAACTTTGTCGCTGCTGCTGTGGCACTGGGCCAAATGGCCAACACAACTGACACTGAAAAGATTAGCTGACGTAGCGTTTTGAGCTTTGAAGACATAGTTACTGGCCCAGAACACCTCATAAAGCTGTCTGGTCTGTCATTACATGAGCAATTCACTCAATGTCACATCAGTGGTAAAGTTATTCATCATGGGTTTCATCAGAGTGTGAAAGAGGGGATCCTTTGAGTATATAAATATATATTTGAGGTAAAAATGAATTACGTTATTACTTCTCATTTGATTGTCAAACAGCTCCTCTCTCCCAGAGATTTTGTTAGAAGCTGTATGAAAACATTTTTTCTGTCTTATGAAACCCTGCTTAGAATTAAGAATTTTGCAACTGAGGTTCACATTCAGGCTTCCCAAACAAGTTTAGTAATGTGATTAGTGGAGCAGTTCTGGCGACCAATTACCAGAGAAGCTGCCAGGGTCAGGGAGGATTAATGGATGCGTCAATAAAATCAATACAAAATGCACACGGACAAAAACAACTCGAGAGGAGGTTCAGTAATATCAACATTTTCAGGTGCTTTATAATGCTAGTGTACTAGTGAGCTACTTAAGTGGCAACAGGAAAAGGTGTTAAATGGATGGTTACTTGTTACTAAAATATTTGTTTTCTAAACATAACACTTGAACGTTAGTCCCTGTTTGTCCTACGGTTTGTGCTTTTTCTGCTTTTAAGCACATACTGTGTGAGTTAGGGGAAGATTTTAAGGCTCCACAAATTTAAAGGGGAGCCTTTGAAGATTCCGGCCAACTGAAAGCTGCTGTAACGAATGAGCTGACAGAGCTCAGGTGAGGTTCAGAATCTCAAGCAGGGCATCTGCTGGGAGGACGAGGTATGACACAATTTAACAATCAGCATGATCAATATTATGTATTCACTGAAATCAATAATCAGCATGTTCAGTATGTAATCTGTGTTTCCAAAGAGCGAACTTCACAGGTAATGACACTGCGTCCGTCTGTCTCTGTAACTTTCCAGATTTTTCTTTTTGTCACTGACTGAATTGTTGCGATTGCTGTTCAAGTGCACAACCTTTCAGGACAGACTGTCTGAAAATAAATGTGGTAGTTTCCTAATTCATTTTTCCACATGGGAAATTTAAGTCATGCACACATAGAAACATTTTGATTATTAGTGTAGTGGTTTTCAACGTTGTGAAATGTTTGATTTGCAAAGCCCAGGGCTAACGTTGTGTTAAGTATCACGGTGCCATTAGTTGAACTGATCAGGACACAGCAATGGAGAAATCAGCTCCATGCAGATGTTAGGACGATGGAAAAACAAGCAATATAAGCATGACGGTAAGCAGTAAAAACACAAATTACACAAACAAAATGAAACAAAACGTCGTCTCATTTTCATCACTACAAATGTGTCATCATGCTCTGAAAATTACAGGGTGCAAAATATCATAATTATAAAATATCGGCATTTCACTGAAGCTTGTATTGTCTTGTAAGAAGTCTGAAATGTCCTTCTGTCAGACACTGGGTCTGAACAACGGCGCCAGGTCAGACGGAAAGAGCCTACTGTTCTTCTTCTGTGGTTTTCCAGGCATGGTAGCTCAAGTAGCTGCTCCCTGCATAGCACAAAGTGGTCAGAAATGCGAAGAACTGAGAAGAGGGAGAGATGGAGGAAAGATTGGAAGAAAACAGACGCAAGAAAACGGGAGATGAAAACCGTCAGAGGGAGTAAAGGTCAGGTTTGATATCTTAAAACCATTAGTTACGCTGTCCTGAGAAAGGTCACAGATTATCTGCTCAATCCTGTATTTGTGCGTCCACATAGCACAGTGCATGTCTACTCTGCATCCCGACGGCCTGACAGTTGTCACATACTCAAAATCAATTGCCCAGAACTGCAGTTTGCTGCTACGTTCACATGTTTCACATGAACAGAAAATGTGCCCAAAATCCAAAATCGGCTCTTGTTAATATTACACAAATTACTGTGATGTTTCATGAAAATAAATCTTCATTCATATATTCAATTTCATTAATTAAGACTTCACTGTTGTGTGACACAACAATAATTGTGTGTAGTATTATGTGTATTAATGCTCTTACTGCAGACGCTGCCCAGCAGTTGTAGTTATGTCGCCCCCTAACGGCCTGGTTGACGGAGGCAGCCTCTGCTATGGCTGTCAGCAGGTAGAGGACTGTGGCGCTGCAGTTCATACACAGTGACTAGAGGAGATGAGGACAAGCGGTGAGTTGTGATTAAAACAGCAACCACGCATGTCTCGTAGAAGTTCACCTGGACCTCATACGTGTGTGGGTGTTTGCGTGATACCAGTTTCGTCCAGGGAACCTGTAGGATCCTGTTCTGGGCTCCGCTGAGGTAAATTACAAACAGACCCATGGTCAGAACCCAGCAGAAAATGGCAACGAACATGACCCAGCAGAGAGCAGGCAGGTGGAAATAGTCTGTTCCCCCAACCAGAATCCACACTAACATACCGCAAACCTGGAGGGAGAGGAGAGTCATCGTTTAGTGATGCAGGCAGCTCTGCTAATCAAACATTCAAAGAAATTAATCTGTGCTTCTTTCGTTCAGTCATTTCTACTGTGCAGCTAGTTTGACGTTATTTTCCAGATGTGTACGTCCAACATGCATCATCTCCACCCAGTCACAGAGTTGCGGTGATAAGCAGCTACATGTCTTCCCCACCCTTCCTGCTGTTTCACGACACAGGATGTTTTTTGATGGTTTGTTAAGTATTTTAAATTTAACATCATAGTCTATAAAGGTATTATGAATCTGTTACAATAATGTTAAGCAACCCTTCAATGTGCTGCTTAATGTAATATTTGCAAGTCTGATTGCTAAAATAAACCATTTGAATCACTTGCAATCAAAGTACGTCAGCTGTAGCTTGCCCCAGCTCAGCGTGGCAGCCAGCCAGGCGGTATTTAGAGAAAGGCTGCCCTGTCTCTTTCCTTCAGCTGATTGGAAAAGGAAGAGAGACAATGAGGGAGCAGAAGGAGGAAGAGTTGACTTGCTTGGTGTGTTTTAGTGAACTTCCTAGTTCTATTGAAACACACAATTGTTTTGTTTGTTTTTTTTCTAGATTTTTCATGGACTTTGTTCAATACAGTTCAAGGATGCTGCCTTCATTCATCTTGAGTTATTGTAGTCATAAATTTCAGAATTTTTAGAAAGATATTTATAAGAAATGTTCCTGTAAAAGCTGTACTGTAGACCAGAAACCTAGACTGGCTGTAAATAAACTGGCAGCTGTAGCTGTGATATACAAATCTGTAGAACATTTAAAAATAACAGTTAAGTCATGGAGAAATTTCAGTGTCATTTCATCTTCAGTTTTGTCGTGATGCTCAAATCCTAAATATACTTTCTAATGACGCTAATCTTAAATTTTAAAACTTCTGATCCGTGTTGACACTTACGATCTCAGCCAGGAGAAGTATTCCTTTGGCAGTTGTGGTGAAACGCTGGTCAAAGGCCAAGGTGGAGGTTGAGACGTCGTACTCTGGGGGACTCCTGCGGGCCGACACCACCACCGTTCTGTCCATGGTGCTCTGAAGCAGACACGCAGACAGTGGCCACTTTCAGAGAGGCTGTTGCTGCAGCGGAGGAAGTTGTCTTCCTGTCCCCGAAATCCAACAAGGAAATCCTCCTCTGAAATGATAAATATTTACACATTAACAACAATTATTCATGTTTAATTTGTAGATTTGTAGAATCCACGAATGTTATCCGTTAAGTGTTTAAAAATTAATATTTGTCCATTTAATTATAAAAATTGATTAGACAGCTTGATCTATTGTTCTGTCCTTGTTTCTAATCGGTATTGTGTTGCTCTGATAAAGGTTAGAAGGAGCCACTATGCTATTACAGGCACAGAGGACACTCACATGAATTCAAGTGCAGGATAAAGTAACGTCAGTTCTATAATTATACAAATTGAAATCATGGGACACAAAACACACATATAAGCGCATACACTCTGTACTGTAGGCCAGAAACAAAGTCAACCACAGCAACACGGCCGTGCTGACCTGCATGTGCTGCCCTGATAACCGAATGCAGAGCAGATGCTAGATAAAGGGCAGCTCTGGTGAAAAAGCATGACATCACAGGGTAAGAATGTAAAGGTGGGATCTGTTGTTTTTCTAGGAGGAAGGAACAGCAAGGATTTAAAAGTTTAGCCTCTTGGTTGAACGCAGCTTTTACACATTCTCACTGACTGCGTAAAAGTAGTTTACTGGTTCAGTCCAAGCCGCTTTTATATCAAAAGTCCTTGACCTGCGGCAGGATTTTTGACTCAGTTGTGTTTTCATTACGTTCCAGCTCTGTGTGAATGTGACCGTGTCAAACTCTGCACATACATAACACACAGTCAAGGTCAAACACTGAAGTCAGCTATAAGCAAGTAACCTTGATGCCGCACTGAGCCATTCATGTGCTCTAAGAGAGAAGACACATTTTTGGACTATTCACAGTGTTCGTGCGGTCTGTGGTGCAGCTGCATAAGGTCTGTGAGACGTTTTGACCACTGGGGGGCAGAAGTTGCACATGGATGGAAAACAGACCTGTGAACGGCAAAATGCGAGGACAAAAGACGTGAGGTGGAGGCCGGCAAGGTTACAAAAAGTATACATGATCAATAAACATAGCCTGTATCTATTATCACAGTAATGATGAATAATGATTCTGGCATTTTGGCTCTGGCAGCAACTCTGACTGTAGGAAGCGACCACAAATTCGGTCTAATGAATAACTGATGTGGAGATGAAGCCACCAAGATTCTTGAGTAAAATCAAAAATCAGATTCAGTGAATGACGAATGCTGAGCTGGATCCCACAGGCTCCCGCTCAGCAGAATCAAAGCAAACAAGCAGATCCCTCACATCAAGATGCTTTGTGGCGTTCAGCTGCTCTCGATGTCCTGGACCATTATCTAACTAGATGTTTTACGTGTTTTATGTTCTGCTACCTGATGGACTATTTCTGCCCTGCTGAGCACATTCTGCTCAGAACAGCAATACGTCCATTGCATCAATCTATACTGTGCATTCCTCTCCCTCTCTCTCTTTCCATTTACGGAACATCACTCCAATACAATAAAAACCAAATGGCCAACCAGGGCTTTTCTGTCTATTGGATTGGAAGCACATTAGACTTTCTTTGTGACCAATAGATTTTCTATATGAGTTGTCTAACAGCTAATTATCAGAGCAGGACTGGGGTCAGTTCCCTTTCATTTTATTAATTAAAAACGGAAAAACCATCTTAGTGTCATTTACTGAAGCCTAATTATGTCTTGAATGAACGCGACCACCTTGTAAATGTTTCAGACCAGATAGAAAATCCCTCCGCGTGGCACATTTTAACTGGCGTCCTCTCACAGAATGTGCTGCCAGAACAGTATCCGTACAGTCGTGTGAACAACGGAAGCCTTTTCCTTCGGCCGTACACATGGGATGCTATTGAACACACAGTCAACTGGAGAGGCTCAAAAGTTATTTAAGTGCTTTCCTATTGACTGAGTAGCTCTCCATCTTCCTCATCCAACCTTTCCTCCACCTCATGCTCCCCCCACTGTCCTTTATGACTTGTCTTTTCACGACTCTAATCAACTTGTGCTGTTGTTAGACCACTGAAAGGATGCGGTGTGAAGATCAGGCTGCAGGAAGTGGACATTTGTTGTGGGTTTTTTCAAGGCGATCAACCGTTATTAATTAGAAGTTGACGGAACGTGTGCATCACAGGAGATCAGACGAATGTGCCAGTGAATGGACAGAAAACCTTTTAACGCCTGGGAATCCTCTCATAATGAATGAACACGCAGGTATTAGTACGGGGGGATCATTTGAATACCTGATGGGTGTAACCTTCATGGTGTAGCGTAGCTGCAGCTGTAATTAGCAGGAACAGAGCAGGATTTCTGCTCATCAGTGACCTTGTGTCTCCTGTAGCAGCCGCTTTTTCTTACATTCTCCGATGTAATTATCAATTAAAGGTTGGTGTCCTCTTTAATTTCCTAAAACAGCACAAAGGCTTTGTGGCACACAGGTGATTAATGGTTATTTCACTGCTTTCGTAATGTTTTGCTGTGTGTGTTGGCTCAGTCTACCGGCTTTAAATGAAATAGCGTAGAAGCAGACTAATGATAATGAAGGTTATTTACAATACTGCTGTGGTCAGACAAAAGCCAACATACATGTAATGGCGATGACGCAAACTTTTAATTCTGTGTGTTTTTGAATGCAGCATCCAAGAAAGAAAAGAAAATACCCAAACACTGGTTTGACCTGCCACTGAAAAGCTGCTTTTCCTGTAATATCTAGCATTACCTTGATTATTGTTGCAGCTTTTGAAACTGAACCATAGTAAACACATGTCTGCCAGTAGCCTGCAATGCTCCAGTTATGCAGACGGCAAAGTAGTCATCAAGCTCAGAGTCATTAAACTGAAAAGCAGAGAAGTAAAATAAATAGAATTAGTTTTGCTCAGACTCCAGGGGGAATTATGCAATAGACTAAAAATGCAGAGTTGTACCTTTTGTTGCTGGGGTTGTACTTTCAGCAAGTACCTAGTTTTCAGAGCGTGTGGAGTGTGGAGAGAGGCTTCACATCTCTGCAAAAAATGACAGAGCTTTTATTTAGTGTTTCTCCTCTACCCTCTGTTCCTATAAATGTCTTTTCCAAGCTCGCTGTTGTCTTCATGGCTCCACTATTTACTCTTCTATCCCTCTAATTCTCTCTCCTCTGTTCTGTCTTCCTCTTCATGGTGTGTGTGTGTAGATTTTGCAGCTGTGACACAAAGCCTCATCATTGTGACACACACAGATGCGGTGCCATTTACTCAAACTCTACATGCTAAGATGTAAGCAACCTGAACTCCACCTGAACCTCCCTGTTCATTCTGCACGCGCACACACACACTAATAAATGTGTCCTAGCCCAGATGCTGCACTGTAATTGGCCGTTGCGGCTTCCTGCTGTGGTGAAGATATTTTTAATGCACATACTTAAACACTCGCACACGACTAATCCCTGCCTCTACAACATCTGCCACCTCCCCCAGCACATGTGCTGGTTGAATGTGACCACGTATTCACACAATATGCACACTCTCCGTGTACTGTAACTACACACGCGGCCCCTCCCTGTTTAACCACCAGCCCTGACATCAGTTCTAAATAAAATGATGCGGTCGCTCACAGAGAGGCACAGCCGCGCCCTCTGGGACTACAACTGCTGGTTTTTCTTCTTCAGTAGTGTTGCCCTTGGACTGTTTCCACTGTGGGCGACTTCTGGATCAGTGTTTGGATCACGTGACACTAAAGCTTTGCGGTGTAACCTTTGAGCTTTCCTTAAATTACTGTAGAAATGTGTATTTGTCATTGGGCACCAGCATCTGTCAGAGCCAAGAACAGTTTTCTCCTAGGATCTATTCAGTGTTGCTTACCAGACATTTGCCTTCTCAGACTTCAGCTTAAAACCCTAAAACATTTATAAAATCAACATTTTTATGTCGAAAATCCATAAATCCTTGCAGCCCAGTTTGTGTGTTTCATTCACAAATCTGCTAAGGTTCAGGCTTTGACAATACATTTTCAATCACAAGCAGTGATGTGATACTAAACTTGTAGCCGTTGGAGTCCGACATAAAACCACAAATGTATTCATTGGAGAGGAAGTTACGGCCGCGTCTCACCTTGTTGACAGAGCTTTCATTCACTTTTGTTGGTTCTGGTTTTGATAATGTTGTCTGCAAAAGTATTTTTGAGCTGAAATGAAATCTGATGATATTAAACAAGCAACTTGTGACCAACTTAGATAAATTCCCTTTAGGAGTGAGTTCACAATGTTACATTATAATATTGTTTATGTAATATTATATGTAAGCACACATTATATTTTAATGCATTTCATTCATATGCAAACATAACTGAGAAACAAACCAGACACTGTTGTCTTTTTGTGTCTAATAAGAGTATTAAAGGTTGTAAACAAACACATGAGAAAGTCATATAAATAAACAGTTGTCTCGTCCACAATGACGAATTACACCTGTACGGTCGGGGAATATTCAAGATTTCAGCGTAACACCTACCCTCAGCAGCAGGGCTTTTCAAAACACGAGTATTTTTTTGAAAGACAATGAATTAGTATGCAATGGAGAGAAGTGTTTTAAGCTTTTGCTTACATTTTGTGTGTTCTAGGAAAAATGAGTTTTGTACTGCAGTATGTCTGTGTCTGGGAAGCTGGGCTGTGTTGTCCAGGCTGGGAGAGAGATTGCAGCTCGATCTCTCAACGAGCATTTGTTATCTACTAACCTTACTAGTTAAGGGAGACAGAGGGATGGTGTGGGGAAGGGAGGGAAGAGGGGGCGAGAAAAAAGAACGAGAGAGAAAGAGAGAGAGAGAGAGAGAGAGCGATGGATGTATCAAACAGCAGCACCCTGCTGAGCAGGGAATGGAAAAGCTGCTGGCACCAACATGAATATTTCAGCAGATAGCTACAGCTCTCTGTACCCCCCCACCCCCACCCCATCCCTCCTCTCTCCCAGTCTGTCACTCTCTCACTCTCTCTGTGTCGCACCTTTTCCGTCTTTCCCCTTCCCTCCCTCTTAACCCTCCACCAGCCCCACCCCCAGCTTCGCTCCCCGTACTCTGTCGTGGAGTGGACAGTGATAATGATAGAGATGGAGAGACCCGCTTGGACGGGATTCTGGGAAGCTGAATCCGAAAATGGCTCCTGAATGTAAATCTGGGAAGGCGGCGGCAGAGTGTTGCCTCAACTTGGCTGCTTCCCCAGCAACACCCCCCACCCCCCCGCTAGACACTTGTGATGGTTTGGCCCGGGGTAGTTAGACAATAAAAACAGAGCGAATAGAATAAAACAAATATCAGCAGGCAGGGAGTTTCTCTGGAGACCTAAATAGATTTTTAACACTCTGCTTATTTTTCAATGCTGAAACAATTGCTTTGCTTAAGTGCTGTTTATTTTTCACTGCACTATAATTTGACAGTTTGGAGTATGGGTACATGTGTTTGTGTCATAATGGAAACTACTGACTGATCTTCGAAAATTGCTTGATTAGTAATAACCAACATATCTGATGAGTGCATACAACTAAGATGCAACATTTGAATGCACAACACACAATAAAGGTGAGCTGGTGCCTGGAGGAGCAGTCTGTGTGATCTGAACTTGTTTTGTTTTTCCAAAAAAACAAAAATGAAGAGCTGTAAATTTGTCTAGAAAGTGTATGTTTCAAGCTTGAGTAAAACAAGTCACTTGAGATTGGGAAATGTATTTGAATAATATTCAGACTAGCTCTTATTTTTGGCATCATACCGAAAATAAACAAAACCCTTGGGTTACCAGGAGTTTGTCATCAGAAACTTTGAGGGAATAGGGAATTCAGTGTGTCTCATGCATCACATTTAAAAAGCTGCTACAATTGATTCATTTGGTTTTACAAGTTAAACTATCACCTAAAAACAGAATAGCAAACGTGTTCTTAAAGGCGTTTCTAAAATTACTATTTTGGGCGACTGGTGAGAATGTAGAAATCACACTTTCTCTTTATGGTTGATCTGAAAGGGAGAATTATTTCGATAAATAAGCTTCGTCTGTTTTCTTTTCACCTTCTCTCTCTTGGAGAGAAATGACGCCCTCAAAGTCTCAAACCTATAAGTAGAGTGACTTTAGGGCAATAATGATGATATAGAACATAATGAACGGTGGATCTAAATCCCTGCTCAGCCCGTTCTGCTATATCAACCTAATGGAGGGGCTAATTCGGTCTGTTTCTGTTGGGAACAGATAGAAGCGTTGTTGATAGTGCCAATATAAGCAGGCAGCCAAATAGCCTCCAACCTAGATATACTATACGCATACAGCCTCACTATTTATTTATTTTTCTCCTTCAGTTTTCGTGCCAAGGCCTCTGCAGGTGGCTGACACTTCTTTGGATAGCAGCGTTAACGGAATTACTTTATTCAAACAGGTGCCCCGTATAGCATTCCCATTAGGAGGTTTTAAACATCCAAATGGAAGCAACAGAGGTCATTATACATGTTTTATTCCCTGCTATAGCTCAAACGTTAGACACCAATCCTCCATAGTCGGTGCCCACGCCCACAAATCTGTGGCGTGCGTGGCAAGACGAGACAGCTGTGATACTGTCAGCGCTTGTTAGATGAATGTCTCGTATCACAAGGTGTGTGAGCTTCTCATGACGAGTCAACTGCCTGACTAACACAATCCCATCTCAGAGAGGAACGTCTTGCTGGTGGTGAAGGTTCAGAAACTGGGAAACTTCTGGTCTTCCTGTAGCCACGACGGCCTTGGTTTAGCTGGAGACGTGTGCCAGTCGTCCGGGCTCCCAGTGCGGTTCTCCGATTCATAGCTAATAACATGTTGAGTTGGCGTCGTGCAAAATGAAAAGGCCCACTTTGCTTCTCACATTAATGTTGAGCAAAAGCACTCAAAGCGAAATGCAGACGCACAACAACACGCACAGTTGCAGTAATGAGCGAAAAGGCGGTAATTACGTTTTGAGAGAAGCTGCTCTGAAATTAAAAGGAAAACAGCAACAAGCGACGACGAATTGATCGAACTGGGAGGAAGCTGATGAGCACATGGCAGAACGGGTCGAGCATCAGCTGGTGACGGACTCTCGCCCTACGGTGCTGTGTGCAGGTCGGCCTGCTCCTGACCTGCCTGGTGAAGGGTGCGGGCTAAATGTTTCTTCAAATATCCAGTTTTAGTAAAGTGTTGTGGTAAGTGTGCAGTGTGAGGTTGAGTGGTGGGTCACTGGCTGGTTAGTCTTCCATCTGCAGATATGCCTGTCATCATACAGGCCTGAGTGCTTGCCCCTGGCCAAGATACGGACCAGTCGTGAACCCTGATAACACCCCTGCTAAATATGATGTGGTGCAGGCATGTGTGGCTTGTGTGTGTGGTCGAACGGATAAGAGCAGAAGTATGTGTATGTATCAGTAAAGTATTTGTGTGTGTGTGTGTGTGTAGGTGTAGATGTGTGTGTGTTTAACGGTCTGCTTAGTGTTTCATGGTGGTAAATCATTCGTTCTGTCTCATCTCACACACCACTGGACAGCAGGGTCTGCAGTGCCCTGATAACACACACATGCACGCACAATAGAACAGACTTTCTCCCTCGTACGCACACGCGTACTCGCACGCACATGAACCAAGGCGCAGCACAGCCTGTCTCCCACCTTGACTTTACAGACCAGTAAATACTGCAGCCTGTATCGCTCTGTTTGTCCGACCGGTTGCCGTCCTGCCTGACTGTCCCCCTGCCGCCAAGGTCAGCACCGTAGGAAAAGCTTGTGTTTTCTGAGTGAGACAACCCTGTGCTGCAATGGGATGAGCCTATTCACAGACAACAGAGAGGCTAAAACATGACTGACCTGACTGGAACTAAAAAGGAGAAGAGCAGTTTTGTTCTGTGGCAAAAAACAAATCACCTGGATACATGTGTTTGCATGTATGTATAATATTGCTCAGTCTATCACAAATGTTTACAGCTCATCTCAAACTCATGAGCGCTCCATGTTTTACTAAGTAAGATTCAACTTTAATTAAGTGGAGAACTGAGTCAAGAAGGAGACAGCTTGAGCTGGAAAATAGAGGAAGATGGATAAAGAGATGGTAGTGGGAACAAGAAAAAAAAAAAAGATAAGGAAACAGAAGAGGTGGGAGGATTGATAAGAAGTGGAGATGGACGTGGAGAAGATCGGCCAGCTGCTGGAAGAGGAAAATGGAGGTGGCAGCAGATGAGAGAGGAACAGATAGGTGCACAGAAGAGAAAGAGCCATCACATCTTTCCAGCACAGAAGTTATTAAGCTATTGAACTCCCAGTAATAGATGGCGATGAACTGCCAAGTGTGAGCGCGAGAGTGTGTGGTGTATGTAAAACGGAGGGTTAACACTGCTGGCTCTTAATGGTAATTCTGGCCTGTCAGTCTTCTAAAGGCCATCTCTGTGGGCCATCAGGCAGCCGCACACACCCACCGGCACGCTGCAAATGTCACCATTATCACAGTGGGCCGTGTGTGCGTGTGTGTGTGTGTGTGTGTGTGTGGGTGAATTACTTTCCTGTTTTCTGTCCAATTTCCCATCCCTCTCTCTCTGTGTTTTTCATTGTCCTCTCCATTCACACTTTCCTGCCCTCACTCTATCACCAGCCTGTAAATATTTACATGTACTGAAACTACATACATCGATCTATGTCCATTTCAGCCCCCCCCGCGTCAGGGATCACTTACATTCCTGGCTTTCTCTGTAATTGGCTGTTTTTTCCAGACGCTGTTCATTATTTATATTATCTGTGTCTTCAAGAAGCATAGGACCAATTTGAACATTTCTTTTAAATAACTGACAGCCAAGATTGTCTCTCATGTGTAGAAAATGTTTTATCACCATGAGGCCGAGCTAAACCATTGATAATGCATGGGAACATGCTTGTCAAGAGAGAATTCAGTATTTTTTGAGGGTATTTTGAAGATCCATGGTATCTGCACAAAATGTATGTTACACAAATGTTTTAGATGTCTTCTCTCCAACTGGAAACATATATTTTTGGCATTTCATGAGGCAGTTTTTAGAAACTGTTCCCTTTAGCGCGTGCGGTTTAGTTCTCTTTGGCATTCATCATGGAGCCCTGCCATGTGTCACAAAGCCCAACAATAAAAACACGAAATGTTTAAAACAGCGCGTGTTGCTACTACTTTGACTGTGTAATGCAGGGCTGGTGGGTTTTCTTAAAGTAATGTAAATGAGACTTGCTGGTTTGGCTGAAATATAATGCTTGATTTCAATTTGTACACAAGAAAACACTCCCACATAAGGTTCAAGAGCGGAGACCTTAAGCGCGCACAAAGCTTTTAATCAAATAAGGCTGCACACAACTGCAACAAGTGTCTTGTACAGCGGGTTCTTGTCTGAGCCGCGTTTTGTTTATGGATTTGAACCTTTCCCACAGATTGTCAGATAATTAATTGGATGTTAAGTTCAGTGTGCTGAAGTCAAACGCTGATCAGGATTAAAACTGTAATTTTGCAGCATTTAATAACTAAATATGTTTAACTTCGTATTCATTTTGAGTTAACGGTCACTCGTTCGTCATGAGAGCCAGTTGTAAATATCAGAAATAAGACGTGTTCATTCATTTTCAGCCTTCTTTTAGTTCTATGGGCTGAAATGGTGCTGGTTTAAAGCAGGTAAACGCAGCCCGTGTAACACAGCCATGCAAATCTTGTTTAAGGGAGACTTAAAGCGTCAACTTCTCGTTTGAACTGCAGCCGTCAGTGTAAATGTAAAACAACAGTTTTTCATCCTCAGCCTCTTTCTTGTGTATTTGAAATAATGGGAGCAAAACCAGTGGGCTGGTGCTTTTACGCTACTAATTTTCTGCTTTTTCAATGTAATGTTGTTTGAGGGAACTAAATATTCAGCCTGTTATTTCACTCAGGGTTGCCACACTACACAGAGTAACACTAAGGATGTTTACCGTGACCGGCCTGCAGATCATTTGTGTCATTTCTTCAATCATAACAGTCCTGAGTGGTCGCTGACGTCTAAAACTAACTGCAGTCGTGGCTTATTAAAGTGAAAGTGGTTTCAGCTGCAGCCTCATGCGGTCTGTGGCATGCTGGGTAATACTTCCTGACAATGACTCTCAATGGACTTAGACAGCTTCAACCGACTGAATGGGACTTAGACTGCATTCAGCGCCACACCCAAAACGTCTGACCCCTGTCCTGTGTGTGTGTGTGTGTGTGGCTGTGTGTGTGCGTTTTGTGTGTGTGGTAGCTGGTGGTAACATTTCACAGAGGGCCCAGTATTGTATTGTCCTGTGGGAGATCAATGACATTCCCCCTCTTTGAGTCTGCAGATTATGTGTCTGCCCGCCTGTCGCTCTGTTGCTGTGTTTTCTTTCTTCTATACACTCCTCTGTGCTTCATTCTGTTTTGTTTCTTTTTGAGTTGCAGTACTTTCTTTCTGTGGCAACATGTCGATATTATCAGACCACTTGTTGTTACTTAAAGACAAGTTGCAGCCAAGGTGAAGTTGCGAATGTTTTGTAGACACAAAGTGAAAATGCTTAAAGTAAAAAGATGTTTAACCAGCGATTTGCAATTGATTTTTATTTAAGGTGCTCTGTTTTCTTTTTTCTTTTGATGCTGATGATGAAACAACTTACAAACCTGTCTTCACCTCTATGGAAAATACCCCAAATAAGATAGAAGTTAGACATAACAGGCTGCAGGTATCAGGTCATAGAGGGATGAATCTCCATCCGAGTTTCTGCCGGAGAATAGAGCGTTTGGTTGGAGTCGCTTTAGACCCAAGTGGCTGAAGACAACTCCTGCCTCTCTTGCTGTGGCATGTTACTACACGTCAGACTACATGAAGCCTGGTTTTAGTGTGGGCCCGCTGACTTACTTATGTTTAGATATTTTCTTTGCTTCAATCTTTAATGTTCTGTTGCGCTAAGTAACAGGTCATCCCTAAGTTAAGGACTGTAACTATTTCAACCTGGCTTTAATCTTGGCTGATTTACATTCAGGCGAGTGAGCAGGTTCCTCTGCTGTTACCTTTGTATGAGGAGTTGATTTGTTATAGATCTGTTTAGAATTGTTTAGAATTTAGTGTGTGTCATTCATATGTAGCAAAGTTATTGCTTTTTCCACTTCTGTCACACAGAGAGAGTTAGTATCATGACATTTTTCATGTTGCCTCACATTTGCATATTTGTTGCTGCCATAACATGGAAATGTGGGAGTAATAAAGGTTCATCTCAATAACACAGTGGCATCATGCGCTTTTGATTTAGGCTCCTAATAAGCAGCACTCAGTCTCATCACATTTCACTCTTTGTGGTATGTATATGTATATGTATATGTATAAGGCATATTCAACTCTTTTAAAAACGATCAGGACGTTTCACAAAGGTCATCTCACGGTACCTCTGCTATGATGAAGGAAGAGGAATATAAGGCTAGAGAACGAGACAGTGATGGAGTGAATGATGAGCACATGAGGTGCTCAAATAAGGCCTTGTTTATTCCAGGAGGTGCACAGTCTGTGTGCCTGTCGCACACACGGACAAAGCTTTGCTGTTGTGTGCTGTGCAGTGTCAGAACACTCTTCTATGTGTTGATGTGCCTTTGAGCCATGTTGGTGAAGCTGATGACACCTTTAATTGACATTACTTTGTTTGGTGCTTTTATTCAGCTCTTTTCACCATTAAAACAGTTTTTTCACATTACTTCTATATACATTACAGAGTGTCCACTGTTAATTAAAAACATGTTTCCATAGTTCAATAAAACAAAAACAAAAAATTAGCAGCACATGTCTAAGCGTTAAATATCACTTCAGGTTCATTATGTCTGACGTTGGCAGCCAATAACATGGACAAACTGAAATTATTGTGGCTGAATATCAGCGAGTTAGTGTTAATTTACACGTTCATCGGTCAGTTCAAGGAGTTTATCGCTTTGATAGGAACAGACAGAATGAGGGTCACGACAAGGGATAAGAGGAAAAATAAAGGTAGAACCACGGCAAACGTTACTATTGTCCTGTACCGTCCAATCACAAAAAACAAACAGCCAGAGAGCCCCAGACAGCCAAGTCAAAACTATGAGAGACCTTTCTACATAAAATAATACTGTAATATAATTTGGTAATGTTGAGGAATACGTGTGTGTGGAAGGATTAAAATTGGGACAAATAGAAGATTGACGAACGAAGCCGAGTTAAAGAGGTGATTTACGGAAAAAAGATGGAGAAAGAAAATAAGGAGAAGATGAGAACTTGCAAGGAGAGAGGGCACGTTCACAGCTGATGCTGCACTCAGCCGGAGGGCTCCAGAAGAACACACAGCCCCTGCACACACACACACACAGTACACACGTTGTCGACAGACACAATAACAAACACACACAGGTGGGACTAGGAAGTGTAGTGTGCCAATTTGTTGTGCCCCTGGTCCCCTCTCAGGAGGCTCACAGGCAGGCATCCAGCCATGCCAAGATTGGCACTGGTCCCGCTAACACCCCCCCACCCCCCCACCCCCATACACACACACACACACACACACACACACACACACACACTCTACTACACTGTGGCTGCAGGCGTTGCAGCAGCAGGCTTGTATGTGTGTCTCTGTGCGCAAGTGTGTGTTTGCCTTCACTTTCCTCCATTTTCACAGACCACCAGAGACAAATGCCGAAGAATAGGGAGCATGTTAAAGACGCCGTAGCGGACCAGCGCTTACTACAAATATCTGTGTGAGGTTATCTCCCATACGTAACGATTCCATTTCAACTGTTTTCACACATGAACACTGTGGAAAAAGTAGATTTCTTCCCGCCTGTTCGTGGTGATGGTCCTGCCAGAGAGCAGGAGTGACCTGTAAAAAAAAAAGACATGCGTGAAGGAGACGCATCTCATTCCTGTCACATGTTGCCTCAGGGGTGAATTTTGGAAATTATTTTGCAGCTGACTGTTGAAATGCCCTCATCTGCACATTTAATGGACATTCAGACTTTAACCAGCCCCGTGGTAGAGAAATGCAAAGTGCTGCGTGGGTGGGTGGATGTTTTAGGTAATACTGAGGCGTCAGATCAATCACAGCGTTTGACAGCAGCAATGCAGCAGCAGTCAACAACAGGTAAACAGGCATCCTCTGGTGTGAGCTGCTATTTAAAGATGTTTATTATCTGTCCATCTCATTCTTGTCAGCATCACCTGACACCTTGAGGGCATTGATTCATATTCATAATGATTCGCTAAATGGATTTTGGTGGTCAAAGGTCGAGGTCACTATGATCCCCGGTCCATTCATCCTGCCTGTCTGTGCCATTGTTGCTGAAGGCAATATAACAGGAAAGCCTTGTAGGAATATCCTCAAATTTGGATTCAATGATGAACTAACTGATTTCCGTTACTCAGGGTCACTGACCTAGGGCCAGACGTGGTGTCGCAGCAAAGTCTTTAGGGAATTTCTTCAAACTTCAACCACTTGAACTCCAACGTGAACAAATTCAATTTTGGGTCAAATTGCTCTGACCTCATGTGTGACCCTTCTCGCCAGTCCATTATCTCAGAGACCTGTAGGTGTTTTCATCCATTTGTACGTTCGTACCAAACGCGCATGAACGTGACTTCACTGGTTGGCAGATTCACGTAACCACAACGTGTTGTCCTTCTCATCCACCTGTAATCTGAATAGTAGAGGTTACGGTTTCAGGACATGCTTCTGACAAGCTGATTGATTAGTTTAAACGCATTGCACTTACATGTCACACTCAGCAGAGAACTGAGAAAATGGACGGAACAACACAACCAGCAGCTACTCCTTCACGTTTGAACGCATCATCATTTTGTGCTTCGGGAACACTTCATCCTCTAAGGACGTAGTCTGCTGATCCAACAAGACAGCCTTTTGCTGCTCAAATCTAATTTCTAAAAGAAAAAAAACACAAGTCCTGTGTTTCTGTTCTGCTCTGTCTCACTGCACCCAGTGCTGCTAATGTCATTGTCACTGTCCTCTGGGCCAATTATGTAGCGCGTATTGTCTCAGTGGACTACATATTGTTTCAGCCATCAGTGCCACTGTGTGAATTTACGTCTAAAGGACTGTGTGTATGTGTGTCGGTGTGTTTGTGTGTGCGTGTGTCTTAATTCATTATCTAGTGTGATATACATCTACGCGGTGGAGGGTGGAGAGGATAGCAGAGATCGGAAGATAAAACAGAAAGAAAGAAAGACCTGACTCCTGTCTTTCTGTCTTTTCAGGGGCCCGGTGTGGCTCTAATCAGGGAGACGCAGGCCAGACTACACTCAATTATTCTCCCATTAGTCAGCAAACTGTAGAGGCCACTGAAATCTGTTTCTCCTGCCTGCTGCTGCTGCTAACACAGCGAACCCCTGTCTTTTTATCAGTGCCTCACTCTTTAGATACACAATGTACTTTTTCAGCTTAAGGTCACGTGGCTTGCTGTTGTGCACTTACAGCTCAAGCCCAGTGATTGCGAATCCCCTGAATCTGACAAAAATGTTCCCACTGTTCACACATTTTAAGGACTGAGACTCTGCCAAAAAATCAAGTTCTATTTATCTGTCGGTTCTGTTTTTGTTTTGACACCATCACAACTATTAAAGGGAATATAGCGAGACAGTATTGCCCTCAGCAATAACAGGATTGGCAACTCAGACAAAATCAATGTCTATAACACAGTGGGCTGTAAGGGAGCAAGGTATCATGAAAAAATACTGTTGGTCATAATAGTTGGCTAAATTGCTCGTCTACTTTGGCTCCAAATGTTGTCTGAGTGCCATAGCCTCGACTTACAGCCTGTGGAAATGGTTGTTATTGTGTTTGCTCCCCCCTTTTCCAGTCTGTCACTCATTGCGTTGGCAGTAAAGGATAGACAACAACACACAGCAGCAGCATGTTGAAGTCTAGGCCTGGAAGACTGGCTATTCTCTGTTATTTTGACTTCTGGACTTCTGCGACTTGTGTCCGCTCTTCCTACAGGTTGTATATTGGGCCGATGCGATGTACAATATAAGATAAGATGAGATTAGATATTTTAATTAGTATTTATTTAGTTTAAGGCAGGGATGGAAAAAGAATGCTTTCAAAAATGAAAGATTATTTTCATAAATTAACAAAATGCAGTGAATGAACAACAGATAAATCTAAATCACATCAATATTTGGTGTCACCACCCTTTGCCTTCTAAACAGCAGCAGTTCTTCCAGGTTCACTTGCTCACAGTGCTTGAAGGACCTTGGCTGTACGTTGTTCATCTAGAGAACTAACCACAGATCTTCTGTGGATGCAGGGTTTGTCACATCCTTCAGTCTCTGCATGTGATGCCACACTCACTCCATGATGCTGAGATCAGGGCTCTGTGGGGGCCAAGCATCACTTCCAGTACTGACGTAGTAACCAAATATTGATTTGATTTAGATTTGTTGTTCGCTCACTTTGCATTTTGTAAATTGACAAAAATAAACAATCGTTATTTATATTTCTGAAAGCCTTCTTGAGCAATCAGTCTGCCAGCAATAAGTTCACATGACAAGAAGCAACAATTGACTTTATTTGTTATTTAGTAAAACCAGCAAAGCATTTAAATTGCAGCACTGTTTACATTCATATTTACAAGCTTACTGTCTTCTCCTGTTCTGTCACATTTCTGCATAAATGAGTGTGTAACCACCACCTGTTTGAATCAGATAGTGTGACATCATTCATCATCACCATTATATTCACTGTATTGTTTCTCTGTGGTTATTTTCATTAACACAAGCTGTTTTTACTTTTAATATCATGGCCTCCTCGATTCTACTGTTGTCTCAGTTAACACATAGTGTATTTGTCATTATTATACATTTTAAGTCACCTGAGTGATCTCGTCTTGATGACATCATCAATTAATATCACCTCTCACTGTCACGTTTCACATCCATTGCCTATGTCTTTCTGCATTTTCTCCACTCTCTCCTTCCAGCTCCTTCTCCTGTGTATTCACCTGCACACCCTTCACAGCAGAGCTGTCAGCAAGGCGTGTTTGTGTGCTTCTCAGCATGTGGGTTGGTGTTAATGAAACTGGCAAATCTGCTCTTCCTACTCCTCCCACTCCAAAACAGACCTGACAAACAAATAAAATATGCATGCTCAGCAATTTGTTTCATATTCTCCAGGCAGACTTCTGCAGAAGCTTTTCTGGAAAAGTAGCCTATGCTTTGAAACTGTCAGACAGTTTACAGCATGTGGTTGAATGTTTCTCACACTCTGTGCCGCCGCATTTTCAGGTACAGCTATAAAAACAAACGTCTTCTACTGCTTAACGTTAGATGTTAATGGATTGACACTAAGATGAGAGTCTTTCTAACTCCAAGACAGAAGGTGGGCTTGATATTTTGTTGCCCATTGCACTGACAGATCTGAGATCAGATCACTGTTTGCGCTGTAGTTGTTAAACACGTTTAGTTCAAAACTGAAAGCAATTCACTGGCATTGCTCGATGACACTGACTGGTATAAATCTTTTCATCAAATTTCACTCCTGTTTGATTTTCAGGTTCAGACTTTTGGCTAATTCTGTATTAAAGTGGGTACAATGAAGCCACAGAGAGACAAAATGTTGCATATACGTGTGTTTTGTTTAAACCACGGTACAGATTTCATTCCAGCTCGTTTTTAACTTTGATGTGACAAGCGATCTCCAGATGTAATAAATGCTCCACACAAATATTTACACTAACAGATGTATCAGAAACACCCGTACACAGACTGAGCACCCTCGTCTGTATCAAAACCCAACCGTCTCTCCCCTCAGCTATGCGGTGTCAAACACCTGTGCGTTTGTGCGTCTGTGTGTGTATGTGTGAAGGCAATGTGGAGGTCATGTCTAGCCCCGTGGCAGTTCATTAAAATGCATGTGTTTGGCGGTTGTGTGTGCGTGTGTGTCTCTACGATGTTCACATAACTTTTTACATAATTGATGAATATGATAATGACACAAGCTGGCACTGTGCTCATATGGGCATTTGTGTGCATGCTCGGGTGTAGGTTTGTCTGTGTCTACGCGAAGGTTCAGCGCTAACGTGCAAGACGCCCCAGTCAAATCATATGCCCATCATCTTGGCACTGACAGTTTGACCACTGACAGCACTTTGTTCTGTTGGCAGGCAGACAGGCAGGCACAGAGACGGGTAGACAGGCAGGACGTGGCGTGAGACGGGAGACCTGCGGACCTCTGTGGCTGACAGAAAAACACTTCCTCTCTGTGCATCTCTGTCTCTCTCCTCCCCCTTGGCATATGCTGTGTGTGGTTGGCTGTGCGCCACATGCCGATCCGATGCCCTCGGCACTGCCGGGGCTCCGTGCCACCTGTGCCACTCTCTCTGAGCAGCCCCCCATAAACACACACACACACACACAACAGTAGCTCTCAGTTTGCACCTGTGTCTGTTTCAGACAGGAGAAACACAGACTTCATATTGTCCTCCTTGTAAGTTCAGTGGCCCGCGTGATGGACTGTTTGACAAGAGACCATCAACCAAACATTTGGCGAAGACCCATATAAAGGTCACACACACCTGGGTTTTTAGAATTTTTAGAAAGACGATTTCACACCGAATATACTGATGATTCAGAATAATTCTTGCAGTAGTCATATCTGCACTATCTGCTGGATCACTTCTGTATAAATGTCTGAAGCCTGTGAGTTTGAAAGGTTACTGGATTATACTCTACTGTATGTTGCAATAACAGTGAAGTTACCACCAGTAACAGTGAACAACTATTACACTGTTTGTCACACGTTGGGCCATTTAGATTTACCAGCCCAGACCAATTAACAACCTCCTGAGGCGGCAGCGTTGGCCACTGCTCCGCCATAGTGTGACCTGTGGCACCTTCTTAACACGTACAGGTCCAGCTCGTATAAACGCTCCTTCAAACGCTGGCAGCTGTGCTTCATACTGTGAGTATTTGGTGTCATGTTTCACAGACAGTCTTGAGAACGACAACAATATAAAATGTTAATTTATTCTATTAACAGCACACACACACACACACACACACTTCCAAATGTGCTGCTGAAAGTTTTTTGCAGTGATACATCGAAGCTCCTCCTGTGTGTGTGTGTGTGTGTGTGTGTGTGTGTGTGTGTGTGTGTGTGTGTGTGTGTGTGTCAGAGAGAGAAAGAGAATGAAACAGAGAAATGAAGAGATAAAGTAACAAAGTAACAGAGCTGCGGGTTACGTGCAAACTGGGCAGCTAAACAGAAAGCGATAAAAAGACTCTTATCTTACATGCCCTGCTCTGTCAAACACACATATGCACATGTACACAGCATAACTGCAGGCTACACCTTTGTTCAGTCACTGTGTTGTAGATCAAATTCTAGCGGGTCCACATACAGCGTCAGGCAGCCGTCATGCAGCCGGTCTTCAGTGGAAATGCGATGCGTCTGGTGAGCCTGAAGCAGCCACTCAGCGTAAGAAACACACAGGATACGGGCTTCGTGATCTGATAGAGAGGAGATCATGGCGCCCTGGTCCAATCTGTTCCGTGCGCATTAAATCTATTTGCATGCCTGCCCATCATGAAAGTGGGGCCTTGCCTTTACACTTAGTTTAAGGGATTTTTTTCCCAGTTTTTTCAGGGGAGCTATTCTACTGTTCTATGGTCAGACAGGGTCATTTGTGCTTGTCACGTTAGACTACAACGTTTCTATTTGCTCTCCTGCTATTGTCATCAACTGGCTGAGACGCTCCTAATGGACATTTTGTCAGCCACTGTCAGCCCCATGCTGTCAATGGTTAGCGCTCCAGATAAATCTGAGTTAATCCCCGAATTCCGCTCAGCTACCACAGCTGACCCACACACACAAGCAGGCACATATTGCTGGCCAGCGACGCTAACAAAGAGGGAGGCACCACACCTGACTCCAGCCCAAGCTATGCCAAGACTAAAGGTTACCTCTTTACACGCGCTTGACCACACACACACACACACACAAACACACATTTAGTTGGAATCTAAAAAAAACAAAAAGGGTTTGGCTAGGCTGGCACCCCCACACCTGACACAAAGTCACTCAGGTGTCCCTGCGACAGCCTCAGTCTGCCAAATATCTCTGTGGAGATTTAACTGGATCAGCTGTTGTGTGAGGAAAACAAATGGAAGATGGACGAGAGCCAGGGAAAATCTGAGTGAGAACTGAATAAAAAGTAGAAAACTAAACAAAAGTTGTTCAGCAACAAACGTGAGAGATGTACAATCGTACTTCTAACTTAACTACTTTGTCACTTTTAATGGCTTTTTGGCAAAAAACACACCCACGCACAAACAATTATGATCTGTCAGCACCTGCATATGTACTATAGCATAAATTACAATACAATAAATTTTAATAATGCGAGAAATAAAAAATGGGACGTGTTGGTGTATGTATGTATGTAAACATCCTTTGACAGACCAGAAACAGAAAGTCTCCAAAGATCTTGCAGGCAGCTTCGATTTTTGCTGTCAGCTCACCAGAGTTACGGCGTTTATTCCTGAAATGGAAAATAAAACCTCACGTGAGGGGTTTTTTATAGTGAAGGGGGTTTGGGATGATTCACTCTGGTTAAACCTCGTGGCACTAGAGACAAACCCATGATGACTGAGAACTACAGTCCTGAAACGCACAGTGTGGAGAAGCAGTCAGACAATCTACACCAAAGATCCTTGGCAAGTCGCTGAACCCTCCATTGCCTGGTGTGTGTGTTCCTTTGGATAAAAGTGTTAGACTAACAACTCAATGCAAATGTTATAGGGACGTCAGTCTCGGGATGATCAGTGAAAGCTATATGGTGCCTAAACATAAACTGAATGATATTTAGCCAGTATGTTCAAAGACAAAACAGGATTGTTTCATTTTGTCAATTGTGCCATAAATGTACCTTTAGCTGTGATGTTTCATTATACCCACTGAAATTCAGCTGTGCACCGTGGAAAGCTATAAATTATCTCAGTGTGCTTGAAAATCATTCCCTTCTCAGAAGAAGTCATTTCAAGTGCTGTCAACATATGGCTCACTCATCCTTTGTCGAGGTACCTGCAATTACCTTGTTTAGAGGACCTCAATTTTCAACTGAAGTTTAATTTCACAGTTGCTTGTTTAAATTTCTCATGCGCTCAGCTTCGATTGCTTTTCTTTTTATTCCTCATGTAATTGACAATAGAGAATTACTTGGTGTGACCCTGGTGTGCACATGCGTTTTTTTTTTGTATGAAGTCACAAAATTTAAAAATGTTTAATTTTGGAAGCAGAACAATGCAAATATGTAAAAATCTCAGAGCTTCTCTCTCTGATTGAGATTCCTCTACTGTACACGTCCCTCCTACACACGTAAACAATTGTGGCCATGCACGGAGAAGCATGAAGCCTTGGAGGAACTGTTTGACTGCTGCAGCCAATTAAACCACCCCATCTCTGGGGCTGTGATTTATTAGCCAGTTAAACAGCTTGACAGTAAAACATTACATTCATAAATAAAAAGCTGAGAGTCTATTAAAAATTATCGATCTAAAAAATGTAATAATAAACTCCAAAGAGTACTTTCAATTTGTAGCCTGCTGGAAGCCTAGAAGGGAAAAGGAAGGAGGAAGCAGAAATGCACTTTGTCCATGTTTACAGCAAACATTGATAACTGATCATTAGTAATACTTTTCTTTATTTTTTACACACTACAAACTACAAAAATAGAAAAAAGTCTTTTTAATGACTTGATTGCAGACTGTGAGAAGTGAAATCAGTCTAAAGCAATACTGAATACCGGTAATACTCATTTAGTGCAGATGTAAGTGTAGCTGTACTGTGAGCTCTTTCCAGCCTTCTTTCTTTCCCTTTTACCAATAATGTGTTTAACTGCTCATAGGATTAACCAGGTGAAGGTAGTTAACCTCGCTGGGGTGGAGGGAACCCCTCAGCCAAGTTATGGTTATATAAGGAATAAACATGCAAAAAACACAGTTTTTACTGCCAGCTAGTTACACATTTTGTTTTCACTTCGATAAACGTGACTTAGGTTGACGTGATAAAAGGCAAAGTTTAGCTACATTTCTATTTTCTGTTGTAATACTCAACCTCCTCAATTCAGTCTAAGGTTTCAGGCTTTTCCCTCTGCGTGAGCGGTTTCTCGGGTAATTTGTTGTAAACACACCAGCAGTCGTTCCTTTGTGTCGTACACACTGTGTGTTACAGTGCAAGAGGTGACACAAAGGCCAGTGTTCGTTAGACACCAGCTGACTGCTTTGCTGCCATATCAGAAGCCACGAGTTCATTCGTTCATTCATACATTGCATCCATATTGTAAACGATACATTTCTGTCACCAATATGGAAAGTTTTACGACTGCAGCAACAAAATGCAATGCAGCTCTTACCGACTAGTGGCTGAAAAACTCTGAAGCTCTTTTTGGCCCTTTTTAATCACAGTATATACTGTATGTGCAGACGAGGCTTCTTCTCTGAGAGGACTGTCTTTAAAAAGTAGGGAGAGCTACTGGATACAAGCATCAACTAAAAAGACCAAAGGTGTAAAAGAGAAGGAAAATGACTGGTCAGGGCTTGTTTGACTCACACCCTGAAACATCTGCAATAGTTGTACAGATACCGACACATGAAAATGCAGAGATCAGTGTTGACCCCTTTCTAGCTTCTGCAGCTTCTTTGTGGACTGTGTGTGCCTTGATTGGATAAGTAAGCGCATTTTCCCTGACTGGGAAAAATGTCTGAATTCAACGTCACCACATTTGCTTCATCACTCATTTCTGTTGTTATCTTGTTTTACCGGAGAAGAAAAATATTCAGCGTTTCCTGTAGACATTTTACCATCACTGTTTAGAGAACACAAGTTAGCAATTGTGTGTTTGGCAAATGACTGCTGCGCCTAATTCTTGCTCATCGCAGTCAGGAGCCGTCCTGCTGCTGCGTTTACTCCCACTCTCCCTATTTTGTCACTGAACTGTAAAACAACTTTACATTAAAACTAAAACACGAGACAATGTGTTAGAGGGGGCACGTTCTTTCAAGTACTATTACAGTTACTAAGCCTCCTCATTATCTTCCCTTGAGATTGTAATCTACTATCAGCGTGTTCCAAATATATCTAATTAGCCAGAGTCTGGTGCCAAATATCAGCAAACTGTTATTATGGGGATGGCAAAAAGCGAAAAGGTAGAAGAATGTGCAGGTGGAGGATGAGAAAATCCTAGTTTCCCAGTGCTGCCATTACCAGAGAACCAGATTCCATGTGATCATGTGACTAATAAATAAAGGTGCCTTCCTGTATCACATACCTGATAATAGGTGTCTGATAAGGCCCGTTCTGCCGAGCACTTGATTCCCTCTCCACAAACCTTCCTGTGTTTTCTCCGCTTGACATACCAGAGGAATGAAATCATCCCACTGTCACGTCAGTCAAGAGTCACACACTCGGCAAAGTGCACCCCACGCGGCGCTAGACTTTAAATAGCCGTGGCTGTTAACCGGCGTATCAGCTGACGGCAGGCCAAGTTTCTCACAGCCAGGAGAGTGTGTCGATATGTGGCATTCGTGCTTCTGCTCTTTGCTGCATTGTCTGTATGAGCCCTTTAATAAAGTTAGCTCTTTGTTAGACTTTCATTCCCAGGTGTTGCTCTTTTTTTCTTTTTTTTTTTGTTTCCTTAGCAACAACTGCGTGCAAGAAGAAATTAACAGCATTAGACACCTGTTTGTTTTTCTGGCTTATCTCTCTAGTCTGTGTGTGAAAATCCAATTAGAACATTTCAAATGAAAAGGCTGCATTCATTACAAAACTAACAATACTGTCTGGGATATTTTCAGATTCAAGTGTAAACCACTCTGTTCACAATCTGGTCATGACCTCCATGTAGGGGACAACTGTTTAATGAAGCTGTTTATTTACTGTTTTTAATAGTTTTTTCTTTAGTTAATAATCAGAATGATCAAACATGTCAGTTCTGCGTTTCATGCATCATTAAACAACTAATGGAAAATATGGATTAGAAATTGGTGAACAGCTCCATCACTATCATTCATAGCCACCATTTTATCTTCGTGACTGAAGTTGTTCTGACGCTGCTGCTTGTCAAAGCAGCTCTTCAGAGTTGACTGGAGTAAAGACTGGAAGTTCCACAGTGACTCACGTTACGTGCATCAGCGATATCTACCTGGAAGATTGCACAGTTGATAAGTTATCGTGGTTCGTTGCTGCCAGATGTCAGAGTGTTGAGCAGCATCACCCTGAATCAGTTTTCTTAGCGAAGGCTGCGGTTTGTGACGCCGCAACGCTGCTGGTCTCGACGCAGCGGAACAGAATGGATGGACGATTTGTATTTAACCTTGGTCTCAATGTCACTCATCAGCCTCATGCTTCTCCACAACCCTCTCCTCTTCCGCCACCCCATAACTCCACCGCCGCCACCCCCAGTTGGTGTGTTTGAGCTTCTCAGCGGGGGGCTTTGCAGTTCCAGAGACATGTGGGGGTGTTATGCAAGTGTTTGTGTGTGTGCCTGCACAGCCATGTGTAGTCTTTCAGCTTCTCTCTGGATGTGCTAATGTGATAATTGAGTATTCCAAGTTGTGCCTCTAACTGTGTCACCATGCACACGCAAACACACACACACACACACAAACATCACACAGCTAGTTGGTCTCAGAATAGCTTCCTCACTTCTTGATGACATTCTTCAGCTGTGTTGCACGGTTAGTGATAACACAAGAAGAGATTAATTTGTTCTTTTTTGCGTGTTTTTTCCCCCCTTCTCTTAAGAAATGCATGAAAACCCTATTACGGTTTATATATAGACATACAATTCATTATATCACTCTGATTTGATTTTAGGACTATTTTTATTCTATTTCTGTATTGTTAAAATATTACGATTAGGAAACACAACACACGTGCATCTCATTGAGGGAAGATAAAAATGAAAGATGTCTCCAGAATTCCTTTGCAGGGAGCCACCAGCGCACCCAGGGACCGGTGAAAGGCAGCCAGAGACCAGAACCCGTCCCCTGCCCAGAGTGTGAGGAGCAGTGAAGTGAGGAGTCGATGTCTTTGGAAGACAGCAGGTCATAGCAGCGCTCTGAGGCTCCAGGCAAACACATCACAGACATACCAGAAAGGCACTCTGGCTTTAAATATTGATCACTTCTCACACATTCACACACACGCACACACACACACATGACATGCCAGAGAAATCAATGAGCAGAGAAATTTTCACTGGCTGTAAACCAAGTAATCCTCGTAGTGTTGGTGTTTCGGAGTTAGCGGGAGCTGGAGTGCATATGCATTCCTACGAAACAAGAGGAGATGAGATGAAAAGTCGAATTCAGAAAGTTTTGTGAAGATTTTTAACTAACCATCGCTGGGGGGGGGGCAACACAGTAAGGAGGAGAGAAGGCGTTGACGGAAGGAGAAGAGGGGAGGGGATTAGGGTTGGCGGTTCGCTGTCGAACCAGCATCGATACAACGGCAGCATTTGCCTAATCCCCTGGTAATGGGAGCTTAGCAGCCTCCTCGGACACACAAACACTCCCACTGCCTCCTCCTCTGCTCTGCTCCTCTCTTCTCCTTTCCTGCCCTTGTCCCTCCTCATTTACATAACATTAGAAACATTAAGGCGGCTCCAACAAGGCCCCATTATGTGCATGTTGGTTTTGGGTCCCAATGCGTCGGCCCCAAGGCTTAAGAGAGAAGAGGAGCAGAATGAGTCAGGACATCACAGAGGCTTGTCCACTGTTTTGTCTAGTGGAGATGGTTTGTGTGCTTCTAAAGGACTCACTGAAAAGACAGATAGAGAAAGAGAGAGAGAACCGAAGAAAGTGATGAATAGTTTTCTGAGAGGGCAGAGTTAGTGATCTAATTGCAGATGTGCATCCAGCTGAAGAGTCAGTCGTAACAGGCTGGAAATACACAACCTTCAGTTTAGATAAGTGCTGCTTGTTTTTGTGATAATTAATTTGAGATAAAAGGCTCCGTGGCGGTGGTGTTTCACGGCACCAAGTTCACACATCAAGGTGAACGTCAGCGCTGACCCAGTCTGCCACACAGACTCATTGTTACGGGCACAGAACAATTACATTTCCTACTTTAGACCGTCTGACTTCAGGTCTAACTGATGAATATGGTAATGTGCAAAAGGCTGTGTTTGAAATAAACAGTAAAGAAAAAATGCTGTTATGACAAATAGAGTCATAATGAAAATGTATGGTTAAAAAATAGAAATCCTGTTACTTACTTGGTCTCTGGCTATTAAATATGTGCACATACTAAAAAAATAATCATTCAGATTGGCATTGATGAAATATGTCCATTACTCTCTCTGGTCACAGGAACACATACGTATTCATAACGCACACATTTTAAATTATGCTTTCAAGATAAATATTTTAGCTTCATAATACTGTTTTGAGTAACACACAATATTTTAAATTAGCAAAGCTTTCTCCTAAATGTTGTTAATTTTTCTTTAAATAATAATCTGTAAATGTAGCCGATTTTAATCATTGGAGAACTTAAAAATGTACCGTGAACGTTAATAATGAAATCTATTAGCTGGTAATTGAGGTCTGTTAAAATCCAGTCATGTCTACGATTTATGAGCAACAAACCGCAGTGTCACAGCAACTACTGACAGACATTTTAGCACAGAACCCGCATACATTTGCAAAGTGACAGACGCAGCCTCCAATTAATCATCAAACTGCACCCAAATGCAAGCATGAACCAGCAGAGAAAATAGCAGCACTGCTCACGTTTCTCAGCTTTTTATAACTTTCCCGTTTTCCCTCGCTTTTATTTAGTCGTCTAAAGCAGAGTTTTTCTGTTGGCTTCAAAGCTCTGAGCTGAGCTCAGTTGGGGGCCTTCAAAGCCCCTGTCTGTCGGCAGGTTTAGGCACAGGGAAAGCGCCTTGTTCTTTAAGGATTTGGCTCACAAATAACGCCCAGCCAGGGCCAAGGCAGCGAGCTTGCACCCTGACAGGATAGCAGATAGACATTTTAGGGATGTGTTCTGGGGGCTATTGCTACATCTATGTGAGTGAGTACCTTCTCTGTTTGGCTTTTCTTTGCTCTGTTCCTGTGCTTTCTGTGCTGCAAATGTTGTTTTCTTAGATTAAATTCACCTTGTAATTACTGCAGTAACTCTAATTGTAAATGTTTGGTTGAGACTGAACAAATTCAACGAAAATGTGTTTTTCATGTTTTCCTTTAATGTATTTGAGTTTCACATTAGCAGCTACAGACGTGCATATTGAATAACACGTTTCCATTCAAGCTTTTCTTTTAGTATTATCATTAAAACATATCAATATAAAAGCTAAAACTTAAGAATAAATTTGTTTTTTAAAATTCTGACAGCAGTGCTTGTTTGTGTTCACACAGACATGATGCTTTAAATTAAGCCAGTGTCGTTACAGCCGGCTTTGGGTTTTACTGTTGATTCTTAAATAATGCACCAGACAAACAAACGTGAACACTAGGTGCCACGGATCAGAGTTTTCAATTTGACTTATCCATCTTTGTAAACCTGTTGTTTGCTGCACCAACAGCAAGTTCTTCAGCTACGTGTTACAAGTGTGGAGACAAAATGTGACCTAATTCATCACTGCCAGGTTCAAATTTAGTTAAAGTCTCTATTGTTGCCTTACTAATATTGTCACAAATTCAAATTAAATGATCATATGGCTTTTAAATGCTAATATAATTGTTATCTAATCACGTTGTTTTCAAGCAGCCACTGTGTCTCATGGTGGATTGATGTGTAGGTTTGTACTGGAGAGTGAAAAGCAACAGACGTGTGTTGGTTCTGTTGACTCCTGAAGCTTAAAGTTGCAGTTTAGCCCTGAGTCATGAGACGTCTTGGCCTGTTGTGAGCTGCTCCTCAGATTTTCTTATTTCTATTAACTTTTTAAATCGAAGCATATCAAACACACAACAACACCACTGGATGTGGCAGGTAGTTCGACTCTACAAATCTTCCCAAATATGTTTTAGCCTAAACACAATAGTAAAACAGTGATAGAGTGATTATAGGAGCATGTTAGCCGTGGTTACACGCTGTATGTCCCTGGCTGTCTCATTCATTGGCGTCCTGTTCCTCACAGGCTTACAGACACTACAGCTTTTTCTCAGGCTGCCCTTCCTGTTAGACGCTGGTGATAAGGGCGTCAGCTAAACGCCTAAATTGTAATTGTACATTGCAGGTCTGCCCACATGTTAGGGCACCAGTCACAGCAGTCTTAAGAAACAGAGCTGCTGAGAAGCTGGTGGGACGAGATTGAAAGAGGCAGCCATTATAATCAGTCTTTCAGCCCTTTGGAGTAGACATTCAATGTTTGTGGTTTGTTCTAAATTTAAAGGGGACCTCTGTGACCTGCTGGCTTTCACATGGACCTAAACCGCTCTGCACCCCCCCCCCCCCTTTGTTTTTTTTTTTTGCTTCAATACCTCATTCGCTGAAAATCTCTACCTCTCTCTCTCTCTCTGCCACTCCTTGTCTTTCATGTCTCTTTCATTAAGAAATGCTCAATCTTCCTATAAGAGATAACTAAAAAGTCCATTTTTAAGTTAAATTATTTGAATTTCCTGTGGTCACTAATAATAATTGGTTCATTTTATTTATTTATTGTTTGATGAACAGTTCAACTTTGTGAAGCTTTCGTTTATCTGTGTTTTGATTTTTTTTTTTTGTTTGTTTGTTTTGTGGCTTCTTTTATCTCGACTGCATTGTGTTGCCTTGTTAAATACTTAATCCTTCAGCTCACAGTGTGTCCATCCATTCACATCTGAACGTGGACAGGGCACGTGAGGAGCATTGTAGGTGTGGACGATGCATGGATTCCAATCAATTAATATAACTACATTCACAGTATTTTAGTTTTCAAGATGCCCAGGTTTATACTTTCTGAGAATTTGATCTACGTTATTTCCAAAAAGTGTGTGTAATTCAGAAAACTAAGTAACACTTCCAGCGCATGGGTTGATTATTGTAATCGACCCCTTTGACCTCGTCTTCTGTCACAGTGGAGTGCAACGTGAATTTCCCAGCATGCTTTGAGAGGAAGGGAGGAAAATGTGCTATGTAGAAGAGCCAAAGATAAAATATGGACAAACACACTCACCACACTCAGTAGCAATTTTGTGTCTCCCTTCCCAGGCCAACATGGGGGATCATGTAAACCCCACACAGAAAATAAGTGAATTAGCTAACCAGTGGGCTGCCCTGCTTCTGTGGTATTATTGCCTGTCACATCCTGTCTCTCTTTTCCACCTTTCCTCTCACCTCCATTTATTTGTTGCTTTCCCCTGCACAGTTGGGGAATAGTGCCTGTGTATGTGTCGTTTCTCCAGCAAACTGTGCTTCTCTGCTTTGCCACTTTGCTAATCAGATTTCTCCTGGCAAGTTGTTAGCTCTAGCAGGCGAGGCGGGGAGGGGGTGATGCGGTGGGAAAACAAATAGAGACGGAGGGTAGAGACGAGAAGGCGCACGAGAAATAATGAGCCATAGGAGAGGAAGTGAGGCAATGAGTGCAGTAATTAGTTAAGTTTTGCATCAGTTTATAACTCGCGCACACCTGAATCTCTCTCCCTACCTTCATCTCTCCGTGTCTTCTCGCTCTCATCTCCTGTCGGCGCCGTCCTCTCTGCCTTTAAATGATGCACGGTGAGAGGTGGTTGTTACACACTGAGGAGGTGTCAGCAGGCAGCGATGGAAACGTCAGCATCATGCACCAGCCAGAAGACACACACAGTAGGCACCTGCACACACTGGTGTCACATTTATTCAGTGTGAGGCTAAGCGCTGTCACTCCGAGTAGTTAATTAGGCCGCATGTCATTAATGTTCATTATAAACCCCCCACAAAATCAATAAATAAATGCAAAGGCACATGTGAAAAACATTGTGGTCAGGCCTAATTCATTTAAAGGTATGGTACAAGACATAGGCCCACACGTTTGCATTGTTACATGTTACTATAAAATGTATTGTAACATATTGAGAACAACATGTCATACAAGGGATCCATATTATAATTCAAGAGTATGTATTTAAATCCAATTTAAATCTACATGACTGCACCAGTGGTGTTCATTGAATTTCATTAGGGAACTGAACGAATGAAGAGCTGACGTTAAGGTGACACCAGTGAGACCTTTTTAATTAAAATGAGTTCGCTGAACAATATTACATTTTATGTGTGTTGATCGGGATGAGTCGTAGTGAAGCAAAGAGGAATTTCTTTTTTTATTTATTCTTTTGTTTGGTTAACAAAGATGTGCTCAGAGTAATATGGCTTCTCATCGCCTACAGGGCGCCTGGGATAAAAATGTTAACATCAGTCACAATGTAACCAGAGTTTGTTAATGCAATGTCACTAAAATGCAAACCATTCTTGTTTGTTCTGTGTTTTTATCATTTTAGCCATTAATAATATTATTATTGTTATTATTATTATTACTATTATTATTGAGAAACTGCATTGAGCTGTAATGTAATCCTCTAGCTAACCGCGTGTAGTAAGGCCTGTCGCACGGTGCAAGTTCTGCATGTTTCTGAGCCTCTTTGGGCTTTGTTGTATTTTCACTTCCTGGAAAGATTTTCTGTGGCAAATATAAGCAGACACGTTTTTGTCTGCCTGTCAACAGTGGATCTGTTGCTACTTCAATAATCTCAATGTCATATTTGTGTTAGACAAATATCTAATAATAGCCAGTCGTTGGATAGATGGCTCTTGCCAGGGTTTAGACGCAGAGAGCGGCTTCATACTGTCACACTGTCAGGATCCCTTGAATGGGTAACTGATGAAATGGTTGCCTGTAATACAATTTAGACTTAATATAACAAACAAAAGACAATATATTGACTTTGTATTACATTTCTGCACGCTTAATATGCACATTCTTTGTGTGGATGGTTAATTACGCTGTGACCTTGAAATAACACAATCACAATGAAGAATATTTAGAAAAGCCAAGTCAGCAAACTATAATTACATTCAGCCCCACAGCTTTAACAGTTTGGAAAAGGGCAACACTGTGTGTCTGCGATTACGTTTGGACTGTGGATATAATGTTTCATCATTTATGTTAATTTTCATTTAAAGCACACAATGCAGTAATGTTTTCTGAATTTAATTTGTGAATGGTTCCATGTTCATTGTGCACAGAGGTTTTAAATGTATGGAACGCCTAACAAATCAGGGCAGCACAGCAGAGAATAATGCGGTAGAGTAGATTATTATATTATTAATACTAAGGGGATATTTCCCATATGATTTGAAAGGAGAAAATCACCCACACGACTTTGTACCCACAGTCGAGGCGAGGCTGCCTGTATGCATAATTTATATTTCCATATCGTCACGGTGATCATGTGCGCTGAATATTTGCTCTCACAGCAGGGAAGCCGGTGGGTGGTGGTGGCTGCGCGTGTACAGCTATGTGTGTGTATGAAGGGCTGCAGGCAGCTGTATGTGCAAGAGGGGAGCAAGGCGTCAGGAGGGACAGAAACCGGCCTGAACAGAGGAGGAAGAGGCAGGTAAACGCACTGGCTGCCTACCCGCCCTAAGCCCCCTCTGTCTCCGCGCGGCCCATCCACACATTTTCTAGTGGAGGTGGCGACGTTTCGAAGGGGCTTCTCTGCAGCATGTGGCACATAAACATAAACATCCTATTGCTTTATAATCAAAACTGAAACATATTTTACGAAAATATTGCCTTTAAAATGATTTGTTGTCTAGTGTTTTAAAGGGCAAAATGGTAAAGCTTTTACATTAGCAAATCTAGTTTTTAAATCTAAGAAATCTTTTGACTAAACACTAACACAAAGTTGTCACAACGACAGACATCGTAACGTATGCAGAAAACAAGTGAAAGTTCTGGGTAATTTTTTTCTATTTTTCGATTATAGAAATCTAAAATCAAAATATTTTGAAAACAGTTCAAACGAAAGGCTTTATTGGGGTCGAGGTGCGTTTCTAGATGGAGCCCATAGCCTGGAGTTTAGATGCCTCAGTGTAAACATTCACAGGGAAAACTTCTCATTGTTTTTCACTCTTGTCCGTTCCCCTCCTCTCTCCATTCTGGGTGAACTTGAATCGATCCAGTTGCTGCTCTTCAGAGCTCTTGAGTAGCTTCTGTACACACACACACACACATACACACACACACACACACACACACACACACACGCACACATCTCTTGATATTCCCCTCTCCCAGTGGACAAGATGGACCAGAATTAATTAGCCCCACCCGATATGGACACACACACACACACACACACAAAACACACCACTGAATACACACATTCATCTTTTATGTGTATATGTGTCTGTATGTGTGCGCACTGTTTACTTACTGAGCAGAAGTGTGAAGTTGCTCATACTTAGTATTCCCTTGGCGTTTGTGTGTCTGTGTGTGTCTGTGCATGTGTGCATGTCCATGTGTGAAGGCTAGAATTCAGAATGGTATTGATTAAACACAGCAGGGGGCGAGTGTGTGAGCACTGCAGATAGCTCACTCACCTGCCACTCTGCAGACACACAAACCACACACACAAACATCAAGCTGTCCGCTGGCTTCATTAGAAAGAGGCTGCCTGGCTTTCAGTACGACGAGGAAAATAAATCAAGGAATTTTAATTCAGCTTTAAGGTCTGGAATATATCACATTTGCGTTTAAAATGTGATTGTGAACCGTGCTTGTCTTTCTTTGTGCTAAACGCTGTTGCGATTCAAGAAATTCACCTGAATTTGCCGTCCTCATGCTGAAATCATTCTTTTAGCGTTTACATTAATGATGCTGTTTTCAACTGTCACATAACAAGAGAAAGATGTTATCCAGCAGGTGACAAGGTTGAGCTTTAGCAGCCACATGAAGAATGTCCTTTTTTACTGCGGTCTGTTAATGTGGCTTTACCGGTGGTTTTAATGTTGTGGCTGATCGGCGTTACCTGTAGTTTTACTCACTGAACAGTCAACATTATAGGATTTACTGCAGTGCGCTTTCCATGCCAACGCACATTTTCAATTTGTAATGCAACGAGGTTTTAAGAGAGAGACCCACAACTCGTGCCTGCAAGGACACCAGGAGGCTAATGTGAACGCGTCTTCTCAGTGGGGAGCTTGTATTTATGGCAAATCTGACATGGCATGAATGCAGCACGTCTTCGTGTCACGAGCCGAAAAGACGCCGCTTGTATCTGCCCAACCAGAGCAAACCGGCGATTGATTTGTTTCACTTGAGTGATTTAGCCACCAGACTGTTTAAGTGTGACGCCGCTGTGACTTCACGATGTAAAGGTTTGGCTTGGGCTCACTGTAAGTAGCCTTACATCGCCTAGTTAGAGAAACAATGCATGATGAGCCGAGTCATTACACACGAACACAAGCCAGACGTCTGTGACCAGGGATCATCTCTACCATTGAGACAATTTATGGTGAATGAAGCATCATGGTTGTTTGATCCTCGTATACATGCATCGGTTCTGCTGGTGAATGTGTGGAAAGTATTAGTATAATGTTGTAGAAATTCTGCCATTTACTATTATTTACTCCATTTAGACGTAGAAACATCATCATCACTCTCTTGGTGTGTCTTTGCAGTCACTCTGCTACTGATTCATTGTGGAAGACGTTTTAGTTTTTGGGCTGTATTTGCCTTTTTTTCTCCACCGCCTCATATGGACAGTTTTACGTGGTCAAGGTGAGAAGTGACTAGTGGAGGAGGCGTGAGGCTACAAATTGTTCTCCCTGTTTCTGTTCACACCCAGTTTCTTATTCTATAAACTATCATATATCATCTAAATTCATATTAGTCCCCTGCTATAAATGTCTTATCTGTTTTTACAAGGCTTCGCATGCAGTATGCAGCAGCACAGCAGACGGTAGGACTGGCTGCTGGCTTGTTAAGTGAAAAAGGACCTTTTCCTGAAGAAATGCACCTTGGTGATGATTATGTGACATTATCCCACTTACAATAATGGAGGTGGTCATTTTGACACAAATTTCTACATGTTTACAGAGATTCTATTTGAATCGCATAGAAAACTGACAAAGCGCGTTTCCTGAATTTTGACGCCTGCTGTGGAAATATCACATCGAACATTCTGGAGCAATAACGGAAGCAGCTTTATGAGGAGGAACATTTGTGTCCTTGTTCACCGCAGCTCTGTCTGTCCCCCGTCTGTCCATCTTTCTCCCTTTCTTTTTCTTTATTCTTCTCCCTCTCTCTCATTTCCTCTTTCCACACTACTGGGTTTTAATCATTGCTGTAATTGGCAACTCCCTGCTGTGCATGTGCACATAGACACACAACACACATGCGCTCTGCCTAGCTGCTGCAAATCCCTCTGGCAAAGTGCTGCGTATGTGTGTGTGTGTGTGCGTATGTTGTGGGGGCAGGAGAGGGAGCGATATGGGGAGATAAGGATAATGAAAGAAGGAGAGTTTCAGAACTGCAGGCCAACTCACCAACTCAACAATCTGTCTGCTGTGAAGCACTGTGAGGAAGTAGAGCTGTGCAGCCAAATTGTAATTATCTGAGAGAGAAAAAGGGACGGTTCAAGATTTGTTAACGAACACTGTAACCAAAACATTGTGTTGGAATTACTGGACAACCTGCTGCTGTTTCAACTTACCTGAATAAAAAATTGGCCGTGTCATAGTGAAAGTTTCGTGTGTACTGTATAAATTAACAATAAGCCTCACTGAACCCGTATCTTCTGTTATTAGCTGATTGAAAATATCTGGACTTGTAAACTGAACCAATGGGGGGGCGTGTATTTATCAGGATCACCTCAAAGTAGCACACTCCATTCACTACTATTAGCACAGTCTCCAACGGAGGGAGTTCGACGAGGAAATTGCAGGCGTGCAGCTTCTTCTGTAGATGTAATGATGTGTGTGTGCTGCTAAGGAAAACCCAAACTTTGTTCAGACGGCAGACTTCGGTCTTGATGGTGCAGCCGCATTCGGCTTCAGTATCGCTCTGGTTCTCGCGGAGTACGTTCTAGTTACCATCAGCAGCAACAGGTGTGGCTCATCAAACGGAACGTGTTTAACGCGATTCTCCTCTAACTTCATTCATTCTTCTTCTTTGTTTTCTGGGACCAGGCCATAGTGACACCATCACCTGTTTTACCCAACACAGTAAGTTGTGGGTCAGTTGAGTCAAGGTAGGAACAGACAATAGGAAGCTTCTCAGTATTATGGCTACTGATCATCCCTGTGGGGGGGTTGCAGTAAATGACTATTTCATGCCATACCAGCACATCTCCTTTCCATCAGGTGTTAAATATTTCTTACTACTACTCCCAAAGGTACCAACAACATCATCTCATGCTGAGACATCTTGGCTCCTTCCTCATAAAGCGGTTCATTACGAATAATCCATTTTCTGGAATAAGTCTAGACCCTGCTCAGTACAACCATAGCCTGACCTTGTGACCCTTAAGACCTTCGCCTGACTGCTTTAGCTTTAGACTGCATATACCAAGGAAACACACGAAGACAGAACAATTAGATAATTTATCACTCGGGTAATTGGAAGCAATTCTGAAATACACGTTGTTACATAAGCATTTTTCTATAACTCTCCCATGAGAACACCTACAGATGTGGGCACACAATAGCATCATCTCTGCAGCATTTCTTCCAGCAAAAGAAAACAAAAACATACAAATGAATGACGTCATTCTATACGGAGTCAGTTTGATAGAGACACGAGAGTTTATGTCCATAATCCATCACATACTGTTCTCCCAGATGCCCCCACAGTATAGTCTCCACTAGTAGAATTATAGAAATGTGCGTGCACAATAACGGCTCATGTGGGGTTTGCTAATCCACACTGTTCAACAAGCTCAGAACTAGTGAACTGCATACAACACACTGTGAAAAGTTTCCTGGCTAAAACCTGAGCAGGACAAATAGGTTTCAAAAAGTGTTTGTTGGATTTGCGCTGAATGTGTTGGGAGTTACTGGACCAGCAGTTGCCAACCAAATCCAAAGCATGACAGAGCCAAAGCTAAAGAATCCCAGCTTTATGGTTATCATGGCACATTGGCCACAAAAGGAAAGTTTCTTCCTTGTGTGTGTGTGCGTCTTTAATGTGGGTCACCCACCATGTCTAATGGCCCCTTGCTGCGTGCAGCGTCCTGAACTGAGTTGCTCCCTGCTGTCACACTCACACACAAACAACCACATGCACACAGTGGGGGAGATTTTTGGGGTGTCCCTCACCCTAATACCCTTCACAATACAACGCCGCTGCATCTGTTGCTCCTGTTCCCAAAGTTGAAAGTTGATCAGCAGAGTGCTAGCATGTCTCAGTGAAGGGAGCAGTGATCTTTGTGCAGCTCTCTCTTTACTTCATGTTACTTTTAATTGCTTTACTTTTTTTATACCCTCGGTTGACTTGGACATGGTTTTGAAAGGTCGGCCGCGTAAAACTGGCTCAGTCATCTACAGGCCTCCATGACTCCAGACAGCACTTTAACCTTCTACCAACTTCCTCTACCAGGTGAGCATCTCTCTCACACACATTTAACACTGCACTGGGACTGACATTGGCTATTCTTGCTTTAGGATTCTGGTAATAATGGACTTAGTGTGATACAAAGTCTGATTTCATTCTGGCCAAACATGTGTTGGTTACCTTCAAAGATGCCAGTGTTCTTAGTTTCCATCTAAGTACTAACTAGACATGGTGGAGGGAAAAAAAAAGGATCAGCATTAAAATTCTAGCACTGTAATTTTATTTATAACATGGATTGTTGAATAGTCTGAGGAGAGAGGGGAGTGGAGGGGGATGGGTTGAGAAACACAGTGAGAAAAGAAAGATAAAGAGCAGGAAACACTGGAAATTCAGATTCCTACAGTTTACTACCCTGCCCATCCACACCGCACTTATAAAACACACAGACACACACATCACAACACAAACAGGACACACACATATGCAGTACAGCAAAAATTCAGTACACTGACTTTCTGCAAACTCAAACCTAAAAGGCATCTGCCCTCATAGACACACACTCGCTCCAGCACAGGATGCATATTTGCTTTGATTCATAAAGCACAGAAACACACTTATTCACACTCCGACACACACAGGCTAAATCTCAGGCACAGAGAAGGCAGCTACGTCAGTATATTTTCACACTGCGGTAGTGTCTCTTTGTCTGCCTGTTGGCCAGCCAGCTGTAAGATGGAGGGCGAGAAATATGCTTTTAGCGGACGGCTTTGTATGACAGAAGACGCGGCTTTGTCGTTTTTGTTTCTCTACAGCATTGTTATGATTCCGGTTTCTGTAATGCGATTATTTAAGTTTGCCGCTTTGTGTTTTCATTCTGTTGGTGCACGTCAAGTGTGTGTATTTGTCCATGAATTTCGGAGCCTGTTCGCTTGTGTAAGCGTTTGCATGTCGAACAATGCGTTGACTGCTATCACTGCTCGGCTACGCTTCACGCCATGTGACGGGAGATACAAGATATGTGTCTACTTATCAAAAACATGCTAACAAATACCTGGTGTGTGCCAGTGTTTTGTGCACACGAGAGGGGGATGGTGGCCTCCTGTCCACCTGTCCACCGTGTCAGCTGTCGTTTGTGTGGCCGCACGCACACACGGGGTCGTGGTGCAGAGGTGATTTGTTCCATTCCCATTCTGCAGCAGGGGGCACAGACAAACACACTAAATAACTGCTCCACTCTAAAATACATTGCATCCCTGTAGCAGAGTCTTTGTGTAAAGATTTTAATATTCAGCTTCTTCTTCTTCTACTGTACTTGTTCATTGAACTGCTTCCAAAAACACACATTACCATAGCTACTAGTTCATGGCAAGGTCTGGTCTGAGTTTCATTTTAAAGCTAGAGCCTCACACTAGAAATCTAAATTATTCGGCCCACTCTGATAAACACACAGTGATGTGCCACTCTTGATGCAAAGACATCAAGCCCCCCCCTTTCACTGCGGCGTTCGTTTTTAATGCCGTTTACAGTGGTTCACAGCCTAAAGAGGGAAACATTTCAAGGGGGAAACATCGATATGTAACACACAGGCATAAAATAAAACCCCAGAAATGCATGGCGAGGTAGAGAAAGACACGGAGCCGTGGAAAATGAATCTGATGTATAGAAGGCCTCAGTGAGAGGAGGTTTTCCATTGTGTGATAAACACAAACACAGATGCATTTAGGCTTTGATTCCAGGTTGCTTTTCATTGCGCGCAGTGGGAGCTCTCCTAAAGAAACTACCCTCACACACTCATGCACACACCATGGACCGGCCTGATAGGATTAGAGACTGGTGCTGTAGTCAATCTCTCCCTCTTTCTCTTCCTCTCTCACCCCCCCCCTCTCTCTTGAGTCTGCCAAGCCTTGATTATTCACAAGGTTAGTTCCTGATTGCCTATAGCGGTAGCAGACACAGGTTCATTATCTATCCACCTCTTCTGCTCCCCGTCTCTCTCTGTCTGTCCTTATTGCGGAGTGATTATACACAATGGTCAATTCAAAAGACCCGACCTGCATGAAAGCCAAAATTTACAGGCTCCCTGATGCTCTTTGGAAATGTAGTATGGCTGAAATATTACATGTCAAATTATTTTTTATTTTTAAAAGGGCACAATGAAATAACAATTAAAGACAAAACAGATATTGTCAATACAATTTGCTGGGCTTCTATTTCTGTGGTTTGCCCATTTTTTCCATTTAGATAAAGTGCTACTGGATCATATGTTTGATGTGATAATTAGAGAATTTGATTGAAAATCAAGAGAATTATTTATCTATCTATCTATCTAAAATGCATATTTATATATTTTACGATTACATTACCATTGGTCTGGGTTGGCAGATCCATAAGAAGTTATTAAGGAAGTTGATGTCAGCTGTCAATTATATTAATAAAAAATCAGCAGCGCTTGAACCGGGCAGGTTTTGCAGAATACTGATGATGCCGTGTGTGTGCGTGCAGTGGGGAATATGAGCGCTGCTGCAGCAGGCTTCAAAAGGTAGCCGTCAGCCAGCCTCTCGCTGTCACAGAGGAGCTGTCGCTATACAACCTCCACCACAGCACCCGTACAAGCAGCGATTTCACTTTTAAATGAGAGATTAATTTAGGTTATTTTGTGAAATTCATTTCCTTGAGTGAACGGCATTTATTGACCGATATTGCGACGGCAGACGAAGCTCGGCTTATTTGTTCCTCATTCAACATCAGGATGTGGACACAGTGTTAGTTTTTCTCTCTGTCGGTGGGACAATGTCCCCTTTCTGAAGAGGGTGTGAGTGCAGTGTTGACACATGTTAGTGCTGGCTGATTAGTCGACACATAAAGAAAACACAGCTCCTCCATCACTATTCAGCCATTTTGTCTCACTGTCTCTCACTCTGGTGGAGTGGATGTATGTATGTGTGTGTCTGCGTCTTTTGTTAAGGTAATGCAGAGGAGAGAAAAAGAACGAGGGAAGAAGAGAAGACACCATGAAAATTACTCAGACCACAGACGAGTCTCAGTGACCCAGAGATGTGTTTTTCACCTGATTTCTGCTTATCGGAGTAAAACTACTCCAGCTCAAAAAATAAATATACATTTTTTCATTTGAAAAGAATTTGAATAAAATGTTTTCGACAAAGTGTTAGCAGCGTATTGTGGAAGGTTATGATCAGTGGGTCTATTGTGTCTTAAGTGGATTAACAGAGTGGTCAGTGAGACACACAGCTAAAGTGGCAACCATATCCATTGTTTACAAGCCTGTGTCGCTCCTGTCGATTCAGATTTTCAAACGCTGCTGATTTGTTTTGTTAGACTTTCTAACAATAGCGGGGTGGAGTTTGTGCAAAATTATGGAGTAATATTTCTGATAAGTACATAAAAGCTTGCAGGATCACGTCTTACATGTTTTCACATATTTTATACATTCAAAGCTTGCGCGATGTTTTGACGCATGGTCAGATTAGATCCTATCCATACATTTAATTTGATGTAGTATAATATTTGCCTCCTAAAATGGAGGCAGAGCCCAGACTGAATCGTGTAAAATCAGGGTTTTCTGATCTTGGCCTTATGCACCATTTATCGTGCAAAATAAAAATGTTTTATACACCTTTAAAAGCATAACAATACCTGTTTTATTGCTGTGACAAATTGAACATAGCTGCCATTGTAAATAATATATCTGGTGGCAAACCAGTTCAAGTCCAAAAGACATTTCATTGGTTATTTAGCACCACTCTTTTGTTGACCTTCACTTTTTATAAAGGTCTTTCCTGTTATCTATGATGTTGTAAATAGTAATAGTCATTTTAGCCATTTAATCATTTGTAATATATTAATAATAATAAGCTAAATTAATGTCTTAAATGTCTTAAACTAAATTGGGTGATTACATTTATCATAAATAGAAATTGTTTTATGAAAATAAATATCAAACTATTAGTGCTTATTTTATTACAATATTCACAACAAACATTTTTTTACTTTATCGTTTGTTTAGTGCATGTATGACCTCACCTCCTAAAGCAGTTGGTAATGTATTATTACTGACGTTACTTCAGTTGTTACATGTGTTAGTTAGTTTTATTTTCTCAGGTATTGAGTAATTGTTGGAGACCATAGAAAGGAATGAAACATATCAAATGAATAGATTTATCTGTTTGAAATGCATAGCTCCCCCTCTGGCTCCCAGGTGGCTTAACATCTGCGCACATCTTCACATCTACACACAAACTAAACTAAATGATGGGAACAAATCTTACAATGCTACCTTTTGTGCCTTTGTAGCTTTTATTTCCTGAAAACCATTTTGTTCTTTTCATAGGATTTCCTAGCAACGTGATCTGTTGGTTTCATCTCCAGTTTCTAAAATAAAATTCTATTTTCTATATTTTCTCTATATAAATATACTAACCCAAGCAAAACCACAGGTCTGTGTTGTGGTTTGACTTGTTTCCTCCTGGGTCATATCGGTTTAGCACTGTAGCTATTATTAAGAAGCAGAAAGCTGCGTATTGACAGGAAAGGAGATGACCAGATAATATATGCTTTAGTTGATCAAACTTATCACAGAGATCAAAAAAATCTTCTCAAGCGGCTTCAAGTACATTTTTATCTCTATAGATAATAAATACTCAGATCTTTAAGTTGCATTATCTTCCTCTGGATTTCTTATCTACAGAGGTAATATACAGTATACTGCACGTCTCTATGTACAGACTCAACCTTACCTACAACAGCCATAAATGATGAGATTCCTACAGCTTCCTTGGTGTAATGTTCTGTGAATTATTGAGATAAAAGTGTCCTCCACTTTAAGGCCTTAGAGTATTCTTTTTTTTTACATACAACAGCACAAGGTCGAGTGTGTGAGTTGCTGTTATTCAGCGGTTTTTATGTTTGTTCTGAAAAGAGTTTGTGCAGAAACCGTAATAAATTTTGCTCTCTGTGAAAATACGTCTGGAAACAAACATCTGGAAAATACGATTGTATTGTTGAATCACAAATGAAGCTAAAGATGTTGAAGAAGTCACCCATAAAGTTGCCCCAACTAATTATATTATAGATCGGTGTAATCAGTTCAGGTTTGCAGTGCAGAAATAGCTACAGATAAACAGCTAAATAACGTTGACCTGTATTGTGGTGTCTGATGAATTTCATGCTTTTGGTTTGTGCTGTAGCATTTACCAAATACTAGAAGAAGGTTAAGGCATTGAAACACGACAGCACTACGACAAATGTGTGTCAAAAAATTACCTTTACGTTTAAGAGGCATGCTGTCAACTCACCAGGGAATCTATCAGCTCTGCTGAGTCCTGTTGGCTTTGACTGAGGCCTGTGTTCTATGCAATTCATGTCCAGTCGTGTACGTGAACAGGAAATGTGTCGTGATCTTATGTGTCACGACACTTAGAGAGCCCATTATACCGTGGTTTAGCATCAGCATCACTCCCTCGCTGTTGTCAATTTCTCACTTTTTCTCTTGGTGTCACACATTTTCACCCTAGTACACTCACACACACACACACACACACAGTGTCAGTCAGACCTATGGAGGATCAGTCATGCTAGAGGTCGTCTATGGGCCAGCTTGACATTGTTATCTATAAGCTGCTTTGGAATGAAAGGAGAACTTTAAAGGACAATTCCAAATAGTTTGTTCAAGAAAAGGCTTTCTCGCTTCACAAATAGCTCGGTGTGAGTGAACCAGGCTTTCTACGGAAGGGGGAGGCGTCAGTTCATTTCACTTCATTCTCCGTTCAGCCCATTCTACAATGTGAATAGCAACTGCAATTGATTTGCTAATGATAGCGTATTCACTGTTAATAAGATGGATATAACAACCTTTTCCTTCTCAGCATTGGGATGTTTGGAGGGAAATTGCCTTCATTAATTGATTAAAGTAAAGGTGAAGTGGAGTCAGTCATGGAGACGTTGCTTCGTGCTACAGAAATACAATTTGAGATATCTGTGATAGACCTGTTTATGAGATGATTGCATTTACAGTTTTTGACATATTAAAAGCTCAATCATGACCTAATCAAATACTTTGAAATGGAAACAGTCTCCTTGTCTGAGCCTCGTGGCTCAGGCTGCCAGTATCAGTGTCATCTTCTGAAATCCTGTTATGCTATTTCATATTATTGTAAATGTTTATATTTGGCTTTGTCCATTTTTTATTATTGTGAAGGTATGTTTCGCTGTTTTTTTTCTGAAGCATTATTTTGTTTTCTTGAATTACGTAAATAACATGGTTTGCTATTATTGTTTATCCATGGTCCATAATGGTTTTGCTCTTTTTCTCTTTGTAGCTGTGGCATATTTTAACATTCTTTGCTTTTCGTTGATTAAAGATAAATTACAGCTTCTTTTTCATGAATAAAAATCACAGATTATTTGAAGTAACCCATCAAATGCATATTTACCCAAAGCTCGTAAAAATGATCTTTTAGTTCATAATGATGTGACACTAATAATGACAGTCGCTGGGCACTGCTGTGTATGTGACACAAATGACAAATAAATCCAGATGTGACTGGCTTTAATGAGCAGTTGTTCATGATAATCCATCTGATAAATGCCTTTTAGACGCTTTAAACCCGTCTGCTGCAGCATCTCTCCATGTGGAGTTTAATTTGAACATGGCATCACGAGACGTAATGAAATATCATGGAGCAGTGTGATAGCTTAGTTCACCAGGCTCATATTCACAGCGGCTCCATCTCTCTCATGCTGTGTGACGCTTTTGTATTTATTAACAAAACTTAAAATGGTGTATATGTCGCAGAATTCAAGTGAACCACCTCAGATTAGAAAAGCTGCAGCTAACAGTTTATGGCCTTCCTCGTCTGCAGGCTTGCTTTGTTACTCACCACGTTGCTTTGCTGAAGCACTATAAACGCTGATAGCTGATAGCTGGCACTGGGTTTCAGCTGTTTCTGCTTCGCACATCCTCAGTATCTTCTAGAAGGAGCCGATACGAGTGCTACCTCTCAGTCTGTGTAGGACAGATGCGGGAAGGAGGACTTTTACCATGGCAACCACTAATGCGGTATAGATGCAGGGACCCAACCTCTGCTAGCAGAGTAATAAAACAGGATTCATGGTTGGCAGGTGAAATGTCATCCAGGCTGTTGTTTTAAAAGAGCAAGAAGTGAGTTTGATGCCCGCTGTGGTCAGATAATACAGGAAACAAGGTTATGGTTTCCTGTATTATTTTAACGCCACAGCATCCGTTGTATTTTATTTCATCTAGCACTTCAGCTAAAAAAGAGTCTCTCCTCAACATGGCTTCCTATATTCTATTAAAGCACCACTTCCTTTTTTGTGTCATCTCTTCCAATATTGTAGTGTCTCCTTCACATTGTTTCCTATATCGGCTTATTCTGGCCAATCCTCATAATCCCATTGTAGTGTGAGTCAAATATCTGATTCCTGCAGTGTCCTCTCACCTTCTTCTAGGATTTCTGTATCCTCCTCCTCTTCTTCACACGCTGGATTACAACTGGGCAAGTTTGAAAAGTGGCACCTCACAGGTTAGAAGGATTTTTATTTAATTAGCTTTATAGTCTATGATTTTTAAAGCTGTTTCACCTTTGTATAGTCTGTGCTGAACAAGGTGATGTTTACATGACGCAATGTTTGCATTTTCTGTGTAAAAAACACACACTGTGAACTGAAATATCCAGTGCAACACACTAAATAAAATAGCAGCTCCACAAAGTGAAGGTGCTGCTTGATGCTTTGTTGTAAAGGTACTACACCAATATTTCTGCAGATTATTGACACCACAGGTTATTTCACACAAGGACCTACTTATTTTATTTTTCCTGCACTATATATACATAAGTCAATATAATAACTTAAGAGGTACATACTGCAGCTGTGAACTCACTTTATTGAAAGAAATAAAATGTTTAGTTTACACTTCTGTGTGAGAGCCATTTCTCAAAAAGGCCATAAGTCACAGCCCTCTACACGAGAGTGTTAGTCCAAAACAAACATTCCTTCAATGTGTCCCTCTCTGTAACGCTTCACTGACCTGCCGCTACTGCCGCTGTGGTGTGTGCGTGCGTGTGAGTGTGTCTCTGTGTGTGGGGGGTATTTGTTTTGTCTGCCCCTATCTATAGCTCTGCCCTGCCCCTTTCTTTCACAGCTAGAGAAAGGAACCACACCCCTCAGGCCTTGGCCTAGTGCACGAGTGTGTGGCGTTTTACTCTCTTGGGATTCTGGAATTTCTGCAGCCTCTGTTCCTCAGCAATAGCCGTGCAACACACTACACATCCTTCTGCTTAAATTGCACACGGGAAAGTCTCTAAAAGCTGAATATATGAATGTAAATTACAAAAAGGTGTGACATGTTTAAGATTGGAACTCACGTCACGATGTACAGTATGTCTCCATCACTACAGAACATATATACTGTACATACTATATCCTCGTAGGAGGTTTTAAATGCACACATAAAATGTACTTGCACGTAAATTAAGGAAAGTGGTACACATATACCAAAGCAGGCATAACGCACAGACGCGAGACTGTACAGACATGTGCACACGTAAGTATGCTGAGCTGACTCCAGCCAATGAGAACAGAGCTGGAATGTGACCTGTGCTTCCCTTGTGAATACAAACCCTCAGGGAGACTGAAACCTTCCTGTTTTTATGTCTTTGTGTTGTTTGTGTTATCCCGGGTTCTGTGTTATCGTGGAGTCGTCCTGTGTTTACTGAGAGCAGAGGGCACATACACGTAGACATACACATATGTGCCGTTTCCTAACAATCATGCACTAAGCTGGATAAACGCACAGCTCAGAATAATTGTTGGTTCTGTCAAGGTGTGTGTTTATGTGTGTGCTGCAAGCGGGTACTAATGTATGCAGTTCTCTACAGTTTGCTTATGTATTCTGGAATTTTAATTTCTAATCTCTGTCTCAAATAGACATGGATTTAAAAAACCCTGTGAATATATTATAGTTATTAGATTGCTCCCTTAAAGAAATGACGAATGCTGAAGGCTTTACTTGTACCTGCCGAACTTGCTTACGGTAGACTGTTACTAGTAGGTAGATGAAATGCTAGATGTTGGAAGCTTGGAAGCTAAAGATTACACACAAATATACATAGTACTTCAAGTGATTGAAGTATGCACAGTGCATGGGAAATTCAACCACAGCGTGTCCTGCAACACATTTTCATAATTACTCTGATGCCTCTTATGTCCTGTTTATCATCTTTTAATGAAAATTACATTTTGTTTCTCACAACATACGTTGCCTTCAATGTCAGTACCAAACTGTATTTATCAATCACTTGCAGGTGTAAATAATCTAGTGGAGTCCTCCTGCTGCCATGATGGAACATGAAACGGACTCTCCAGCTGGAAAAACAAGTGGTGTGTGGGCTTCCTGAAGTGGCGCAGCATTGGGTCACTGGAGAGCCAAAGTGTGTTTGGGCACAGAGCTGTCTGTGTTATTTCAGCACAGCCTGTTGGATGAAGGGCCATTTTGCAGGCATTATGGATTAATCTTTGGCAGGGTATCTCTCCAGGATCAAGCGAAATTGGATGTTTAACCTCACGTGTCCAATAGCTGAGAGGTCTCCTGTGCTAAACCGGGATAGAGAGGCTTGAATGTGACCCACATTGGTTTGAAACACCACTGTAAATGCATTAAAGATGGAAATGTTATTATTCTGTGTGCTGTTACAGTGTGTACATCTTTCCTCAGGTGAGTATCATCAGGTGACAGAAGAAATGTGAATCTATAACATTATGCTTCATAGACCTTTTAACAAGACTATGATATGATGTCAGGAGTCTTCCTTAAATAAGGGCTATTTTCATTTGTACTTCATTTATTTTATTTTAGTATTATCAAGTAAATTTGACACAAGCAGTAACTGACAGGCGGTGATTCAACATTTCCCATGCAGAAGGAGCTGCAGTACGGTAAAAGGTAGTAGAGCTGGACGTGGCTATACGAGAAACAGCAATTATGAAACTTGCAAAATGTATTATGATTTCTTGCACTGGACAAAAATTAAACAGCTTGATGCCACCTGTCAGAAAACATGACAAAATCACACTGAGCACACAGCAGAGACAGGCTGTTGATGCAGAATGGCTACACAGATGAAAGCTCAGCAGGAACTTTACAGAGAGTTAATCAGATTTTTACCCTTGTGTCCCTAATCCAGACCCAGTAGTCAAATATGATGACACTGTGGCTCAGATTAAAACTTTATTGTTTCTAGAACTCCGGTCTGTGAATTCAGTTAGTCAGTCCCCTGCTCTCTGTTTTTAAAGAGGGCATTTTTCATTATTTATTCCCTGTGTCTTTGCTGTAAGAACAGGCATTGTGTAACAGAAATAACATAAAGTTTTGATTAATAATAAACCTATGACAGACAGTTGTAGTTTAAAAGGCCTCTAAACAGTTCAGAGAAGACGTCGGCATTCTGATTTATGATGTACTAACACAGTTCCATCAGCAACGACCTGACATGTGCAATATTAACACACTGAAAACAGAAATGTACCCATTATGCTTGACTGATTTATGTGTTAGGCTTGTAAACACAAGTTTGTAACTACTTTACATATTCACCATGATGTCCTGCAAAATGAACAGCAAGGCTTTCACAATGGCTTTGATTAGGTTGGGTAAGTTCACGTTCTCACACACTGTAGGAAGGTTATAACTGAGCACTACATGTTAATGAGCAAGTACCATGAAGCACAAGCTTGAACACTGCATTGTTCTCAGTTACAGTTCACTTAGTTCGAGATACAATTTTTGTAGTAAAATGTCTCTAATATATTTCTTGTGTCCTCTAATTGTTACGCTGCCTTTGCAGCTTTAAAGGTTTTGGAAAATAATCAAAACGTCTGCAGCCCAGAATGTTATTAAATCCAGTATTTTCGAAGTCACACACAGTGGAATGATTTGGTACCTGTTTGATTATATCAGCACGCGCCCGTGAACTCACGTGACTACAATAACGGAGGCATAGGATTTCACAAACCATGGTTGTATATTACACTGACTGACAGCAGCAATTCTCACTGTGGTTTGAAAGAGATTCAAAATAAATTTTGTCATTCTCAGTTATTGTAAATTACCATGGTGCAATGTAATGACGCAGGGTGGATTCAGTCCAGCTGATGTGCTCACATGCTTAGTATGGGTTGATGTTATTCCTGTGTGTCATACCCAGGGTCTGCTAAGCAGTTATTGCACTCATATCCTGCAAATAAAGGTTAATTAAACAAAGGTTTGGAGATGACAAGAGAGTAAATAACATTTGTTTTCCTATGATATATTTGGCTGTGGACTAAAGAGATAGTGAAGGTGAAGGTAAAACAGAGATTAAGGGATCGGACACTGGTGAGAGGACTGTTAATGCAGATGGTAATTTAGTAGGTGGCCTATTCACTAACTTAGAATTGAGTCAAATAGAAAGACATTTGAAAATTAACAGCTAAAACTATGTGATCTCAGAATAAAAGGGAGATCACACCACTCATTTAAAGGGCCTGAGCTTTGGCCGTACATCACTAATAACTTTAATGAATGAATCGGCTTTCCAGAAAAATTATTACTCTAAATCTGCTATATTTTAGATAAATAATCCTTTTAGCACATATTGTTTGATCAATTAAGGCTGTAATATAATTAATCACCTAATGGCAGATTTTCTTACACTAAAACTATGTGAGGTAGGGAAGAACATGCTCTTACGTTTCTTTAATATAAATAGAAATTTTATTCTGCCTCACAAATCTATCAAACCTACTGGGTGATCTGAACTTACACAAGGTCACCATGATCATTTGATTGGTTAGCCAACAGAATAAGCCAGTTCTTGACTTGAGTTTTTGTTGTTGAGATGTTTATAGTGTGTTTTTCTTTTAGCCCAGCTTTCACATCACTTAACTATTTGAGCACCACATCACTTGGACCTGACTTCCTATGACAGACACTTTTTAAGCCTGGACAGTGATTTGCCTGTTGTTCTGGGGCAGGAGTGCTACTGACGGTAACAGAGACACGGGCGCGTTCGAGTCCTTCATTGTGTCTGTGTATACGTGGAGGTGCCATTTGTTGAAGTTAATGAAATTATCTTCTTTCACAGTCCAAGAGGTTTAACTAGGGGAAAAGAATCGGATTTCCCTTTACTCGGCTGCCGGAACTTCATTCAATTGTGTATTCATGCTCATGCTGTAAACAGTGATGTTTGGCTTGTTCTACTGTGTTTAATAAACAAAACGTCACCCCCAACACACGCAGTCGCTGTAATACGCTGTATACTTATGCATATCTACATCTGGGCTACGTGAATTAAAGATTTGTTTTAAGTTAGACTCTATTTAATTGGAGCTCTCGGCAGGATATGTAACCGCTGGAGGAGTTCTCCGGTCTATATAATAGCGCCGCCATCTTACATTTAGCAGTCGCTGCTGTTCCGGCAAAGTGAGAGAAGCTTACTGCGGAGGAGTGGACGAGGGCTCCCCGCTGACTCTCGTCCCTACATTTTCTCGACTTTTTTCCCATTTTGAAGACTTTTTACTCTCTCGGATCCGAGTGGACGGATTTGCTGTGACAAGGGTAGGCTCCCACATTCAGACTGTCGACTTTGCTCAGTTTCCGCCTCTTCCCTTGTCCGGTTCTCCCTGCGTGCCAGCAGGAATGGAGGTGGCTGTTGTGTGCGGGCCGTCCAGGGATGCTGCAGCTAGCGAGCCGGCTGCTTTCGCGGCAGATATTTGGGATACGCCAGCCACAGAATATGGGGAACTTATCAATATGACCTACGGTACTCGTTGACTGTATGATAGGACAGGCTCGTATCGGCTGAGATACACGGTCACTTCTTTTAGCAAACAATAGCCGAGCGCCTTTTCCTGGCTTCCACCTTATTCGGACACCTTCGTCGAGGCTCTGGAGTTAACGCCGTGTTTGAGTAGTTGAGGTTTAGTTACCGCTAACTTGGTTGACGCCAGCTCCGCCGCCGTTAACGCTTCTTATCCCACTCACCCCCCTGCTGTGACCAACGCTGCTCGACTTCAGTTTCGCCTTTCGCTCCCCCCCTCCAGCATCTGGATTTACTTTAAAATGCGGCGAAGTTGAGTCTCGCGCTCGGGACCAGTTGTTTTATTGTCGCGTGCAGGGCTCCCCGCTTTAAAACGAAGCGGACAAACGTTCGTTAACGTTAACAAACTCGTCACCAGTGAAGCGGTTTCTTTAGTCTTAACGATTCTTCGACGGTTGAGCTTAAACTTTGGGGGAACTGAAAAACTCTGGGGACTTAAACTCCGGTTAAGCGCGTCGATGGCAGAACCCACCCAAACGCGAGACGGGGGTTTATGGTGAGAGGAAATTTTAGGTGAAAGGCCCCGCGAGTGTGTTTTCCACCCGTCCTTTTAAACAAAGACCGACAAAATTCCTCGCCGCCGCTGTGACTCTGGAGGACGAGGAGGGGCCACGGCGTGAAATTCGAGTCAGTGCTGCTGGATCAGGAAGGTCGTGGTTTGCCAGCAGCTGTGGAGGACGGAGGGTCCGGGACGCCGCTGTCTGCCTGGCTTTTCAGGAGAACACGTGTTTCCGCCTGTATCACACGCAATGTTGGTTGTGTTTTTTTTAATCTTATGGCCCTTTTACGCAACCAGGTGTTTGTTTTGGCTGCGGCGGGGGGACAGACGGGTCATTACGGGGAGAAGTTAGCGACGCGGTGGTTTCATTAGGATCCAGTGGGTTGTGTAGTTTATTGGCACTGTTAATATTTTCACTAAATGCCAGAGACTTAATGTAGACTTTTAATACGAAATGGCGATTAAAATGCAGCTGACGGACGCGGACATCTCGCCTAGGGATGCCAGGGTTCGCTTTAGTTACTGAAGACTTAAAGATTTGACCATTTGCACATTTGTTGGACCAACTCCTTTTATATATTTACTTGTCCAATATCTGGTGAGTTATATGGTTAGTGAAGCCATTGTAAAATCTCCCGTTGTATTAAAAGGATGGTGTGGTGGTAAAGTATTGTCATTCGGCTTTTCCGTCGTCACCCTCTGAAATCCCCCATCAGATTATACAATGGAACAAAAACCTAAAAACCTGTCTTCCTGTCAGCACATTTTTCTTCTAACAGTGCATTATTTTTCGAAGACGGAAGTGTGGGTGTAGGTTAGATGAGACCTGGAGTGGTATGTTTTCTCGTAATACACTTCCGTGAGTTTTCGTGAACCTAGGCAGTGGCGTTATCTTGATTTAAGGTGCGTTTCTCTCTGTTGTCCCACCTTCACGTTCGCATTCTGGTGGACGTTTCAGATTAAATGGACTAGTTTCGGTACCATGTTAATCCTTGTTCAGATTACCGAGGAGCGACTTTCAGAGGTAGTCACCCTATGACAGAGAAAAATCACAACTTTGCCTGAACATTTAAACAATGGGCTTCTTCAGAATGTTTTTATGTATTTTATTTAGCACGTATTGTTTTGTACACCTTTCGGCCGGTTAAGTCCTGCCCTTAGTTTTAAATGGGATGATAATTACTATACAGCATAAGGTCATTCTACTGTAGAAAGTGTTTGCAAACTGCCTGAAGCACCCGTTTTTACATGGGCATCCATCATTTTGGATTTGAGACACAAACTAAACACTGCAGCGGCTGCAGGCGTTGAGCTCATTGTATTGTTGGCAGCCAGCAGTGAGTGCTGCTGACCCTGCACATTACACGGCCAACACTGAAGCCTGTGGCAGATCCTGCCTCTCTGCTTGTGCTGATAATACAGCTTGTTGGGTCATTTGGTTGCTTTACTTGAGTGGAATAGGGATACACGAGGGTTTAGATTGTAGCATTTTACAACTCCTGTCCTGTATTTTTAATGTATTGTTTGACTTTAATTAAAGCATAGTAGTGTACATTGAGCAATTAATTTAGTGACTATAATGCCACAATATGCTAGGAAGAATACTACAGGGCAAAATAAATGCAATTTATGGTAAGTGTCTTATGTACTAATTTGTAATGTACTGTTTTCACCAAAATGTAAGTAGTTATATCTACATCCAAATCTGCTTAGAGAAACTGGGTTGGTCAGGCTAGCTGTTCTGACATCTTCCAGGGCTAATTAAAAAGATTTGATTTGTTTTTTTTCTACCCCCCTTTAAAAAAAGTTAAATTTAGAAGAGAAACACACATATTTACAAGGCATCAATGTAACAGGGATCTTTAAGGCATTTGAATAGTTTAATGTGTCTGTTGTGCTAAGGAATGAAGATATTTCACATTGCTCAGGGTTTTCCCCATCCTTGTTTAGCCAGTTGCTCTTCTTAGATAACTGGTTAATCTCTGACATTTTAGACAGTAGGTGTCACTGTAGAACTGTAAAAACGTTTGGTAACATGGTTTTCTGGAAGTCGCTATTAAAGTGTCCTAGTTTATGTTGCTTAATGCGTAAGGTTGAGCTGGATGTGATCTATGCATCAAAGCAGGAGCTGCATCTGGAACATCCCCCGAAAGGCCGTGTGTTTGTTAGGAGTCTGCTGTGCCATTTGTTTTTCAAGATTATTTCATTTCTTTTTACATTTGTACTGTTGTGCTTCGTCCTGATGTTTCTTGGTGCCTAGTACAACCAGCTGCAGCGCTCCCCTTCTCTGTTTGTTTGACATGGTGTGAAACCCAAAGCTTCTTGCAGTTACGGCCTTTCGGTCTTGATGCCGTGTTTCATTTATTGAAATATTAACAAACGCTGTCTTCTCATATAAACCCTAGGTTTTGCTGCAGTGTTTAGACGGGTGTTGTCAACAGATAAAAATACAGTTTTCTAGCCATTCAGTTCTGGGCTGGTGCAGTCAGTGCTGACCTGTGACAGTAGGCATAATTTCTTAGGGCTAGTGAACTTCTACTACTTGTGTTTGTGTGTGGAAAGAAGCTAAGACACCTGCTTGATGGCTGTATCAAAGCATAGCTACATGAGACATCCTCTAATGCTGTTGTTGTTCATCTTGGCTGCATGTGCTTCCTTTCATTCCACATGCTTACTCTGACTGTTGTCTGTCATTAGTCATCTGGTTTCGGTTATATGGCTTTAACCAGACCAGGCACAAGTCTACATATTGGATTTCACGTGTGGCTTCAAAGGATCCTCTTGTTCAGATTGTTTTGTGCCCACACAGCCAGCCTGATATCTTGGAATCTTTACTGTAATAAGTGTGTTAACGTTATGAGTCTGACTCTGGGTAAGGCTGTCATTTGTGTGTCTCAATTGGAGGGCAGATTCTGCTTGTTGGACTTCAAAAATGCATTGACTGAGTTTCCATAGCCAGATGCACAAAACCACAGTTTCCACTAGTGCGAATGATAAATGGTTCCACTGTGCATTTTGATTTTATGTTTGATTTTTATGGGGCTTTGTACGGGACATATGGGTCCCATTAGGACGAGTCTAGGTTATGTGAGGGCAGGACTGTAGAGCTGGGGAGGATAGCGTGTGAACAGTGAATTGGAGTTGGTGCGTTTGTGGTTAGAAGCAGCAGTCTTGGAGCCTGACTCAATATTGTTTTAATGACACAGCCGTGTGAGGTGGGAGAGAGAGGAGGGAATAAATTCAGAGCAGTAATTTAGGCTGTTCAGTATTTGCGCACACTTTTGTGGCCTTAGCACAAGCTATAAGCAAAGTGTAATGTGTCTTTGCTAGGCACTTAAACACCAAGTTGTCTGAGTTTTCCAACAGATTTGTTCCATAACACAACTGCATAACTACTGGCTCGACCAGTCTGTCAGCTCAATGCACTCTGCAGTCTATACAATTTAATACTTTCTGCCAAGCAGGTTTACCAGAACAGCTTTCTGTATTTGTTTTGATATGTGCAAAGAAAGTCAGCCAGTAAAGATCATCACCCAGGTGAGCAGACCGTGAAGTGTTTCAACCAAATGGATGCCAACTGATTTTCTGTCATCAGTCACAATTGAGGAAGTGTGTACAGGTTTTCAAAGTAGGGATTCAGAATATTTTTTGAAATAGTCGTTTACTAATGTTACTGTCGGGTTAACCTGATGATTTGCTGACTAGGCTTCATCATTATCTGCTACACACAACAAACTGTGCTAAAACTCTGCCAACTGTTCCGAATCATGACAACAAAAGCTGAAGTATCAACCTTCTCATGGCCATTTTTACTTTTTTTTTATTATACATCTGTTGTACACACCAGTTAGTGCAGAGACGGATGAAAATGTATCCTTTCTTTAATTGGCAGGATTAGACATGATAAAAGTCATTTATATTGATTGATCTAATGTGCTACAAAATTGTGCTTAAGGTTATGTTTTTTATCTTCCTATGAACTATGAACATCAGTCACCTGTATCTTCTCTAGGGCACAACTTAATTCATGGCTCGGATATTCCACACCGTAACTCTTCACCTTTTATTCCTTCAACATGTCCTAACTGGTGGACCATGATTGAAAAGGATCTGACGTACATGTTTCTCTAACTGCTTTTGAAGGGACTGTTTTATTTCACGATTACCGAGCTGGAACTTTAGCGGAGATTTTATTTCCTATTTTGTTGTCAAAATATTTGTTTTGAGTGTGAATTGAAAATGCCTCTTCCTAAATGTTCCTCCTTTCTCATTTGAGCCCCTCACACTGTAGCCCTCTGTTGCCACTGCCAGTGTTTATTTTCCTACAGTGTGTGGTATCGGCTTCAAAGCCAGTGCAGGAATGCAAATGCCCCCCTCCTTCCTCCCTTTTCTCCACCCAGTGCTCCGCTTCCTGTCCCTCCACACCTAAATAGTCGCTAGTTGCTTGGCTTAATGGTGGCTTTGTGTGGGAATAGCTGCTGTTTGCATGTTTGGTCTGAACAGACAAGATTTCAAGAAGGGGATCAGGCAGGAAAGCAAAATGTTTTTAGTTTTACCTCCAGATTTGATATTTAATTTGAGATCCTTTTTTTCCTCAAACTAAAGTGATTTTCATTTAAGGCCGACACGGCAATGATGGGAACAATGGAAGTTGAAATGAAAGTTGTTGGACTCATTGTTTCTTTTCCCTGTTTCAGATCAGGAAGCTGTGTTGGCTGTAGTTTGAGAAAGGAACATGGCTTCCCAGGGTAAGTTATTAGTCTCACATTTGACACAAAAACAGCTTCAGACAGCTTTCTTCTCATTTCCCTTCATATTCCCTCATACAGTGGTACTTGCCTCTGAACCTAGAATTGTCAACCTGAATGACCCCCAAATGTCCTTTAAAGTCAGTCTTTCTCTGACTGTGCCTGTAACACGCTACCAGCACTGCTGAGGAATGTTGGGCTGTGTTCTCCAGTATGGCAGACCCATTAAAAACTTGAAATGCTAACAGAGGAGAGGAACTAGCTGATATCAAGATTTAAAAAAAAATAATTGTAGAAGTCATAGAGCTGTCATTTAAATGTAGGGCGATTCAGGAGAATGTGGGCTGGTGGTTATTTTAAGAGTTGGCTTGTTTGACAGGTGTTTTGATGAAGCAATTTTAACTTTTATCACACAGACAGTGTGCAATGTAATGATGTACAGTTGTAAGCTTAGTAGAGTCTCACTATGCTTGGGTTTCTTCTGTTCTTCTGCCTGCTCTGTGGAGAAGCTGAGCCCCAGCCTCAGGCGAACAGGGCAAAACTGCAGCATAAACTCTTAAAAATGTATTTTTACGTGCTAACAAAATGCCTTACAGTGGTGCACCTACAAATGTTTTTCCACATGCTTTTGCTGTAATTTTTAGTTGCAAAAGTTCTAGAAATAATCAACAATGATACAAAATGTAAGCATGTAAGAGGAATAAAAACACGCTTACCCTGCAGCAGCTATAGATCGCTATAGTATTTTTTTTGTCCTGCCCTTTATAAAGTATGCTAACTCAACTGATAATTGGCTGAATCACTAACTGTTCTAGTTATCTGGGGAAAAATCACACTATTGAAGTACAGATATAATGTTAGTTAAATTTGATAATCAAATTTGTAATTTCCCACAGCTGATCTGATGGAGCTGGACATGCCCATGGAGCCAGACCGTAAGGCAGCAGTCAGTCATTGGCAGCAGCAGTCCTACCTGGATTCAGGCATCCATTCAGGGGCCACCACAACTGCTCCCTCCCTCAGCGGGAAGGGCAACCCTGAGGAAGACGATGTTGACAACCAAGTCATGTATGAATGGGAACAGGGCTTTAACCAGAACTTTTCCCAGGATCCAGTGCAAGGTACAACATCATTCTTTGTCATTACTGTGTTTTATATCATCTTTGACACACATGGCCCAACTGGCGATGCAGGTTTTCATACAGCACGGCTTATTTTCTTCTAGACCTCGATGGTCAGTATGCCATGACACGTGCCCAGCGTGTGCGGGCAGCAATGTTCCCGGAGACTCTTGAGGATGGTATGCAGATCCCCTCTACACAGTATGACGCTGCTAATCCCACAAACGTCCAGAGGTTGGCAGAGCCTTCTCAAATGCTCAAACATGCTGTGGTCAACCTGATCAATTATCAAGATGATGCTGAGCTGGCAACCAGAGCCATACCAGAACTCACCAAACTACTTAATGACGAGGACCAGGTAACTGTTGGGAACTGTGGCTCAAAATTCTCAAGCCAGATGTGTCTGTTTTCACCAGATCATTAACATTTGTTTGGTTCCTCCAGGTTGTAGTAAACAAAGCAGCAGTGATGGTCCACCAGCTTTCAAAGAAAGAAGCTTCTCGCCACGCTATTATGCGCTCACCTCAAATGGTGTCCGCTATCGTCAGGACCATGCAGAACACAAATGATGTCGAGACGGCTCGCTGCACTGCGGGAACCCTGCATAACTTGTCCCATCACAGAGAGGGTCTGCTGGCCATCTTTAAGTCTGGAGGAATACCAGCTCTTGTTAAGATGCTTGGGTATGTGACAGGGGGAGGATAGTTGACCTGTTATATTTGACACGAATATAAAAAAAAGTTTATAGTGTGAAACAATTTGTTCTAATCTAATTGGTAAATGGCTACTTTTCTTTACTGAGCAAAGACCAACAGTCTGTGAGAACTGTGACACGTACTGTCTTTGTGGTGGTTCTACTGGGTGTCCATTAATCAATATTCCTCTATCTGTCCTGTAGTTCACCAGTGGACTCTGTCCTGTTCTATGCTATCACCACCCTCCACAACCTTCTCCTGCACCAAGAAGGTGCTAAGATGGCTGTTCGCTTAGCTGGTGGCCTACAGAAAATGGTGGCTCTGCTCAACAAGACCAATGTCAAGTTTCTGGCTATCACCACTGACTGTCTGCAGATATTGGCCTACGGAAACCAGGAAAGCAAGGTGAGGAGTACTAGTCTGTATTTGATAAAGGCCACACTACTTCACAGCAAATGCTGAGATATTTTTATCCTTTTCTGTTTGTTGTAGTTGATAATCCTGGCAAGTGGTGGCCCCCAGGCATTGGTCAACATTATGAGGACCTACACCTATGAGAAGCTGTTGTGGACAACAAGCAGAGTTCTCAAAGTACTATCGGTGTGCTCCAGTAACAAACCTGCTATTGTAGAAGCTGGTAGGTTTTAAAAAGTTTATTATACGTTGTGTGTAATTTAAAGAATATAATTTTAATCCTTCTGTCTGTTGATTCGAAGTTATTGAACGTGTTATGTTGTCTGGTCCAGGAGGCATGCAGGCTCTTGGACTCCACCTGACGGACCCCAGCCAGAGACTGGTTCAGAACTGTCTCTGGACTCTCAGGAACTTATCAGATGCTGCCACGAAACAGGTGATGATAACTGCCCGTTGTACCAACAAAAGTGTGTGTGTGAGCTTCCCCCCCAGTGAAAAACCATAGAATTCACTTTCATCATCTGGTTTTGTATTCATCAGGAGGGAATGGAAGGTCTTCTGGGAACTCTGGTCCAGCTACTTGGCAGTGATGACATTAATGTGGTGACCTGTGCTGCTGGCATTCTTTCTAACCTGACCTGTAACAACTACAAGAACAAGATGATGGTCTGCCAAGTGAGTACTTGCTAAAATCTAAGGGCTTGGGTATTTTGTGTTCCATTTATATTTAAGTTTTCAGCATAATCTGGATTGGAAAAGCTCTCTGTCTCTAATAATCTGTCACACTGTCTGACGGTATAGGTTGGAGGCATTGAGGCACTGGTTCGCACAGTTCTTCGGGCCGGAGACAGAGAGGACATCACAGAGCCAGCCATTTGTGCCCTACGTCACCTCACATCTCGACACCAGGATGCTGAGATGGCACAGAACGCTGTGAGGTTGCACTACGGTCTCCCTGTGGTCGTCAAATTACTGCATCCACCCTCACACTGGCCTCTCATTAAGGTACATGCATACAGAGACTTCTCGGCAGCCAGCCACATAAACAAATGTGCACAAATGTGTGATTGTTCTTTTAGCATTTCTGGTGCGAATGAGTTGACCTGAAGGTTTAAAATAATGAGCCTAACCTGCCTTAAAACGCACTGTATCGTTTGATTACTAACACGTTGGTGCTGATCTCCTCATGGCCTGGGCTTGATCACTAAGAACGGTCTTATATATTTAACACATCAAATTTTGCTCATGAGTGACACGTCTTCACCAAATATAGATTTATTCTTGTCACTTAGATTAGTCTGTTTAACACACAACCCACCTGAAATGTGCCAGAGGGAATGGGATTTCAGACAATGGGCAAACCAGTGCGTTATAAAATGTTACAAAATCTGTATCTGACAACACACACTCCTATCCTTTCTCAGATCTCATAATATTAAAATTGAACATTTAATGGTTTTCCTCTTCCAGGCTACAGTCGGTCTGATCCGTAATCTGGCTTTGTGCCCTGCAAACCATGCTCCACTAAGAGAGCAGGGAGCCATCCCTAGACTGGTTCAGCTGCTGGTCAGAGCACATCAAGACACACAGAGACGTACCAGCATGGGCGGCACACAGCAGCAGTTTGTGGTGAGGACACGTGACCACACAACTCCTGAACACTTTTAAAACGTGACCCAGAATTGATTGCGGTGTCATAACAGAACTATAGTCCAGTTCCACTGGTTTATTGTAATACATTCATAAGATTCCCCACAGTTTCGACATTAATAATTCAATGTTGTTTTTAGGAGGGAGTTCGTATGGAGGAGATTGTAGAGGGATGCACAGGAGCACTTCACATTCTGGCCAGAGATGTTCACAACAGAATAGTCATCAGAGGACTCAACACTATTCCACTCTTTGTACAGGTAAAATTCTTAGTTTTGCGTTGAAATCTTGTCTAATTTTTTTTTCCTATTAACTGAGTGATTCCAGAGACGCTTCATTCCTCAGGGGTCTTAAAGGAGTAAATCTAGGTAGTTAGAGGTAAATGTTTTTTTGGGTAGATAAACTGAAGGTGCTGAGGAACAATCACTTTGTCGTACTACTATGTCCCTTCACAAGGCTCTGCCGGTTCTATCTAAAATGATCTGCTGCAGCTGAACTGTGCATGTAATAACTGATCCTGTTTGTTTGCGTGCAGCTGTTGTATTCTCCCATTGAGAACATCCAGCGTGTAGCAGCAGGTGTGCTGTGTGAACTGGCCCAGGACAAGGAGGCTGCTGAGGCCATTGAGGCTGAGGGAGCCACCGCCCCTCTGACAGAGCTACTGCACAGCCGCAATGAAGGAGTTGGTGTGTACACAAACTCATTTCCATGCAATCGTAACTTCTTAGTACCTACATTTATTGAAAGGTTTAATGGTGTAGACAAATTAACTGTGTTTGTTATAGACTTGCCAGTTCTGGTGCATTAAATTTTTCATTCGTTTCTAAATGATAACTTGATAGATTTTAACCTGTAAACCTTCTGTCCTCCCTCAGCAACATATGCTGCAGCAGTTTTGTTCCGTATGTCTGAGGACAAACCCCAAGACTACAAGAAGCGCCTCTCTGTAGAACTCACCAGCTCACTGTTCAGGACAGAACCAATGGCCTGGAATGAGGTATTTCTCGTTTGTATATTTTTAAAGATGTTGTCGAAGTTGCTTCATTGCATAAATGTCTGTTCCTACTGAAACTGCCACCTCCATACTAATCTCTGTCATTGCTCTGCAGACTGGCGATCTAGGTCTGGACATCGGTGCTCAGGGAGAGCCTCTGGGCTACAGACAAGACGGTAAGTCAGCCTCCCAAGAGAAACACAGAAGGGGACAAAGATGTCAGGAATTTCACAGCATTTGGTCTGAGACGAACAATTTTGTTGATTGTGTCCTGCTAGTTTTCTTAAACTACTAGTAGCTTCTGTCCCCTTTTGTGGTTTTCACACCACTAAATATTGTCACAGTCAAAGGACTGAGCCCCATCGGTCTATTGGCGATATTGCTGATGGCATTAGCTGGTAAAGGTCATGAGATGCAAGGACAACTATGCTTTCTGGTTGGTTAAATCATGGATGGCTCTAAGAAGTACAACATGCTGTTTATTACAGTGGGCCATTTAAATATTAGCAGTGTAGCAGGATCTTGCTTCACTCTCTAATAGGCTGTGGGGCACATGTTGACTGTTGATTTTAATCTGCAATCCTCTCCATTCCTCAAATTGGCTCTAAGCTGGACAAAAGTAAATAACTTGCAATTGCTGGACGTATGGTGTCTTACCTCAAGAGAAATGAATTTCTGATGGTGGAACCAAACTAATCTGAGTTAAATTTAAGTGAAACTCACGTGGCTCCGTTCAAAGCTGTAATTGTGACTGAGTTCACCCGTAGTTTGGGAATGGAGAGTGCTGTGTTACGTTTGAATGATCATACTACTGTGTGACAGCTTGGTTTGTTAACATGCTTCTAACAACTGCTCTGCTTCCCCTGCCTCGCCTCCATCCACACCTTTGTCTTCCCCAGACCCGAGCTACCGTTCCTTCCACTCAGGGGGTTACGGAGCGGACACAATGGGCATGGAGCCCATGATGGACCATGATCTGGGTGGAGGCCACCACCCTGGCCAGGACTACCCCCCTGTAGAGGGGCTGCCTGACCTGGGACACGCCCAAGAACTGATAGAGGGCCTGCCACCAGGCGATTCAAACCAACTGGCCTGGTTCGATACTGACCTGTAAATACCAAGACCAACATTACACTACACTTTCTACTAGGTAAGATCTGCAATCAGTTCAAATAACTGGTAGCGCAGCAGGGACGGTGTGACTTAAATGCCTGGGGGGGAGATGAGAGTAGACTTACTCACCAAGGCTGCTGCATGGTCTGACTGCACTTAATTACAAAGCTGTGTGGTGTTGGTGTTTGATCTGTGTGTGTTCCTTACAGCACCTGGGTTGCTTCCTCTGAACTTTTTTTTCTCCTCCTTTGCAGCTGTATCATGTGATCTGGATGAACCTGCATCGTGATTCGCCCATATGGAGGAGGCGGGGTTTCAGAAAGTGCCTGAAGATGACTCAACAGCAAGCAGTTTCCTGTCTATGGAAATTCCATTGGGACAAATAGATTATAAGTGCGGTTCTGGTCTTTAAGCCCAACAAGGGGCTGACTTCAAATCCTGACATGACACAGATTTTGGTCTCAGTTGAATTTTTTTCCAAAACCTTTTTATGTATTTTCGTTTTTACTTTTGATTGTTTTACTTTTTAAATTCTGTTTTCCTCAAGTCTGTAATGGTACAAACTAGCTTGCCTTTTTTCATTATTCTGAATTATTATTATACTCTTGTTTTGCAGTCCCTTGTATTAAGTCTCGTAGTGTAGATTTTTCCTTTCCTTTTTTTTTTTTAGTGGTAATGCTCCATCAAGGTAAAATCTGATCACATTTTAAATGGTGTCCAAACACTAAAGTAAAACGGTTGAATTGTATTCTGATCAAGTGTAACATTGTGTAGCTTTTGTATAAAAAGACATTAATTGGAAATCATGGTCCAAATATCAAGTTATTTTCTTGCTTTAAAGGGGACGCTAATGTGTCTCTGCTGTTCCAAAGGAGGTGTGGCTAACCTAAGCTGACTGGGTGCGGCAGTGAAAGGCTCATTGGTCTGCTGTTACAAAGGGGTGGATATTGAGGAGCTGGTTGCTGTAGCCTGCTGTGTTCTGAATCAATAAAATGGACTGTCATTTCAGCCACAGCCTCTGTCTCCTTTCACCTGCACCTTCTAGACACAGTAGAAATAAATACAACTGACTCGTTTGTACAGTATGTGCTAATGAATTCAAAACGCCACAACAGATTTTCACCCTTAGACCCAGTACACGTGATAGAGGTGAGCTACATTATATATGGTGTGTAGTGGACCAGAGATGCTCAGATTACTGCTAACATGTAGGTCATCCTCCTCCAAAGGACCTGGCAGCATTTACGCAAATTGTAGAATCTGATAAGTATTGTTCTTGCTATTAGTCTGATCTGGTGAACCTTAGGTAAGTCAACCATGACAGTGGTGCTCACTGCTACTTCAGTGAGATTAGTCACACTTGATCGTGACATTTAAACCTGGAGTAAATAATGAAAGCCTGTCAGCATGATACACGCGGTATCATTCCAGCCATTTGTGTGGGCAGCATCTGAAGAATGTTGTACATGACTGCATTTATAATCAGCGTGATGTCAATACTGACTGAAGCTGTTTGGTTAAACCCAGAGGCCAGAGCTGTGACTAAATTAACTCATGCTTTAATCCTCTGTAGGCTGATGGACACTGGATGGATATTTTAATTGAGTTGTCAAATTATCAGTGACAGCAATATTTATTACTGTCATTGATCTAATTTGCACATATTTTGAGAGTTATGGTGAGAGATGATGCCATACTGTCAGATTCAGTCTTGTGTCAAAGCGCTTAGCGGTCTGTCCAGACAGCAGAACAATTTATTCATTGAATGGTCAACTCTCACATTTAACATTGTTCCCTCCAGCCCAGGTTCTATTAACAAGCTTAATCAAAAAGATGCTAAAGCTAGTTTAACTTCAACATGTTTAAACAAACTATCTCCTCCAGCTTTAGAGGAATCAAAAATGAGTTACCTGCACATGGAGAACAAAAAAACAGACTAACAATCAAAATCCTCTTTAGGTTCTGATGGTAAAAAAGTCAGATTGTTGAAGCATCTTCATTCAGGTGGGGGACAAAGTGAAGACGGCTTAGGTCCAGAGTTCTGGAGAATTTCAGCAGCTAGTGAAACCACATCATCGTGGCATCTGGAAAAGGAAAAACACATTCGTAGTAAATAACTGCCCTGTAATGTAAAATGTACAGACCACGTTATCAAGGCCAAACCAGGCATTTAACATAATTTCAGTCTTCCCATCATTAGCTGTTGGTATTTCGCTGTACATAAGTCTATAAATACTATTATTTAATATATACTATATAACTCCTAATAGCCCCCCCATCTTATCTCCCTCCTCCCACTTCTCTTCTTCCCAGGTGTCTTTGAGGGCACCCTGACAGCCAGGCCAGCAGAAGCTCACCAACCCCTCGTAGTTAATTAAACCCTACCTAATTAACCTAATTAACACAATTCCCAGAGGCCTCAGAAATCCTTGAAAGTTTGTGGATTTGGAAAACATAAATTGGATCCATAAAAGTTTTAGGACAAACTTTAGCGTTTGGTTACTCATTAACTGTCTCCACTTTCTTATTTCCAAATTGGCACCCAGAAGCTGCATAAAGGACAGCGGAAATGAAATAATTGGTTTCAGATTACAGTGTATGAATATTACACTTCTGCATTAGCCTCACACTCTTACACCAACACTTGGGAGTTAGCTGTGTGGAATCGTGTTTTGCACCATTTGACAATGAGCCAAAAAGCACCAGAGAACTCAGAGCACGCGAGGCTCTTCATTAAAATTCTTTATTTCGATGGATTCTTCACAGGAATACAGTCGACTAGTTCATACCACTGTCGCATAGCACAGGATTTTAATTTTAATTCCTTCCAAATGAAACACGTGATCTTTGTTTATATGCATCTGGGCCTCTGGAACCTGCTGTTTAGACAGTAGTAAATGCAGACTTGCTTGCTGTTGGTTGGACAGTGCAGTTTTATATACATGGTGGTTTGGTGAAAGCTATGATACGCTGTAGCTAAACGCTGAATTCATGCCTCTGTCTGAGCAGAGATTCTGTTCTTCTGATGGCCTCAAGTTTGACTGAACACAACCATAAAGGAAAGATCAGGTTTTGGGCCTCAAGCCTTTTCTTCAAGATGCAGGACTACGCCCCTCCCCTCCCTCCACACTTGGTTGGGCCTGGGGTTTTGAAAAGGCATTCCTCAGGTTGCCATGGCAAAGACTGAATGACATCATTTGGTTTAGGTTCTCAGCCCAGACCTCCCCTCTATTTTCAAGCCTACCGCCATCTCGTCTCTCAGCCCCGACTCCTCTCATCCTCTCAATTAAAACCTGTCCTCACCCCTCCTCCTCCTTTCGATCCCTCGTCTCTCTCCTCATAACTCCTCTCATCTTTCACTCCTTCTCCTAAAACCTATGCACCCCTCCTCCTACTGCTAAACCAGTGGGAGTGTGCCAGTCTCAGCCACTTCAAAGTCTAGAGCTGATCTCTGCTTTCATCTGCCAGAGAGGGAGTAGAGAGAGGGGAGATGAGAGGAGAGGAAAAGTGGGAGAGGGGAAGCACAAGAGGGAGAGAAAGAAACTGGTTGAAAAGAAAGAATGTGACAAGAAAAGAAACAAAACAGAGAGAGAGGAAGAAAAGGGGAGAAATATGTATAGAAAGGGAGAAATGAGGGGGACGGAGTAGAGGCCTCCATAGCAGGACAACAAAACGCTTCTATTATTGATCTGACAGGATGTGTGTTTGTGTGTGACTGATTTTGTACATTACATAAAAGTACGTTATTTCTGTGTACTCATTGTGCGTTTGTGTGTCTGTACTCATTGGCGTGTTTGTGTGGCAGTTTGCTGGTCCCATACATCAAAAGATCAAAGGAAGCATGGTCACTACGGTGACAAAACCCTTGGCTCAAAGAGGGAACACACCAGATGCTAAGATACAGGTGCATGAACACACAAACAGTCATTGAATAAATACATTCCCTGGTCCTTACTGCTGTACACAACCATCAAACTGTTTAATTCTAACATGTGCATAATTGTATCATTAACCCCACAACTAGCAGTTAAGTATCAGAAAGAAGGAGCGGGCACGTTTCACAGATCACATTTAACTAAAAACAGTTTACTTACAGTTTTACCAGATTAATACGAGAAAGTAAAATCTTCACATTTAAGATGCACTTTGCTCAGAAATGTTCATTCTAGGAGTATGAATTTATTGGCACACCTCATGTTTCCTGCCATTGACAAGATCTTAAAAGACTCACAAATCAAATCTTGTTATTCATAACTGTAGATATTTCATCACAGTGCTTTGCAGGCTTTTAAGCTGACACTCTGTCCCGTCAAAGCCTTGCAGCCTTTCAATTACCGACTAGTAAAGATCAGTTTTGACATTTATAATGCATAGACATGTTCAGACATGCATAAAAATAATAGGATAAGGGAAATAGCTGGAGGAGACATATCTAAATCCATTTATTACTGGTATCGTCTGAGTCGAGCTTTTAACAGCGACGTACACACACACACACACACACACACGCACACACACACCCACACACACACACACACACACACACACACACACACCAAACCCTGGTCCTCGAGATTAACTGCCCTGCTTGTTCTGCACATGTCCTGCTGGACACACATCACCCAGGTCATCAGCAGTGGGCAGGGCAGTGAGACTTAAGGAGCAAGGTTACAGCCATAGAGAACTGTTGTAATTAACATTTTCACAACATATATGTAAATAAAATAGCTGAAACACACACCTGTTGGATGTGGTTATATCTTGAAGTAGACTCACTAGCATTTCCCCTTCAGGAGACTCTACCCAGTCACACTGGTCTGTTGTCTGTACCTGGTGAAGCAAGAAGAACAACCGTCTCATCAGTCTTGGCAGTGGCCTGCTCTCAGCAGAGGCTGTAATGACACCAGTCTGACATAGTGAACAAATACTGGGCAGAGCAACCATGAATTGAAGGCACTTCATGAGCGCTCTGTTGCAATTTGTAGTGTGGCACTGAAATATACACAGACTGGCATGATAATGATAATGACATGACATTTTGAATTCAGTACAAATCCAAACAGCTTTGACCAGCAGGTTTGCTGAAACCAGTTGGAAATCATGAAGAAACAATAAGCTCTTTGCTCTACCCGTTTAAAGGAAATAGCTAATATAGTATCCAAAGCAAACCACTGGCTGAAGGAAACCTCTCGACAAACGACAGAACAAACACAAAATACTAATTTGTCTCACCATCTTCTTCTCATTGCATTAAAGAGAAGGAAGCTAAGCTGTTATTTCACTGATAACAAACTAAGGTTGAGACATTTGTACATAAGCAGCATAATTTTCACATTCTTTGTTATCTTTTCACAGCAGCATGCAGAGTCACTAAGATCCACTGGTGTGTGTTATTATCACAGAATCATTTTCACAGAAGCATGTTACCAACTGCTGAGTGACATCACACGTGTTTGTCAAGTAAGGCAATCCATGTGCCCAAGAGCCAGATGAATAGCTCACTGTAGATTAGACAGCGGGATAAAGACTAGTTGCTTTCTGTCTTTACTGAAATTCCCTCCCGCAGGATTTGTTTCTTCTCTTCCTCATCCTGCTTTTCATTCTTGTACTGACATGTCTCACACCACAGTGTGTAAGCTCCACACCCACCTGGAACACCTGGACCACAGACAGCTGTGTGTGTGTGTGTGTGTGTGTGTGTGTGTGTGTGTGTGTGTGTGTGTGTGTGTGTGTGTGTGTGTGTGTGTGTTTAGAAAGGGGTAGTTAAGACGTTTAAACCTACAACTAAGTCTGATTTAGTAATGACAGCTTAACCTGTGGAACAGGAGTGTATGTTGGTGAATGTGTGTTTGTATGTGTCTGGCTATGTCTCAGTGTTTGGTGAATGTATTCTCTCTGATCTCTGGTGACATCATCACCTCTGTATCTGTGGCGACACAGCATGGTTGTTGCTAGGAAACGGGGTTAGGAGGAGACAAAGATGCTCTCTTCCCTCACTCACTTACCTTGCAAACAAACACACACTGTGCCTTCTCCAGGGTGAGGGGACTTTTCCATGTGCCTGCCAGCCAACAAACTACTAAACAAGCAGCCACACAGGCACATGACAAATGTGAAAGAGGAGTGAGTGAGTGAGTGTCAATGAATCGATATGCATTTTGTTGTGACTGCTCCACACTGCTGTTGCTTCTCTTGCAAACATGTGTGTTGAATAATTTACTAACTTTAATTTGCAAGACCACAACCTGAAGCCACTTTTATTGTCCTGTGTGTATATTTCGCTATAATTTTTCTATTTATTGTGTCTATATGTATCTATTGTTTTTAATTATGACTTCATGAACTGCTGCTAAAAACTACCTGTAATTTTTAGTCAAATATTTTGATGAAACTGCAAACAGACTAAACTTGAATGTGTTACTTTGAATGGAATTCAATTCATGCCAAGGGCTTGAGGAACACATGGACTTTGTATACATGCAGTATTATTACAACGCACTAAAGTTGTGTGTTGCTAGTTTTTTTGTAGACTGACATATTCAACTTATTAAAAAAACAGAAATGCTTTTCCTCTAACAAATTATTCTGAAACCTCCCTTTTATTTGATTTGTCATCTCTGTTAAGTCTTACATTGTTGTGACAGAAAAAAAGTTGAAATTTCCATCAGACTTTATTAATTTCCCCCCTCTCCCTCCGATGCTATTAGCAGGATCTTTGATTGAGATTATCAGAGCCCTGAAATCAATGAAAAATAATTAAAAAGCCTTTGTTCAAGGGCAGGCACTCGTCTGTGTGTGTGAGGAAAGATGTGAGTCATCGTGTTTCTGTGATGTGTGATGTGTTGCCGATAATGAATGTTTAAAAGGTTCACATTGCCACTGACCAGCTGACTGATAATCAGATTGAAGAATACTTCATTTAGTGCTTGTACACATTTTAAAATAGACAGGAATGGAAAAGTTAAACACGGTGAAACAATGATGAGTAAAACATTGTTAACATGCAATCAGTCAGTGACTAAATGTTGGGGAAGGTAGATGCACATTTTTTTGAGCAAATAAATTAGTTCTGCTCTCGACACTGAGCTGCTTACTGACTCACCACTAGCTGTGAGGAAATGGATGAAACACATGCTTTTCTCTGTTTTGCTCAGAGTGGTGAGCAGGAGGTAATGAGGAAGTTTGCACAAGAGGAAAAATTTGTTACGACAGACAGGAAGAGGTAAGTCTGCGCTTGTGTGTGACAGAGTTTGTGTGTGGGTGGTTCAGGTGGCTGGAACTAATTAGTGAGAAGAATCAAAAACATACATACGCACATGCACAAACTCTTTCTCTGCCCCCCACACAATTACAAATAAAGCGTAGCTCTCAGCCACAGCCTTTGGTCAGATCATATGATCTCAGGGTGACAGTTGACCTTGTGTCCCATGCGCACAAACTAGTCCACGACCCTGCAGCCAATTCAAAACATTAGGAATGCAGTTTACATAATTAATAGGAGTCTGCAGCAAAAGCAGACCATTTCTGGAACTTGGTCATGTTTTAGATGTTAGACTGACAACTGCAAATACAATTTAAAATGGCACTTTCCTATATGCAAAGTCCTGAAATAATGACGCTGACTCAACCTCTGCTGTGTCAGTCCAAGTGTGGTTACATCTGGGCTTACAATGTCTCGTTTAAGGTTATAGGTAAGGAATAGGACGTTTTCTTTGGAGTAACATATTTACTACTTGTTCATGACTTAATACTGTCTGTGTTATACTGCTAAATAATCCAGTATGAATGTATTTGAAATGAAAAAAGGCAACACAAACGTATACTAAATGTATTTATTTCTCAATGGCGTAACGCTAATCGAGTCTCTCTCTACTTCTTTACACTCATTTTACCAGAACATGTTGTTTTGTTTGTTTTTATTTATATATGAAATATTTGTATTTATAAGTGTAAAGAAAAGACACCTCATCATATTTCCACCTGCTGTCCTGCAGTATAATCTAGACGTTCACGACGACACCACTGCCCACATTAGTTTTGGTATGTGTGTAGTTTATATTATTTGCTATATTCACATGCAGCCAGTGGTGGTTAACAGTTCATCCCTCAAAATGAGAACACATTGCAAAACTCAATCCAGACCCTTGAATTATATGGTCTACCACGTGTCCACAGTACCTGGAGCATAGCTTGACTGGTAAAACGACAAACACGCAATGTTAATGTGCGACGGTTGACAGCCACTGGTCTGTTTGTGTGTATACCTGCATGTACAGCTGTACTCACCAGTCGTTTGATGATCCTAAGTGTTGTGCGCTGTACTCGGGCGGTCTCAGTGTGTATGTGTAGCACATGTGAAAAGCTTTGCAGGCAGGAAGGTGAAAGGCAGTCATGACCCTCTCCGCCGTACAGCTGAACCAGTAACGACAGACACTGAAGAGACTCCTCCCAAACCTCGTGGTTGTCTGTAGACAGCTGCAACAAATGCAAATATACTATTAAATGAAAATAGAATTAAATCTACTGTTATGTATATTGTGTGTACATATTATATAATTAAATGCAGTCACACGTTCACACACAGAGAACAGTGCATTGAGGCAAATTCATTATACATACATTATATTATTTAGGAAAAATTATATATATAATAAAATATTTTAGATTTTACACGCGTGCCACAAGTTACTAACTTTATTCACATGTACATGTACATTTGTAGGGTGTATAGATCCATTAGAAAACCTCTAAATATATTACAGGGAATAATCAAGGATCGGATTGAACATCTTTCCTCTAAATCCTATGCATTTGAGCAGGATTACTACCTGTGACGGAGCTAAGCAAACGTATTTTAAGACCTAACAAAATGCATCAATTATAGGACTACACAAGATCATAATACTGCTGCTTTTTGTAATTGTAATTTCCTGTGTGAGACCAGGGGTGTGTCAGCTGCTGCCTTAACCGTTTCATACACAACACTCAGTGTGTCAAGTATAGGCATACACCTCTATGGTGTCCCTGGAGACCCTCTGTCCTCCTCCCACCATCCTTTCTTTCTTCCCCCTCGTATGGCCTCGGCTTGCCAAGATGCTTCTCTTACTTCGAATGCACCTCATCATCTCCAATTCAGAATTTCTGTTTCTCATCTACACAGACTTGTTCACTTTATTAGGTACCTGTACAGTCTAATTCAAGCTGTTCTACCAACGTTGCCATTAATCCTACTTTAACGTTTTTTAGGTTGTAGTTTGTAGTTGAAGCTGTCAGAAAGGAGCTAATTGTACAGTTCTTTTAATCACTATTCATGTACTGTTTATTACTGACTGGAGTTTTACCGCAGTGCTTCATATTATGTTATAATGTTTTGGCCTCAGGGGGCTCCAGTTCGACTCCAGCGTCCACTGTGACCTCATTAATAAACATATAGGAGAATTACCTTTCTGCAGCTACAGCTTAATCTTAAAAAATTGAAAAATATAACTTTACAGGTGTCATAAATCCTTCAATTTATTGTAGTTTATATTAGATTAGATTGTGATAAATGTAAATTCGTCACATCTACATTAGGATAAACATCTGCACTGAACAGACTTTTACTGCGCAAGGAACATTCTGTCTTTATATACAATGCCTACTCTGATGTCACAACAACTAGCTGGACAGCAGGTGCTTCGTAGGATGTCGCTGTCAACCTGAGTTTGCTCGTCTTGTAGTACATATTGTACTTAACAGTATATAGTTTAATTGTAACGCTGTGTGTACTGGACCTTTTCCAGCAACAAACCATGCTATTTCTTCCTGCGTGTCTCTCACTCAATATTAACATAAAATATAATATATAATGTACAATTTGTGTCACTATATATACACATGTAGACAAACAAAAGTGCACATATAAGTATATCTAAAATATAGAAATATATATTTTCTTTATATATGCATGCAAGGCATTTACAGAGTAGAGTGTGAGTGTTGGTCTCACCATTTGAATGAGGTGTGTGCTGAGCTGGCTCAGGGGTCTATTGGCTAGGAGCAGCTTTTCTGCTGCCTCCGTCTCCACTGCTGGACAAGATAGCCTCTGGGTCTATACACACACATGCATAGACACGCACACACACACATCCACGTTAAATCATTTATAGAGATTTGACAGTCAATAATGATGGATCCAGAGACCTGCCAAGACAAATTCTGACAGGCTGAGATAGACACAGAGAGACACTAAGGGATATAAGCGTGTTGTTTCCCTACATACGTCATGTTTTTTTTAACCCATGCATATACGTGCACTTCCTTTAGCGCCTCTGTCCTTCACGTTGGCTTATTTTGCTCCTGGAAGTTCAGGCCAGTTAGCAAATGAAATAATGCGATTAATAGTGGCAGAAATGTTCTCCCTGCCACTTCTACTCTGTTATGCTCTCTTTTCTGAAGTATATATAATCTCTGACTCTCTCTCCCTCTCTTGACCAACAAAGTAATAGTTTAGGGAGAGTGGTCTAGTCACGTCCTCCTGTCTTATCAGTCCATATTACCCAAATGAATTTGGTTTGGGCAGAAGTTTTCTTTTTAATGAGCTTTGCATTTCTTGCAGAATTGATTTCCACTGCACATTTAGTTTGCTCCCTTTTCCATCTTTTTCTCTTTTCCTTCTCCTTCCTTTCCTTCTCGTCTTCTTTCTTCCACCCAGACTTTTAGCCTACCTCCCTTTTAGTCCTCACACCCCCTGTCCAGGCATTAATATGTATGTGTTGGGCTGGGGTGCACACCATGGGGAGATGGGGGATGGTGTGTGTGTATGTGAGCGTGTGTGTGTATGGAGGGAAGCTGAGGACAAAGCCAGTGGTGATAATGAGGCCGCAGGGACATAGCCAGACAGGCCCCTCTGTGTATGCCTGTGAGTGAGAATGCTTGTGCATGTGTGTGTGTGCATGTCCCAGTGATTTGGGACCCTATCCACTTTCTCATGAGTCCACAACTTCAATATCGTTGTTGCTAAAACTAACAGTGTTGCTAGTTTCCACTGCAAACATCAGTTGGCACACAATCATACACACATGCCTTTGGAGACACGATGCAAGGACAAGGTGATTCTGTGCTCAACAGACTGGTAAAGAGTGAATCAGTGTGGGAAGTATTCCTATAAGGACCAATACAACATGACACAGCGAAACAAGTGACAGCTAAATCACGTGAAAACTAGCACAAGAAGCTGTGACAGGATTTTATTTACATTAAAACAATGTAGTCCTATTTATTTATAGGAATGGTACGTGAATCTAACACTTTGTTTGTTTTTACATAGAACCTAATATATTGTATTGATTATAACATTCTAGCATTTTGGTGGTTTTACAAACCCAGGCCCCAAAGAAGCAATCTACTGAGGTTTCCATGAATTATTTTGTACAACCATACTCTATTGCACTGCAGTGAACAATGACACTAGGACTGCATCTTCTGACCTGTTCCATGCTCAGACTTACAGTATGTGCATACCTGTACCTGAAGTGCAGAGCGAACCACAGATGAAGTTTGTTTGAGGATGTTGTGAAGCAATTCCAGAAGAGCTGGTAAGACAAGATGGTCCCTCTTCTTTCCAGCATGCCCCTTTCCATCTAGGTAGACCAATGCAGCTTCTGATAATGTGCTCACCACCACCTTTATTAGCCCTGTGCAGAGACAATAGAAATACAGCTCAGACAAAGCATTACAATAGTTGACGGTAAAAACACATCGATCATCGGTTTTAGCTTCTGCAGACAGACTGCTCACCTACCTGTCCTCAGTTTCTCTATGTTAGCCACATTGCATAAAAACTGCAATCACCAAAGCCCAGTGACTCACAAACAAATTAATGAACTATTTAAGTGGCCATTTAGATGTTATATTTATTGATTATTGAAAGAAAAACTACACTTTATATTTACACACTAACTTTTTGTGAGATGCATAATGTTTCAAACAACAACAAACTATCAAATAAAAAATTTGTTTTATTTTTAATTCTTACACATCTTATACGTAGTCCCACTTCGCTAGACTTACGGTTTGTACATCAATAGTGTGAACCACAACAGTGAACCTCAGGCTGTTTTAAAAAAATGCTTGACACAATCTGGTCTTTTCTGGAAACTCAATTCAAGTGCGTCTTTGTAATGAAATAAAAAGACTAATCTACTTTCACTTAAAGCTCAATATGTAACAATAAATTACAATCAATACAACTAAAGGACAGATCAATAGAATGAAGAGCTTTTATGTAACAAGTCACAGGTTGTGCAAGACCTTCTAGGATTGATAGCTAGATAGAAGCATTGATACGGCAGGTGTGGATATGTGTGCTTATTTTGAGGCTAGGGAAATAATATGAGTCAAAACAGTTGTGCTCTGTCCTACTTTAGAGTTTGTACTGTAAGTTAAAAATAGGTTTTCTAAAACGCAATACAATCTATTTTTAAACCACTGTGAAATGAGCTCTTTTGGGAGTCAACAGGACAGATGGCTTGCAGAATTACTACCATAATCATTTGCTCTCTGACAAATGATGGTGTGTAATCTGACCTTTTTGATTTACAGCTGTCAGCACCTTCCACAGCTCTGTGATAGACTGATGCCTTGTCCAGGGCTGCCCGTCACCCAAAAGACGCCTCAAATAGGCCCCAGGATCACTGCGACCCTTACAATGACAAATTGGTCTCACAGTAATTTCTAGGATAGCACCCATGTCTTAGCCTGTTCATTTGAGTTCCATTTGGTTTTCAAGAATGGAGATGAACCATAAACCTATTCCTGCTACATAATCACCTCAGGACTGTTCTTCAGAAGGTTTTGTATGCTTTGAGTTATTGTCTTGCTAAAAGTCCCAGAGGTGGCCTAAAACTGGCAGCAGTTTTCTCCACATTAATTTTTAAAATGTCAATGTATTCTTACTTTAGGATCAGATCCAATCTACCTAAACAAGGCTCCCTTTGCCAGAAGCAGCAAAAGATCACAGCTTAACTGTGGCAAACAGTTGAAGGCCTCTACCTTCCTTTGCCTAACAAAAGAAGCCTCCGTGTGTCAAAACAGTTTATCTTTGGTCACATTAGACCAAAGAACAGACGTCTAAACTCATCCTCATGTTTCAAATGTTTACTGGCAACCTTCAGTCTACCTTTGATGAGCTGCTGTGTGAGCAACAGCTTTCTTAGATGACTCAACAATCTTTTTGACTGAAATCTGTACATTCCGTTTGACATCTCTTTTTCATTCCATGATTTATCAAAACCTGCACTTTTGACCTTGTCCAGGTTTGCTTCTAATAGTGTGTTTACTTTTGGTTTGCAACGATATATCTGCTCCATAGTTCTGTCTCATAACCATGACCTTATTGCTACTCACTTCTGCACACACATACCCACACACTGACAACCCATTCATTAAGAAAGCTTAGTCAATTCAGATGTGACAAAAATTACTGACAAAGTTTGAATTCTGTTTAAAAATATATACCATGTGATATATTTGATCAAAAGCTCCTCATTCACAACATGACCTTGTGTGGTGTTAAACTGTTTGTGGCATAAATAAAACCAGGAGACATTACCATTGACTGGACACATATGGACATGGTGTTAACCACTTCAGCCCACACCATACACACCATCAGGGAGATACCTTCAACCATATCAACTGGCAATGAATAGACACAGTATCCACAGAACCTAATCAACACAGGCACAGAAGCAACTACCTAAAAATCCTCTGAGCGTCTTGCAAAAGGTCAAGTGAAATAACAAGGATTGTTGATGGGTCAAACCCAGGATGGAAACTCAAAGACTTTAAAAAAAGACCCTGGAGATGTCTGTAATTAATTAAAGAACAAACATGCTTTATCTAACTGACACCTTGTCCACACTTTACACAAATCACTTCAGTGACTCAAATACATTTGTTAAGGCAAACTGTGACACTGTTACAGGGAACTTTTCCTGTTCTGTATACAGTAGCATGCATTTATGGAATCAATTATAAAAAGTACGCCAAACTATAAGGTCTTGCTTGTTATTACTGAATTACTTCAACAGAGACCTTAAAATGTGAAGTCACGTTTACAACATATATATATATATAGAATTGAATATTTGGAAATTCGCTGGACAGTCACACTGAACATACTTTTTATCTCTTCTCATGTACAATAATTTTACACATTAAAACACCACAATAAAATATAAAATATTATCATCAAAAACATTTTGGTGTTTTTTTTGTAAATAAACTTCATCCTATCAAGTCTTTTTCTCTCCCTTATCAAACTGTCACTCAATTTGAACTCTCTCAATCACTTAATTTTTCTTTCCTCACTCAAATACTCCGCTCTCTCTCTGTATAACCCATCCTTTCTCTCAGTCACCTCTCTGTTACCCTTTTTACCTCCTATTTTTCTTTCCCGGTTCTATCATTTTCCCTCTATTTGTTCATGCTTTTTTGCCATCTTCTTTTTCGTTCTGTTATTCTCTTTTTCTGTGTCTCTCTCTCTTTGCTCTTTCTGTCTTCAATCCCCAGGGGGTATTATCTCAGTCAGAGGCAAATCTGCCCAATTATAAACCTTATCTCTTCTCTCCCTCTCCCACATACACTCTGTGTGCAACTGCATCCACAGCCCACCACATACACGCATCCCCTCTTTTGCCTTACACATATACACAGATGCATAGGCACAAATACATTTACACAAATACAAAAACACCTCCCTGTTTTGCTCTTCTTCACTGTCTATTTCATTGCCTTCCTACTCAGAGGCCCACAAAACACACTTCGCCTCCTCTCCTCTCTCTGTCACACCTTTAAAAGCCAATTATACAAACTTCCTGCCCTCTCCTCTTCTCTCCATCCTTTCTTGCCTTCACTACAATGATCAGGAGTGAACCACAACAAAAAAAAAAACAGAAGAAATAAAGAATATAAGTCACCCAAAATAGAGAACGGGTTAAAATGAGATAAGAGAAAATGGGAAAAAGGGGAAGAGTGGGAAGATGTGACATTTACACTGAAATGTTACATAGTAGATAGTGTGAAAGGAGGAGGAGAAAAGAATAGAGGAGAGGGGAGGAGGAGAACGTTAATTGGCCAGCAAACATTAGTGCTGTGTTAACAGTTTTTTGTTGCTGAATTGGTTGGTAACGATGGCGACTACTGAACTGCTGCACTGGTGCCCCAAAGACAAAAGACGACTAGTTGGCAGTAGTGGTGGTCTTGGGAAATGGGAAATTTTGTTGAAGAGGGCGTGTAAAGGAAAAGAAAGACAGGCACAGATGGAAACATGTGTATAAGAATTAAGTAAGTATTCAGTAGTTTTTACTTAATAAAACCTTTGTACACACAAACTATAATAAACCTATCCCCAAACCTATATTTGATGTTGAGCCAACGTTGTCTGCATTTTAATAATTCAATTTACACAACCTTCATGGCAAACTCTTTTTTACTAGTTTTTGTATGCGAAATGGATCTAATATGACCTAATTCCTGAAAAAGCCCATCACTGTAATACACACAATGTTTAATCCCCCAGTGGATAAAACGTCCTGAATCATTTACAAACATCAGGAAATTAAAATATTATTGCATTTCACCCATAGCTGAAAAAAAAAACCCACACTCTCCACTGCTTCATAGTTGCAAACCCATGGAGCCATGGTTGTTGTCCTGAATCAGCAATAAGCTGCAGCTGAGGAAAACAAGATGTCAACAGTGACATGACAATAACTAATGCTAACAGGTGCATTATGCTAGAACACCGTGTAGTAGTGCAGTAGGTCTTTAAGAGTAAACTATATCACTCCAGAATAAAAAAATAAAAGCCTCCATAAATACACACTGTACTGTACCTTGGTGGTGTAGAGGTTCCAGGTCTAAAACTGTGTCCCCACTAAGGTTACACAACAAGGCAATTGCATTCTGGACGATCCCACTTGTGACGTTATTACCACTAGCCTAGATAACAGGAGACAAAGAAACAGTTTCAGGTAAGTATCTAGAATGAAAAGATGAGACGTTTAGCAAAATACACAATACTGTATTCATTATTGATGATAATCAGCTGTCTCTGTTTTGAAGAGTTTAACTGTATTTATAATTTATTTCTGGTTTCTCTGGCTTCCCATCAATGAAAGACACGTTGTTCATTTACTTGAGTGATTCTAAATTGCCCGTAGGTCGTAAATGGAGGAGTTGATTAGGTTGCCTAAATATGTCTGCTTGTCTGTGAACTGCTGGAGTGTTTTCCCCACAAGCCAATCTGTGAAAGTTTTGGTAGGACACCTCAGGAGGCACATGACATTATTTATTACTAGTAGTTCATGGGCTATACTAAAGCCAAGCAGAGATGAAAAATTCTGTGTGTGCACTGCACAGATTTATTTATTACGCTCTATTACCTATTATATTATGATGGCCTACAATGTAAAGCCAGTGTATTTGTCTATGGTCTTGTAGCCTATAATAAGGGATTTTTTTAAAAGAGAAACAAGGAGCAAGCCTGTAGTATCCACTTTCCTAGTTCCTTCTGCTTTGCCTGCCTGTACTCTCCTTTTACTTCCCTCACAACAAAACTAATTTTCCTTCCTGCTAATTCTTTTCTCCCTCTCTCTCCCGCTCTCTTTTTACTATTTGATCCTCTCTGAGATACACCCGCTGTGCCTGCGGGGTCTGTTTGCATCAGTGTGATCTGTAAAGGCTGATAAGCCTGGCTGTTGCTCATCACGTGCTGTAGCTTGGGGCTGTAGACAGTGACATCAATTCACACCTAGGACATTCTGCCTGTCAGTAACAACTAAAAGATAATTCAGTTTGATCTTTGTCGACTAACAAATCACAAAAAAAAATATGTACATTGCTGAAAGCATAACCCTGACCATGAACATGAGATTATTTTATAGCTCATAGTCAGGATTATTCAACGTACTAGGTAAACTTGATGTTACTACAGGACAACATAAGAGAGCAATAGAAATGTAAATAAAACTATTAGACTGCATCCCACTCTTTTGCCCTCTCAAGCACAACAACCACTTTAGAAGCATAGTCTAATTTGCTTCCTGAGGTGCTTTCATGTATGAAGCAGAAGTACTTCATCATGTAGTCAAATACAATTAGGTGAGTTTGTTCATGACAAGTGTGATTACCAGAGACAGCTGTAATCAATCCAGATCAGAGTGTTTCAGGCAGCATAAATCAGTCCAAACATGGGCAGTACAGATGGCACTAATGGAGGCCGACACGACTGGTTCAGACGGGAGTAAACAATCAGGAGAAGAGTTAATCAGTCTGTTGAATACCGATGTTTTAGCATTCAGCATCAAGTAGCCAGGGCTGGAAGGGTAGCCATGCAGAACACTGATTAGATAAATGTGTGTGCGACTGTGTTGCCTTTGTTGGTGGGTGCATTTGATTGTACATGGGCAGAAGGGGTGCGAGGAAATAAATTGTTTACTGGTGAAACTGTTACGCTTCACTGATAACAGTCAAGTGCTGAATGTTTATGTGTATGCGTATGTACTCCATCTTAATAGTGTAGTCTATATCGCTCCTCTATTAACCCTTTGTTGTCTCTATTGCTGGCATGCCAGTCAATTACAACACTCTTCTAACAGGTCGTGCCCACTCTAATTTACAGACATTCATTTATAGGAATAGAGGAGAGTGAAAGAAAGAAAAGGCGCAAGGGAGTAGAAAACAATTGATCTGTAATAGAGCAAAAAAATGAGTACAATAATAGAGACTGTAGTAAATAGGTTTGATAAGTTGATTGCTTTTAACATTGACCGACTCACTGACTAAATTATCAAATGATTCAGTGAGTGGCTGCATAAAAAGTAATTGACTAAATTACGAACTGAGTTGGGTTCTTACCATAATCAACTGAAAAACTGTCAGTAAGATCCCACTTTGTTTGATCAACCTGAAAAGGAAAGAAAAATGCATTTTGAAGCAAAAGTAATAAAACTGGAGAGAGGAATTAATTTGATTTAGCAGCAATTGACTGCACTGCCTGTACATGTGTGCACACACTCACACAGACAAACAAACCGAGCTGTTTCATCTTCATTAAGGTTGGAGTTCCGCTACAACAACTCCTGTCTGCTACCAGCAAAATTATTGAGACAGAAGAGACGACGAGAGATGCAATGAGAGCAATCAAGTGAAGGGAGGTGAGAGGAAGTTGGAAGGACATTGAGAGAGGAGATGGCGAAAATGAGGTAAGAGAAGATCACATTTAGTGACAACACAAACAGGCAGGCTATGTTAGAAGAGGGGGAAATCTGGACAGGAAGTAAAGGGAGAACAGAAGAGAAGAGCAGAGAAACAATAGGGTGACAGAGTGAGAGATGTCTTTTATATTCTTCCACTTTCCACTGTCCACTGATTTGCAGTTTGTCTTCAGTCTATGATTTATAGCTTCTAGAATCACCACCACTAGCTGAGATGTAACTCTCTATTTTAATGCACAGATTGTTTCTTCACTTCACTTCTGTTTCACTGCTATCTGTCTCAGATCTCTGTAAAAACTGTTTGAACTAATCATAACACATCGGTCAGCGTAACACTCACCTCCCTGTCATCATTCAAACAGAAATGCTGTTCACCATATGTGGTATGCCTGTTCATCTTTGGTCACTTCTCACTATGGCAAGATGTTTAAATATATGCCATAAACAAAAATAGTTCCTTCTTTTTTATAATCACACAAATTATTTAACAATGAGCTTCTCTGAAAATAAGAGGATTATAACAGATGTCCAGATTGCTCTTTACATTCAGTTTCTCTAAAATTAGCAAAAAACAGAAATCACAAATGTCTAGTTGAAATGGGTCTGTGCAGTTAATGTACTATGTTTTAATTAGCTGTGTTGTTTAAACGTTTGCCTAATTATCTTAGAGTACAGCTGTCTCTAGGAGCACCAAATATGACCCCATTAGGTTGTTTTTACTGATATATTCCACCAAATGAACTTGTGATTATTATTACACCACTACTAGCTAATATTACTGAGCTGAGAAGTGAACGTTCTACTGCGACAACATTTATTATCCTTGAATGAGCTCATTTCACTGAGAAATCTCTTACCATCATGTACATCACAATGTATTGCACTTCTTATAAAGGATGTCTAGAAGTTGAGTAATGGCATATGTTCTTCTATCTTCTTCTATCTGTCTGATGAAGACACTGTGTGTGGTGAAGCCACTGAAATCTAGCTCCAACTTGTACAGTATACAGGATGTTTTACTTGTGATCAAATAACCTAAAGATCAATTATATACTTTAGATTTAGCATTGACGTGAAGATGGAAGTTGGACTGGAGACCCGTGGAGGATAAAGCAGCTGAAGATGAGGGAGTATGAAGAAGTAAGCACGTATATGACAGAGAAACTGTCTAGTAAATGAGATTAATGGCCTCATATTAGGTACGTGACAGGCTGAGAGATGAGAGGACAGGCTGAGCTAGTACATCATGATAAACTGGCCCACCTTTAAACTACTGGCCATACATCAACAGAAACACCAGACACTGAACAAACCAGAACACAATAGTTCCACATATAACAGATAAACAGATGTGATAGCCCTTACTATGCTAGTCAAACACCGAAAAATAACAAGCCCTAACATGTAATGGTTGAACCTTTTCCTGGATTTGTAGAGAAAAGCTACAGCCTCTTCTTCAGAAGGCAACCAGGCGAACCAGTTAAACTCAGAGTAAACCGTACTACTTAGTTCATAAGCGCTTGGGACATCCACAGACATTTTGCAGACAAAAATCCATGTAAGAATATTTAAACATACATGAGCTCACACATCCATAACCACAAATTCCGAGGTTCTTTGGCTAAAGGTCATCGTAAATGTAGTTGTTTGAAGGTGTGTCTAAACTGTGATAATGGAGAGAGAGAGACAGCAGGCTGCCGTCCCAGTGTTAATGTTTCCAATTTACCATCTAATTACTGCACGGCGGGCTTCATAGCCACACTTATCTAGCCAAGACCCAGGCAATTTAATTTTTGATTGTATAACGGCAGTGATGGAGGGAGAGTTGTGGAAGGAGGGCACGAAGAAAGATAGAAATGTGGACAAATGCCACTAAATTAGAGATGGTGAGAGAATGGGTATGATGGAGACAGACTAAAAACATAAAAAACTATTAATAATGTCAAAGGAAAATTAGTGTAAGAGAAAAATCCAGATGCTGAGAGAAGAGTGCTGACACCAATTTATAAAGTTCACATTACTCTACTAGTGTCAAGGGAAGAGGTGGATGAGGACAGAGAGGCGGATCAAGACTAAAGGGGGTAATTTTACTGATAAGAAACGTAGGGGTGTTTTCAGAAATGTGGGTGAACTTTGAACTCTGAGAAGGTTGGGTGCGGATAGAGATGGGAAAAGAATGAAATACTAGTGACAAGAGTTAATTGTGTTAATACATTTGAACTAGATAAAATAAGTGAAAAGAAGTTTACAAACATCCATCCATACCATTATCCATTATGAGCTTATTCCCTCTCTTGCCCAAATAGCTGGGGCAGCCTCCCACAGGGCAGATAATGAATTGTTGAATGAATGCCTTCTTTTGGGGTCTTTTGATTTGAGACTATCAGCGATGAAAGAGTTGACAATTAGTTACCCCAAAATGATGATAATCAGAGCGGTAGGGGGAAACAAAGGCAATATAGATTCTTTTGCATTAGGTAACCAAGGACCCTTGTTCTACACTCATCCCTTGGCTTGTTAGCCTATTCTCTCCATACTAGTACTAATTGTTTTAGGATCTTTACCTTTTTCTATATCTATTTCACTGTTTTACCTTCGGCCCTTCCTTCCACGCGTCCATCCACACCCTGTCTTCCTCATTCTCTCAATTTCAGTCTGTCTCCTCTATTTTCACCAACACTTTAGTTCTCTGTCGACAGCCAGAGACAGACGACCCAGGAATCAAGGCTTACTGACAGGTGCTGTCAGAACGCATCAATCAAACACGCAAATGTGCACATACATAAGCGCTCGACACACAGGTGAGTTATCTCATGCTTAGGGTAGGCATAAGCAGAATCTTTTATATGATGATAAAACTAGACTTTAAAGCCAGTAGGTCTTATTCAGTGTAGATTGCTAGCAGTGATGCTACATGCATTTAGATTTGAATATCACAATTTTAGTATATCTACAGTAGATAAATGAATAGCTTCTAGCAGTATGTATGTGTGAGGCTGTGATTATAATAAGATGGGATTCACAATGCTGTACTAGGAAAGACTGACCTTGCCATTAAAACATCACTCACAGAGAGCCGGAAATGTGCCTGTGTGTTGTGTTTATACTTCAATAATATCAAGGCCTTGTGTCGTACAGTGGAGAGTATTTCACTGATGCGTGTTCTTCATTGCATCATAAGAGTTTTAGAATATGAAACCATTAAATGTTGATAATACTTTCATGAATTAGGTTATTTAGTTACTGTAATGCTTTAACTGTGTTTTGCTCTCTGTGTGCGTGATTAAATATGTGTGATTAATTGGGTGTGTGTGTGTGCGCATGTGTGTGTACACAGTACCGGCAGGTCCGTGTGCTGTGCTCAGTCATTGACACCAGCAGTTTGAGAGCATAGAGTGGGATAGGTGCTGCTGCTTGAAGAAGAGACTCATACCTAGACACAAACATGCAAGAGAACATTTAGATTCCATGGTGTTAATAATTAATGTACTGTTCTGATCATTAGTAACGGAGTATAAACTGGAACAGATCTAGAGGGAAGGGTGAGGGGAAGGAAGGGGTGTGGGTGGACTAGAGTTGAACAGGAGGAGAGAAAAAGAAATGTGGGAAAATGAGCAGAGGAGAGAATTTGGTAAATTGAAGGGGGAAAGACTGTAAGGATGAGGATGAAAAAAGAAAAGAATGTGAAGGCGAACAGGAGGCAACACAAGAGGAAACCATGAAAGACAAGAGCAATTTTAATGGGGAGATGAAAAATAACATGCTTATGGGAAGAGACAGTATGGATCCACGGAGGATGTCAGACAAAGTGAGAAAAACACAACACACATGTCAATGTCTGTTTTGTATTCTTGTTACTCTGTCATGAACTACTGCAACCTACATTTGTCTGTCTCTGCTCTCCACTGACTGTACAGTGAGTTGATGCCAGCACTCATGTAAAGAGATACTTGTCAGTTAGTTGTATCTGGCAAGTACTAGGAAGTGACACCCAAACACCCACAGCAGTAAGTGCAGTACAAAAAAAAAATCAGTTAGTCTAGTCTGATTAGTTTCATTAAGCAGAATTCTGAGGTATTATTTATTGAGGTCTTTTTTTATAAAAACTAAATCAAGATTTTTTTTAAAAATAGTTCAATATTTTTTTTTAAATAGTTTTTTTATAGGCACTTGACACTCAGTCAAATAACAGGTGAATTTGAAAAATGTTTAAATAATCAGACCTTGGAAGCAGAGATTTTGAGATGAGAGCCAAGGCTGGATTTAAAGAGTTTTCTTCATTGCTTCCATCAACCGGTAGGATGAGACTGAGTTCGGTCAGCACCCTCAAAACAAACACAGACCACTCCACTGTAATGTACAAACAGGGAAAGACAGGAGCCGTTAACAAAGGATCCAAAATTATTGACACATATGTATCTACAGTATAAAAGGTTTTATGTATCTTATAATTGCATAAGGACAAAACAGAAAGTGGGGATACCGCATGCAAATAAGGCCAATATTGTCATGTCTGGAATCAAACGGGGAGGGAATGTACTATGGTATGAACCTCAACTATAAACATCACAGGGGCATGATTTTAATAAATAATTTCATTTAAACTTTCCAATTTTCTTCTGTTCCTATTCTTTCTCATTCCCTGTTCTACTGCGGCTTTTTTTTCTACACCTGTTTTCACTTCTCTTCTCAAATAATGATTTCTTACCATTTATGCTGGAAACCAGGGTTGTCAGAGGAGGCAGGAGAGCAACTACAACCTTAAAGAAACATAGATATATATATTAAAAAAAACAAGAAGCATGGACAAGATTATTCACAACAAAGCAAGACATAAAAAATATGTGATACTTTAGTACACAAGTTCAACTATGATTGATAAGTTCATTACTGGACATTATACTCAGTGTAGTTGGGATGCTACAAGAACTGGACTGCAGAACTAACAACTGACACCAAATGCTTGAAAATGTGAAGATACTGGTTTCCTCTTGTACATAAAGTAACTTGAGCAACCCAGGAGCTGCCATAAGTCCTGAAGGATGCTGATTTGCGGACTTCAAACACACACCTGAAGTTCAAGGCGAAAGAGATTTAGGTTTTCATTTTATATTGGCAACGTCTTATTAAAATGTTTATATTATGCCTCTGTTGTATCCATGCAGCATCTAAATGTGTTAGCGTCGTGCCTGAATAAGCACCCTGGTCACTTACTAGGTCAAATCTAGTAACAATTATTTAGTTACTAGCTCTGAGCTATTCAGGATTCCATTTATTGTAATAAGAAACAAACTGAACATTCATTCATATTTAATTTCATTATTGAGTATGAACGGTATAAACATTAACCTTAGTTCAATTTGGTTCCATGAAAACAACAGAACAAAGGAGATTTCATTCCCCCAACAAAAAGGCTTAATATACAGCTATTCTGAAAACAGGATATATTTTTAGATTAAACTCAATACACAATACTGCACTGTATTAATTCAATGGGCACTGACTGTCATAGAGCATCGAATTACTATTCTTTGATCTCTCTCTGCCTCACACACACACACACAGAAATTTACTTCTGCAACTGACCAAGGCTTTATTTAGGCATGAATCCGTATTGCATGAATTTGCATGATTGCTAATATTGCCATAGAAACAACACAGATGCTGAGTTAGTGTGTGTGGGGTTATTACATTGAAAGCCAGGATAAGGAAACTACAAAGGATGTTGTCCACCACTTAATGGCGTGTGCATCATAACCATCAACAGACTGGATGGAGTGTGCATGTGTGTCCCACTGCATCAAAAATCCTTTCTTGACTCCATTTCTCTTTTTTGATCACAGTACACCATTAAAATTCTGCCTATTAGATGTATCTGCAAAATAGATAGTGTTTTTTCTGTTATCATGGTTGTAACAAATGTATTTTAAAAGACTATGAAAGATGCAATATTTAGTAGACCTTTTAATTAACCTTTTATCATTTGCAAAGCACACAAAACAGCTGTCTCCTAAACCTAGAGTAAAGCGCTTGTGTGCAATGTTGATAGTTCACAGATGTAAATGGGTTTTTATTATAGCTACTTCTGTATGTTGAGGCTATTGTATTTACAGTTTGACAACAAATAGGCCGATGATAGGAAGACGCTTCAGATACAGACAAATAATGGGGAAAGGCATGAATTCGATTTTTTATGTTTCCGTACCTACTAAAATACCAAGCTCTGATTTAGTCGTAAACTAACTTGTAAGTGTTTGGAATAATAGTAACAGATTGTGTGAAGTAGAAAAGAACTGGAGATCTCTCTATAGCATATTTTTTAAACACTGGACCTGTAAAAAGTAGTGAAGAAACCATAGGGAGCATGTTTAATGTTCAAGAAAACATATACACGTTCCCTGCCCTAATCAGCTGAGATTGGACTTCTTGTCCACAGCTAAACAACAAATTGGTTTAGACAATGAATGCTTACACAACTGAAATGTTTTACAACAGTTTGGGGTTTTGGATGAATAAATGCTTAAAAACTTTATTCCTTGTCTAGCAGGCAGTAAAAGTTAATTTGATCTGGCTGATTGTAATTAAAACGTCTTCCTGTGGTATTGACCATCAGTAGCAGCAGGCCTCATCTTTGCTCCTTTCTTCTATTTTCTTTTCCTCAATCCTGTCTGCACTGCTCTCCACTTCCATATGTCAATAGTCATTAAACACAATCTCATTGTCCTATCACACACACATACACAGACACAGACCTGCATGCACTCACACACCAGACAAGGTTCTTTTGGCTCAATACTCGATTAGTGTCTTGCTTAATATCCTACAGAATGATCATATGTCCTCTAACCTCTAATAGACAGGTTTAGCAGACTGAAAGATGCTCTGAATGTGAAACCAGTGCCGACTATTAATGGACAAAAACTGAGTTTGCCCTCAGAAATGCAGCCAAGCCGCATATACATCACAAGTCATGAGTACTACAGTATATGATGTGGGATAAACATGAGTCAGACAGGAGGTCAGTTGTGTGTTTTTGAATAGATACTTGCAGTGTTATGATGTGGAGCGATAAGAGCATGGTGCTGACTCAGAACTTCCACAACGGACAGAGTTGCTCTTATAAACTCCTCGCACACTGCTGCACCTGCCAGGGAATCAAACACCATGTGTGTCTGTCATTGCTGGATGACAAGCTGGATGACTTCCATTTGTGACGTAGCACCATGTTCCTTGACCTTGACTTGTAATTGTGTCTTGAGCATGTATCTTTAATAGCACTCTATGTACTATAGTATAGTATAGTAACTCACCCAAAGCACTGGCAAGGTTTGTTTCATTTGACTCTATAGAAGTGATACAATTCTGAGAAAAAGAGATATAGCACATCAGTTACAAAATTCAGCAATGCTTAATCTTTGGCAAGTGAAAGCTATTGTATTGTTTCTGTACATAGCTAAATTACTTACAAGGAGCAATCCAACTTGAGCTAGAAAGTCTTCAGATACAATATGACACCTAAAGACCTGATTGAAAACAAAAAATCTAAAAGTGTCAGATTTAGCAATGAAATATGAAATATATGTGCTAAAAAAATACAACTTACCTGTGATGACAGAAGTTCCATCACTATAGTCATTGTAGGCAAAGTGTGCTTTAGCTGTCTGCTCTGAGCTGTTGATGGGTGTCTCCTCCCGATTACACCTTGTAATGCACATAAGACTTTCTCTGGAAAGAGAAAGAGGGTGTCTTGTGTTAGATGGTGTGAATTCTTAAAATGTTAAACAAAAAGAACAAAAGCAAATACTAATAATCACAATTAAGGAAGTTATACTGTTCAAATCCTACTACATTACATTAGGAAAAAGGTTTGTTAATGTTTTAACTGGGTCATAGGTGGACTAACAGCAACTCTCAAATGTTTTATGAATAAATGGGGCAAGAAAAAAACAAATGTTGAACAGCAAGGACATAGGGAGGCGTGTGTGTGTATGTGCATTTGTCTCTGTGCATACCCAGTATAAGTGGTGCTGTGTTGCGCAAATATATGATCATTAAGTCCAGACAATGAGAAAGGTATCCAGATTGGCTAGGGTTCTCTCTGACAGGAGTGGCTTTGCGTAGGTCTCTCTCAAGGTACATCACAAGTCTAAAGAGAAATGGACATAACCACAACATGTCACAAAGCAAACAAAAAACTAATTAGTTTAAGTTTGCATGTACTGGAGCATTAACATCTTAATACAAGAAGGATGCAAGATATTTTTCCACACTGTTGATCTTTCACTTGCTCAGCAATTTCAACTCAGTGACTAACATGTAAATAACGTGGATACATTAACAGTATAATTCTTGCCAATGAGATTGACCTATAAACATCTTTGAAAAGGGTTTAAAAAAGGAACTAGGAGACTGCCCAAGAGAGAAATAGACAGACAGGCCATGTGTGTGAGAAAATTTAATCTCACTAGACTGTATGTATCGAACTACAGTATAATCAATAACATTCATTTCACCAGTTCAGAGCGGAGTGAAAAGATTACTACTGGTAAGAGATACTCATTACAATTCATCGCAAACACACTCACACATATGTTCCCTTACAAACGCATGCATAAATTCTTGCAGAAATATTCTGGAAGGTCATATTAGTAGCAAATATTGATTATACGCTTCAGAGAGAATGTTGAAGATTACAAATTCAGTATTTTTGCTTGAAATGTTGTAAAAGATTAGCAGCAAGGTTTCCAAATATATAAAATATCTAAAGTTACAGTACTAGGGATCTACTGCATTACTTGAGAATTCCTATACACAAGTAATGGATTTTCCAACTGTTATGGGGAGACATACATTTCTGCAAAATTTCACAGATATCCAATCCAACATTTGTTGGCAAACTTCACTTTAACACAAAACTCACCGTCATGGTGCTTAGGGAGGAAAATCCTAGTGAAACTACGACAACAATCACATTCAAAAATGCAGACGTGCTGGTGCAAATGAAAAGCAAAAACTTTTGTTGATCCCTGGGTACCTTGAATGTGGGATGGTGGGATTAATTATTGTGTTCAACAAAACCCAAGTTATCAGTTCTAATTATCTCATCTTCCTCAACTGTTTTGTTTTTAACTCCACTTGTCTCACAGCTAGACTTCTGCCTTTATTAGTCTTGTAGTCATTTTCCCAGATTGCTAAATAAAGAGAGAGAAACTTGCCACCTCTCTGTCAGTCACTGTGGGAGACTCGCAAAGTACTCACACACAACTGACCTACAAGTGGCCTGCTGTGTGTGTGTGTGTGTGTGTGTGTCTGTTGAAAGTCATCTCACTCCACTCCCAATGGCAATCTTGACACTTCCTCAGTGAGGCCCATACAAGCTTATACTATACAGACAGCGTGCGCACACACACGTGCACAAGAACGTACACACGCACTCTTTCACGCCACTAAGGAGCTAATTAAACACAACGTGTCTGAGTGAGAACAAGACTGAAAAAAATGCATGTGTGTGGTTGAACCATGCAGGGTGCTCAGTGGGAGAGAGACAGGCAGGTCAACTCTGACAGCTCTGGCACGGAGAAAAGAGGGAAAGCAAAAAGAAAGATATAGAAAGTGTGTATGAGAAAGAGAGAGACGGGCTTAGGAGAAAATGAGAAATAAATACACCTTAAATTTTAAGTGTTGGGTTCTTGTGTAAAAGGACGTGCTGTTCATGGGAGTTGAGGGAATTTTAATGTCATACAGTAAGAAAACAAACTTGATATAAGGTATGGTATACCATGCAGATGATAGACAGAATGAAGAGACTTATACAACTTCATCTCACTCTCATTTCTACCATGATCTTAGCCACACAACAAACGTCAAACCTCACAAACAAATTGCTAAGATACAGCCTCGATATATTAGGTATCTTCACAAATAGTTTATTTAAACACTGAGATGCAGCTTCTGATTTAAACATTTATGTGAAATTGTGCAAAGAATATTGCATACAAGTGTTTCTTAGCAAAATATGCAATATAAGAGTTGCTTTTCGGTTATTTGAATCAAAAGTATTATGAGTACACAATCAAAAGGATCTGTAGTATATGTGAGGTCCATCTTTCTCTGCTACCAACTGGTAATGAATTACAAGGCGACCCGGTATGAACATTATATTGTATATGCACCTGATCATGTCAGTTTATGCAATGTCAGATACTGTCAGGTCCTTTGCTCTTGTAATATTAATATGGATATTAATGGTGCAAACAAGTATTTATTTCATTGTTTTTTGCTGTGAAGTAATTGGACATATTAATCATCCCAGCATAAAAACAACACGCATATTTCTCAGTCAGATCCACTTCTATTTTTTTCTCTAATAATAACTTTCCTAATTTCCTTTATATTCAGGTTCAGTGGTTGACATTTCTTACAACAGACAGTGATTACAATATAGGATTATAATAGGTTCTTATATATAATATTCTGTTAAGTGTAAACGTAAGAGATAAATAGTGGTGTGTGGATTCAGGTTGTTGTCTGTTTGTCGTATGTCTGTTTTCACTTGAAAGAGTAATTTTCTAGAAGTTAACAGTATTCCTTCATTAAAACCTGACATTTTGATTTTCATACAATACTTGATTATAGTAACCACACATTAGTTACTTTTGCACAGTACATGTAATAGTTTAAAAAGGCAGGGAACATATTGTAAATATAATGGGGAAGAAGTTGTCTGTGTGGGTGCATGTTGATTTACCTGTTTTGACAGCAGTAAAGCAGTGTGTGTATGTTGTCTTGTATTAGCAAGACGAGCAGCAGAAATGCTTTGGCTCTAGTTACTGTAGATGGACTCTCTAGACAACGCATCACCTTCAACACCAAATCCTACAACACACAAACAGAGAAAAAATTAAAATCATCCTGCGTCTGGTTGCGTATGTTTGTGCTAATGTATAGTCCAAGACACCTGTGTTACAAATCAACTGTTACTTTTTCAGCAACACTGAAAATGACACCTAAATGTTTACTTGGTGCGTGTTAAGCAAGTAGGCGCTACCGTCCAAATTATTCAAATGAACATTTCTTCCCTAGGGAGTACAGAATAACACAATTTTGTAAAAATGCATCAACTACTAGGCAAAAAAACTAATCAGCTCAGACTTACACAACGTATGCACGCACAAACACACGTGTGCCTACAGCAATATCAGAAATCCAATCACTTAGCATAAACCCAGCAGCAGTAACTGGTTGGAAAATTTTTGACTGGGCAACATTCATTACCATTGTCATTACCACCAACAACACACTACTTTGTGTCTGTGTGTGAGTTACTATGAACTGCATGCATGTGTGTTCATGGGGCGACACACCAAGTTAATTAATTTCAAAGCCCAGTCGTGTGGGCTTAGCTGATAAGTCCCTCCCCACTACCCATAATGCTTTTCTAAAATAGAAGACTGCGGTATGCTCATTCAGCCAATTAGCCTAGATACTGACACAGTATACAAATTAGTGTATGTGCATGTACACACACACAGTTGCTGTCGCACAAGCATGCATACAAACACACACACACACACACACACACACACACACACACACACACAAACACAAACACAAACACTAACAGACAGAGTTCTGTATAAACAGATTCTTGGACTGTCTGTCTTTGTGCCAGGGAACGAGTGTGTTAGATGGAGGCTGTTGGGGGGGTGAATGCATATCAGTGTATAATTAGAGCAGAGTTGAAGTACTAAGTTTGTATTCTGGTGTTAAATTGGAAATGCTCAATGCAAATAAATTCAGTTCAGAGTCAATTACCAATGCTAGACTCCAAGTTAAAAACCTTCAAATCAACAATCAATTCTATCCCCTCTGCCTCACAAAGATTAGTACTTCATATACACAGTAGATTGGCTGTCTCATGAAAAATTAAATAAGCAATTCACAACAAATTAGTTTGTGTGCAGTTCAACATTAGTTCATGAACTTTATGAAAGCGCAAAAGACAGAAAGTGACAAGCTAACAAGACGGTAGGGACAGGGAGAAAACACGGAGTAAAACTTTTGAGAATTGGAAGCCAGTTTCTTTTGTTCCTTTGTGTTTTCAACCCTCGGTATTTGTGTAAAAAGTCCCTTATTAGTGATATTCCCCACGCATACTTCATAAAACTCAAGTCATGCTCAGTAGTAATGGTTTGGCACCTACAACAGACTAGAAACAATAGAACTAATCAGTAACATTATCAATAAGATATCAATACATTAAAACATGAATGAAGGAACAACAATTGTTTGGTGTCTTGGGTTGTTTGATAAAATCTAATCTATAGCTCTGAATATATTTGGATCTGTACTACACTACCAGCATTTCAGGTCACCTTTCTGGTATTTATTTATTGTTTTATTACTGCCATCACTGGACATTGCAATGTGCATATTATGGAAATAATTTGTGAAATTATGTTAGAAACTAAAAAGTGTTAACCTAGATAATGTTTCAGATTTTAGACAGTAAATTGGAAGGTCTCATATATGTACCCTGCTCTGAGTAACACGGTGTATTTGGACACGTGAGGTGACTAAAGCAGCAGCCACAGCAGTGAGCAGGTGCTGTTGCACCCTGGCTCCAGCTCCACCCAGACCATCCAATACGGCTTCTGGGCTACAGGTGTCAATCACTGCCAAAAAGACTGCTGGGACCACCCGGGTTAGCCTAGAAAGAGACTGAAGGCAAAGAGACAGATTTACAGACAGGTAAAGCATCAAATGTTATTCACTGATTGCATGTTTCTTTTGGCACTCACACTCTTTTTCCTGTTACACACCGTTAAAGTCTGTCATCATGTGCCATCATTTGAATATGTGGAACATGATAATTTACACACGGTAATGTGCAGAAGTCAATGGTCAAAAATGTGTCATCATTCCATTATGTGCAGACCTATTTGTAGCTAAATACTTTTATTCTGACTATGAAAACAACTTTTCTTTTTGTGTTTGTGATATTTACATAGGTGTTAGTGTTTCCATACACATCAGTACTGTGTCACATATACGAGATGTTTACAAGTGTGTGCTATTATGTGTGTCAGCTTACAGAAATGGCGGTGACTCTAACAGCTTCGACAGTGGAATGAGTGAACAGGTACCACAAAGCAGAGCCCATCTCTGTCGTACCCAACTGGTGAGAGGTGTCAGAAACTGTGGCAGAGATGTTCTCTATGATTTTTGCAGCCATGTGATGAACTATGGAATCATCCTAAAAGACAGACACACATAAAACTTTGAATCATCTATAGTCACAATGGTTTAGTGACTACAAGGCATTGTAAAAAGAACACGCAGAGAACTCCACGCAGAAACAGAAACCCAGGGGTTTCGCTTTCTTCCTGTGAGGCAACATTGCTAACCACAACACCACCATGCTGCCTCAAGGATAGCCAGTCTCTGCAAAATAATCAAGGAAATATTCTGTTAGATGTTTCTGAGAATCGTGTTGTCTGAAGCTGCCGCAGTGATAGAGCTCAGAGATTATTTCAGTGAATGAGGGAGGGAGAGAGCATGCAAGCAAGAGAGAACACAGGGACGTGGCCTCTAATTACTGATTATAGTGACTGGCGAGACTTTACTGAGCGATTTGTGCCAATTGCAGCCCACGGGTGACAGGTGAGAGAAATAAGCACATGTGTTCAAATAAGGTAAAGCAGTACAAAGCAGGTTGTTGGTGTTGCTGCATACACTCAGGCAAAGAACAGCATTTTAATATTAATTGGTTAGAGGTAGTCTGAAAGATAAACAAGTAATTAATTCAGTAAACTCTACATGGATAAGATAATAACAATGAATGTGACAGATGCTGCCAGGTACAACAGTGTACGAATTTTGAAATCTTTGTTATAATATAGCTTAAATAAATAATCCTAATCAATCGATCCATTTAAATCTGCTTTATAAACGCTGATTTATGTATAAAAAGAACACACTTGGGTTTGTGTCCAAATGAATGATCTGACAATACACAAAAGACATAAGCACAAACTAAACTGTTTAAAATATATAATATATAGCAAACATGTCAGACATGATGTAAAGCAGTCAGACTGTATGCATATACAGTAAAGGAGTAATAGTGTAGCAGTATTTACTTAGAAATAGTAACGCACACTGAAACATGTAGGTCAAGCAGCAAACAATGAAAACCTAGACTTGGATTTAAAGACGTGAGGCTTGACTTGAGCAGAGCCAAACTATGGGCCTTATTCAACCCTGTCACAGCCGGACATGAGGAGGGAGGAGCAGCTGGTACGGCTCAACCTCTTCATCTCAGGCAGATGTTTCAACAGTTGGTAAGGCCAGTTCCAACTGTAGGCGCTGTACCTGAAGATGAGCCTTTGTACAGCTGCGTAACTGTGCACATGTATTTTGGTGCCAGACCATATCATAGTGTTTCCTGGTGCAGTATATATATCATCATGGTGAACATGAATTTTTAAATTTTACTAATTTAAAACCCAAATATTGAAAAACATCATATTGCAGGAATTAGCTTTGCCTCAATTTTCTTCAGTACAAAAAGGAAGAGAGATTGGGAATGGTGTGTGTATATGCACGAGTGTGTGTGTGTGTGTGTGTGTGTGCGCTTATGTAAATACTACATGAGCCCACACACCTTTGCCTGTGTAGAGAATAGTTGTTTATGTTCAGACAATGGGGCAAGCTAATGAAATCTCTGTGGCGGAGGAAACTGTCATTGTGGAGAAAGACAGGAAGTAGAACAGGAGTGATTGCCTGTGTCAGGTTATTATTGTGTTTCACTGTGTTACATCACGTAGATGCCACTCTACACACATACGAGCTACAATAGGGCCTATTCATTCAACACAGTTAACTGTGTGTGGTGGTAAAGGTTTATAAAAACAGCTGAAACATTCATAGTGACAGTTTATGATAGTAGCTGAAAAAAGGATGCAGGTGACAGACAGCGTCTCTATGCTACTATTAATTGTAGTTGCTCATATTTCACACATAATTGACACCCATGTGTACAGTGTGCATGCATTCAAATAGGTAAGTCCTGTTTCTATCAGTTTCACAAAAAGACGTACAGCAAAGTCTGAATATACTAACAGCCTCAACATGCTGAACTGGCTAAAATGCTGCAGACAGAGGTCCAACTACTGGATTACAACGCAAAAACACAGTTTGACACGACAATAAAGTTAGATCATGATCCACAGCTGGTGAACATACTATAGAAATTAGAGACATATCTTAATCAACCGTCTAGGTTTTTACAAAAGATAAATAATCATAAATGACAACTACCGATAATCCAAACAGGATATCATGTATCGTATTTTCCACCAAGGGACTATGTACAATGACAACTTGATGATTCTTTTGGCACCCCTCCGGGAACCAGCAGAATGGTCTGTTCCAGCATTCCCCAGGCCATGTGGGCCAGATCACTAATGAGCCCACGGGGGAGCTCCCACTGTCTGTGAGTTTAATGGACTGCAGCCCTGCCAGAAACTACACAGAGAAAGAGGAGGGGACTGAAAGAAAGCAGGAGAGAGAGAGAGAGAGAGAGAGAGAGAGAGAGAGAGAGAGAGTGACAGAGGAAGAGTCATCCTTGTATGTGGTGAGAAACAAGTAGCTAATGCAAGGGACTCATCATTATAATGCAGAGAGAGAAACAGAGGAGAAGGAGAAAAGAGCGAGTAATTCTAATTATAATATTTTCCAGTACGAAAAATATGTTTCACCCAAGAAGCATGTTCACAGTCAGAATGTCAACTTTAAAAAAAATTACATACTTGTTTCTAATTGGAGTGGCTCAGTGTCATGGTCAGTAATTCAACTCCAGGTTCCTCCTGGTCTCAACATGTAAACAATCACAGTGCAGGGTGGAAAAAGTATGTGAATCTTTGGACTTAATAACTGGTTGACCCTCCTTTGGCAGCAATAACCTCAGCCAAACGTTTCCTGGAGCTGCAGATCAGACCTGCACAATGGTCTGGAGGAAATTTGGGGCATTCCTCTTTACAAAACTGTTGTAATATTAGGTTCAATAGACACATGAAAACATCATGTTTGTGCAGTATTAGTTTAAGTAGACTGTGTTTTTCTTTTGTTGTGACTTCGATGAAGATCAGAACATATTTTATGAATTTATGCAGAAATCCATGTAATCCCAAAGGGTTCACATACTTTTTTCTTGCAACTATATGTGCAGATGTCCAACAGCGATTTTGGGAAATAAGCAAAGTACGTCATAAATAATAAAATATCATCCTCACATCCATTTGTTAAAATTATTTGTATTTATACAAACAAAGATTGTAGAAATAGTGAAGTTGCAATTACAAATTCTGAACCAATGCTTATACCTAAATATGACTGAACAGTGACAATCAAATCCCAAACCAGACTAAAACTGTCTAATTAGTCTTCCTGCAACACAGGTCCTACAAAGTGCTCCTTCCTAAAGGTTCAGCTAACCTAAAGATTATTGTGGAATTTATTTGTTTTATTTTATATTATTTACTTTAGAAATCGAGGGAAATGTGGACGTTCTCAGCATTCCAGAAAAAAAGACTGTAAAGAGTGAATCAGAAGGGAGAGAATCTCCTACAGTACATGCTGCTGCAGCACGTTTGTGGAGATTGAACAAACAACACCTGCTGAGTACATCTTGGTCACAGTGTTAGGTTTCATGCTTGGGTGTTTCAGTGCAGGTGAAGAGAGGAGACTTGTTGCAATGAAAAACGCACTTCTGTGCAGAGACACAAGAGGCTTATGCTTTCTGTGATGTAGGTACTGTAGTTCAGAAGGGGGCAGTCTAAGCCAGGGGCATGTGAGAAATATTAAGGCTGGAGCATGATGATGCATAAGGTTTTCTTTTTTAAAACAACATAACATAAATCCACTGTAAAAAAGGTGGATTGAATTTATGACACAAGCCATAACAACTTCATAATTACTTACAATGTATACCTGCAGTGTTTTTTGATTGGATTGTCAGTGTCCTGTCAAATGCACGTGTAAAACCATTTACAATATTATTACAAAAGATTATTACAAGTTCAAAATGTTCACCTTAATTTTGAATTTATCTCAAAGTAGTAATGCTTGTCTGGCTTGATAATCATGTTTAAATATTAATGACTGAGCCTCAAATGATTTAATTATGACAATTAAAAAGATTGATCGTGCTAAACAATTATGACATTCCATTTAATTGTTTGTATTTTTAAGTATTTATTTTTTATTTCAACAAAGCAACAATTATGTTCCTGGCACCTTGAGTAAATTACGCATCTCCTGTATTCTACAGCACAGGGACGACCTAAGTTTAATGCACTTTAAAACCTGGGCTAAAGAAGCTTAGAACCTCTGCTTTGAGAGACATACTAAACATCAATCATGTCTTTAAGTGTCTAGCAGCAGATTAGTTTTCTGTCCCAACATGTTCCAACCGTTCTCCAACTCTCAAATAGATGTACTATAGATTACAAAAAACACAGTTCCATGGCCCCAGATGTTTCTGTGTGTGACTTCACATCAGGTGCGTTTCCTTGTTATCTAGTCTTTCAGAACCTAGCACACCTGGTTTTGAATGAGCCGCATGACAAAAACCATCTATCAGCTTCACATAACGCTTCGAACACCACTAATAGCCACAATCAAAGAGTGAGACAGAAAGCAGAGTCTAATTACTAGGCCAAATGAAAGAGGTGTTACAAAAGACATGTGAACAACGAGGAATCAGAAAAGAGCAACAGGTAGGGGTGCAAGTGCACACAGGGAAGATGACAGACTAGCAAACAGACAAACAAACACATAAACTAATCGACAAGACAAAGTGACACGTATGTTACCTGAAGACAGAGACAATGGAATACAGAAGGACAGGCAAGTGGACAGAATGGTATAGTGTTGATCATCATCCTTTACTCAGTGTTCAATAGCTAAAACAACAATGGCACCTGTTTTTGGAAAATGTGCCAATCAATACAGCTTCGTCTACGTTAGACCATGTACTCAGTACATGTAAGTATGGGATGTGATGAGACACAAGGATAGGACCTGTGACTGTCTTAGACAGTCCCCTCTGTTCTTCTCTTCTTTGTGAAAGATAGCAATAAATCATTAATAGACCCACCACTGTTTTGTGTGTGTGTGTGTGTGCGCGTGTGAGAGAGAGCGAGAGAGAGAAACAAGGAGTTCTGCCTTCTGCCCCCTGGCTTCTATCACTGTAATACTGTTCACACATCATTTCTGCTGCACGCACTCGCACACACTGATTTTTCATCATAGGCAGCAGAAGCATCATCATGTTCAGGCTCATAAATAATTTCCTGCAGCTCAAGTCTGGCCTGGAAACCTGCCTTTCACTCCATGCCATCCACTCCCTCTCTCCTTGTACAACTTACTCTCATTCCATCTTTTTCTGACTCCCTGCCATCTCCTCCCCCTCTCCCACTACACTGATCCTTCTCTGTCTTCCTCTGTCACTCATGTCCATCCCCCACTATATCTGTCTCTAGTATTAAAACCAGGGCGTGGGGGGGTTGTTGGAGCCCTCCAATCACTTCCTTTCTAGCCCTCCCTCCAGAGCTCTACTTGTAAATCAGGAAAACTCTTAAAAGCAGCAGAAAGAGCCGCAGTGATTTGGCAGGTCAGGAAAAGCATCAGAACCACACTGCCTGAAGCTCCTTAGACAGGGTCTTGGGGCTGCATCTTACTGGTGTCATGCAATAAAGAATGACACTTAACATTTTGCCCACTGGTAAAAAGGCAACTGTATTAGTAAGTCACTGCACCAATGAAGTAGTAAAACATTCTAATAAAAACATTGACCATTCGCCTATCAAACATACAGGTAGGTTGCAAAAATATACTATACTATATACTATATTTTTAACTCTGCAAGATCAATTAAAACCCAATAGAAGATTCAAATCAGTATTTCTGAATCATAATAGGGCAGTTAGTCAGCTCAAACATTATATATATAATAATAATTATATATATATATATATATATAGCTGCACTAATCAATATTTAGCAATTAATAAAATGCAAAACGATGTGGTATATTGTGGAACTGTGAAAAAGAATGTGTTTAGCTTGATGAGATATATGAGAGATGTCGACCCTTCTGTTTTGTTGCTTTTTCTTTCCTAGCTAGTGGGCAAAATGTTCGCTACTGCATAACAGGACTATATGTATATACGAAGTACACGTTTCTAAATGATTAATCATTCATTGATTGTTAATAATGAAATAATTTCTCTCATCATTTTATTGCATGTTAGGACATTGTTGTGGACAATGGACTCAAAAGTCATTGGAAAACTGATGGTTTAGTTATTTGTGTCTGTTGGCTGTTGCTCCGTCTTTTGCTGCTCCCTGTCTTTATTCAAGCTCTACCCCCCTTAAAAACTCTCTCACTCACTAAACAAATTTGCATGCACCTGGCTACTGGGAAAAAATGTGTGTGTCCTCTCTCTGGCTTATTTTACATGCAGGGTTCACAGATTTTAACTGGAGAGATAGAGGAGGCTGACTGACAACACTCCATTTTACAGAGCAAACTGTCTGAATCTAATATTTAGATGTCTGTGGGGAACTTTGTTTGTTTGAACCTGATTTGGATGAACAGCATTGCTGCTTGTAATGATGTCCACCTTCATCCAGCTGCTATTCTTTGCTTAAAATAGTGGACAGAGTTGCGGCCTTTGCCCTGAACATGCATGTTGCAAAAGGCTGACTGAAAACATGTATTACCTGTATAGATGGCATAAAAAAATCTGCATTCAGGATAACATTTGTCTGATAATTTCATGTGGTTCAGTACCTATATACAATTAGAGGTTAACTGCATACACCTGTAAATATAAGTTAGCTATTAAGCAGTGACTTCATTAACCAGAATATAATCATCACACTAGGTAATGTAACAGAGAACAGCTACAGCATTCAGTGGCCAGCACTTGTGTGTAATCTCTGATTGTTTCATCTCAACATAATATGTATAATTCTAGGTCTGATTTTGTGGAAGCATGTTTTTTGAGTTGTTTAGTGTTTAGTGAAAAAAAAAGTGCCTCAAATTTGTACTTTATTATAGCACTTGAGGAAACATACTATCACCACAATATATTAATGTTTCCAGTATAATTTAAAGTAGGACTATTCTTCTTTTGGGGAGTAAAAACATGTTCCCACTATGTTTTTTTCTTTGCATGTCGAACAGTGGTGTAGATCATAGGTGGACCTTCAGCCTCTTCAATGTGCATGTCTGTGAACATGTACAGTACCTCTCATCGACGAAGCACAATGTTTACTATGGCAACGCAGAACTCTTATAGAAACATATGTCTGAAGACACAATTCACCAGAAGCTATTTGTCACATACCATTACACAAACCATATCTCACACTAGGTCACTAACATCAGAGGACCAACCACCTGACCCGGACTGTTATCTTGAATGTGCGTACAAATATTATGTATCAAGCTGACTGGACATTTACATTTTCATAGATTCACAGTGAGGGTCATGATGACCTAGTGCTCGCATTTTCTATGCGTCTACTAAAGCAACCAATCAGCTATGGCCAACTATGGGAGTTTGAGTGAATGAGGAGGTCCACCTCACAACTTACAGGACTTAAAGGATCTGCTGTATCTTGGTGCCAGATACCACAACCTTCAGGAGTCTAGCGGAGTTGCAGTTTTAACAACTGTAATAATCTAACGAAAACAAACAAAACTCATTCTACAGTACAATTATGTGTAGACAGTCAGCATCATCTTGAGGATGCATGTGGATTTCAGCAAAGGTAGTAGCCGTCTAGCCTATGCATTTAACCAAGTGTGTTAAAAACAGTATTGACAACAATACTCTGCTTCTATGATTACTAAAATGCCATTCCACTGGTGAATTAATACTAGACCACCACTGTTTCAAACAACATCTCTGGCTGTAGGCTATTGTTATAGCAGTTCAAAAATATCTGTTTGTACTAGAACGGCAATGTTTACCTGCAGAATTATTAAATGAATTGATCACCAGCTACATAGCCAACAACTTTCTATTTCTAACTGTATATGTTAAATAATATATCCTGCCATGCTGATACAACTTGTCTTGTCTTGTGTCCTTGCCTTTGACTAGAATGGACCTCTGATTAAATGATTAATTGAATATACGAAATGAGCACAGCCACACCCTTTTACGCAAATATATCTCACTAGCACAGATATATGACTAAGTTAAATATACTAAGTTACAATATAGGTTGATTACCTTATTACTTCCAGAAAAAGAGGCAAAGTTTGAAAACTGTAATGTCATATTTGTGCATCTAGAGGCAAAACAGGCAGTAATGGAGAAATGCTGAGGGAGGAGGGTGAGAGACAGAGACAGAAGAAGGAGGCAGGCTGGGTCTGAGGATGAGTATCTGGTCCCTAAGGCTGAATATGTGTGCACATACTGTGTGTGCGTGCGCGTGTGTGTGTGTGTGTCTATTCGAACAGTCTCACAGCTCAATAATGATAAATAAGTCAACCACCTCTCTCCTCACCTCTACCCCTCTCCCTGCTCCTGTCACACACACACACACACACACACACACACACACACACCCACACACACACACACACACACTCCTCTGTTCATCTACCACCCATCTACCCTCCAAGTAGTAATGAAGCAACAGTAGACACTAGCTGACAAACTGTGGAGACCAGTGTCTCTATATTCCAACTGCTTAAGTGGGTCACCACAGGAAGCCTGGACCTTTCTACATTTAGAAACAAAACATTTATCCCTCTCTACATCCTCTATATCCTGTCCTCTGTAAATTTCATCAGACACTATTATTTTCTTCTTCAGTAGTATTTCGCCAAAAGGACATCATATAGAAGCATCCAGCTGTGCACAAAGCCAAGAAAATAATATTAAAACTATACTCAATTAGACTCAAGCGAGAAGTTGTTGTTTGCAGTTTTTCTAGAAAGATCTGCTGAAGACAAAAACCAGACATGCAGTGTGGTTGGGTATAGTATTATAGCAATGAAAGTTTTAATTTATCTTTTTACAATGTTGATCAACAACAGAGGAGACATAATTAAGAAAAAGATGAAACAAGAAGAAATAGAAAAACCGCTAAAAGAAAATGAGAAGAAAATGAGGAAAAAAGAATGAACTACCTATATTTCTGGTTGTTACTGCTCCATCTACTCTGTGTGTGTGTGTGTGTGTGTGTGTCTGGAGGGTCCTAATTGCTGCTGAGGTCAGGCTGCTGAGCAGTAAAGGGTTGTGTTTGATGCAGGTAAGAGTGTGTGTGCATGTATGTGTGTGTGACTGCTCTGCATGCCCTTGACTTGCAGCTGGCAAACAACGCTTTAGGCCCCCACAGCTGCCTCATCATTACTGTTCACAGGGATCCCCTGCTACACACTTGCACATACACACACACACATTCAGGAAAAGTGAGGGTGACTTAGTCACAGCTACACAGGCAGAGACACAAAAACAGACACACGCAGACATACACAGAGACACTCACCCCTTCCCGCAGGCTCCTCATTAAGCCAGTGTAGGCGGCAGCGGGAACGAACCACAGTCCCTCTGGGGAGCCTCTTTTCTCTTCCTGATAGAGAGGCATAGAAAAGACAGGGAGAATTGGTGAGAGGAGTGAGGAGGAGGGAGTATAGATTTGGGGGAGTGGGGGCCGTGGAGGAGTAGAGTGGGAGACTAAGGCAAAGATATAACATAGCAAAGACGTAAGTGGAGACGACTGAGAGGAAGGGCAAGAAGGGCCAAGCTGGGAAGGTGAAAGGGAGCCTTTCACCTTTTGCCATGACATGACTGCCATGACATTTTCATTACTTATATGTGCAAGGAAATGCTTTCATAAATATTTAAAATCAGATAACAGTTATTTATTGGACATATCAATGTTATTTATTGTTCATTTGTGTTTTGTGACTTTAGTAATAGTAGTAGTTAAAGTGTAATTAAGTTCATGTTTTACAGTTATATAAAATATAATGTAATAATATAAAATTATAAAGCTGACAAAAGCAGTGACTTTCAAACTTCTCAGGATGGAACTACAGAAAGAAAGTTTGATCAGTTAATGATTATCCATCTAGTGCTCCACTTTTTAATTATTCAGTTGATAATGATGTGACATGAATGTGTGTGTGTGTGTGTGTGTGTGTTACTTACATATATATATATATATATATATATATATATGTACACACACGTCCAACAGTTTTAACCAATATTATTCACTTTTAATAATTCTCTGTTCCACTGGTATTGTGTTAGGCTTCAGGCTATATCTAACCTTGAGGATGAAGACAGCACTGGAGGCTATAGCTAATCGTTGTCATTGACTGGTGCAGCAGAAGAAGACAAGGGAGGGTAGCAGAGGATTTTACCAAGGGACGCTTAAAGGGCCATTTCAAATTATTTTATCGCCTGTCAGAAATGAGTGAGTGCTTTTTGGGGTAAAATGACACGCTGACCATTTTCAACTGGTTATAGAGATGACATTAATTATTGCAGATACTTCATGACGATTATGTTTGTTTATTGTTGCATTTGGTGAACTGTTTTAACTGCTGTAAATAATAGCTAAAAACACTGGATTAACACATTGTTTATTAACAGTGTTTTTTGCAACTATGTAACCTTTTTTATGTCTCACTCATATTTTACCACACTCACCATGTGGCAGATGTTTGATGACATTTTATTTTTAGTTCAGGAGAAGTTCATGTTTATGGGGTGTTTGTCCAGGTAAGGAATGTTGATTGACACTGACCAATACCCTCACCAGACAGCTGACCTGTCTACCAGGGGACTCTTAGAAGACACAGTGCAAAGCAAATATCTACCGGAATTTTAGAGCTACTAATTTCCTATCTTACAATGCTGCACAAATATAATTTTGTCTACTGTGTATTGAAAGAGGGGATTGGCCTGAGGCACAATCTCTACATCAATAAAAGATGTGTTGTTCATTGAATTAAGTAGATACCGTAAGTATACATAGTGCATAGGGTAGACACTATAGGTAAATACTTTTGTTGGACAAAGATTTGCAATCAGAAATGATTACAAGCCACAAAATAGTACAATTATTTTTGCTTAAAGACATTAAAACCATGTTGCCAAAGGTAATTCATGAAACTGTGAAATAAATCCAACACAACTTTCTTACCTTAAAACTACAAATACTGAGAACAACACTACCCTCATTGAGCTGGATTATGTTGTGTGACTGATTGATTAGTTGATAACTGCATTATTACTTAAGAATAGACCATGTTAATTGGGAAAACACTAGATGTTACAGGAGCTGAAAATCAATTAATTAGGAGCTTGTTCAGGACACGGATGAGATTTTCCACAGGTTCAGGCCTGTAACAAATGTAGCTGGCCAGGGTGATTGACAGAAGGTTATCCATATGTTGTGTAAATAAAAATCTTACACTTAATCAACTTCACTGAATAGATTGAGGTTAACCAAAAATAAATTGGGATCACAATTTCTAATGAAGTCAAACAAGGCCTCCTCCACTCTCTCATTTTTTAGAGCAGGGGGTCAATTCGCTTTTAATTCACTTCAGTCAGCAAGTACATTTACACTGCATTACCTGATGACAGAGCAATCAGATTCATTCTTTTCACTCAAGATTAATCTTTTTCACTCAAGTAATAAGAAAATGTCTTTTGATCTTTCTTCCATATAAAATTATTGCTATACTTAAAAACCAATTTAGAAATGACATTCATTACTTAAAAGTAAGCCAAACTTTCCTTCAAAATATGGTGGTCAGTATCTACTGTAAAAGTCATCTCCTAAGGTCATCCTAATAGCACAGAGACGTATGGTGCTACTACTCATAGTTTAGTATTGCTTGAGGATGTAAATTATCAGCAGCAGATCATTGTTTCTCTACACAGGATATAGTAATTTGAAATAATTCATTTTTTTATTATGTCAATACCAGATCTAGTGTGCATTAACAGTCCTCAGCACCATTGAGATGGCGATTAAATCAAACATGTGATTGAAATCAGCCATGCCTGAAAGATACAGATAGTTGGTTTGAACAACCTCATTTCTTAAGGTGATTTGGGCAACTTATCAAATTACTTTATAGACTCACAAAAAGCTAAGGACTGCTTTATAAACTGAGTCAGGGAATGATTGCCATAGAGAATAAGACAGTGCTACAAAAAAATCATTCACGGCCTGCCAAACGTTTAATACTTAAATCTACCATATATAATATAGTCTCATGTGGTCATATACTGAATCATTATGAAGAGGTACTTGATTTTCATGGTGGTTTATCCAGTGTGCAATTTGTGTAGTAACCTCACTATTTTAATGATTAGGCTACTTATAACCCCATTAACTTGGCTAAATTTTAAGGGTGTAATGGTAAAAGACACTTTGTACTTGCTTATGCTTACCATATCTCCATGGAAAACATGTTGTCAACCATATGTCATTTAGCCATGATGCAATTTATGATAGGCCTGAAAGCCTTAAGGAGCTCCCAGGTGTATATGCACAAGGCTTTCCGGTTTGACCAAGTAAAACGTACTTGAAAACACTTGTTTTGCATCCATTGTTAGCATCCATTGTTTATCAGTGCCTGGACTGGTTATCATATCCATTAGAAAAGTCTTACGTATTATCCGTCTCGTTAGGTCACCTGATATGGGCTTCTGACATGCAAAGTATACAGTATTACCTGAGAGGCAATGAGGTAGAGGAACTCCCCAAGTGGTGGCAGCAGAAACTGCTTAAGCTTATTATTCCTCAGATTGTCCCTCAACAGGTCTGTCAACGTGGACACAATCTGGAAAGAGAGGAGAGGCAGGCTGTTTAATTGTATAAAGTAAACATAATAGAAATATATAAACAGTATAAACCTCTATACTACTCTAGACTAATTCGATTTCCAGTATTTCACAATCTTGTAAAAACATTTCTGTTTTCTCCATCATTTATCATAGCTTGCATAGTGAATGTAATCTAGAATAAATAAACAAAAAGAGAAACACCTAATAACAAATTAATTGGGATCTTTGAACAGTGAAAAAACAAATCAAGATTATCAAGTGTGTGTGAAGATTGTTTTTATAAAAGACTACCAGTAACGAAGATACGCCTGTTGTCTTCATTAACGTACACTTAGTGGGAAAAAAACTGTGTTGCTATGACAGTGGTGTGTCCAAAGGTTTCTTCTGTTTTAACTATTCTTTGATGGAATGACTTCTGTTTAGGGTTAGGGTTATTGTCTTGCTGCATAATCTACTTTCTGTTGCACTTCTGTTGACAGATTGATACGTTTAATTTTTCTGTACAACTCAGAAACCAGAGCTCCATCAACAATAACAAGCCTTGGTCTAAATGATCATACAATCATCACCTCAAGGTGAAATGTATTGTTTGGTCCCCACCAAAATCAAGCACTTCAGTTGAGCTGTAGTGGTCTTTTCATCCCTTTTGATCCATATCGGGGAGGGATGATGTCTTCATTGGTAAACAGTTTGACAGTCAACAGCCTGACAGTCAACTTATGAAGTTTTAACATTAAGAAATTCTAAACTCTTTCCTATCCACGTAAGCATAAACTCATCTTGAATGGAGAAAACATATATATATTCTCGTTTTAACTGGGTTTATTTTGTTTTAGAACGTCCATCACATTTTGCCTGTATATGTACAGTATATATATAGGTTCGCAAATTCATGCAATGATCTGCACCTGTAAAGTGCAAACTACATGCACAAATGCAACCACACACGCACACATAAAGACAGTTTAAACTCCATGCAGAGCCAGTCTTGCTGCCTGGCTGCTTCCTGGCATTAGCTTTACTGCCAGCTTCCTCCCTCTGTAATCTGATGCAAGTTTTTCCTCCCTCCAGCTCTCCCTCTCTGCTTTACTTTTCCATGTCTCTCTTCTTTCTTAGTTTACTCTTTTGTTTTCCCTCTGCTTCTTTTTGAATTGCCCACAATTTATGAATATTTAATAATTAATATTATTCATTATTTCATAATCAATGTGCTGTGGAGAAACTGGTCTGGTCTTTCTATCCAATCTATGCCACATTATTGCTCTGTCTTTTTATTGCAAGCCTATGGAACTAAACCCACCGGTAAATAAGGAGGAATTTTAGATTGTGGGGTATGTTTAAACTGGTCACACAGGCCCTCAGGCAGAGGGTGCTAAAAAGCACCACTGTACATCCAGCCAGAGCTGAAAAATGCACACACACACACACAGAATAGTGCAAGAGTACAGTATGTCTTAGACTTTGTTTTTAGTGAGATGAAACGCGATTATTATATTGCAGTGAGACAATTAAATTCATTTTATTTATGTAGTGCCAATTAACAGCAAAGGTAATCTCAAGGCACTTTACAAAGCAAGGTTTAAGACCTTACAAAAGTCAAAAACCAAGCACATTCGAAAACGTATATTGTACAAACAAAATTGGTTGTAATTATTTCTAAGAGGCATTAACTAATTGTTTTACTAGAGTCTCCTTGCAGCCAACAGTCTCTCACACTCAACACTCTTAGTTTTGAATGTGTTAAACTCTACAGTAAACCAGTACACTATACATTTAAACCACAGAAAACTTCATAAATGATGAAATGGGAAAATCATATTTAGTTGGTATTGAAAGCACAGCCTCCAGTCATATAAGGAGACATTAAGAGAACACAAGCAAACCAGATACAGAAATGACTGTACATGACAAAAGTTTTATGATACAATTTAAAGAATGAGACAGCAAGAGAGAAAGACAGGTGGGTGTGTAGAGTGTGCATGTAAGACTTGGGTGGATATAATCGAAGCATATAGCAGTTACCATGGTAACTAAGCCTAGCTCTAACACTCCAATCATCAAGACTGCAGCAAGAGGAGACCCCTGCCGAGAGAACACACACACGCGCGCGCACACGCACACACACACACACAAGTATGCCCAGATTTAGTGGTCATCTGCATCAAATACAAAGCATCTGAATGCATACAGTATATACTCGCAAAACAGGGACACAGAATCGACCATAATAATCTTAGGACCCCTGCTGAGTGTGCGGAAACATTTTTCAAAAAAGCCAGCGCACTTAAACAAAAGTGTGCATGCCTGCACAGAACCCCTGCTGAGACTACAGATGGACACAAACAGTTACACAGTCAATCACACCATTACATACACACTAGGCACACATGTAAAGCTTTGTCCCTTTCTTAACAATTTGTCATCCTATGGTTGCTGAACTGTAGTAAAAAGGGGAGAAAAAAGTCTGCCATTTGTTTTCAACAGTAGCACACTGGAAAGAAATACCACACAGTCGGCCATTTTGTAACTTGCCATGACCAGTCAGTAGCATTAAAGTTTCTGAAAAATGGAGAGAAAGAGAAAACAAAAGGAAACTAGAAAAATGTATGGAATCACAACTAATGCAGACGGATGGGTTTCATTTAGAATAAGTAGATGCAGTTGAGGAATTGAGAAAAAGAAGCAAACAGGACTTGAGACAAGTTAGGAAAAAAAAAAGAAACAAAAGAGGTGTGTAGTTCTGTTTAGACAAAAGCAACAACTGTCATATACCTTGTACTCAAAGTACTTTTGTTTTTTATTCTTTACCTGTAAATGCAAACTGGCTGCATCTAACCACGATCTGAAGCTAAACCGTTTACTATAAAGCAGATTTTTAGTTTTTTTTTTCTTAATATATTCTCACAACTTAAAAATATTGTTTGTTGTATTATGGGTTGATGAGTATAAAAATGTACGTTTTTACAAAAAATAAATGGGTCAGAATTCTTTCTGAAGTCACTGTCTGTACAGTAGTTTGATTTGCATCAATAATGTAATTAGCTACACACAAGCACAGTCAATTACTGTAATAATGTAAATATTATAAAGCTAACAATTAATACAGAGGGTGTGTATATGAGTGTGTTTGTGCCTCAGAAAGAAAGTCACAACAGGCAAATTCTTGTAGGCATTTGATGCCACCTGCTGGTGCTTATTTGTACTATTAGCCATGAGAAGAGGTGTGAAGTCAGTCTCATACTATTGTAAGAAAGCATTGGCCATGCTGGGGCTAGAAACGATCAGCTATTAGAGACGCGACCCTACGCAGAATAAAATGATTACTAATAATACTCAATATAATATTCATTCACATACAATATTTACAGGCCATTGAGAACTATACACATTGTAGTTAGTTCTGCACATTTTATTGTATATTTTTTCCCTCTGTAATATACTTCTACTACGCCTCATGGAGTAGTACTGCAGTCTTGAAATAATTTTATTACAATTGTTACGCTGTAATGTAATACAACTTGTGTGAACTATTTATCTTGGATGACTCACATTAAATAACTGAATTGTATCTATATTAAAAGGTATTTTTCTAATCAAATTATGCCTGTGTAAATTTGAACATTTTAAAGTTCATTTACATAACTCAGTGTGTGTGTGTGGATGTGTGTTTGTGTGTGTGTGTGTGTGTGTGTGTGTGTGTGTTACAGACCTCTGAAACTGAACTATCCTCTCTTAGCTCAGTACAGTGCAGTGCCAGAAGACCAATCACTCTGAGAACCTTGCATCGCCTGCAAAACCAGAACACTGAAAATACTTGTTTTTGTCACTAATAACACGTGCTAGGTCTTGGTGTTAACAATAACTTGAAATCAGCTACGGTACTCAACAGAAAAGAAGAGAGAAGTACAATAAAAGAAGACACTAAAGAAGAAGAAATAGTGACACCATCCAAGCCTGGTCCTGCGGTCGCATCCCTACAGTTTAGCTCTTATGCCCAGTGTAATACATTTACTTACACTGTAGGTATACTAGTCTTAAAACTAAGCTATGCTACAAATTATTTTAGGTTCCTAGACAATTTTCTACAATAGCAGTACCAGGTCCCATATGCATGTACAAGGTTGGCTATAATCCTCGTTGGTTCATAGAATACATACATAAAGTACTTACACATCCCAGTTGGAAGCCTGCTGCAACTGCCGAGTCAATACTGGAAGCTGGAACAAATGAGAGAGAAGATTAGAAAACCTTATATAATATAAAGTTATAAATGTGGTAGACTTTAAAAAAAAACAAATGAAAATAATATAAAATGGAATATTTCAGTATAAACTAAATAAGAGATCATTATTTTATATATTGGCATCATATTTTCCCCTCCTGAAACCAATGTAACTACAAATTTTCCTACCAGAGTTGAGTTAATCAGTCTGTTTGCAATAACTTTATGTCCAACGACACAGCAGAGGTAACAGTGCAGGTTGAGTATAGCACGAGAGGCAGTGGAAGAAGGAGGGGTGGAGGAATTTTGGTCTTCAAGGAATGAACAGAGCTGTGAGACGAAGACGGTCCACTGTTCAGCATTGAAGGAATGCAGCTTCTCAACTGGAGTAGAGCAGAGTAGAGTAGGTCCCTTAAACTGGGGTCAACAACCAGAAAGGGAAAACATCTGTACAGTAAAATCCCTTAATACTGATGCAAAAACTAAATATACCTGAATAGGCTGGTACACAAAGAGTTTTTGAATCAAATCGCACAGGAGGAGTCTTAAGAATCTGGCAAACAGAAAAAACATCACAGAGTAAATGTCACTAATACCAGGAAAAACTTTTTCAAAAAAGATTTTAATATAATTGGTACATCTGGCATGTGACACCCTAATAAACAAAATTCCAATTACTTAAATGTACTATATTCATATATACATAAGCATATACAACACTGCAAGCTGGCACATGTACCTTGGGATTGTCTATTACTGGGGTCACAGTCAGATCAGCGTCAGTGTAAAGAAGATCTTTCAAACATGATGTGATGTCAGTGCCAGTACTGGACTAGAGTAGGAGCAGGGCAAAAGACAGGAAAATATGTCAACTTCAGCAGAAGCGAAGTGTCTTACAGGATCAGCATATTTACAGTAAGTATTTAAAAGGAAGACGGCAGTAGCTGTAAGTACGTATGGTGTATCGTAAAAACTAAAAAGAATGACAATTAGCATTAATCACTTCTTCTGGCTGTTTGCAAGTTTCAGAATCTATGGTGGCACTAACCTGTAGAACAGGGTTCTGGCTTGCAGTGCCTGAAATACTGCAGCGTCTTCTTGAGTTGGCATGAGAGCTAGGATATATTAAAAAATACTTAATAAACTTCTTACGTAGCCATTTACATAATGTAACTAAGGTAAAAGGGCTACAAAACAGGTATGAGGAAGATATACCTGAGCAGAAAGATGCCCTCTGCGTTGTCTTCATTTACACCACATTTGGGCTTTAGCTCTGACACATTATCTGCAGGAAGAAGACAGGTCATCTAGCTGAATGAGGGAATGTTTTAATTATGAGATTATAATTGTAAATGTTTTTATTTGAGGTGAAAAGAATGGGTAGAACAAAACTGCCATCATCTTACTGCCTCTATGTTCATATTAGAAAAATGAGGAAATCAAGCAGAAAGGGGTTTGCACTCTATTAGGATATGAGTACAGCTACAGTAGCTAGAGGTACCTGTATAGTACCATATGATTACTTCCACCGACTGTGTATTTTTGACCAATTCCCTGAAACGTGGTCGTCACACACATACACGTACTGTATGCTGTGGTCAAGAGGTGAACACTGATGTCTGACGTCAGACATATAAACAGATTGTGTTACCTAGGGTGATACTGGGATGCAATGTGTGGCACATTTTCTTCATCACAATTAGCTCGGGACCATCATCTGTTTTTTCTTCTCCCTCCCCTCCAAAATCCCTATCCAAGCTCCGACTGTTCCTTAAGGTTCCACAGGTTGTGTGTCTGACAGCCTGTTGGCTATTGCCTGTCATTGCCTGTGATGAGGTTTGTTTCTTGCTTTTTGGAAGCTCGTCTGCCTGTCCTGCAGGGAACGGCAGAGGCATTCCTGTGTGCCTGTCGAAGTAAAAAAATAAAAAAAAATACAGGCTGTAAGAAACTATTCCAGTGACAGAAAATAAAAGACCATGCAACGTTTTGTTTAAACGTCATGGAAATTCTATAAGTCTTTCTGTTCTTATGTTACAATTAAACAATCAATAATTAAATCTGAAAGCTCTCTTTGGATTAAATGAGCCTAACAACACTTCACTATTGAGATTAATGAGAGTATTGTTACTGCATGGAAAATACAAATGCAGGCAAATGGCTGCCACATAAAGCTTACAGAATGCTGTACGAGCATTTGAAATGATGTCTAATATAATATAATAATATATATACATATATATATATATATATATATATATATATATATATATATATATATAAACAGATATATATATAAACAGATATAAAAACCTTAAGCTGGCTGGTCCAACTTCCTCAAAGTAATCATTTTCTACTTGATTGTCTTCTTTATTCTCCTCTTCTGTTTGCCCATCATTCAGATCTTCTTCCTCATTCAGCATCTGTGTCCAGAAAGGGTGGTCCAGCAACTTAGGCCAGTCCATCCTTAAAAAAATAACTACACATCAAGACACAGACACAGTATGTGACACTAAGCTGAAACAGTTCAGTGTCCTGCATAAAGACTTGTTTTAATAAAAATATCTTTTAAATGTGTAACACAAAATATGGCTAAATTATTAGTTTGTGTATCTTCAACTAATTGTACTATAAAACAATAGTAATACATATATATACATACATCTTCCATATTTTGATACTAGCTGAAAATCCAAACAACTCTAGGTGGTATCATCAGTAATTGTGCATGTCTATAAGCCTGACCTCTTATTTGGGTTTTTATGGAGCAAGCCTCTCAGAAGATTCTCAAAGTCCTCACTTGGAAGTCTAGCTGAACGCAAAATAAAGGCATAAATTACAAAACAGCAAACAATCGCATATAATTACAAAAAAGCACAAAGACAACTTTGCCCCAGGTACTATTTTGTTGTCATCATTTATTTTTCTATACAACAGGAAAATGTTTATTCCAAACATCACATATTGTAGGCTTTGGTCTATGGGTTCATGGGCAAGGACATGAGGGTGAACACAGACCGTATTTATTACCTGCTTGTCTGGGAGGTGGTGGTTCCTGGTGTAAAATGATCTCTGTCAGTTCGCTGTAGTTATCAGAATGGAACGGAGGCTTACCTGTAAAATAAAAACCTGTCTGAGTCAAGAAGGCATATTAAGTGTATATGTAGCATATTGAGATACTGTAGGTTGGGGGTGATTGTTAACGTGACTCATAATCTAAAATAACAAAACATGACTTAAAAAGTCCCACATTCCTTGCATAGAAATCATATGTACAGTATGTCTGCGTCTTACCTGAGTACATGAAGTAGAGTATACACCCCAGAGCCCAGAAATCTGAGAGCATACTGGTTTCTGACCCCTGCAAAACTTCTGGGGCACTATAAGTTTGAGAACCTGAAAACATACATACTGTACTGTACATATATACATTATATGCATATACACTTCTAACAGACAAAAACGTTACTGACTCATTGTTTACAACATAAACATAAAAGCTAGCGTTTAATATCTGCTGGAAAGGGTTCTAGGAACTACAGTACAATTTTTACTTAGCAGTTTGATTACAATACTACCGCATGCACTTCTATTGCCTCCTGCTTTAATTATGAATTGACACACAAAGCCCTTAGTCATCTGAACCACTTCTCTTTTTCTGAATCATAATAACATAAAATCCCTGTCTACACATTTTGTTAAGATGTTTCACAGCTGCTAATTTGTCCCCTCCGGTGTTTACTGTATATGTGATGTTCCAGTTCAAGTGGACCCACTTAAAAATGTACAGCCTGGAACTGGAAAAGCTCCTTCACTGATTAGTTAACGCCTTAACAATTAAATGTAATGTATATATCACCAACTTGACTAAAAGATGCTCATTTTACCTTGCAATCGTTTTCTCATGTTGTCAAACTTCTCCTTCTTCTTGCCATCTTCTTCCCCTGCCTCCTCAGATGTATAGAGCAAATTAAAGAAACTCTCTAATGTCTCTCCCTCAGCCTTAGAGAGACAGAAGTTACCAAATTTCAGGACTCCACTGCCATCCAGCAAGATCTACACGTGACAAAATTAGAGTTATTATAATCAAAGGTCAAAGATGTTTTATATTGTTTGTCTTACATACAAATACAGATGTAAACCTTAGCAGGGGTCAAGTCGGAGAAGATGATGCCTAATTCATGTATGCGTTTCAGTCCTTTGACCAAGTGCCATCCAAACCTTCTCACCACATCTTCTGACAGACAACCATCCTGACTAATCACAGACTCCAGGGATCCACCTAATAGGGAAGCATATGAACTGGTAAAAATAATAATTGAATAAGCCAGGTTGTACATTATATATAAAGTCATTCCCCATTTGGAAATCTTTTGAATAGACGTATATGTTACCATCTTAAGTTGAAATCATGTTGTGCATAATTACTGACCTGTACAGAGTTCCACTACCAACCACAGGTGGTTAACTGTTTCATACCACTCGTAAAAGCGTACTATGTTCTGATGGTTCAGATCATGGCTCAGGCGTACCTACAGTAACAGGTGACAAGAGACAAGAGGCTATATGTATGTACAGTGTGTATATGCATGTGTGTATAAGTACATAAACTAAACTCTTTGTGAAATCTCCTCCTTGTTAAATTATTTCAGGCCTGTTCAAATGTAACATGATATGTAGAATAATAAACACAAAAAGATAACGGTCTTAGCATGTTCATAAGATTTAAAGATCTATCGTACGTGATTTGTGACTTCTGGTCTCTTGTCCTTGTCAGTGCAGATGATGGCCACATAGTTGAGACTGCCCTTCCTTCTTCCCTTGTAGACAACAGAGCTATCGCCTGCCCCAAGCTCCTCATAAAGGATGAAGTTCTCCATCTGCCGTGGCAAAAACATCAAGTAGTAAGCGTTTCAAGAATTGGAGCTAAAATACTGAATAGAATTTATTACAAAGACGATATTGAAATTTGGATACTGGCTAGTATCACTTTAACAAATGTTAAACTGCAAAAACAGTGATTTTATTCCACAAGTTCTGTTCAGTGGAAAACTAGATAGATGCGACCTGGATGAATAAGAACCTTCATAGAAATGTATGCATGAACAACTACATAAACAAACAAACAAACAAACAAACAAACAAACAAACAGCAGTTACGCCGTGTTCTTAGAAAGCCTTTCAACAGACCCACGTGTCTTTTGACGTTTATCTCTGGAAGATCATAACTGCATTACTGCACGTCTTCAGGACAACATGGCTGCCTGTGAAATGTAGCAGCTGAATACAATCACCGTTAATTAGCCGTTTCATCTCTGGCCAAGCCAGGGAGCTGTGTGAAAAATGATACGACGCTAATTGTATTATATGAGCATGTTTTCAGTGTTGAATTAACATCCAAGTGTTGCATAACATGTTTAAACTTGGTTAAAGCTGTTAAATTAGGCTTAACAGCTGTAACCTATGTGGCCGGTCAACCAAACACCTTATTACCAATGATGTTGGTGACGCTTGTAAGAAGACAACAGGTAACTGCAGTCGCTACAAAGTTACGTAGATGTACGAACCTGTTACGCTGCTACACACAGTGCCTACTGATAATAAACGATAAACCATAAAGTAATAATAATAATCCGTTTGTTCTAACTGTCAAAATATCTTTGAACTTACCTCCTCAACGAGCCACTTTAGTTAGCGGAAGCGTGTTGGACCCCATCATTCCAGCCTGAAGAGGGAGGTCTGAAATGGTTTGGATATGAACACAAACTCCGATTCCTCCTATAAAATCATGACATGTAAACAGTTTTGTGCTTTATTTGGTGTTTGTACGTACACGTAATTGGGAAAAATCTTTTGTTTATTTGATTTATGGTTTATTATGAGACTGTGTTATTAGAGTTGGGCTGACCACCCACACATGGTATATTCCTGCGTTGCCAGGATACAAGCTTGAACACAACAGACCGCACGGGCGCAACGTGCAGCGTAAGACACGGGACAAGCGAATGTCCTCTACGATTACATTTCATTACACGAGTAGAGACGCGATATAATGACCACGGTGAACCCCACGATCTATTTATTCCCACAGGCCAGACTCCAGACACTGGAATAGATTGTTAAGATGACAGAGTATGATGTTGTAGCCTCTGTGATGACAACATATCGCGTTATGTAATATAAGAAGTACTTTTCAAGGCGACTTTCTGGGATCGCTGCATAAAACTATAGAGAGTGAACAGTGGAAACCTACACCCTGCACAGCACTCAACATGAAAAAGTTCTCCTCTAAGTTGCCTAAGGATGAAGGCATCGCTTCCTGTGAGCGTGTTTTGGTTTACAAAATAAAACATGAGTTAAGTTAAATACAACTTTCTGATTTAAAGATTCTTGTTTGGTGTCAAACACAAAATGCCAACATATTTATCCTGACAAGCTAACCTGTTTCCAGTATTCAGTAGCTTACATGCTGCACTGATTGGGATCATATTAATAATTCAATGAAATATGTTACTGGCATCACATCTTTTTTTCATACTAATACCATTCAACGTACTCTAGAAATTACTGCAAAGATCAAATGTGAATGTAAAAGCAAGTTTAAAATGAACCAAAGGAACATATATGTGAAAGATAAAATGCAATAAATAGAAACAGAAACATTTCTGTTAAAATAAACAAAAACTACATAAACACCAATATCCTAAAAGTCAGGATAAAGAGGTGTTAGGTTCTGTTCATAGATTCTTAACTGTAGCTGCCCAACCCAAACATATGCTTTTTTAATACAACATTCAAGTGAAAAAAACAATTATGGGTTAGGTTATTTATTTTATACGCTTTTGTTCATTTGTGTCAGACTTTATTATTATTTTATCATATATTGTTGTATATGTATATATAGCTCAATTTATTTATTCAATAATTAAAATAATAACTTGTGCATTTATTTTGAATTCGCTCGCGCCGGTTGTGCTTCCACGTTCCCTCTTCTTTGACATCGCTGCGACCGGTGGCTTTGTCTGTAAAGCGCCTTTGACTCGCTGCAGCGAAGGGAGTCCAGCACTTTCAGAAGTTTTCGTGACCGGTCTCAGGGCTCACGCTGAAGAAACGCTGCATCCCCCGCATCCAGCGTGTTTCTGGCTGGGTTTTTTTTTTTTTTTGTCTGCTGTGTGGGCTGCTGCTCGGTCCTGTGTGAGGGACCCGTTGGAGACTAACGGAATTCATTCGCCAGTTTCGGGAAGTTCGCCCCGTCTACCAGAGCGGTAAGAAAAGCTTTGTCTGTGTGTGCGTTTCGTATTTGAAACGTTTCATGGTGTCGTGTTTATTGTGGGGCAGGTGCTTTGGCAGTTACTCGTGCTAACGGTCGGTGCTATAGCTGGAGACCAGCGGCGTCCTCACATGTGTAGCAGACACTAACGCCGGGGTCGTTTCCTTGTTCGTTCATCTGTTGAGCCTACGCTGCGGGGTCTTGTGTTCAGAAGTGAAAATGTCCAGGGTTGAGGGCGTGTCACTGTTTAATGACTAATTTAATCCCATCACACTCCGCTTCCACTCATTTAAAGTGAGTGGAGTCCTCATCAGTCTCCATAAGCGGGCTGGCAGGTTTTCACAGCTACTGCTCAGCCACTGTAATCAGAACTAATGCAAAGGGACACGAGGTCATTAGTTCTCCCCTGGTTAGTTAAGTAGAGCTCTGGGAGTCAAAGCTGAGTGGTTTACATCTGCTTATATAGCTACACCATACAAATCCTACTACTGATATTAAACTACTCTGTGCTGTTGACTCCTGTCCATGCTGAGAAGCTAAATGAGATTCCAGTTGGCTGTGCCAGCTACCAGCACATGATCGGTGGAAGGCATGTGTCCTGTCACACTCACAGTTAGTGGAGTCTTCTAAGAGGGTCTGCACAGACAGGAGTCATGAGTGTGACCCAAACAGACGGGTCAAATGACAGACAGAGGCACTGACAGATCCGCTACACGCACTTATTCAAAGAGTTGTTCCACATGCTTGCTTAGTTAACCCCCCGCCTCTTAAATCTGCAGATAGTTGCAACATGAAGCAGAACCATTACTTTTGAAATATCTGTCAGTGTTAAAGGTCTGCTTGTAGCGTATGCTGAGCTTTATTGTGCTAGAGGCTCGTGACCGTGTATGGTAGAAAGTTCTTTGGACGGACAGAGAATGTCCAGTTGCTTTTGTAAATGAGAACGTTTTGAAGCCTCATTTCATTTTATTGCACATCTTCTTCCTCTGCTTCATGTTTTATCGGTTTTCTGTTTGTTCCTTCAGTAATACCTCTTTTCCTACTGTTGTTTTGATTGTATCATCTAGTCAACAGAGGATGTTGGGTTATTGATTGGATCCCTTGATCATAAAGTAGCTGACAGGAGCAAATTTAACCTGGACTGACCTTTATTTACAGCCTTGCTCAAACACGTGTTTTGATTTTATATAAAGGATTTTGATTAAAAAAAAATTCCTTCATTTAAAATAAAGTGATGTTTTGTTTTGAGGATAATGGAGGATAAAATAAAAGTCAATAAAACTCCAACAAAAGAGAAATTTGAGCCAAGGTAAAACCTATTTGGTCGGGTTGTGACAAGGTTGACTCAGAACCTATTCTTAACATTTTGTGAAACAGTTTCTGAGCTTCTGTGTGTTTATACTGTTCTGTGCAAAGCTACTGTGTAATTTAACTGTTTGTGTACGTGAGATAATGTCATCGGGCAGTTTTCATTACAGCCAATATCAATACACTGCTGATCTCTGTCAACCCCAGGTTCTGTTTTCAATATATCAAAGTTGCAAAGGCTGTTTTTAAATCTTTTTCACACTATCTCTGACTCTACTTGTCAGAGATAGAGAGATACTTGTCTCAAAGCTGATTTGAGGTTCTCTACACAGTAGGGAGTGTTGCATAGCAGGAAGTTGCTTCTGGACTGCAGTCCGCAGTGTTTCCTGTGTTAAAGATGCAAAGACGGAAGTAGAGCCACTGGAAATGGTTATCCATCGCCATGTGCTACTATATTCCATTAACCAGGATACACACACACACATGACATGACTAAATCCCAGCACTACCTTTAGTTAGAGTGGTCTACACTAATAGCTATTGAATGTAAGGAAATCCCCTCTAGCAAGGACAAAGCTCAGCACTCGGCTGCTAAAAAGTGCTGCAGAGGCATGTGTTGTAGATTGATGTATTGATTGTCATAATGCCCAAGAGCAGACAAGTTAATGTCAACATTTTTAGGCAGCGTCAAACAAAACACTGACTAACATAATGCACTCCTAACTTTGCATGTTTGAGTTAAGGTGCAGGTAAGGTGTGTCTCATAATCCCCCAGGATTGATAAATAGACCATGGCTTTGTTACATGTAAAATGAATACCATGCTGTCTGCATCGTGAACATCACTCCTGCACATATTCCTGTGGAGGCTGCTGTACACTGCATACCAGGTTTCTTCTGTTTTGTCTTCATTATTTATTATCACTAAGAACTGATGTAACGTACTGATACTGTAGCTCCATGAAAGACTCATCAAATTTTTTTTTATACTGCGTATAGCTGCTGTCACATCTGTCACGGAGCATCTAGCGTGTTGTAGTGAGTATTGCTGCAGTGTTGCAGACATAAAACAGATGTCTGTATTAATTCATTGTTTATGATGAAGAAGTGATGCCAGTACAGCTGGTAAAGTTCATAAAGGCTTCTGACCTTTATCAGGTGTGTTCAGTGGCAACATGCTCCCATTGTCCCGTCCAAATTACGTCAGTCACTCTTCATAGGTGGGTCGAGAGTTGTTTGGGTGGAGCAGGGGAAACATATTTGTGGTGTGTGTTGAATGTCCATCATCTTGCATTAAGAAATCAGCTGTGTGATGGTGACGCGATTGTTTAACAGTCTTCTTTTCAGACACTCTGCTGGGTGGGATTACTAAGGACACTAGAGACTAGTCATTACTTTTTGGGAATTTAAATAATTTTGACTGTAACAACACCATAGACCCTATATTAAGCCACTCTACCTCTTAGTAGGTTTCCATTAGAATCAGTCATGAATCCCAGATCCAATGTTTGACATAGTACAGTTTGTCACTTGTTAAATGTTGGTTGATTACAGTCTGTTTAAACACGTCGTTGCACTAGTTAGGTTATAGATTTTGTGCCCTTATAGGCAAACTAGAACCAAATAAATGTTTAGTATATAAATATAGTGTTGAATAACGAAAAAAACAACGTTTTAACAGATTGTAGTGGGAGTGCTAGACTTAATAGTTACAAAGAAAGTGAACGTGTTCCCCTAAAGAGAAGAAAGAAACAACAACATTGGCTTCATCAGCCCATTGAAAGATTGTACTTCCTCTAATCTCAGCCCAATCCTGTCATTGTCTGCCACACTACAGCACAGTACAGGGTGGGAATGCTGTGGCCATGACATTAGCTCCTGCTAATCAATCCTGGTATTGTTGAACTTTGAAATGCAGTATTGTTTGGTCAGCATTGAATGTGTTTGTAATGGTCTCATTAATTCACATTTCACAAAAAACTCCAACTTTGTGTAACGTTTCTATTTCACGATCCATGTTAGAAGTAGAATGTAGTCCTGACCTGTAGGAGGAACCTCTCTCTGCAGCCTTGCATTTATTTTGTGGTGACTGTGTGGTTTGTTGATGTTAGCAACAGTCTTAGAGTATTTGGATGTCTGGACTGAATAATGGAAACTGAGTGACCTAAATTATACTTCCCACTAAGCATTAGAGTCTGACTCAATATGCGTAAGAGAATCATAGCATGCAAGTAGACAGAAAGATGAGTGTAGATACAGTAAATACTGCAGAAGGAGGTTTCTCACTCAAAGGTTTGTTGGTTTTTAATGACGATGGAGATCATTACATTTATGAGTGTGTTTTGAGGAGCTGACTATAAATAGACAAGCTCCTTTTCAGTTCTGCTGCTAAGTGATATAATGGTGTTGTGCTCCGTCCACTTTTTTTTAACTGACCTCAGCTTAACCCTTTCTTTTAATATTCTGAAATATGTTTAATTCAAACTTTTACATCCAACTGTTGCTTTTCAAGTGACTATTTGAAACAAATAATAAAATACAGACATTAAAGAGTGTATTGCAGTTGTCTGGACCACCACAATACATCAATAATTTTTGTTGACACTGGCTCAGAGAGCTATTAAATTCATTCATTTATTTAATTAATTCAATTCTTTTGATGTTGTGATAATGATAATATTGCACCAGATGCATTTCATATTATTAGAGCAACAAAAACTTGAAACCCCAAACGCTTCCACAGAGTACACACTATACGGTCTATAATTACCTGTTAGTGTGTGCTCTGTGTGTGAATCAGTCAGCCATCGTGCTCCAGCTGGCTACAAATACTTCAGCTTGCAGTACTCTAGAGTTAGAAAAACAGAGATGTACTCTATGCCAATTACAGGATGTACACAGAGAGCAAACTTGCCTATAAATGTATTTGTGAGATGGCTTTTAATTAACTTTCATTAGTTACACTGTTGCTACTGAAAGGAAGGAAATCCCCTCTGAAACACTGTCTCATTATTTGCAGCTTGTAATTGAAAAATATTAACATTATTGTCTCTTCTCTTTTCTTTTTCAGACATTCAGTGAGAAAACGTCTCCACATCCAAGCACATTGTTCTGGTTCTACATCTGCTCCCATTTCTCCTGTCGATACTATCATCACTGTAGTTCAGCAATGTATTCAGTAAAATTCTAGTTAGGCCCTGTTCTGTACCACAAAGCCTCGGGTTTCGTCCATGGCTGCTCTTGCCTTAAATCGGTAACCACTTAGCGCCAAGCTGGACCCGAAGGCTCCATCTCCCCAAACTTTTTCCTGCTCCTCTGCCCTGCCCCCTAAACCGCCTGCAGATCATATACATAAATCTCACCTGTACAGCTTAGGGCTCTCATCGACCGGTGAAGAGTTGGAAGAGGAGGAATATGTCAGTGAGGCAAGTCTGCCGGCTACAGTCCAGGAGTTCACAGCTGTCTACAGAGATGCAGAGACCATTACTGGTAAAGTTACATTATATTATAACTAAGGGCAATCGAATTAAGTAGATTCCATTAGTGTAGAATCATCAATTGAATTTATAAATATATAATGTAAAGCATACTTTTGTTTATGTCTGGCTACTCTACAATTATAAATGTATCCCCCATTAAGCATTTTTTATAGCTAATGGTTTAGAAAGAACTGGGAGGCTGGTGATGTACAGTATGTGTGTGAGGCTGAGGCATGTGGAGCTGTGAGAAACTGTCCCTCTCTGTGACCCTTTTCTAATGTCACATCCTGTCAGTAAATCAGCTCCAGGGGACCTCAGCTCTGTGTATAAGCCAGCCTGTGGATAAGAGATGAGCTCTCAGTGGACTGGCTCTGTCGCTTATTTGGTTCACCCCTCTGTTCTTCTCTTCCCCCTCTCTCATTTTGCTCTCCAAGGGAGTGGAGGGCCGTTGCCGTCTTGTCTCCATTGGTCAGGATTAGCTATGAGCTATGGGTTGTCGCTTATCTGTTTAGTTTGAATTATCCTGTGTTAGCCAGTTACCATGGACTATGTTAGAAAGTATATTTAAGATTATTATTTTTAAATATTATGTTCTTAAATTAAGACTTTATAGGGCAGTAACAGTTCCTAAGCACCAAATTAAAAGCAGTCCGTTTAGCAGAGATGTACACCAGGATGCTTTTTACTCACCTGTGAGCACTTAGGTACTTTTTTAATTGTGTAGACCTGGAAAGTAACTGGGAGCGTATACTAAAATTTTAATGCTCACTGGATCAATCAATCTAGTTCCTAATGGATGCTGCTTAACATGCTTAGGCAAGCAGCTGGTGGACACAGTAAACGCTGTTTCTGATAGCGTGGTGCAGTACACTAGCCCTGCAGAGCGTCTGAAACATTGGCACTTGCATCACTGAAACCGTGTTTTTGCTGCACGTGTAAGCTGTTGTGTAGTGTTGTGTTATGATGCAAGCTCTTACTTGTCATTCAAACTAATCTCAAGCTATATACATTTTTCTTTTAACTTACAGTAACGAGAGGTTTGGAAAAAGTTAAACTTAAACAACATTCAAGTCTCAAATTCACTCTATATTGTGAGACCGGCTCCTGCTCGCTTGCTTCTCAGTATGGTGTAAGTGTTGATGCAACACCCTGTAACATACTATACTTCTGAAAATCACACGGTGAAATGGCGAGCTGTGGAAATGTCTGCTTGAGTCATGTGCCTCTTACACTGATGTCATTCAAGGGCAGGACAGCTGAGGTTAGGTCAGCGCTGCCACCTGCTGGTGGGATAGTATTACTAGAGCAAACTTAACTCAGGTGTCTGTGACCTTTAAAGTTTTTCTTTTCATGTCCTCTGTCTGTCAACCAGTTGTATCGGTGCCTGTCTCTTGCTACAGTAAGTTCTTCTTCGCAGATAGAGGGCGTTTGTGGGGAGTGATTTTGTGTGTAATTTAACTGAGTCTAAAGAATGAATAAAGACAAAGGGCTGAATAGAGAAGCTGGTTGCCATGGGGCAGTTCCTGGATGTGGGGTTAATTCTCTGTGGTTACTAGGCAAGTGTGATGTAAAGAGTTGAGTAACTGAAATTATGGGATGCTTGGTAAAGACTGAGAGAGTGTGGAAACAAGGAGGCCGGCAGAGAGGAGACTGAGTGAAAACACAAAGCACAGAGAGCTGGAGTGAGCCAAAGTTTTGGAAGTGGGCAAACAGTCGAATCCAAACTGCAGCGTGCTGAATGTCTGCAGTCTAACGGCAGCATGTGTCCATTGTGCTGTAATGTTTGGCTAACAGTATTGTTTGCATTATGACGCACACACACAAGACCAAAGACATGAAGGCTTGGCTGCCTGCATGCACTACATGACAGAACAGGCTGAATCACTTTAATTCTTTCATCTTTCTCTTTAGCCACAGAGTAGAGCGTAGCGTAGAGTTGTTGGTTCAGGCTCATGAAAGCTGCTGATGCAGCCTGTTCTGTCATGTCCATGTGTGTTTCCAGCTCATTTCTATACTCGTGAACACTCATTTTGTGAACCGCTTTAACTCATGGGTGCTGCACCTAATGACTTTTCTTTTATGACGTTTAAACCTATTTCTTAACCGTATATATATATATATATATATATATATATATATATATATATATATATATATACATATACATATATTTATTTATTCTGGTAAACTAAACCTAGTAATTATGATTACTTTCTTAATTTTATTATTAACTGATATCCCCCTGAAATGAATGCCCCTGAAAGGTTTCCCTGTTTTGTTTTTTTTATTTATAAAAAGTAATCATAATATTTCTCTGTATTGTGTTGTGGAATCACAAGATTTATTTAATTTTGCTGTTAGTGTGCGGCAGCAATTCTGAAGACCCACACAGATATACTGTGTTCAGAGATTTACAGGGTTGGTGACACTTGAACACCTTGGCGGAGCCCTCTACGTGTAGCTCTTAGGGGTTGCCAGAGATATCTGACCACACATGACGTTCGCTCCAGTATTTCATGTGAGTATCGTCTGTGGCCAGCGGTGGCTCAGTCTAATTCTGGACTGTATGGTAGTGTCGTACGAAAAGCATGGCAGTACTTGGCCGAATAGTTTTAATGTGGCAAGTAGTTTGTGAATGGAGTAACATTAACCACACCACAGTAAGCACTAACATCTAAACCTTTTTTCTGCAATTTATTTTCTTGTGCCTTAACTAGATATGACACACACTAACTATTCATTTGTACCATGAACAGAAGTGCAGCTACTGGTGTGTTTGGTTTTTTTTTATGGACTGTGATGCAGGATTCCCTGGGATCACATGAAGACGCTTTTGCCCCCTTTATACTATGTAAAGGCCATAATTACGGCTGTATCTGAGCTAAATGTCCTCCCGCTGACCTGCTGCTCTAGCAGGAAGGATTGTGTCACTCTTTTATACATAAAAGAAGTCCAGTGTGTGTATTGCAGTGATGCAGCAGCTGAAAGACAGCTTGTCTGTGGTGGGTCAGAGGGAGAGAGGGAGCAGAGTGAGCGTTGGGCGGTCCATGTGGATACCGTCATTGGCATGACAAGCATGACGAACCAGTTTGGCTCAGGTCTCTTCTCCCTTTCAATCCTCCCTCCCTCTTTTCCTCTTTTCCTCTTTCTGTCGACCAGTGCCGTCCTCTCAAACTTTTAGCACCTCTCTCGTCGTCTCTCTTTCTCCCACCCTCCCTACATGCTTTCTCTCTGGCCTCTCTGTGTTATTTCTTAAAACGTTGCCTTCTCCTGCCTCAGTGGAAAATGTGATTGGAGGCCAGGACAGTTGGAGGTTGTCGGGCTTGAGGAACCATGAGTGAGTGCTCTAGTTTCTAATAGATTTAGCTTGTCTCAGGTTCATGACTTGTCTGACTAACAGCTGGATAGTTTCTTTCTCTGTCTCTGCTTTCTAGTCTAGTCTGTCAGTGACTTAGTCAGTTGGAGTTATAGGAATGTATTCACAAAGTCAATTTGTTTAACTTTAGGGTTTTAGGTTCACAGTACGCCTGCAGTCCATTGCTTAACAGGGTGTTGAACTTCAGTAGTGTTGCACTGGTTTAAACCTAATTCTGTCATATTAGGATGGTTTTGCTGGTTTGAATCCTTGCACCTCTTCCTTAACGTTTAAGCAAGTTTAGTGAAACTACAGTGTGCCTCTCTGTAATGTTCATTACTGATCTCCATGTACTCTCCACATGTTGTTTACTGCTCAGAGCAACGACGTTCTGACACATGAACTTGGTGACTACTAGCTGCTGAAACAAGACGCGTTGCTTAGCTTTTGTGTCTTCACTCAGTCTTTTCTAAAGTATCACACTAACAACTTCAGTCAGGGCCTGTTTAGTACTTCATTTCACTGTAAAGAGTGGAAAAGCTAATCTTCCTGTAGCTCAGCCTTGCTCGATACTAGTGGTCTGTTCAAAAAGTAATTGTTTTAATGGAAATTCTCAATGGTGTTTTTGTTAAAATAAATAATACTCTGAAACATAATAAACAACTTTGCTAGCCCTTATTGACCTTTAGTCAGCAGACACAGCACAGAGTGCTTTGTGCTATAATTATACCTCATTCACAACCTATCAGTCCTCATTTTAGAAGCTGAAGTGTGTTGGTCAAGTTACACATCAGTTCTCAATAGAGAGATTTGTATTCTGAATTTTACTCAGTTTCATTTAAATGTCTGCTCAGTCAATTAAAAGATAGGTTGATACTCTGCTTGTACTTTGAAGGTTTATACAGTATGAGATTAATGTAGGAGTACTGCTGTATACAGGGTCTTAAAGGTTTGAAGCAAAAGTTAGCCTCAGATTAGTTGGTCCTAGTACTTATACATGTCTATTCTGTGATGTATTGATGGGAACACTTACTGTACATCTGTGCTGAAGCCTCATTGGCTGTGGTTGTTGAACGATTCCCCATCTGCTGTGTGTCTGCGTGTGTGTGCTTTCTTTATTCAGCACAGTCAGTCATTCAGTCTGGATTAGCAAACTGTGAGAGAGATCATTGTTAGAGCAAATAGATGGACAGACAGCAGAGCAGAGCAACAGAGCCAGAAATGGAGGGGCACAGAAACAAAGGACGTTATTTTTATTGACTGGTGGGTTCTGTTCAAGACCTCCTCAGTTTCTCATTCATGTAGAAAAGATGACTAAAACCAAAATATCAGTTTGTCTCTACGGAGAGAATGTGCTCTGTAATAATAGATTCTTAAAAGTATGTTGTCATAATAATGTATGAAACCCATGTGTGAACAGAGAAGTGCATAGCTCAGAGCTTGGATCAGATTGTGTAGTTTTCCACAGCAGCACACAATTGTGTCTCTCTGCTCCTCTCTGTGGTTTGAACTAGGAAGCTGGCTGCCATATGTATTCAAGATGATGACTTCTGGTGTGTGAATGGTTTTGACCCACTTATTAAATAGTCTATTCTTCATGTCAGTGTTCATAGGTGTCTTTGTTTATTTGTATAATTTGCTAAAGTATCAGCACTTTTTTGTACAATGTTTTCATCCTCATAGTTAGTGGTGAGACTTTCCCTTCCCTTAAACAGGCCCCACATGAGCCTGTCCTGTGGTTCTAGCAGTTGCCTTTCAGAGAGGTCATTGCTGTACAGCGGAAATTAACATGTATAGGGTTTGTGGAAATGAGACAAAACCATGTTTGTGTATGTGCTTGTAAATACGATACTGAACACAGCAATATACCTTGTCAAAGCCTGAATTATTTTAATTGTATTTATTAATGTAAACGTGTTGTGTTGAGTGTGTTCACTGCCCTACTCACTCCAAGTAATAATCTGATTTAATTTAATTTCTAAAGCTCAGTGACATGAATTAACCATCAGTTGTGTTGTATTTTTGAGTGTGGTTGGAGGTTTGCAAGGTCAGCATCCGGCCAGTAGAGGGCATCCTATTCTTCTCAAATAATGACCAGTCTACGTGTACAGTATACTATGATGAAATGAAGAATTGTTAATAACTATTAGTACTTTCTATTCACACATACAAAAAACTGAATAAAGTATTCCTTTACTAAAAATGTTTTTTTCTTTCTTTCTCTGCAGATGTGTGTAACAGTACTGAATTGCCAGAGCTTGAAATTATCAGCTTATTGGAGGAACAGCTGCCAGTCTACAAGCTGAGGGCTGACACGATCTTCGGCTACGACCAAGATGATTGGCTGCACACACCACTCGTGGCCCCCGACGCTGCCCTCAACCTGACTACTGAACAGATAGAGGAGACCCTCAAATATTTTTGTGAGTTGATCACTTGATGTCAGTGGCTGTATTCCTAGTAGAGAAAGTAGATTTATAGATTGAACCTGTAGTGGTTGGATTTCTGTTGACCTTCAAGTGGGGAAGAGAGGGAGTGAGGTGACCATCTGCCTATCACAGTGTGGGTGCAACAGCTGATCGTGGTTGCCACAACACACGCCTTATGGGTCACTCTGTTGGTTGCTAAGCATTGTCTTGAACTTACCTCTCTGCTTCGCCCTCTAATGCATGTGCTTGTTCTTGTCTTATCAATCTAACAGCTAACTTTGGGTGTCCTCTATTGCAACTGTAACCCACATACCTCTAAGCTAATAAACACACAGGCTTATACAAAACACGTGCAAACACTGCACAAGGCAGAAGGGATCGTAAAGGGAGGTTTTCACCATTAATAATTTATTTGAATACTTTGTCTGCTTGAACAGTGACTCAGGGTAAAAAAGGTTTCTAAAAATAGCTCAAACATGTTATAAATAGGCTCTAACTAGAAATCATGTGAACACAAACGGTACATCTTGGCATTTCTCTGACAGTTGAATGTGACAGTAACATTCGGCAGAGGTTTTATTGGTAAAACACAGCATTGCTTTTCTATTTATTATCATCTGGATTGTACATACTGTAAGTTGTTTTCCTCATTCCTATTGTAGGAATATTTTTCCTTTATCATTCTCTCAGATGCAGTAAATGACCTAAGCGGGCCATGATTAATTAGCTGGGATAGGTCCTATTCAACCAGGTCATAAAGTGTGTTCCATAGAAATGTACGCACATATTTTCTATGATAAAATGACGCCATAAATGGCCATAGAGATAATAAAGTAGTGATTAAGCATTTATTTATGCAGCCATGTGTGTTATTTGGTTATTCAACTTTTTAGTAGACTTAAAGAAGTTAAAGTAACAGAGTAGCATGCACATCAAGCTGCTACTGATTTAATTACAGTATGTTACAGTACCTGCTGCTTGAGAAGGACATGTTGTAGTAGATTACATGGAGGTGGATAACTGGAGGATAAACAGTTTTTTTTTCTAAATTACTGTTGCTCGCATTCTTAATAATTTTATTAGCGTATTGTTTTTTTTCTTCTAAGAAGGGTTTGTGGCTTAATTTTATACATTTTCAAATATTTTCTGCTTTTAAAATAATAATAGGCATATGGTTGGTACGTTGGGATCTGAATCTGCTACATTTAGGCTAAAGCTGTCTCTCATGTAAAACCTGGACCCGTTACGTGATCCATCAGCTGGAGTTCCTTTATTACACTCCATTAGAAACGCATACAGCATTGTTCAAGCCAGTTTCCTTTCAGTAAGCATTGACTTGTCAGTGTGCAGTTAGCCTGTGTTAGCTCTTAGCCTGTGTTAGCTCCATCCTACATCCTCTGCCATGTGCTGAAATAACCAACCAGTGAACACTCAGTGTGTTCATTCATTTTGGACTAGCCACGTCACCCCTGCCAACACTACACTCTTCCTGCTAACTGCCTCTACATGCTGCTCAGGCTCAGGCCTTGGGATCTGAGCCTGTTGCTATAGCAACCACAGAAGGACAAAGTAGAGGAGAGGAGGGGGAGATGCTGACACACGAACGAAGGGCGGGATCTGCTCCCACTGATTGGCTGTCGGCACTGTAATCCCACCCACCCGACTGTGTCATGATTATCATCATTTCTGCTGCAAAACCCGTGACTGCTGCTGCTGCTCACTCCCTCACTCTCTGTATCACTGTGCTTATTGAGTCACTGTTAGAGATGCGATGGTCCATGTGTAGACCTAGGGCTGTCAATGAGCAAAGAATGTTACGAAAGAGGAGACACTCAAAGTGGCAGGATCTACAGAGGACAAACTTGCAGGAGTTCTTGATAAAGGATGGGGGCACAGGAGGAGAGAAGGTGACACATTTGCTGTAGCTTTGGACTGACTGAGGTAAACCGATGGACAGAAAACAATCTAAAGGACAGCGCGATGGCACTGACTCTCTGGACATGTACTGAAATAGCGAAGCACTGAATGATGGAAGGAGCTAATATAAAGTGAGAATGTTTTTTGTTTGCTGACAGAAATGGCACCACTGCCACCACAACTATGGAGTATAATATGCTGAGTGTGAGAGTGGGGCACAGAGGACATGGGCTGCCCTGGACTCTCTCACTAACAGCTGGCTACTACTAAGCTTGGGAGAAGTGACCATTGGCCACTATTACTTACTAATAGGACTTCAGTGACAGCTGGCTATCTCTAGGCATGCTGGGATATTGGATCATCCCTATATGCTAAGTATGCTTGGACAGTGACAGCTGTGTGTCAGAACAGTGACGATGAAGAGACGAGGCCAGAGGTTTGTCAAGGCAGACTACTATGAGTTGGACTGGTACTATGAAGAGTGTACCGACGGTAAGATTACAGTCTGCTATCATTTGATGCAGTGACAGGCGCATTAAAAACCTACACCAATATTGTGTATAGAGTACATTTTGTTGCATAGTTGACAAAGTGAAACTAGTGTAAAAAAAGCTAGGTTTTACGTTTCAGATTTCTTTGCCCATCATATACATAATAGCAGGATGAAAGTCAATTTATCAGTTTCAATAAACTATAATGCTGCTTCTCTACTTAACTGCTCTGTACTTACCAGCCATACTGTACTCAGTGTGGCTGGTAAAGTACCTGTGGGTGTAAGTATAGGAACAAGTGTGGATGGTTGTGGCTCCACTTTGCTGTTTCTGAATCAGGAGTAGAGAGCTGTGTGTGGCTCTCTGAAAACTGTGAAAATGCAGATCTAATGAAAGTTGAAGAATGCTGGATATACTTTCAGTGTTAAAAGTAGTTCTTTGATCTTCTGTTTTTTTTAAAGATCACCTACTGTGTACATAGTCAGAAATTAAAACACAGTTATTTAAAATAATACAAAAGACTATAGCAGATTGTAGATGGACTGGGTGACAAAATAAGTCACATGGAGGCAGTGACTTTGCTTTATAGGCATCCGTATGTATTCGAGAATTTGGTGCAGTGTTGTGCCTTTATGTAATACACCCCAGTTAGTTACAACAGCTAGTGGTGTTATCTTGGTGGAGCTATGTAACCTGTGTGGGTAACGATTGCGCAGATTGATCCACACATGTGTGGTGACATGTGACTCACAGCAGGCTACAGCATTGCTTATTATGAGCCTGTTGGCACTGCCTCTAGATTTTGCTCCCTTCTGTCTGCGTTTATCTTTTTGCCCTTGTCTGATTCTCTCCCTTTGTCAAGGACTTGTATGCTTGATGATTTATTGCGTCCCTCAATTTAATTAATGTCCTGCTTTATATTTGCAACATCCACTGCGTTTGTTGAGTTTTCTCCACAGGTGCTTGCTTACTTATATATCTTTCTTGACAGTACTGAGCTGTGCATTTGATGATGAGTGCGATAACGTGATGTATTAGTTCCTGCACTACATTATGCTTGTGTGTATTGGGGATCCTCTTTGGACACAGTTACATAACATTTAAGATGGCTCAGCACCTACCCGGTGTGAGCTTAGCATCCTAAACATCTGCAGAATGATTTTAGCTCTGGAAGCCAGCCCAGGTTAGCTTTCTAGTCCTTGGTGATTTGAATGTTTCCTTGTAGATAATGACAGTAGGTTTAACTGTGTTCGACATGATAAGACAACCAAATGATTGGGGCTGTTTGCAGTTTGTTTTAGAGCGTTGAGGCAGAAATAGATAGCAGCTGGTTTTATTCTGAGATATGCAAGGATGGAAGTAGGTTGGCTTATATTTAGCTCACTTTTCATTCTGCTCTAAGACACCCTTGTCTGTAGCAGACGGCCAACACTTTCTGTGGCATGTTTAAAGGTCTTCGAAACAAGGACAGATGGGAAGGGACCCGGAACTAAAGGCTAAGAAAGACAGGAGCTATTCTGTCAGTGGCAAAGTGACAGGCTGGACGCAGCTAGCAGACTAAATGTGTTTATTTCCTGTCAGTATTACAGATTTAATTGTGTTTACATTTTTGCTTCCAAGTATATAGATTCATAGTTTTTTCATTTGAAGTTGTTTATAGTCTTTGTGATCCCTGGTTATTGGTGACAATAATTGTAATGAGGATACATCAAAAACAATTAACAATTCTTTGTTTTCTCTACACATATTTGTTTGCTTCAGTATCCATACTATACAATAACATATGTACACTAGAGAAGCACAGTTATATTTGGGGAATTTTGTCAAAATCATTAACTTAAACATGTCAACATACAGTAACTCCAACCATCTAGTGAAACAGGAAAACAAGAGCAGTGTAAAGAGTAAATATGATCAGAAAAGCAGTGGTAGAGGAACAGTGCTTCGTGTTGTGGTCTGACTCTTTTGTTGCCTGCAGCATTGTATTTGAAGGACCATTGAGTGGAGTTACTCAAGCATTGAGGATGGTACTGAGCTGACATCGGTTTTCCAGACCAATTACAGTAATTATCATGCTTGAGCAATGACTAACAAGCAGAAAATTATGCTGCTTTGATGTAACCGACAGAATTTACCAAAGATTATTTGTGAAGCTTAACTGACCACATGACCAATCACATCCAGTTTATTTAGGAAAGAGCTGACAACTGGGAAGGTACTGTATGTTGCTGGTTATTGATATTTTCTCTAAAACATGGACTAGATATGAATCTTGACAAATGCTGTCTCGTCCTTGTTTGCATAGTGAAGATGTACCATGGATGGGTATCCAGGATGGTTGCTGCTGATGCAAATACTCATCGACAGTAATAATTCCATTGTTTGTAAGGCAGCCAACAGGGAGACGTATATCTAACCAGGTGTTTGAAGCTTTGAACCCTTGGAATACAGTATGCTGCACATTCTGCTGAGCTTAACCCACAACTTCCTTCTCTTACATCACTTATTGCAGGAGGTTTTAGAATTCTCTTGTACTGGACATTATGCTTGTGGATACTGGATGTGAATTGTCTTTCTGTGTGGTGTTCTCTTTGTTTACATGTCAGCGCTATTGACTGTCTAAAGAAAACACTTTTAGATAACACACTTGTCAGCTACTTTCTAGCTAAGCAATGATTTCATGTTATTCAAATGAACCCCTACAGTTTAATTCATGCCTTTGTTGATTGTCCTTGACGTGAGGTAAATACTATCTCTGTACCTGTGAAGGTTTCACTTAGTCTGGCCCCACCCTGGAAACAGGTGCATGTCTGGTATTGTTTGTGCTGCCCTTTTGTCGCCTGGAATGCTCAGAGGACTGTACCAAGATGTATTCACGTGAGGGGAGGTTGCAAAGGCCTTACTTACATTCGACTTGAGACTCACCTGAGAAACAGTGGACGTTTCTTCCTGTAACTGCCAGCCTGAAACATTTCAACACCTTGAACAGAAATGGTTGACGGGGTTGAAGGGTGCAGATTACAGTGATTAGAAACAAGTACAACAGATTGTTTAAAATGTTCAAATCTGTTGTGTTGAATTAAGTTTTTATGGCCTCCAGTGTGTGTATTTGTTTGAATGTGTTTCCCCACCCCTGTTTTTTGTAAAGTAGAGCAGGCTGTTCACTGACCAGTCACAGAGAAGAGGAGGAGTCACATTATCAGGTTGTCACACAACCTCTAAATACACACACTAAGAAACTCATACAGCAGATACTGCTTGGCGATTGATGGGTCTATGTATACGGACATGCAGAATGGAGTTTTCAGAGAGGGAGAGAAAATGCACACCTTCAAATCTTTACGATATAAAAGCTAGTAACAGTGGGTGTGTGTGGGTCTAGACAAACGCAGTTTACGTATTGATTCATATATACAAAATGAAGCGCACACATGGACACAGCACTGTTCAAGACCATGGCTTTACACCTACAGGCGCTGTGGTTAGCTAGTTGACCATAGTGCCACAAAGGACGATGGCGCTGTTCACAACTGCTGAAGATGAGCTGGAATTCTCCTACCACCCGGAGGAGGATGAGGAATATGTTGATCTTCCTAGTAATGAAAGCTCAGAGCAGCAGGAGGATGAGGAGGACTGTGTCAGTTTTCCTACCCATGGAAGTGCACAGCACGAAGAGGAAGAAGAGATGGATGAAGAGCAACGAGTTCTGTGTGAAGGTAGTCTGTGGTCTCTGTAAGCAAAGGCACACTTTGCTGTTATCTTCATACTTTGCTCTGTGTTATCTCACCTTTGTTGTGGCGTGTCCTCAGCGATTGGTTCAGCAGAGCAGTGGGTTTTGAAGAAGGTTATACTTCCTTTAGCCTTTGTGTTGGTGTGGTATCTAGTCTCAGTGCCGCATGGTTTGTCTACCTCTTCATTTGACATGTTCAAATATGGGCTGGTCGCTTTATTCCAACTGGCACTTCAAGGTTTTGTCTTTGTGGCAGCATGGTTACAGCTTTTACATGCTCACGCTTTTTAAACCTGCAGGCACATAAGCAAATGAACATGCTTAGAGATGTTTACATAAACAAATAGTACCATGTCAAAGAAGAAATAAGCTTTATTAAACATGTTATTGTACCAAACTTTGATTCAAAAACAACCAAAGTATCTGTGAAGCAAGGTGAAACTCAGATGTTCATGTGGCAGGAATAGGGTATATTTGCAACCAGGACTGTTTTTAAGATACTTGTTTATTTGTTTGTTTTCAACAAGGCCTCATTCATCCATTTTCTTTTTCTTGTTTTGCCGTTTGTTTGTTGTTCTTGAACCTGTGTGGTATCTGTTGCCCAGTAGCAGCCAGTATTATGACCTCCTGCTGCAAAGTTGACAGCCAAAACCTGAAGTAACAGTAACCGGGTAACAGGTTCACTAAGCTTTCATTAGCTTCATGTGAGGGGGTACAGGGGACTGTACTTAGGCCTTGTAATCTTGATTAAATGGAGATCTGACCTACTGTACAGTAATTATTTGTTTCTCCTTTGTTCGTCTGTGTGATGAAGGTAGAGGGGACATCTCTTAGGTTTTATCTTGGCTAAAGCACCAAGAAAGTAGCCTGATTATCTTCCAGTATTAGGTTTCACGTCTTCTAACACAAAGGAGGTTAGACATGCTTTGTCTTTCACAACCCATTTATGACTAAAGTCAATTAATAAAATAAAAAATTGTACAGTAGCAAGAATTTGTCTCTCCCAGTCATCGTTGTACAGTATGTAAGGTTGTAAATACAGTTTTTGTTTGCACTGTATTTGGTGGGATCTTAATGTACTGGTGTACAAAAGTAATGAACTGGGTACCCTGGGGTGTTATTGAGTATATTTATTAAGTCGTACTTCACGCCGGGTGTCTAGTGTGGGTGGAGCGTCACCATGGACACAAACTAGTATATTCCAATAGAAATCACAGACACAGAGCGAATGACGGGCAAACGGGTCACAGGTTCAAGCCAATAGTGTCTTGTACTGTGGTGATCTCATACTGGTTGCATTATTTTAAATATAATATTATATAATATGACAACTCATTTACTAAATATTAGGAACACATCTTGAAATAATACACTCCACCACTCAGTATAGTCTCAGAAGAGTTTTTACCTTTTGGATAAAACTTATAGCAGATGCTGCATTGGATTGTATTAGACTGTACAGGTTTATTTAATATTGAGAACATGGAGCGAATGTGCATGCGAGCACGTACACAGTTATGTTTCCTGGTGTGCTCCTTGCCAAATTTTTTCTGTTAAGCTTTGTGCCTTAATGCTTCACTAAATGAAGAATGTTGGATGTTTGGATTGTTTGCTTAGTGTCTTCTCTGTGTATTCGTATCGCACTAGTACAAGTCTTTGTCAATGATCTATTGTCATCTACACGTTGTTTTACTAAATGTTTGGGATTTCTTTACATTGTGACCCTTTTGTTCTATCTGTGCCAGTAGCATAATTTTCCAATGTTTGGCAACTATTTTGGTCCAAAAACAACAACGACTAACTGCACAATCAAGCTGTTCATAATTCATCTAATAGTAATTCCTTCTTAATAGCGTGTCCTCCTGGCTTTGGTCATGTCCAGTAACTAGAGCCATCATGTGTTTGGTGAACTGCTTGTTTTAGTACTCCTTTAGTGTTCCTACTGTGCTTGTTGAATTGATATTTACAAAACCAAGATGTTTTGTTGTCATTTAGCATGCTCACACGTGGACTTAAAGATAATTGCCTGTTGGCACAAGGACGAGCTGCCGGTGCAGGATGTGTGATGACATGAAAGAAGGAAATTGTTTCAGACCTGTTTCAGTTTCACACCACACTGGAGCTGCAAAATGAAAAACATGTCAGTGCAGTTGCTCATGCAGCATGTTAATAGATTAAAAAATGACATGACATAGAGCATAACCTTGTGCCTGTTTTGTCCAGAAGCTCTACAGGCCCTGTGATGTACTGTATGAGGGTATGAAAATAGGCTGTTTGCATCGGCCAACTGCGTTTTGCATTTTTTGAGGCATTGAGCACATTCATGTTCCAGGCATGTTGTTTTCCCTTTTGAAGTGTGATAAATACTGTTTCTGTGGACACTGATATAGTTTATCCATTCACAGACAGAATAAGAAACATTAAGTGACCTTGTGAATCATACCTCCATATAATGCAGCCTCACCCTCCCGCTCTCTCCAGCTGATGGTGTTAAAATGACTCATGCCCATCCACTGATCTAGCTCCACATTCAGTCACTTTGTCCGTGATGATGCTTGAGTGTGGCTTCAGTGTTGGAAAGCAGATACTCTTAAGAAAGAGGAAAAACAGGCTTTTGTTTTTGTTGGAATGTCCCTCCTGATTGTTTGTCGCAGACAGTGTTATACAGTTTCATGTAAGCTATTCACAGCAAGATCCTGTTTGAGTCTTGACCTGAGCCGAGCAAGTCTTTCACTCTGAAAGCGGAGTCCAAGCTTTGTATGAGGACAGACGGGACTGATAAACTTGTAGTTAAAATAGTTATGCTGAGGCGTAGGCGTCTGTGCCTTCAAGTAATGGACTTTGAACAAGATTGAGAGAAATATATCCTTCTATTTACCATACAATGTGAAGTCATATAACATAGTTAGGTAATGTGAAAGTAACACTTTTTAATATAAGGTTAAGTAGTGCATCAGCATGACACATTCATTCCTTTAAGGTGATTGGATGAGTTATCGCCTCTCTAAAAAACATTTTAACCTTGAGCCAAGACTGATACTGTAGCTGCATTTAAGTTAAGTAGTGGTAGCTAGATGTGTCCAATCAACTGGCAGCTCAGTGCCTTTATGTATTCAGCCACATGTCGGTTATGTGTAGCTGCATCATATGACACGTTTTTGACATGTTTAGGGATTACATCGAAGACACCCTGCACTAAATACTGTAACAATATTATTTGCAATGAATGTTACATGACTCGAGTTGTGTCGAGTTGATTTATAATGTTGACTTTCCCAGTGTGCTGAGGCCTAAAAACTTCTCTTTAACTCTTCAGTGCTGTGTGCTGACAGAGTGGGACAGATGACGAAAACCTACAGTGACATAGACGCTGTCACTCGGCTGCTGGAGGAGGTGAGAATATAAAATCGAACTTATTATGAATGAGTTACATGTATCTAATGCGTTATATACAAGTTAAATAAGAGCAGAAATAATGTGACGATATGACGATAGTTTATGCTGCCACACACTAAGGCAATGGTCAAATGTTATGTAATGCTGTTTATGACCAGTGAGATTTGTTAAACCTACATCATAAAAATGAGTTTCCAACAGCTGATATTCAAATCTGATCAGATCTGGTCAGTGAGGCAGGCATTATCACACATGGCTGAGCAGGAGCTCAGTTGGCTTGTTTTGGATAAATAAAAGCCTGAGTAAATACAGAGCTGTCATTGTTTAAGGAGCTATAAATATGATCCGGTCAGTTAGCCAGCTACATGGTATGTGTGTACTTTAGCCATCAGGCAACTCATTACACTGACCTCTGCTGCCGTGTTAACAAAGCATTAATACTCACTATTCAGACGTACAGTAGATTTAATAGGTGTGTACTTGTCCTTCACATTATGATGTTCAGTGGAACATGTTATCTAGCGCCGCAGTGCCCAGTTATGTTGCTCCTGATTGCAGCCACACCTACAGAAAAGCAGGAGTGCCTGCTTTATAACAGGCTCATAATAGGCTTTTAATCATACTGCAGTTTTGGGATATGCTGTGCTGGAATAGGTTGAGTTATTCACACCCTGATTGTCTTTGTTCCATGAGGAGTGGACATTATAACCCTGTGTAACTTATACTGTATCTATCATCCTGCTGCATGTTCTTATTGCTGATGAATATGCACTACCCTCATTTTTAATGACCGCCATCTTACAGTAGCTTAGCAGAAATGCTGCAACTAGAATGGTAATTAAGCAAGAAACCGTATTTTCTCCAGACAGCATGTTTTCCCAAAGTAGTGAAATATTCCTGTAATAGATGTAATTCATATTGTTTTATGTTAATATTATCGAAGTTGTTGTCACTTTGCAGAAAGAGCGTGACTTGGAGTTAGCAGCTCGTATTGGACAGTCTCTGCTGAAGAAAAACAAAGCTCTCAGTGAGAGGAATGAACTGCTGGAGGAGCAAGTAGAGCACGTACGGGAAGAGGTACACAACCCCAGAGTGTGCGTACTGTCTGTGGCGGCAGTTAAATGACTGTTTGGGAACATATCTGTATCATATATGGACGTGAGCTAGGCTGAATGGATTCGAAGTCCTTTTGTCTTTTCGTCTCTTTCTTTAACTCTGTCTCCTTCTGTATTTCCTCATACAGGTGTCCCAGCTTCGTCATGACTTGTCCATGAAAGATGAGCTGTTACAATTCTACACCAGTGCTGCTGAGGAAAGCGAGGTGGAGTCTGCTGCCTCTACACCGTAAGTCTCTTTTCCTACCCTCCCTCTTTATCACCTTTCCTCTTTTCTCTTTTTGATGGTTGTTATGCAGCACAGTTGACACAACAAAATCCAAATATAATGCAAACGGGGAAAAAAATCAATACAAATATTTTCGTCTGTAAGCTGTGTGAAGCATAGGGGAATGCCACAATCATTTAAAAGCTGTCCTGAAGAGTTTTTTCTTTTGTGTGTCCACAGTGTGCGGCCCAGTGAAACAAGTGCATCACCTCCAACTTTTTTCCCCCTGGACTGCTTACAGAAGAAACTCAAAGATCTGGAGGAAGAAAACAAATCATTACGATTTGAGGTACAGAATGTATTCTGCACATTGGTGGACATCAGCTCCAGTTTTGTTTTATAATTGAATTAATAATATCACATACATTTTAAAATGTACGATTGCATGTAAGCTAAATATTATTTCATTATTTCTGAAAATGTTACATAGATTGTGTAAGAATCAACAGTGTTGCAAAGTTAAAGTTCAAAACAAGAATGAATTAGAATTTTTTTAATGGTGTCGAAGTCGCCTTTAACTTTTTACATTTCACTTTAAACTACATGTTTGAATTTTAGTATTACTTAAAATATGATACGATAGTGATCAATAATGTGTCTTTCTTCAGGCCAGTCATTTGGAAACAGAAACTATCTGCTTTGAGGAGAAGGAACAGCAACTTGTCAACGACTGTGTCAAAGAACTACGTGAGTATTAGACTGAGTACAGCCGTAATAGGATTGAATACAGTCCACTGATATGAACTACTGTACTTCCTTAGTCTCCAAAGGCAGCAAATCAGGAGCCTCTTTTTGATACGTTCTTGTACTGAGCATCTGTTTTTGTTTTCAGGTGATGCAAATGTGCAGATTTCCTCTCTGGCTGAAGAGCTGGCCAGGAAGACTGAAGACGCCTCCAGACAACAGGAGGAGATCACACACTTACTCTCCCAAATAGTAGACCTTCAAAAGAAGGCCAAGCTGGTATGAAGCCCCTGACATGTCTCGTGCTGCTGGTATTAATTATCTAGAGCAGCTAAGGAATTGCATGCACACGTTGTTTCATTCATGTAGCTTCTCTGTGTGCTGTAGATACATTATACAGTAGTCTTCACACTTGTTTTGGCTGGTTTGCAGTATTCCGTGGAGAACGAAGAGCTGACTCAGCACTTGGGAGCAGCCAAAGATGCCCAGCGACAGCTCACTGCTGAGGTAAGACAATCTACAGTTCGGTGGCCGTGGCCTCGCCAGTGAATTTCTGCAGCAGTAGTTTCCACCAGCTGATAGAGATGGTACAGGACACGTTGCCAGAGAATATCCTGCAGTAACACGTTTTTTTCAGGCCAGTGAATCACATTACGTTATTATAGCACTAAATGTGATTTATTTATCTTATTTTCATTTGGCTGGCTGGTGTATTGGGACACGGTCATTTATGTATTGAATATCAGCTTAAGTGGTGGCATCATCTTATTAGCAAAAACTGTCAATGCTGTACAATGGACTTAATTAAGGATGAAAATGTATCTGTATCTGTCTCTGTCAGTCTTTTCTCACCTGCTTCCTTTTCTTTCTCCTCCTCCAGCTGCAGGAGTTGCAGGATAAGTATGCAGAGTGTATGGAGATGCTCCATGAAGCTCAGGAGGAGCTGAAAAACCTGAGGAATAAAACTCTACCTCTAAGCACACCTAGACGTTTCCATTCTCTGGGCTTGTTTCCGATGGTGAGTGAGGGCGCAGCGAATCAGGGAAAGTTATAGCAGTGAGGTCAGAGCATCAGCTGAGCTTTCCACAGCTAGGACAGTAATTTATCATTTGGCTTGCTTGTACTTGTTAGTACAGTATGTCTCGACGCATCACAGCAGATTCAGGCCCCGCCACAAAGTAATTTAAAGAACGCTTTAGAGCAAGTTTTCACATTTTTTCAGGATTCTCTGGCAGCGGAAATAGAGGGCACCATGAGAAAGGAACTTCAAATGGATGATCCAGACGTAGAAGAGCAGCGGTACACCAATTTGAAACATTCAGTCAGGATCATAAAGCATTTGATCTAATGTCATAAGCCTTTAATATGAATGTGATCTTGTCTCTGCAGACTGCACCCGAAGCGAGTGTTCCAGACAGTGAAAAACCTCAACCTTATGCGTCAACAGCGATCATCATTAGCCCCCTCCCCTCTCAATATCCCAGGCTCAAATCAGACATCGTGCTTTACCTCAGGGCGCTCTAGCAGAGTGGGCACGCCTCGCGCCAACTCCATATATGGTAGCGAGACAGGAAGTGGGATTATCCTGGACAACAGAACAAGCATGGTCTTGGAAAGTGGAAGTGATGGGTACGCAAAATGCAGCACACATTCATTCATGACTGGTTTGTTGTATGATGCAGTAACTGGTTTTAAACTGTGAAACTTAACTGGGTCTGCCTCTCCAGGTCTGAGGACTCTAACAAACGACCCCCTGGCACTCCAGGAACCCCAGGCAGCAGGGACCTGGAAGCAGCCTTGCGGCGTCTGTCCCTCCGTCGTGACAACTACCTCTCAGAGAAACGTTTTTTTGAGGAGGAGAGGGAGAGGAAACTGTCTTACCTGTCAAAAGAGGATGAAAAAGGAGGTGGGCAGGGCAGCGAAGGCCCAAGCACCCCGACTGAAAGCCTGTTGTCGCTGTGCTCGCATCCGTCTTTTGGAAGCGTGTGGTCAGGATACTCTTTCACAGCAAGATCCTACCTGCCGGAGAAGCTGCAGATTGTAAAGCCGCTAGAAGGTGATTATCTGTCTCAGGGTTTTAAGGCATCCTGTACTTTACATAAAGAAAAACAGAATCAAAATCCAAAACACCTGCACAATAAAAGTGACGTTTTTCAGAACCCGAATCAGAATGCTACACAAAATTCTAACTGCAATCCAAATACTCCCTCAAACACAGGAATGAGTTACCCACAAGCAAATCAGCAGGAGAGTCAGTATCTTATTTTACACAGTAAATCCAAAATCTTTCTGAGCACCTCGCAGGAGCCTAAGAACCTGCAGAAGAGCTCTAGTTTGTTGGAGCTGAGCAGCCTGCCGAGTAAGAGGCCTCACCTCCGAGCTCCTCTGGCTTTAGTCACAGGTTTGTTGGAGGTGCTTGAACACCAGGGGGGGCGTTTAAATCTGCAGCATTCTTTTTACTTTAGACATACTCAGCCATGCTGCTGGTTTGAAGTCTAGATTAGACACTGTGCTCTGGGTTGAGGCATTTCATCTGTAAACAAGGCAAAAGCAGATGTGTTAGATGTGTTAAACTGTTGTCTAATCAGACAAACGGTATTTTTCAAATAAAACGTAATAATACGTATCATTTATGGTATCTAACATTTCTATGCTATCTGGTTACATGGCTGTTACATTTTTCACAAAGACATCGCACAAAATTAGCACTTTAAATGGGATTTGCATTAAGCAAGTCAGTATGACTTTTAATAGCACTTAGATTTCCTTGTGCCTTGTTTGTTTGTTGTTCTATAATTTTTAGTTCCACATTTGGTTATGGGCAATTGTTGTTTGGTTTTATAAACCTAACTTGTTTATATGCAGTGTTTGATGCCAAATATTTATCTACACACGTTGTTTTAAAACTGTGCAAAAGAAACCTGCTTTTGTGTACCGTATTTTCCCTTCTGTGGCGCCACCTAGCGTTCAAACTAAGAGTTACACCAGTGTCACGCCTCACTAGATGCACACAATTAAACCTTTCTTTTTTTAAAGTTTTATGTTTAAATCAGAGAGTCAACGTGGTAATAACCTGCCGTATAATTTTCTGTAGCCATTCATCAGTAGTCCATGAATCAATGTCTCACACATTTCTAGTTCTACTGTGCATTAGTGTCATATAAAGTTCTGTCCACCTCTCCTGCTCCTTTGTTTTTCCTTTTTCTTCAGTTGTGTCATGTTTGTACTTTACTCATTTTCTGTTGGACCTGTTTGTTTTCGTTGATTCCTTAAATAAAATCGTACTAATTTTCTCCCCTTCCACTCTCATTCTTTTCATGTTCTGCATGCGTCCTGTAAAACATTCAGTTTACCAGATTGAAGGGCACTGTGTAAAGTAGCGTCACCTCAGAAATGTTGTGTCAATTACAACCTATGAGTGACTGTGACTGTGTGTGTGTCGGTATGAGGAAACGCTGCAGCCAAAAGCTGTTCTCAAAGTCCGTTATAGTGTGATCAACTTGAATATGAAGTGAAGTAACACTTTGTGGCTTTCTTCCAGGCTCCGCTACGCTCCATGCATGGCAGCAGTTGGCTCAACCCCACATGGGAGCTCTGCTGGATCATCGGCCTGGCGTGGTGACGAAGGGCTTTCGCACATTAGCCCATGAGCTGGACCAGGAAGAAAGCTGGCAACTGGACCAACCAGAGGAGGATGAAGTCTCATGTGACTCCTTTACCAGCTCGACAGGCGAAAACTCTGTATGCTTGGATCTGCCTCAGTCTACCTCTACTCCCTCTGTCTGCTGCATCAAAAATGGCGACACTGATTACAGATGCCAGTCAAAAACATTGTGTGGAGCTAAAGATGCAACACAAGGAAAAGATGGACATGTTGCAAACACAGGCCTTCCCCTCTGCAGCCCCTCCCTTTGCTCGGAGAGGATGAATGGGCACGTGGACCTGAAGGAGCTCCAGGCCTTACAGCCTGCCACAGTGGACCACATGCCTGGTGAGGGAGCCTCCTAGTGAGCTTCAGCACTGCATCCACCTTCCATTTTATCCCTGGGGCATCAGGATAAAGGGGAAGGAATTTGAAGAGCAGGGGTGGGAGGGTGAGAGATATAGGAAAGGCAGTCACTGGACACAACCCCACAGTGATTCTCTTCCTGTATGATACACACTTCAACGTCCAGCCATCCCACTGGCAGTCCTTGTGCGCAGCCATCGAACCGCAGCAAACCTGAGTACCTTTTTTTTTTTTTTTTTTTAACTCCAGCTTCAATCTTCTTGATCTTCCTTCTGGGATCATACTTTTTTGCTGCCACACTAATTTTTCCTCCTGTGTAAATCTCTCCTCATCAAATTAGTCTTCTAAAGTCTTTAGCAGGTTGCTTTAGGGTGTCTTCTAGTAACGTAAAAAGGAAATCAGGATGGTTGCATTATCCCACTTATTGTGTATCAATCTTACTGTTCTTTTGCTGCTGCTTTTCTTCTGACTTTTTTCCTACTTGATCATTCTGTATGGTGCATGTTGTCTGAACGCTAACAGCTGTCTCTCTGTTCTCTAGTTAATTTCCCAGGGAAGTGTCTGTCACATACTAGCTCCACATACACCTTCACCACCTGCAGGATCCTCCACCCGTCTGATCAGCTGACATCTGTGTCCCCAAGGTAAACGCCCGGATTACTTTCTCTTACTATTGTACTCTGTTAATGTGAACGTGTAGTGAACCGTTATGAACATGTGATGGCAGTCTGTCGTATTGCTTGCTTTCCATTGGTGGCATTATTTCTTTACCAAGAATAAATAAATCTGTATTTAGCATAGAAAATGCTAATGATGATTAGTTTATTTCCAATATGAACTGTCAATCCAGCAGCTTCTTCTCTTAATCAAGGAGCAAATTCCCCCCTTTCTTCCGCAAAGACGGATTCAGTGTCAGAGATACTGTAATGCTACCACAGCTAGCTCATGGCGTTGTATGATGCAACTGTCTGATTGGCCTTGGCAGGTCATGTGACGAGGAAGAAGAAGTGGCGGTGTATCACATGGTTGTCATGGCGAGCGCAGAGCAAACAAATTGAATGCACCAAGTGGTGTGCACGTGGGTGAGGAAATGCATGAGAGTGAAGAGGCTGAGGGTGTGTCGGTACCGGACAGTCACAGCCTGCATGTACAGTAGATCGGCTCTTAGTTCCCCTCATCGTGTTTCTGACTAACAAACGTGGCTCCTGACACAATGCTGTGAGTCCAGTCACTGATTAAACCTGAAATGCGGATGTTCAGTGTTGACGATCAAATCAAAAGGTTTATTTATCGCACGACTAAAAGACCAGTTACAGTCTAATCTAATTATTGTCCTACACCAAAACTAGTTTGTACTCAGTTACAATGATGGCATGGTTATACTGTGTGTTAGCTAAGGGATGTTTAAGTATTACTCTGATTTATTATATTTATTGGAGACTTAATAACTCGTGTGCACTCACCTCTTTCTCTGTTCCCACACTGTTTCTCATTTTCTTTGCATGGCCAATTGAACCTGCCATCATTTTCTCTGCTCTCATATATTCCTCCGTCTCCACATTCTCACCCCATCTCCCCGTCTTCAGCCCAGCTATGGCCTCTTGTCAGAGCAGTGTTTTTGTTGGCAGCACCTCCCCTGCTTCCTCTCCTGTACCCTTGTCTGCCCCCCATACACCTTCCTACACTCCATGCTGCACCCCTCGCCGCCTCTCCCTGTCTCTGTCTCTGGCTGAATCTTCCACCAACCTTAGGGACTCCACCAAGACCACCAGCACCTCTCTAGGCCTGGTTCGACTCCTGTTGGAGCATGGGCTCTCTGCCTCGGTGTATAATCCTGGCAGCTGGGACCGTGGCCTGAATGTCAGCCTAACGCCCATGGAAGCAGCACAGGCGCAAAGACACGCGGATGCACCAGAAGAGATTGAAGGCAGACGTCTGGTTAAGCGTCCAGACACCCTCCTCTTTCAACCGTCCACCCCACCCAACTCCCCTCACTTTAAGTCTTCTGCTTCCACCACCACACACCCTGTTTTTCAGTTCAGCCTTTCACCTGACGACCCGCCATTCTACGACACCTTCCTCGCCTCTAAACCGGCTCGTACCATTCTGAGGGAAGTGCTGGGGGAGGCAGAGAAGGAGCGAGGGGCACAGCCAGATGACGACAGCCAAACAGAGGTGTTAAACCTGCGACTTGTGGACAAACTGAAGCGTTTCCCCACCCTCTCACCTCTCTCTGCTTCCGTCTCATCTGGGACTAATCTGGGTACACTGGGAGCAGGGCTTCCTGGATTGAACGCAGGACTCAGGAGGAATCGAACCTACCCTGCCTTGGTGGGGGCCAGTATGGCTATGAAAGATCCAGGAGGAGCCCCTAGCACAGACATACTCATACCACATGTGACGCAAACCCCAAATACACAACACGCAGAAACAAGCAAAATACATGTGAAATCCACACTGGTCAAAAACTCCATACACATACCACAGACGTTACATGCTCTGGAAACAGTGACGCCACAGACTATAATACAGAGACACACTAGGCAAGATGATGCACTGTGGGATTCAACAAACAATGACCGAAAGCGTGACGAGGAAACAGTCACATAAATAGGCAACATTTATTATACTGGTCCAAATTACCTCACACAAACTAACGGCCAAACTGTACACATGCACACAGACTCATTTGTTCACCAACCATACGTATCAGCCTTCAGCTACTGTAGCTAAACAATCGCCAGTCTGATCAACATTAACTGAATTAAACTGCTGTGAATTAAGCGTTAGTGGTCGCTACTGTTACACTGTGGTATATGTCAGACCAGAGTAATGAGGATGAAGTACAGTGCGTTGCCTTCTATTGTGTCGTTTCTGTATATGCAATATATTGTGTCATATAAAGACTAATATTAAAGGCCCAGTCTGGTGAAAAAACGGCAGCGCTTGATTTATCACAGCAGTTACTGAGGTGTTACCATGAGGTGTTTGTAGCCTTAATAGAATGAAGCTGCTGACAGTCAAGCAGTCTTTAGTTTAACAGTCTGAATTACAGATTTGATATTTCTACAAAATTCTGTCAAAGCGCCCAAAGTGGCTGTTCTATGCATCGCGTCGCCGCAGAGTTCAGCCTATGCTGTGAGCCAACGGGGCAGAGAGGCCAGAGCCAAAGCTACGCGAAATAGTCGTCATCTGAACACATTTTCAAATTCTAGTTGGCCACTGTGGTGTTTGCAAACGTTTAACTCTGTCTGCATTGTATTGCACTAAAGTTAGATTTAAATTGATGAAATGACGTCTCATAAAGTGGCATTAGCACTAGAGATTATTTTTAGCAGCAGCTCCTTTCCCCCCTGTGTAACGTGTGTGATCTATACTGCAAGCGTCCAGATTGGGGCTTTAATGTGTCTCTGGCTGTGACTGAATGTTCTTATGTGCCTAACGTATAAAACTCTGCACTCGCATCGTTTTAATTAGTCTTTTGTGAGTTATGTGTAAATCTGAATAAATGTGCAAATGACTGTATTTGCATCTGAACATGCTGAGGGAGACCCACACAAACTCATTTGTGGTTCTTTGTCTTCTAATGAGTTTGAATGAAGCATCTCCTTGGATTCAAATCCACAGGGACACGCAGAACATAGATAATAACAGGAGAACGGGTCCGAAACAAAAGACAGGCCTGCAGAGAGCACAGCGTTTAGTTTTATTCCATCTTTGGTGCACTTTCGTTCTTTGCTTAGTCATGTGTAAAAAGATTCTGGTTAATCGTGATGGAGACAGGACTTGGGCCCAAACACTGTAATGCACCAAAACAGAGAGAGCTGCAACTCAACGCCAAACGATTAGTGTTTTGCCAGTGTAAACGTCACAATCACCATATGTACAGTATGTATACAGGACATATTCATATCGTATCACTCAGCTCGCCAGAAATCAAAAAATCATCACATATGGGTTCTAAAAAGCAATATTAGGCATAATGAGTCTCGAATGTTTCTGAATGTAACTGTAAGACTATTGACTTGATTTATCCTCATGTTGGTTGTAGGAGTAAAAGGCTGAGCTTTTGTCACAGCTTGTTTCTGTTGGTGAGCTTCGGAATCACAGACCCACTTCCAGTTTCCGCCTCAGCGATGTCCCTTGTTTTGTAATCGGTGCTGGGCTGTACTTGAAAAAGAACAACACACGACTCTCTGTTTTAGCACTTACAGTGATCATCATCACATCTGAGGCTGGACAAGGACACTGGGGCTGTGACTCAATAGCTGGCTCTGGTGCTGGCTGTGACGTGTCTATCCTTAATGATTAAGGGATTAAATTAGCAATGTTATAAAGTAGGACATATTATCAAATGATATTTGTATTACTAGAAGCATGCATAGGACTGAAACACATGTTGAAGTGAAGGACTTCTGCTGTTTTTCCTTATTCTGAGTTAAAGTAATTATTTGTTGTTTTGGAGGCTTTACATTAATCGAAAAATGGCTTTTTAGGAACTTTGCCATATAAACAGTGGGTTCAGTTAGATGCCCACAAGCTTATGCTGCCCATTGCTTCATTAATGTTTCATGTCTTCGTATTTCATGTACATAACTTTTATTTATATTAAGCAATTTACAGTATTCATGATACCAAGAACTAAGACTGAGGCCTCAAGCTGTGTGTGTGTGCACATGTGTGTCTGTTTGTTCTTGGCCTGTTTTTCTGTGTCACTTGAATGTAAGTTGTTACACACTGTAATTCTGCTGTCAGGCCATATTTGTGTACAGTATGTTTAGTTTGTTCATAAAGGGGAACCGTTATTACATAGTAAATTTATGCAGCACATGCAGAATCATACTAACTTTTCATTAAAAAAATAAACGATAGAGAAAAAGGGGAAATAGAACAGTTTGTTTTGATTAAATAATGGGAAACTTTTCTGATGTGCGACTGAAATGTTCTATTCTACAGAACAGACTTTAATGTCAATAAAAAATTATACAAATTCACATTCACATTGGTTGGTCTTACTGTATGTGTCTGGTTCAGGATCCAGTGATGTCACTTCATACATTATTTACTGTAGCTGTAACCATCTGGCTCCACTGACAGGATGTGAAGTGCCCACAGCTCCCTACTACACTGAACCACAACATCCACCTGGACCGTTCAGTGTTGTGATGGTCTGCATGCAAAATATTAAAAGCTAGATATGATTGTGTGTGATGTGGCATCGTTGAATTCAGTCAGGACACCATAAAAATGCCAGATTAAGTAAGATTTTACAATCATTCTATTCTAACTCCATTTCTGGTTTCACGCCACCGGGAGGCAGTGTTTCTCAGAAAACAGAACCGACAGCTGGCGTAAACACAAGCCACAGCCAAGTCTAACTCCCTAAAAGACAGCCACGCAGCACAGAAGAAGAGTAAATGCGCCCAGTGTTGATGGAGTAAATCCGTATGTGTGCCTTCCGGCCTCAGAGGAAAGCTCCTCCACTCCTCTGTCGTGTTTTTGTGCAGACTGTCTCAGTGAACACGGCGCCCACACAACCACACTTCCAGCGCTACAACTATTCTGTCATGTATTAAAGAAGACGCTGTTTCTGTCTTTTTGTTGCAGTTCCCTCTTTTGGCAAGTTAGAGGGGAATGAAACACCCGATTCTGCGGCACAGACGATTTAACATTAACATGCACCCTGCAGTTCTCAAACTAGAAAGACAGGACGACAGATGACTGATGACGGAGACTCAGCTCAGACAGTGAAGCGTGACAGCTGAATCTGAATGATGAAAGACGCGGTGGGGAAAACAAAGCACGGGGACAGATGCACGTAACGGACGGGAGCGAAAGGGTTTCTGATGGGCAGTAGAGGAATAGCAGGTGTGTGCTCCCAGAGAGGAAATGAGAACATTCTGCAGAGCTGAGTCAAGCACAACAGGGAAGTAAACCGACAGAGGAAGGAGCTCATTTTCATTGGCATGTCTTAGTCAGACTGGTATTGGTCAGGAAAATTACATTTTATGAAGATGGAATAACAAGAAGGAAAAAGCTGCCTAGATCGTACGCAATTTGGATTTTCATTGTTATTATGGACTAAACAAGTTAAGTTACATGCAATATACAGAGCTGTTCTGAAGATGGATTCACACAAACGGTCTGAACGTACAGAATCCACACAACCCAGCTGCTTCCCTGTGAGGCGACAGTGCTAATCACGTCATCAACGGCTTCTGGATATAATACAAACCCTACAAGCACCTTTTTCATGTGAGCAAAAACTCTGGAACACGTGGACTTAAAGTAGAATATAGAAGTGACTAAGACTTAATACTTAGCTGAATACCTCCATCAAGCCTGACATCAGCAAAGGTCTGAGGCAGGGCGTAGACATTCAGTGCTATTCAGGACACACCTGGGCAACAAACACACCTGACTGTCACATATCATGTACGTTTGCTCACATGAAAACCAGGTGGGTCCGAACAAAAGGCTACAGTTCTGTATAGGCTGTATCTACTCTTCCTGGAAACGATGATGTAGTGATTGTTAGAGACAACAGGAAATGAAAGCTCCTCAGTTCATGCGTGGTTGCGTATTCCAGCAGCGACATTCTTCATGCGACAGGCAACAGCTCCTGCAGGGAAATCTAAATGAGAGCTAACACGTTCCACTGAAGTAGATGTGGAGCGGGACTCCTCCTTTCAGCCACTGTTTCACTGTGACATTTTTAACAATGTTTACATTTGATTACATCTGATTATCACAATTTACCAGACAGCAAATTGAATCATATCAAATGAAACAGAAATGCAATTTCATCATATTGCCTGGGAAAGAAATTAGTTGACATCAGACGCCATCAGCCTTGTGAAGGAAAAGCATTTTTGTTTTCCATGCTGACAGCTTTTAAAGGTTTTAGTGAAAGAACAGAATCAATGTCACTGAGCATTAAAAACAAATATCACTCAGACATAAGAAGTCTGTGACGACTCCAATCCAGATGTATCACCTTGGGTCACCAGGAGGTTAAAGGTTTATGCTTGAAGCTAAGCTACGTTTCATTCAGGAATGCAATAGTGCTGACATCTCCAGTGCAATGTTATATTTAGCCGCTTGTATCACCTGCGTCATCACAAGACTGCGGAGCAAGATGACATGACATCAGGTCGTAGACGTCGCTTGTATTTATCTGTTTGAGAAGTTAAAAATAAGGAAGCATTAAGACAAGACAGGCTGAAGACTTAATACTCGCTTTGAAGCTCTATGAAGGTCACGCAGCGACGCATGTGGAGTGGTTATGATACAGCCCGTTCTTTTGCCGTGATAGAGTAGATGGGTGTGACTTGATTTCCTGTGTGAAGTATTGTCTCTGTCTCTCGTTCCTGGTGCCCACAACAGCCTCACCTACTGTAGTGAGTGTGCTGTTATGACGGCAGGGCTGCCAGGCTGCATCGTCGTCGCTATGACAGCAGACACGCAAGACTAATGTGACAACCGGACACTAAACACTGGAATGATTGTGTGGAACACTGACCAGGGTCTGTTTGTTTTCTTATCTGCTGCCATCTCTGCCAGTCTGCTCTTTAGGCCCTAAGTCCTCTCATGTATGTGTTTTATGGCCATTATCTGCTGTGGTTGCATCCTGGTTGGGATGTGCTGTACTGTGAATGTCTGGTATAATGGCTCTGTTGGCTGTGACAAACATTAGGCAGTAGATGTGTCTGCCTTCATTCACATGAGCCAGTAACACGCTGCACATTAAGAGTAATTCATGTAAAGCAGGATGTGCCTTATTAAACAACACATCACTCTCACTATACCGTCGCTGGCACCTTTCACACAGCGTTTCACAAGGATCCTCTCTTACTGGTAAAATAATAAAACAGGGAACATATCAGTTCTACACACTGACACCATGTTGGTGCCCATTCTGCTTAAAAAACACATTTTCCTTACACGTACACAAACATTCTACACTTTATATTCTGTAAGGTTTCATTGTTGGTCTCAGTGTGTGTGTGTGTGTGTCGCTGATGTAGTAGCTCCAGGGCTTCACACAGTGATTCTAATTATTGGGCCATTTGCCTGATGAGGTTTGGCAACACGATTTCCATTGCAGGATCCTCAGCTCTAACCTGAAGTGACGTTCTAATAAGATACATAAGATACAGTATGTCCCCAGTGTAACCGCTGAGCAACCTCAAACCAATCTACCAAGACGCGTACAGTGAAAGAAAACCTCTACCTCTGACGCCGCGCGCTCACCCTCAGGCCTCACGGACACAGAACGCATTTACATGACCCGGACTATTATAGATGGATCATCAAGCCACATAAAACACAGCACGACACACACACACACACACACACACACACACACACAGCCTTGCTGCTGCTGGTGTTTAGTGGCCACTTGACTTTCGGTTCATGACAGTTGTTAGTATGCACCGGCACGCTGCCTGCGCAATCAGGACGGCTCACATCACGAGTGGACTCTCTGTCTCTCCAGCTGTCACTGGACAACAGCGCAGGTCATAAACCGTGACCTGCATCACAGTCTTTTATTATGTTCCTGACAGTTTTTGGTTGAACAGACTGTGTGAGGCAGGAAAAAGTACCGTGCCAATAATTTGCGTGTTCCTCTGCAGCTATTTCGTAGTTTTTCTTCCACAGTGTGTACTGCACAGCTAATTCTTCTGTTTGTCTCCAGAAACACCGCAGCACAGGTGTAAATGTGACGAGCTTCGTGATTTTGGCTGCATCAGGTTAATAAGCCTGGTCCTCTGCGCAATGGTCAGGGGAGCTGCACTTTCATAGCTGCTGCTGTTCAGGCAGAAGTGGCCTCCACTTTAACGGCGCTAATACTTCCACTGAATAAAGACAGTTTCAATTTTGAGTGGATGGTTAAATCGTGACAATGATTATTAAAATATCATATTCAAAAATGTCCATCATAGCTTCAGATTCAGGAGCAAACTCTTTTTCATTCATCAGCACATTAGATCATAATCAGCAAACAGTTACATGGTCTATTGTTAATCAACTGATCAGCTGAATCCAGTTAGAAGGACAGAATACATCAAATATAACAGATGTGTGATGCTACATTATCTGTTGTCTCAAAATCATGATTGTTAATAGATTTAGTTGTGAATGACATTGTGCTGGTTCTCCAGCTACAGTGGAGCAGAAACATGAGATATATTGAGAAATATTTTACTCATATTTACTGTCAGCAGATAGAGACAGTTTATTGATTGTGTCCTGTGTCTAAGCAATTAATCGTTCAGCTGTGCTGTAACGTGTATTATTGTTATTATGATGAGTATTATTCTTTTGCTGGAAAGAAATGTCATTTATTAATATTTACCACAAGTTACATTTGTAGGACCACATACAGTTACACCAGTCAGACGTTTCTTTGGAAAAGTCCATTGTGTGGCTGCTGTGCATTTACAGCACTTGTGCAGGCTCTTGTACATGTTTGTGTAGCATTCAGTAAACATTCATCGCCCTTAAATGCGATTTATTATCGCACCTGTGCCAGTAATAACCTTTACCCATCATGCTGTCCAGCATTAATACAGGAAACCATTAGTAGTGATGCCAGGAAGCAGCAGGTTTCAGCTGCTCTGCTGCTGCCACCGGAGCAGGACTGGATTAAAGACATGTGGATAATCATGACCATCTACGGTATGTGTGTATTTAGTGATCTATTGATTGAATAAACATTGGTTATTATTGTACCAATGTCCACCTGCTGATGTTATTAATTGGGATATACAGTACTGTGCAAAAGTATTAGGCAGGCATGAAAAAATGCTGTAAACAAAGAAGGCTTTCAAAAATCTAAATAATAATTGTTCATTTTTGTCAATCTGCAAAATGCAAAGTGAGCGAACAACAAATCTAAATCAAATCAATATTTGGTTACTACGTGAGTACTGGAAGTGATGCTTGGCCCCCACAGAGCCCTGATCTCAGCATCATGGAGTGAGTGTGGCATCACATGCAGAGACAAAAGGATGTGAGAAACCCTGCATCCACAGAAGATCTGTGGTTAGTTCTCTAGATGAACAACCTACAGCCAAGGTCCTTCAAGCACTGTGAGCAAGTGAACCTGGAAGAACTGCTGCTGTTTAGAAGGCAAAGGGTGGCGACACCAAATATTGATGTGATTTAGATTTATCTGTTGTTCATTCACTGCATTTTGTTCATTATGAAAATGCCTAAAACGTTTGCACAGTACACAGCTCATTTAAATTAATATTCACCACATCCACCAATATGCAGTTACAGCAACACCGAGTAAGAAATCAACTGATATCTCAGTGAATATCGTCTTCAGACCAGCCTGCATAGACGTCATAAAACATACACAAACATTTGTTTAAGCATTTGACTTAGTCTGAGCAATTCACTCCCCTCAGTTCTCCAGGTGCAGAAAGCATCAGTTCATCAACCACCTTCATCAGCAGAGAAGAAGTTGGTACTTATCAAACCGGAAACTCACCCAGGCCGAGAGAGCGGATTAAGAGAGAGACAGCAAAGACCGTCACCGCTTTCCCTGCGGTTGTAATGAACACAGCAGAGTCACTACACTTTCATCAAACTGCACGGAAACCGTTACAGATTCATTTTATTTTCAACATTAGAAGAGAAGAATCTCTGATAATAAAGCCAACACACAGCTACAAAATGTCTTAATGCACTTCATTATGTAAAGTCATACTTTTAATTATTTTTCCTTTTGTTCTTGGTCTCAAGGCTAGTTTCACTCTACAGGATCATTGGATCTCCTGATTTAATAGGATTACGTGGTTAATCCCCACAGAGAGCACACAAAGAAAACTGTAGGTCTACCACTAATCAGCTTGTGTGTGTCAGCATGTTTCACACACACGTCTGATAGCGACGCATAATGTTGAACCTCACTCAGCTCCTCCGTAATTCATTACAGCTCGTCTTCAACCCCATAGTGATTTGAAAAGCATAGTCGGGATCTCATCTTAGTTTCATTTTATAAGAATCTGATGTTGTGCGTTTGCCCGTCAATAAAAAAAATGAAAATATGCAGAAATGGGTGGATGGATAATCTAAAGATTAGTTTCACGTAGACTGAGGTGAGAACACACCTGGTCCTGTACAGGAACCGTAGCTGGTGCCTGCTTTGCTTGTTGAGTGCACATATGAAAGATGTGTTTTAAAACCACACTGGTGGAAATGCTTGTGGTAAGTGTGGCTTTTGTCAGCTGATGGCGCAATTTGAAGTGATGGTGGGTGGTCGACATCATCATTTCAGGGCAGGTCAGTTCTTCCCTTCATTTTCACAGGCTGAACCTGGTTCGCCCTGTTCTAGCTTCTACCTCTCAGGCTCAGACCTACTTCCAGTAGAAGCAAAACCTCTTCACGTATTGTATTATTTTATGAGCAGACCTACACGAGAATGAAAAGGAACGGAAATTCGTCTGACAGTTCATCCAACACCGGAGCAACCGCTTCATAGCTTTGTGCCGTCCTGCAGCTGTCTATATATGATGAAGTAGGTCAGAGCGTTCACAGCTTTCAGTGTCCAAACAACCACTGGATGTCTCCAATCCAGGGTTTAATCTGTTACTGTAGTTCTACAGAGACTACATTAAAGCACTCAACCTGTAGCAGGGCAACATTTACCATAAACGACAGCGAGAACCATCAGCTCAATGTATTTTAGGTCGAACGCAGCACCTGCTCAGCTTTCACACACAGTGTCTTGGAGCATTACACAAACTTCATTAAGATGCAACACAAAGCGTGCTGCAATAATATCTGGTGGGCGAGATGTAATACGCTCCCACCAGCACAGACGCCTGAGAGTCAGCCAGCAGGCAGCTTTCCACACCTGATGATCCTGAGCCTCTGCTGGGTTTCATCGTCCAGCGTTTTAGGTTTTATTAATTTCATGTTAGCGTGTCTTCCTGCCAGTGTAGGTCAGTGTGTTCGTGACTAAATATGCACACAGCAGTGGTTGTGTTCTCTCGTCGTTCTCTTCAGTCTGTCGCTCTCTCAGCCGTTTGTCTCCCTCAAAAGTCTTCCTTTACTTATTGAGTGTCTGGTCACATATGAAGATACTAAATGAAACAACACTCTACTATTGTTAACGTGCGTCCTGCTCTTTCTGAGTCATTCCCAGACAACAGTTTTAATGTTCAAACAGATTGTTAGTCAAACGCAAAGACAGACAAGGTCAACACGCAGTTAAAATACAGCAGTGCGAGTTTAAATGAGTCCTGCTGTCAGTGTGGATGTCACAGAAGTGTTTCTTCCCACTTAATGAAAGACAAGCAACTCTGCAGAGTGAGTCACAGCCAATTAAGCCCCTTTGCTTCTCATGCTGCTTTTCTTCCTTGCGCATTCCCAATCATCCATCCAACCAATTGTGATGTGAGGCTGCGCACTTCAAGTCCTGAGGATTAGGATCAGCTTCACCCGCGGTTGAACATCTGTCACAAATATCTTCAAATAGTAGAAGACCTGAAAGACTAAGACGATGCTCTCGGGGCATGAAGGAGCTAGTTTGCTCTTGGTTAGTAGTGAAGATCAGTCCCACACATGTAAATCTCACTAAATGCCAGGTGCTGCCAGTCTGATCACAGTTCGGTGGCCTCCGTTCCTTTGTAACACTTTTTCCTCTGTTTTTAACGAACTGCTTCAGTTGCATGACGCGTCATTACAGCCATGTGACGGTTTCAGATCAATGATGGGCAATTAGACTAAAATCTAACACCACTCACGGCAATAAATCCTTTAACCTTTCCTGAAAGAAGACACTTCAAACCCTGCCAACTGGAATTCAGCCTGTCGGACGCGGTGTACAGAACCTAACATCCTGTTAATGTGCAACAAGTGACGTTTCTGAATTGCTGTTTGTCCACCGTCCACTTTATTCCAGTCTACCATGAAAAGGGCCCATTATACTATGACTAAACATTTCCAATTAATAGCCCGAAATTAAATTCAGCCTTTCAACTGGAATGTTTTGCTGAACAACAGATGCAGAGAGCAACCATTAAGGAAACAGACTCATCGCTAGAGAGATGTCCACGCTGCTCATCCAGCTGCTCTCGATCAAATTACATAGAGAACACGGGAACAATAGGTTGTTGATCCGGTGATTTACATTCAGCAGTTGCGATGACTGATCACCAAACCCACACGGAGGACAGCGCTGTTTGATCTGCGTGTGTGTGCAATAAATGCATGACTAAGTGCGCGGTCTGCAGCACTTATGAGCACATCTCCTCCTCATAGTCATACAAAGGTCATGGAGCGTGTGCTAAGAGTAAGGTCGCTCCAGAGCAGCTAACGCGATCTATCCACCGCCGTCACGTTACGTAAGACCGATGAGGAGCACAGCAGAGGCCGCAGAGTGTTCTGTAGCATCTGACTACCGGCGTTCAATAGCTGTGTGCGACGCTGAGAATGTGCTGTATATATGCAGCACACGAGGAGCTTCCCTCATCCTGATGGAAGCACAAATCACTGTGTGTGTGTTTATAGCACACAGCTCCTGTTTGTCGCCTCTATGCTCCTCCTGTGTAACGCTGCAGCACAGGCAAACCTTAGGTTAACTCTCCTTCTGGGAAGATATGAACCCAGCAGATTGTTCAATCACTTGCTGGAGACATTAACAGTAGGAGCATATAGTTCAAACAGCGAGCGAACAGCAGGCAATATCGCTGTTATGAGCTTTTTACTGCCAGTGTTACCTATAATAAAGTTTTTAAAATTCCACTTGAGTCTTGTTTTGGTTCAGATTTTCGTATCTTCGTTTGTGGGAACACTTAAAGACGCGACAACAAACATTTATTACATTGCGATGAATGATCTAAGAAATGTATATTTACATTTTACCCAGTTGCCTCGTAAAAAGTAGAGGGAAATTCAATCATGAATTATTTACTAAAGCCATGTTTTACTCAGGGGCGGCACGGTGGTGTGGTGGTTAGCGCTGTCGCCTCACAGCAAGAAGGTCCCGGGTTTGATTCCCGGAGGCGACCGGGGGCCTTTCTGTGTGGAGTTTGCATGTTCTCCCCGTGTCTGCGTGGGTTTACTCCGGGGTCTCCGGTTTCCTCCCACAGTCAAAAGACATGCAGTTAGGTCAATTGGTTGGATGCGTAAATTGCCCATAGGTGTGAGTGTGTGTATGACTGTGATTGTGTGTCTATATATGTGGCCCTGCGATGGACTGGCGATCTGTCCAGGGTGTACCCTGCCTCTCGCCCAAAGCCAGCTGGGATAGGCTCCAGCACGCCCGCGACCCCTTCGGGGAAAAAGCGGAAGAAGATGGATGGATGGATGGATGGATGTTTTACTCACTCACATATTTATTTAAAGGCACCAGATAATAGATGCTGCTTCCCTGGTAGCTAGACGTCAAAAACACTTTTAATACTTGACATTGCCTGTTATACGGGATGTTACTGGAGCTAAATGAGACTGATGTGACTGAGCACCGTCGGTAGAGAGGCCATCACACCTGACTTACTGGACCAGTATTACACCCCCACCGGCCCTCGGCCATGCGTTCAGTCCCTCCTTTGAATGGAGCATCTCTGTCACCTCTTCATTGGTGTCATCCCGCCTGAAGCCACATGCAGACACACACACACACACACACACACACACACAGGGAGAGCTGGACAACAGAGCTGCTCAGAGAGTTTACTTACCAAACAAGGAATAAGCAGCCTGGCACAGCCTGAACAAAACCTTCACCGTGGTTAAGTGGAGGCTGAGCCAAATGACCACACGACAACGTCTGGAGGGAAAGAACGGACAGGAGACCGACCAGAGCCTTGGTGAAAGAGAATTAAAAGCTGAATTGTTCAAAGTTAAAAAGCTGATATATAAAATCGCTGAAATTGGACGGAAAAAACTAAAACAAAATTGAGGACAAAGTGTGGAGGGGGAGGATTTATGATTTCATAAAGCAGCAGCGACTGTAAGTGTACAATGTGGGACAGTGTAGATGTCCAGAAACATTAAGGCATCATCACTGAACCGTGGCAACAGGTGTGAAAACAGTTCAAGACAAAAGGTCAGGAGGGGAAACTCCCATTGTTACTGTATGTGAAACCTCAAATGTCAAATGCTGAAGCTCGACATTTGAAGTTTCCCGTTTGCATTTTTTCTGCCTCCAAATCCACTGTGGTGCTATATGTTGCTCAGCAGTGTTCATGATATGTATGTGCTCCATTAAGTGCTGTTGTACATGTTGTGTGTGTGTGACTGTGTGCAGCCTCTCACGTGTTGAGTGTTTCAAGCGTTTCTTCATCCAGCTAACAACCAGACTCCTGTATTTCCTGCCAGTGATAGACGGCCTCAGGCTGCCAATATAGCTGCCCAGCCTAACTGTGAAAACACCAGGAGACACAGAGGGAAGGAAAAGACGAGGAGGGGGTTGAATGAGACTTTCACCATCACAGTATCGCTGATTCACGCTGGACGTCACGTAGCAGGAAAGGTCGCGCAGACTTTCATCTTTACACCAACATTGATTGGATATTGTGGACGACTTCCCAAACGCACTTTGCGTCTTCAGACCACTCAGTATGGATCCGCTTTGTTGCTCTTCACTTGACAACGTGTGCATCACGTGTCCCCAGTGTGATCAATAGCCCACCTCCAACTCCTGCAGGACTACGCAAAGATGTGGCTTCATCGCATGCGTCCACTGACTGGACAAGACCAAAATAAACGTGAACTGAAAATGACCAAAATACCAAATTTCAGGAGAAACTTTTGACCTGCAATTTTCCTTAACTGTGTGCTTTTAGGGAATAGTCCTCTTTGTTTTAAATAGATTGCATTGAAGGCCCTGTCCTCTGATTCTAACATTTAATAATGTTTCATAGCTCATAGCTGTGTATCATTATCACACATATGATACAGAAGGAACACAACCAAACACACACACACACAGAAAGAGTTGCTGTAGCCCGGTGAGAAGCATTAGTATTGATGAATGGATCTATTAGAAGAAGCATGTACAGTAGTCCTGCATTATTTCCCCAGAGAAGAGCGTTCTTAAGATGCATCAGGACGACTTTGCAGGCACATTGCACTCTGGGCCTGAGCTCACAAACAGCTTGTTTCATTTCAAATATCAGGCAGTGTTGCCCTTAAATCCTCAAAACAATAAAATACAAACCATTTTATTATCTAAGGCACAATTTGACTTTCAGGTGCTGCTCACGGGCAGAAGACGTATAAATACAGATGCCGTGACATGAAGCAGCAGAGGTGAAATCCTCCAGATCTGGTCCAGCAGAAATGAGAGTTTGTTTTGTGCTGCCACCAGTTTGGGATTCACTCCATAGCAACCAGGCTAGAAAGTTATAGTTACTAGGTCCAGTATGTATTTAAGTACTGCACCTAGATACTATTGTGAGGCACCTGTAGTTACAGCTACAACCAACTGTTACAGCAGAAAAATATTACTGCTATTAATGACAGTCACAACTGCTGTGCAGTATTTAAGTTTCTCAATATGGCATCAAGGGTGATAGTTACCCAGCATGCACCACAACTAATCTGCCAAAGGGAGTGTGTGCAACATGCAACTGTGGGATTTTACACTAAAGGTATTTTTTCCTCCACACCAGACAGAACAGTTTGATGAGGCTCACAGCCGTAGCTCTGTAATGAAATCACGTGGGAAGAGAGTGGATTAGTCGGCTCCCAGTCATTTGTTCGGACCTCGACTTGCCCTACAGCACACTCAATATCTCAGACACTGTGGACCAGGTCTGCAGACACAGAGGCTCTGGCAAACAGTGGGAAGCTCACACGGGGTGAGGAAGCAAACAGGACGAGAGGAAGGAGCATCATGCTGCCACATAATCGTGCTCATTAGTCATCTACCGTATCGAAAGTGTCACAACAGTTTGATCATTAAAAAAAATCTAAAAACAAAATCTCATAATAATTCAAAAGTAAAACCACTGACAATTTTAGAACAGACATCTTCACGGTATCATGATGAGCTGTCGCCGTTGTCTGGCCAGAGTTTGTGGTCAACTTCACATCTGATGTTGTAACTCTGAACTGTGAAGAGTTTCTAGGAAGGCTGGGTGCTGTCAGACCCAATGCCTCTGTTACTGTATGAGGACTGACAGCGTACATTATGATACTGGTCCCACGTCAGCCTGGTTCACCAGGTGCCTCAGCCAAGTCTCCTGCATTTAGATAAACTGAAACCTGTGTCACGTAGAAACCAAGCTTATATGCTCCATTATTCTCTATAAGGCGACACAGTTTAGTAATGAAGTGAAAATGGCTTCCACACTCAAATGATTTGTGCCTGTTGATTGAAACAGATCTGAAATCAAGTTTCATCCTCTTCAACTTCAAGGGCATCTAAACACTGACGGAACAGCGAGCCAGAGCGCCGGCAAAAATCCCCAGGGAAGCAAAAGTTTCAGTTCTTCAACTACACAAAGCTGAAGAGTGACGCTCCAAAGCCTCTCTGTGACCTCGCCGTGAGCTGAACAACTGAGGAACTTGAAAAAAGACGGAGACGCGCTCAGCAAGCTGATCAGTATTAACAGACACAGGCGTAATAAATGAACGGAAGCATGTGAAGGCAGCGCAGTTGAACAGGCTCTAATCTAAACGACTGCTGCGTATCTGAAGCTCATTTTACCCGAGATCAGCGCTGATACGGGAAACACTCACAGTTTGAATGTTTTACCAAACAGCACAGAGGTAAGGTTTGATGATTCGATCAAAGAGTCGCTCGCTGATTAATTGATGCTTCAGTATGAGGAGCGAGTTACTGATTTAATGAAGCCTTTTAAATTCACCTGCAGGACACAGGTTACGTAAGTGTTTTAATGTATGAATGCTGTTCTCCACGTAACACGCTCACACGGCTCTTTCTGCAGCCGATTTCCTCCTTTTAACTATCTTTAAAAAAAGTTTTGAACTTGAACTTGAACTTGAACATTTACTGATCAATGTAGACACTGATGGACGACAATGAAGTTGTTGTGAGAAACCGAGTCCCTGTTGCTGTGGTTCTGAACAGCTGCATCTATTTGATTGTCTTGGTGATTGAATTGCCAAGTATTTGAAGGTATATTTCAGAGTGAAGACAATCCTCCACACAGTGGTTTTCTTCTCAAATGCCAGTGGCAGCACCTGCTTCAGACTCAATAAAGCTTCCCTGAAAGTCTGATAATCACATTGTGTCATTTTCTGAGAACCGGTGTGAGCAAGGCATCACCAGAGGAACGTATGTCTTTATGAACCTGCGGCCGCTTGTCGTAGCTAAACAATGTCTTCAGAGTTCATGTCGATTTGCCCTCCCTGAAATTGGAAGAGCTGCTGCTGTTACACAGACTCAGACACACGCAGGCATTTCGGTATAAAGTCTCTATGCGCTGCATATTGCACATGAATGCGTAATTGAAATGGTGCGCTTGACAGCGTTTGTCCCTCATTGCACATCAACAGTTTCTCCACAGCCCTTAAAGCCGCGTGGGCCACTCAGACGCCGGGATCCGCAGCAGTGAGCTGCACTTCACCACAAACAGCCGACTCAGACCAAGCAGTGAGCTCGAGTATGTGTTTCTCATTTGTTTCTTTCAGACGTAAGACGAAGGCTGGACAGGCACCGTGACCTTTGCCACAACTCTTTTCCGTACAGTGTGTTGTGTTTGTGTGTCTGTTTTTGTGTACCTAATACCGTTTGTGTGCACATTTGCGTCTTTAGTTGCGTCAGTGGCATCAGTTTCTGCGCCAGCAGCTGGCTCCGCCCCTGCGCCGCTGCGTCCTCCTCCTTCCTGTGTGTGGGTATAAACCGCGGTCACCTCTCTCTCACTCACTCTCAGCCTCAACACTCGCGAAGCAACGTCGTCAGACTCATCTTCTCCTGGTCCAGCAACTGCAGGTAAGAATAACAGAATCTGGTCCAGACTTAGTCTGATACAATGATCCAGCTGTAAATGGTTTTAGTTAAGATGAGATTTATATTTTCATATTTTCTAGCTAATAACATCAAACTTCTAAATGTATCTTACTTATACATTTTGTAGATTTAAAAATGTTTATTTAATTTTAATAGAGTGCTTATTAGGAGAATCTTTAAAAGTATATTTTATTCCCTTCGCAGTTGTTTGTCTGTAAGAAATGGATCTTTGAGGGAACATAGAATTACAGAATGCATAATAATAACATTGAATAATAATGAGAGGAGATGATAAAATACCAGTATCATTACCAGTCCAGCGAATAGTAAATAAGAGACAGGCTGCTAACAGGAATTATATTAGCATCAACAGAATGACTATTTACTCCACCACTGTCTCAGTTCGAACAATAATTATTCAAATGGGCACTTGCATGAAGCTGCAGTGACATTATTACATTAACACTAAATATAGTTTGATCAAAACTAAACATTGTTTTTCTGTCACTGTCTGTTCTGTTGGTGAAGAAAGTAAACAAGGAAAGTAACCGTCAAGTGGTGATTCTGTTTTTTTTTTCAGGAAAGACGTCTTTACCTACATGCAATTAGGGAAGGTGTTCACAAACAAATAAATTCAGATCCATCACTATCTGCCGTGCGAGCGCTTTCTAGAGCACTAGTCTCAAACAAGTAAAGAAATGAAAGAGACGATATGAGAAGTCTGTAGAGACACAGACTCGTCATGGATTAAAAGCCTCGGAGCGAGCGCTGCTGTCGGTTTGTAGTAATTGGATGCTTTACTCTGGATGAATGTTCTGGCACAGACCATTATTCCCCACAACCAATATTGTTCTATGTTTTTTATGCACCTCGCCCTTACACAGCGGAGCTGTTTTTGAGAAGGAAATATTAAACTCGACTGCTGCAAAGAAGGTGCAATTTAAAATCTTTTGGGACTTCAAGCATTAGTTGTTTTTAATTTTTTTTACAAATTAGTTTCTGAGTAAAATGAAAAACATGGAGCATTTCTTTTTCTGTCAAATTTCAATTCTCATGTCTCGTTAAAAAAAAAAAAAACATTGCATGGAGCAAAATGAGGCTCTTGCAATAACTGGAACAGTATCTTTCTTTGGGGAGTCTGATAGCGGTGGCAGCTTACACTGGTATAGTAGCATAGGATTATTTGTTGAATACTATACTGCTCTGACGCAGAGAAAGGCCAAATGATGTTCGTCTTATCCAGCTGAACCATCAGTTGTTAAGCTTTTCCTTCACCGCTGCTACTTGAACAACTGCAAAATGGTTTATTGCTACATTACCTTGATTCACACATGTGCAACAAGCTAAAAGGAGACGACAGAAGAGAACAGCCAGCGCAGAGACGCAGTTAGAGACACAGAGCCAGTGATCTAACAGGAACATGACCCCGGTAGGAGTAGTGCATTTCTTTTCTGTTATATTTTATCCACTTCTCTCTCTCTCTCTCTCGCTCCAGTCATGAATGTGTGTGTCTGTGTGTGTGTTCTCCTGGCTGCTTTGTCCAGCGGCTCCCTGAGTCTCCCCTCACAGCCCGCGGTAAGACACACACACAGAACGCTTCAACCATCTCACCGTTGAATTAATATCTAACGAGGGACTTAGTTGCTGTTCTGTCACATTCTCCAGCTACAGGGTGCCGCTCTAGTGTCGGACATCGCGCCCCCACCCTCACCCAGCCGCTCCCGTCAGGCACGCTCAGCTCCAGTACCTCTCTATGGGCAGCTCACCAACTACAACCAACCCCAGGAGGACGCAGATGCTCCAAACAGCCTGAGCCTGCTCCTGGCCAGACTGATCTCCAGGAAGAGTGAGTCTGGCTGCTGGGACGACAGAGAGAAACACGAGATGGATTTTTCCCTGTAGTCATCATCACACAGATCATTACTCGCATGTCATTTCACCTTCTGATCATATTATTTTGTAAAGTGTCGTCATTCACGCTGCGTCTGAGTCCCACCATCTGGCACTTCCCACCTCCCTCTAGCCTCCTCTCTCACTGCTCCATCTTTCCATACCTCCTCCTTTTCCCGCCCTCCTCCCTGCTTCCTCTGTCCCTTCCCCACCCCGCCCCCACCTCCTGACCCCATTCCCTGGTCGACCTGTCACTGTGAATCTCAGCTTCTCTTTTAAACCAACGCTGTGAGACTGGGAGACCTGCTGAGCTGACTGGTCCAAGACAGGAATAGAAATGGAACAAATCAGCATGAGTTACTTCACCTCATTCAGAGATTGTACATGTTTATTATTACAGTCCGTTTAGGTAGAAACATGTGCACTGCATTCACGTTTTGGTCAAGTAAAGCCACATCAGCTTGTGTTCATCTGAATCGAAACATCTTGATTGTGAAATGTTTCCTATCTCTGTCTCCTCCAGACCCTCCATACCAGACTAGATCATCCCTCACCAGCAGGTCCAGCGGTCTGGCCCCCGGCCACAGGATAAAGGACCGAGATTACCTGGGCTGGATGGACTTTGGGCGACGCAGTGCAGAGGAGTACGAGTACTCCTCCTAAACGCTTTGTGACCCACAACACCACCATTAAAAGTCCACAAGAAATGAGCCGTTTTCACACTGCACTTACTGTAACCCAGGGCCGACTCCGCAGGATCCTAGAGTTTAACATAAGGTTGTAGCAAAGTACAAGGGACACGTCTGGCATCAGTGAACGGAACCTTTATGCTGAACTGAAGAGCACAAACCACACGTCAGCATAATCCAATAGTCTTTGGTCTTGTTGTCCTGCTATAAAATAATCAAACAAAGCGTTAGTAGTTGGTAGCTGTCACATCTGGTTCCTAAAAATGTAATACAGTGCAAATTATATTATGAACCATCTCCAGGGGCAACTAAACACAAGAGATACATAGGTTTAACTCAAAATCATAGGTGAGCTCAGCATTTTGTGGTTATGTTTGGATCTACTGTTTCAGGTCATGTTCTTTAAATGAAAATTATTGGAACATAAAGTAAAAGTAATCAATATGCAAAAAATTGTGTCACTCGAATTAGCGTAACCATATCTTATTTTAGTGACACTTAGGATTGTGTGTGTATTAAAGCTCAATGAGCCACTAAGTCGTCTCTAGTGATCTAAAACTAATAGGAGGTTTAACGTCAACGGTACAGTAAATGAAAACTAAACCCATCAAATGTGCAACTAAAACATCTAATGGTGCAATAATGAAATGTAGCACAGGTTAACGTCACCGTCTCAGGATGGGATCGAAGCAGCTACAATCTGAAGCCTGCTGCCTGCTGAGTGAAACTCTGGGCTCAACATGTGCAGTGTGAAAAGCACAAGACATGATTTAAAAAGCACAACGTGTTGTGTGTGAGCGGATCGGGCCTCCTACCACCACAGCCGGGACGTCAGCGGCTGCCACATTCAAATCATAACTACAAGTGCTGTTCATTTGACTAGAGGAGTGTCGCTGTTGCTTTTTGACAAAGCTTTATGTATGTACACACTTTTAAAGGTTAATTAAAGGACAATTATCATGTTTCTACTGACTGTCAGAAGCCATTTAAACTGCAAGTGTTGTGTTACTTTAGTTGTATAGGTCTTGTTCTCTCTCTCTCTCACACACAGACACACACACACACACACAACCATCTAGTAACAACCCGTCGGCCCGGGGCATGCTGGGAGTGATCACTTTCAGCACCACCTCTGTCATGCCTGCAGTAGAGGTCATAGGTCAAATTAGCAATAAAATGGGCAAGTAAATTATATAATAGACAGATCATGACATGAAATTCATTTCCTTCTTCAATAATGAGACGTATAAACATCCTGCTGGTGTGTCACCAGAGGAGTGAGACCCTCTAACAGCAACAGGTTGACATGTCTTTACTGCAGGAGTTTACTTTATTGCACCCATATGGACACAGACGAAGACTCCCAATTTAAATTTTGTGAAATCTGCAGAACAAATATCTTTACTAAATCTTAACTTATAATATAAGACAACTTCTATATCAGACTAATACAAGAACAGCTGTACTACACACAGATAATCAGATTGATATGTATTAAAAATTACAAAGCGCCTGGTTTGTTTTAACCGATTTCTTTATTTCTTCATTTTAAATACATTGATTGCCATCATTCACTCTTCTGGTCCAGTAACAAATGAATAGTCGTGTGTACACATTCACACATTCCTATACGCAAGCACTCGTCAACAACATATAAAAAAACTGGTAGATGACGCGAAGAATCCTATCAATCATACAAAGCTTATAACATCCTTTAAAATTAAGTATTTCTGATTCACCATTCACCGTAAACCAAGACATAGTGTTAGAAAGTGCTAGAGAAAGACTGTATGTAGAACATCTGATCCAGCAAATACAGATCCAAGAGCAGCCACAGATTTAAGTTAATTTAATTTAACCCCCTAATGTCAGATTCTCTATTTACTAAAAACAGGAAAAACCTTTGACCTACAGTATAAGCAGACCCCAACATAATGGCCTAAGAACATGATGTATAACGGAAACATTTAACAAATATAAACATAATCAAAACCCAAATTAAACAAAAACGATGCACATATCAGAACACTTCCTTAGTCTCTACTGGACAGACCTACGCACTGGCACACGTGCAATATAATGCAATTCAATACAGAGCTGCTCTGACAGGAGTTAGAATTAAACAAGCATATCATCGGTGTATTGGCCAAACTACGAGCAGGCCAAAGCCTCAGAACCACCCCTGCATCAGATGGATCAGGGTACCTAATAAAGTGACCAGCAAGTGCACAGTCCTATGTAAATATCTGATGTGCGTGACTATTTGGCACCAACTGTGCATGGCTAGTTGTTTAATTTGGCTAGAACTGGCTGTTTCAGGAGTTGGTGTCGAAGTAAAGCATGAAGTACAACAAACATATTTGGCTGCTGTGTGCGACAGGTCTGATGTGTTGTTTGTTGAGTGTGTGTCAGGCCTGTTGAGTGAAAAAGGTGGTTTTACACAACAAAGGGCATTTTGGAGCCGTTTACTAGTAGCGGCGGCAGTGATTTGGACGCGTGTTAACTTGTAGCCAACTAAAGGTGCTTTACGGTTCAAAGGGTCACTTCATGTGTTACAGTAGAAGCACCGTAAGTACATGTTGTGCTGCGACAGTGACTATGACGCTGGTATTGCTGAGTGATTTGTTTAGTGCCGGACAACTGGACGAAGAAGAAGAAACGAAATGACACTGCAAGACATATTTCACCCACAGCTACTCTATCAGTCTTCAAGTCCTGCTATTGCTCTTGTGCACCGATCATTAAATTTCTTTTTATATCAGACTTTAGACAAATGTTACTACTGTACACGTAAAATGTTTTCGCCTGGTCTTCACAGAGGGCAGGAATGAAGCCCAGCAGACGGACGGTTGACCAGAGGGAGGATAAAGGTTAAAATACCTCTAAAACTAATCATAAACACTATGACAAAATGCTGGTATGACGCCACACACACACGCACACACACACACCAGCTACGACCCAGAGTTACATTATATGAAACACAGTTGTACTTCATAAGGTAAGTATTCATGTTATGCTTTCCACATATTTGAATGACTTATTATTATTACTCTAAAAACTTACTAAGTTTTAACACATTTATTCACCCTCTCTGTCTAAATGCACGGTATGGGTAACGTCTAGAGCACAGTATCTCTGGTGTTGTTCCACTGACAGGGCAACACAGTCTTTGGTCACTCGAACTCAGTAAAGAATTAACACTTCCTTTCAAGTACAATAATCAAGTGTACAAAAATCGAAGCTAATCAAAGCTGCTAGTGGTAAATATATGTGCACGTGTTTGTGTATTGATATGATTTTGCAACACTGGTAAATGTGACTATGTCTTCTGGCTCCAAACTTGTTCAACAAAGGCTGCAGTAACGTTTGAAATATTTTTTAATCACTACACTTTAAAATGTTAGGCTCCTCATGTTTACATAAACATGGGTCCAAATGATTCATATTTAAATATTTAAATCATTTATGCAGCTGTGACCTATTGTACTATTTGTGACTGATGGGAAACACTGATATTCATGTGTCAGTGGAAACGTCCCATGGCCTCAGCAGCCTTCACTCTCACCACAGGATCTGGATCTTGAAGCAGCGTCACCAAACCTTTAGATGGACACAGACACGCACACACAGATAGATGTAAAAAACAAAGCAGGCAACCGCTAAGTTTTGCTTAACCCAGAAAACTAAAGCTGTAAAATGCATCACCTTTAGTGATGATGGCCATGTTGAGGTGGGAGAGATGCTCCTCTGGAAGATTCCCGATCAAAAACCCTGATCAAACGCGCGCATCAACATCAGGTTACATTTTAACAGCACACTATACAGTATGCGAGCTGTCACTTTCATTTTCCTAGTAAACTCTAGCATCTAATGTTTATAATAGAGTTGCAGTCGTACCTATAAACATGGCAGCTCCTGCTCTGATCTCGGGCCAGTTGCTCTTAAAGAACTGCATGACTGCTATGTGGTAGAAATTCAGCATCCCTGAAAAGTCCTGGATCTAAAAGACACAAAATATGCAGCCGCCACGAAAAACGTTTAATACTAACTCATTAGTTTGATCAGTTATCATATAAACGTATCGCACGATAAACTGTGTTGCTACAGTACAGTATGGACGCTACTCAACCTATTAAACTATTGAGCAGTCTAATGCTCTGACATTGCAAAGCATCGATATAACTACTGTAGGTCTAGAAAGCTTGGAGCAATGAGTACCGAACTTTACATCTGGAGAAATGAAAACAAAAATCCTGTTGCACAATTGTGTCTCACCAGGTACTTTGTGAGGTCATTGATGAACTCGCCGAAGTGCAAGCTTTTATCCTCGTGCAGGTGGTTCTGAAACATGGCGGTGATCTGCTCTGATCCCACCACGGGAGCACACACATGCATTGCATACTTGCAAGCCTGAATGTAAACATAGTCAGACACAAACAAAATTCCTATGTGACAACAATAAGGCCATTAGCAGTAAATTCATCATCTATAGTAACTAGCAAAACTTGTTGAACGTTTGTTTAAGTGCGTGGTTCCTACCTTAACCACCTGAGGGTTTGGGTCAGCCAAGTGTAACAGCAGGCTGACCAGAACACTGTGGATCTGGTCTTTGAACACGGCCTCTCCTGAGCCAAACTTGGACAGGTTTCCCATGAGATGGATGGAAGCACAGCGGATGTCATCATTTTCCTGGATAAGCACCGAGCCAGAAGATGCCGTTAAGAGTTTTGCTGTTTTTCAAGTATACTGTATAATAGTAACATATTTTGAAAAACTAATAGGAGACTTACACTTTCCAAGAACGGTTTAATCTTCATAAAGATGTAGACGACTAGTAAGTGGACATTCTTCTTGTCCAGGTAGAGTAAAACTTTAGAAAGACCTGACATGGCCTCGAGAGCAATCATCTTTCCTGCAAGAAGATAAAATCGAATTTAAATATATCCAGTAGTAACTACTCTAAAATAATTGACAGAAGATGTGATACTATTACAAACTTTACCTGGATCATCCTTCTCCTCCATACCAGAACTCATTGCTGCCAAAAGCTCCTTGGCATATTTGTTGACCTGTAAAAGGGAGAACGCTGTGAGTGCAGCAAGCAGCAGATGCTTTTCTGTCGTTACATATGTGTGTTGTTGTTGTTGTACCTTCTCAGGTGATCCCACAGCTATGTTGCCCAGCCCTCGCACTGCCATCATGCGGACAGTGCAGCAGGGATCTGATATCCTCTCCATCATGTTGTTCATTAACACATCGATCAACATCAACTCAGTCACCACATGATGATTTAATAGCTGGAAATGACAAACACACAAAAACACAACACGTTATTTATGGTTTCCACATGCAAGTCAAGAAATATGACCACTATTATAGAATTAATTCAGATAATGGTAACAGAAGTAAGAATTATTGTCCATTTGCCTCTGGGCACCCTCCAATGCCAGAAGAGTTTATTTATCAGTATGATGTAATATTTCACCTCAGAGAAGAAAGCAGTAACTGTGATTCTCTGGCATTCATAGATGTTGTTTAGCGACGGACACAGACACTCCACAATGGCCGGTAGCCTGGGGCCAGCGTGTTTGGCCATCGCTCTGTAGACAACATATTCAAATGAACATATTAAAATATATTTAGAGCGTGAGTGGGTAAAACCGGTGATTTCGAACATTGTGCAGTCGGTTCACACTTCACAGCGTGTGTTGCTGTGAAAGCGCATCCAGCTTGTGACTGTACCTCGCTAGCAGTGTAACTCCGGTAGTGTGCGTGTTTGGTTCCCTCATTGCATCCCAGGCTTTATCCTCATCCAGTTTTTTTATCACCTCATCTAACTGGGCTCGTGCCAATAGGATTCTCAGTGCGTCAGCAGCTACCCTGGAGCAGAAAAAAATTATTTTTCAAACTACTGGCTAACACACACATACAGCATCTGACACTGATGTAACTAAAGCAAAATCATCACCAGATCAAAAGACAGAGACACCCACCCTGCTACATGGACATTAGCAGCTTGTTTAGTGACACTGTCCTTGGGTGCTACGACACCGACGCTGGCTCCCAGTCTGACAATGAGACAGGAGAAGAGCTGGGGAAACAGACTGACGGCTGGCTCCTGACTCTGGCCATTCAACAGCAGCTCTTTGAGGCCACATGTCATCTGAAAAACATAGTTCATATATATTGAAAAAACCCTGTGGATGAAATCAGTGAGTGAGCACTAAAAGAAAGCTCAGCGTTTATACATTTATAGGCTGGGGGTGATTCCATATATGTGTCTATCAGAGAGGAGCTAAGTAATCATGTCTAAACATCACTGCCATGTCAGTGAGTGTTTGTGACTTACAGCCAGGGACTGATTTGTGGCCACTTTTGTTGTCCCTCCTCTCATCATCGACTCCTTCTTGTCTACGTAAGGTGCCATGATGACAAGCTTCTCCATCACCATCTCAATAATCTGTTTGGCTACGATGGGATCTGCTCCCAGAGCCATCCACATCTCACTGGTCCAACTGGAAGGAGACAAAAAACATCAAGTATTCAGCTTTTAGCTTGATGAAACACTCTGAAGTGATCTTTAGGTTTTGTGTACATACCTGTCATAAGGAAGTGGCTGGTTAACTAGTGTATTAATAACGGTCTGTAGATGCTGAGAGGCAAGGATTAGTACTGTCTGTCCTACTGCCACTCTCACCTACGTACAGACGCAATGAAACACAGAATCATTTTTAAGTTAGGTCGGTGTTGTTAATAGAAGAATAAATGCTCGTTATCTGTGACACAACTAATTATTAGTTAAGACGGAGTTGCGTAACATCATACTAATGTCTGTTCTCACCTGCTCCTCTGTGATGCTCTGCAGACGCACATGCAGGACTTCCAGCATCTCTGGAACCTGACATACACGCCAAACATCACAAGCACAGACCCAAGCAAAAACAAACGAGTCAATCTTTTGTAACTATAAACATTTGCACAAATGGTTGTGCAAAGTCCAAGCGTGTGTGCAGGCTTTACCAGCTCCTGAAGCCCCCCTCCTCTGTTCTTCAGCAGAGTATTGAGGATGACAGATGAGGCTCTGCAGCAGTTTGTCTGGCCGTCAACCAGCCCTTCAAACAACATGAACACCATCGTCGTGAGCTGCTGCTGAGGCAGACGCTTACTCATCACCTGACATGCACACAGGGACAGATGCAGCTATGTAAGAGATGAACTACATTTATTACATTACACTACCATGACACCAACAAGCAACATGGACTGAACCGGAAGACTACTGTAGACGAGAGCCTTAGTTTAGGGCACTAAAATAGACCTTGCGGGTTAATTTTAATCGCCAAGTGTAAAGTACCTTGGTAAGGTCAGAGCAGGTTTTGTAGAGAACTGAGTGGTCAGGGTTCTCTAGCTTGTCCTTTAGAGCCAGCAGACTGTCCACAGCATCATCCATATAATCTAGAGCGAAGCCTGCACACACACCGAACAAAGGTCACGATAGAACATTTTTTCCAACATTGAAATACTGTAAGTAAGGAGCCCTGTGTCTGTACCTTCGTATCGCAGCTGTATATAAAGCAGTGTGTATATGCAGTCGATGGCAGCAGTGCGTACAACAGGGTGTGGGTCAGAACATCGTGGAGACAGTCGCCCCAGCATCGCTCCAAGGTTGTGGAAAGACACCATGTTCTACACAGACAATATAAGAGGAGGTGGAATTAAATACTCCTGCTTAAAACTGGATATCAAAAGTCCTTAATATCACTTATTAAGGATGGTGTGTGTGTGTGTGTGTGTTCATACAGCACCTTAACAGTGAGGTTATCCAGGTAATAAGCCAGGATGTTAGCAGTAGCGGTGACTGCTCTCTCTCTCTCATGCTCTTGTGTGGAACTCAACCACGACTCAATGTGCTGCAATACAACAGACCACACGTCAGACAACAGTTCTGCACAACAGCCAACTAGGTAGGTTTCATAAGTTGCTAAAATAAATTAGAGACACCCCATGATGAAAACAAGTACTTGCAGTACTTGTTAAAACACCAGGCCTCACCTTGAAGACACTCTGCAGACCATCAGGTGTGGGATCCCTGGCCAGGACACTCTTCATCAGCTCCTGCAGCGCAGCCAGCGTTTCTTTGTACAGTGCCTGTCCACATTTACAAGATGTTGTTAGTTCAATAACAGTGTCTGGAGAACAACACACGCATCCTCTATGTGCACATTAAAACATTATTTGTATGTATTTCAACAATTGGTAATGACCTGCACAAGTAAAGTAGAAACACAAAATCCTGTTTAAGGGTTAGTGCCTAGGAATATATGGAATATTAGTGGCTGCACAGGACAATTACACTGTCTGTACAGTAGCAGGCATGATGCGTACGCAAGTTTGATTTACCTTTCTCTGCTTGGGGTCCAGTATCTCCTCATCTTTAATTTTCTCTGGAGTGTGTGTTTCAGGTGGCAGAGAGAACACACCGTTCACACACACCTTCAGCAGGTCAAAGCTCTCATTCTCAGTCAGCGCAGGATCCAGTGGCCTGAAGCACTAAATGTCAAAGATAAAACACTGGGGGAAGCAGGAAAGCGGTGCTTTTCATTTTAAACCTTTTTAGAGATGGCTTATATTTGTGTTTAGCTGTGTATCGTTATGGTACAACTACATGATTGTAACTTATGTTTTAAGAAACTACAACTACTGTAGGGTGATCATCCCATGAAATATGATGTATTATCAAACATTTTAAATGTCTGTTACTATTAATAAGCTCACTTGATCATATCTGTTGCACTGAGTATCACTGAAGCGAAGGATACATTAGGTTGGCACACGTTGTCATCACAAGGTGGCGGACTGGCGTCCTCAATGAATCAGCTGGCTCTGCTTTAATAAAATCCTGACAGGGTACAGATAATAGCAGACAGAGAGATGAGAAATGTCTGCAATTATACCTCTAAAAGAATATGAAATGACTTCTCTCGGTTTGTCTTTGTACTGACCAGCATGACAGTGATAAGCTCCTGCTTGCGAGCAAAGATGTAGCCTTGCTTCTTCACGCACTCACTGATGGCTTTGCCTACGAGGCCAACGCTTTGGATCAAACTTAGTTTCATAGTCAGGTCCTGGATTAGGCCAACACACGTACAAATGCAAGTAGACAAAATAAAGGAGAATTAAGAGACGCACAAAAACAAACAAACGACAAATACAAAAAATAGGAAAAAGAGGCAAAGATAGTTGTGCAACACAAGTGTATTTGAACAATTGCTGTAGATGCAACCATTCAAATAACTAAGAAGAAACTAAATCAAAATATAATTCTGCCAGTCAAAAAGCTATTCATTCAGGTCACTTAAATCAATCCAGCAGGGTTTTGTAGATTGATCCTCCACGCCTACGGATGGAGAGAAGCGTGAAATCGGAGTAGTGTGATTAGAGGAAAATAGATTTGTTTCCAAAATGCGGCCACCAGCAGATATAAGTCTAAGGAGTGACAGTAGAGCTTGAGGCCTAGAGACGTGAAGAGCAGTTAGGATTAAGCAAATAATAACGAAAATGCTTTTGACACTGAAGGTGAGTGAATGGTTAGATCAATGCACCAATATATTATCAAAGACAGAAAAAAAAAGGAGAACAAAGATCCAAGACAGAAAGAGATTTTCAGGTAGTAAAGTTGCATTTTGACACTTTTAAAAACACTTTTACAGAACAGACCAAGGTTTTAGTTGAACCAGCTTTTAAAGGTTAGAGGACATTAAATGCACTGGTGCAAACACGGTAAAGTAGCCATGTTTCTGGTTTTGCATTAGCAGGCTGCTGTGATAAACCATCCACAAAGAGCATCCCCACAGGCTGCAACAGTGACTGTAAACATTACTGGACATTGACCGTGTGTCAGGCTCAGTTCAACCACATTACAGTCACTGTCCTGCTTTAATATGCAATAATGTTCTTGGTGACCAATCACTTACAGTTATATTTCACCAAGGCAGTGGTTTTACCTTCATGTAACTTATGTAGTTTTGTTCTTCCCAAATTATCAAATTTCACAGTACATACAGCAGAGGCGCAGTAACTTTAACAACAACAACCCAAATGAATTAGTACTGACAGAGCAGTAGATTACGGTTCTTAAACTCTGCTTTAAGATAACTGTGTCCTACTGCACCACCACATCAGTTGCATTCATGGTGGATGATTCATAGCTATACCTCAGTAAAATATAGCAGAGATACAGTCAAGTAAAAGCTGAAGAAAGTAGTTGCTTTACTGTATCAAGCTTGTTTTCTTGACAAGCTTTAGTGACAAGATCACCAGACGTGTGAACTGAAGACAAAGAGAAAGGAACAGTAGAAACTTGTAGATGTGAACTAGCAAGGATAACAGAAATCTGAGTCCTTTGACGATACCTTTGTCTCTACTTTTATTCCCAGAACCTGGATGAAATAAAGGTAATAAAGTAATGAGCTCACAGAAAAATAGTTACCCGCAAATACTCTCCTACTGCAAATAACATTTTAAAAACAGTATTTAAATGTACCTGCTGCCAGTAACCACATAATGAAAAATACCCTCACACGTAAAACTGTACATTGTAGCAGTTCATTATAATGTGTCACATCCTGCAACACTTGTTACTGTCATTGTACTCTCTGCTCCAAGTCTCCTATTAATTCAGCTGGCACCTCAGTATTTACATTACCTTGGTATTGAAGTGTTTACTGATGCAGCTAAGGATGTCTTGGTCGATGCGGTTCAGTATCTTCTCCGGTGGTGCGTTCAGAGCCACGTGTCCATAACACAGGATTAGAGTGCTTTTCACCTTCTCTACCTCAACATCATTACGATCCTGAAGAAAGGAAAGGAAACAGAGACAAGCACAGTTTGAATAGAAACACATATTTCACATATTTAATACTGTAGAATAATAAGATAATAATAATGATAATCCTTTTAAAATGAATTAACTGTACTTTGAGCAGGTTAAAGATGCTCGGGGACTTCTTGAAGGCATCTGATTTGCCAAACTCCTCCAGTTTGGCTAGAGTTCCCTCTAAGTGGCTGTTGGCACACAGGCCAACACCCATTGCAACTCCCTAACAGATACAGACAACAAAAAGCAAACATCAGACCGTAACCCACACATTAAAAGCCATACATTTATGTCAGAACCAAAGTACCTCTCGTTCCATGGCGTCAACGTGGCGCGCGGTGAGGAGGACTTCTTGCAGTTGTTTTTTAACCACCTCCTTATTGAAACACTGCTGGAGAGTCACCCCTATGTACCGATATAGAAAACTCTAAACGGAGGGGAAATACAAATAGTTATAGTATTGTGTATGTCTCTGTGCTTTGCATTTTCCTCGCTCATTGTCTTTGTGTTTGTCAGGCCTCAAATTCGGGGCTTTCTGGTTTGTGTTAGGGTATAATGATATTACGTTAAGGTACAGGTAAGCAGAAGTTGTGTATTATTGCAATTCACAATCACTTCATTTTATTAATATCCACATTGTGTTGTTAGATGCTGTGCATGGCATGACAGGTCATGAAAACACTTTTGGATGATTGCACATCGCTGGGGGCGACTCAACAACGTCTTCATCTGTTTCCATGTTTATAATTTACTTCATTTATGGCGGATGTTAATAATAAAAGACAGCAGAGCACGTACCTTCTCCTCTAAGGCATTGTTGTAGGTGGAGAGATATCGAGTTGCCTCCGCTGCCAACTGACACGTCCACTTGTCATCATCAATAGTAGCCAAGGTTTTAGACAGGAACTAAACATTTTGGAATTTAGAATGACATTTCTATAATCATGTTTCAAAAGTTTGTAAATCTAAAGAACTAATTTCTACTAATTTAAGTCTTTAGAAACAGCATCATAAGCTGATATCAGAGAATAAGAAAATGGTATATGTAAAGAAAAAGCAATTGTTATTTCTACACACAGATCTTTTTCAACTATCCCAATACTATAGTTTTATATATTGCCATATAAATTAAACAATGTGAATATAGAGGAGCTCACCTTCAGCATCTTTTCATCCCAGAGCTTCTTATCCAGGCTCTCTGCACTGGACTCTGGACACAATAACAGAGGAGACAATACAAACTGTACAAGCACCTCAAAATGACACTGTAACACAGATGCAGTACGCTCAGGAGCAATCACGTGACATCTGCATGTCCATACCTTCGAGTACAGACAGGAGAGGAGGTATTTCTTGATCCCAGAGAATCTCTGTATTATGGTGAATGTTTATGCTGAGGACCTGAAGCAGTGAGAGCGATGGAGCTCCGTGACCTCTGTTACTGAATGGGAATGCTGCATTCATCTGGGACACACCAACAAGTCATGATCACGTGTAGATAAACAGAGATCCATGCCATAAATAATATACTGTCCGGTACGTTCATTTGAAGAGAGCTAATCACAACATTATTTAGTAATTAGTCTTTTGCTTCCGTTTCTCACAGGACAGAAGATTTAGTCAGCCCATAAACCCCAGATGCTGCACAGTCACCTCACCGTTCTGCTGGTTAGTTGTACTTACCAGCAGTCTGATCATTAGTGTTTGAGGAGAGGGTAGGTTGACTGGAGGGGAGAGGAAAGACACAGACATTTTGAAATCGACCATATACTGCAAATTAAGTAATGCATTTTTCACATATCTTCTATTTCTCCACACCTTCCTGTGTAAAGTCGATTTTAAAGCTGGGCTCATTGTTGGTCTTCTTCTTGCTGCCCAGCACAATCAGACTCTGACAAAGCGGAGAGGTCGCATTGCTGTACTGTGAAGGGGTCAGGTAGTACAGCAGCTTGGGCCATAGCACCTACAAACAACAAAATACAGTTAAATGACTTCCAATACTCAGTCGAACAACAGACCAGAGCAGGTAGACCAGCAGATACCATACGTACATCTGCAAGCCGTCCGACTGTGGTGGTCAGGAGATGAAGCGTGTTGTCGCACATTGTCCTCAGTGATTCATTAGTTACCTCCTCTGGGTCGGGGGGCCTTTGGCCTCGCTGCAGGCACGGATCAAAACAGAGAGTGTTATGCAAAACGTAAAGTACAACAACAAATAAATGAGTCTCTGTCTGCAACTCATTTCATCTGGTGAGTTACAATTGTCTTCAGCTTCTGTTGACATTCATATCATGTGTGGAAATTATCAGTTATGAGTTTGGTAAAAATATATAAATAATAAGATCAAATATGATAAAATAAAGTACAGAAGTTACCTGATATGTATCAGGTAAGGCACAATGTTGAACTATGAATCGGACCAATAACTCCCCTCCTTCTAACTCCAGGTAGCCATGATGAGCCATTGCACTGATAACCTGGACCACTCGCTTCTTCACCTGGACAGACTCAGACACAATGTGAGCTTAACTTGTATTTTTAGCTTCATCGGGAAAACTAATCAGTTGAAATGAACACAGATCAACTTCATGTGTCTGCATGAGTTAGTCACCTTGTTGCTGTGGTCTGCCATTGGTTGTCTGATGCTTGCCAGAATAGACAGCTTCTTACTTTCCATTGTGGATGCTGCAACATGCGGACAAACATTTAACACACACACGACTCCACTCGCTTATAGCAGCTGATGTCTCCGAGTGTGTTTGCTCACTAGTGGAGTTGATGAGGTGGCGAAGGACAGCCAGAGATCCCATCCTGCTCCGCTCATTACTGTTTTCCAACTTCTGAACAACAAATATAACCAGCCGGTCAGGGAAGGAGTTAGCTAGAGGAGTGGCAGGAGAAATAAACATTAACATGTGAAATTTATAGTAAACCGTAAGGGAAATGAAGAAAACAGGAGAAGACGGGAAAAATGAGCAAGATGTGGTTCAGCTGTTAACGTGATTATCCTGTGGTGGATGCTGAGCTTTCCCCACTAATGGATGATCTCATTACTGCTCTCGTGACTCCATAGAGCTACAACACATAGAAAGGCTTGGGGCTGGTTTCCACACACTCAACCTTTTCGCCGGCGATCTCAAATGACAGCCCATCAATAATTAGCATCGTTTGATAATGGCAAGCAATAATGACAGTAGCATATAAACATAAAGTGAAGAGCTTCAGCACCTAGCAGACTGAAGCAGCGCAGGACCTCGTTGTGGTTCTTGACGGTGGGAGGATTGCTGTAATCAACAGGTGCAGACACCTGGGGGAGACAAAGGAAATGTTACACCATGACCTGAAGAAGCATTCTGTACTGCCAAGAGCTCAGACCATTTACAATTGTTCTTTTATTACATTTGTTCCTGTGTCAAGATACCAACAAACTGCCTATATAAAGAAATAATCATAATAATGAGGAAAATAAATAGCAACGGTCAAAGTGTTGTTGTTTCTGAGCATATACATGTTTATTATAAGAGCAGAATTTACATGAAATGTATTTAGTATAACCACAGTCTGCTACTTGGAGCAGGTAAACTGGAAATCAGCACGTTATAGAAAGTCAAAACATGAATGGCAGGTAATGATTGTGTAACATTCAGCCAGTTCAGATCCTACAGGACAAACAAATCATTTGCACAGTCACTGTGGTCAAATGTTGCAATACTCAGTAGAACAAGTGTCAGCTGAGACATCACATCACATGTGACTATTCATATGGTCAATATAACACCAGGAAATGAAGCAGCCTGTTGTAGGTTACACACAGACTGTGTTGTCTTACTATAGTGCCTTTCTGTCACTAAACGGGAACATAAAAAGCTTCAGTACTGCACGTGCACGTACCTGCTGATGGAGAACAAAGAGCAGAGCGTCCAGTTGTGTCTCCAACACTCTGCTGCCCATGTTGACGGATGCGTCAAGCACTTGGCACAGACTCTGGAGCCATAAGAAGGAAAGAAATGAGCAAACTTCATTCAGCGTGTGATCTGTTTTAAACTGGTGCCGCTGAGGCACATCTCAGTTAACCAGGCTGAAGTCATGTGCAGCATGTACCAACCTTGCTAATGATGTAGTGCTCACTGTTTTTCTTGTACAGGGACATGATGGCAGGAATGAGTTTGGGAAGCTGCTCCTCCAGTTTATCACTGGCCATCAGATGGCACATAGAGCCCATGGCCTCAGCCACGGTTAGCCTCAACTAGAACACACACAGCAGCATGTCAGAGGACAAGACTGCTTTAATGTGTTTTTAACTGAATGCATCCTATGTGAGTATTCTGTTTGCATATATCCCGTTGATGCTGTGAATGTCTTTCCAGAAAATACAGCTGTGTTTTTTCTAGTCTATTGGCTGTCAAAGCAACTACAGGTACAGTACATGCAGCTCAACCGTCAATGCTGAACTTACCTTAGACTCCCTGCTTTGTAGCCAGTTATTGAAGAGAATGTCAAAAGCAGCTGAGATTTCACTGGAAAACGTGTCTTTCCTGACTGTGGGGTCTGGAGCCTTGTCCAGGTTGGCCAGGTACTCCAAGATACTGTCGCTGAAGTGGCACAGAGCTGGAGGGAAGGAACAAAGCGAAGTAGAAACGATGCAGTGAATCCACTAAAGAAAGACTGAACACATTAGTGCATCTTTGTTTTGTAAAAACAGTAGTATTGGGAGATTCCTACCAGAAGAGAAGACCCACTTCATGTTGTCTTGTTTGGCCATGTTGAGCATGGGCAACATGGTGCCCAGAATAGCATTTAGGAAGGGTACCATGCCATAAACTACAGCAGGGGAGAAGAGAGCAGCGTCTCATCATTACATAGAAATACAGTGTTCTCCCTACAAAGCCACGATACGTAACGCTGACATCAATTTCAAAACTAGATAGTGGATTAAAACTGTTGTTCCTTTACGTGAACACATGTTCCTACCGTTGGAATTGGAGAGGTTGGCTAATGTTTGGACCACAAAAAAGTGAGGCAGGACCCCTGGCTGGAACTTGCTTAATATCTCCTCCATGATGTCATTAATGTGCTTGTTACCCACAGCAACCAATATATTACTGGCTGCCTGCTGCCAATCAGAGATGATATCCTAGGCGAACAAGGAGAAGAGAGAAATCAGTCAAAAAAAACCTCATTAATGATCTGCAAAGACAAAAAAAAAAAAAGCTATAGTAGTTATGTTTTACCTTTGATCGTGTCATCTCGTCTGAAGCCAGGGAGATGATGCTCTTTATCCTGGGGGAACTGATTTCTTCTATTCTGTAGTTGACAATCAGCTCGATCGTCTGAAGAATCACAACTCTGTGGCTTACAACCAACTAGAGAAGAGGAAGAGGACCAGAGGAAAGGAAGGAGAAGAGACGACAAAAGTGTAGGGACAGGAATAACACAGACAGTACACAGCACATTTAAAATAGTATTTATTCATCTACATCAAAAAGCAACAACTGCCACATGCTGTACAAAGTAAGATAGACGCAGCATATTCAGTCTCATCTAATAAAGAAGGTTTTCGATTTCCCACCATACATTTGCCTCATGACCAGCCCAAAGGCTGTGACATAAGATATTGCTGCTGTGTGTGTTAACAACAAGCTGAGGATGTCGTGTTTTTTAAAACTGTGTCAGAATGTCAGAAACACACTTATGCTAATGTTTACATTTTCTTCCTCTAGGAAGACTTTTTAAGTACAGTACAACAGGGTTTAACAGATTAGCAGCAGCCTGTGACTGGCTGGTGTCACTGAAGTCGAGATTGTGCTGATGGTTGTTCTATTCCTGTCTAATGTCAAAAGGGCAGAAGAGACAATGTTTCCCCCACAACAGAAATCAAAAGCATGGAGGACTTTCTCCACAGTGTAATATGTACACTGCAATTACACACTGTACATGACTGTACGCTGTTTTGTTTTGGCTTCGACACACAATAACAACAGCAGCACTACAGGCTGTATAAGCTGGCTGATTAGGTGTGTCTGTTATCTGAGGGTTGAGGTCAGATGCTGATTAGGTTGCTTTATCTGGCTTTGTTCACAGGTACAGCCATCTCTGCTGTAGGAGTTCAGAAAACAGAGAAGTACATTTTAACAGATACTTTGACAGGTGAGACTTCGCTACGACACTGCAAGACGTGGAGATTCACCTTTGGATGTTTCAGGAGGTAGTCTTGACACATGGCTAATACTCGGTCTGGCTGCTGCTTTCCCAGCGTTAACATAGATTTTCTGACCTGCTCCTGAACGTCTGAAGCTTTATCGTTGGCTGCGTCCAGCAGAGCCAGGGTCACCTCTAGAGCAACAGCACAACAGAAGGGAGACATACAAAACTGTAGCACACAAAGACTGTAATGAAATGCCAGCTGCAGATCTGAAATAAAACGAAAGAGAAGAGCTCACGTTCTACATCAGTGTTGTCCATGGTGGACAGACAGCAGAGCCTCTGGAACCTGTGGCTGACGGTGAAGCTTCCCTCCTGGGGGACTGACGGAGAGACGTGGTACTAAGGAGAAAAACACGATGCACACGACTGTTCATTTCAATGCAGTGATTTGTTCTTCTTTCAGCAGAAAACACTTCCTGTTCAGTGTTAACCTGCTCAGGCGCAGCAGGCAAATTGCTCCAGATAAACAGCCTCTTCCTCATCCCATTCACATGACAGAACCAGTGGCTGACTTTAATGACAGCAGCCACATGATGCTGGATTGCATTACACTCAGTTACGTGTCTGCAGCATTACAGCAAATCACGAACATGACCGAGCATAACTTTCTACAAGCAAAGCTTTACAATACTCCACATTGTTTATAGTCTGTGTCCCGGTTTCAAAGCACTTCTGTCGTTGACACGCGGCTAACACCATGTACATCTACACACAGACAGACAGCTCGTGGTGACAGCGTATTGATTAGTCTGAACCTGTCCGGGCGGTGATGCCGATGTGGTAACAGCTGCATTAGCATGCTAACCTAGCAGCTGCTGCTACGGAAGAGCCCCGGTGCGTCCTCGCTTCAGACACCGACGCAGACCTCTCTCCGGGACAGACTCACCAACTGCAGGCGAGCCTCCACTCAACAACGACCCCACACGACAACTCTTGTTATTATCGGCGTGAGCCTGCTTACGAGGCTCCTCTTTGAGCTGCAGGGTTAGCGCGGCGTCGGGCTGCAGGTGTAAACACGCCTGGTCATGTGCCTCCAGTCAGCAGGAACGTATCAGGGAGGGGGCGTTCCCCAAACGCACCATCACAGATCTGCAACGCATAGAGCTGCTATTCAACAGGTCCACAGCGTGGGAGGAGGCTGCATTTTATTCCACTGCGCCTAAAATCTTAGTTGTATTCAATATTTTTATTAACGGTGATAGTTACACGATATTATAAACACACTTGGCTTCCAGGTTGTGGTTCATTCCTCATCCATTCATCTGAAAACAGGCTGCAGACCTTAAAAACATTTATAAACCCTCAGTACGTTGGTCTATTCCTGGAGAATCAATAACTTGTGACTCATTAACACTTAATGACTTTTACTAGTTTCATTCAAAGGATGACACAGTCTCGTACTGTGAACTTCCTCTGGTCAGATTTCAGCAGCTGTAAACACTGATGACATGTTTCACTCCTCTTTGAACTGAGATTTCCTGCCTCCCTCCTTCCAGCTTCAGGCTAAGATCACAGCCTTTACTGCAAGATGCTCTAAACACTATTTATTATTTGCTGAAATTCCTTCGTCATGTGAGGCAGTTCTGAGATCTCACAAACAGCCACCATGAACATTATGGCCAAGACAGATAGTTCAGGAAACGTGTTGGTGGTTTTGGTGTGAATCAATAAAGGCTGTTCTCTGTGCAGTATAAACTACTGGTGTTTCACTTATGGCATTGCTTAGATCTGGTAGGACTACAGGTGGTGTGAAGGAGAATATGAGAAGACACAACTATTTGCTGGACTTGACAATCCATCTTTATGTGGAAGTGATAGTTACACAAGCTTTTATTCTGCTTAAATATAACATTGGTCCAAAGGAAAACCAACATGTGAATGGACCAACAGCAGCAAACTCACACAAAGCTGTTTTAAAATATATGTTTTGGCAAACACACAAAAAACAAGTGTATGCACAACTATTTACAGTGTTCATTACATTATCACGATAATAGCATAACTCAGTATTATCAGGTCAGATAAATAGCAAACATGCTTCCTTTTTTATGTTAAAGCACATTCGTAGCTGCAGCTGAATTTAATATTTGACATTTGCACTTGGACATATTTAATAACTTGGCGAAATAAAACCGATCATGAATACAAATTGCCTATTATTACTGGTACATCTACTATACATGGGCAGTCAGAAAGTGCAATTAAGTTATCAAAAAGTCAAAAATGGCTTTGAAGTCAAAGCCTCGTAATACACAACCCTTTTAAGTGGCTCTTGTACAGGTCAGTAACTTTAGTTTAAAAGATCTAAAACAATAAAATAATCAGCTTTATGTGATGTGAGTTACTGGCAATAAAAAAGACAGAGGAAATAATAATAATAAACACAGATTAAAAGCTGCATTACACCAGATAATTATGGCACAAGGTTAGAGAACAAATAAAAACGATGACTCAAAAGGCAGAAGGTAAACATCTGTTGTGCTTTTAGCCAGCTCGTCTGCACATTCAGCACTAGCAACAATTTTACCCTGTAAAAAGACATTTTGTCCTTGACGTCATCTAGACGACATCAGACGACTACAAATACACCACAAAGCCTCCTGCCTCAGTGTGATACTGGGAGGAGAGGACAGGTTGAACTGAGGCCCGGTCTCCCTCCATCTGCACCGAGGTGTGAAGCAGGCGATGCGGCGCCAGTTCCCTGCAGTGTGTCAGTGTGTCTGATCTCTCCCATGGCAGTCGGCTCCAGTGGATCGTCGACTGCTACGACCAGGTGATTGCACTGTTTTTTTTGTGTGTGTGATTGTTATTTGAGCTGCTTCCGGCTTCATGCGATGTTCAGTGTTTTCCTATGGAGAAGAAAGAAGCTGTCATTGTCATGTCACGCTGCTACAGATCAAATATCTTAAATGTGCAGAAATAAATAAATCCTTCAGTGCATCAGCTTTCAATAGCTTGAAAGTCAGTAGGTGACACTGGCTGCATGTGATGGCTTGTGATTTACCTTTGTGAGAGTAATTAGTTTTTTGCTAGTCAGTTAACGTACTCAGTTTGGTGAGGGGGGCCTTGTCACAGGTGACCCCTTTGAGCTGCCCTCCCTCCTTGCTGAGTGTCTGAACCCCTGCGTGTTGCAAGCTGCCTCTTGGAGGGGATATACTGTTTAGCGTCACTTCTCTGCAGCCAGGACACAAACGCCAAGGCTTGACTCATTATGATGACAACGCTTTGTGTGAATTTGTGTGACGCCTCCTTTCCGATTCCCTACTCACCCGTTAGTGTTCCCGTCTCCTTCTTCAAGCATTTTCAGGCCTGGAATTTTCTGTCCAAACAGTTTGACAGCGATGGACATGAGCAGGCCGCAGCGGTTTCTGTAGCAGCAGGTGGCGTCTACAACCAGGAACGCCACCAAGAAGATCACCATGACGATGCCGACCACGCCGCCTTTGGTCATGCTGCTCGCTTTCACTGCGGGTAAAACCATCCAGGCGGCAGCTTTCATCATTTCATGACGTTACACCGCGTTTCTACTGCATTTCTACAATTATTAGTGTTTAGAGCCACGACGGCTGGCGGAGGAAGCAGACGACACACACCTGGTTGTTCTGCAGTGGTGAAGTTGAACGTGGCAGGCACAGAGGAGCCATTAGCATTGACTGCTGTGATTTCCAGTTGGTAGTCTGAGCTGAAGGCCAAGTCTCGGAGGATGACAGAGTCCGTCTTGGACGACAGCTGCTTCTTTGTCCAATCCGTTCCTGCTTTGTCCTGGTATGAAAACAGCACAAGACTGGGTGGATGAAGGTGATGAAACAAAAAGGTCACGGTAAAAACACGGAGGAATGACTTGAACAACCTGATCTCTGACCTGCTTGTATTGCATGTTGAAGTGCAGCAGAGGAGTCCCACCATCATCAATCTGTTTGATAGGGACTGAGAAGGAGTTCCCCTCTACCTTCATCTCATCAGACAACACAACTGGACGGTCGGGTTCACCTGCAGACAGGAACCAGTCTGAATAACTTAACCCTATACTTCTTACTATAGATTTTGATGTTTATTCTTTTAGGCTCCATTGAACGGCGTTAGTTTATTATTACGTAGCTCTTTACCTCCTGAGGATGGATGGTTACATTGTGCCATCAGCGGCATGAATGAACATCAGGCAGCAGATGGTAATGCCGTGGATATGTTATGATGATAGTTGCATGAGAGATGAACACAAATAATTAAGGATGGCAGGTGATCAGGAAAAAAGCTTGTCCTTCTCCTGTTTGCTATTGCTGTAGCTGTAGCTGCAGGTTTGTGCACCACTTACGGATTCCCTGTGTGTGAACGCTGTGTGTGTCTGAGAACTGTCCCAGGCCAACTGCGTTAAGGGCGGCCAAGCGCACCGTGTACGACGAGTATGGCTTCAGTGACGCGATAGCCAGGGGACCTACGGAGGCAGGTGGTAGGTGGTTTAAACGCATTGTCTCTCTGGCTGATTTTCAACAAAGCATCTGTAAGGTGCAGATGTTCTACCTGAAGCTGGTACTTTGACCTCGTTCCACTGTGTTGCAGCACTTTGCCTCCACTGCAGAACATAATGTGTGATTGGTGTTCCTCCGCTGACAGGTGGGACCTTGAGGGAAAAGAGGACTGAGGTGGACCCAGGCGAAGCAGACAGGTGGTGAGGTAGACCGGGCTGGGCTACGGGGCAGGTAGGGGGGAGGAGTGAGAAAGAAAAAGGACTAAATTACAGTATCTATGTGGAAGCTTATCACAAATACAAGCAATACATTTAGTCTTACTGTGAATGGCAACATCTCTGGATGCATTTCCAGAAGCACTGACAGCCATGCAGGAGTAGAGCCCACCATCAGAGGGCACTACATCCTCTATCATCAGTACGCCATCAACAACACGAACACGACCTGATGAGTCCTGACACAGAAAAGGAAAAAAAAAAGAGGGTGTAATGTGCGGAGCATCATCATTAGTCACACAGAGGTTTTAGCTTCAATCAGTGCTTCAGGCATCAGCAGAAAAGTAGTTGTTTGTGTGTCTGAACTGTCCGTTCACTCGTACCTGTACCAGTTTGCGTCCATTGTGCTTGTTGAGCCAGTGCAGCTCAGGCTCAGGGTGACCAGACACGTTGCAGGACACGGATACACTCTTTCCCACTGAAACGCTCTGCTGCCCTGCTGACAAAAACACCTCTGGAGCCTCTGAAATAAAACAACGTGATTATTATGACAGAAACCACGTTTACAAGCAATAGGAGACGGTCACAGAAACCAACCAAAGACATGAAGCATGATGGTAGCACTGTCCTCGGCTATCTTGTTCGTGGCGGTGCAGATGTACTCCCCAAAGTCGGCCCTGGTAACAGACCGTATAGTCAGCTGGCTGCGGTCGGAGTTAACCTGATGACGTGAAGGGTCAAAGGTCACCGGCCTGGAAAAAAAATAAAATGAAGACAAATGACACATTGAATGATGCTGTAGAATCTTTAAAGCAACATACAATTCAGTAGTATTTTAAAATTATGAGACAGAGAGATCCTGTCTGGATATTTTCACAGCTCCATGAGAAGGACAGGAGGAAACAATAAAAAGAGGGAGGGAGGGGGGAGTGGTGCCACAGAACATTGACAAAGCTGATAAGGAAATTGTTGCTGATGTTTTCACACAATTACTGCTTGTGTTCATGCTACATTACTAATGGAGAGCCAGTGGCACCGTTTAGTGCCTGATAATGTTCATGATAACATCTTATTGTACCGAACGAAAAAACCCCATCAGGCCTTACATAGTCCAGGTGATATTGGGTTTTGGTAGACCATCCACCAAACACACAAAGGTCGCGTTGGTTTCTGATCCCGCCATCACTTTTTTCACCTCTTCTCTTAGACGCACTTTAGGAGGAGCTGTAGGAGGAAGTTTCGGCTAAATTATGATGGTTCTACCTTGAACTCAACTCATTTTGCAATATATGAGATTTAGAAAAAATTAAACACACACGAGGACAGAGAACAAGAGAAATGCGGCACTGAGTTCAACTGTTGGCTGCTCACCGTTGACAACGACAGAGACGGCGAGCTGCTGAGAGATGGACCTTCCTTTAATTTGAGCGTGACACACGTACGTCCCAGCATCTTCTCTCCTCACCCTTTCCAAACGAAGTGTGTTATCAGACACCTGACGCACACGTGCTCCCGCTGCAGTTGGACACAGAAGCAGGAAGGAAAGGCACAAACAAAGTCATCAGTAATATTCAGAAGATGAAAACAACTTGACAATTGTTGCATTATTGAGTCATACCTTCAGTGGAGAGTTGTAGCTTGTCTCTCTGCCAGTGAACAACCACCGCCGGCTGGCCGGTCACCAGGCAGGGCACCACCCCCGATGAGCCCTCCAGAAACTCGTGGTAGGTTTTGGTGCTTCCAAAGGACGGACCCTCTGTAAAAATATAAAGAAAGATGCTTGGAAAGAACAGATGCATGATTTCTGTCTCGCAGAAACCCATAGCGTTTATTTAGTGTGTGCAAACAGTTTACATACCATAAACGTAAACGGTTGTTTTTACGTCGTCTCTGTGGCCGCTGTCGTAGACACACAGGCAGGTGTATTTGCCTGAATCCTCCAGTTTAGCCTCCTTAACGAGCAGTTTAGAGGACGTCTCATCTACCATCGACACAATGTCATTATCATCAATACTTTCTCCATCCTTCTGCCACGTTATTTCGCCTTCTTCTCCAGCTACAACAGAAGAGAGAGTTGTAATAAATTAGCTCTTTAAAGATATGTAATAGCTATTTTAAAGCACGGAGAAGCATCTGGAAGTGGGATAAATAGAAATCACCTTTACACAACAGGAAGAGCTCCTCTCCCACAGCAACGTCTAGCTTGGAGGCAATGATGTTCATCTTGGCATCTAGAAGACAGAGATCTGTTTCTTATACTCACACAACACATGCACAACTTCCTTCTGACTGTTTACACACAATACGCTAAAAACTGTGTTTTCCCTATTTGGCTTTCAGTCAGATACTGGTGACTTCCTGACTCATTTCCTGCTTTCACTTAGTAGCTGCATACAGTAGAACATTAAAACGTATAAATACAATCGGTCTTCGCTGTTAAATCTCGGTAATGTCAACGGATCGTACCTGTGCTGCACACCAGCAGCAGAAGCAAGGCCAGTTTCAGGAGAGCCGATTGGTTCATCGTGTTCACCTGGCTGCAGGTTACCTGTCCCGAAAGACAAATCTCCACAGCTGCTGCGTTCGATGTTCACCTTTTCTGCCCCAGAAAAGCTTTGCCCAACAAACCTAAGACTGGCCACAGATCAGACCTCAGTGTCACCCTGACGTCAGCTGCTGCTGATTCTCCTATGAGGGAATGACAGGGAAAGGTATGGACAGACATTATATAGAGACACTAGAGGAATGAGAGGAAGGCTGAGAGGTGGGGCAAAGAAAAAGAATGGGGGGGGTCTTCATGAAGAAACAGGGAGGTGACGGCTGAATGACGTAAGTGGCTCTGCATTCCTTAAACTACGTGTTTTAAAGCTCTCTCTCGCTCTCTTTCTAATGAGGTCATCAAACCCCAGTGACACCCTCTCTACTACAAAGACGCTTCCTTTACTTTGTGAAATTGCCAGAGATTACAAGAAAATTGTGTCAGCTAAAACTAGTATTTATTTCAGTTCAATTTTAAATCTTCTATAAGCAACCGAAAATACAAAACATGGCTTAGAAAAGCTTTGAATGCAGATCTGAAGAAAGATGACAAACATTTCAAATCATTGACTTTGACCAGACTCTAACCAGATAAAGACCTGCGAGCTGCTTAGAGTATTGATATGTTGCCATATGCATTGATCCAGCATCAGTATTTGCAATATTTGACGTGTGCAGGTTTGATTTTTGACTGTAGACAAATCACAACAGCAGGATCTTGTGTATTCAATCAAGGTTTGATGCTTCATGCTTTAAAAGTCGTGGATAAAGATAAGAGATAAAAAGCGCACATGCACACACACTGTTTACGTTGCTGCCCTTTCATCTCGTCAGCGCTGTTACTGGATGTCTGTCAGGTTTGGTTCCTCTGGGTCCAATCAGCTCTACTGGCCAACAGCCAGTTTGCCTCACCCACCTCCTCTGTAGCCTATTGGTGCCCTTACAACGGCATCCAGCCAGCCAGTCAAAGGGCCGAGGGTCCGAAGGGGCCCCCTATCGCGTTGATGATCGGGAGGCGCTATTATGGCTCATTAAAGGAGTGTGCTCATAACTGGGGCTTTTAACAAGGACACAGTGGCTCACAGTGACAGCTGCTCTACATCTCATCTCCTGTTACGTCCATCCAGCTTTTTCTCTTTCATCATTAAACCTTCTCTACACAAATTATTCATTCTCCTCTCTATTGTCACCTCATGCTTGCTTAAATGGTCTTTGTTGAATTTTATATTTCATTTTAGTTTTATTAGTTTTTAATTGTCTGTGCTCTATAATCGTAGCCCACATTGTTCCACAATGTCGAGGGCTTTGAGATGATCTTTGGCACTACACAAACTGAACTGTCTAAATATAAAACAACTTAGCAATAAGAAAACTGAATAAAATAACACAGAATAAAATGAGTTGCAAAGCAGCACAAGCATCATCCAGTACAAAATTAAGACAGACACAGTAAAGCAAAGACCAAAAGGCATCACATAAAATTAGCCAGTAGCTGCATTTATAAAAACATTTCTCTGGACTCTCACACGTGTTCCTTTCTTTGTGTTTGTAACCAATAAATAAACAAAAGTTTAAAATTAAACTGCTCTTTTGGTGAACCCACTCACGCTCACATCAGGTTCGGAATAGTAAACACAACCTCTCTCCATTTTACCAAGACTTCCCAATGTCTCTGGTTATGATATCATTCAACAACACTCAGAATCTAGTTATAGTTATATAAAATAATTAAGTAGCACAAATATTATACATTTATGCTGTACATGTTTTATCTCATCACTAAATACAATGTACTGTGTAGACAAGCGGCCTCGTGTGTCAGACGCACAGAACCCACAACGGCTGAAGACATAAAGACGAGACAGCAGGAAGGAGGGAGCGACATGAACAGACTAGATTGCAAAACACGCACACATGCAGTAAAGCTGATGTTCTTTTCCTCCTGGGTCTTTACTATGCAGGTCAGCTCGGTTAATATATGCAGGTTGAACAGCAGTAAACTGTGATGTAGAAGAAACTAAGCTGTGTGAAGCTGAAGGAGGTGGCTGTAGTCCCAAGGAGACAAAATATAACATTTTAAACAATACGCTTTTCCTGTTTTCTTGTCAGTTTGAGAGACACTATTGTTTGAAATGCAAGACAAAACCAATTTTAGACAATGAACTGAAACAATATTGGAAAACATGTAAGCAACAAAATGCTACAGTAGGACATAAATGCATGTGAAAGGTCGTGGCTAACATACATTAGTGCTGATTTAGCAGCTAAACACTATAAGTTCAAAAACTAACAGACATGTATGAAGCAGTGCATTGGACACTGTGGGGCTGGACCGATACATACATTCCTAAAGTAAACTTTGATCGGTGCCTGATGTAATGTTTACACAGACGGTCTGGAGCAAAATAGGAATTAAAGTTTAGGTGCAACAGGAACATCAGACATGAAGTTCCTGCCTATAGAAAAGAAGTTAAAATTAGGTGGAATCATGTCATTGTTCTCGATGTGGTCCTTAAACGTCCTCAGTCTATACCTATTACTGTACCACCAAGATGCAGGAAGTCATTAGTGTTCATACACAAAGATAGTCATCAATGCTTAGTCTGCACACGTTACATTCAAATGGTTTGCGTGCATGAAATTGTGCATGTGTCCCACTAGACACGTCCTCCATCCAGCTGAAAACCGTTCTTGACCTAAACCAAAGAGCGGGGCCAGCAAAGTGGCTGTACATTCAGTGTTAGCCATTAAAATGAGCAATGCGTTTATTTTATGAGCTTTAGAAGCAAGTTTAAATATTATATTAGACAAGAAATGCGAAAGGACTGACTGAACATCAGTTCAATTCAATTCAGTTCAATTCTACAACCTCACATCATCCGTCATCTCCAGGCTTTTCACATACAAATAAATAAAAGGTCACCTCAGGGTGATCTTCATCTCCGTCTTCCCCGAGCGGTTGGGGTGACTGGAAATTAGAATCAATCATTCTTCACGTCACGTTTCAGTGTCTATTCCAGGGCCACATTTGAGGGTTTAGCTTTGAGGTTAAAAGCGTCACGTTGTCCCCCGCGTCCTGCTTGTTCCTCGCACGCAGAGCTGCGGTTTGCTTACACGTGTAACATCAGCGTTACAAAAATAGCAAAGAACTGGACTCCGAACAAAAGCAATACTTCCTTTCTCCTCTCTTCTGTATGAAAGTGACAGTAGCACGGCTGCTCACTATATTTATCCTGCCTATATTTACACACAGAAGGGACAGTAAGACAGACGCCCTCATCCTGTAATGTTTACGCCAACCATTGTTGTCACCTAAACAAGTCATAAACAAACAACGCGGTGTGTTTTACTACTGTGTACAGCTCATTGTGTGTGCTTTTCTGGCATTTACACACACATTTCCAGTGTGACCTGGATTCCTGGCTGTTCTGTTCTTCTCTTTCTCTTCTTGTGCCACCGCGGATTAGCCAGTGGCACATCGTCAAAGCTCCCACAGCGTCCATCCAGCAGAGAAGAGACTGTACAGTTCCAACAAGAGGGTTCAGGGGAGCGGCTCCGTCGCTGTTCTTGATGAGGCAGGGCTGGTGCGGAGCGTGGTGCCACTTGAAAAGATGGGGTTTGAAGTGTTGTCCCTCATCAAACAGCTGTGCAGTCTAAACAGTCTTGATTGTCGCCATTAAGTCTCTCGTCAGATCTGTCATCGGAACATCTGAACCCGCTCTGCCCGATCCAGCTGTAGATGCGTTGTTGATGTTCTATTGTTCTGAAAAAATACAGCCTGCAACAGCGTCATGAGAGAAAAAGCAAACTTCCTGAAGAGAGTAACTTTTCCTCCAGAGAAAAATGAACTATTGGCACTGAATCTTGGTCACCTGGCAAACGTTGGCTTTAAAAAGCCACGTAAAATGGGTCAGTTTGCCAAAATATCTTATCTTTAAATCGATCGCTCAGATAAGGATGAGAACCTTGTCAAATATAATTCATCATCATCTATGGTCTGTTGCAAGTACATGAGGCCACGATTGACTCTGTGTTACTGAAATTCAAGTCAGTCAGTAATAATATAATATATATTTAATAATAATAGCTCCACAACATGTTTTTAATGGGAATTTACAACAATTACAGTGGTTTATGTAATTTTCTGTGCTTGTGGAGCTGAAAGGGAAGTTGTTGACTCAACGCCAGTTTAGTGGTCCAAACACTATTTTAGCCCAATGGACCCTTGTTTATTTGACTTTTGGTTTATTTTGTTTGCCGTCACATGAGTGAATGAATTCTGCACAGAAGGCCGTGAGCTCTTCAGCAGCAGTTGATACTTTACTAGAATGTCTGTAAAGGATGTTTTCTTCCACACAAACCATGTTATTTAGCAGCTCATTAGACACAACGCCTTCAGTCCCTCCTCTGCATGAGTAGATTTAACAAATGTTTGTACACAACCTCGAACGTGTAAGAAAAACTAAATGTCATCCAGACGTCATCACCACTCAATTTAAATGAATGAATTTAAATGTTTCTTTGACTACATCAGTTTGTTTAATGCAACAACAGTTACGATAAATGAATAAGTGTGTGCAGGTCTTTATTTTTATCTTATTTATTAGTTGCTAAACACTTTTTGCCTACAAATATGACAGGGTGGATGTTTTGCAGGTGAGCACCCATGGGTGCTGAGGTTGCGTGTTTGGTACACTGGCACGTAACATCTCTATGCAGCATTAGTGGGAGTCATGTAATAGTGGGTCTTATCTCAGCTTGTAGTGTTGGCTCAGGCCTTTTCTTTTGTTGAACTGTTACCTTGGGGAGTTGATGAGGGGAAGGGGAGTATTTCCCACATAAACATATACGATTACCCTCTTTTCGCAGTCCCTCTCTCTCAGACATACACAGGCCGTACACGCCCATGTGCAGCCATATACAAAGTAAATTGCTGCAAATTGTGATTCTATAAGCAAAATCTGGCTCCGCAAAGAAAACACGGCTGTGTCTCGTTCTGTGGCGAACTGTCAGTAACAATACAATACAGTGCAAAACCCAAATAATAATATACAATTCAATTTACTCACATCCCTCGTTGTAAAACAAAACACTAATTTCATATTAAGATTAAGGTCATGTTAGAAATAAATACACAGAAACCTGAACTACAAACTAGAAATACAATTTTCATGCACATATCAATGACGATATAATATTCATATATATTAAGATTACAAATCATTTATTTGGAGCACTACCTAAATAATTGTGCATGTTAGTATATTTCTTATTCTAAAATACAACACGCTGGGAAAACAACAGCAGAAAACATTCTGAACTCCAGCCCCAGTGCTGTCGGATGCTGATAGACATGTTACGTAAATACTTTCACGGTGGACCCTGAACGCCACCACGTTGGTGCGCTGCCAGTGTGACTGTGTGACCTGGAGCTGGTCAGTCTACAGTACGTGACTATTATTGTGTCTGAGCCGCATTCAGGGACTTGTGCTGTTTGTTTTGTTTAGTCTTTTTTGGTCTGCCCGACCACATCCTCTTACGCTCTCCAGTGCTGCTCATACCGTCACCCCTGTCGCTCCCAAACACACACCCGCCTTCCCACACACTCCCTCGAACGTAGTGTCATGCATACAGGAAGAAAGACGTGCTGCACAAACAAAAGGGAGACATCTCAAGTGCAGCCAGGAACCATAATGCAGACAAAGCAGCTGATGGGATGTCGGATCATTGGTGTTACCCAAAATACACGAAAAGACAGTGTTAAGAGTAAATCGCGACTGTTTCAAACAAGCAGTCAAGGTTTTTTAATCACAGACTATTTAATTAATGAAACGGAAACAAAATATAAGAAAAAAATCTAAGCAGCAGAAGCTGTTGGGCTAAATTCAGCGTTTCCTGGTTCCCCCAAGTCTCATTTCTAGTCCAAGATGCTCAGCAGGTGGATAATAAGGATGTCCTCTCAAGCCATTTGCCTGGGGGCCCATCCACGTCTTCCTCCTCCTCCCACTCAGGCTCTCTGTCGGACTGTCTGTCTCTACGTGACTGGCCCAGTGTCTGTCAGAGCCAGTGGAGGCCGCCATGGCAGCAGATAACACTAACTAGCTTCCTGCCATTATTGCTAATTGCACCACAGAGCGGAACCATGCAGACACCCTGGGTGGGGCGTGACGGAAGAGAATACGTCTGTGTGTGTGTTTGGAAATTGGACTTATTCACGTGTCAACAAAACCCGCACAGCCTACCTGTTCAGGTTAAACGACCCGGTGCTCTGAGGAGACGTGGCCGTGTTGGTGCGATAGTCGCTGCACGCAGAGGAAGAAGGGTATGTGGACATTAGCGTAATAAGTAGGAGTCAGACAGAATGTACAGTATATACGCAAATTTACATCTACTACACACAACAAGAAGAAAAGTGCGTCATCATAAGAGATGTCAACTGGTGACGTTAGATAAAATATGGAAACTGTCCTGCATTCTTGGAAGGATGCTGTGTTTGACTGAAACAAGGAGAACAAACTAACACGCTACAGTAAACTGTAGTATTACAATCACAATAACATTTTTGTTAAATATGCACAGAGCACAGAAAAAACCTCTATAACAACTAGTCAATATACTTCAAAAACTAAGCACATATTGGTACTGATGCATAACAGTAGTTTACAGTGGTGATGGTACAGTAATGTTGTTTATGTGTTACTGATGATGTTTATGTGTTATTGGCACCATTGTTGTCCACAGATGACTGAACGATGACGGGGTGTCTGGCAACAAGCTGCATCCAGGCCTATCTCACACATCAAGTGAGCAGGATTAACTGTGACAATGATCAGGAGCATAATAGATAATATCAGTGCACTTCCCAACAACTGCAAAGCGCAGCTACTGTCCATTTCAGATCCTTTGGATTCAAGCAGACTACTCCAAACACTGCCGTGGATCAAACGTACTGCTGTCCTTCACTGAAGCTTTATCGGACACCAGTGAGCTTTGCTCGGGGCAGAGGAAGTCAGTCTCAGGCTGACTGAGTATTTCAAACTTCTGAGGAGTTATTGGCTGTGTGTGTGTGTCTATAATAAGCTGATCAGAAGAGGGCATCAAAGCAGGCCAGCATCCTGTGGGCAGCCCAGGGCAGGACCAGTGGGCACAAAGTGGCAGCGAAGTGGGTGTCCTGGAGCAGGCACCGCGTCGTCTGCCTACACACACACACAACCAAAACCCCTTGTGGGTACAAAAGGCCACCATGTAATTGAAGTAGTGTCAGAACCCAGGGGATGGAGATCTGGGAGGGACGCAAACCGGCGTCCACAGGGCCACTTTTCTAGCATCTCAATTTAAAGCCTAAATTGAGGAGATTTAGATCTGCTTTAGATCTGTTCATTGTGTTAGTGGTTCTAGTCCGGTTAGTGATAACTTTTAATAGTCTCTGCTCTTTACACTTTATTTGCATCGTGTGTCATATGAATAATCCATCCAACATCCGATTGAGAAGTTTTCCTCTCATTTATTTAGCCAATTTACCCTCATTAAATGTGTTTGTTTTAAAAAAAATCAAAGCAGTCAATTTATAATTCTCTTGAAACTTACTTTTAAAAAGTAAGTAAGTGTAAACTACAATGGATTGTAGTGGGCCTAAAAGATGTTACTGCAACATCGTGTTACTCTGCGTGTGGGACTTGGAGAGTCTGTAGAAGTCGTGATGTTGATTGGCTGCCATCTATTGGTTGAATCGGTGAAGTTTCATTAGTTTCAAAATAGCTTCAGCTATTTTGAACTAATAAGTTTCATAGCGTTTGGCAGTTTCTTAGATTACTACTACTCTGCCTGAGATGTCTGAGATGACCCCTACATCAAGTTCTTCCTGTCTTTCTCTGTTGACGTCTTCAGGGCGCAGCAGGTTTTACACCAAGTGTAGGCAGCTTTATTTGTATATTGTACTGTAACGCATTTCATACAGGACACAAAGGTCGTTCAAGGTGATTGACATAGGCAAAGGATGAGAAACATTCACACCAGAAGGAAAACACAAAGGCAACTATAATAGAGACGAATAAAAGCAAATAAAGCACAATAATTCACCAGTACATTACATATGTAGACTGACAATCATATCTACGGCCAACTAGAATGTCTTGCATTAGGTGTCTGCAGTAGGAAGCTAAATAGATGAGGACCAGTGAACCTGCTCCTCCCTCTAGCGTGAGCCAACTTGCCCGGACTATGAATGGTATGACTGTGATCCTAACCTCTCACTGCAACCCACACGTTCATGCAAACTCTAATTTGTCAGAGTGTTTCACACACTAACAGCAACGTGCGCAGGGGCTACGTTCTGTATGTTCATGGTCATGTCTTCGGTTTTAGCCTCTCTTGCTTTTGCTTTCTGCTTTCATGGGGTGGCTCCTGCGTGTTTGACCTGTCTCAGCTTGTCCTCTGAAAACACATTTGAGGTTCTAATTGAGAACAAAGAATTATTAAGGCTGTTGCAGTGGTGATTTCTGCTATTGAGTAATTAATACACAGTCACATGAGGAATATGCAGGCTATCAGGAAGGCAGTGGTTAGAGTGGCATTATTTTAATCATTCAATCAATAAACATAAGTCATTAGCCTGGTATGGAATAAGATCAATGAATGATCCAAACTGCCATCTGTTGGCGTTATCCAGCTGATGGTCACTCCAGACTCCAGGGCAAAGAGAAGCTCTCGCCCTCCAGCTCTTTGTGAATGACCGATGTGAATCGAGCTAATTGCTCCGAGTTGAAATGGTTCTTCCAGTCTCCAGCAACACCTGCCACAAAAAACACACACGTGCTAAGACAAACGCACAGAAACACGCGTGGAACAAAATCTACGCTTTCGCTGAAAAGAAGTCTGACGTGAACCAGATTGGAATCCTGTCAGACAAGTGAGTGTGAAAAGCCCAGTGGATCCATGGAGTCTCACCTTTCCTGTAAAACGGGGATTTGTCAGAGTCCATGTATTTCTTTGGCACCAGGCTGAAGTTGGACATTTGGTTGGCCTTCATGTTACTGAAGGTGCAGTTCTTCGCTATCTTCTGAATGGTCTCTTCATCCAGATTCTTGCCCACGAATCCTGAAATACGCCGGACAGCTGCAGGCAGGTCCTGCGGGGGAGAGCACGAAGCATATGAAGCAGTTTCATTCATTCATGAATGTAGATGTTACCACATTTAAAGCACGTAACACAACGTAACACCAAGGCAAAGCGTGACAACACATTACATTAGTAGCAGAATGACTGAGGGTAGTTTTACCTTCAGGAGGTCTTCATAGGTGATGTACATTATTCTGTCGCCCAGCTCTGAACCTCTCCAGCCTTTCACATGGTCCGTCCACTTTCCAAACAGCACTGCGCACATTATAGAAAACTTATTTGGCCACTAGCAGAAATAGCTAATAATTAGTTGTTATTTCTTCATGTGTTGCTTAATGTTCTATCATGAGTAAAATGCACTTTTCAGGCTAATATCGCTACGACGCAACATCTGACCTCTGCCCTCCAAGAATTTGTCCAGGAACTCGTCAAACGTTCCCGGATCCTCCAAAAATGCTGCCATCTGGTGGAAGTAGTAGGAGGACACCACAATGTCCAAGGGGTTTCTCATGACATAGATGACCTGCAGCAGGGACAGAACGTGTAGTGAACGTGGCCGTGACGTTCAGCTGCTGTCAAATACGGGATGCAATCCAAAAAAAATGCTATACAAGACATTATCGCTTCTGCACATTCACCTTGGCTTTGGAGGTGTGAAAAGAGGGGGGCATGAGGTGGTAGGGAAGATGAGTGACCAGCGAACGGGGAGATTTCAGCTCATCCACAACCAACGCCAGCCTGGTCTCCTCCAGCCAGGGCGCTCTGTTCCAGTTGAGGACAGTCTGAATGGGCGTTAAATCCCCATCATTCAGCACCAGTGGGAGGATTTCCTGCATCCAGATTGTGCCTGGAATTTACAACATGTTTTTAAAAGGTTTAGGATCCAGCAATTAAACGAGACCATGGGTACATCCAGGTCTTGCTTTGTCAATAAGCATGTGCTGAAAGTCAACGAGGTCATGAATTAACAAAGGGCAAAGCATTACTTTCTATAGTGCCCCTAAAATATATTTTATTTATTTTTACTTTTAATTTTGACAGGTGGGACAGATTGTTTTTTATTGCACATTCGAGCTTTTTGTGTCTCTCACACACATCTGGGCTGGATTTGGTTTTAGTCATTTGACACAGCTGTCAGTCCCGAGAGGCAAACTGCTGAGCAGATGCACATGACTTGAGGCGCTGCTGCAGCCAAAATATGACAGATATACGGTCTCTGACCTCCAGCGCTATTTGACCTCTGGTACTGTCTTTTATAACTCTGACTGCATATAGAGACAAATACATATGACTTTGACTTTTGAATTATTATTATTGTTATTATTATTATTATGACTGATTATTTTGACTGACGAGCGCTTTTACAAGTGACAGAGCTGCCTGTCAAACACTGAAGTGAAGTTAACGCTGGTGCGTCTGACGAGACGCTTTATCTACCGACGAGGTTACAGTTTGTTAAAGGCTTAAACTCCCAGAGACGCTGGTTACAACGAGGTTCCGGCTTCGATCCGTCAAGTCAAACGCTCACCTGACTTCGGGTAAGTCACAGCAACCACGTCGTCGTCCTGCCAGACGAACTCCTGCGCGTATTGCAGGCTCTCCAGCGAGTGAGTCTCTCTGGGAACAATAATGCCACGATAGTCGAAGTACATCTGATCGGCAGACATCTCAGCGCGTCTGAGTCCGTCCCGTCCTCCGCTCGCAGGCGCTTTGTCAGGGTCGGTCAACGAGCAGCTACTAAACCTCCCGAAGAGCCTGAACGTGACGAGCTCACAAAGCTGAACTGAACTGCAGACGAACTACTGGCACCTCTCTGTGCATCGACGTCAGCTCAGTCTGTAGAAGCTACGTTTAATTTAATTTAAATTTAATAAAGTTAATAAAGATTTCGGGTTTGTTAAGTTTTTTTTATATGAAACTCGCATAAATATGCTCTATGAGGCGGTTCTCTGAGGGTAGTTAAACATTTACAATTTCTGCATAATTTCAGGCACAAAGTCAGGACATCCTGTGCCCTGTGTTTAAATATCAACAAACATCAGTCTGACACGATCCTTACACCCGAGGAGAGTGAGTAGAAAACACACATCAAAAAAAAATACTGCACCTGATTTGGGGTAAGTCACAACCAACACATCGGAGTCTTCTAAACAGAAGTTCTGGGCATACTCCAAGCTCTCCTCGCTGTGAGCCATGGGGGGTATGAGTATGCCTCTGTACTGAATGTACTGGGGGGCGGACATGGTGCACGGATCAGGACAGGTAGCCTGTGAGCCTGCTGATGTGACAGCATGCTCCTTCGTTCTCTTGTCTGTTTAAGTACAGGTTGATGCTTTCATTTGTGACATGGTACCGCATGACCCTAAACTCTAGGACCTCATGGCTAATTTTCACTGGAATCCACAGGGTCATGCTACATCCAATTGTCCCTGAATGTTTCAAACACAAACAACAATAAACAACAGTAACGTACAGACAGACGACGCAGTGTCTATACGTGCTAGATAACAGCCGAGCCCACTGTTGCGTTTCAACAACGGGAGCTTTGTTGGACCCCAGATGCTCCAGTCGAGACAGGGAGAACGAGAGATGCAGAGTATGTCACAGCATCGCAAACGAAGGGCAGCGTGACGTCCAATAACAGAGGAGGATGCAGACAATGGAGAGCGCTTCACACTCATTGGTCTGTTTTGTATGCAAAACATGGGATTAGTGAGCAAGCGTACGGTTGTATTATGTTTTACTGCATTAAGTGACTCAAAGTATATGAAACTATGTCAGTTTTATGCTTTATGCAGTTGTTGTGCATAACCTGAGTTAATTCCCTTTTTTTTTATTCTGTATGTCTGATCCCACCTCAAACACTAAAGGTTTTTTAGAAAGCAAATTAGCCCACACCCATTCTCCTCTTAGTCTCTTTATTGTCTGAACATTCCTTATGTGTTGAGAAAGGGGATGGATTACCATCTGATGCCTTCTCGGCAGACCAGCCAGTCTACGTATTCAATTATATTGTCAGTCCTCTTCTCAGTCTGTGTGAAACTGTAGAAGTGTGGGAACAGGGTCACAGGGGGCTGGAGCCCCTTGCTGGACACTATGCAGGCTGCAGCGTGGAGCCTCTCGCGGCTGTCATTGGGCGAGAGGTGGTCAATACCTGTGATGGACAGGTCGCCAGTCCACAGGTAACTGGGAATGTATTTCATTAGTAAAATAATAATTATCAGCTTTAGAGATTCACACTACTTTCATAGTAAATTTAAGAGACAGGAGTGAGTTGAAATACGTCTGATTGCTTTTGCTGGGATTACCAGATTTTTTTGTGATTGTAATGTGTTAATGTTTAGACCACTCACATAAATGCACACACTTAGAAATCTGAAATTTAATTCTTCAAAATCACAAATGCTTACAAATTAAGACAGTGGTCACAGAGTGAAACTTTGGTTAATTTAGATAATTTAGTGGGTGTCATTCATTGTTTAATATTTAGTTAAACCTTACTGCAGTTATGTTGGAACTATAACATTTGGTTCTAAAAAAAATACATTGATCATTTTGGCCACACAAACTAACGCTATCAACCATTTGTTAGAAAACACACTCAAGTTCACTGGACAACACAAAGTAAAGAATTATGTTTTCATATCAAGTCTCAAATAACTTGTAATTGTTCTGATACGCAGAGCCAACTTGGGTAAGCCAATCACATTACAGCACCCTGCTGATATTACCACCTACGGTGCAGGATTAACGATCAAACATAATCACAACTAACCAGAAGAACTAGTTCGAATAGCGGTTGGAGGCCTGAATACCAGCCTTCATGACTTGCTTGTGACAACCCTGGTGAGCTGCTTACCCCAGTGTGCTGACGTGGACTTAGCTACTGTGGACCAGAGTGACAAAGAGAAACAGTGAACAGAGAGATATGGCCCCAGTCAGGACACCTTTGACCAGCAACACTGTCCAACTGCCCATCAGGAAGATATGGACAAACAACCTGAGGACACATACAGAAACATATTACACATTATAAATATATATGGTATAATATAATAATATATGGTAAAGAACAAAACAGAACAACGGCTTTCTAAAATAAAATGATTCCATGCAGACATCAAGGCATTGTGTCGCTTTGTGTATAGTTTGTGATCAACCTCAGCCACACTGATGTACAATGAACCTTTCTATGAAACAGAAAAGTAGCATAAACTAGCATTCATGATGCTACTGTAGCTAGTGTCGATGCAGTGCACTTGCGCCATCAAGTGGTTTATGAAGTTAAGCACAGATGTTAAACACGGTCAAACCTCGAATAAACTGAATTTTCCCTGTAAATGTGAAAGGTTGATAACAAAGCACTGCCTCTCTATTGTCATCTGTTAACTAAAGACGGGACAGCCTAGCTTGGTACCATGTTAGTGTTTCTACTGTTGGCGTTGAACTTACTCTATTAGGAAGGACTTGTAGACACAGAGAGCCAGCAGAACAGTAACAGGCAGCCTGAAGCTCTTAGGAAGGTCATATCGTGTAAACATCCACACCACTGCTGCCATGGCAATATAATGCACCTATACACACGAAAATGTGAGGTTAAACAAAACAGAGAGTTTGATGGTTGAGGGTGATGATAGGAAATGCATGAAGAGAGGGAAGAGGGGGGGGGAAAGAGAAGAACAGCTACTCACCAAGCTAATGTTAGAGTCAAAGCTCATCTGGATGTACTTCCAGTCAAACTCAATCCCTCTGGCTCCCACCCATAAAGGAAGACATCTGAACCGCAACAGGACACAAACACAACCACTTAATGTTTAACTACCATTTGTAAGTAAGGCTGAAGTGTTTTTTAATGTATTCACTTACCTGGACATGACGAGCTCTGCTGTTGCCCAACCCATCGCAGCAACCATGATCTTGTATTCTCCTTTACCAGCATTACGAGACATCACAAGATGGAGACCCAACAGGTCTGCCAAGTCCACTGTTGACTTCATAAATTCCTGAAAGACGCATACACCTATAATTCCACCTTCTCAACAAGATTGTTTTTTGACTGAGTTACATGTGATGAAAATCAGCTCAACACTTACCCCAACAAAGTCATAAGCACCTGCCCCTCCTTCCCACGTTGGGAAAAATGTAGCTAAAAACAGCATCTGCAACACAGCGACAAACAAAAACTTCAAAACTAATAATGTTATAGTTTGTGTTTTATCTGCATTCACTGCTGCTCATCTGCCGAGGAGTTATTCAATCTGCTGATCAGTTGTACATGTTATTCAAAAATATTCATCAATGCTGAGAATGTTTGTCACTATGTAAAAAAGCCTCACACCGATCCCCCATTATTCCCATGAACTAAGTGTAAAAATAAGTCACAGCTGAGCTGTTTTGGGACATTTATTAAGGTAGGTCTCTGATATCTGGGAGTCTCACCTTACAGAGCTGGACAAACAGATAGGTGGCTCCAGCCTGGACACATCTCCAGAAGGCGTTATACTCTGAACTAGATATTAAATACATAAACCAGTTTAAACGTTAGGACTGTAAAAGGCATACTATATATAATAACACAGCATGCTACAGGTCAGTATCTGATAAAACAGAGCAGACAATTTCCATGAATGAATACTACGTTGATGTGGGACTACTGGAGGACACACACATTTTGTGGTGAAGTACAGGCAAATTCAACAGCAGCCATCACAGTGGTAATAGGATTATATGAAGCCCCTCCCAAACCAGACATTACTAAGCAGATTATTGACAGACTTTATTGTCTCTGAGAGTGATTTTAAGCTGAGGTACAGTATAGCTCTCCTGAATCTACTCTGTACAGTACAGTACGTAGGCTGATCGTGTATTCATGTAAACAGATACTTACAGGCCGCTGCATTTGTATGTTATGAAATAAGGAAAATATGCCAGAGCAAAGCAGTTTCCAAAGTGAAACAGTGTCATGATGGCAGTAACAGCTCCCTAGAAAAGGAAAGAAAGAAGACTTGACTGATGAAACAGACCAAACACAGAAAGAAACACCAGACACTTTATATTTTATTAAGAGGCCTTTAACAATTCTCGCTGATGTTTGACTGCCTCTTCAACCTTTTCCTCATTCGATGGCGTCACGGATGCAAACAGGCAGGAATATTTACACCTGCGGGGGGGTGAACAACTCAGTCCCTTCATTTTGTTGGGTACTGTCATCAATTAGAGGCGTGTTACTGTACGTTAGCCAACATTAAGCCCCCTTCCGGTCAACGGGGTACACGCCGCTGCCAGCGTTAGCAGGAGCTAATTTCTAAAGAAATTAGTCTAAGTGGAGGCTCAGAGCAAACCTACATTTAATTTTAGTTGACGTCTAATTCACGTGACAGCACATGTAACGTTACAACACAGCCTTGCAGTGTAAACACTTACTAGAAGAAGAGCTGAGACGAAGCAGTCTTCTGACAGTCCGGCTACACGACTAACGGAAGTCAGCTCGGTTCTACCTCGAAATGTCCCCGGAACGTCACCGATAACAAATTAGTGTTCCTCTATGTTTGCAGGAAGTACAGAACATAATCATAAAATAATAATTCATACGTTGACTGGCTACGTTTTCTATTGCCTACTTAACGTCAGCTGACAGGGAAAAATTATTTGAAATATCTAAGAAATTATATCTAAGAATGAAAGAAAAGTTTGTAGATATACGGCCAATGTAAGTAATGGTTTCATAAAGATGATGAGAGATCAAATTAAAAGCAAAAATTATATACTATTATTGTTTGTGTTTTTTAATTATCCAAAGAGGTTGTCAGGTGTGTGTATGTGTGTGTGTGTGTGTGTGTGTGTGTGTGTGTGTGTGTGTGTGTGTGTGTGTGTGTGTGTGTGTGTGTGTGTGACCCAGTCATAAAAAACTGTAAAAATCCTATTCAGATGCCAAAAAAGTACATTTATTACATTTGCTAAACTGTAGCCAGGACACTGTTGTCATTTACAGACCCTGAGATACTATAGATAACACACGTATAACACACACGATACAAAAAAGTTAATAAGCTATGTTTGTGATGCATTCTTCTTTGGTTTACTGTTTACATTTTCTTGAATTGCTGAAAAATAAGAATGCATAAAACACCACAATGAGCAAGAGGAAAATGTTTTCTAAAACAAAGCAACAGTTCTTTAAAGGCAGATGAGAGTCAAAAGAGTGTGTGCTTACAGTGTGTTCTATCTTACGTCAGAGGAATATATTTAATAGAGAATAATATAGTGTGAAAAATATACAGGTTCAGTGTACATCCTTCAAATGTACAATACAACAACAGCAAATACATATTTTAACATTTAAATGATTTCAAAACTTACAAGAACAAGTTATGACCATTTATTCATTATATTTGTATATTTTATCCTCATTGCCATTTTATGTATAGCTTTTGTATTTGAGGCAAATAAAGTTTTTTCTTTCTGAGCAGTCTTTGGCAACCCAGTCATCTGCACCATTTTTAGAGAGGGTGCCACAGTGACTGTGTGGAGTCGGGCACTCCTGGCTGTCCAGCATCTGACCACTGATCCACCACCACATCCCTCCCAGGAAGCGGAGTCCGATCCACACCTGAGAAACACAAGGCGAGCGTTGAATGTCATTTCCTGTTGTGTTCATTTACCTCCCTAGAAACAAATCACGCTATCTGTAAAAAACTAAAAAGTCATACGTAACCACCACCACCACCACCACCCACTCCCACCTCCTCCGTTGTGGCTGTGTAGACGCGGTCTCTGACATAGCTGTAGTCACTGGAGGACTGCACGCTGAGGAGCTGGTACCGATAAATGCACCACCGAAGGGGGTCGTAACATGGTGATGTCATTCCACTGCAGTAACTTAGGGCCTGCTCCCACGTTTTGTTTTTCTTCACCACCACCAGGTTGTCATCATAGCAGGCAAAAAACAACCTGTCAGAGCATGCTCTGCTGTTCCACTTCCCATACTGCAAAATAAAGCAGCCACAGTCTGTGGTGTGTGGCTGCCCTGGTGCCCAGTTAGCGTACGTGTATGACTGATATCCAGTCCACTTCCACTCCTCATCCGCCACTCGGTACAGTCCAATCCAGCCATTACCTCGAAAATAATCTGCATTTGCAGTGACAGTGGCTAAATTCATGTTGTATCTCTTACAGAACTGAGAGGCCTGGTCCCATGTAACTAAATTGCCGTAAAACTGAATGGATATCCCTTGTGAACAGTACATTTGATAATAACTCGTACATAGATCACTGTACCACATCAGGTCATTTTGTACATAGGCACAGAATCTGCCTTGCTGTCTACCGATCCAGTGGCTGCTGTTGGACACATCGTCTCCTGTGATCCCTATGCCAGTTCTGAAACAAACAAATATAGCGTATGTCACTACCCCGTTTACAGTTGGAGTCATTGCAATAAGCATAAAGATGACTAGTAACTCACCTAACATTTATCCATTTCCAGACTGAATCACTCACAGGGTCCCTACGTAGCCCCAACCAGACCACAGACACCCCGGCCTCCATCATCTTCCTAGTCAGCGAGAGCTGGTCCACGGTGTTCCAAGTAACCAGATCGATGTGGTTCTGCTGACAGTACGTTCTCGCGTCTGTCCAGTTCATTCTCACAGGTGAAATGAGAAGGTTCTTTTCTAGGACAGCTGCCTCCAGGTATTGAGCAGAAAATACCACAAAGAGGAGCGTGAACACAAAACTCACGTTCTCCATGACTCGTGTTGTTGAAGTGAACACAACCTGTGTTAGTGGTAAATCGATGCTCTGGTGCTGCTCTTACAGCAGCTTTACGTCGGCTCATTCCCACCTCCTGTACCAGGAGGCACGCCTCCCTCTATCCAGTTGACCTGCAGATCAAGATTGGCTCTGGCCATGTCAGCAATTTGTGATTATGTTATTTACTCCTGTGAGACATTTAAACCCAGTACTGAAATCAAAAAAATACACAGTTGTGTCTCAGTTTCACTCCAGCATCAATTAGTGGTGTAATATGTCGATGTTGAAGCGAAGACGTTTATGTGTATGTCTTACAGAGGATCGTATAAACCTATGTTACCTTATTTTTTTGATTATTAGTTTAAACCTCTGATCTAATCTACCAGTAGTTGTATATTTATTAGTCAGTCACAAATCACAGGCTTCAGTTTGCTTTTCAAATGAGAACCTAAAACAAATGAGGAACAACGTGGTCCAGGCGCACTTAAAAACAAAGTGGACCCAAATCATGTCGTATGTGCAGTGGAAGCTTCTTTTCCTTTTCAGAACTTGTGTCCAGTTCGTACTTACTGTACAGTAGGTACGAAAATTGGGATGCAGGCAAATGAGTGGATTTGAATCTTGATATTGTCAGGATTTATTGGGCTGACTTCTGTCTACTCTGTTACTCCTATGTTAGCTTCTACCAGTTTGTCATAAATTCAGCAGTTCTTTTATAACACATAAAAACATGCTTGATTGTTAACAATATTGACGATACTTATTTTACTGGACTGCTGATGCAAACTTCCTACTCATTGGTTCATACCAAGCTCTGCCATTAATAACTGACAGGTGCGGTGGAAGTGTTGTTGCTTCATAATATAAAAGTAAATGTGCTATTTTGTAAAGGCTGTGCTTGAAACCTTTTAATACTGAAAAGAAAACATAACATTTTACTTGTAAAATGTATGTTTAATAATTTTTACACTCACTGGCACAGTCTAAAATTAAACAGTCTTCACCAAAGCACCTCATCAAAGATAAAACTGCAGACTGATACCTGTGACTATTAGGAGAAAAACAACACATCAATAGTCAATTGTTATATAGTCAGTATAACAACAGGTGGCAGTGCAGAAAGTCATTACACAAAGCTTACACTGTTTTCTCACGAGTTCCTGTTATTAGGCTATATGATATATAGCCTTTTATATGAACATAAAATATTAGGTAGTTTTAAATTTTGTAATGACTCTTGTAGTGTTTGTGGAACAGATTATTTATTCTAATGCGTTTATATATTTTATAGTTTAAAGATGTAGGGACATAATTCATCAGTTCACCTTGAAAGATACAGTATCTTAACACTTTGATGTTCTTGATTATCAGGATGCCTTTTTATTGACTGTGACTGTAAAGATACACAGATACTTTAACTATATGGGGGAATGTGGTAAAACACACATGAGCACATTTATTTTATTAGCAGGTTAGCAATCGACTAACCAAATCATCCTGAGTTACATTTCTAGCACTGCTTACCAATTTCACAGGTATACTCATATGTGCTGTTCAATTTTAATCCCATTTCACCGGATATTGCCAGTTTGAGATTAATTGGGAAACAGTAAACAGGTAATTGTAATAAAACAGGACAACGTGAGGTTTTTTTTTTAAACTTTATTTCTTTGTCTCACAACTCTTACAGCAGCTCTGCCTTTCAGCTTCCTCCTTCTACTGGTGATAAACTCTTTAAAACACACCAACAGGGAGATGGTTTCAGTAGTCACCATAGTACTGAGCCATAATAACACATCTAGTGGCGGTGGGAGATGGTGAGGGGGCACACAGACACAAATAATGTCACCAACCAGTCTTCTCATTGTTAAATGAAAAAACAGATGAACTAAAAACACTCAGACACATTTTTGCTGCTACTGTACGTATACTTAAGTAGCGCCAGGGGCCGTGATGCTATGACTTGGCTATGAGTAGGGCTTGTGTTTAAAAGAGAAAGGAAGGATGGGAGAATGGTTGGGCTGGTCCCAGGCCTGACTTGTCCAGTGGTCAGGAAGTGTTTACTCCTTGGAGTGCATGTACAGCAGCAGGTCAGCGACACGGTGGCTGTAGCCGAACTCATTGTCATACCTGCAGAGGAGGAGATGAACAAGGTTGAGGAAAATAAAGAAAACTATTTAATAACACATTCTTTGCACCACTATATATAGTGTGCTACACTGTTTAGATGTGTAAGTGAGCAAGTCAGTTGACGACTAACCAGGAAATGAGCTTGACAAAGTTGTCGTTGAGGGAAATGCCGGCACCAGCATCAAAGATGGAAGAATGGGTGTCACCGATGAAGTCAGAAGACACCACCTGCAAAACACACCGAAGTCATATATTCTGTAATCCTATATTGTGTATGAATCTCAAATGTGATTTCTACACATCCAAGATAAAAAAGGCACACACCAAGTTATGATTTATTAATGAGTACACATTTAACTTTACCTGGTCCTCAGTGTAACCCAGCACTCCCTTCAGGGACCCATGAGAGGCCTTCTTAACAGCGTCCTTAATCTCAGCGTAGGATGCAGGCTTAGTCAGACGGCATGTCAGGTCAACCACGGACACATCGGCCACTGGCACCCTGAAGGCCATGCCTGTCAGCTTACTAGAGAGGACAAAAGAAACATATTGGACTTTTTAATGTCTTCCTTAGTTTTCACAATAAGAAAAGAGGCAGCTGGTGAAGATGAATGTTTGTTTGTTCTAACCCGTTGAGTTCAGGGATGACTTTGCCCACTGCCTTGGCAGCACCAGTAGAGGCTGGAATGATGTTCTGGTGGGCACCACGGCCATCGCGCCAGGCTTTGCCGCTGGGACCATCCACTGTCTTCTGGGTGGCAGTGTATGCGTGGACTGTAGTCTAGAGGAGAGTTTTGTGTTACAGGCATGAAACAACGTTTTGTCATTACATGGAAATATAAACCTAAGAAAAATATGTGTTACTTAACACGTGTGGATAAAACACTATTTACCATAAGGGCTTCCTCAATGCCAAAGCTATCATGAATGACTTTAGCCAGGGGAGCCAGGCAGTTGGTGGTGCAGGAGGCATTGCTGTGAAGAGAAAAACGCTTCACTAACTACCAGACTTCACTTGATTTAAAAAAAATAAAAACTGCAACAATTAAATACACATCCAACATTAAAAGTATGTTACCTGACAATGGTCATGGAGGAGGGGTCATATTTGTCCTCGTTAACTCCCATGACAAACATTGGCGCGTCAGGTGAGGGAGCAGACACAACTACACGCTTAGCTCCACCTTGGATGTGAGACTAATGGGTGGGTGGGTAGATCAGAAAGAGCGAGGTTAGGAAGTGAAGGACCGCGTGACTGTTTCAGTGTGTATGTATAGTATGTGTACGTACAGAGGCCTTCTCCACACTCAGGAAAACTCCAGTGGACTCCACAACGTATTTGGCTCCAACACTGCCCCAGGGGATCTCTGCTGGACTCTTGCTAGGGTAGAAATACAGAAGAGATCAAGATGGGATCTATTTACAGAAGATAACATTATCAGCTAGTGAATGAGTGAGAGAGCGCTGAGGAATGACAGTGCAAGACAATCTTATTAGGACAGTGGATTCACTTGCACAGCCTCATGGAGAACAGCGTCATGGACTGAATTTTTCTCTCTCTTCTTCAAATAACATGTGTAATGATGTGTAAAGACAATGAAAACAGTGAGGAAACCTCACAACGTGGAGCTTTGAAACAGGAATGTGCCTCCTTTTTGTTGGTGTTGCCCTTTGAAGAGAGGTCCCATAACTCAATGGACTAAAACAACAGCTGGTCCAGTGGTTTGGTTTTGACGTAGGGACCCGAAGCAGCAAAAACACCCTTTCTATTGTCAGAAATCCACTCAGGATATTAAAGACCAGCAGGTCAAAGAGGATAAACTACCTCACTTTGAACTAAATTATATAGAAAGTAAAACTGAACCATTGTTCTACAAATATAACTGCACTGACATAAGGCTTGATGGACAATTTCCTTTGACCAACACCATCACTTACCTCTGGAACACAGAGATTGGCTTGCCATCAACAACGAGCTTGCCATCCTCCTGACACACATCCCCACTGTACCGGCCGTGGGTGGAGTCGTACTTGAACATGTAGACCTAGGGGGTACATGTAAAATGATTGAAAAACTAAACGGCGGCTTTCCTTTTATGTGGAGAACATATTCAGACAACACATTGCAGTGCTCTGATCTAATTTACCAAACCTTGTTCACATTGTTGGCCATTAGGCCAAACAATAATATATTTAAACAGTGTTCAGAGTCAAACTGCATGTTTCAATAAGAGCAAGCGATAAATAATTTCCATTATTTGATAAATTCTTATATTTTAATAAGTAGGTATGGAAATACTTTCTCACCATGTAATGCAAGTCAATGAAGGGGTCATTGATGGCCACAACCCTGATGCCTTTTTGAAGGCAAGCCCTCAAAACCAGGCGGCCAATACGACCGAAGCTGCAGAGAGAGGGGAGAGGAATTATTAGATAGATTGATACATACTTCCAGAGGAAAACTATATTAAGCCCATTTCTCTACCAGGATTCCTACTGATTCAACACCCCGTTAAAAAGGTTTAGATGTTTCTAAACTCACCCATTGATTCCAACACACAGGTCTGACATTGTTGCTGAGAGAGTGTGGAGTTACCTGAAGAAAACAAAGAGAGAGACAACAAGGTAGGTTTAGTAAAGTCGTCTAACTGGCAGCACAATAGAAGACGTGAAAAAGGCCTGTAAAAAGGACGTAGCATAAACATCAAACGGCTGACAGCAACTACACAGCAATATGTGAGTGCATGGACCGAGGCAAACCGCTTTTAGGCTTGTTAGGTGTGGCTTACACACTAACACACAGGATGACAATACAATACAACGAAGATTCTTTTTCTCACGCTTACAAAAAGCTGTAAAATGCTTATTGTATGTTGCTGCGGTAGAGAGGAGTCACTGCACATCCTACAGGGTTGTTTAGGAAACAAGGGGGCAAACGTGGCAGGTATGTAACGCAACAAACACGGACATGTCTGCTGACTGAACAGAGGAAGCCTGGCCTTGAATCAGCTACGTGACCTCGTTTCTCCTTTGCTTTGTTCTGCTTTTTACTACGTACGCTCATCTACTCGATGCCACTCCTCCCCTGGCCTCTCCTCCTCCTTTTCAGTCTTCTCTTGGTTTCGTCCTGCTCCTCCTTCGTCTTCCCACTGACTCCACCTCTTCCTCACTGTTGTCTGCTTATTCAACCCAGGATACACTCATTGCCTACATGTTTAGATTCTAAAGTCTAAATCAACTCATGTGACTTTATTTGTTGCATGGAACAAGACCAGGAAGACACCTCAAACTGTGTTAAAGCACTGACAATAGCCAGTAGTCAGTGTGTGTGTGTCTGTGTGTGACATACACAGGACAGCTGTCCTTGAAAGCGTTTGGTTGTCGTTTTAAATTACTGTAATCTCCTAATCTGGTGTGTGTGGCTCTGTCACTATAACTGTGTGCAGACTATCACCCTTAAATAGACTAGAGGGGCAACCAGATTAGATTAAACCGCTACCGTGTTTAACTTCACACTCACAACATAGAGAGTGTGTAGTTTAGTTTTATTAAATATATAGAAAATATAGATCACACACTTTGCTGCCAGTCAAACTCAGTGTTGTCAGCAGTGGTCCATAGATTATTTTCCATCGGTTATTGGTAGGGCATGGTTGTTTGTAACACTGTGGGCCTATTCCTGTGTTTTCAGGGCAGAGCAGCCATTTTGTGTTCTGTTCTAGCATCCGTGATACAAGGTCACACAGCGAGAGAGAGGGGGAGAGAGAGAGCTTTCCCTTTCTTCTCCTTAGAGAATACATCTTCCCACCACTACTTACTATGCAGTCACACAACTCTGAGTGACCTCTCTTTTCTCCATTGCCAGAGCAGTTTTTCACAGCATGTCACTCCTTAGCTTTCACACTTTACATTATCGTTGCACAGAGTCGTTGCCCTGGCTTTTCCTAGGGAAAAACACTTTGCAGTGCTGCTTCACTAATGAAGATGGATCGACAAACACTAATGGAGCTACAAACTAAGAGATATTTAGAGATAATTAGTCTAAAAATCTTTCATTTGTCATTAAGGTCAAATATTTAATGAGTAACTTTAAGCTTTTCATGTGTATTAAACCTAATAATGCCGGTTTCTGCCAACCAGCGCTGGTGTGGTAGTGAGCACGCAGCCAGTGCCATCTCTACAGACATGTTGCTGCTGACAGACGCAGCACTGTGTGGAACAGAGCGGCAGCACGTTGTCAACCACTGCTACCAATCTGCTGACTCTCATTAAAATGCAGGAACATGAGGCAGACAAATGGGCAGATATAAGTGGACCAAGGTACTTTCAACGTTACCCATTTCAGATGTACTGATTAATTCCAACCAAACAAGAAACGAGTCTGGCAGGAGACAGATCCAACCAGTCTTTCAGTTTCTCCATTGAACCTTTAGCCTTGATTCCTTGTGCTCTTTAACTCATACAGCTGATTTTGCACAACCTCAAACTGTCAGTCACTTGACATGTGGTACAAGCATGTGTATGATTGGTTGGACAAAAAGCGGAAGCAGCCAGTTAGAGAAGCTTTAGCAGCTTGCAATCTTTTTTGAGGAAGTACATTTCGTTAGACACTTGACTCCTCCTTTAACTTTCTTCTTTCCTGTCTTTTTTTTCCTCATGTGTCTCTCCCTAATATTTTTATCCCTGTCCCAATTTCTGTTCCACCCAAACTAATCATTAAAATTCAACACTCCGCATTTGTCTGACCTTGCCAGTCTTTGTCTGTCTAGTCTCCATCATTTAGCTCAACCCTCCCTCTGAGCTGTGACCTATTTACTCTGCTGAAACATATAAACCTTGTTCAGAAAATGGCAAAGGCTGTAGCTGGTAAAACGTCAAACCTCTGCTACTAGCACAGACTGGCTGTTACATCAACCAGTAAAACAACAACGTGAACGGGACTAAGTTTGGCTTGCTAGAAAGTCTGTGAGGTACTGACTGTGTCCTCGTTTTCCCTGCCCACTATGCCACATCCCAGCTTCTTTCAGTCTCTTCTCTGTTCTCTCTAGTGTTTTTCCACTGCAGTGGGTTGCCTGGCTGCAAGCCACGTGTTAACCAACAAGGTAATGTTTTCTCTTCTTCACTGCCTCTTCAAATAAATCAAATATGATCATGTGAGTTGCACATAAATGACGTGGGCTCAGATCTTCTTAGCAATTGTTTGCTTTCCTTCCTTCCGTACACCTGCTTCCTCACTTTTTATAGTGTCATCACTGAGAGAATGTCACTTTACTGCTGTAAACTAGTCAAATGTCCAACACTATCACATCATCAGTCAGACACTTGATCACTCAACCCTGCAGACTGTGTGTCTTGCTTACCTGGCACTGGCTCCTGCTGCTAGACACAGACAAATATGAGGTCTGGTGTCTATTACACATTTTACCAGTGCCCAAGCAGCACAAGCAACCATGAAATTAAACTGTTGATAGCTTTAACACAGACCCACACAAATTAATTTGATCAATTTTATGCAGTTCATCAAAGACTTGCATACAGCCACGTAAAAACACGCGCACAGACACACACTCACACAAACACCAGCCATGAATTAGTAACAGGTGTGCTATCAAGAGCTCAATAGGAGAGACATGTGAGCACTCTGCAGAGGAAATGCTGCCCATGCTATTGGCTGCATCAGCAGCCAGATGACAGATGTTCTTCAAAAGACTCTGCTCCTGTACTGTATGTCCCCTATAAAACAAGACCACACCTTTATGATGAAGGCATGATGTGCTCACTAAAAACCCCAGTGTAAAAAACAAGCACGGTAAAACTACCTAGTTGCACAAGCAAGGCTTGCTATGTGTCTGTTTTGTAAGTTCTTTCCTACGGTTTGATTTGTATAGTTGCTTAAACAGCGGATGGTTAGGCACAGACTGCTGAGTCACTATGGAGTTCCCTTATTTACACACGTCCTGGACGAGATGGCTGCTGAATATATTAGCTGCAGAGCAAAATCGAGAAGGAGACTCAACCTGGGAACAACCACACTTCTTTAAGGTGGGAAAATGTCTCAGTATATAAAATGACGCACAAGAGGGATGAATGACTCAAATGATGGTAAATTGTTCTCAGAAGGAAAATTACTTTCAGTAGTACCTAATGTGAACTAACAGCAGACCATGTCTGTGGTGTTCTGGTGAAGCCAGGTAATATAGTACTTTTTAGTGATGATATACTACATGACCAACGTTATGCTTTATTAAAACAGAATCCGATACAAACCTATGAATATTGGAGACATCGTGATCTCCCACTAAAATGCATCATAGAAATTTGAAAAAAAACTTATTCCACAAGTGTTTGAGATTAAGATTTATTCAACTCTGATTCAGAAATTCAGATCACATTATCACCATTCTCTGAGAATGCTGTAGTCTAGATAACATCAATATGAAACTTATCAGTTTATCCTCTAAAGATCACACACAGCAGAGCAATGAGAGAGTAATGAGTGTGTAACCTTTGCATTTCATTTCAGTAGTAAGGTGCTAGGCCCATGAGTAATACTATGAGTAATCTGGTATGCAATGAGGTATGAGGAAGCCAGTGTCTCCTGTGAACCACGTGCACCAAATCCTCAGAGGACATTTGAGACTACAAAAAGCTCTAATGAAATGAATGGATTTATTTAATGAATGAACTGATTTTAATATTAATTCTGAAATGTTATCACAATCAGTGCTACTGTAAACACAGTAATATAATTCAATTAAGTAACGCTTATTCCAGTTGAGGTTGTGTAGGGCTTGTGTAGCTCTACTGGATGGTGACTGTTTAATTGTAGACAAATATTATAAAATCGTTTGCTTTTGCAATGCCCAAAATTGGAAATTGTAATTAAAAAAAATGTGATTTTTTTTTATTGTAGAGCCTGAAAGTACATCACTTAGCAACAAGGCTGCTTAAAACCTATTAAAAAACTGCTACAGTACAGTGATCTAGAACCTAATCTATGAGGATAGATTAGGTTCTAGATCACCCAAACCATAAGGTCCACTATGGGTAACCCATCTAAAGATGAGAAGAAATTTGAACATGAAGATTAGAAGCTGCACAGCATCGCTGCAGCGGCCCTGGGCCTGCTATGACCTTCCTCCGCTGGAGTGATGACCTTCAGCAGCGAGACAAGGCCGGACATGGCAGCATCTGCTGGTACCACACCTACAGCCAATCAATGTAAGCAACTGCAGGCAAACCCTGACGCCACAGTGAATCCTGGTGGTATTGAATGACGTTGCCTCTTACTGTGTCATTCTTCCAAGACGCAGGCCTCTTTGCAAACTGCATCAACAAGTCAGCCGAGTGTGGAGTCAAACTGCGGCAGAATACTGCGACACCAGGCGCCTCTCTGTCCTCCACGCTCGCCTCATCTCTCAACATGACACAAACCAAGGTTATTCATTTGTTCCCGATTCATTTCCTGCATCACCGCCGTCGCCTCCAGCCAGACTTCATCACGAAGAGCAGGGGAGGCACGTAGCTACACCTCTGTCACGTACACTCACTCACAGCTTCATTGCGGCTCAGGGCAGCTATGTAGCGACATTATTACAGTCGTCGTTTTACTGTAAAGCCACTTTCATTCAAACGCGACCCTACACGGGCTGCTCCACGGTAATACACGGTAATGTACATTATGGCATTAGGTTACATAACATGGAGACTAATCCACTTCCGCAAAGATGCAGCATCGGGAGCTACCAATGTCACGATACCCTCTGATAAAATTCGGCATCAAGTAAATAAGTTACAAACCATTAATATAACAGGTTTTATTAAAACAAAGTACGCTTGCAGTATGACGCCTCAGAATACTTCCTGGATTTACGTGTAACTTGCGCGTAGTGATGCAACGATTCGTGCATGAAGCATTATACAACAGCCTGGCGTCAAGGCCGTGGCCGCATCTCCAGCCATCGCCGCCTTCTCTTCCTGTGTCGTCGCAACGTACATGCACGAAAACCGTCTGTTTGAATCCTCCTAACGTTGGATTTTGCTCCACCACGTCACGCGGACGTACGTTGTAAAACGAGGAAACACACGACATTTACTTGACAGGCGACTTTTTTCCTGGCTTTTGATAAAGTCGCGCACGGCGTTTGGAGATTAGAGATGGTGGAAATAAGCAACAAATGCAGGGGTAGAGACTACGATCTGTCGTTTACGGCGGCATTAGCTAACGTCAGTGAAGCCAGCTAATCTGTGACAGGCCGACATTTTTTGCAAATACTACTTGAGGCTGAAATAAAGGATGAATCGTGTAACGCGCTTCTCGCGGCATCATTTTAGATCCTATATGTAGACGATAGCCAACCGTTACGTGAATTCCTGCCCGGTAACGGCTAATGTGTTACCGTCGCTTACCTCACGGATGATGCTTGAGCTTGAGTGCGCAATCCACCGCGGCTCCTTCCGTTTTATACACGACCCGCGACACGTGCCACGGAGAGCCTGGTCGCCCCGGCGACGTGACGTCACCACATCCTCCGCTATTGGGATCCATTCTGAACGAGAAGCTAGTCACGGTCGCGTAACGGCTGCCATAGTAACGCTGGTCTGGTCAGCGTCTTATTCCCACGACAAAGTGATTTAATAGAGCTACAGGGTTGTGTCGACGGTGACACGTTGTATTCACCAGAGAAAAGCACAGACACGGGCAGAGGAGAGACGTGAAGCGCTCTGTCCTGCTTCCACCACATATAGTCTGGACGCTACGTAGATTTATTACAGAGACCTCCATCAGCTGTGTTCAGGTCATCAGTATGCTGGTCGGGACCCCGCTGGGCCGCAGGGTCCACGGGCTGCAGTGGATCTGTAGCCTCCAGATGCAGCCGGACGAGCGCAGGCATGTCATAAAACACGCCACGAAGCTAACGCGCCACGTTTCCACGGAGACAAGCTGCTCCGCTGCTTGATGAACTGTACACTCAGTGTTCACGTTACAGTAAGACACGGATGACCTCCTTCTCCTCCTCATGGGGAGTCGGGCCTACGTGAGGGAGCAGGCGTACGGCGGTGAAACATGGGGAATCCCTGCAGTGCAGTGGGAGGGAACATTCGCTGCCCAACTGCGCTTCGTCATCTCTGATTTCCGGTGCACTTCCGCATTGTAACGTCTGGTAAAAACCGTAGCTCAGCACAGCACCCGGTTTAATCCAAGCTCTTTATTTTGCAGGTTTTGCTGGTTGTGTTTCCACCAATGTACTGAGGCGTGGTTGCAGTTTTCCATCATCACCTGTCTATACACACACTCATGGTCAGAGTTGAACACGTGGCGCCATCTTGTGGACAGACCAGCATTTAGTATTTTTTAATTTCCCTGCGTCCATGTGGAGAAAAGGAGGGTGGCGGCATTCTGCCACATTCCCCACCCAGTTTGCTTACTGAGCACCAGGGGGAAGACTTGCCTTTGAAATGAAGTTGTTCACACTGGAGGCTCTCAGTTCACTGTTGGTGAAAGCGAAGAAGTTGACCACTACTTGTGTGATGTAAACTTTATTTGTGTTGTATGTATATTTAAATGAATCCAAATGTTACTAGATGTATTTGTGGACCAGGGTTTTTTTTATCTTATCCTGGATACTGCAAGCAGCAGTGGGTCATCCTTGCAGTTCTGCACCTTACGCCTATACATAGTGACAACCAATTCCTGCTCTGTGTTTCTATGAACACAGTAAGCAAGAAGAACTGCGTTTCATCATTTTGATGGTGATTTCACGGACATCATATAGTTTGTTTTTTCATGAAAAACCTGCAAACTGAGCAGCACATGAATACTGGTGCGTTGTGGCTTTGTTTGCTCTCGTAAAACCAGCGATTCTCGGGCATTCGTCATTATTTTCTCTGCACATCGTTCATTATATGTGAAATGAAAAGCACCTGTGCAACAGAACAAAGTATTTATTGATATTTAAACGTCCTTAAATAAACTGTCGGCTGAAATGAGCCACTATCCAAATGACAAAACTTTCATATACACCTCCTACCACTACTTAACAGGAAATTTAGGTCTGAGCAGAGGTGTGTGGGTGTGTGTGTGTGTGTGTGTGTGTGTGTGCGGATGTGAACATATGAGAATCCAGGCTTTCCTTTATATACAACACTGAAAAAACAAACCATTTGTCATTATGATTCGAGCTTTTAAAATAATTTCCACATGTTCCAGTTATGTCAAGGTTTTAATAGTCAGAGCATTATGCTTAATTTTCGTGTTTACCTTACTCCCTACATATGATTATATCTAATATGGTTTTTCTACACATTTTCAACCCCCTGAAGGTGATTTAAGACAAGGCTAATGTTGGGAGCTTGAACAGTTCAACACACGGAGCCCATGGTACCAGTAAAACAACCTCCTGACCCCCTCAGGCAGAGAGCTGGCCCTCTGATAATATTTTCCTAGGCTGTGAATTATAAGTGTTTAAGGGGGCACTAATCGCAAAGTTACATTCATGCCAAGAGCTGCTTAGCATCAGTCAACCACAAAGTCAAGCTAGAGTGCCTAGAAGGCCGGGTTTTGGCCAAAGGTACAACGGCTATTTTATGGCATAACTATGCTTAACGGAGGTTTACAATAGAAAAAGACGCAAAACATCTTTAGTTGTGAAGCTACGTTTTAAATTAAGTTTCCAAAATAGCTGAGTCCAAAATGATTGAAGGGGCAGGAAGTCAGATGTGAGAACGGCCTTGACCTGAATTGTTTTGCTGTGAATCTGCCAGAGGGGTGGGAGATGCTCTAAATGACTCTTGAGGAACAGAACGGCATTGACCTTGTGTCTGGGACAGTGCTTTCCCAGTCTGCACACTAGCACCAACACTAAAAACGTGGCCTTAAAACATCAGGGGGACTTGGAATATGAGGCCGTTATGGTGTTGGCCTCAGTGGTAACAAGAACCTTTAATGTCACATCACAGAACTACGAAGACGTTATTTTAGATAAAACTGTCTTTAGCTATTGAATAAATACCTTTGAAGTTTGAAGTTGATGTCAGTGAATTTTATTCTTCTTGTAGTAATTGTCCAAAATTGTGTGAATAGTGCTGTTTACTTTGAGTAGCATGGGGGGGGGGGCATTAGCTTGGTTGGGGGGAAAAGTATTATTTTAAAATAGTATTATTATAAAAGGAGATTCAAATGGATTTGACTGTGTTGCTTGTGAGGCTGTATTTAACATGAAGCACAGTCACATCCATCAAACACACAGATGACTCATTCTCTTCATCCACCGTACCTTCATGCTGTCCTTTCTTTTATACCTGTCTCTCTCTACTGCGTTGATCTCGCCCACTTTCTCTCCCGTCTCTTCCACTCTGCCATGTTTTCTTTGGCCTGGCACTGAGGGACTGGAAGTGTCACCTCATCACAGCGGGGTTTTGTTTCTCTTGGAGGTTGAAGTAGGATGTCTGTTAATATGATCTGATATGCTCACCCTGGCTCTGACAGCTTGCTACAAACACTGCTGGCCCTGACACTTCTTTAAAAACAAATATTGTCTAATTACACTCTGATGTACTTCAAATTCCTGAACTAAACCAAGTAGTCTGTTAGCTGAGTCGTAAATTCATCCATTTGTTTTCCTGGAACAGGTGAGACTGTAAATGTTTGCATGAAACAAAACAAAACAAACTTCAAGAAATAGGCCTAGAGCTAGAAGAAATAAGTTAAATTACTGAACCAAAAGCATGTGCAGTATGTCATTGTATGATGTCATAAACCTGGGTTTAGAATACATCACATATTTATGTTACTTATGAATATCAAAAGAAAAAAGCTAAGAAAACATTTCTGATGAACATTAGAACTATAGAATAGTTAATGAGTTTATATGGATATATATTTTTTTAATTTTAAAAACAGAGATTATCATGTTATATCATTTGAGGTTGAAGTACTGAATGTAAAACTGGTTAAAACAAAGATTATACTATATTTATAATAATACTCTAAATGGAAAGCTGCTCAGTGTTTGTATTAATTGAAAATTAAAGTAGATAACTTAAAGTATACTTAAGTTATACTTAAAGGTTTGCATGGGTAAATCTTGAGGAGCTTGGTGAATGCACTGTTTTATCTTCCTGTCCCTTGTGTCACGTGTCTTGTTTGTCTTTCGTCACTGATACTCAGACAAGTTCACTTTTGTAAATGACCTTGGCTGTGGATAAAAAAAGTCCATTATCTGGCAAGTGTGTCGCAAGCAAGTGTGTTTAAAACATGGTGTGTGTTTCGCCCTAACTGCTTTTCCAGTTGTGGAAGTGATGTGCGTGTATTTATGTTTTGTGTTTCTTTGTGAGTGTGCATTTGGGTATGTTTCACTACTTGTTGTGGTTTGAATCGAGCACAAGAGCAATAGACGGCGGTTTGGGTGTCTGTCAAAGTGAAGGTTTGAAGTAAGCGAGTCAATGGAATGCCCTCACAAATGAACGTGTGCATTCGAGAGAAATGTGAGCGTGCGACGTGGTATGGCAAGGTCGAGACCACATTCTTTTGAGTACAACGTGTCTCGTCTCTTTTGCTCACCTTCTGTCAAAAACATCAGGTGGGTCTCTGGAGAGATGAGCACACTTTCTTGGAGGAACATAGCAAGGAGAGCGAAGGGCAGAGGAAGAAAGAAAAGTCCAAAAGAAGTAGCAGGAAAGCGACGAGAGGAGATGGTAACTGTTTCTGTGTTAAAGTAACCTTAGATAACCTTAGATATTAACCCTAGATATTAAACACACAACAACAACAAAAACTATTAGATTCCAGGAAGAAGTAAATTCTTTAGGAGACTTTTTTAACAGGTGTAAAACCTCAGTTTGCTTCTCCACACAGAACTTTTAAAGTGACTGAAGTCAGTTTTCAGATTTCTTTTCAGACGGATTTAAAAATATGTAGGATGTGTTCAAATACTGTAATTATAACTTATAAGTTGCACAGATCAGGCCCCTAAAAATGTGAAAAAAACCTGTGTCGGTTTATTCAGGCCTCCATAATATTCTCCTTAAAATGTTCTCTCTTTTTTTTTGCTTATGTATTTTGTTTTTATTGCATAAAATAACATGTTACATCTGGGACACCATTCCTGTGAACTGTGTTAGGAGCACAGCATCGGTTTTACAAGGATGAATCACAGAAAGAGCTTTATGCAACTTAGCATCTGCTCAGAGTTTTTGTATCATATTTTAAAAACACATTTTAGTTTAAAGCAGTAAAAAATGGAAACTTGGTATAATATAAAATACTGTAAAGTCAAATTACATGTTATGCAGCAAAGTATAGGCTATACTTGATTCAGAGAAAGAGCTGTAAATGATGAGAATAACTACCAGCGCAGCATTCTGCAAACGCTGGGTACTGAAAAGTAACCAGTCCTGTGAGGAAAGCAGATGAGCAGAATGGACAATGGAATTCATTTTAGTAGGATTGCATCCAGGCAAACTGTTAAAACGAGGAGCAGTGCATCTCAGTGGGAACATGCTCAGCAGACTATAAGACATTAAGATTGAAGTGCACACAACAAACTACAGGCTTCGGTGATGTTTAAACAGCTGCTAAGTCAGAGTACGTCTCCAGAGCAGCCAGCTATATATACAACTGCTGTCTTCTCCTCCTTCCTCTTCCCACTGTCTGTCTGTCTGTCACCTTTCTCTCCTCTACGCTTCTTCTACCTTAAAACACATTAACACCTTGACTCTGCTGGCCTTCTCCTCTTCTCCTCTCACCTTGTTGCATCAACGCCCAGTTGCTTGTACGCGACCTTCGTCCTTCGCTTCACTGCTCATCTTCCCTGTCTCTCCTCGCTGTCACTTCTCCCGCTCCATGAATCAGGAGCCATTAGGAGTATTAAACACATCGTCCACCCAGGGCCACCCATGGAACACAGATGCATGTCCTTTCTCTTTGTTTTCTATATTTCTCATTCTTTCATAGTGTTCTCTGTTTCACCTAATCCCCTCTATTTACTTTCCTCCCTTTCTTTGTCTGCTTTCCTCACACTTCATCTCTCAGTTTCTCTCAGCGCTGGTCTCTTGTCGCCCTCTTTCTCCGCATGCTGATGTCATGTGTTTGCTTTGGGCTGACCTGCACTCTTTGACATGTATATGGACCAAAACATGTGATAATGTTTGCCCAGACAGCTTCCTTAATTGGCTGTTTAAATGGCCAAATATAATAATTCACACTTCTGCGTGCTTGAGGAAAGGGATCGATGACTGAGGGGGAGAGTGAGCGAAAACTGCAGATCTGAGTTTAGGGCAGCAATATGTCCCTGCAGCGAAACCTCCAAAGGTCTTTGCTGTCTTATGTTGAATTTACATCCTTGCAACGAGAGCATGGCTGTGTCACCTATTCCCACAACCAACCAATGTCATAAGAGCAAAATAACACAAAGCTGCAGTTCGCTTTGTCCTGTTGTAAATCACCATTGTCATAGATAAATCTTTGAGGAACACATGCAACGGAGGGTTTTCGGTTCACGCAGACACAGATGGTGTCTTCCTCGCTGCAGCTGCTCCGGGTTCAAAAGAGGAGCTGCCTTTTCATGGTTAAATAGAGTTACATCATTTTGGTCATGGGGCCTCTTCTTCATCATATCGCACACCTTCCTTCCACCATCAAACATGTCAAACCGTCTGATTTGGGATGATGGAGGCGGACACGGCTGTTGTGTCAGACCTTGACCACCTGTGTTGATTTCTGCCACCAAAGCACCAACAATAACAAACCTGAAAATATGAATTTGTTCCACTAACGTGAGTAAATTTCCTTCAACTGGGTCGAGTCTGCTGTTTCCTTTAGCTCTTTTTTGCGGCTGAGGGCACAGTAATTACTAGGCTCCTGCACTTAGGACCCCAGTGCACACTTTGCACTTCTGACTCGACTTACGTCATAGGGAAAACAGGTATTACAGACCATATCTGCAAATTAGTTTCCCTCAAAACAAAACAACTGCCATAAACGTAATCTTCTACAAATATTTTATTTCAAGCATGCGGTAGCAGCAGAAACAACAGATGTCCACTGTGTTTGCTTAGTAAATGAATTTATTCCCTAGTAGACTGGTTAAATAGCTTCAGTCTTGGGATAAGAGCGAGAGAGAGAGTAGAGAGGAAGTGGGTATGAGCTGAAAACGCTGTTGCCAGCACATGGCCTCAACTCGCGGAGCAACAGATCACCTTGTTAGTCTTCATTTCAGATCTTGACCCAAATCTGGAAGTTCAATTTGTGTGTTTCACTCCAAGGCTGAGATCAGGTTGCCCCTCTGGCTTTGGATATATACTTGCGTACGTTTTCTGCTTGTCCGTACATAATTACATGTGTCCGTACGTGCGCGCACAGCTTTGTATTTGTATATGTGGTGATACACAATCTATATGTGTGTGTGTGTGTGTGTGTGTGTCAGTGTATGCGTGTTGTTGCGTGTGTGTGTTGAACAAGAGCCAGGTATGGGTTGAGGAGAAGGATTGATGGTCCTGAAGGGACTCTGCAGCTGGAACAGAGAACACCAGTCAGACAGACGGACGGATGGAGAGAAGCAGGGGAATAAATCAGGGACCAGGAGAGAAAGAGTACGAGTAAGAAGAAAAGAGCGGGTAGACGTGCGGAGGATGAATAGAAGAAAGTAAAAGGAAGGAAAGGACAGACGAGAAGTGGAAGGAATCACAGGAAAAGATGTTTGTGCAGTCGAACAAACTGCAAATTCTTCAGAAATGATGTGATGCAAGACTTTAGAAATAACCCAGTGAGTTGCAATGTGTGCCGTCATTCAGAAATACCAGAAGACCATAGGAAATATCATATAATACTAATGTATCTGACCACAACCAGTCCTGACACAGACAGACACACGCAATGACAGACAGACAGACACACACCTCGCTTTCTTTTATTCCTCACATCTTTCTTCTTTCATTCACCAGATCTCTTACTTTCTCCCTTCCTTTCTGCTGCTATCCCTCTCAGCACACACACACACACACACACACACACACACACACACACACACACACGCATCCCTCTTTCCTGACCACATCCCCTCCTCTCTCCTCTCCTCCCAACCTCAGGTCGTGTGGTAATGAGTGTGTGATGGAGTCTCGTGGCTACCAGACTGGCAGAGGTATTTTTAGCACTTCTGGTGGTTTCCATCACTAAATATGTTCCATCTTCATATTTCAAGATTGAAACCAACCTCGAGAGAGAAAAAAATCAAAAACGCTTCGTTTGTTGCAGTCACTTTAAGCTATTACATGTGGTCGAATGCAGTGTGGAGATGTGGGGGCTGGCGAACAGGAAGGTAACTGGTAATAAGTGAGAAAATGGCGTTGGATAAAAACTGTCGTAAACATCAAACCGCATCAGGAAGAAAGTAGGAAACAAAGTTACATTACCTGTAGATGCTACAGTTACAGTCAGGGACTGAGGGAATACAATCATTACATCCAATCAGTCAAAGCAGAGTTTGACTGATTTTCCTTGTGGCAACTGTCTTATTTCAAACAGATGCAGCGCATTACAGCAGCACCACAATCAACGGAGCCTGCTCTCAGCATTTCACTGTATCTTCACTGTATTTCTTTTATTGTGTGTGTTCCTCTGAAGGTGGCAGCCAGTTGCTTAATGTTTAACACAACACTTAAAAAGCGTGAGTGGGAGCAGCGTGGTGTAGGTTTGGCTCTGGTCCCACCGTCTGCTCGTAGGGGAGCAGCACCAAAGCAAAGCAGCAGCGCTCCAGCTCATCGTCTGGAGCCCTTTGCGGCATTTGTCTGTACGAAACTGAAGATGGTTGAAAAAGTAAAGGAACAACAGTAATACGAAAATTCCTGCTGAGGCTGCTGCCGTCATCTAACACTAATGCAATAGGAATCTACGCGTACAAAAAAAAAGGTGTAGTCAGGACTGAGCAGATTTGTGGCAGCTTTGAAATCAGGACTGGCTTTGAATAAAAACTGACGTCTTTCCTGACATGTGCCATGCAGGTATTGCGTTGCATGTGGTTATAAGCCACAAGACACGCGAGCCCTGACAAAGTGAGCTCACGACGGCAAAAAAGGAAAAGGAACGTTTTCCTGAAAGCACTGCTGAGCTCAGTCTGGACACTCACGTGTGTGACTTGTTAAGTGCGGCATCAACCCCATTTTCCTGCTGATAAAAAGCATGTTATGGGTTGATCGCCTTGTTTCCATAATAGCCTGTCAGCTGCAGTTTGCCACTAAACAGTACATTTAACTCTCACGCGCGTGAGAGAAACTCCGGTGACACAGGCAATTTGTTCCCATAAAGTTTCCTACTCCTTCTTTTTTTTTCCCGCTTGCTGCTGTCTGAAGCTGGTGACACATCCTAAAGCGGATCACTTAACATTTCACATTAGTTAATATTATTTTAGTTTATTATGTTCATTTTCAAAAGCAAAGCAAATGATTATACCTATGGTTAAACTGATTTATACCCAGGCAATTTATTCCTGTATGTTTTTGGAATAATTGAGAATCTGCTCATGGCTTGTTGCTCAGAGTTAGACCATGTCTAGACCAAAAATACTTTATGACATGTTATATTAAATGTCACCATTCAAAAAAGCCAGAGAACCCGCTTGACATGCATGACTAGCATGTAATTTACTTTGATCAAAACATTATTATTGTTCTTCTAGGTAAGAGACAGACAGAGCGCCGGTCGGCCTGATCTATGGCTCACAGCGGAGCAGAGATCTTGTTCTTCCTTTCGTTTGAAAGCGTCCACGTTTGTACAGAGTAAATCTCCTCCGTCTTTATTTATGTTGGCTGGCTCATCTCATTCTCCCCGAGCATCTTTCCTCTTTCACAAGGAGGCTCATTGTCTGTGGAGGACAATGTTGGTTTATGGTCCGTACAGAGACAAGTGGCAGGAGCACATTCCCAAGCTTGCCGGGACCCATAATCCCGTCACTCCACATCTGCCATGGTTTGTTTGCACTGTTTGACGACTGGAGCTGTACAACGCGTAAACAGGAGCTGTTCTTTCTCCACTCACTAGATGTTTTCGCTGCGTTCTCATATTTCTAAACATAATCACAGTAGCGTAATAACAACACGAAATTTGTGACCACAGCATCAGTTTCCGTTGCGCTGAAGCCAGTGAGGAGAAAGAAAATGAAAGCGAGGAGATAAATCCTTGTTTGTCAGTGACTTCATGAGTCATTTTCACATAATGAATTCATTTTTCTTTGTCTTTTACTGGAATCATCTTTCATCCATTGTGCCTGTGGGCTTCTGGCTTGCGCTTTTTGTCCATCTGGATCTCCCTTAGCTCGTGCTCCTGTCCTGGCTCTTTTGTCATCTGAGTCTGTGCAGGAGGCTGAATCAGTGGGTCTTCTGGGAAATAAGAGTCCTGAAGGTTCTAATCTTTTCCATGTAAAGCACAGCTTCACTTCGGACGTGCCTGTGTGTGCGTTTGCTGAGTAATTACATGATAATGGTTCAAAGCCTGCCATAATCAAAACAGAAATAAAGTCTTATAAAACAAACAGGATCATATGTCAAGAAACTTAATACAGGGCTCCGGGTTTTTTGTTGACCCTAACTGGAAAACTGCAGCTCAGACAAACTTCTGTTGCTGTGTGTGGATCTTCGTTGCTCAAATCTCATCCACTAAAGCTTCTGTACATGCTTCCATTTCATAATCTGTGTCCTTGCATGGACGAATCCAAGAAGGTTGTTCTTTCGTGTGCGTACCAGTGTCTCTCTCTCTTCTATAGGGAAACCCTGTGTGTGCTGACCTCCGCCCTGACCACAAAGCCCTGCTGTGCCACGGTAAACTGCTGGTGGAAGTGGCCGCTGAACCGTGGCACCCAAATTCCACAGGGCGTTCCCTGCTCCTCCTGCACCGAACTCACTGCTGCTGCGTTGGTAGATCTTCTTCCTTGTATACAGTGTAACAAATCCTCATCTGCTAAGAGCCAAGTGTTTTGAAAGTAAACAGAACAACAGGTGCAGTAAATCATGATTTTATGTCACTGATACACACGATTATTTTTTCATGTAATGTTTGTTTGTTTGGCTTTTCAGCTAGTAAGTTATAGCATAAGCTGGTTGCTGCTGACATTCAGCGAGAGCCAATTAATGCAAACCAAAATGAAAGCTTTTGTTTTTGTTTTGTCCTTTTTCTCTCACATCCCACAGAAACAGACGTCCATCCTGGCTTGCAACTTGTCCACAATTCAGTCCAGACTCCTAAATAATAAATCATTAAGATTCGTTTGAAGACTGGTGAGGCACTGCGCACTTCTGTAGGAGGAACGTTGGATCTTTCTCGGGCCTTAATCCTCTGAGCTCAATGGGACACAGTACTGACCCACTATAAAGCGTTACTAGTTAATGCACTGGATAAAATTTAAAAGGAGAAAATGCGCTTGGAATATTTATGTGTAGCTGAAAACATTAGAGACTCAGGACTTGGACTCTGGTTTAAAGACTTGAGACTCCAGTCCCAGAGACTTAAGACTTTATTGGACACTTGAGTCAAACTGGTATTTTGCGCCTTGCGAGCATCTCTGGTACAGGTGGAGCCATAAAGGCTGTGAACACTCGTGTCTGTGAAGGGCTGATTCTGGACATTTTGTACCGAGAGATCTTTTTTTCTTTGGGTTTTTTTTTTTATTGTTACTTGTGTTTTACTGTATGTTAGTGATGGATGGGGTTTGACGTTTGAAATAGATGTTGGGAAAGTAATGTGCAGCTTCTCGGTGTGGTCATCAATCTTCATCTTGAGACCATTTTCTGCCTTCTTTCACCATTACCCTGTTGATCCAGTGGAAAAATATGAATTCAGATAGCAACTCACTCCATGGGTGTTTTCAGCAATCCTACTTTGACCCTGTGACACAAAGTAGACTTACAGTATGTTACATTTGTGTTTGTCATGCTACTGGACCTTTCGCTATTGGAGCCACAGCTGGTACAAATTCCCACCAATTTGACTTTAAATGACTCACTCTGAAATCAGATATATATTAAATGAACCTTTCTTATCCATTGGCACAGTGACCACTCAAATCCCTGCAGTCTGTGTCCACGACACATTTATCTTATTAGACAAGCACACAGGAATCTGGACTGGCTGAAGAGCAAAAGGTTGGAAATCAGAGCGACACGACACCAAAGAAATGTAACCTTCCCACAGGGCCATTCACTGGAGTCTCCAAGTGTTATCCATCCCATAAAATGACCAATACAGCTGAGTGAGCAGCACTCGAGTCAGTCTCAATGTGCAGTGTCCTGTGTGTTAGATTTCCAACCACAAGTCTTAGGCTGATGCCCCTTTTTCCATGTGAGTCACTGCCAGCGTGAGTCCTGCTCGTATTATAAAGCTGGGCCGAGGTGCTCGACTCCATTCTACTCTAATAAATACAACATTCTGTGACACAGGCTTTCTGCTGCATGTAAATACACAATAAAAGACGATGCAATTTGATTATTTACTGTCTTTGCAGGTTGTTGCACCTCTCTGCTCATTTCTGTTCACATCGGATGCAGACAACAAAAGCACAGTGGTGGAAAAATGATCTTTCTAACTTCTGTCGAATTCAAGCCTGTTGCACAGAACCTATCCTTCGGTAGAGCACCGACCCCGAGCGCACAGCCAAAGCACAGGCAGAACAGTTCAGCCAGCTGAACTGAGAACGACGAAAGAACCTTGACAGTTTCTGCCGGAGCTGGAGCAATTTAGCAAAAGGAAGAAGAATTGCAGATGTGCAAAGCTGAGCTGCTCAACGTGGTCTCGCAGCTGAAATCGCTACCAAAGGACTCTACCAATTTATTCATCACGCACAAGAATCACTCTGACGAATATGTGCCACTGCTTCACTCTGCAGCAAACTGTCTAACACTGAAGCCTCCTGCACATAAATCAAGTGCCTGCGCGCAATGTGACAGGGCCTGTTTGTGTGATGAACCCACAGGAAATTATCACCAACTCCGTGGTTGCCCGCAGCTCTGGAGTGTTTTATTGTTTTTTAGCGCATTGTTATGTTTCTTTCTGAGCACAATAAATAATTATTTCAAATCCTCTTGAATGTAGAAGAGGCCGTGACGATTACAGCTAGATCAGCTTGGGTTTACTCTGCACACACTACAATAAATCACCAGCCTTCGAACGCACCAAACAACGGCTCACGTCCCAGCAAAGAGTTAATGAAACCAAGGCAGAGCATCGTGTTTTGGATCTGTGATGCTACGGTAAACACTGAATTACCTTGACACTGATGATTTTGTCTCGCCCCTTTAAATTGGCTCCAGACTCGTACCAGTGGAGGGATATCGTGAATGTGTGCAGCCGGTTTTGCATTTGTAGCCAAATGTTGACAGTGGAGAGGAGTGGGATTCATATGGAACATATTGTTATTATGAGCAGTGGAAGCCGTCCAGCTGCCTATGGAGCAACAAATGTACAGGATCAGATGGTCAGAAACCGCAGCGCTGTTAGTCTCCATGGCTAAAACTCCGTCTCCATCGCTTTCTTTCTCACGCGCGTGCAACAAATCCCCCACCTAAACAAACGGATGCGCACAAGGACACCCAGCAGACACACACACACAAATCAACCCCGTACACAAGGCACACTCACTCACACGCGAGCACAATTAATGCTGACATGAATCAACTGCCCAGTTTTTTTTTTTGTTGGAGTGCAGAATAATTTTTCCAAAATTCCACAAAATGATCGGCGGTAATTTATAGCGTGTTTTTCACCGAGGGGAGCGATACTGGGTTCTAGGTTGTAAACGTTGCTCTGCCATGTTTATTTTCATTTCATTTTGTTCTGCCTCTAGAACACTTTACCTTGGTGATTTAGGGAGGCTCACGGTGGTTTTGGAATACAACCAGCTGGCAGCACTCGTGTGTGTGTGAACTCTCAAGCATTAAGCTACTGAATCCTTCCTTCCTGACTCTGTTCCGCACTGCGTTTGTAGGAAGGTGAGACGGTACAGCTTCACCAGCGGTGTCACTCCGGCCTGGTGGTCAGGCTGACGGTTAATAACACGTTCTTGAATCTTTGAAAAAGAGAATCTTTGCAGGGAGGTCTGTTAAGTATAAGACGGATATTGTTTATTATTTTCACAGAATCAAATAAAAAGTAGTCTCTTGATACTTTCAGACTTCTCCAGCCTGGCTGTGGCTCTTGGCCCCGAGCCAAGTGGTAGCGAATCCCCACGAGATGTAAATCTTTTAAAAATGGTCTCAAATACACAATTTCGTCATTTAAAATGAATATTTACCCAGATATGCATTGTAATTTTAGCAACAGTAATCAGAAGCGTCAGGACGGCTCACAAAGCACATCACAGTGGAGGATGAGCAGACAGGTTCACTGTTGATTTCAGTTTTTATGGTACTGACTGACAATAAGATAAAAAATGTATGACTTTATCCTTTAATTATTATGCTAGAGACTGTCATTGAAGAGTGCGACTCACTGAGTCTCATGACGAAGCTTTATTGTATTATCTTTAATAATATTTTGCATCTTTATAATAATTTATATATATAATGTTTCTTGGAAAAGAATAAAGATGAATGGATTTGACACAACATGGCTGCTGGCGGAATCGCAGTTCACTCAGAGCCAAAACCCCCGATGAGAAGGACTTTCTCTGGGTTCAGCAGGTAAAAGAAAGGGTTCATTAATCTTACACGTACAGCGCGATGCCAACTGCCACTCAGTCAGTCACTTAGCGCCGCTCATCAGTCAGCCAGTCAATCCCTCATCCTGTCAGCCTCGTTAGCCGCCTTGTCAGCACCCAACTAACCCGTCAGGTAGTCAGTTGACCAAACAGAAGAAGAAACATCCCACCAGCCAGTCGGTCGAACCAGATGCCAGCGCGCAGGTTAAGACTGGTTTTCCTTAAGGAAATCTGATTAAGCGCAGAATAGAAAGTGAGAGTAATTGGCTGAACGAGCCACGTCTGGACGCGTGAATAAAGGAAAGCGTGTTTCTATGTGTGTGCAGGCAGATCCCTGAGTTATTTTCTGTAATACCCCCCGTTTCATTTCAGGTTTGGTTTGGGTCCAGGTGGTTGGCTATAATGCAGTCCAGATGGGAGACGCAGGACGGAGAGCGGCCAGATTTTTCCAGAGTTTCGGTGGAACCAAGGCTTTGCTAATAAAAGCAGAGGAGATTTTCACAGTTCCGCAGACAAAACCTTGCATTCGAATTCTCAAGGGGGAACGGAGAGCGAGGGAGACCGCAATGTTATACTTTGTTTTTATTAAAGGGAGTGATTGACAGCTTGGAGGGAATTTTCCAGCATTAAACTAGGGGTCTTATTGGAGAGGACAGAGCAGGGAGCACAGGGACCTGGCGAGGCAAAGCAATGCTCTGGCAGGGTGCTACTGACTAAAGGCTTGGCCTCTTCTCTAATTCCCTCATTCTTACCATCTCGTTCTTTCTCTCTTTAGCCCGTTTATAGCTGAGAGCAGCCTGTACCTGCTCCTCCTCCCCACCCAAACCTCCCCTCATCTGCAGACAAAAATCCTCTCATTATCAGTCCGAGCTGCAAACACCAGCCCGAGTTAGGGCTTAACATAAGCAGCTCTTTTCCGTTTTTCTCTCTTTTTGATTTCTGATTTGGTGCGTAACAACCGTGTCCAGGGCAATCAGAGGCTTTCACTTCAGGGAGGGAAGCACATGCTCAGAGTTGGATCCCTGCACACTTGCTTAGAGGCTAGTAAAACTTCTGATTCACACTGCCTGTAAAAGGATAAAGCCCTAGCAGCACTAGTGGTTCAGTGTCTGCTCGGGACTCTAGGCACCAGGGTGTGTCTCATCCGCCATAATATCCACCTATCACCATCTCAGATCCAGTAAAAAAGTCTCTTTTAGTCTCCCAGGGTTTCTCATAGTTGACAGCTTCATGCAGGAAAGGAGGATAAACTGCCTGTCACCTGCCGTTTTTTTTAGGATGATAACATTTCACATGTCTCTGCTGATTGTCAGCTGGCGCTCACTGAGTCTGTGCTTGGCTCTGTTTCCCATTGCTGACAGCACAGAGCTGTTATGTCAAATGTAAATCTCTTTAACACTTTAATATTGCATTTTATATTTAAAAACTGCTTTGTGTTTTACACTATTGTGTTCGGTGTTTGAACTCACAGACCCAGATAATTATAATTTTTGTCATGTTAAAAGTGTCATGTTTAGGTACAAATCACAAACATTTGTGATTTTGTGAGTATTTGTTGTTGTTTGTGTTCCAGGACAATAAACTGAGCAACTTGATGAGTTTTACAGACTAAAACACGTGAATCCTTCCAGAAGATTATTAATAGGAATAAAAAGCTGATATTTGCAGTCACAAATGTTCTAAGGGACAGGAAACCAGTTGTCATTTGAACCTTTGCTCAGGTTTTCCGACAGACTGAGCCTAGACAGTCTCTGAAAGCTAAAAAACAATCAGCTCGGTTTCGTTACCTGGCCTGTTTATGCTTAACCACAAGCTTCAGCACGCGAAACGATGCCTGACAAGCCAAAGCTGAAGAGAAACAACTGGCATTTAAAGCGTGTGTTGTTTTCTGGAGACACAACGTCGTCCAGGGCTTACGGGGATTCGTGCATTTGTTGAGCTGCTCCAACATAAAGGTTTTGTTGCAGAACGAGGCGAATGAAGCGATGAGCGCTTGGATGGGTTCATGCTGGCCTCCAGAGACAAGCAAACGTGTTGCAAAAGCTTCCTTGGTGGCATTCCACTCCACAGGAGAGGCCTTTTAACAACTAATTAGAAAGCAGGATACTGGCTAACAAGAGGAATGTTTACACACAGGAGCTGTCACAGGCAGAGAGAAAGGGAGAAAGATTCATTGTAGACAAGAGAGAGGAGACAAAGGGAAGGTAGGGAGAAAGCAGGAGAGCTGATTGGGGTAGAGTCCAGGATTTGGCACTTTCACAGGTGTGCACAACAGGGGGTCTGAGAAGGAAGGAGCTTGTGTACACATGTGTGTGCGTATGTTGGTGTAAGAGTGTGCGTCTGTGTGTGTGTGTGTGTGTGAGCATGTGGACCTGCCAAACTGGCCACCTGTCTTTCCCTCGTTGTAGTTTTAGTGTTTCCTTTCATCCGGCCCTCAGCAGCACAGCTCCCACTTGGAGCAGTTAGCCTCCTGCAGTGTGATGTGTGTATGCGTCCGTGCACGTGCGTGTGTGTTTGCGTAGCTCGGGTCCCGCTTGGATTGGAAAGACTAATGTTCCTAAAGGTGCATTTCACTCTTTCCTCTTTGCTTTTTTATATCTTTGTTCTTTATGTTTTATAGAGACAGTTCAAGTGGAGGCAGGAAGTTGGCCAACAGGCCTACGAAGCAGGAGAGGACACCAGAGGAAACTTTGGCTCCAATGTCAACAGGAGGTCATGCTTCAGGAAAAGCACTGCTACCTATCCATCTTTAATTAATAGACTGTATTCAGCTGGGTACCATCTGAGCACGAAAACACGGATGACTTGGAAAAAACAGGAAGTGTTCCCGTCTCCTGCACTGATTCTCATGTTATGACAGTTGAGAAATATAGAAATGGCTCATTTATGCTTTTGAGGGGAGGTCCAAGAGCCTGTCAGGCTGCTTATTTTCAAACATTGTTTTTTTGTGAAAAGCAATTGTGAGTTTTACCTTCAGTTTCCCGTTCAGTCAGTTCTCCGTGTGCATACGTCGTGTGAAGCAGGGTTAAGGCTAAATATCCTGAGGCCAAGCTGTCACTAGGAATAAAATAAGCTGAAATAATTCCACACGCGGCCCAGTTTTGCATACATGCTGTATTAACAGTGTAGTTGCTGAAGCGGCAGTTTTTTTTTTTTTTTCATTTTTTCAGGAAATTTCACAAAACAGAGCCAACAGAGGTGAGAATATTGGCCTGCAGTTTGTTGGTGACCACAAACATGACTCAACGTTTGTGCCAGGGTTGCTCTCTGTGTTTGCTAGACTCTGGCAAACGTTTACATTTTGTTGGCAAATTTTGGAACAAGATACAGTGTTTACAGCTGTCTGTGCTGCCAGAAACAACCGTTAGCAGAAAGTTAACTTTATGTTTCCGCCAGAGAAGCTGAATCGTCATCTGGTTCGGGCTAGAAAACGCGACACTGACTGAGATAAGGAACTTAAGCTGGCACGGCAGCCAGGACGAGGATGAACGACCTCTGACCTCTGCTCATTCACTCACACTTCACTTCACTTCCACCCTCTACCTCTGCTTCACATGTTGGCGCTTCGTGAATGATGCAACTGACTGGCTCTCACCTGCTCCTGACCTACATCCAAATGAGCATCTAGGTCTGACTCATCAAGTAAATATATGACTCAAAAGTGTGTGTGACTCCCATCATATGCACATTTGAGCCATATCATGCAGTTGCTGTGAAATGAAATTCAAGCAACTTGAATGAGCTTAAATGATTTTGTTCTCGTTGACTGTTTTCACTTAGACTGAGGATCCTGCAGTTGCCTGGGCGGAATCTGCTTTTCATTACTGTACAGCTATCAGTGCCCGTGTGCCAGATTTCCATGGGGGCATCTTCGTCAGAGACCATTACACTGACAATAAGTCGGTTCACCTTAGTCCAAAACCGCCCACTTAAGTACGGCACAGCAGCCTGCCCTCTCAGCTGATCTGTTTTCATCGATGTAAAATACAGAGATCATTAGACAGCTAAGTCATATCACAGATCCCTCTGCTTAGCGTGTGCGTGTGAGTGCACGCGCGCGCACACAGTACTTCCATTTATTTGCACATATGTAAGTTCATTGGTGTGCGGGTGTGTAAATGGTCATCTGTGTGTGTGTGTGTAGGCGTAGGGGGAATCTGATCTGTTCTGTGTGGGAGGAACCAGTTCCTTTTTCCCCTCTCCGCTGCTCAGACAGACGGCCTGCTAGAGAGATCAGGCTTTCAGTCTAACCGGACCAGAAGTCATTAGGACACGCTAGACACACAACACTTTTTTTTTTGAAGCTATTGCTTCCTTTTAAAAAACCTTCAGCAGTAAGATTATCTGTGTCTCATTGGCTCATAATAGATCTAAGACTTTTTACACAAGACGCACAGCTCTTTTCAAATCTTTGTTTCGGGAACCAGTGAGCAGCAGGGACCACTTATGCTCAATCTACGCCCTCAGACGTGGTCTTTTGTTTCGCGGTGATATGTTTTGGGAGCAAAACCAGTCCTGGCACTGGAGTTTAAAGGGCATTTCAAGCCTAATGTGCTACAAGTGCCTTTTCTTTTCACAAGTGATTCTGCAGGAATGATTTTGCAACTATCCTTAGTTTATTACACCTTTTCCTCTCCATTACCGTTGTGAGACATTTCATTGAAGTAGCCATCCTCTAGGACACATTAATTGGTGCTGTTTATAGTCTCGTGCTGTTGGTGAGATTACGCATATAATAAATCAGCGTTGTTTTTACTGTAGCTTCCACCAACTTTGGCAGCGCTTGATGTCGGAATTTTTCAGCAGGCACTTGTCACATTGAAGGAAAAAAGCTCCATAATTGGCACCTTAGCGGCAGAAACTGCTTGTTAGAATTGTTAAATGCTAATTTGGAAACAGCAAATAGTTCGGCACGAGGGCCTCCATTAAAAAGAACGGCCCATTTGCATCTAACCTCATGGTGGAAAATAGCTTGAGAAATGGTGCTGTCAAGTGTTTTTAAAGTGCTCGGCTAGATCACTATGAACTCGGTATAAAGTGCAATAATAGATCCCACTTTCCCAAATGAGTTTTGCTAATAAAATATATGATTGTGTGTGAGGACAGTTCCGTGCTATCATCTCAGAACGTAACACTTTCAGCACCTGCAGCCTTGTTTTTTATCGGTACTGCAGCTACACTGTAACTAGAATTTATTAGTTATAATAAAACAGTTGTATAACAGTTGTATTCATTATAGAAGGACGAATATCTGCATAGCTGATGCCCTGATCAATTTCTATACAAACAGTACAATTTGGAATAAGAACAACAAGGCAACAAGAGAAGGAAAAAAGATGGACGGACAAATGTGTGTGGCTAAACACGCTGGAAAGCCATCACCAACCAGACTCTGGCCTGTGGCACTCGAGGGAAAAGATAGGAAGAGGAAAAGAGAGAGACAGCATGTGGAAAGGTAAGGAAGAGGACAGCAAGGGGACACGAGCAGATGTCCAAGTAGTCATACCTGCAGATTCAATTGGGCCCCCTCCTTTCTTCTCCCCGTTTCTTCTGCTCCTCAAACCCCTCTTGTCCGCCTCATCTTCTGCCCCTCGCTGTCTCTGTCTACTCTAATCTTTCTTCCCCAGAAAAAAGAAAGGAAGAAATATGGAGTGTTTGAAAGAGCACGAGGGAAAGAGAGAGAGAGAGGGAGAGGGAGGGAGAGAGAGAGTCAAGGTTACCAGCACAAATTAGAATGATTTGAGGCACAGGTGTACTCACAGTGAAATCTGCTGCGCCGTAATTTATTTGAAATAAAATAATCTCTCGTCTACAGTAAGTGCCTGAATGAGCACAAGTACAATAAAACCGTAATTTGGTTTTAAAAATCCTCTACGGCAAAGGACAGGTTAACAGTGGAAACTTTTATGTTTATTGGTTGGAACTGGGGAGAATTTGAGATCTGCTCAAAATACCACTGACGTATGAATGAAATCTCCTTTCACATATACAAAAAATTTATTGGTCATCTTGAGTTATTTTCCAGCATTAGGACACTTTCATGAAATGATTATTACAAACAACCAATACCACAAAATCTCCAGCCAATGCGTAGTAGCTCCTCAATACTTGTCAAGAAAGCCATATGCCTGTTAAATAACATTGTTTCATTATATAATGTTATGTTACATAAATATATATATATATATATTTCAGTTTACACATTAATAACACAGCTTTTGATGAATACATTTTTGTTTTTCATAGGTGTTGTGTTTTTGATCATGTGCCATAAGTTCCTCAGATTCTGAAAAGCCACTGAGGTTTTGAGCCATACAGTAAAAAGTCTCATATAAGTGTTGCTGAAAGTATTTTCATGGTGTTAATAAGAATGTGAAAGCCATTTAAAAGCACAGTTGAAAAGCGTTTTACGTTTGAAAACGCTCTCCGAAAAGAAAAAGTTCTTGTAAAATGCTACGGACGTAGAACAAACAAAGCGTAAAGTTCTTGGAAAAGTCCTGGACGCGCTGTGGAAGGTCTTCAGAAGTCTGTGTAATGCATCACAAGTCTGATAAGTCCTCGGGCCGCAGAGATTGTGAAATCACTGGAAGCGTGCGCAGTTTGAGTCGTTAGCTTCTGATGGCCGTCTTCCTGTCTCTGTCTTTGTTCTGCAACGGAAAACGACAACATCGCACTTCGTTACGGGTTCAACAATGAAATCAATTAAATCAGACAATGGATAGAAACACACGTGACCCTCCTACACAAAGGTCTCGCATTCTACTACACTGGTAGCATGAGCATGCTACAGTCACACTGCTTGATAGAAACATCTGCAGAAGAACACACTCATCTTCAAACATGCGTAACGAGTCAGTAACACTGTTGTGTGTTGTGCAGTGATGCTCAGTGTGGTAACAGATGCGCCTTCATTGCAAATCACTCATGTTGTTTTCTACGAACTTGCTTCTGCAGAATAGAAGAGAATTGAACCTTAACTGTCTGCAGAACAATCACACTGTGTCACGCATCAGCTTATAAAGTATTATGTTTAATTATACTATAGCCTGAACACTGACATCATGATATGCTTTTGGTTTATCTGTGGTATCGGATTCCTGGCTGGTAAGGAGACTCTCTCTATCTGGCCAGGAAAATCACATCACATTTTCCCTCCTCACCTAACCTCTGCTCCGCTCGCTCCTCAGGCCACCTACCCCTCTGGCTTCTCAAACGAGCCACCAAGTTTACTGAACACGCCCCTGACTGATATGCACATTTCCTTCCTGCTTGGCTAATTACTCTGAGTAATCGTGAGGACGCTTCTCTTCTCTCGCTCCGCTCTTCTCTTCTCTCTTTCCCTCCCCCTCTCATATCGTCTCCACTCTCCCTGCCACCTCCCTTCGCTCTCCTCCCATCAGCCGAACACCTGTTATACATTTCCTCTCGGACCGTGCACAAGGTGTAGGTGTTTGGAAAAATCTGTCTGACTGACATCAACAAAGGTGGGTAGGTGTTTGGAAGGGTATCAGGCAGTAATGAGGCAGTGAGGTCATAGGATTTGGACGGGAACCAGTCCTCCCACTGATTGAGGTGAAAGTTAGGAGACACAGCAACTATTACTGTCAATTCTTCCTCCAGCTGGACTAAGAGTAGAAGCTCATTATTAGATCGTTATTATCTAGACATCAACTATCACCATTCTACTGTTGCCTGTGTTACCTTTTGTTGTTTTGTTGTGTGTTGCTCCCATTTAAAAACTTGGACTTGTTGTTGGACTTTAATAGGCCAGAAAATGGAAGAGACAGTCAGCAGAGCTACATTTTCTTACTAATTATACAGCAGGAAATCTATCAGACAGAAGGAAGCATGTGTCAGAAAGCATTTGCTAATCACAAGGTCAGCTCCATGAAGTGTTTATCCACGACTCCCAGTGTTTATAAAGGTAATGACGGTAATTAATGGATGTATCTGCAACTGAATATTGCTTATAGGGAAGACGTTAACAGCGATGTGATGCATGAATGAGTGTATGTGTCATCTCTCTGTAAGGCACAGTTACTGTGCAGGAGCTGCTAGTCATGATGGATGTCACAGGCAGGAAAGAACAGGTCAATTTATGGAGCTAATGACCTGAGTAGTAGCCTTTAATTGTTGTAATTGTACCGCTGACACACGGGCTTGTATAGGATAGTTATAAAGAGAGAAAGCTGGAACCCAGCTACAGCAGGACTTTGCTGTTATTGTGCAACACAACAGTGTAAAACCAACAGCTGAACGACACAGCTGCAGCTCTTCGCTGCTCGCTGGAAGCCATCATGGAAAAGTGTAGGTATTTATCAGTGGAAATAAAAGTACTTAATGCCGGTCACGGGTACACGGAGACTTTGGTTCAGCGATGTGCACGACAACGGGATGATTTGCCAAATTACGTTAAATTACCGTGAAATCATCTCACGTCTCACTGTTGCGCGCTCGGCAGTAGTTTACCAAACACAGCTGGGGATGGCGAGGCTGGTTCAGCTGGAGTGGAGCTGGTTCAGTCAAAACAGGAGGAGGGGGCGTTAAGGCTGGCCTGTTAGTCAAAACAATCTCTGAAGACTAATAGGGCACGGTCGGATGACATCTCCGCTCTCCCTCTCTCTCTCCAAACACCCACACACGCACATGCAGGCAGACCAGCGGACGTCCCAGAGGGGTGATTTGTCCGACACTAATATGATTACCTGACTGTGTTTACTTTAGATACAATATGATGATATTTCCACAGTGGAACAATATTATTTTTCATCAAAGTGAAAGCAGCTTGTCTTTTTTAATGTAAATATCCTTTTTTTTTTCTCATAGCATCTCATCATCTCCACGTTAATATTGTTCTTCCAAACCCGAATCTGCCTGTTGCTTTACCTATAGCAGTAGGTTTCCATGCGGCCTCTCTGGTTTTTTGGGGTAAACCATCATATACAAACATCTCATTTAGTTTCTGGCTGCATGAAGAGAGGAATGACTGCTTGGAAAAAAACAAGCCCACTTGGGTGCAGGCCTGCAGTCGCATAAGAAGTGTGGTATTCAACAATGAGACGAAAGCTGGTCGTATCCTTTTTAGTTCATCAAGTGAAAATATGTGAATGTGGATCAAGTTGCGATTATTTATATATCACAGCCATACATTAAAGTTGGTGCAATGAATAACAGCAGGCATTTAAACGCGGAAGAAGCCGCAGTCTGCCGTAAAGTGGCTTGGACGTGAAGACGTGCACGTTGTGTTCACTGTGGTTTGCTAACAAGCATCTCGTTGGCTGCAGACTTGATTTATCTTAGGTCGCCTCATCAAATGTAGTTCACACCACGCGCCGCACATGTATCTAATTATTCCCATTTGTTATGACAGCATCACTGCTCCATTTTCAGTGTCTTAGTTGACTTAATTCTGCTGCTTTACCACCTAACCATCACTTTATCATCAGGGCTGTGACGCTGCAAAAGTCTCAGTAGTTACTGTTTTACGGAGCAGCGCAGTTTAAACGTGTTTTTCTGCTTTTTTATGTGCCGTACACCTCTTTTAGATTTGCTCCTCGCCGGGCTCAGCTTTCTGTAGTTTTGTTTTAATTTGCTCTGTGAGCAACCGTCTCCCCGAAGACCAAAGGACAACAGAATGATAGTTTTGCTAATAGATTTTGTTAGTTATCTGACCCGACTTCTTCTGTTAGTCTTGAATTAGGTTTTAACTGCTTCCATCTGTGCTGAGAATATACAGACAGGTTCATGCATGAAGGCACACAGTCACACAGAAAGCCGGCCTCTCTCTCTCTCTCACACACACACACACACACACACACACACACACACACACACACACACACACACACACACCAGACGTAGCTACCTTCAGTGCGCCTTGTTAACGTAACAAAATGAGAAACAAACAAGCAAAGCTCTCGGTCACATTAACTCCAACTCAGCATCAGCATTATCAGTAAATGAAGGTACGGTAATTTAGTTTTCATCTATGACCTTAAAACGTCTACTCCGTGCACACAAGTGACGTAATGCCTTTTTCCACTGAAAACAGACTAATATCCCAATGACTGTGAAAACCACAGTCATTAATGTACTCCTGCACATGCTCCATCCATGCATTTAAGCCCTCTTAAGGTGCACGGTTCATTTGATCCCTGTAAAGACGCAAAGTGTAGTTTCGGCACATTCGAAAACCAACTGTCCAAACTGGAGGATAAATAGCTAAGTTGATTATCCTGCTGACTTGTTGGCTGTTTCTCTCTCGCGCTTTCTCTCCGTCTCCGTCTCTGTTTCCACAGCTTCCTGCACACCATTAGTCTAGAAAGTGTTGAAAGCACAGTCGTCGTCCAGGGCTCTTTAACTCTGTAATCATATATGAGGTTTTCTGGGTGTCTAGAAAGAAGCAATGAACTGCTGTCTGGCTGTGAGGCTTAGAAAAAAAAAAGCAAAGGAGGAGAGTGAAATGCTGCTGATAAAAGTCTGAGTATGGGCCACTGTCTGCCTGTGTGCCAGTTATTTCTACGGTCACGCATGTCTGACAGTGTGTGTGTGTAGGTGCGAGCGTGTGTGGGTACGCAGGGAGGGCGTCTCACACAGAGTGGTTTCCAGGCTCCTTTAACATCACCATCAAAGCTCCACGTCAATGTGTTTCTAATAGTAGCAGCTGAATTAAACACTGGCTGTACAGGCCTGTGCAGAGGATAAATCATTTGCAGAACAATTAGCTCATTTGTTGCTCCGCTCGGCGCTGCCAATGACTTCCAGACACGGAGAGTCAGCCAATGTGTGTGTGTGTGTGTGTGTGTGTGAGGCCGGCTTTCTGTGCGACTGTGTGCCTTCAAAATTTCACTCAAAGTGTCAATCACACGCAGTAAGTCTCATACTAACACACACATCCGGGTTCAATGCATCTTTTCCCTCTCGCAAAAGAACAGAGGAGTGCGTTTCCAGTTGCACCGTGCGGCTTCGGTGCCACTGTCTTTTCATCCGCCCTGCTTTCCAGCCACCCACAACAATCATCACACGTAAAAGTTTAACAGCGGCCCAGATGTCCATTAAAACTGCTCGTGTTATTAGGAGCCGTACACATCGGTTGTTATGTTTGCTGCCTCACTACATTGTCACATTTTCATTGTCATTTATTGCAAATTCCAAATAAATCTGATTCCTTTAAGTTGGAGTTAAACTGGGTCTTTGCCTTAAAGTGCTCGTAAAGTCAACTAAGTTTAACCACCTCAAAGGGACAATTGTCTTTCTACAGCGACCACATGATAAGTATCATAGTAGAGTTCTTTGTCTCCAAACATATAAATTCATCAAATACTAGAAAATGTTTGTACTTCTACCCAGCTTGCAAACAAAAAGGTTCAGAATAACCACAACACAACACAACACACACTCAGATGCGCATCTCTGTAATGTTTCACTGAGTGGCAAATGAAAACGTCACCTACTGTCTACTATCGTAAAAGCAGAGGAACCATCGCTGCAGATTCCCAGCGATGTCAATTAAGTGACTTCATAAAGCTGTGATGCCGCCGTTTTCCTGCTGCGGACACCTGACAGCGCCACTGATGAGCAGGAGTGGAGAGGCCTGCCACAGGATGTCTGCATCAATCAACCGGACAGCACAGGGATTTCAGCAGCCCCAAGCTCACCTCAGTCCTCTACCCTGAGCCGCGTGCATCTCACTTACAGATGGAGCCATCAGGAGCATCCCTGTGTTTTAGTCAGTCCATGCCACACCGCTGCCGCTCCACCCCAGCAACACAAGTCACACATATAAGGAAATCACTCTCGTATTCCTCCTCACGTGTAACACGCATGTAATGTTTAGCAGTAGTCATTACTAGCAACGCTGGCTCGTTCCAAACAGTTTCACTGTATACACACGTAATTAAGAGGAAATGAGCGTATACTTTTCTCACTTTCACCCTCTCCTGCACTGGAAAGAAGTGTAATTGAAGCAGCTGCTCTAAGCAGATCTGACAGCTGTGATGAACCTCAACGACCGAAAAAACATACAAAGGGAGCACTCAGGACACAAAGTCTCATTTTACCTTCACAATTGTTTCCTCTCTGTAATCACCAGCACCGACGCTGCCCTTTAGCCCACTTAAATGCGCCGTACAGTCACTTTACCAGGGAAAATTGAAAAGCGCTCAGGTTCTGCCAATCAGAGTTAACCACCTAAGGGCCAGGTGAATCCAGGCCCCCTCATTTTCCTCTCCATGTAATTATATCGAGGTCTTTTAGCAGACATCCAATACATTCATAGCAGCGACACGAGCTCAACTGCAAAACAATTTACCTGTGGGAAAGTCAGGCGAGACAAGAGCCATATCGATTGTACTGGTTTGTTTTTTGCTGCTGCTGCTGTGGAAACTCAAATGCACCAAATGTGTGTTGATCCTGAAATAGTCGGGCACTAACCATATTTCGAGTCTATTTGCTTCAAACTACAGCGACTTTAGTTTAGGAATTTATGGAAGAAATTTTAAAAAATGACAGCATGTACAGTATCTGGGAGCTGTTTACAAAGCTTTATTCATTGTGCAGGGTGTTGTTGTCTATATATCTTCATTTATGCTGTGAAAGTTACACAAAGTAGCATTTGGGTTTAATGATTGGTGTCGACAGGGAAATCAATGAATAATGACTAGATAATGACTTTCCCCTGGGTTGACCTCAACGGCGCAATTCATGAAAACTGCAAAAATACACGTCCGTACACCCAGAGTGACCCTTAGAGGAGTTAATGTGAAACAGCACCACATGACTGACAGCGAGTAGCACAGGCTCAGTCAAAGCGTCAGTGTTTGCACCTCAGAGCGTTTCCAAATTGTCTTCTACCCAGCGTGCATTCACAGGTCACTCACGCATCTGCAGCAGCCAGATGACAGCACCAGATAGTATTACACAGCTCCGACTGGCAACTCTGACCTCCACCCGGCTGATCAATACACAGAGAGCTGAGGGACAGATGGGTAACAAGAAGGACCCGAGGTAAGAGCCAAGCAGGAAACAGTGAGGAAGCGCCGAGAAAGGGAAGGTAACACCTTCTGTGTTACCTTCCCTTTCTCGGCGCTTCCTCACACAAAAAGAGAAGCAGACAGGTTTCAGCCTGGTTATCTCACAGCTGAGGGCGTCTGGGTTTAGACACCAAGGTCGTCTAGGCTTTCACTTACTGGGGTTCAGAGGGGAGGCAGCAGGGAGGGGGAGACATGCGGTGCTGAGACTCAGGTTATCCCCCAGCTAAAGGGTCTCTGGGTTTAGGTATTAGCTTTCACACACTGCTGGGGTAACGGGGGAGTCTGCCAGATGTCAGCTCCTTACCCATAAATCCTGCTAAATGGGCAGCGGCTATGGGTGAGAGTGGGGAAGCTGAGTGGATGTCACCTCTCTGTCATCCTCTGCGGCGTTTGCTGAAGGACCTGTAGTCGTATAAATTTTGATTTCAATCAGTTGATGTCAATTCCTCTCTGCCTGTTATATCTCATCGGGCCGTTTCCTGTGCTGAGAGTGTTCTTGATTATGTCTGTTTCCTGTGCCGAATCAATCAAACGTGAGCTGAAACTCGCACTGCATGAAGCTTTCTTTTGCTGTTTCTGCATTAGTGTGAAGACTGACAGTTAGCGCGACATTGATGTGCACTCACTGTAGCAGAGGGAGCCTCTTTCACTGAACATAGAATAATATCTGTCTTTGTTGTTTTCCCTGACTTGTTTCGTGTAAACCCAGGCTGTGTGCACATATACCTGGAGTTCGTTTTGTGGTACGGTACCTATTTCAGTGAGACAAAGCCAGTTGCAGTTACCAGTCTGCATGATAGGTCGTTTCTTCAGGACCTTTGATTAAAGCCCTGTATTCAGGCTGACGTCAATACAATACTTAATGCTATACACATGGTGTTGGATGGATTTCATAGGCTCCAAGTCATAAATCTGAGTTGCTGCATGAATACACTTGTAAACTTTAAATTCATAGTTTTATAAATAGAAAGAAAAAAAAAAAGCATCACAGTTGGAGTTGGATGCTTTTCGTGGCCATGTATGTTCTGCCACCGTTACTGACCTACTTCTATCATCAGCTCCTCTGTCTTATGCTGAAGCCTCCACTCAATTTCAGAAACCACCTTGATCTTTCAAGCCACCTGCTCGAGTTAAACTAAACCCCCAACAGTACAATAACGCTCAGTCCTTTACCCCAGAAGAGGACTTTAAAGAGGTTCTGCTTTTTAAAATCCCTCAGGGCCAATCAGGTTTACAGGCGCGGCGAGTGATCTCAGGTCAGCTTTAAACTTCAAACTGACCCTAAACCACAGAAGTTTCCTAAATGAAGCTTTAAGACTATAAATGTTTTTCACTATTAAAAAATATTTTACGTTTATAATTAGGTTAATTGTAAACAGTTGAAAGTGTTTTTCTGTGATTTAGCCAATCAGTGTCATTGAGAGATTATTTTTAGACTATTATAACTATTATAACTCTCTGACTTAAGGTCGTCTGCTCACCATTTTCCTCTGGTTGCTGAGGCAGAAAGTACAGATGTGCTTAGGCTGAGCCGATTGGTCAGATCCCCGGCTGGGGGAGGAGTTAACGTGGAAGAACGGTGGCGAGGGAGCGTGGCACGGCTGTCCGTCATGAAGCCCCTCGCCCAGGAGCAGCACGTTCCCCAGGTGACTGATGTAGCTGCTGGCCAAACGTAGCGTCTCGATCTTTGACAGCTTCCTAGTCATCAAACCGGGAAAAAAAAGAACAAAACACACATTTTACAGTTACACATCGTGATGAATTGCCTCAATAACACTATTATTATTTGTGCATGAGACCAGATGTCGCGGCTCAGTGTAATCGCGCTGCTCTGTACCTGTCTGCGGGCTCGGTGGGGATGAGCGTACGAAGTGCTGTGAATGCTGTGTTGACAGAATTAGTGCGATCTCTCTCCCGCGCGTTGGCCGCAGTCCTCTGATGGACCTGCACAGGAGGAGACGTGTCCATCGGGTCGTGCCTCACTGCCATGGCCCCTGAGTCCACCCCACCGCACCCTCCTCCCCCACACAGCTTCCTCTTCCTGTTCACCTTGATGTGAAAGGCAGACGGGGATGAGGAGGACAGGCGGAAGGCAGCGGAGTTGGAGGACTTGCTGCTTCTGTCCTCTGAGCCTGACCCCTCGCTGCCGTTGTCGTCGTCGTCTTCAGAGAGAAGTGCGATGTCGCCGTACAAAAAGCGGCCCGTGGGAGGTGCCGTGCGCAGCATGGCAAACGTCATCTTCACCACCGCACCGACGTGACAGCTACTGGGCAGCCCAACGCGCTGGCGTTCAGCTTGTACCGTTTACCAGTTTGTGACTGGAAAAGTTTCTGGGGTTCTGCTGGCGAAAGTCGTCCACCTCTCTTCCTTTGAGCCAGGTGAGGCAGGCGTCCTTATGGGGCTCGGTTTTGGTTTTGAAAGGTGAGCACGTTGATGTTAAGTCTGCATTCAACAGTGACCTGACCTCAGAGCTGCCGTGTCACAGGTCCCTCTTGTTTTTCTCTCTCGGTTTGTTCAAAAACACTTCAAATCCCAAAGGTCAGATCCTCTTCCGTTTAATCCTTTGAAAACAAAATTTAAAATGGCATGTTGACGTAGAGTGGTTGCAGATTTGTTGTCTTTTTCCCTCTGAACTGCTTTTTAGTCTTTTGTTCCTATAATTGTCTGTTTGGGTTGTAAAAACTACTCCCAGACTGCAGCAGCGGTTGGACTCTCTCTCGCTCTCTATTGGTCTGTCTCTGCCTCTCGTCCTTCTCCCTGTTTGCCTTTTTGCTCCACGTGTGCCTGCTGTCTGAGTGTTTCCGTCTGCCTCTGGTCTTATAGCTGGTGGGAGGGCTGGAGGACTCCTCCGCTCCTCCCTCTGAGCAGCGAGGGTCCCCCAGCTGTTGTCTAGAAGCAGGCCATGGAGACCGGAGGCGAGAGGCAAACCATCAGCAGGAGTTTGCTTTGGCTGCAGACTTGTGTGCTTCTGGGGAAATCCACCCTAAAACAGAAACGGCATCACCCACATTTGGTACATGGGTCTGATGACCTCAGAGGTCACAGATCTCTCACAACTTCACATTGCTATCAGCACGAAGCCTTTATATGTGTTGTCTTTCGTCAATAATCCGTCATGAATTCATAATGAAGCATCTCGTTTGCAGCGTGGATCTTCTGTGCAGGCTGTTCTCTCTGCTGAATGAGCTTTTGTTTTTATTTATTTGCAGGCCTCCAGGAGCAAGCAGTACTTCGACGTGGGTTTATCAGAACGGATGTTTTTTTTAGCCACTTTCCTGACAGCAATAAACCGAGAAGCTCGAGTGTTAAAGTGAGAGCTGGACTTTCTCCCTGCGTCTCCTTTTCTTCCCTCTGCCTCCTCCTCTGTGCTGAGTTTGTCCCTGGACAGCAGGCTGGGAGGCGGCAGCTGCAGTGCTGGGAGCTGACGGCCCAGGCTGCGCTCGTGGCTAAAGCTACTAACTGGGTTCATCCAACCATGGCTGGATGCTTTTATCTGTGCAGGCCGTGATACTGGAAGACCTGCTCAAAGTTTGCCCTCAAGGGATTCACATTTTGTGGGGTTTTTTGATGAAGGCTCTAATCACACTCCCAATCTGTCTTCCCTGAAAAGCAAAGGAGAAACAACAGAAGAAGCAGAGAGAGGAAAGGAAGACAAGTGGGGGAAAACGAATGATGCGCAGAATGGAGTAAAAGAGCTCTGTCTGGTGTGAACGGTGTCCCCCGTAGCTTGGAAAAGCAAACTCACCCTTAGACTTTACTGACAGCATTTTTACAGTCTTCGTCAAACTCGGATCCGCTTTTCCTACTGTACTTAAAGTCTCTGGGATTTTATTAGCCATGATTGTGCAACTTAACTCTCATTTCCAAGGACCTGACCGCTCTTTAAATTTTGCTTCCTGTTTTAAATGCACAGTGGTTTAAAGTTGACAACCTATGTAAAAGTCAGCTATGAGGTCTATAATCCTCAGTAGTGCATTACTGAAAACTCCAGACCCAACAGCCATTGCTGGTATGCATCTTTGTGTGTAGATTGGCAATCGTAAGCTGCTAGTGAAAACTAATATCACAATGAATAATTTGTCAGTGTTAGTAGATATTCCCTCTCTTTGTCATTTTTCTTTTTTGCGCCATGAATCACTGATTGTGCTTATTTAAGTTCAACTGTGTAAAGTTTTTCCAAATTCATGATTTTCTTATCATGAGTTTTTATAACACATGTTCAAATGTTTGTTCTGATTTTGGAGCTTGAGACTAAATCTCCGTTACATAATGTCACCTCATCAAAGCGAGCGTCGGCATCGACAGCACAGCACTCGGGTTCGAGAGGTGTGTGCCTTATCACTTTCGCTCCCTCCGAGATGAGACGAGCCCATAAATGAAACGTTCTGGTCGCGGCCAACTATAATAAGAAGAGCAGAGACTGATGTGTTGTCCAGATACAAAGAAAGTATTTCATGAAAAATCGAAGTACAAACCGCCCTCAAATGTACTGATTAATGACTGTCAGACTGTATATTTTTGAGTGACTACCAGCTATGGAGATGTGTTTCCAAACCACCTTCACTGTGGTCCATTATTACATGCATTGCCATGATCTTCCTCTCATTTGCATGTCCCAAGAGTGTGTGGCTGGTCTAACACAGTATCCATTTCTCTAAGAATCACTGCCCGCAGGCCAGAAAACATTTCACTGGATATAATGTAGACATTAAGTCTTTTCATAATCACACATGGCTGCATTTGCCAGAAGAATGTTGTATGAAAAGAAAATAGCTCCATTACAGCACAATAATAAGGACATTTACATAAAACTACACAAGCTGTTGACCTTAGCGAACAACACAGACTCTGTATTTATGTGGAATGGATCGTCTCCTAAAGGGTGGTTTTAAAATTAATTTAAATTTACATGAAAGCAGAAGAGAACACAATCGATTGCATCACTGCAAACAACAGCAACCAATCATCTACTTATGCTCCATTGTTTATTGCAGCATTTGCTGATTTGCGCTGCAGTGGTTGCTGTCAGACGTGGACGCAGACACTACAGCAGCTGCTGAAGGAGGCAGTTTGCCACTAATTCCTACATGTAGCGGCCTTAGCTCAGGGTTCGTGTTGTGCGAAGACACCGTAGCGCTGTGTGCAACCACCTGAGGCAACTGTGAGCCAGCTGCAACTTTTCTTTTACTTTGTCCCTTTATTAACTTCAAGGTGACGGACAGTCCAACAATTTGCGATGTAGCAGTAAAGTTAGACCTGAAAACAATCACAAGCGCAGCACTAGTAAAACGCCGAACTTGAAAATCGTGATTTAGCTACTAAATGTTCCACTGTTCACCCACTGAAATTCCTGGCACAAGGTCACCGCTGTCGAGATGCATGGATGAGGAAAACACACTGAATAGATCACGTCTCCTGCAACACGTGCAGATTCTCAAGCAACCTACAGTAAATCACACAGTAACAATCTGCAAGTGCTGCTGTTGTTAGATTAATTTATGCATGAGATCACTGAACATGAGCCAAACCAGTGAAGATGCTGCTCAGAAAGCCAGAAAGAGTGTGGAACCACACGTAACCACATCCCTAACTCTCCCCCAAATCTCCTGACAGGAATATATATATAAAACATAAACTTACGGAAAGCTATTCGTTTCTTTTTAGTAACAGTTTATGCGAACGAGACAAAGAGCAAGTAACGATGGAAAGCAGCCTTTGGTTCCAGTGATTAGGATGATGGTGCCAAACGTGTTCCACCTCATGAGCAGGTGGCATTTATCCAGCTAAACATGCTCCGAATGAGGACGACCAGGAGCCACACTGACCTGAAAGCCGAACAGGAATGACCCCGTGATTTCTGACAAATTATCATCTTGTAAGATTAATAATTGCTTGTTTGCAAGTTAAATTGACAAACACAACCTGTCTCTCCACTCTCTCTGCTTGTTTTCAGAATTGCGCCTGCACAGCTCCATAGAAAACGAACCACGAGTGTATATTTTCACATTGAGTGGTGTTTTCCTTTAAAGAAACAGCAGCAGCACAGTAGTTCCACACCATCTGATAGTCATTACCCCTCCTCTCTCCTCCCCCTCCTCTCTCCTCCCCTTCTCTTCTCGCTCGATACTCTTCTCCGAGCTCAGACTTATTATTCATTAGTCTGATGAAAAACACCCACCAGCTTAGTCGAGCCAACCGCGGCTTGCACACGCTCAAACCAAGACACACAGGCCCTTGCACACACACACACACAAACACACACCCACGCCCACAGCTCCAACCCAGCTGAACTGCTCTGGCGCGGGTCAGGGACCTGTCAAAACTCGGAAGCAGGTCTGGACGCGATACGGTACCACAAAGCAGGAGACCAGAGGGAGAGAGAGACGCACAGGGGCTGAGCTACTCAACGCAGCCCTCGTTCGGTTGTTTTTAAGCGCGCGCCGAAAGTGACAGAGGGGGGAGGAGGGCGGATGGGAAGAGTTTCTGAAGCTGTTAGGGTGCCACCGAGCAGACGTCTGGAGAGGGGTCGTTATTAAAAGTAATTGTCTGCTTTCCGCGGCTGTTAGCACAGAAAGAAGGACAGCAGGGGAAAAAAAAGGAAAAGGACGAAATGAAGGAGGGATGGTGGAAAGTAGGAGGGAAAGGAGACGGGGGCAGTAGTTGCGAGAGGAAGAAAAGTAGGACGGAAAGGAAGGAAATGAAGAAGGGGGGAGACAAAGACGACGGGGAGAGCGTTGGCGGCGGCCGGCCAGAGCTCCAGACTGTGCAGCGTATTGCACTGGGAAAATGGTCGGAAGTGCTCGCCCCCCAACTTGCACCCCCACCACCGACAATTTCAGGATCATTCAGCCTCAGCTCCAGCCACACTCTACGGTTTCCCAAGAGAGCCAGACTCTACAGCTGGCCTTATTAAACCGAGAGAGGCAGAGAGACAGAAAAAAGACGGAGAAGGAAAGAGAGGTCACACAACTGGAAGACATCAGTTGAAACCGTGCTTGCGCTTTTAGTTTTTTCCGTTCATATCCTGTTTTATGATAGACTTTCTCACAAACACGCTCGCGGAGCACTGGGTTCAAACACGTAGTAAAAAGCTATTGTTTGATTCCCTCAGAACGGCGTTAAGCGCTGGGAAATGAAAGTCTGCGCGACTTTTATCTCGTTTGTCTGAGTGCGTCTGGGGGCTGTCGTCATCCATCGCTGCCCTGTTGCACGACGGCGTCTCCTCTGTTTGGTTTGAATCGCACAGTATTTGTGAACAAAATGGAGCAATAAAAGAAAATCTAGTGGAGGGACGTCTGTTTCCAATCTGGTCGCTGGTGTTCTTTTGTAATTTGCTTCTTTTCTACAGCTTCTTCTTCTTCTTCTTTTTCTTTTTTGTCAGTTGCTCTCCTGTTAAAGAATAACACATTATTCACACCGACACTGATTTGCTCCCCTGGGGCAACTAAGGGTGAAGAGCTCAAGGCCTTTTCACTTCCATTAGATATCAAAAGTCAGGAAAGGTTTACTCGCTCACTTCCTGTCTGGGGATTTAATTTATCAGCACACAACACGAACCTAATATGCTTGATCACCAGTCTGTACAGTTGTGCTTCAGGTTTTTCCAAGCACTTTGACCAGTCGGAGCCTCTGCAGCCGTCGCGTGATGTCTCTCCAGCCTTAACTTTACCCTTCAGTGTAGGTGAAAGCTCTGGTTCACGTCAGCGGACATAGACAAGAAATGAATGCGCGGCTCACTTTCCTGCAGACAGTGAGACCCGGAGCAGTTTAACCTCGGCTCTCGTGGCTGTTCGGCCTGTGTTTCCTGACGACACAGACGATGACTGGAGAGACTCTCAGCAAAGCCTGAGTGAGTCTGGAACAATGCTGCTCACCTCAGAGATATTTGCTTGTAATATGGTGACTGTCTCTATTCTACCCGTCCCATGTCTTGTTATAAATATGATATATACAACATTAAAGCCTCTTCATCGGCGTTAACTCCCCTGGGAACAAGTCAAACGCGTGATGCAACGACTCCAAACACTTAGCAGCTGCTCTACAGTCCATTCATGAAGGGGACTAAGTCAAAAAGGCCCGAGCTGTGTGTACTCAGCTTAAAAAGACTTGTTGAATCAGAGCAGGTCCAGGCTCCTTTTTTACTCACTCTGACTTACTGATGACATAAAAGCAGCTCCCCAGGCTCTGGCCAGTAGCAGCTACTCCTGTAACAGGCGTAGTGGAGGAGCAGTAGCCGACAAAAAGAAAAAGACCTGCCTGTGATGTCATCGGCACTAACGAGGCGGCAGGAACGGTTTGACCACCTTATGCACTCACCGCCTCACCTCTCTCTCTGTATTTTTAACTTTCTCCTAAACTCATTGGCTTCCTCACACATTTTTTCTCCTCCTCCATTTGCCCCCATCTCTGTACACCACAGAGGAACTCAACAGATAGTTTTGATGTCACTGGGCCAAACTCACGAACACACACATAAACAAAAGCTTCACTTCTTAACTGGACACGTTTTAGCCATGCGGGTCGCATCGGTCTGGTCTTTTTTTAAAAGCACCAGCTTTAATATCACTGTCATCATAAATGAGCGTCAACTGGGAAGTAACAACAAATAAAACCATTCCTAGTTTACTGAAGTCTGGAGGCTCTGGTTGGCTCCACTTCGTTCCATACTGTAATGGCTGCCTCAGATGCCAGGGAGCTCACATCACTGAGAGCAGAGAGTGTGACAGAAAGCGAGGGGATACGGGTTGGTAAACGTCCTTCTGGCAGAAACGGACCAAAATTACTGGCAGAATAATCTGACGACTAATTCCAACAGCTGCCATTAAGGATGACTCATATATACTGAAGTATACACAAGTAAAGCTGAAACAGGAGGCAGGAGCATAGTGTTATTATGTGCGGATCCAGCTGTTACCAGTAAAGTCAGTAAAAACAGATAATCCATTGGATTTGACAAATTGTTTAACCAGTTGTCTCTTTTTTATGTTGTTGTTGTAGCATCTCCAACAACAGAAGTCAAGCTCCAAAGGCTTAAAGCTTCTTAGAGCCTCAGGTCAGAGCATCCACATCAAACCTGAGGCTAACAGAGCAATGAGCAGCATCTTCCTGGAGCATCTTTACCAGACGCAGAACTAAGTGACAAGCTCATCAGTGATTTCCAGATGCTATTGAGAAGCTTTTGCAAAGGTTTCACTTTGGGATATGTGAAAATACGTAATAAATATTAGTGTATAACAAGGTGGCAGCAGGTTGAAGAGGACATGGCTGCTTGTCCTGGCAGGTCTTAAGCTAAACCCGTTGGCCCCTCTAATAGATTTATTTCTTTTGGGTCACATGTCACATCCGCCAGTTAAATGATAATGTTTAACAGTTATATTAAAACATGGTAAATCTTCAAGAGGAGGTTCAGAGCAGAGACGTGAGAGTAAAGATGATGCTGATGCACAAGCGGGGAATAAAAGACGTGTGGAGAAGGATTCATTTGACGAACTCGTTAAGGGAGGCTGAGGGTTGCTGTAAAGATATGTCAAACCATTGTGTAAAGCGTGTGTGTGTCTGTGTGTGTTTGATGTTACAGTCTTGTAAAGGAACAGCTGGAGAGGGCTGTCCCCTGAGAACCGCTGCAGCCAGCTAGTAAACCCAGACGAACACACACACACACACGTACAGATGCGGTCTTTAATAAAGCTGTTGCTCGGGAAAGGGGCCAGACCGAACCAATGTGAGGCAAGAGTGACACGGTCAGACTCTCATCCACGTATAATGACATCTTTCAATAAAAGCAAATAAATAATCAAGCAAGCAAAATGAAATTAAATCCTAGATCTGACAAAAACAGAGATGTATAGAAAACGTGGCCTAATGACAGAGCTTCCTCAGCGATGACTGCCGTTATTTTGTGTCCATATGGTTCTACTGTAAAACTGCACCGTCCAGATGTGCAGTTAATAACGCGAGCCACAGCAGGAGTGAACACCTACACAGTGCTATGAAGTCAGTAGCTCAGTCCAACTCATTAGAGAAGAGGAACACCTGGAGGACTAGACACCAGACTGAGATACACACTTTTATACTGGTCCGTGATAACAAATCAAAGATGTTAATGAGGCATTTTAATAAGCTAAAGACAAGGCTGCTGTCCTGTCAGGTTTTTTTTTATCCACGTGGTAAAATAGGACACAGGTGTGAGGGCTTAGACTTTCTGTTTATGGCAGCGCTCAGTATGAACAGACAGACCTGCGAATTTGTCTCCACCACAAAAACCTCCCCATTTGAGCACAAACACTCTTCTTTGCACATTCATATGTCGTCAAATATCTTTTTTCTTCTCCTTGATTGTAGGAATTATATTGGATGACATCATGCTGCAGCTGACTGGGAGCAAACACTCCTATTTTAGAGCTGTGGACTGTTTCCAGGCAAATGATATAACACAGTCCAGATGAGTCCCTCTAAGGATTGTCTCATTATCACACACGCCACAGCTGCGTGACCACCGCGTATCCGAGCATGTGCGCTCATGTGTGTATGTGTATATGTGCCTGTGACCATTTAAACTCTACTCGCAGTCAATTACCAGAAAATGACTTGTGTGGACCGTTTTCCCTCCAAAGAAGCTAATTATAGGGTTTGGGTTAAGGTTAGAATTGGGCTGGGACTGCAGGAAAGTCCAGGATTGAGCTGGTTCCATGTGGACGACGTGAAGCCAGGGCGTAGCCAGAGGGCTGCCACGGCGGGGCTGGACGCCATGCAAATGTGAAGGCTGCCTTTACGTACAATTAACCGCTGCGTTGTTTTGTCTCACTATTTTATTCACTTGAAGTGGGGACAATGTTTTTTTAAAGCCAGACCTTTTATTCCTCAGTGTTCCTCAAAAAAGCAGATCTGGCATTGAACCAAACCCAGAACAACAGTTAGTTCTAACCCCATTTATCTTAGCATTGTGTTCATGCTGCAGCTACAGACGTGCTAATGTTGACAACGTTTTACAGTCTGTGTCAGCAGCCTAAATAAAGAGAACACTTATGACAGCAAGATGGATTTTTTCTTTCACGCTGTCAAACAATAGAATTTATTTAAAACAGGTTTTATTTTTCAGCTTTGGAAAACAGCACCACTGGAAATCATTTCTTTCATCCTTTAGATTTTTCAACTCCCTCAGTCGAACTGGATAAACAACGTCTGTCTGTGTGTGGACTGTGCCATTTGGTTTGACTTTTGCCAATGGATACCAAATAATACATTTAAAACGCCTGCTGAAATATCATTGTGAAACCAGCACGTGCCCTGTATTTAACCTGGATCTCATGTCCAGTCTGCAGGTAATGTATTTATTCTATAGAATAAAGGACAAGAAGGATGAGGAGGAGGAGGCAACAGAACGAGGGTTTCCGACAGTAGCCCAGACCTGACAGGTTCCTTCATATCCGACTTCATTCAGTCCCATACAGGGACCGTGCACATGGTAAAACCATCACAGGCAGAGTCCCACATGCTGTCTCTGTGTCATACACTCACAGGAGACACACATGTTCTCTCTCAGTCGACACCAGGAAATGGCTTTTGCTCCTAGTTGAAAACACAAGAAATACTGACACACAGACAGAGAGTCCGCTGGCTCTCAGCAGCCGCCTTGTGCCACTGTGGACTGAGAACGAAATTCCCAGCTGGGAATATCTGCATAGTAGACGTGAACAAGGTGCGCTCTTCTCTTCCTTACATCCTGCCTGTGGATCTTTGAGCAATGATTTTGATTTGCCCCATAGGAGCTGACAAACAGTTTCATGTCGGCGTTCTGTGGATTTATCCTTTCTGAAAAAAACATCTGGTCAGCAAATTCCTTCTCTTATTGCAGAAGATCCAGTAAACAGGAGCTCGTCTTTATCCGGACTGTCCAGGTTACACTCCTGTGGCTGCAGAGAGACAGATCCTGGGAATTCATCTATTTCTTCTAAGTCTCACACCTCAACAAACCTTCTCTGCCGCTGTTTAGAAATGCACATGCAATAAAGTCGAGCGTATGCTTCATCTTCATCTGATCGGGCCGACACAGAGCTTGAATGGGAATGTGCTTGGATCTTGGTGAGCGCTGTTGGATGAGTTTCAAAACAATGTGATGTTGTCTGCTGCCACTAGACGGGGTGAGAGATATGGGGGCAACCGAACGCCTGCCCATAACAACCACCAGACGTGAGTCATTCAGCGTGGAACACCACACCAGCCACAGACAGGGCTCTGGCAGAGCGGGAGCAGAAATCTGACTCTGCAGCAGAGTTTGTGAATGGGGCCGAAATGAGCGAAACTGGAATCAATTTAACGTTGCACCAGGTTGCGAAAATGTAAGTTTTGAAAACTCAAGTGTTTGATTTGTGTTTTGAGCGCGTGTGTGTGGCTAAATGCTCCTTTCTCGTCCTCCGTGTCCATTTATTGCTTTTGTTTAACTCCCCACTGGCTTCGGTGATTCTCTTGGCAACGCTCCTCCTCATCAAGCCATCATGCGGAGCTCCTCAAAGACAGCACGGGAACAACATATCACCTTGTCAGATATGATTGTAGCTCTGATCATCGTCATTCTTGCCCAGACTTCCCCCCACGGAGAGCACCACTCAATTTGAAGACTAACACATGTTGGACTGTCCAATCGTTATTTGCTTATGTGGAGTCCGTCCAAGGCTGAAGGGCCTAGAGAGCCAAGAGTCTAATCTGTGGGCACACGGCATAACATAGAAATAACATATTGTACAACTTAAAGTATAGCAGGGGAGCGAACTGCGAGCGGTCACATTACATGAAAACAGCAGGCAGGAAGTGTTTTGCAACAGCGGAAAATCTTTAGGTCCAGTCCGACCACCAGACAGTCACACTTCATCTGGCCTGGAGGCTGCGGTCAGTGGATGGATACCTTCCCTGCTGTAACGGCTGTCGTACGTTTGTCTCTTGCTCCCTCTCACACTTTTTCCATCCCTCTGACCAATCGAACACTCCGCCTCCTCTTTTATCCTCTCAGCTCTCTGTGCGTTTGTACCTAATTTTATATATATATATATTTCTTATATCTTGTTTCTTTTCTTATCTCCTTTGTCGTTTCGTGTTCTTGTCTCCCTCTCTCCCTCCCGTCTTACCTTCCCCTTCAAACATTCTCATTGCTGTGTCTCTCACCCTCTTTCTCTTTCTGTTTGTGGTCAGTCACACATAATCTGCATCCATCCATCTGTTTCTCTTCATTCGTTTAGTCGGGTCTGTTTTCGATTAAGATTACATCAGGCTTTGACCTATTAGTGTGCCATGATCCTTTTGAAGTCATTCTGTGGTTACAGGTTAAGCTCAAAGCCACCACTCTTCTTACTCTACATAAGGCAGACTGTATTTAAGGGAAAGAAAATCAGCATAGTTTCTTAAAACCTTTCAGCCAGAGAATAAAAAGACTTTTTTCTGGGATCCAGGACCATTAAATCATGTGGAGACCTACTAGAGGAAGGCCTGTGGCCCATTTTGGGTCCCACCCCATAATCCAACCTAGCAATCTGGGATCTGGAATATATTCTTCATTTCACTTCATATCCTGCTGATTTTTTTTTTTTTTAGTTTGGAGGTAACTTTCCTGACCAAAGCCTTTCTGTTCTTTATTAGGGTCGAAGCTGAAAGCCTGAGTAATTCTCACACTAAATCTAATGCAGGCCTATTTGAGAATCTCAGTGAGAAATAAAACCATTAACATTATTCTGCTCGGTTTTATGTGAGAGACCTGCAGATCACAGTGTCTGGCAGGAAATAAATCAAACAGCCGTCCGTGTTTTCTAATCGATCCCTTCTGTAGCCTCCATCAATTTGATCGGTTGGCTAATAAGCAAAACGTCAGTGTTTATGTCCAGATGTAGATCAAGATATCATCTCTGAAACCTGGACGTTAACTCCCATTTCTTCCCTCCACTTGGATGTATGTGAATAAAGATTGACTGAAATGTTAAACTGTACATCATCATTACTCCTGGGTCAAAGCTGGGGTAAGTAGCCCGTTGGCCCAGTCACGACGCTAAACTGACATCTATTGGCCGAGTTGTGGCAGGGTAGGATGTTAAAGTCATTTAGACTCATCAGGCTAAGTGGACACAGTTGAGTGAGAGGTCTCGAACCTCCCCACGTCTGGTTGCGGGTAGCTTCAAGTGCCAGCAATTCTCAATTAGAGCACTGGATGAGACGACATGTGGGCTGCTCGGTCTCTGTCAGTTTGATTTATATATATTAATGTATGCCAACGGCCTGGATTCCTTTTGCAAATGAGCCATACATGCACGTCTTGCTAACAATCAGTCAATCAAGACGCTGTGACAATGTGTAAGCACTGCAGAATAAAGACTGAGTCACCTGAAACTATCACATCACAAATGTCATCATGGAATATTTCTCTGGATAAACATTCATTTTAAGCAGCACTAATAAATGTTTTTTGAGTGTGTCTTAGAAAACCTACTGTAACATGATGCAGTCTGATTCTGGACTCCTGGGAAAGCATACAGTTAAATAGTCCTTGTGCTGCTGTACCTCACCTGCCGGAAGCCATTCACGTTCACCACATGATCACAAGCCTGTCGCATCACAAGGACATCGTCGAGGCAACGGCCGTGGAAACTGTTACACATTTAGAAAGGCAGAAGTTAAAAAGTTCAACTTCACAGTTGAAAAGATGGAGGGTGAGAAAGCGACTTGTGTAAAAGCAGCCATGCAGCACCCACTTCCTTCTCCTCCACCTTCTGTCCTCTCCGTCCTCCTCCCATTTAACACCAGGCGATTCTGATCACGGTGCAAAATCACCTCCGTCGCCGTCCGAGTCACACGCGTCCCACCGGTCTCTCTCTCTCTGCTCGTCTGGCAGATGAGACGGATGAAGCTACGTTAAGAAGTGAGTGCTTCACGTTTACTAGGCTGGACGCCTTTTTATCTGGACGACTGTGACAGTGTCTCCTTGTGCTGTTCCCCTTATCTGGTGACATTACACAGCTTGTGTCAGCGGAGATGTCGGCAGGTGTGTTAGTTCTGGGCGCCATCCTCACAGCTTTGCCAGGTAAGAACGCATCACAGAAAACTCAGGGGGATTTAAATGTATTTCCTAAGGAGCTGCAAAACTGATTTTGTAAGAAATCCTCTCAGAGAAATGAGCTGGCAGTCGCTTTAAAAGTAACATATTTAGATTTTATTCCACATTTTAAAAAATCTGAAAAGGGTTATACATACAGAACTATGACATGAATCATAACCATTTGAAACGCTAAAGCCGCAGCTGATAGGACGCATAAGGTTCTGCAGCCAGGTGCCCTTGCTTTACGCTCAGGTTATTTATAAGTATCGATTGCTTTTTGTGCAAGGTAGTCAGCCAGGCAGGCAGTTAGCAGCACAGGATGACACCACGGCGGCTCGTTCTCACTGCCTCCAGTTTGTGTGGCTCTGAGCTGAGCGAGGCTGCGGTTTGACAAGTTTTCCTCTGAGGAGCCACATGGAAGGAAAGATTTCTACTTGTGGGTGGTTAGAATTTACACTTCTCTTAGTTTCCAAATGTGCATATACCAACGTGCATTAGCCAGATTCAAAGGGTAGGAAATTTAATTTGTAGCTGCAACAGCCAATAGGACGCTTACGCATTCAGTAGGTTTTTTTTTTTTTTTTGTGAAAGGAGTGCAGTTAAACCTCTCATCTGTCTTTATGTGGAACATTCAGATGTTTATTTTTTTGTGGGCTCTTTTAATTATTGTTGATGTCATTTGTCCAGTGTTTTGTGCTGCTTGTGTGCAGGTATCCAGAGCAGGTGGAGTGTGTCATTTTCCAGAAAGGAGATCTGTGTGTGGGCAGGAACGACGGTCACGCTGCCCTGTCGCTACGACCACCCATCAGGTAGAAAAGTCCTGCATCAATCACTGGCTTGTTTAGATCCTATGAAGGTTTTTGTGATGTTTTTTATGTTTTGTGGTCTCTGCGTGCGCTACAGGCCACAATGTGAAGCGAGTGATGTGGTTCCGTGTGTCTGCAGAAGGCCGCAGGGAGTTCGCCCACCACACTGACCCGAACCAGATCAGCCCGTCGTTCCGAGGACGCACGCGGTAGACAAGCGCGGCATTTTGAAAAGGAATAGGTTGTAAAGGTTGCTGTGAATTCTAAATGAACCCTGTTTTCTAGCTATATCGGGGGCAGCTATTACAGCTGTTCAGTCCAGATTCGAGGTGTGAAGCTGAGTGATGCGGGCCAGTACCACTTCAGGTTTGAGACGGACCAACCCCTGGGGAGATGGACCTCCCCTGACACAATCGCTCTGGATGTAACAGGTAAACGTAAACGAAGGGAAGCTGCTGTAACGTTTCAGCTATGACACAGATGATGTGATAAGGTCCTAACAGCTGCTCTCACTCTCAGCCAGTAAATCTCTGTGTGGATACTGTTCCACGTTTTCAGAGCTCCGGGTCCAGGTGCATCCAGCCAGGCCCGCCAACATGTTCGGCTTCGGGGAGACTGTGTTCGTTGGCTGCCAGGCCGCAGGATGCGCCGCCCCAGGCAGGAGCCTCGCGCTGTACAGGTGAGTGTGACGCACGGCAGGACGACACGGACAGTCATACGTAAGGCTAGAACACAACATGTCATGTGCACCTAGGAATGGACTAAACCTGGGTTCCCATGAGAAATGGATGATTATTAACCGCTTTGACCAGCAGCATGCTGGAGCCTACGCCTGCCGACCAATCCCACCACAGAATGTACAGTCGCCGTCCCTCACCCTGGCTCTGGGACGTGAGTAGCCGCTACCGTATTCACAAGCTCACATCTGACTGTGGCCTTTTAATTTATTATCTCATATCCTTAACTTGTCTGCGTCCTCTTGTGCCTCTGCACCTACAAGATGGGCCTCGCTCCACCTCCATAGTGGTCTTTCCTTCAGGCGAGGTGACCGAGGGAGGGTCTGCCACTCTGACCTGTAGCAGTGATGCGGCGCCGCCTGTAGAGAGCTTCGCGTGGTTTAAAGGTACGGGGCAGCACGGTGATGCACAGAACGTGATGAATGATGGAGATGTTGTTGAGCTACGCTTCACGTGTGCCCGTGCAGACATGGAGAGTGGCAGCATCCCGGACAGTTTCAGCCCCCAGCTCCGTCTGTCCCACCTCACGCACACAGACAGGGGAGAGTACTTCTGTGTAGCACGCAACTCACTGGGAACAGACCGCTCCAGGCCGCTTCTACTCAACGTCACTTGTGAGTCTGTTGCATGTTTTCCTGAGTGTCGCAGCCAAGGCGCCGGTGCCCCGCTCGTTATTCCTGGATGTAAGATTATGCCTCAGATCCTGTTGTGTAACAGAGTCAGAGGTCAGGTAAACTGATTAAGCAACAAGTGGATCTGAAAGTGCAGTCACAACGGGAAACGAAACCGTTCAACCTCACTTTAGCTTTCTGGCTGCTGACTTTTAGTACTTAATTCTGTTTATAATAACACACATCCAAGCATTACTGTACTTATCCGGTTTGTGCTGTAAAGGGACAGATGCAGCCATCGGTGCTTAGTAAAAAGGCTCTTGTTCGTGTCTGTGTAGACTCTCCAAAGAACACACGTGTCCTGGTGAGTCCTCCAGGTCAGGTCAGGGAAGGCTCGTACGTCAACCTGAGCTGCGTCAGCCGTGCAAACCCTCCTCCCACCAGGTGAGAGCAAGCAGCTTCTCCTGCCATGTAACAAATCCGACACATTAACGTTCTCCTTCCTCACTCTCACTCTTCTTTTACCTGCTGTTGGTGTTTGATGGTTACCATTCTATGAACATATTCATCATCTGCATCGTCATCATCGCCCTCCTACTCTGCGGCAGGTTTGCTTGGTACCGTATCCTAGGCGACCAGGTGCTCGCTAAAGGAGCATTTCAGAACGTGACCTTTTCACCCGTGCGCGCTCACCACGGTGGCCAGTACTACTGCACAGCATCCAACCCGCTGGGATACCAGTCCTCCCCCGTTGCTACTCTCACTGTCCTCTGTAAGAGCAGAACGGCTTGCGGCAGCTTTCTTCATCGGTCCTTCCTCTCCTCATATCACTCCCTCTCCCCCTGGTTCCAGATCCTCCTAAGAACACATCCATTTTGGCTCGTCCCTCCAGTGTGGTGGATGCTGGCCGCCCCCTGACTTTGACCTGCGTCAGTCAGGCCAATCCGGCAGTGGACAACTTTACATGGCACCGTTTAACGCTGGACGGAGGCTCTGTACAAAGTTAGCGTTTTATAAATGCAACCTGGGACCTCTGTTGGTGTGCATGTCTGTTACAGTAAGTGGATCTCCTCTTTGTGCTCCGTCCCGCAGCATGGGGCACAAAGTCCGGCCCTGTCTTCACGTTCTCAGAGGTCGGCCCTGGGGAGAGCGGCCAGTACTACTGTGAGGCCAGGAATCCAATCGGAGCCCACAGCTCTCCTGTCCTTACTGTACGGGTCCGAGGTACACGGACAACGATTTAGTCATCCCTGCGCGGTTGAAATTGAAGGGAAGGTCCTCAGGAAGCCATGATAGAGCTTTTTACTGTTCTGTGTGTGAGCCAGCTTGCTAACATCAGCCTTTAGGTCAAAGCATCGCTGATCATCAACGACAGCACGTAGAGCAGGGATCATAATGGATCATTTGGCAGATTAAGCGTATGGAAATTCAGGTCCGTGTTGCTTGATCTCAGCCAACAACTTCTCCCCAACACTATCCCGCCTTCACTCTGGGCTTTTCCATTACTTTTCTTTTCTTTATGAGTTATCTTACGTCCCACTGCTGTTTTTTAAGATGAGGTGCCACTGATACACACTGTGAAACGCCTGCATCCCCGTCTAATGTTTCAGATAGTGTCAGATGATTGACAAAACGAGGTTAGAAGTGTTCATACGAGCTAGAAACGCTGGACATGTTTGATTAGGTTTCAGCGCGTTTGATAAGTGATGAAACATCCCTGTCACTAGCGCAGCATGAGGTCCAGGCTCTGGTCTTCATTATGTATGGCCTCATGATTTCTAACTGTTGTTTCTATGAGTCATGGTGAGTCATGTAAAGCCCTCTGACTATGAGAAGAGAGGAGGAGGAGATGAGGTGTTGTGGAAAACTACTATTTGAGTCTAGACAGCTGAAGAAATGGAGCTAGGTTTGGAAATCAGAACTGGAAACACTAGTCTAGACTGCAGAATGATGCACAGCTCATTTCCCATCCCTCACTTTCTCTGCTTCTATTTTTATGTTTATGCTACTTTTTATTGCGCTTCTATTTTTATCCATGTCATGCTGCCTCTTATCCGTCCACCAAGTTCCCTTTCTTCATTTTCAGACTGATAACCTTTGTTGTTCGTCCTTTGGCAGGTCGTCTTAAGGTCATTGCATTAGCATCTGCGGTAGGAGTTTCTGCTGGACTCATCACTCTCACTGTGGCCATAATGATCAGGTACAATGTTAATTAGTCCCTGCTTGTGGGACCATTTACGCACAGTAGTCGTTATCGGGGCCAGGACTCTCCTCTGGTAGCAGTTTGCCTCAGAGCAACATGTCTGTTCTACTCTGTTCAACAGTTTAGCAGCATGTGCAGTTAGTGCTTGAGTTCAGTCAGTTTACATGGAATATTTTATGAATTTGTTTACTCGCATACGCATGATGTTACCTCTTATTTACTGTGTCTTCACAGTAAGAACATGCACAGAGTGGATGCAGAGTCAGCAGAAGTAGGAAGCAAGGTAGAGTCATTTTCTGTAAATCCTCGACGTATCTATCATTGCATTGTTAATGGGGCAGCTCTGTTTTACACTTTCCTTCCTCTGTGTGTTTGCGTGTGTGACCCAGCGACCATCATTAACCGGTGACACCGTGTTCTGCGAGTCGGCCCAGCAGACCTTCCCAGCGAGAAAGGGCAAGATGTCCGACATACCAGTGAGGGACTCACTACACAGCCTGGCAGCTGTGTTGAGAAGTGTCTGCATTTATGATGTTGTGTGTGTGTGTGTGTGTGTGTGCGCAGGAAGAGGCAGATGAAGTGAGTGACAGCTCCCACCCCTCCATTGTTCCTCTGAGCGATGCTCCACCAGTCCCAGAAGTTGAAAGTCGCAGCCCAGCCTCCAAATACATCACAGTCCACTACTCCAAGTTGTCCAGGTACACACTGTACACACCGTCTCAATGTGCCCGTGGCACTGACCAAACTGCATCACATCATATGCTGTCTCCATCCACACATCTGTGAAGCTCTTGACCGCAGCGTCCGTAAACGTCATTTTACCACTACTTAGGTTTACTCATGTGATCTGTGTCTTGCTCTCTTCTTTATTTTTCTGTCATCACCTTTCCCTCAGTGTCCTTCATTCCCACTTTCCTTTCTGTTACTACTGTGATCTTCAAAACCTTCTTCTGTTTGTGAGCGGACAATAAATCTCCCGTCCCAGTTTTGAAATGAATATCGCTGTTTATGATGTAATCTGTGTCAGATGTCCATATGGTTTGTGTTTGTCGGTGGTGGTGGTTCAGCACAGATGAGGTGCAGATCCACAACCTGCCACTACGTGGTGACAAAAAGCCAAAGGACTCCTCCAAAGTTGTTTACACTTTACTGCCCCGGCCTCACCACTGAAGGAGCGAAGGAAATCTCCTTCAGGTACAACAGCAGCGTGCAGTTTACAGCTTAAACTCAAAGTCTATGTGCTCAAGTATTATACTTACAATTTACTTACTACTGTATGCAAAACGATTGCTTTGATTTATTTAGTTAAGTGGAATATCAAGCTTTCTAGTTTAGGCAGCCTTTTAATAATAAATAAATAAATAAATAAATAAATAAAGTAAGTCTGTTCTCTATAAAGTGAAAACAGCCATAAATGGCAAACAGCTCAGGTGGAATTTCAGAGTTTTGTCATAATAATGTTGCAATGATACCAAACAAGACCCAACAGGAAGATGAACTTTAACAGCTGAACAAACTGTACTTTTGTTCTTCTAGTCACTTGCACTTGCATATTTTTCTGATGTTCACATGTCCCGTCTCCTCCTCAGCCCCAACGACCCACCTTCCTCCTGCACAGCGGCCACGTCACGTCAGACTGGACTGAAACTGTGCCTTTCACTGCTCTGGGCGACAGATGCTGCTAAGGGCTTCCCGACAGTTCTCCTTCTGTTGCATGCCTTTCATGTTGCTTCTATGCACCTTACCACTGAATGCTGTCTGACCAATTAAAAGTGATAGAGCAAGGAATTAAACTTTCATTTATAGCCATAGTTCACTGGAATTTCACACCAAGTATATACAATATAGTTTATCAACAGCATTTAAGCACAATTGCCCACAAAATATATTACTGTGCATATTTTAGTTATGATAATGAACCAATCATATGAATTTCCACTGATTTAACATTGCTTAACATTAGGCTTATTGTGATAGTGTTACTTTACATATGTGTAGCATGAACGTGTGCTGTCATTCGGAAGTATGAGTATAAGTATGACATCATACTTATGATGAAGTATGATGTGAGGAAGCCTTAAATACATCAGCAGTAGCATTACAGGGACACAGTGTGATGTATGTGAGTAAATTAATATACAAAATTATTATGGTCTTCCTCAAAGAGCAGAAAACATGTTTCCAGGGTTGTGATATGCATCATACAATTAGTTTAGATCGTCATAACCTCAAAGCCTTATTTTATATCAGTACAAGCTTTCAGTAATTATAATTTGTTTTAGTAAATAATATTAATATGCTTGTTTAAAATTAATCTAATAAAGCCGCCGTATCAAACATTTTCTTTTATTTTGTTGTACATTATTTGTTTCCTGTCTCAAATATGTTTTGTCCATGTGTTTTCGGTTCATGCAGCGTATTAGAGCTTTGACACAACCAGTCTAGAGACATGTTGTATAAAGGCAGGTCATCACTGATTCACACATCGATTATCACACAAGAAATATGGAAAATATATGACTAAGGAGGAATCAGGAACATCTGTGTTTTCCCTGTTTGTTGATTTGCTTGTCTACCACATTTGGTCCAGTGGCTCCACCTTGTGGACAAAGATAGTTACTGTCGCCATTGAAGGCGTGACACCTCGTGATTTTTCACTCTGGATCCGTCTGGAGCTGGAGCTCATTGGTAGGAACAAACTGTCTCTTCATCACAGACCTTTACGACGACAGCTCTACTAAACACATCCAGCGCTTGGCTGATGTAGGTGCTGCGTCTCAGTGGGGAGTGTCTCAGTCTTGTTTACACCACATCCCAGGTACCTTGCACATCTGAATTTGTACATCAAGAGAAACCTTTGAGTGTCTTTCTAACTTTACGTAACCCTCACCCAGAACGTGTGGAGGCAGAGCCGGCGGAAGCAAGAACTTCTCCTTTTCGCTCCTCAAAACCACATCCTGAAGCACAAATCTGCAATAAGTCATTTCATTTCAGATAGCGAGCACACGAGATTTTCATAATGGAGGGTTTGATTGTAACGATTCTGCTCATCATGCCAGGTAAGGATCAAAGAGAACCGACACATACATTTATTTATTTTATTCTTATTTATACTTGCAAATAATGGTATATTTCATAATTTTTCCCAAAGGTGTCTGGAGTGGAGACTGGGGCGTGACCTTTGAAGACCAGTGTGCTCTGAAAGGGACATCAGTGGTTATTAAGTGCGAGTATGACTACCCATTCGGCCACGTAGTGACTTCAGTGAACTGGTATAAAGCCCTGCGTGTTTCTGGCCAGTACAGGCTGTTTCCCTTCTCTAGCCTCCCTTCACCCCCAGACTTTGAATATGTAGGCAACAAGTGGGGTGACTGTAGCCTGAAGATCAATAATGTAAAACCCAGCGACGGAGGGGAGTACTACTTTACTTTTAAAACATCGTTCAACAGGTGGCTCAGTAAAACATCTGCTCATTTGTCTGTAAAAGGTAACGACAAGACATAAAAAACACGTGTTGTGACTTGAAATAGTTTTACTAAATGAATATGTTTGTGTTTGTGAATCAGAGTTGGCTGCTGTTGTGCAGCCCAGCACTGTGACAGAGGGAGACAGTGTCAGTCTGACCTGTTTGCCAGGCTGTCCTTCGCCTCCAACCACCGTCTGGTTCAAAGATGGACAACTTGTACCGAAGCCTGTGTTCAACGCCAGGAGAGAAGACGCAGGGAAGTATTACTGTGCTGTCCTGAGACAAGAGGCTGCCAGATCGGTCCCTGTAGCTCTTAATGTTCAATGTAAGTATCCGATTGACAAGCTCAGTCTGTGACGTTTTTAACAATCAGCAGTAGGGTCATTTTCCACATGTAGACATAGAAATGGTTGTAGGTTGTTCTTATCGTTATGAATAAACACACTGTCTTCTCAATCAGACGCTCCCAAAGAAGTCACATTGACGGTGCGTCCATCAGGCGGCATCGTGGCAGAAAGCTCAGTGACGCTGACCTGCAGCAGCGACGCCAACCCGCCTGTGACAAACAGTGGATACAGCCTGTACAAGGACAGACAGCTTGTCAGTGTGGGACAGAGTCACACCATCCCTGCCATTCAGCCCAGTCACAGCGGACTATACTCCTGCCAGGCCTCAAATAATATCAGCTGGAATGGCCTCCACTTGATTAACTCCACTGAGGTTCATGTTGATGTCCAGTGTAAGTATCCTGAGAAAACAATTCACACAGCTTAGATACTAAAGGCATTTGGAGTCAGTTTAAAGATCTGGCTTCCTTCCATGGCTGAGCTGGCTACTGTGACCCACCCAATTACCTCATTCACGAATGAATTTCTAAGCGTGTTCTTTTCCTTCAGACCCTCCGATGAATATTGCAGTGTCGGTGGATCCACCACACGTGGTCGAAGGCCACGGGGTGAATCTGACGTGCAGCTGCGCAGCTAATCCGGCAGCAGACAACTACACCTGGTACAAGAGATCCAATGCCCCAGGTTCCAGCTCGCTGGTGAGGGTGGGCTCAGGACGGGTGATGTCTCTGATCTCTATGGACCCATCGCACACCGGACGCTACCTCTGCCAGGCCTCTAACAGCCTGGGAGAAAGCCACTCGACTGAGGTGCTACTGGCCATAGGAGGGAAAGATGGTGGTGTGTCTTTACAACATTACAACATCATCATTTTTACACAAAGCAAAATGAGATTTGCTCCACACATTTACCGTGTTTGTTCCCCTTCAGGCTCCCAGTCTTTACCAGTCTTGGTTGGTGTTGGAGTCTCTCTTTTTGTGACACTCGCTGTTGTCACAATAATGTTCTGGTGAGTTAGGAAATGATGGAGAAAGTAAAACATGACTATGCATCACTTTACCGCTTGTCTGACTCATTGCGACATCTGTTTTTTTTTTCCGCTTTTGCAACATGTCATTGTTGTCATGGCTCTGTGGCTTATTAATTGCTTGTCTCTGCTGCTTTTGAGGTTTCTGGTAAGCACAGGATCTGATCAAATCACTATGTACAGATTTCATCAAGCCACTGCATTTACAAATACACGCTGTTTTCCGTTGTGATGGATTACGAAATTTCTTGACCCATAATGTTTTGTAAGCCAAACATTTTGATTTTACACAATGGTTTACTTACAAGGCTGAGCAACAAGAACATGTCTTTACTGAAGGTACAGAGGGTGATTTGCGTTTGTGATCTTTTGTTGGTAGGAGGAGATGGAAGAGTCGTGCAGAGAAGAAAGTAAGTACAATCAGTTAAAACTATTCAAAAGCATGTTTCCCCAAAACGCAGCATTAGATTTCACAGTTACTTATGTCCTCCCCAGATAACTGCGTCGGCCTCCAGGCTCAGTGTGAGCGGCTCCACTTCTTCTGCCAATGCAGATGAATCTGTTTATGCCAACATCGATATGTTTCCATCCTCTCCTCCACCTGTTACAGCTGCCCAGGACTTTACATCTGCCTCAAACAGAAACTCAATCTGCAATCACGATGTAAATACAATATTTAACTAGTATTGTTTCAAATGAATTCCCTTGTCTATTTACAGTAACAAAAACACTAATGGAAGCTAATGTCTTCAGATTTGGACTATGTTGACATGATTCTTACTTTCAGGTTTCTACTTTACATGAAGATGAAGTGACCTATTCGACAGTGACCGTTAAACCCAAAAACCACAGTCTTTCCCGTCACAGCAGAGATGCACAGAGCTCCTGGTGAGTTTATGTTCATGCAAACACACCTTTTAACTGTGAGTTACTTTAGCAGTAACTTGAAGCTTTGTTGAAATTGTCCGAGCATGTAAAACATTAAGTATCCACATAGTCAGTAATACTGAACCAACCCGTTTCTCTTCAGCTCCAAAGAAGAAAATGACGTGTCTGTGATCTATGCTACTGTGGTTAAAGCCGGCGGATGCTGATGAGACAGTTGACTTGAGAACTGGATCCTAATCATCATCAGCAGAGATGGCAATAATAAGCTCAAAGCTCAGTGTGTGGATTCAACTGAGGCCTGTGTCCTTGTGCAATAGTGTTATATACTGTTATATAGCCTCACAGTATACACAGTATATAAAACAATATTTATTGAACATTTCATTGACTCCAATTTATTAGTGAGTGCTTTCTATTTATATATTCCTGAAATACTGCAAATTTCTCTTGTCTGTGTTTGGAACCTTTTGTTAGTAGTTTGTACAACAGCACCTTTTCTGTCCTGCACTATAATTGTACAGTAAATAAATGCAACATATACAAACGAATGTGACATTATTTTGCAAATCTTTTTTTGTCATTTTAAATTAAGACTTTATTTCAATAAAATATTCAAAGCGTCATTTTAAATTTTACAATTCTTACAGTAATTCTCTTGTGCACATCACATTGCTGTGTACCCATGTAGAGCTGGTTTGAGCAGAGTGTTTTATAGTGGGTAATTTCTTCTCTATTTATACAAATCTTTCTGACTTTTAACTATTTAGCAAAGTAAAGAGCTAAAAATCTGTGCAGGAAAAGGTTAACATTAAATTTTATGAGAACTTGACTTACGCCGTTATTTGACTTGGCTTTAAAATCTGTGAATATCTGTAAGATATTTGATAGAAACACATACATAAACAAGACATTAACTAGTATTTACAAACAACAAAATACTGATTTGAATGAGTGTCACCTTCACCTTCCATCATAAACGTGGGAGGACAAATCTTGTATGAACATTTATGAAAAAGAATCACAGTGGTGTATAAAAGTACTTAGTGTAATAATTGACTGTCTGTGACTTCCTGTCCTTGTGTATTGCGCAATGTAAGTGCAGAAGTTGCAAAAGGTTGGCATTTATTACAAATAATTTCTGGTCATATTCATAACAGGAAATCAAGTTCTGAAGGAGGAACAAACAATAACATCTCTGTACATATTTCATTTACTTTTGCCATGTCTTCACAACACGGCAGTAATAACAGCCAACTTCAACAGCTGCTTGCTTATGAGTTTAAAACTTCATGTTCTCCGTTTTCATCTGCAAAGACACTGCACAGTAGCTCTATCACACAGTAAAATATTGGCAGACATTTAATAAGGCTTTTAGCTATGAATCTGGAAATGTGATCAATCACATCATCTTATATGTTGTAATACTCCCCACTGATAGAGATGATCCTCATCTGTAGTGTCTGTCCATACGCTCATTCAGCAGTAGAAAAAGTGGAAACACGGCTGCAGGATTCTCATGTCCGAGCCAATTTGTGAACCCCTGGTGAGTTGTGATAGTTCTGAGGAGAACAGCAGAGTTTTATAGGTATTTACAGTAGAGAACCTTCAGGGATTAAGTGGATTTCTGCATAAACTGGTCATTAACAATAGAAAAACAGTCTGACTAAACTAATACTGCACAAACATAATATGTTCTCATGTTTTTATTGAACATAACTTGTAAACATTCACAGCGCATGTTTTTTGCAGGTCACATGTTTTTCTAATGTTTTTTTTGTACATTTTATGACCACTTTATGAAGAAACCCATGTAATCCCAAAGGGTTCACATACTTTTTCTTGCAACTGTATATATAACCAATTCAAAATTTCTGATGTGCTTCTACTTTCTAATTTCTGTAACATTCATTTTCTGACTCTGTGTCTTATTCCTAAAGACAGTTTGTTTCTTAAACTGCCCCAGTGCTTTATTTAGCAGTATTTACTAGAACACCTCTACGTGATGCCAGCACACGCTGTACAGCACATACATGCTACTGATATAGCAATGCAGTAAAATGCAAGAAAATAATGAAGTTACCCTCATGGCAGTTGATATCCAGGGTAGAAATCGGGAGACTTTGGTGTAGACGCCAGGTTTCTTGGCCATAGCGCAGCCTGTTCCCCAGCTCACCACCCCCAGCAGACGATAGCGACTGGTCTTAGACAGACAGTCATCTGCCACAAAAGGTCCACCGCTGTCCCCCTGAAACCACACGTGATGGTAGAAAAGCCTATTGACTCACGCTCCGAATAAACTCTCATCCACCTAAAGTTGCTTTTGTTAAGCTGAAAGCAAAACTCTGACTCAGACTCTGACCTGGCAGGCATCGGTGCCCCCCTTCTCATAACCAGCACAGAACATAGTGGTGGTGATCTGGTTGTCGTAGTAATCAGGAGCATTACAGACAGCATCACTAATGATTGGGACGTTAGCCTCCTGAAGAACATCTGCCAGATGACCTGGGAGCAAGACATTTTAAAAACAGCATCAAGCATTTTTATTACACCAATGACGCATCAAAACTACCACCACCAACAAAAAAAACAGAGACACTTCCACCACGTGAAAAGGGAGGGCAAGGTATGTATGTGTTCTGCAGAACATTACAGATGTAATCAAACGTAGACTCACCGTAGTAGCCTACGTTTCCCCAGCCTGTAACTGTTCCCATCTGTCCGTCTATCAGTCTTTGTCCATATGCTGGCAGACAAATAGGCTGGATGTATTCTACACACAAACATATGTATATATTAAGATAAAAACAAGTATATGCTTATTATAATGTCTAACCTTCAAACACTGACAATATACAGTAACAAGATGTAAAAAATAGGACGCCAACATATATGGTAGGTAAAAAAAATATCAGCGATCAGTGAAACAACACGACCATACGTAATGTCCTCAGTTTTACATAATCTAAAACTATAATCTCTGCTTGAATCTTCTTCTGTAGTTTAACAATGTCAAATACTTGAAGTCTTAGATAAGACGTTACTTGTATATGTATCTTAAAGTTCAAGCTACAAAGTAGTTGAAACAAACACTAGATGTCAGCCATGACCTGCTGAAGGTTTTGTTCTACACTTTCTCAACAGCTTACATCATCAGTACACGGTAGAAGAGAGTTGATCCTTGTAACCTTTAACAGTGAGTGGGTTGTTAAAAGCTGGAGGTTACATCCTGTTCATTGTTGATAAAATTATGTTGGATAAAGAACTTTTGTCCTGTAGAGTTCAGTCTAGGGAACAGGAAACCGGCAGCACAGCAGCAAATTATTATGATGACTGCCTTTCTGTGTCTCTCCAGTCTCTGTCTCTGCTTTTGCCATTCATCCTTGTTGCACTCAATGTGATCATGCAATCAAACACTGAGGTGTGTTCAGATGAGTCTCAGACAGCATGCATGCTGTGTGTCCTACCATTAAACGTGAGTGGCTGGGTGAGGGCCAGAACAGCAATGTCCCTGCTGTTGTCATCGATGTTGGCATCTACAAATGGCAGGTAGCTGCTATGGTAAACGATAGTCTTGACTTCCATCACACTGGCATTGACTGGTTTATTCGAGATGGAGCCCAGTAGCACACGCCAGCGATTAACAAAGCGGTACCGTCTAGCAAGGACAGAGCAAAGAAAGGAAAAGAAACTTTATACACCACACACACAGATGACACTAGTAAAAACACATTATGTCACAAGCATGTCAAAATGTCGTTTGTGTATAAAACGAAGCTCTGTCACTTACTCGGGGAAGCAGTGAGCTGCAGAGACAATCCATCGGTCTGAGATGATGGATCCTCCACACTGATGAACTCCATCATACTGCAAGCTGACCTGCCAAGGCCAGCTGCCCTGCCTCGCATCCACGCCTCCAACGATTCGGTCAGCTGCAAAGCTACGTCTGCCGCAATCTGCCGAGAAGCACAAGGAGAGAGAGATCAACAAAGAGGGAGGAAATGGACTTGACTGCTAAAGTCAAGTGTAGGTGAAAGAAAAAGAGTCAATGCAAGAATAAGATGCAAATTAATAAAGAAGTCACGTACAGTCCTATAGGTCTACAACAAGGAATGTAATATTTCACATTATTTAATATTGTCTCACTTTTGTATTAAAATAGAGTATATCATAGTATTAAAAAGATGTTAATTGAAAAACAAATAAAAATAAATACTAATTTGCATAGATTAAATGAAAATAATATTTTGATTATGTTAGTTACCAAATGATCTTATCAACATTTTGTTTGTTTAGTTGTGTAACTTTTTCAGGGCTTTTCTTCAAAACCAATACAGTATTTTTCAGTGACATCAGTGCTTCCTTTTTCAGTTGAGGCTTTGTTTTGTTAATGGAACAGATCTAAGTCCCTGTTTTAGCACCGTACAATGCACCAGACAAGAAAAACCAGTTGAGATGGTGCAAGGGAGAATTCAAGTTGGGCATGTGAAAAGATGAGAGGTGGGTGTTTAAATATGCCAGTGTGCCAGATAACTAGATCCGAGCTCACATCTTACCTTGGCACAACAGTGTGAGAACCTCCCTGCTCTCACATTCACTGGAACAAAGACGAACAGAGTTAGTAACTGACTCACAGAGCACATAAAACTTTCAGACCAAGTTTGAGACAAGCTTAACAGGAAGAAGTGTCAAGAAAAGCATCAGAAGACAGACGGGTGGGGTTGACTGGCGAATGACTGAAGCTGCAGGTGTTTTTTTTTTACCATGGGTACAACGAATCTTTGATTTTCTTGCCATAACTGAGCTCTTCCTGTCTGACGCAGAAGAACTCTCCACCATCGCCACTGGCCTCTGGCACTGATATGACTGAATAATTCACAACTCTGAAACAGTCACACAAAAACACACTATTACTGTTCACCTGTAAAACACTACGATCCGTCACAAAAGTGAGACGCAACTGCAAACATTCCCCACCTGACAAAGCCCACTTCCTCGCAGCTGACGCTAGCAAGCAATTCATTGGCTGAAGAGGAACACACCTGGCGCCACCTCTTCTGGGTGGAGTCGAAGACTCTGAGATGTTGGTCAGGAGAATTTACCTGAACTGCAAGAGATGAAAATCCAGCTTTACAAACATTAACACCTTGACTGTGAGGAACATGTGTTTGAATCAGGCCACAGATGTAACTGTCTCTCCTCTGTGTATCCATTAAACCCCTAAGATGGGCCTGTTCTTACTTGCAGTAGCCCAGTTAAAATCCTGCAGCCTCATGAAAACAAGTCACACCTTTAATCCATTGCCTACTGTACATTCTGAGAGAATACAGTTTAGGTTTTTTGTCTGATAATACACGTATACGCGCAGTAGTTTAGTACTGTATCTAAAAACACAATAACACACCCACTCTATACATAGATGATAACATTTACAATCTGAGATATGGAGACTACATTCTATAAAATACATTTAAAAAAAGATACTGAATTAGAACCATTAGCATCTGCGCTATCAGGCGCTCACCGTCATACAGGCCTGTGTCTTCTTCCATTGTGCAATATGTAACTGCAGAAGTAATGACAACAACAGGCATTTTTCAAAACAGTATAACGTAGCAGAGTTAACAGTGATAAACGCTGGCCATAAAAATATCAAACACAGTCTAAACTGATCATCGTTGTGAGGTGTATACGCCCATGTGGTCTGACCTATGGCCCAGACAGCTGCTCCAATGGCTCCCAGGGTCATCAGCGTCACACACATGCCAATCACTCGGCAGGGGGTCAACACACAGGTCAGGGAGATGCCCCTGCTCCCTGCAGACACACACATATGTAAGATTACATGGACATATTTCACACTAGAGTATATATTCACAAAGTCAAACACAGGCCAATCAAAATATACTATTATAGAGCAGCACTCAAGCTGTTTTTGTCACATAAAACAGTACAACAAAAGGCAGCTGAAGTGATAACATGGTGAACTGAAGTTACTTGTTGTACAAAATTTTTTTTTTGTTTGTTTGGGCCTTACAACATAATAACACAAAACAACTGTTCACTGTTTCAGCTCACTGCGCAGAGAGAACAGGGCTTGCAGCACATTTACTGGCACAGGCTGGAGAACAAATGACACCGAATAGATCAATAGTCTAAAGTTTATCACTTCTCCACAAAGCAAGAGCAAACTCTTAAACGAGGATATAATGTCACGTCTGTGTGTGTGTGTGTGTGTTTGTATGTGTGTTGTACTCAGCGTGTCCCTTTCTGCCCCTGTTATCCTTTGCTCTGAGCTGTTTATCAACCTGGCCCACAGCTTAGAGGTACTTCACATCATACATTTCAGCCATGTAATAGAATCAAACACGTCTGCACTCATTAACATTTAGAAATGAGAATCAGGTGTGGCATTACTGAGGTCCTTGACATTCATACTGGCTTATAATGGTAAACTGCCATAACAGAATTATGATTTTGTTCTGTCAATTCCCACAGACAAAGGTCTGATGACTTTTCATTCTTCTGTCTCAATTTGCTTTTCTGCTCTTTTGTAACATGTGCAGCTAAAGGATTTCTTTACTAGAAGCTAAACACGCATCAGCTCATTTCACTTCAAACTTCTTGTATTAATGCATGATGAACATCATCCAAATTAAACTGGGGGGAATGTTTTTTATAACCATATTTTATATCTCGGTTTGGTTCCATTCAGTCAGTTATTATCATACTATTGTATTATACTGTTAAGCAAGGTATGTTTGGTAAAATATTTAATAAAACAGTATAACAGTGAGCCAGAACCTACAAAACCACAACGCTGTAAGCTGCAGCTGTCTGCTACATCATTACCTACACGACTGCACTGTCTGTTGTGGATTTATGGTTACTACATAGGAAGAAGCAGCCATTAGTGTCACAGGGATAAGAGAGAAAAGAGAGAGAACACGTGTACTGTACTTCTATCCAGTCTAACATATGCTGTGTTAGACACATACATTGGTAAAGTGGCTTTTTATTGTGTATTTTGACATGAACTGGGGTTCCGGAGGTCTTTCTGGAGTCCTGCACTGCTACCAAACTCAAAGCCAGTTTCTTTGGCGTGTCTTGAGCTGTGCAAGTAAACAATTTGAAGACAGACAAAGAACCAGTGTGTGCTGTGTACGGAACCGCACGCCATGTTTGGTCCCACAGTTGCCGAATTCCTGTGTTGTTAACAAGAAACGCGATAGCGGTGTAGGCTTACTGATCCAGTGACCTCTACCTTCTGTGCTATCTCCTCACATCTGCTCCCTGCTCTTACTGTACAGCACATCCTCTAACTCTTGTCTCTCTTTCCCTTTCCCATTTTTGGGCCACATACCTTTCAGCACCTGTTACCTTCCTTTCTCAGACTTCACCTCCAAACATTCAGCTACAGAAGTTTGATAATGTTATTGTACCTTGAGTCGTTAAAATATCATACATGCCCCCCCTGCTTCTAAACTCCTTCAGTCGTCCCCGTTTTCCCTCACTCGGTCCACCCAGCACAGCACCCTTCCCAATCACACTAAAGAAGAGAACAAGTGCTCTATTGTGTCCATTTCTACGTAAGGCCACCTTATCCCGTGTGTGAATATGCATGTGTCTCTTCTGAAACCATTGTGGCGTTAGAGCTAACGGGGTTAGCACTCACAGCTAGATTTGCATGGTACCTTTAAATATTCACTTTTGACGGTTGTTTCCTCACGTCTGTTTTATATCTTGTAATAATAATTAGGACGTTAGGAAGATTTCCAGATGTATTCAATCTTTAAGGCTCCTACATAACTAACTAGTTTATTGTTACTGTCTGCTTACCACTGATGTGAATATGGCTGCCATGAAAGGCAAGAATGAATCATCACCTCTGGCATCTGAGCCGTCCACACATGTATTCATTGCAATTTGGATTATTTTTTATCCCTATTTACGGGTCACATGACTAGCAAGAAGGAACAGAGTGGAAAACATACTCTGCGTCATGGCTATTTCTAAAGGATGTTGAGAGGGACACCCTTAGCTTCGCACGATTACTCCCTCCCCCGTAGTACTTCCTAGTTGTGTGGAAAGAAACAGCTGTGTACCAGATGACACGTGGCCACGTTTTGTTTCTTTTGTTACGGTTTGTTTTTTATATAGGTTGAAAAAGTTTTCAAACTATTTAATCAGAAGACAGAATTTATGATTTTACTGTGGGTGTGACAAGGGGTAAAACAATACAGAACATAAGTGTAAGGAGACCACACACACAAAGATGAGAGACACAGTAGAAGCTATGACTCACACTTGTAGCGGTTGTCATGGAGGAACACTGAAAATAAACACAATCATACTGTATAGTAAATACTACCATACTTAGGAAAATACGTGTGTGACTGTGCATATTTACTTGGCCACATGTGAGCAACTTGTAAGTCTGTCACGATTAAGCTAAATACAGTTTATTTCTGAAAACAGCCTCCCACCTAATCATAGCACAGACACACAACAGTAAGTGCCACTCCTTGACTTTTTCTCCTGTTATAGCACACACTGGATTTAGGCTGTTGCATTACATCTACGTGGACTCCCTTCAGACAACAGACGCTTTACAACCAAAGGTAGAGCTGGATGTATGAAGAAACAGAAAGTAAAACGAAGCCCACCAAGGATATTGACCAAGAAGATGATGTCAAGACTTTCTCAGTTTGTCGCTGCAGTGTAAGGTAGGTTCTCAATAAACGGAAATAGACACAGAAAAGCTTAAAGTATCTAGAGTGTTTTCAAGCAGCCTTAGACAGAGGAAGTATTATCTTTGCTTTTGTAAAAGCACTAAGTGACAGAGTAGACTCTTTTGGAGCCTCATACTGTATGTTCGCCTATACTTTACCATCATAACACTGTATTACAGCTAAAGTCAATTAACAGATTGTGTGCATTTCACTTGAAGCTGACTAGTGTGTTGAGTCATGCTGGCAGTGCACACGTTGTTTATAATTACCAGGAAAGTGTGTTGTTAAGGCAGTAAATATAATACACTACTCATCATCGTCATGCCAGCACCATCAAAATGTTTTGGAGTTAAGACTTACAAAATAAAATGTTTTCCAAGCTATTGAAGCTCACAAATAAATTCAGGTACCATCAGAGACACAGCCAAGCAGCTTTAAACAAGCTTGTTAATGGTTAACTGTGGACTGGACTGATGTCTGGTTCCAAACACAGACAAGAGGGAGCACAGGCTGCAGCATGACCAGCGCAGCGTTCTTGATTTTGATCTGTGCATGTGTATAATAGAGAAGGAAAGAAGAGAGCAAGAAGAATGTAACATGTACACTCACCCATCTTCCCCTCCGTTACAACTTTCTCAGCATACATCTGTATACAGTGGGTAGCAGAGGGCAACAGTATATGACACGCTGTCTCCTTCCTTCCTTCCCTCCTTGATTCATCCACAGTCGCCAACCGTCCCTTTAGCCTGATAAAACAGTAGACATACACCAGATTAAAGCTCAAAATTATATTTGTAATGAACTTATTAAACCCCCATTGGACAGAGACCACAGTCATTTTTTAAGGAATTGAATAACAATATTAACTATAATTGATACAGGTTTACTAATAATAAGTAATAATGTGTTTCACACATTTAAATCATATATTCATGCTGTTTACATCATTTTTTGTGGTTAAGGGTCTACGCTGGCTCCAGCTATACCTGGTGACATGTTATTATACAATTATATGTAACTACAGTACTGGGTGCTGAGTTAATGAGCCATCAGCAAAGGTTAAACCAGTCACAGGGCTCAGTGTCCACAAAGAGTACGTCAAATGAGACAGCAGTGAAGCTTTTCACAGGGAGTTAGGGTTTATCTAGGGTTTGACTTGCTTCAAGCTATTCAATACCAACATAAGAACATATTCTAGGTGTATTCATTACACGCCATTACATTTAAAAAGACCATTGGCTGCTATGTAATGTATCGTATATATAAGATGCCTTTAGACAACTGAAAGATCGGTGACATAATAAAACACTATTTAATCCTTAAAATGTATTTATAAAAGGTCCTTACAGCAGCATTTTCTTTCTTTTTACGGTTAGCATGGCCGTTAGCAAACTCTTAAAGAAGTCAGACAGTGACTCACCTGACGTTGCTTGAAGCAGGTGAAGCAGGTAAAGGCCTCAACGTGTAATGGACAGAATGATTTGTATTTTCTGAAAGCGCTTTCAAAGGGAGAAAGAGAAACACACGTCTACCTCGAAGATAAAATCCCAGTTTTCAGTAAATCCCTTTGTGCTCTCTTCACAGGTTACTGACCCCGGAGAGGGGGAGAAAAACGGGAGAAGAGTTTTCAAAGGCACTTGTCCGCGTTGCTGTCAGCCAAAGCCACCTGCGCCCGCCTGCAGTAAGAACGAGAGAAACATCTGGAGGAGAGAACGAGGTGAAGCGAAAATTTACTGACAGTTTATCCGAAGTTCGTCGCTGCGTGTGCCCGCGAGCGGTCAGCGGCACGGACTTGGAGGGGCGCTCGTGACGTCACGTTGCGTCGCACAGAGGACTAACGGGCGCGCGAGAGCTCTCGAAAAGGATTCTGGGACGGCACACCTGCACAGGTGGACACGGCGCTCTGCGGCCCTGCGCTAGCATTGATAACAGACTGAAGAAGAAGAAGAAATGTGTCTCATGATTCAGTCAGTGTAGAGCAACACGCAGCTACTGTTAGCAGACAGGAAAGTGACAGGAAACCCCAGTCGCTCTGTGAAAGTCAAACTATAGGGAACTGACGCAGCCTGGTTCTACACATCTGTTCTTGAGAAAGAGAAGCCCACAAGTCAGTGAGGTCACTAACTTAAGAGCAGACGTGATCACAGATTGGTAGACAACACCATCGGTCTCAGAGACTACAAAGCAAAAACGAAAGGCGAGGACAGAACCAGCAGACAGCTGCACGGGAGGCAGGAGCTGCACAACCCCAGCAGATGGAGAAGATCAAGTGTAGAAGCAGGGTGATGAGCTGTTGGCTGCTCCTCACGCTCTCTGTTCAAGGTAGGACGCTGGCAACAAGCATGATGGACAAGTTCCACTGACTTAAAATCCTAGAAGTCTGCACTGTAGTCGCTGTAACGCTGGTCCTCTGCAGGGATTCTTGCTGGCGATTGGTCGGTTCATCTCCCAAACAGTCCTGTCTGCGCTTTGACTGGGTCTTCAGTGGTTCTGCCTTGTTCGTATGACTACCCCCAAGGTAGTGACGCTGGAGGAGGGGGGCAGTTTTCTGCTCAGGTATTTAAAGAAAGACGCCATTGTTAAGTGATGTGGAGTATCCTGCTGCTATAGCAATCTATGAGTCAGTTGTTGATTGAGGGCAAATAAAACAAACACTGTTTTAAGTAGTAGCATTGAGTGTAGATTTATCGTTTACATTCAAAGTCATTTTCCTAACTGTTCTCTACCAGGGTGGTGGAGGTGAAGGACAGAAATACAATGTCTTGTCTGAAATGTGGTGTCTGGAAGAGAGCCGCTGTATCACACCAAGGTAGTGCTCAACACACGACACCACACACAAGACCAGACACACGTACTGCACACAGTTTAGAACCAGGAAGTTTCTAAGACCTTCTGTCCGTGTCAGGTATGTGTTCCACAGCGCTGGTATCTCCCCAGATCCATCCTACCAGAACCGGGTCGAGTACCTGGGGCAGCTGGGGACAAAAAACTGCTCTCTGAGGATTACTGATCTGAAACAGTCAGACAGCGGAACCTACGTGTTTTATCTCATCACCAGCCACCCGACTGAGAAGATGCCCCATCAGAGAGGCATCCAGCTTCTGGTGGCAGGTGAGGATATTCATCAAGCATCACAGCACGTCATCTCTATCAGCGTCACATTCATTATTCTTTCATAGTCATCATTATGTAGATTTACAAAGTGCTTAAGACAATAGGAGCATCTGTTTAAATGCTCAAATTAAGCATTGGTAATTTCTGATTAATGTGCTCTGGTACCGTGTTTTGCAATTCAGTCCGATTGTAGTAAAACTAAAAAGTCTTTCTCCTTCTCTAAGGAAATGGGTAAATGGGACATTTTGATCCTGTGAATTGCGCCAGTAGAGTCTTAATAACAACAACGTTCTACTTCATAGACCATTTCCTCTTTATTTTAAACTTTGTGCTATTTATTCAGGGTAGAACTGAAACTTGTTTTTTATTAATAACTTATAGGTTCAACTGAACTACATTATGTTTCTTTTTCCTCACTTCTATTGTTTTTGTAGCCAGGTCACACGATGCTACAGGGTTAAACCAAACTGAGGGTGTTGAGTGTGGCGAAATGATCACGTTGCTTCACATATTCTTGCGCAACTACTGTCTGTGTGAAGTAATATTCTAGTTGTGCATTTTCTTGGTTTCTTGCTTGTTTGTAGTTTTAGTTTTGTTTTGCATAACCTATAAAACTCTGTTAAGTGCTACTGTCTGACCAACCAAAATACAACATTTATAATAGAATAAAAAATAACTATATTTGCCCAATTAGATGAAAGCATCTGTTTAGTAGGTGAAAGGATCAGGAAAGGAACAGTGACACAGCAGCTTTGACCTTTACTGCCAAAAAAAAGGAGTAACCCCCAGATTTCACCATTTTACAATTTATTTATTGAAAAATGTGCTAAAAGTCTGAACACAATTCAGGTTTATGCTAAATTTAATTTAAAAATCAAGATTGCGATATTTCTATAATTGCTGGCTGGCAGGCTTAATATCAACAAACCATTACAAAGTACTACAAGTGAGAAAATACACTGAATGTTCATTTATTAAGTATATCTGATTATAAGTACTGCAAAGTCCACAGGCTAGAACACTGTAGTAATATGAAGGAGTCCATTTTCTCCAGATTCCCCCAGTGCGGTGACTGTATCATCTAGTCCCTCCAGTGAGGTCACTGATGGTGTGACCTTGCGTCTGGCCTGCTGCAGCTCCGCAGCCAGTTCAACAGCACTTTACAAATGGTACAAGAGCACAAGCGCCGCAGCAAATTACGAGCAGGTGTGGAGCATCGCTGAAGTTACATCTCAGGACTCTGGTGACTACTTCTGTCAAATACAGACTGGAGATGAAGTGCAGAATTCATCAGCGCTGACCATTAATGTGCAGTGTAAGTGACGTTTGATCGTGTTGCATGTTGGGCTGTATTTTTCTGCAAGACGTGAAACAACAACATATTTTATAAGCCATACTTGAGTAACTGTAACCTGGAATTAAATATAATTGACCTTTGACCTCCCTGCTGTGTAGATCCTCCCCGAAACACAGCTGTCTCTGTCTCTCCTCCTGGTGAGTTCCAGCACAAGCTTCCTGTGACTCTGACCTGCAGCAGTGAAGCCAACCCACCTGTCCACAAGTACACCTGGTATCAAGGGGAAGCGTGTCTCCCTACGGCAGACAAAAGCTTTCATCGAGCAAGGCAATCCTGGGCCACATTGTCAGGAAGCAACCTGACACTCAGCCATGCCAACATCAGCGTTATGGAATATGGGCAGCACTGCTGTGTGGCACACAACAGACACGGATCACAGACCTATTCTGTGACACTCAGAGCTCCCAAAGGTGAGTGAATGAAAAGCCGGTGTAGTGTAAGTTTCAGTTACAGGCTTGTGTTCATCACAGTCCTGCAATATGCAACATTGAGCTAGTGTGAATGTTCCTGAAAATATTACAATTATAACATTAGAATAAAACCTTAAACACAAGACAGAGGCTATAGTTTATTGCAAGAATCCACCTGTTGATCTGTGGGAAATATAATTAATCTGATTTGATGTGCTATCCGGAAAATAATCATAATAATAAGCTAAGCCAGCCTAATGGATTTTCTTAAAATATCATCTATGCCTGAAAGTGTTTCCCTTCCTACTTTGCTGACTAAAGGAACTAAACACCAAGTAATGCTTGTGTGCTCCAAGCATCTGGAAAGACATGTTCATCTTGCTTTCTGCACTGAGGTGGCAATAAACATATTTGTTGCTACACAGTACATGTAAGTTGTCTAACATCTAGGCTTTCCAGCGTCTGCAATGAGGAAATTTGCTGTCATAACAAAAACATTCCTGCAAGATATGATATGTGCACAGTCATGGTTTTAATGTGAGCACACTGTAAAACCAAAGAGGTCCTGAGGAGTCTGCTGCCTAGCAATTAGAAACGATTCAGCTGAACTTGCTCAGCACCAAGTTATACACAAACTGTTAAAACACTGAGACTCGCTCTACTTTTGCAGAAACACCTCCATCTGGATCTGCGGGAAGCAGAGCACTGCTTATTGGAGTAATCGTCAGCATTCTTCTGGCTATTGTAGCCATAATTGCCTTTCTGCTGAAAAGGTGGGTTGTTCTGTTGGTATTGTTGTTTTTAGCTTCTGCTTCTGCTTCCTCTCACATGTCTTTGATCTCTCTGGATTTTTTTGTCATGTCACTGTATCAGTGGTTTAACGAAACATGACTGAGAAGCGTGTGAACTTCACTGTGTGACACGCAGCTGAAAAAGAAGTGATACTGTGTCTGAAACCACCACAGGAGACTGGAGTGTTCACAGTTCAGTTATAGCGTCATTTGAACAAAATCTGTATTCTCATGAAGGCAAGTTATTCAAGTGGCAGCGCCTTTAATGAGTTATTTGTCTGATCCTTCAGGAGGCAGAAGACGTCGTCACAGAGGTCATACGTCCTCGCTCAGACCACTGCTACAGATCCGTGAAAACTCAGCAGGACCAGCACTTACTCCAAAATAACCCGTCTCCATCCGGCTACAATGGAACATAAGAGACATTTCATTAAGCAGGTTATATTTAAAGGCAGCCAATCAATCCTGTCTAGTAAAGTAGTAAACTGTCTAATAAACATTATGGGCTTGTTGCATATTTTAGCCTTTTTTTAAGCCATGACTGAAATCATATGAAGAATAACAAAGCAACTTTCACAATTACATACAAGCATGCAGGACTGACTGGGTGCATGGATGGCAAAGATATTGATAATGTGTCGTCAGATACAAGACAATCTTATGTAAGAATAATGTTTTTAAATATTTATTATATTCAAAAATGTTGACTGAAAACCTTTCTTGTACTGTATGTCAGCAGACCGTGTCTCAACATGGTTCTTTACACATGGAGACCACTGTTCATCATTTTTAGAAGCGATGCTCTCACTTGCTTTCACCAAGTACTGGAGCTGTCCAGAAATGGGAAATACTTAATTTGCTGTCTCTTCCTTCTGATGATGCGCTTGAAAGCGACTGTGAGAATTAGAAAGTCACAGTGATCCAATTAAAAGCTGTTAGATCCTCTGTCACATTGGTGCAGTTTGTGAGTAAAGTCTTCAGTGTGATGAAGCACCACAGATACTGAGCAGAGAGGTGGAGGCATGAAGGAGGTTAAACACCAGGAGGACAGTGACTCTGTCATCGTCACGTGGTTGGCAACCGCTCATCTCATTAGTCTATTCTCAGCTACATAAGGAACCGCTGAGGAAATTAGCGAATAAATAAAAAGACAGTTTTATTAAGAGCATTACTCCATGAAGTGTCACAGTAGTATACTTCATGTCTTATTCTCTTTTATCATTTACTGTATGTAATGTTTACTGTCAATCTATTTATTGTGACTAGTCTGATGGATTGAAATGCTTTGCGCATACTGCATCGTCAAAACGTTTGGGATCGCTGGCAAAACCTTGCATTAGCACAGCATGACTGGAAGACAGAGCTAATGTTTGGAGACAACTGGTCTCTCTCACTCACTATCTTGGTCGCTCATTCCTCGTAAGGGTCGGGGGCATGCTGGACCCTGTCCCAGCTTACCACTGGGCAGGAGGCGGACAGGTCACCGACAACCACTCACTCTCACATTCACACCAACAGACAATTCAGACTCCCCGGGCAATCCAATCGTGGTCTGTGGGGGGGAGATACGAGGTCATGTAAACACGGTAATTTGCCTCAGAATGAATGAGACAACACACAAAACTTGCTGGGCCGAACACAGCGTAGTGCAAATGAGTATTTTAAACTCAAGGGGGCAGGAAGTTCTGGTAGACAACAACTAGACATCCTGTGAAAAGCTGTAATTCATGTGCACATTATTTTTCTTATTTGCTGCAGATTTACACTTTACCTTTTAAATCCCATTCCTGTTCCCCATTATTGACAATTATTGACATTATTGTTGAAGTCGCGACTGCTCGGTGCATCACTCATCCACTGCCAAGATGGTTCGTCACAATGGATGACACTCGGGGCTTCAGAAGTGTGTTTTCTTGTGGACTCTTGTTCTGGAGGGGGCAGTGTGAACTAAGGCTTGCTAGGCAGTCAGGGGCTTTCCGTCTGGGAAACAGGAGTGATCAGAGTCTTCAGGCTCCATGGTTACTGGAGCAGAACCATGGGGAACTCCACTGCAATACTCAGCCTGTCTGCCAGGCGAGCTGAGCATGTCCACGCATCCCAGGCTTCAGAGGTGATGTAATGCCTGAACATCATGTGCTATAAATCACAACTTATAGGTTAGAGTAGACTTTGGTTAAGTGTTCTTCTGGAAACAGACAGGAACACTGGATTTTCATGTTGTCTTTAGGACATGGGAAAAGTCGCAGCTGTTGCTAGAACTTGTTTTAATTAGTCATAGTTTTAAGTGTATTTTTATCTGTTAGACAACCTGTGTACTGCACAGTACTGTATGCGCTGGACTTACTGTAACTCAACAGGTCAGTGGTCACTGCGACTGTTTTTGAGACGCCTTCACAAAGAGGAAGCTTAGTGGAAAAAGATATAATTGCCCAAACTGTTCATTGTCAAAGTCCAAGAACTGGAGAACTAAGGGATTCTGGTGAAGCAGAACAATAGATACGTCTGCGTGTGCATCTAGTATTGCTGCCAGCAGCTGTTCCTGTTCAACCTGTTTCCTACTCACAGATTTCTTTTTTCAGGAAGATGTTTACTTTCTTAGAACTCTCTTTGGCGTCGGAGGATGCAGCACAGAGAGCTGGCGAGGGAGTCAGGACTGTGTGGAGACGCTGACTGAGTCTTCATTGCACAATTTAATGCGACTTTGTCAGCAGGCTGACATTTCAGAGAAGAGACAGATCGTGACGGAGGCTACTTGCAGACCCACCAGCAATCTGTGGTTAGTTACTAGCTACTATGTGCTTTCTTTACATTTTAAGGTCATTTTTAAACAAGTAACCTACATTTTCGTTTGCTGAGATTGATTCTGTTTTTAAAATCTAATATGTTTGATTTCATTTTGGCTTAGAAAACAAAACCTTCCTCATTACTAATTCATTAGACATTGAATCAGAGGCTTTTGCTCAAACCCTGAAATATTATACATATATATATTTTGGTAGTATATAGTTTCATATGGAATTTGCTCTGGCCAAAATTATTATTATTATTTAATAATCATTATCTATATTCAGGAAATAGTTGGCAAAGCCACAATCACATTCTTCATAAACTCACTAATCATTATACTGCAATATGGCTCACATTTGCTTATCTTACTGTGAAGTAGTTGCATTGTTGGAACCTTTGCAGACTAACCTATGGAATAAGACACTGAGGGGACAAGAAAAGGAGGAAAGAAGAGATGTGGAACAACAGGAAGGTCTCTCGTATCTGCTGCTTGGTGCTGGCTCTGCTTCAAATGGCCACACCCTCCTCAGGTACAGTAATACAGCACTAAAGATGGTACGGTATTAACAATCCGGGAACTGAATCAAGGAGAGTCAGGCTCTAGAGACATTTTGTGTCTTCCTACAAGAACCTACAAGAAGAGCGGTGCTGTGACAGAACTCATGTGGCTTTTTCTCTTTTTCATCCTTATCGCTGTCTCTGGTTTCAGCATTAAACACTGGAGTTTATCTACAACGACCAGTTGACGTCACAGTGGCTAATGGTAAATCTGTTGAGTTTCTCTGTGGTGTACCTGAAGTCTCTCCGCAACTCACACTCACCTTCTATGGGAGTAAAGGCACCTACAACCTCACCTGCCCCAATGGTTATGTAGAAGCTATCCCCAAGGTGAGACGGTCAACCGCTGCCCCTGTCTTTACCCTTTATCTCTCCTCTCATTAACTCCTAGTGCTTTTTATAAAATCATTTACAAAAGAATATTACTATACATCTTAACTGCCTCTGTATGTTTATTGTTGTTGATGTTACATTGATGTCCACATTTTACGCCCACTAATGTTTGAGCCACCATAGTAGTATCATAAATGAAAGAGCCCCAGCTTTTAGTAACATGTTGACCAGCATTTAAAACATTTCAGCCTCTGCTGCAGCAACATCCCACCTGCTGCATCTATACCTCTACAGCTGCCTTTTCTGTGGCATGGACCAGAATGGACCAGAACCCATTTCAGCCTCTCTCTATTCTGCTCATTCATTGATTCGTCCCTGTCTTGTCTTCTGGCTCTGTCGCTCTCTCTGACCTCAGACACTGTACGGGAAATGTGACATGAAGAACGGACAGTCAGTGGCCACGTGGCGCCTCAGTGAAGCCTCTTTGTCAGACAGTGGCACACGAGTAGTGTGTCAGCAGCCGAACAGTCCAGACGCACCGTCCGCCGTCCTAAATGTTTACCGTAAGAAAAACGATATGTATTTGTCCAATACCTGCTTACATTTCTGAAAATGATGCAAACATAAGCACAGGTTAAATAACTGTTTTATTCCCGTAACACGACTACACAGAAAAAGCACATTTGATCAAAAATACAGTAACTTGTTGCTCTCAGTGCGGCTCTGTTTATGCTGAACGGCCTAAACTACAGTGGCATGAGGAAGTTTCTGAAGAAAACTTGTCATTCCAGTCATTCAGTCTCCAGAGCATCTGTGGTATTCTCTCTCAGCTGCCGTTGTACAGTGTTAGGCACATGTTCTGTCATTGTGGAACAGCAAAGGCTTTGCTACCATATGTTTGTGACACCTAAAGGATCTTTGTTGACTCTGTGTGTATTTCCTTCAACTACTCCTGCTGTCCTGCTTTCTTCTCTCCCAGACCTGAGCAACAACCACACCGTTCTCATCAGCTGTACGCTCGGGGGCTTTTTTGTAACCCTTCTGGTGTTTGGTTTGTTGTACCTGCTCCTGCAGAAATCTGAGGCCTTCCGCCAGTGCTTCAGTGAGTCCTCCTTTATTTGACGTGTGTAACAACGTAGGAATTAGCCCAATTCTGTCAGCCTGAGGTCTGATCTTTTTCTGTCGTCTTCCTTTCAGGGGGAAAGGACACAGAAGATGATCTGAGCACAATAGTAACTGATTAACAAAGAATGTTGTATTTTTCTGCAGCGTTTTGTAAAGCACGATTTGTTTTTACCTGGTCTGTGATGTCTGAAACATCTGAGGCATGTTTTGATCCTCCCTCAGTCTATGGGTCCTGCACATTGTACTGTGCTTTAACAGTAATATGATATAACACAACGCAATGACATACAATGCTGTGTGGCACTGAGCGTTGTGAGCACAATCATTAGTGTGCACTCGCCTTATCAACCTTCAACATTCTCACTTGCAGGGTAACAAGCTCACTGACGCACTACAGCGCATCTCAGCTGTTCATGTTATACCAGGTTAGTCAGTGACACAATTTCACCACTTGATGGAAGCATTTAGTATAAAGACACCAAAACATTCAGCAACATTACCGTTAAAGAAACGCTGTAAATATCTGCCCACTTCATATTTTTAGGGTTATTACGTTTTTACCCAATCAGATTTTTTTGTGGCTTATGACTAATAAAAGTCAATTCATGTCAGAACAGTGTCTGAGTCTACTTTAAATGGATTAGTTGGACACACATGGAAGAGCATTCCTCACAGTTGTTGGCGGGTTTAAAGAAATCATAATATATGTAGCGTAATGTATGTTAGATGTTACTCTGTAAGATGTTGCTCTCTTTGCTTCAGTAAACCTGTCAGCAAGAACTGAATCTGACTGACAAACTTGAATTAGATACACATGGACTAGACCATGTTGTGATGGGCTGCAGTCAGCTGACTCTGACTGGTCTGTGGCTTTTTCCACGCGAACCGCTGTCCGGCATGTCAGTAAACCCCACAGACATACCCACGCAACCATGCCCACATGGTCACAACCTTGAGGTGTTTGATTCCCTCTGGTGGTGAATTCTCTAACCTGCTTGTGTTGGGGTTTCGTATGCTGAGTTCCTTAACCTTATTTTCTATAAGTTGTTCTGTTTAGAAAACAAGAAAAAAACAAATTCCCACAAATAAATAATTAAGAACCCTGTTCAATCATCACAAGAGTAAATAGTACTGTTTAATGTGTGTTTTGCGTAATGTGGCAGCTGATATTTGACTTAATTCCCCTCAATGTGTTGTGACATTTGATAGAGCAGCACACACACACACACCCACAGCCACAGCCAGCAGGTCTTTTCGTTGATACAACAGAAGTTGTATGGAGCAACGTGTTGACTCAGCTGCTCAGATACACCTCGTTTCTCTAAGCGAGGCCTCCGGCTCTGGTGTTTTAGCACATCATCTGAATTTAAAGTCCGACAGCAGTGGGTATGTACTGTATTAGGATACATTTTTGCCTTTGCGTGACAAACAAACCCATTTGATGTATTTGTCCTTGATGTAAGGACGTCACTATTGTAATAAAGAGGGGCCTGTAATTGGATACTGTGCCTTTATTCTGTTAGCTTTGTCGTCACCAGTTGCCTCTCTATCTGTTGAGAAGTTGTTGTATTATCACTTACACACACACACACTGAACTCTCTCTCTGCATCTGTTTCCTTCTCTATCTCCTCTATTATTGTCATGTTAAGAGACTGATGTGAGGCTTGGCTCTGTCACTATGTGACAAGGTATAAATAGTCACAAATCAGCACTCTGACACAAGCACTCACATATTTTTGCAGAGACCCACCAGTTACCCTTCTATGCAGATTTGCTGGTGTTGCTGCTGCGTGAGCCTAGATTGATCTCTACATACTATAGAAATATAGAATGCAACCATACTAAATACAGAAACACCCCACAATCTCAAATAGCCGGCAGGGCCAACACCTCAATCAACGCTGACTGGTACAAATCTTGCCCTTCTGCTCATCTGAAGAGAAAGAAAAATACCTGTCAACCATCAGATCAACACAGAGCAAATCAGTTGAGGGAGCATGATTGAAGAATAGACACTTGACAAAGGATCACAAAACAGAGAAGTACAAGAAAGTACCGGGTAAGCATTTTGTAGAAAACAAGAACAGAACAGTGTCATTTAGTTTTTCATTCTTATGACTGTTTATGGTTTAGCTACTTCTGTGTGTGGTTTAAAATGTTCGCTTAGGGCAAATTCTCAGGTCTCTATTTTACTTTTCATCCTTTTTTTCTCAGCCTGTTACAGTTTTCTGTAACACCATCCTTCTGAAAAGGCCACTAGTTCCTCTGGTCTCTTTAATAACTCACATGTGAAAGGCCTGCTTGCTCAAACAGGTCAGGACCCTGAGCAGGAGCCACCTACAGACAAGTCTGCCGTCTCCAACCACTGTCTAAATTCTAACAACGTCTCACAGCAGCAGCCTGTTACTGCTACTGCTACTGTCCAGGGTGTAACCTGCAGCTCACCCAGGCACAGCTCGGACCGACTCCAGCACCACCACACAGAGGAAACACGTTTAGGGTAATGGATGTGGATAGAGGAACACACACTGCATTAACTCTCCAAACCATAAACAGCCTACACTCATTTCCACGTAGTCTTTGCAAGCATGTGTCAGGAATGACAGTGGGCGTCTCCATGGAAATGACCTACAGAGTCTAGTGAAGCCTTTGTTGTGAGCTGCTACAGAGGAAACATGTTAACATTAATTCACTCAGCTTCCCAAAACACAGCATGCTATGGAAACACTTGCAGATGGCCATATGTGCAAAGTACAGTATATGTAACACGTCATTTTATGTCTCAATGTTCAAAGGTGATCAAAGTTGTTTCTTCTACCTGTATCATCCTGACGTGCAAAAATTGTTTAGGGTAAAACATCTATTTATAACTCAATGTAAAAATGTATTATAAACAAGAGTACTGGCAGCTGGATTTGTCAGCTTTACAATTCACTTGAGTTACTGTAGTAACTAAACCTTTAGAAATGGATGCCCAGTCGCTGAGTAGAAACGAGTTTTAATATGTCAGCAAATTATTAAAACATGCAGTGAAAGGTGGAGAACCCGCAAGGAAATGAGTGGAGAAGAGGATGTTTTGCAGATGGATGGACCAGGTGCAGCCAGCTGTTCTAACAAAGACTCCACCTACTGCACCAGGAGCTGACGTGAGACAACAGCACAGGCCCAAGTCAAGTTCAGCCTGTGGCAGAACCATGGGGACGTTACAGCACTCGAAACATGTAGCCATGTTTTTATTGCACTATGTGTCTTTCAGGGAACGAGCTGTCCGTTGGAGATATTTGCATGCCAGCAGATAAATGACAAATATATGACATGCTGTAAGTCTGGGACACATGCTCAGAAAGAAACATTACAAGCGTAGAAAAAAAAGATTTCCACAATGTTAGAAAAACAACAACTTTGGAGCGAATCAGACTGAGAGCAGACTGAAAAGGGGAAACTGTCTGTGTACAAACGGTCATTTGGAGCCAAATGAATGGCTTTCACTGATGTTTATGGAACAACACTGACCTTGTTTCTTAGGCTTGTCCTTGCAGCAATCTCACTTTCACACTGGACACGTGGACAAAAGTTTATACCCCAAACAAAGAGGAGGTTCAGACACTAAGTACTCAGCTAAATAAAACAGACGTACCAGCAACCAGTCACTGTCTTGGACTGCTCGCACACCATCGTCTGCTCCTGGGCCCGTATGTACAGGTAAGCACAGCTATGATGGAGCAACCAGACCAGACTCAGGGTCACCTTTCATGCAATTATTGTTATATAGCTTGTGATTTTACATTAATTGTTATTCTTACTAAAGGTTTTAGTGTAACTAAATATGCACTGAAATATGTGCAGCAAAAAGCTTGTGATAATGAATTCAGGTTGTAGTTTTACAGGTGAATGTGTATCTGTATCTGTGTATCTGACATGTAGGGTTTCTGTTGATGATGTATTATCTTTGTTATGATTTGATAGATATCGGTAGTTTATAGGTGCTTGGAATCACTGCAAGACACTAGATGCAGAACAAAGCTTAATATACACTATGCAGAAAAAACATGTGTGGCGCCAACAGATCGAGTAATTATAACTAATAATTTCCAAAATCCAGTGACAATGTCCATGTTCAACCAAGGGTGGTCAAGGTCAAGGTCATGGAGAGGTCAGAGTGTTGCCAATTCGTTGTGCAGTTAGACTTTGCAAACTATCCTGATGAAGATACTTTCTCTTCATTTAGATGTTTAGTGCAGTAAACTCGTTTTCAGTTTTTCCAAGCAAACGAGACAAATGAGCACAGCAAAACATTTCAGCTTCCTAATATATAAAGAACGTAATATAAACATAAACCTAGTTGTGATGTGTTATAAACTAAACAGACTAATTTAGTGAAATTCTTGGATTTACTTCATGGCAAATCATAGTTCATGGAGACATTAGATTTATCATTTCTCAAGTTAGCAAAAAAGCCAGTTGGCCCAGTTTGTCTTTTTCTGCTGGTTGGGCGAATGATGAAGGAAAGTGGTCTGGACTCCTGCTGGGTTTCACCCAGAGACCAACAACGATCCACTGTTTACTCTCCAAATACTGAGGACGCATCCCTGCTGACGAAACACTGACCTCTCACACTACAAGGACATTCTTGGTGGGGAGAGGGAGAAGGAAAGTGAGAAACAAGGGGAAGGTGATGGAACATATCTATGTTTTGCTTTCTATTCTCTCACACTGTTGTGTCCTCTCTCCATTTTCTCTATTTGTTTCTCTGACTCTTAGTGTGCTGAAGATGGGACATCTCACTCTGGTGACTCTGATGGCAGGTAACTAGAAAACCAAATTGACTATTTCCGCACATGTGGGTTCAAGGTGACAGGTGACACAGGTTGGCTCACGTTTAGGAAGGGGCTGAGTTTACTCAATTACTAAAAACAAACCCATTGGAAGCCTTTAGAAAGTGAGTCTCTTACTTTCCACCATTTAACATTATGTCATCAGGGTAGAGATGATGGGTGTGGCCACAGCACTCAACAGTTTACACAACTCTACTCCCTGAACTGTGAAGGGCATCAAAGCAGATCATATGTTCTGTACTGACAAGATACTTTCACTGTATCGGCAAAAAAATCTGAAATACACAAGTTCACGAGTGCAAAAAACGTTTTTAAAACAAAAGGCTTCGTGTAGCTCATGACAGCATAGTGTCAGTATAAATAAATCCAGTTTGTATGATGACTCTCACTCAGCAAAATTAACATTTTATTTCTCTGACTTTCTTGTAGTGCTTTTCGCCCTTTTCATGGAAACTGAAGCAAGTAAGGCCAAAATCTTATTTCACTTTAAATTACTGCGAGACTATTTTACTGAGTAACTGTTAATTAATTAAATTTTGTGCAACCAGTGTATATATATATCTTTCCTGTTCTATATTTGTTATCGTACCAAAACAGATGTTACACAACATCTACTGCTGTATTGTTGGTCTCTGTACATCCTGCTGTTGCTTTGTGTCATTATTTGGCATTTTTCTATAATATTATCTTTCGTCCTGTTTCTCCTTTTATGATCGGTGCACAGATCCGTTTGTTTACAGTAAGTATAAACTATCATTAAATTTACTATAACTATTCTACAAATTGTAAAAAGGGTTAGACCTTCCGACTCGCTGACAATATTTTTCTTATAACAGACTATGAGCGCCTACGTATTGGAGGCCTGGTCTGTACCGGTTTGTTGGTGGCTGGAGGAGTCAGCATTTTATTTTGTAAGTGCTGAAAATCACACAGGTCAATAAACCACTATTAAAAATGTGAATGTAATTCAGTTTAAGTATGATTATTAGATCATGTAGGTGTTTGTAAGGCCCAAATGAAAACCATAAGTAGTGAAAGTAAAGTCTGAGTAATAATACAACAATAATAAAATTGTACAATTGCTTTAACATTTACAGATAAAAAATGTCCCAGGAAGAGCAAGTAAGTCTCTGTCTCTGAATGATTGAGTCTAAATTTCATCAGGTGGCTCCAGCTCCCAGTAATTGTCTACCTCTCTGTCCTTCTTTTCAAACCCTCATATCTCACCTTGTAGAAAAGCAGACGACAACAGCAGCACAATCTAACTTCATACCTGACAAACCGGTTTCATCCAGGGAGAAGACGATGATTGGGTGGAGAGACTGAGCTGGCGGTGCAGAGCTTTCAGGGAAGCTCACATGAGGAGAGTTTCTGACAATGACATCAGAAGGGAGATGAAATTTATCAAATATTCTTGGCTTCAAATGTGTCTGTTTTACATTTTTATCCACACTGACATGTAAATCAGAGTTGACGTATCCATACACATTCACAAACGTGTTTCTTGCTATAAAACTTTATTGGCCTGTGCATCATCTCTCTACAATAGTGCATATTAAGTGCACTAGAAGTGGTTTTAAAACAATTAGGAGAAAAGATCTGTTGGAAACCTTTAGTTTGTCCAACCAAAATTAAAGTCTCACTACGTTAAATCAACTTTAACCTGTGGGGTGTTGTTTTTATTTACATACTGCCAACTACACGTTGAGCTTCATCGTAATCACCTTCACAGTGTGGGAGTCAAAACTCCGTCCACCGTCGAGTCTTCGAGCCCGACAAGCAAACATTAACGCCACACTCCTCCTCCTCCTCCTCCTCCTCCTTCTCGCTCCCAGTCGCCTGACTCTGGATCAGCTTCCACACCTCGCTCCTCTCCTGCCGTCTGCTCTATCAGCCGCCAGTCTGGCAGTAAGAGCCGACCCGGGATCAGGCCTCAGCGAGCAGACAGTGAGACTCAGCCCTTTCCTAAAACCGAGCCAACCTGTGTCACAGCGGTGCGGGCAGGGTGTTGGCGCACAGTGTGGAGAAAAGTCGCGTTTCCGTCTGCTCCTCGTTTTGGTCGCTGCTATAACAACTTAGAGGTAAGAGCTGAGTAAAGAAACTGGACCATCGTTCAAAAGTTAGACTGATGGACAGACAAAAGGTTGTTTTTTGTAGTGTTTTCCTCGGCGACGGAAATGTTGGTTATGAAGTTCAAATACGCTCGTGCGCATCTTTGCAAGCGGCTGAAACAAAGTTTGGCTAAGATTAGAGCAGTTATAGGGAAAGTTACGGCTGCGAACGCTGACGTGAGACGCGTCTTAATAGAATGAATTTATAGCAGAGAAAAATGTACAGTTGAAGAAAGGTCGAGGCAAATCTAACGCGTTCCACGAACAGGGCGCGTTACCAGGCGGACAGGTCTACGACGAGCGGCACGCGCCCCGGGGCCAACGTGCGCCTCGGCTCGGGATGGCGCACGAGCTTTTAACCTCGCCGCGTTACCGGGTGAACAGAAGGTAGCAGCTCTCAGACACGTGAGGCCAACGTGGGCTCGTGCGTCTGGTTCTGGTTTAACCCAGCGCGTCTGGATGTGGTTCGTTTCAAGCCTTGACTCCATTTCTTTCCTCAGTCTGGGGTAACAGTGAGCTTGTACAGGAGTCACGGGCCGAATGACCAACAGAGCAGGACGGTGACTGCAGACGCTGTGGCACAGACGTGTGAGCTGGTTTGTGTGTGTGTGTGTGTGTTTGATTAGTGATAACAGTGGCTACTATGTAGCGCAAGGGCAGATCGGGCCAAGGGCAGATACACGTTTTACGTTTCCAGTACTTTTGTAACCTGCCACAACGTAGGTGTTTCCATGACCATCATCCATCCCCAGTAATTGTTTCAGCACTAAGGTTGGTGTCTTAGTTTTCACACAGTTGACAGAGACGCACTGAGATGCAGTTAAGTGATTATCAAACAACAGGAAAGCATGAACAAAAGGAAAGATCTATGTGGTTCTATGTGGTTCTGTGGCCTGTGGTCACAGGCACAGAGTGCTACGCTAATGGATCAATCCTCACGGATATGGGCCTGATGTCATAAGAAGACAACAAGCACAAACATCCGTGTAAAATTGCAGAGCTCGAATAAACAGACTGGTGAGAAGAGGACGGTTTGCAGGTGACAGTCAGAGGGGAAGGGGTGAACGAAGGTGGCGACAGATGGGCTTGTCTTTCCTTTCCCAGGTTAGACAGACTTAGCTCTCTGTTCTCACCTCTCCTCACACGACCGCAGGTCTTAAAAAAGACAACGAGCGGAAGCGCAGCCAACAGTTGAGAGCGATGGAGGAGATCAGGCTCCTCGTCTTCCCTCGCATCACTTCAGTGGCGGATGCCACCAAATGGAGCCACACGTTTCATACACAGATGATGTCACTCCAACAGGGCGAGGCTAATATATAACATTGTTTCGGAGACCTTATAGCTAAGTGAACAGTTTTACCAGAGATGAAATGATGGGAATCCATGATTCTTCGGTCATTACTGCAACATGAGGAGCGTTGCGGTCACCAAGCGTGACTCAAGGCTCCTGTCTGCTCCACTCCCTCCTACCCTCCCTCACCATTCTGTTGATTTCTCAACCTCTCCCTCTGCCTCACTGTCCCGTTCTCTCACACTTGAGCTTTTCTTTCTTCTTCACTCCCTCTCTCCCTCCCTTAGAGTGTCTTTCCTAACATGATATCTTGTTTTTAGTTTCTCTTTTTCTTACTCCACCCTTTTTCCTGTTTCTTCATTGGTGCTCTGCTCTCACTCATTCCCCACCCGCTGGCTCTTCTTTTCCATCTGTTTTGCTTATTGTTCCGTTGACGCTGGATTCAACGTGTTTCCGTTGTGCGTGTTGAAACTTATCAGGCCAATTGCTGTTACCTGTGGTCACCCAGGAATTCAGCATCCGCACAAACAACAGCGTGTGCACTTAAATAATTCAACAATACATCTTGGGGCACTACGCTTGATCAGCCACTGGATTCTGGAGGGAAATCACGTTACATCGTCATAAAATTACACATTCCTGAGTTCACTGGTAAAGTCACAGGAGGAACAATCAACTTTGTGTTAGCTCAGATAAAAGCAAGTTCTTTGCCACAGTGCAAAGCGGGATCACACTGTTTAGTCCTCCACTGCATCACAGCCTTTCCTGTGTGTGTATTATAAAGGATGTGTTGTGCGCTGGAATCCAGTGCTGCTAATTTAGGAATAAAAAATACCACAGAGTATAGGCAGCTGCCTTTGTAGAGCAGGGCACACATACAAGCGTGTCCAGCATTCTGGTGAGGGGGGGGTGTTGGAGAAATAGAAACATGGCTGAAGTCAGACATACTGTGTCTGTCATACACACAGTCACAAGTTCACATTGAGACATGCAGTACATTTCCTGATACTTTTAATTAATGGCATGTACAGTGTGTGTCTCATACATACTGTACATGCCTCAGATTCATGTGGTGTGGGATGAATATGATACTTGTCCTACAACACCTTGTGTCCTATTCAAGGACACAAATGTGTGTCCGTAGTGTAGTCTGTGTGTGTTGTCACCTTTCTAGGAAGGGAGTTGAAAACGCATTCAAAGTCAACTTGTAGCCTTTCTCGATAGGTCTGTGCAGTGTCTGCATGTGTGTGTTTGTAATTGTTTTGTTTTGTTTGTAAAACAGAACAGCAGAACAGAAATCATCCCTGTCAAAGCTCAGCTCAATGTTCAGTTTTACTGAGGAGGATTTGGATTGTGATTCATTTGAAACACAACTAGAATGGGAAGCGAAACATGAGTGGAAAAGATTGAACAAAATTAGAAGAGGACGTGTGAGGAGGAGCAAGGACACTGACGCGGTCAAAAAAGCAAAGCAGCAAAACCGCAGTTCATTGAGGCTGGAGAAGAGACGACTGATACACGAAAGCAGAAGAGCAGCGAGAAAACAGAGGTTTCGCACCCAAAGCGTTTTACAGAAGTGTAAAGGAGCGTGACTGTGAGAGAGACAAAGACAGACCGAAAGAAGAGAGGATGTGAAGACAGGAGACAAAAAGTTGAAAAACCATCCTAAAGAGAGATGAAAACAAAAGAGAAGGGACGATCAGAGTCAGGCAGAGCAGTGCGACAACACCAGAACAGAAAACTCTTTGTGCTCGGACTGGGCATAGATGGAGATGTGGCTCCAAAAGGAACTTCTTTAAATATGGCTCCTCCAGTGATAAATCCTGTTGAAATGTTCTTCTACCAGTGAACTGATTTAGTACTTACTGTATAAATATATTAAAACTGAAATAATTAGGAAACAAATTGATTAGTCTCTACGTTTAATATGTTATGGACGTCGCCACACATTTGTTAAATCTGGAAACAGTCTCAGCCAGTTCTGCCACATTAGAATGTAACATGCTACCATAATAAGCCCGAGGCCTAAGCATTCATTTGCAGTTCATCTTTAAATTTCCACTAACCAGGTCTCTTGAGTGCTTGTTAACTCGTTCCCTGACTACCCAGGTAAACACACAGGAAAATAGTCCTATGTTGCTTTTATTAATTCACTACTTGACTTCACTGAAACAGCAGTTGTCCCGACTTGTTGATTTTTAATGCTGAAACCGATCTGTATAAAATTACACGGGAATCTCAGCGATAGTTTCGTCCTTTTCACCAGCCACACACACAAAGGCTTGGATCCACACCCCCAGCACTCATGTCCTAACTCCGCCCTACACTAACATTTGCTTTAGAATATGATCTTCAAACAGGAACAGGGAGGCGCCACCTCTTTGTGCTCTGCTGTATGATCTGTCCTCTCCCCATATGTCCCCTTCTCAGTGTCTCCTCTGCTCAACATGCTCATCTTCAGTTTCCCCTCTGTGTGCTCTTCTCTGTCTCTGTGTTTGCCCTCCTCTCTTCTCCCTGTGTGTCTTTCTCCTGAGGTAAACCTTTCTCTAGTGGTTGCTGGCCTGTTTCCCACCCTCTACATTCCCTCTGCTTCTCTGTGGGTTACTGTAGAGAGGCACCAGGAGAGAAGCACTCATCCTGCTCTTCTCTTTCTCCATTTCTGCCAAACTCCAAATACCAAGAGCTGAGAAAGAGGCCACGTTGTTTTATCTGTCCTTTGAAAGGTTGCTGTTGTTCCCTTTCAGACACAAGTAGATTGTTTAATCTTTACTATAACATCTTTAAGAGCTTAATGGACAGTAGCATGTTCACTTGTGTGGCCGTAGGGAAAACCTTTACAATTAACAAGTTTACATTCCAAGGGCTCAACATATGCTGTACCCTCTGTGCAGTAAGTGGAAAATCACTGCTGCGTTTCCTTAGGTGTGTCTCCTCCCAGTGCACATACTGTAGCTCTGCTGGTGCCGCTTCAACGCGGCAGCAAACGCGGCTCCGACGGCGCGTGATGTAATAATGGCCTGTGCTCGCTCATTAAAGATGATAAACGTATGAATAAACGTATCGTCTGTGTCAGTGTTGGAGAGATCTTTTGCCAGTTCTGGTCATTGTGATTGATAGCGCTGCAAACCCAGCTTTGTGCAAGTGTGTTGTGTACTCTGGAAATCAGATTAAAATGACATTACAGACAGAAATAGCTTTGGGAGGGTGTGTGTGCTTCAATAGTATTATTATTATTATGGATTTTTCAAAAACATTTAGAGGCAGCTGTATTTTTGGAGAAGGTAAATGCACAGCAGACCATCACACGTACTGTGCTGCAGACCCTACGCTAGAATTCATGTGTGACACAAAGGTTGAACCAGAAGCTTTTACGTGGCATCGGTATAACGCATTACCCAGAGAGATTAAATCCTCCGGTTGAGGCTCCATTAGAGCACTTTGTACCCATCGACATCAGATCAAGTTTCTGTATGAAGGAGTCTGAGGAGACCATTTTGTGTCTGACTGAAGTTCACTCAGGCTTCTTCAGCGTGTGCAACAGGCAGGTGGATGCATGTAGTGTAGGAGAGAGCAGAGTTTGTCAGGGGCTTGTTTCAGTCCTTTTAGTGCCCTTCAGAAAACACAGAAAGGTAAAATGCATTGCATCACGTTTGTTGATTTGACACGTTAAATTGACTACAGTCTATCTGTCTTCTGATTTGTTGGTGTTGTTAATATATGATCTGTGTTTACAGTGTGTCTACAGGTTAACCTCAAGCTTGAAGATGTCAAAAATCAGTGCTTTCATGTTGATGACACGTAAGCAAAACTCTTCAAAGGCCCTTTCTCAAGACAAAAACATCCTCAGGAAGTTGACTAATGTGACTGTAAACGTTACTGAATGTTCTGCCTGAATATCTGTCTGTTGAACCCTCTGGACAGCTCGTATCATTAACTATATATATATATAATATGTATAAAAATGAGCCAGTTTAATGAGGACTAAGCCACTACAATAGTAAATGACAGCAACTACAAAATACGTTATTTGCATTTTGACCTTGTAAGGTAGATTTCCTAGATTATATACAGAAACTGGATGTTTTTTATCTAACCAATGCTCAGACACTGATAAACACGAGTGTGATAATAATGCGATAATGTGACTTTTCTTGCAGTGGTGTCCCTGGTGTTCGCAGAAGAACAGAACTGTAAGTACACTGGCTTGTCACATTCACTAATATCATCTGACTGGTGAGGTTAACAGCTTTCGTCCACGACGGTTGTAAGGTTTATTTTTGGTTGAACTGGATCGACCTGATGTTCACGCATGTCAATGATTAGTGAGAGAATCAACTACAGTTGAAGTATGTGAACCCGTTGGGATCACATGGATTTCTGCATAAATTGATCATAAAATGTAAAAAACACAGTCTGCTTAAACTAATACTGCACAAACATGATATGTTTTCGTGTTTTTATTGAACATGACTTGTAAACAATCACGGTGCAGGGTGGAAAACGTATGTGAACCTTTGGACTTAATAAGCAGTTGACCCTCCTTTGCGGCATTAACCAACCAAACGTTTCCTGTAGTTGCAGATCAGACCTGCACTATGGTCTGGAGGAATTTTGGACAATTCCTCTTTACACTTTTCAGTGCAGCAATATTCTTGGGATGTCTGGTGTGAATCGCTCTCTTGAGGTCATGCCACAGCATCTCAGTCGGTTTGAGGACCGGACTCTGACTGGGCCAGTCCAGAAGGCGTATTTTCTTCTGTTGAAGCCATTCTGTTGCTGATTTACTTCTGTGCTTCAGGTCGTCCTGTTGCATCACCCATCCTCTGTGGACCTTCAGTTGATGGACAGATGGTCTTAAGTTTTCCTGCAAACTTGATAAACTTTGGAATTCATTTTTCCCTCAGTGACAGCAAGCCCCAAACCATGATGCCCCCTCCACCATGTTTTACAGTGGGGATGAGGTGTTGATGTGTGTTCTCTCCAAACAACTCAATTTGCTTTCATCTGTCCACCGAATATTTTGCCATTAGTGCTGTGGAACATCCAGGTGCTCCTTTGCAAACTTCAAACGTGCTGCAATGTTGTTTTTTCCATCGTGGTGTCCTCCCATATTCTCTATTCTTGTTTCATGTTCTACTTATTGTAGATTTGACTACAAAATGTTATCATGTGCCAGAGATTTCTGTGAGTCTTTAGCTGACACTCTAGGATTGTTCTTCACCTCACTCAGCATTCTCATCTGAGTCATCTTCACAAGATGAGCACGTCTAGGCAGAGTAGCAACAGTGCTTCTCCATTTGTAGACAGTCTGTCTGCGTGAACACATGAACATCAAGGCCTTTAGAGATACTTTTGTGACCCTTTCCAGCTTCAGTAAACAGAACAGTAAACTCAAAGCTGGTGTGTTTTCATAGGGCAGGGCAGCTTTAACCCACACATCCAATCTCATCACATTGATTGGACTCCAGGTTGGCTGACTCCTGGCTCCATTAAGCTCTTAGAGAAGTCATTAGCCGAGGGGTTCACATACGTTTTCCACCCTGCGCTGTGAATGTTTACATGTCATGTTCAATAAAAACATGAAAACATATCATGTTTGTGCAGTATTAGTTTAAGCAGACTGTGTTTTTTACATTTTATGACCAATTTATGCAGAAATCCATGTGATCCCAAAGGGTTCACATACTTTTTCTTGCAACTGTAGCTGATTCTCTCACTAATCATTGACATGCGTGAACATCAGGTCATTACAGTTCAACCAAAAGTAAACATTGCAATCATTTCAATGTAATATTTAGTGTAATCTCCATCCTGGACAAAACCTGTTTTCTTGCAACTGTAGGTCAATGTGGATGCACCGTTGTACTATTGCTGTTTCATACTGTTTCATAGTGTCAGTGTTTGTGTACCCGCTTTTAACTCATGTTTGTGTTGCTACAGCGGCAGATGACGCCTTTACATTTGGTAATTCTTTATTTTTATTTTACTTAATTTAATGATGAGTCAGTTAACATCTTCGCATGCCTTGTGCTTTTGTTTTGTTATTGAACTACTAAATATGATCTGTTTGTGTAGACTACAAGAGACTCCGTGTTGGAGGCCTGATTCTGGCTGGAGTCTTCTGTCTCATTGGCATCACCATCCTGCTCAGTAAGAGGCTAATTCAATCCACACATGCAGGCAGAAATAAAAACACAGAAAGCACGGAAGAGCAGCCTCTGTGAGGATCTTCTTGTTTATGTTTCAGGTGGTCATTGCAGGTGCAAGTTCAACCAAGACAAGAGGTGATCTTTCATTTAGTTACATAGATTTATCTACTTGAAGTGAATCTTTTTTTATTATGTCTATGGCTTTTCTTTTTCTTACTTTCTTGTTTTTGCAGGAGGACAGGAAGCAGTGCTCAGCAGATGCTCAGTGACCAAGGTGCGTACTGTGCTACATATTTACCTATTTTATTTTACCGATCACTCACACTTACCAAAAGCAACAATTCTCTGGAGGTCAAATGGTCAGAAATCATTCATTGTTTATAGAAACAATAGATGAAGAATCATCAGCATTTCATTAACACCATTCCTTGTTAACTTACCTCACATGCTGCTCAGGTTAAAGCGTACTGTAAACGGACACCCTTACACATACTGACAGAATGGTCCCACGGTGCTGGGATGCCACACACCTTGCCCTCCAACAGGTGCGCCTGGCACAGAAAGCACGGACGGTGGGTGGTATAGAGGCAGCCGCAAGATGTTTTTGGGCCCACGTGTTGTTCTCTCCAGTTTAATGTAGACTTCATGGTATTTATTTGTAGTGACGCCAGTTGACTCCAGCAGCTTTGATGTAGATAGAATACACAGGTGGCCATAATGGAAAAACACAGGTGTGTGAGTTTGGGTGTGTGTGTGTGTGTGTGCACTGTGTACGCACCTCAGCTGGCGTCTGCAGGGACATGCAATCTCCACATGCATGGATGCTGACACACAAACGCACTTTTTCCACCACTCGGTAAAGAACGGGTTTCAGTTCATTTTCCACAGACAGAGACGGGCGTGCTAGCTGTGAGAACTTGTCGTGATGAATGTCAGCTGCAAAACCATAATTAAAGCTTTGGACAAGACTGCAGGCCTATAACCTGAACCTGAATCTGAACCGAGAACTCCTCCAGATGACATCATAGTTTTACCCTCTGAGAGCAGAGGCTCTATGCATCAACATATACTCCCCACACTAGAACCACCAGAACCTAGTTTCAAAATAATGGTCTATATTTACATACAGGAGCATATTTAATATTCAACGCTATTGTACAATTTTAGCTGGAAATGAATCATCTGAATGTTGAACTCACCTTCGTGTATCCGTCTTTTTGCAGGTCGTGCCTGCAACTGCTAGATGTCACTAGAGCCCGTGTGACCCAGCATGGAGGAGGAGCAGCGGGATTTAAGACAACAAGACACTTTTTTTTTAACTTAGAGCGCTAAAGAGGACGCAATCTGCGTGTAGCTGCTGTGAGGTGTGATGTTCGCTGCATCACATCTGAGATAATGACTTAAACCCTGCGTCTCCACACTCAGACATACTTACACATGTTCCTTTTGATCTGAATGTGAAAGTAACACATGCCTTCTACCAAAAAGAAAAGTACCTAGTGTCTCCATACTGTTGGTGTGCCAGTGTCTCGCACTACTGCTGTTGTCTGTACTGTACGTGTAAGGGCAACGTCGATGTAGATATTAGTCGCTAAACCTGGCAACCGTAGCCCACTGCCAAGGCTTTCATGTCATCTCTGTCCATGTAGTCATGAGTGAATAGAGCGCTGTTTGTTAACGACGTCATGATAATCTGTTAAGTCTCATGTATTGCTTTTTTTGAGGAGTGGAGTGTATTGCTCCGTTCAGAGATTTGGAAAGATTCTGTCATGTTTCTATAAAACAACTGTTGAAACAAATCGGAGTTTTGAGCGTTTCTTCATGCATGTGTGTGTTGGTGGAATAAAGGCTTTTTGATGGAAGTTTAATCATCTACAGTTCAGTAAGTCTAGATGACAAAACGTGAAGAAAGTGAATTGAATTACCAAGAGGTTACAGGTCGGCTCTAAGGCTCATGGTGACTATGCTGCAGTTTGAAGATGAGGAAGTGAGATAAGGTAGAGAAAATTATAAACACATTAAACATGTCTCGGGTGCAGGGGACGTGTAGCCAAGTAGATCCAGCACAGACGTAAACCATAAGCTCCAGCCGCAGTAAGGTCAAGATCAGGGCCCTGAGGAGGCCACTCCAGGGCCAACAATCTGCTGTGCTGAAAGGTTCAGGACATGCCCGAAATCATGACCAACAGAGCAGCAGCAAGCACATGGACAGATCCATGCAAACCTGTTGACATCTAGTCAGCCACAACTGTGAGTATGAAATACACAACTGGCACTGAACGCGTATTTGTCGAGTTGTTTTTGTCCGTTCAGTTGTGCCACTATAGTAAAATTAGTGTCATTTAAGCCAGTTTCAGTGTCCGCCTACTTGAAAGGCCTTTTCGTTTGCGCGAGGCTCTGGCGCCACCTAGAGGTGAGACACCGACCGTCTGAACAGCGCTTTGCCTGCGGATGGACAGACAGAAGCGGCTACGGATGCAGCAGAGCTTGTCCTTAACGCGCATCACGTGTGTAGGAACACAATTAGACCGATTTGCAGTTCGGAGAGAAAACACACAACTTAGCGATTTCCTCTCTGTGGTGGTAGCGATGCGGCTGAGCATCACCTGGGCTGGACCCTCTCTATACTATAGTACAGCTCTCATCGTCGGCCACCCGCAGTACGACCGGAAATACACCGTGTTGGCTTTTTCAATTTAGGAAATAAGAGGATTTAGGACACAAAATCAAAAGGCGTATCTCAATGTAAGACTAGGTCAATGACAGATGTTCTAGAGTAACGTTGTTTTTGTTACTTTTAGGCTAAAAAAAATCCTTGATTTATATAATGATGAGTTTCCTGCTTATTGTCACTCGTGGAATGTGGAAATTAAATAACATTTAGCATTTTGTTAAGTAAATCATTTCAACTTGGTTTTTTTGCTTTTGTTTTTTTTAATTGTCAGGAAAAAACGTGACGTTCCTTTGTCCTTTTATTTTGAAGGTCCTGGCCGTAGGCGTCCTCTGGTCGTGTTCTCCGTCACTTGACACTGATGAGCCAGTCGCCAGTCGGACGCAGTCTCAGGGAGACGTGAGCTGGGTCCCACTTGAGTCCGACCGAACACATTTCTTTTACCGGGAAATAAAACCATCATCCAGACTGTCGCGTTATGGACCCCAACAAGTCTCCGAGCGCCCCCCCACAAGCTGTTATGGGTGAGAAGTCCTCCATGGGCCAGGCGCCCCCTCCGCCCTACTACGACAACCCCTGCCCCGGCTACCCCCAGCCCGGCCCGGCTTTCCCAGCACAGCAGCAGGTAGGAAGCCCACACTTTTACTTAGTGTAGCAGCAGTGTGACTATAAAACAGTCACACTGCTGCTACACTAAGCAGAGAAAACATTAAATGAACAATTAACACTGAAAACATTCACAATTTATTTGAATCTAAATTCCTCTTAAAGACCGTCTATAATGATTTCAAATAGAAATGGTGACAAATTTGAGCTTTTCTTTTGAGTTTTATTCAAGTAGATCATGTCAGGATCTTATTGCGTAACGCACTTTGCACCTTCTCTCCGTCTCCGTCTCCAGATATTATTATTCAGTATTTTCTGTCTGTTATTAAATCATTAGTACCTGTTGTAACTCTGACCTCGTGGCTTTTTATTTGGACGCTCAGTCCTGTGTGAAGTTTTCGTCAGACCCCTGTGGCTGAGGTTGGGGTTGTTCACACATTGTAGTGACGTTAACGTACCGCTACTTGCATGAAAACGCTCCACTGCAGATAAAACTGCGGTCAAGCCAGCCGTCGTTCGCTCATCCGTCGTTAAGCCAGCCGCGCTTTAAAAATGTCGTGCGCTCGTATTCCACGGTTTACAGCAGAGTATTAAACGCGATGGAAGCTACTTTCTGTTTTAGCAATAAGAGTCTGATCTGCTCTAATTATACATTACAGCAAAAATAAATATGAATACACACAACAAAGCTGTCACCTCACAAAGAACCATGTAGTTTTACTGCATGGTTTATGATTTATTAGTACTTAAATATACAGTCAAAGTTGTCAAATTTGATGTTGAAAAAAATGATTTTGGTGCATAATGCCAGGCTCAGACTAATATCTGCTTGTTCTATAGGTACTGTACTCTCACCTCACAAAAAACCGTGTACTTTTACTGTATAGTTTAGGATTTATTAGCTAATAAATATGGCATTTCATACGCATAATACAGTACAAGTTGTCAACTTTGATGATGAATAAAATGACTTTGGTGCATAATGCCAGGCCCAGACTAATATCTGCTTGTTCTATAGGTACTGTACTCTCACCTCACAAAGAACCATGTACTTTTACTGCACGGTTTATGATTTATTAGTACTTAAATATGGCATTTCATACTTAAATATACAGTCAAAGTTGTCAACTTTGATGATGAATAAAATTACTTTGGTGCATAATGCCAGGCCCAAACTAATATCTGCTTGTTCTATAGGTACTGTACTCTCACCTCACAAAGAACCATGTACTTTTACTGCACGGTTTATGATTTATTAGTACTTAAATATAGCATTTCATAAATAAAAATACAGTCAAAGTTGTCAACTTTGATGTTGAATAAAATGACTTTGGTGCATAATGCCAGGCCCAGACTAATATCTCCTTGTTCTACTGGACCTGTACTCTCACCTGACAAAGAACCGTGTACTTTTACTGCACGGTTTATGATTTATTAGTACTTAAATATAGCATTTAATACTCAAAATACAGTACAAGTTGTCAACTTTGATGATGAATAAAATGACTTTGGTGCATAATGCCAGGCCCAAACTAATATCTGCTTGTTCTATAGGTACTGTACTCTCACCTCACAAAGAACCGTGTACTTTTACTGCATGGTTTATGATTTATTAGCACCCAAATATGGCATTTCATACGCATAATACAGTACAAGTTGTCAACTTTGATGATGAATAAAATGACTTTGGTGCATAATGCCAGGCCCAGACTAATATCTGCTTGTTCTATAGGTACTGTACTCTCACCTCACAAAGAACCGTGTACTTTTACTGCATGGTTTATGATTTATTAGCACCCAAATATGGCATTTCATACGCATAATACAGTACAAGTTGTCAACTTTGATGATGAATAAAATGACTTTGGTGCATAATGCCAGGCCCAGACTAATATCTGCTTGTTCTATAGGTACTGTACTCTCACCTCACAAAGAACCGTGTACTTTTACTGCATGGTTTATGATTTATTAGCACCCAAATATGGCATTTCATACGCATAATACAGTACAAGTTGTCAACTTTGATGATGAATAAAATGACTTTGGTGCATAATGCCAGGCCCAGACTAATATCTGCTTGTTCTATAGGTACTGTACTCTCACCTCACAAAGAACCGTGTACTTTTACTGCACGGTTTATGATTTATTAGTACTTAAATATGGCATTTCATACTTAAATATACAGTCAAAGTTGTCAACTTTGATGATGAATAAAATTACTTTGGTGCATAATGCCAGGCCCAAACTAATATCTGCTTGTTCTATAGGTACTGTACTCTCACCTCACAAAGAACCATGTACTTTTACTGCACGGTTTATGATTTATTAGTACTTAAATATAGCATTTCATAAATAAAAATACAGTCAAAGTTGTCAACTTTGATGTTGAATAAAATGACTTTGGTGCATAATGCCAGGCCCAGACTAATATCTCCTTGTTCTACTGGACCTGTACTCTCACCTGACAAAGAACCGTGTACTTTTACTGCACGGTTTATGATTTATTAGTACTTAAATATAGCATTTAATACTCAAAATACAGTACAAGTTGTCAACTTTGATGATGAATAAAATGACTTTGGTGCATAATGCCAGGCCCAAACTAATATCTGCTTGTTCTATAGGTACTGTACTCTCACCTCACAAAGAACCGTGTACTTTTACTGCATGGTTTATGATTTATTAGCACCCAAATATGGCATTTCATACGCATAATACAGTACAAGTTGTCAACTTTGATGATGAATAAAATGACTTTGGTGCATAATGCCAGGCCCAGACTAATATCTGCTTGTTCTATAGGTACTGTACTCTCACCTCACAAAGAACCGTGTACTTTTACTGCATGGTTTATGATTTATTAGCACCCAAATATGGCATTTCATACGCATAATACAGTACAAGTTGTCAACTTTGATGATGAATAAAATGACTTTGGTGCATAATGCCAGGCCCAGACTAATATCTGCTTGTTCTATAGGTACTGTACTCTCACCTCACAAAGAACCGTGTACTTTTACTGCATGGTTTATGATTTATTAGCACCCAAATATGGCATTTCATACGCATAATACAGTACAAGTTGTCAACTTTGATGATGAATAAAATGACTTTGGTGCATAATGCCAGGCCCAGACTAATATCTCCTTGTTCTACTGGACCTGTACTCTCACCTCACAAAGAACTATGTACTTTTACTGCATGGTTTATGATTTATTAGTACTTCAAAATCCAGCTCAAGAAACTCGATCCAAATCACAAATCATGAGAAACAATGCAGAAATACAGACAGCAACCGCTTTTATTAACATGACAGAAAAAAAGTGCACATATTTACAGTCTGAATTGTGGCTTCATCCATCTCCAGACACTGCGCATGATACCATCTGCAACAGGTAAGACTGTAAAAACCTCAGATTGGAATTGTTGTCTTTGTGAGTAATTCCTGTATTTAGGTATTTTAATGAACCACTTAAAAAGTTAAAAGGTATATGTGCACGTTTTTTCTGTCATGTTAATAAAAGCGGTTGCTGTCTGTATTTCTGCATTGTTTCTCATGATTTGTGATTTGGATCGAGTTTCTTGAGCTGGATTTTGAAGTACTAATAAATCATAAACCATGCAGTAAAAGTACACGGTTCTTTGTGAGGTGAGAGTACAGTACCTATAGAACAAGCAGATATTAGTCTGGGCCTGGCATTATGCACCAAAGTCAATTTATTCATCATCAAAGTTGACAACTTGTACTGTATTATGCGTATGAAATGCCATATTTATTAGCTAATAAATCCTAAACTATACAGTAAAAGTACACAGTTTTTTGTGAGGTGAGAGTACAGTACCTATAGAACAAGCAGATATTAGTTTGGGCCTGGCATTATGCACCAAAGTCATTTTATTCATCATCAAATTTGACAACTTGTACTGTATTTTGAGTATTAAATGCTATATTTAAGTACTAATAAATCATAAACCATGCAGTAAAAGTACATAGTTCTTTGTGAGGTGAGAGTACAGTACCTATAGAACAAGCAGATATTAGTTTGGGCCTGGCATTATGCACCAAAGTCATTTTATTCATCATCAAAGTTGACAACTTTGACTGTATATTTAAGTACTAATAAATCATAAACCATGCAGTAAAACTACATGGTTCTTTGTGAGGTGACAGCTTTGTTGTGTGTATTCATATTTATTTTTGCTGTAATGTATAATTAGAGCAGATCAGACTCTTATTGCTAAAACAGAAAGTAGCTTCCATCGCGTTTAATACTCTGCTGTAAACCGTGGAATACGAGCGCACGACATTTTTAAAGCGCGGCTGGCTTAACGACGGATGAGCGAACGACGGCTGGCTTGACCGCAGTCAGATAAAGGCATCGGTTCCGACGCTTTTACAATATGCGACAGTTCTGTGCTAAAATAACTGGACCTCACTTACTAGGACCGGTTTTCCCCCTTTTCCATTTTTTTCCTAACAAAGCGTCTAAAAGCGTTAGACGCATGTGTTCAAGGCGCTGGTTATTTGTTAGTGTGGATGAAGTAGTTACTCCGTGGTCGGGCGCGGGGCTGTGGCGCGTCTCGTCACGTCTGGCGCGGGGCTGTGGGAGTGGGCAGGACCTAGGATCACGGGCACTGGATACGTACGTGCTGCTGCAAGTCGACCACAGACGCTGGGAGTTTCGTTTCTTCTGGAAAAGAAACGAAACGTAAATGATTATTAGTGCCATTGATACTGCAATTCTTCATTGTATAAATATTAAATAAAGTTTAAACGTTGACACGTGGTGTACATGTGCCTACTAATACAGATAGTTGACTATATTTCCCTGTAGGGCCGAATATATGCTGTGGTGTCACACCCACATCCAGTTACTTTCCCTTTACTTTCTGTCCTTCAACTGAAGTTGTGTGGCTCTGACCTGCAGGTCTACCCGGCTCCAGTCCAATACACGGGGGCCGGGTACGGACAACAGCCTTACCCCGCGGGTCAGCAGTACCCGGGACAGCCAGCCGTGGTTGCCGTCCAGCCCACCGTGGTGACCCGAGTCCCGCTGGCGAACCCGCCCAACGACTACTTGGGCTACTCCATCTTCACCATGCTGTGCTGCTGCCTACCGTTTGGAATCGCTGCCCTCATCTACTCCATCTTTGTGAGTTGAAAGTCCCTCATTGTCATGTTCGCGTGCTGCAGATAACAGTGACCCCGGCCAAGTCACTTAATTCCTTTCAGCAGGTCAGCAGTGCACTGACTGCATTGGTTAATTGTAGATTGAAACTGGAGGCGTGTGTTTTCTGAAATTAACTCCACTATGACCAACAGTTTTCCAGCATCCAGTTCTCAGAACTTGTGATTAATTAATAGCGTCAGGATGCTTTAACTCTATGTGCTTAGCTCCAAGTTTGGACGGAGGTGAGAGAATCTCACAACCAAAATGTTGACAGAGCTTTGGGTGCGTGATCAAATCAAAATAATACTAATAATAAATTGAGTGCTAACATTACTAAAACAGTAATAAATCAGAATAAATATACCTAAAAACATCACAAGCATACACACACAGGCAATACATAAAGTATTAACGTGCATTCGTACCCACACATACATCCGACATTGCATCGATCTACAGACTTCAATTTTTGTGCATTATTTCTTAGCAGCATTCAGATTAATGGTTATATTAGTTGAATGGTTAACGGTGGTTAATATAGTTGGATAAAAACATTACACCTGTTTCAACGGTTCCAGTTCATCTGTAGTCGTTTGTAAAACGTATGAGTCACGGGAACATAACCTGAGGGATTATTTCCATATATGAATGATACAGTGATTCATTGTTTTGTGGTTTGAATTGACTGTAAGCCGCCGTGTGAGGGCTGCTTGAGTGTGAATGGGAGTTTCTATTCTGCGTGTACTGGGGAAACGCTGGCTGTGACATATAGCAGCAAATGTCGGTGTCTATTTGGGTCATGTCTATTTAGCACATGCTTGTGTGGTATTTAGCTTCATGGCTGAAAGCCACGCACAAAGCAGAGCTATGTGACTGCACAGATCATGGCCGCTGTTTGTTTGTTTGTTTGTTTGTTTACTGCTCAGACCTTGGTTAATGCACACAGAGTATTAAGGCGATATTGACAACATTGCACCGAGGCAACAGGGTTTCATTCCTGTGCTTCTGCTGAGATTGAGCTGTTGAACTGTGCATTTAAATTGAGTGCAAATTTTCAAAACCAAAATGTGTGTTTGTATTGGAACAGCCACGGCTCCAAATGGCAGCAATGAGTAACTGTTTAGACAACATGACCATTAGCACATGATACGTTATGTAAAACAATGTCAACAGACAGTTGCTATTTATATAAACCAGCTGTACAGGCCAGTCCTCGACTGTCGAAAGTAAAAACGGTCGACCAGCAGCATGTGTACCATCGATGCCCAGCGACTTATATTTACCCCATACACTAGAAACAAGCCAAAGTCATCTGAATGTAATTGTTGTCGACTGAAATGTTTACATTTTAGCTGCTCGCATTTCATGTCTGCTTTGCTGCTGCGGGTTTTACTGTCCAACATCACCGGGTCACTGCTGCCGGGGAAGAAGGCTGAATTTGGTAATGGCGAGCGTTGAAGCTACTAGAAAAGCTTTATTTATGTGAGTGATGGATGTTTACGCTGGACAGAGGAGACGCTGCTGGAAAGGGTCAGCTGACTTCAGCAGCCTCTGCACGAGATCTGGGAATTGTGAAATTTGAAAAACCGTCACTTGGAGGAATGTTACTTTGTCAGACGACTTCTCTGAAAATGGCTGATCTTGCCGGATGTTACGTGTGGATGTTCTCTTGGGGAGTCAAGGGATAACAAGATGAAAAAAAGTCTGAATCTCAGGCCGATCCACAGCTGGTCCACAGCTGAGTCACTGGCAGATTTCAGATAATGGCTCAGAAGATGTCTTATATCTTCAAAAACTCATTTCCTTGCTTTCTCTCTTCCTTAAATCTTTCCATGCATCTTTATGGGAATGGACTAAGACACAAGGAAATGAAAGTGATGGAAACATTGAAATTAGGGGTTTTGGAGCTGAGCCCGTAGATTCAGCCAACAGTAGAGCTCGGTGCTGGCCTGGTGGACCTATGACGACAAGTTATGGCATTAGCCAAGCATGTAAAAACAGATCCTAGTGTAGTACAAGCTGCATAACGAAACCTTGAATTTATGCTGGTAGGTAGAGTTTGGTGCACTGGTAACAGGAAAGGACACATTAACCTCAGTGGCAGTTAGAGCAGGAAAACCCCAGCATTTGTTTGGTTCTTTTGATAATCCACAGCTTCTAAACTTTCGTTTTTGTATGTTAGTCAGTTGCGCAACTTGCACATCATCCTTTAGGATTTGTAATCATAGGATTTCCAAATTGTTAACCAATTTTTTTCTTCATATTTCTCTACTCTCTCTTCTTTCCTTTCCTTTCCTTTCCTTTCCTTTCGATTCATTTGCAGCTCCGTTGCAAATACATCACATCTTTTTTGTTTTTTGTTACCATGGTGACTGCAGGTAATTTGCCTCACAGTTTAAATTAGCTGCTTCCATATGGCTCCACTCTGCCCATACATCAAACCCTCTGTTGTACGCTCATGTCGGGCACAACATAAAACTGGAGATTTAATTAAATTTACGCACAAACAACACAACGCTGCTGATATAACGCTGTGTACATTTCGGAGAAACTACACTGTTTCCATGACGCAGTTCTGCCCCTGCGACTGCCTGTTAGTGCATAAGGTGGTCTAAGGCTGGTTCGTGTTTGTTGTGCATTCCAATTACATTACTGTTCACAACACAGGGGACTTCATGCAAGCGCGTACATTTTATAACCCTTAAGGGTCCACACCCACGTTTGCTTCAAGGAACAATTTGTGGGATATGAACCAAGCAAAATCAACCATGTGCAACACACCACATTTGTTGTATTTTGTGACTCCTGTGTCACTGTGGGCTCTAATGGGTTAAATCTGTGTGGGCTGTGAGTTTTGTGAAGGGTTTTCTGGTGAGAGGAAATCCTGCCTGAACGACTTCTTTTTCCTTCTCCTTCCAACATGCACCAGAGTCAAGTGGACCTCAGTGCTGTACATTGTTTACATACTGAAAGTCTTTTTTTTTTTTTTTTGCCCGCCTCCTTGGTTTTGTGGTGGATTAAATAATCTGGTCAAACATAAAACAAATAAACATTACTTTAAAAAAATGTCCAATTCTGTAGTGATAGTGAGTCATCGTCTGCCACCAAAGGTATGTCAGGTCTCAGGCTCCCTTAACTATTTATACAGAGTCATGATATCTGGGAGTTTTAGACGGGAACTCTGCACACACACGTTATTACTGACGTTAGTCTAGAATTTAACCCTACAAGTGTTGTTTTATATAATTACTCATGTGTAAAACACTATGATGGTATAATTATGACATTGTGAATTCATGTTTGTTACTTGCCAGCACAAACTGTAGCTGGACCTGTAAAACTGGCAGGGACAGACTGAAGCAACAGTCAGTGTTGCATCAGTTGGAACATTTCCCAACTAATTAGTTTAACTGGCACAAAGCTGGTGTCGTCATAGGATAATGAAAGGAGCCAGAGAGACTGAGAAGGGGACAAGATTCACTAGTAAAAAATGTATAAATAAACCTAAAATATCCATCAAAGGAGAAAATCCATAGAATCTCTCATGCAAATGACAGGCTGAAAAGATTTATTTTTCAGCCCTTGGGAAGTGCTGTAATAAAAACAGAAGAGATTTGATCTGTGCGTGGGCCCAGGAAGACACATTGTTCCTCTGTTGGGTCCAGGGGCTGAACTTGGCCATTTCTAACGACTACGTACTGTAGCCTCTTTTAAAATGAAAACTTTTGCATTTACTGGGTGCTCTGTTGTCCTAAAAGTGGCTAAGTAGGAGTAAAGTTTGAGTCAAATCCACAAAAGATCTTTTATGAACATTTCCACAACAGGCAGTGAGGGTAAGTCAACATGAAACCAGGCCCCACACTGTTTATCCAGTACTTGTCGTGTAGATAAACAGTGCAGGCTGACGGCTGGAGGACTGTTATCTGTTTTACAACACGTTACTCTAACAATACCTGGGCAGAATTACAGTAAATGTGTGTTTCATTGATTTCACAGTAGACTACTGCCAGTGTTGCCAGTAAGTCACAGTTTTCCAGCGTTTTGCAACACAGACATAGGCTTGAATAATGCTTTGCACAAAAAAAACCCCCCTCGTTAAAATAAATCACTTCAATACACAGCATTCCTTTGTGCTGGGGCTACGGCAGCCGAACTTAAAACTGATATTTGAACAGAGAAAGCTCAGAGATTAGACCTGGCTGTGCTGACATTGACTCAAAAGGTATAACTGAGAATAAACATGAACAGCGACACTGGGATGAGCTGCAACAATAGCGTATCAGCATAAAGACCTGTATTTTAAAATGGAGTGTAGCTTCTGAAGTACAGCACAAGCTTCTAAGGAATAATCCTCGAAAAGAAAGTTGGCTCCACACGTGATGCTAACGTTTGACGCTTTATATAAAGTAGCTGCGCAGGAATATTTCCCAAAAGATTGTTTTTATGAGCACAGCTGTAACAGGGAGGTCCAGCAGTACAAGGGAAGAGGAGTTGGACCAGTACTGGAACGTACTCAACTGAATATGTTGCATCCTGAGTTAGTGGCTACACTGAAGGGGCAACGGCCAACAGTCCGGGGGGGGGGGATGAGAATGAGAGAATGAAATGTGAGAGCTCAAGTAACAGATATGTGGATGTGGAGCAGTGAAAAGATCTGAATGTGTCTGGAATGCGCCTTACTTCCCTCAGTGGCATTTCAGCTATGATGGAAAAAAAGCAACAGTAAAGGCCTCTCGCTTTTCGATGCTTCATTGAAAATGAACCCAGTGGGAAACGGCCTTAATTGTCATGTTTTTCCCTCCTTTAGTGAAAAACATGCTTATTTTTGGTACATTTGTAAAGAGCCTTACATTCTGTTGTAACCAGGTTGAGAAGCTGCGAAGCTCAACAAAACAGTGTCCAGACAAGCTCTGCTTTTGTCAGGACCAGACATAAGCGCTCTGTGTCTGGAGCGCTACACTATTCCTTTCTTCTGCGATATCAAATGGTTCTTTGTGTCTCAATGCATCAGGCTTTCCTCACAGTTCAGCTCCGACTGACAGTAGTCGAACATTCAGACAGTTACTGGAAGTCTTTACATGGTGAAGCTGTCCCTACTCAGACCCATCTACAGGTTGGCTTAGTTACACTGGCTGCGTTTCCTATGAAAATAATCCCAAACTACATATCTCATCTGTGAGTGGTTGTGGCATCTCAGGATAAAAAATTCTGTTAAATAATAGAAGCCAACATAAGGAATTCATTGTTTACTCTGACCATTGTTGTGCTGTCAGCGCCAGGAATCCAGGTCACCAGAGAGACAAGCAGGAGGTCAAGCTGCTGCCTGTTTAGGTGGCTGTTAGACAGCAATGGACAAGCACAAAAAGTCATCCTGGACAATTTTTACACAATAAACACATGTAAGACGAGCCCAAAGACAGGATTTACAGCCTGTCATGGATCTTTGTTGGATACAGTCTGATCTGAACAACCAGAGAACCAAGTACTGTAAACATCTCGTCATGTCTGGACTTTTAATGAAAATTAATAAGGGAATATTCTCAGTGGAAAAACGAGAAAAATGAAAAAGTTTGAACCACCTGATGTAAAGACAGTACACTTGCATCATGTATTCGTGGGCCTTTTGAGGGCTTTATGGATGGATGTGTTCTGATTAGCTGCGGTTTCACCTCCACCAATTCATTCACCTGCTGAAAGCTCCATCTCTCAGTAGCTAATATAGATTTTCAGTGTTTAGTATTCATAGCCTGCTGTGTCTGATAAAATAAGCAGGGGCTTGGTTACGGGCCCTAAATTAAAAATAAAGATGCAAAAGACAGAAACGCTTTAAAGAGCTGCTGAAATTATTAGGTGATAATATACTGATCGATTAGTGCAGCTTTAAAGTGAGGTGAGTCATCCTCTCATTAATCCCTATCCTGTCTCATCATGGCTAATAACACAAAACTGCTTTAATAAATTCATTTAGTAGAGTGAGTTTAGTAGTAGACATTTTTTAGTCAAGTATATCTGCAGGGGCTGAAAGTTTTGCTAAAATGAGTTACAGAAAACATTCAGCATCATTTTAGTAAAATAGTAGTAATCAAATCTGCAGTGTACAGTGTGTAGTATTTGAAATAGTTCACCTGCTACGGCTTAAATAAAAGATATAGAGCAAATGACAAATGACAGGTAGCCTTTGATCTCTTTCTCAGAAATGTCACCATCTTCAAAACGTTTGGCCCTGCTCTCTTCTTGCAAAGAACGAAAACTGAAAACCACGCAGACAGAAAACCAGACAAGCCCACTAACACCAATACAGCACCAAGCTGTAGGAGACACAACAGGCTGCAGCAGCAGGAAGGCGGAGGCAACAGACGTCCCCTTACCATTTAGATAATTAGAGCCTCAGCCTGGAGTAATTCACTTACCGCAAATATAATCAAGGATGTTGGCAGGCGGGAGGTAACCGTGCAGTGAAACAGCAGTTTTGAAGCTGCAGCACAAGAGCATTTACAGTAGGTTACAGTCAAGAGATGCTCTTTTATTAAAGCACCGTTATTAATACATACGAGAAAGAAAACGTACACCAGGTATTTTTTTTTTATGTCTCTAGATAAATGTTTTAATTCAGCATTTTGAAACATCGAAGCGGTGCCAGAGGTGAACTTTTATATTAAGGTTTCTAAACGCCCATACTCATTACGTCATTTTGTCTGGGAAGCACAGTATTGTGTAAATATGTAATATTGTATTGGAAACTGTACTGTGTGTATGGTATTACTAAGGATATGAAAAATGTAGAGTAGACCAGTCAATCATTAATACGTTTTTGTGAACGTAATCTCAATTATTATTCTTTGTTGGTTTTTCTTTTGATGTTGCTGAACTTAATTTAACTTGACTTGAAATGGAATGTGATGGAGCAGCATTGTGATTTTTATTATCACTCATGTATTTATTACATAGTACACTATGTACTACTACTACTACTACTACAATACGCTGTGTTTGCTCTTTTAGATACAAAGCCACTTGATGGGGTGTTCATGACTTCAGCAGTGTAGCGAGTCAAACCTAAATCCCACATGACCTTATTCAGAAGTGACACTAGGTGCTCCAGAGCGAAGCAGTTGCACAATGTTCACATGCTGGGAAAAACACTCATGACATGCAACGTAGGCGGGATTGGGTTTAGGTGTTTTTGTGGCTTTCTTTTGTTCTTGCAGCTACACAGCAGCTTGTGTGAGCAGAGGAGCAGACTCACACCTCTCTGGGATTTTCCCTAGAAATATTCATATGGGTTTTGCATCCAGTTCCTGCACATTTTATTATTTTGCCTGGCGTTTGAACAACCTTACTGTAGCGTTACTACTGTGGGGTGGCATTACTAACTAAAGTGATACAGTAATATCTAGCTGGAGCAGAACAGGCTAATCATTCTATCTAAGTGGATCTAGTCAATCCACTTTCATTACTTGCAGTAAACGATGTATTAGTTTAGTTTATGATGTTCAAAGAGAGAACACATGTCACACCTAACCACATGGAACATATTCATATCCACATATCCAAGCGAGAGGCGGGTCCATATTTATAGTGTCACCATAGAGACAACCAACTTCCACTTTCATCATAAAGGCTCAGTAACTAATTTGTTTGTCCGTTGTGCACATTTCCCCTTTTAAAAACATCGGAACAATTAAACATATTCTGTTTAAAGCAGCTTTTGTATTAACAACAGACCACGTGGCCTGTTTGACTATATAGATGCAAGGTATTACCGCTAGGACTTGGTGGAGACCAAACACAGAGCTAAAAGCAGCGTAAACATTAGATTTACATTAGTCAGGTTGCGAAAATCTACATCTGCTCAGTAACTATATGTAAGTATGTGTGACAGGTTTAGTTACTTTATTAGTCTTACTTCACTACTACAGTTCGGCCTCTTTAAAACGTTTTAAGGCCCGTAGGTTGTGTTACCAATCTATGACAGTGAACATTTTTCTCGTGATCAGACCCGTGAGGCTAACCGTGCCGGGGACCAGGCGGAGGCGGAGAGGAACAGCCGGTTGGCTAGGACGCTGAACCACGTGGCCCTGGGTATCGGCCTCGGATTCATCATCATCTACATCATCTCCGTAGTGGTCGTGGCAACCCGTTAAACCCGTTTTATTCAGCATGTTGTCGTTCCTACACTCGTTCTGCTTCAGATATTCAGCTACCAGGAACATTACTGGTCATCCAGAAAATAATTGTGGTAATTTCTAACATTGTAGACTTCTGAAAAGGTCACTATCCATCACTAGACGGTGATCACTATTACTTTCCAAAGAGTTTTGCTTTCATTGTAAATTACATGCTTTTTAAATGTAAGATACAATATGTTTTATAGCTTTATAGCCACCTGTTCAGTGTTGCTGCACTACTCAATATGTAACATGTCAGCTTTGTGTTTGAGGGGAATGTTTTACTGTAAAAAGATGTGTTAGACCAACGAGTGAATCCCTGCTGCCCTTATTTCATCACCCAAGTGTATCTGGTCCGACTGAGCTCATTGCAGACTGATGTCCTGCTGTGTTCCATCGTGCTCGGAAGTCCGCTTCTGAGCAGTTACAGACATAATCAGAAAGAATTAAGGATCAGCGGAGCCAAGATGGCAGACGCATCCGTTGCTGAATCATTCTAAAAGCTGTCGTTGACTTTGGCTTTCTTTGCATGAAAGGTGTCTATGCACGTGTGCTTTCTTTACCAAAGAAGAGAACTGAACAATGTAATGTTACACCGGACCTTTTGGAATAAAGTCAAATTATGTAAATGACAAATTGCTGTGCTGTCTGGTCAGTTCACTGCATTTTCTTATCTGATTAAATGAGTGTCAGATCATCAATTGTTCCTTTACATACTGTAAAGATATTTTCCTTAAAAGCATGGAACAAAAGTGAAATATTAGATATTTTTCCTTACAGTTTCATATCAATTTCTTTCAGCTATGTTTTACCGTTGTAGCTCTACACAACATTGTAATGAAATTAGCATGAATTTATTTTCCAGGAGGCCAAGCCACAGATCAGCAGGAGGAAATCGTCATTATCTACTCAAATTAATATTATGCTGAAGAATCGATGATCTCCAGGTCTATTAGTAAAACCATAATTTGTTCTTAGTTGTTTGGCATAGATGTGCTATATCAGATGATAAATGGTCTTTATTGGAAGAATATTTCTTTTGAATGGATATTTCTGCTTTTTGTTACATTTAATTTCTACTAAATCTCTGCCTTTTCTCTTTATGTGTCATTTTTCTTACTTTGTTCAACAGAAGGAAACTCCTCTATATTTACTACGTGTAGAATGTAATGTGACAAGTGACACAGATACGGGTGAAGTCTGTCATTTGGTCTATAATGCTTCAGCGATCACATCACAGATTACGATGTCTTGCAGGAATCCGGGAGACTACGCCTGACAAAGGTGCAGCCTTTGTCCTGTGCCATACTGCCCTAATTCCCCACAGCGGCTCCTTCTGCCTTCTCGACCTACGTCTTTCTAACAATGTTTTTGCAGACTGTTTTAACATTGCTAATCTTCAGTTCCTCCAAAGCAGAAACAAAAGCTTTTTTGACTGTGATGTAGAAGTACGCGCATGTTTTGTCTTTCAAATGGCATCTCTGAGTTGATCATTTTACTGTATGGCTGATAATGACTGTAGTATAAAGCCCATCAGGCAGGAAGCACAGCAGCTTATAGAGATGCAGGCTATAAATGCCCATGTAACTCTATACCATTTTGAAATGCTGATTTAAAGACTAAGCTGCTTCATATAGACAAGTTCAGTGTCCAGACACATAACACAGACACAGATGCGATGCGATTCGGAGGCCTGCGTGCTGCCGTCTGAAAAGCTATGTGCTAGAACGTTAACCAGTGAAGTATAGAAATAATTCATACAATATTATTTTCAAAGTTTACTCGTACAGAGAATAATCTGACAAGAATAAAACATCTCTGTGACACCTTATCGCAGCAAGAAAATCAGGTTTTAACCACAAAGCTGCTGCTCCGCTACATATTTGGAGATGAAACCACACTGTGGTAATGACACAGAATGTGCTAACGCGCTACAATGTCAAAGTCAGAGACACAGGTAAGAGGGTCAGTTAGCGCCCAGCTTGTCAATGATAAATAATTGTATAGGCTTGTGGATCCACAACAAATATTTAATCATAAGACTATTTCTACTACTAATATTTGAGCAGTGCAATATCCTCTGCTGCTGTAATTAAGCCTTTCTCACATGTAGCCCTAGTTTCATTTAGGCATGAAAAGCCTCATGTGGACCCTGTTTCAGGAACACGCATCAGTGAGATTCAGATGCCAGCTGTGCGGCATGTTTGCTAAAGTGAGATTTGTTGGGTTTTATGTATAATTTTGTAGCGTTTTTAAATTCTGTGAGGTCCTGAACAACCTTGGTGCTGTGACGTGCCTTTCAGCGTCTTCTGTGCTATATAAATTTAATACAAAGCCAGTAGCCCCACGGCTTTTTCTTTGTTTTGGCCAAACGTACCAGCATCCTTGTGTCTTTCAGGTCGTCCTTTCAAAGTTTAGGTTTCACAGATGGTTTCAGGTTACTGCACTGTTTGTTTAGTGATTAATTTCTTCTTTCCAGTAATGCAAAACTGGTTCAGGTGGTTTTATTGTACCTGCACCTGTTTGCACATAAACTTTACCTTGGTCTGCAGAACCTCGTTGCCAACTCGCTTCTACTGCCTCCTAGTGGATGAAAAGGATATTGGTTGTCACAATAAAAAAGCAAGTCATGGTTGTAAAAGCATCACAGAAACATGGTGAAACGAAAATACATAAGAGGCTGTCACTATGCTGTTAATGTATATTATTAATCATAAACATCCTGTTTTTGCTTTGCCGCTGTTATTTTGTAAAGTACAGATTAAGTCACATATTAAATAAGCTTTAAGAATTTTGTAATGAAATATTGCACAAAAAAATTCTTAAGGCTTTTTAAAGTCTAAAACCTACTGTTGTATTGCCAAACTACGGTATAATATATAACTATATAATTCAATACAAGAGTTTACATTTTTATCAACCCATGGTACAGTATCCGTATGTACTTGTGTGGAAAGGATGTGAAGAACCCACTGTTGGGCGTGTGAGACACAATAATGTTACACTGATAAGAGCTGAAGAGAAACTGTTTTTACTTAATGTAATGGACATTCATTGATTTGTTTTCCTTCAGCTCTCATTCGTCCTTTACAAAAAGACAAACTAAAGACCTTTGGTTTTAATCTATGGTTTATTGAACAGAATTTCAAATGACAAAAACACGGCATGTGATTTGACAGAACTGAGCGATTGTTCTGCGTCAGATGCTAAATCCATGAATTCAAACTGACCTGAACGTCACTTACCCTTACACGATTTCATCCTTCATGTTCAGAGGCAATCAACCAAAAAACTAGAAGACACTAAAGACACTACTGTTCCAAAAGCTGTGGCTAAACAGTATAGAATCACGCTGCTTCATTTGGTTATTGTCGATTAGGCATCAATAGACAGTTTAAGCTTGATTACTGCAGGTCCAGTAAGCTAAATATACTGTGAACATTAGATAGATGTGCTTTAAAACTTGAACGACATCCACTAATTATCACAAAACGCAAACTACCTGAAACTGAAGCGCATAGTGGGAACGACAAGATCTCATAATTTACCAAGTAAATACAATATAGCTTGCAATGTTTATTGTACATTTATGCAATATTTACATATTTAATACTTGCCCCGGCTTTTGATGGCGACATGTGCATTTTAAATTCCTTCCAGTAATTATTTTTTACTTTCGAACGTTATATTTAAATAAGCATCTAATGCACTGCACGACACGGGAGACTGTAGTGTCATCACAAGTAGCGCAGGAAGCGAAGGAGTTGCATGCTCTGAACACAGCAACTACACTATTATTTTAGATCTTATGGATCCACCAGATGATGCCACTTCAAGTGCCTTATGACATACAACCATCAGATCACACAGTGTGAGAGCCCATGTTCACACCCACACTGCAAGTATATTAAAAATCAAGGCAAAAAACACACGGAAGAACAAGGTGGCACAAATAGATTCAACAAAACAGTATAGGATAGGAGGATATTCAACGTTCACTTCAACCAAGCACATTTCCCCCAAAAATGTGGCTATTTGTGGCCTAACGGGTCGTGGTAAACTTTGAGCGCGTTAGCTCCCAGAAAGGATGTTTGTGTCCAAGGCACACTCCCATCCTGCATGGGTTATATTTAGCTCATATTCTTCCACACGCATGCATACAAACGGTCAGCCACAAATCCAGTGACATTCTCATAATAGTTTATACACTCCTGTATGGGTGAGCGACATGGCTGCCGCACACAGTGACCTTCAGCGTTCAATTGGTGCAAATGCAGAAAGTCACATTTTTAGGAGAAACATTTTAAGGCTGAAATAAACCATAGTCATCCTCGAGCTATTTAAAAAGCAAACAACTGTGCAACAAAAGCAGAATTTGTTTCAAAATCACTATAACAGAAAATGTTTTTTGTATAAATGATGGTTACATGAGCCGCACTAATTGAAAAGGTTGATGTGAACAAATAAGGGAGGAGGGAGGAGGGAGAGGAGAAGAAAGGGAGACCTTAGTAAGAACGAATGGCAGGAGGGACACGAGCACAATCCTGTTCATCCAGGGAGTTATCGATAACTGGGCGATACCGCAGGGTCACCTGTGATTGGAAAAACAGTACTTTAAATAATTCACGGTTACAAAAGTCTAATCAACTGCTTTAAGCGTCACTATAAAAATGAATACCTTGCCAGTTTTAGGGTCAACGAAAGACAGAGTGTGTTTTCTCCAATGCTGTTCAAAGGGTTTCTTCTCCTGGCCCTGCAGGGGCTTAGAGTAGTCATACTCATCGATGCGGTCCTGGAATACAGTGGAATACGAAATCATGTTAGAGAGGAAAGGGGCTGTAGTGATGTGAAGACAGGAAAAGTAGTTGTTTAAAAAGACACATCGAGGGCAAGACGCAGAAGTAGAGGAAAATGTACTAAAAGAACTAAATCAGACCTTAAAATCTTCTCTGGCGTGGGCTCCTCTGCTCTCTTTTCTCTGCTCAGCGCCGTTGATGGTCTGGACAGCGTTTAGCATTAGATTCTGCAGCTCCAGCGTCTCCACCAGGTCAGTATTCCACACGATGCCTGGTGAAAGAGAGGACAAGATAAATGGCAGAAGAGGTATTGGGATTAGGAAACAAAGCGGTAAAGTACCTCTGTCAAAGGTCTTGATGTCGTCCAGAGTCTGGTAAATGTCATCCATCTTGTCGCATCCCTCTTTCAGAACAGGGCCGGTGCGGAAGACTGCTGCATGGGCCTGCATGGTCTGTAGGGATGGTAGGATAAAGCGCTTTTTGGTTTTACACAGTTCACAAGGAAACACAACAAATCTCACAATGAGCTAAACGGTGACAGGTTCAATTGCTTGTCTGTACCTTCTGCATGTTGAGCCTGATCTCAGAGGTTCTTAGGCTTCCGTTGGCAAACCTCAGCTTGTCCAGGTTGGCCACAGACTCCTCTCCAGCACTGGACTTCAGAGGAGACAGTTTCTCTCCTAAAAGAAGAAAGAACAATGTCAGCAGTGCAGTGAGAGTAATGTGTTTTGTCAGATATTATCTTGCCTGTAAAGTATAATGCTGTTGATAAGGGACTGCTTTGATTTGATGTCAAAATAGAGAATTCACGTTTCCGAAATGTTGGAAAAAAAACTTTTGAACTAAGTTTTAAATTAACCATGAAATATCTAAATAAAGTCAATGGGGGTCTTCACCAGGTTTGTGCTGCTCTGCAATAGTGAGGGCACAGGCTCTGCCAAACACTACCAGATCCAGCAGGGAGTTCGCTCCCAGCCTGTTGGCGCCGTGGACGCTGGCACAGGCGGCCTCACCGCAGGCATACAGTCCAGGAACCACTTTGTCTTCTCCGTCGACGTGAGTGATCACCTGGTGGACAAAAAGTAAGTAAGTGTCACGTACAATGGTGCTGCACAAGGTACGAATGCAAGGATTTTGTACGAGTGTGAACTAATGTTCTACCTGTCCCTTGTAGTTTGTGGGTATTCCACCCATGTTGTAATGAACAGTGGGCAGGACTGGGATGGGCTCTTTAGTGACATCGACTCCAGCAAAGATCATGGCGGTCTCAGAGATACCAGGCAGCCTATTGGCCAGCTGCTGAGGGGGCAGGTGGTGAAGCTGCAAGTACACGTGGTCCTTCTCTGGACCAACGCCCCTGATAAAATTTGAATAAACAGGATTATTCAGCTGCTTCACTCTTTCATTTTAGTGAACCAAGCCCAGAGCATCAGTTACTTTGTGCCCACAGTTACATCTGATAATGATAATGACTCTTACCTGCCCTCTCTTATCTCTATGGTCATGGATCGCGACACAACATCTCTTGAGGCCAAGTCTTTGGCATTAGGTGCGTAGCGCTCCATGAAGCGCTCTCCTTCGCTGTTGATCAGGATCCCTCCCTCACCACGGCAACCCTCTGTGATCAAACACCCGGCTCCATAGATCCCTGGAAGGATTTGCATGTTAAAAGGGAAAGCTGCCCGTCTCACAGTTTCCTTGACTGAACAGATACTTTTTTGTTACATTATTAGTGCACAAACCAAATAGAGCAAACTACTCAACAGCAGTTTGCTTTATAAGGAACTGCTTCTCAGGAATTATAGGTATGATTGGTGCAATCAACTGAATTTCCCTCCATGAAGAATAAAACACACGTTCAACACAATTTATAACTTTACTGCTGTTAAAACTATAACAGTTTTATGGACCAAGCCACGATCGTTCACCTGCCAACTACCAAAGCTACTTTCTTGAAATTATATATTTTATACCAGTAAAAACGTTTTAGCAATTGATCAGTTGTGAGTTAACTTAAGCTTCTGTCATACTAAGCAAAATATGTCAGCTTGTAAGGTATGCTGGGTTTACGTAACCAGACACTTCAACAACTTAGCAATACATCAGCCACAACATTGAATGCATGGCATCATAACGATCAGGTGGGTTTAATGTTGCAGCTGATAAAACAAAAAAACAGCTTCCTCTCATTGAACTGTGGCCAAGCAGTTGGTGACCTCCACAGGACACAACACTGGGCTCCTTCATACATCAGGAATCTGGAGTCAAATGTCCAGAAGAACTTGAAACACGACCACTTAACTTCAAGTGATTTGCCATTTCTATTTATGATGTGAAATTTATGTCTATGGCAGACGCCACAAACTGATGAACATAAGTCGTTTGAGTGCAATTGAAAAAGTAGAGTAAATGAGACAAACAGTATCCTGAATTGGACATAGGAGGCAGAATTAAAAACTGTAATAATTATTAGAACTAAAGACAGTGTGTAAAGCCACCAGTCATACCATTATTGCTTGACTATAAAATGAACTTTGAACAGTCAGTAAAATAATATAAAATTAAACTAGACATTTGTTATATATAAGTATATATTCAACTTCCACTGACCTTTGAGATTTTTCGACATGACTGTTCTCTGCATCTTTACTGTTTTAGTAGCAGAACTATTTATTCATTTTGGGTTATAAAGTTACTACGCTTCTTTTTTCCCCCACCTGTGGGATGGAATTGCACAAACTCCAGATCCTGGCAGGGCAGGCCGGCTCTGGTCACCATGGCAGTTCCATCTCCTGTGCTAGTGTGAGCAGATGTGCAGCTGAAGAAGGTTCTTCCATAACCCCTGGAA